>OX463828.1:21728781-24128781 GCA_949825045.1 Argyresthia goedartella
TTCGACATTTTTGGAGGCGACATAGCCTTTTAACTGTGCCCATATATTTTCTATGGGATTAAAGTCTGGGGGATATGGAGGCAGTCGTATTGCTGCATGTCCATTTTCAGCCAAAACTTTATCCACTGTAAAAGGAATATCGTGTCTTGTTAACCACTCGATCATGTCCGCCTTTCGAGTATTGCTATTAGGTGACCTTTCAACAAATTTGTTGTGGTAAGAAGCGTTATATATAACAACAACGCTGTTATCGGGAAAATTAGGCATTAGTTGTGTTCTTAACCACTTATCATACTTCTCAGCATTCATTTCCTTGTGGTAATCGCCATCGGGCTCCGCGGACTGATCTAGTAAAAGAGCTCCAGGTACAAAGCCTTTTTCATTACCTGCGTGAACAGTAATAAATCTTTGACCCTTTGATACAGGTTGCTTCAGATTTTTATTGGCTGCGTCCGTCCAGCTTTTGGCTTTAGTGTGCGTTTTATGAATATACATATGATTAATCAGTATAAACAATATTTTTACCAGCAGCATTTTTTATCGGATTTCTCTCAATTTTTTTTTGTTTTTTAAACGGACTTCATGTTTTTCCATAAAAATGCTCCTGTTATTGTCGGTTTTTCTAAATCTGAATCCCATGTCTCGGATTATATTTCACAGAGATGAAATTGAGCCTTTGAATCCCATTTCCTCTTTTAGTTTTTTGTGTAGTGATCGCAACGTAGGAAGCTCTTTAAATCTTTCATGAAAGTTATATATCATTCGTGGTATCACGCAATAATCAAAATCATCCATTTTTAAACGATATTTACTGCCGGCACTTCTTTGGATTGTTAATCTTTAGGTGACTGAAATGAGAGCTTGTAGTTTTCCTTCAAAATGTTTAACATGCTGCTTTTCGAAACTCCGCTTGCTTCACAAACCCTGTCCAATTTTTTTTGTTGATATTTACTTTCTTCTTTTTTAAATGAATTAGCTTCTTTTCTAAAATTCAACATATATACATTATATACACTATTTACAATTTCACGAGATTGAGCAACATTTTTTTTACCACTCTTTAAATTTGTTGAAGCCATGATACATAACTATTGTAAGCTAATTTTGATAAAATTTGATAGAATCGAATATTTTCACGAATGAAATTAGCGTTCATAAACATAAATGTATCATATACGTCACACTGTTTTTATTGACACTAAGAAGGCAGACTGTCAAAATAGTCAATTATTTTTCTTATTTCAATATAAAGGTTGTGTTAGTTTTGAGCTACAAATGAGGTTTTGTTGCTCATATCGTTCTTGTATTGTATTCAATAAGACAGCGAGTAATATAATTAAAGGTCATATCTGTAAATTGATAACTCTATGTGAGAGATGAGGGATTCACGATAATTTCCGAGGTTAGCCGAATCGTTAACTGATTTTAATCGTATTGTATCACTACGTCGTATTTAGTTATGCATAAACAGTCCAAGCGACTAACAACTGTCGCACAGATCATGATAAACCATGGAAATTCGAAAACCAGATGGAGTTTTTAGTGACACTTGTGATGACCAACCGTCTTGCAAGGAAATATGTCAACTGCAAATCCGAGTTCCAAGTTCCAAGAAAA
This sequence comes from Argyresthia goedartella, assembly GCA_949825045.1. Taxonomy (NCBI): domain Eukaryota; kingdom Metazoa; phylum Arthropoda; class Insecta; order Lepidoptera; family Argyresthiidae; genus Argyresthia; species Argyresthia goedartella. The sequence continues at coordinate 21,730,399 of OX463828.1, forward strand.
TTTTAATCAAGAAGATAAAATAGAACCTAATGAAACATTTACTGACAACAAATCAAATGAGGACTCTTGTCTTGTCTTGAATAATGTCTCAATCACTTCCATCTCTTGTAGCGCCACCTGCAGTCAAAGAGTTGACTGCAAAAAATGCAATGTAAATACATTAATTGCTAATTCGCTCCAAAACCATGAAAAAATAGCCAAAGAAAGGGCTGAGAAAAGAGCTCGTCATCATAAAGAGAACGAACTGCAACACTTTTTTAATACAGTGTATGCAATAACAAAAAATGCCTGCATTAAGTCAGCGTAGATTAAAAAGATAAATATTTTAGTTTCTGACGAGGAAGCGTAGTTACAATATTTTAATGTAGAATCGAGTTCAACCGATATCAGTGCTGTTGCTTCAACTTCAAAAAGCTATCCTTCTACTGTAACTCCAATGCCTACTCCAGCTACTCCTCCTACTTCGGAGGTAGACTGGCACAGAACATTTTCCGAAGAAAATCCATTATTTTTAATTACCTACTTACTTAAGGAAGAGTATACCTTTATATTTATTTAGTTATAATTAATTTAATATACCTACCTCAAAAACACACAGCTAGTTTTTCTTCCGTCCGAATCGGTTGCAGGCAATTGCATCCCTCCTTGCGAATTTCTACACATATAATGTTGTGCACATAATCAAATTGAGTTCTATCTAACCGACAATAGTTTTTAAAATGTTGGTCAGATAACTCTCGCGAGAGCATAAATTCCCCATGAGAAGAACGATTTTTTAGATAATCACTTGGCCAAATACTTTTTTTACGCTTTGACAAATTGTAAAGTAGCAAAAACTCGTAAATTTCATTATCAGACTCTGACTCTGAACTCATTTTGTCGTCAAATGTCTATTCCTTGCAGTAGCTAGGACGCGAATGTCTCCGCGTGTTGTGTGCGACTGACTACGTCTGCTCTGCGCAAGTTGCAGCTTGCGCTGGGCGCCTATGTCTACCTCAACTACCTCAACTACCCTGCCCTGCAAATTTCTGTCTGTGCTGTGCTGCGTCGCCTGCGTCCCAGCATGCGTCTAGCTGCATGCGTATGCTGGGGCGCAAGCGATGCAGGCAATGCAGCGCAGGGCAGAGGCGTGTAGCAGGCAGGCGACTCAGGCCACACAGAAAAGATTTTGCAACGCACGTCAAACTCGCCCGTCAAACAAAAGACGTCATCAGCCCTGCCTTCCAATTTTGTTCTGTGTGGCCTGCGTCGCCTGTCTCTTAGCGCTGTGGGGCGCAGGCATGTGCGACGCAGACATATGTCAACTCTACCCTGCCCTGCGTCTCGTTTGATGGAACAAATTTCTGCGACAATCGTGCCAGTCGCTGTCCAATACTACTTTTATCAGATTGACTTACTGCGATTATTGCTTGTTTGATTACTGCGAAAGCGCACATTTGGAAGGGCGAGTGAAAGGAGATGTCCCTTGAGAACTTGTCTACTAACTGCAATTATTGCACTTCAACTCCAGAGCCTGCGAAATATTTTAAGGCAGAAACATTTTTCACAGGTACTTCATTACCTACAATAATTGCAATCAATATAATTCATTTGCTGTTTTTGAGTTTATTTAGAAAATAAGATTTCAATGATCTACGGTAAAACTAAATATGAACTGTGTGTAATAATTTCTTTATAAAGTGTGTCGCTCCCCTAATAAACTACAGTAACATATCTTTATTTTTATCCAAAAAATACCATAAATTGCCTTGCATGGTTCCGTCCTTTTTTTAAGAACAAGATAATGTATATTATATCGCAGTGAGATTGTATAAGCCCAGAGCTTATAATTTTACTTACAGCATCTTTTTATGAATTAATTTAACCCTTACATATTGTAATAGATTTTACAATCTCACGCTGATATACGCGATGGCTTTATAGTCACCGTCCAAAATCATATTAATTCATACTGGAGGGTTAGTAAATGATCAGTTTCAGTTTCATGGATCGATAACAATTTTAAACAAGACATATATTTTGCATCTTCTGTCAAAACCGTAGTTGATAAACTAACGTTTTTTTCTCGTTAGTTGGTCAACTATCGACAGATAGTAAACAGTAGCGTACGCTTACTATATGACGCGTTAGTAAGTAAACTAACCGTTAAAACCGTTAAATAGTAAACTGGATCAAACTCTAATTGCAAACGAAATACCAGGGCAAACACTGCGGTAGCTTAGGTGAAGCTTAGGCGAGCGCAGCGAAGCCCCCAAATAGTATTCGTATTAGGTTGCCATGTAAAAGAAACTTAAATTCTAAACCCTGTCAGTCTGGTTTACTACCTGTCGATAGTTGATCAACTAACGGTTCGAATTCCCCGCCCCCGCCCTCACTAACCGTACAATTCGCGCCAAGTTTCTTTGGCTCTGTGCGAGCGGTACCTCTCTCTCACGCACCCCACTTACCCTATGATTGAAAGAGAGTCCCCGCTAGCTCAGAGCCACAGAAACTTGGCTCGGCTTGTATGAAACAGGACGAGAGCGCGGGACGTGCAATTGTTCAAATGCTTAGATAATTTCCAACACATTGTACTTACTTGTGCCTACCATTCGCTCGCAAGTTGAATGCACTCCAAATGTAGGTACTGGACCTACGGGCTGTGTTTATGTGAAAGAACCGTAGTAGTCGCTGTGACAATCGTACCACGAACCGCTCAAAGTAGACGGACACAGCTTTATTGAGACTGTCATTACATTATGCAAGTACAGTACTCTCACCATTTCACAATAGTTCAATCGCTCGCGCTCCAATGCGGTGACGGACTAAACAAAACAAACAAAGAGATCCCCGCACTCCTCACCCCTACCCCTTCCTCTTCCGTGACGTGCACTCGCTCACTCGATCGACATTTCCGTCGACGCGACCGCCATGCAGAGGCCGCCGTCTCTTTTTTCCATACGGATGAAGAAAGTAAGCGTACCTACGAATGTATCCTTTCGTTTTGCTCAGTAAATAATAATAATAATACCTTGGACACAATTTACCCACATTGATCTAGCCCCAAACTAGGATTCCCTGTATCTTGGGTAAGTATTTTTTTTGTCTGATTATATAGTTCATCCATTGCTGCTTTACCTGCACCAGAAGTTGATTGATAAGTTGAAGCAACGATTTTCTTTATTTTTGCTTTCTGGTGTAACAGATATAGTACTAGCAACATCTCTATTGTAGTACAATTTGGGTTGGATATTATGTTGTGGTTTTTATATTCCATAATTTTTTCTTTATTAATCTCTGGAATAGTGAGCGGCACACCTTCATTCTAAAATGGGAAGTTTTATCAATTACGATGCACCCAGCCTTAATTGTAATCGGTACGTGTTTCTCAGAAACATGAGATCCGGCACAGAAAATGGCTACATTAGTTCCAATGAATTCATAATTACTTATAGATAAATATTATTCTTAGCTAGATAAAAAACCATGACTAGGGTGCAAACTGCCATTCTCATCGAACAAATATTTTCCCCCACCGGGACTCTAAACCGGGACCCTTGGCTTCGTAGGTAGGGTCACTGCTGACTTGGCCATTCGGGTCGTCGTCGTCGTAAAGAGAACGAAATCGGTTTCATTTGGTTAGTGGCCACCTGTGTAAGCTTCGTTTCAGTCTGATTAGAGTACAGGCAGGGGTCAGTTAAAGTGGACGGTCGCACCTTAGTTAGCTTAACTTTAAAGAGACAGGGCAACAACAATAACTTTTTTCATCAAAAATATGACCTAAAGTCAGTGAAATCGACTCTGCTCATGATTCTGAACAAACTAGTTTCTCATTTTGCGTTTATTCGATGACACTTTGTATAATACGCCGTAATATAATGTACTTAGTACAGGTGAGGAAAGTAAATAATTCATAAGACAGGTAAAAACATATTTCTTAGTAAAAAAATGGCTTTACTACACAACTTCTCACCGGTGATTTGTGGTAATTTGGTTTTGATGCAGTTATTGTTAGTATCGTGACAGAGATGTGAGAAACAATAACTACTTGTTATTATTGTCGGATGAGGATTTTGAGTTGATTAGATTTGACGTTGACAATAGTGGAGTTTTTTTTTCTCGTGCGGGTTGCGAACTATGATCTTCTAATACCCACACCAACTGGATAACGAAGAGACGATATTGATATGTGTGTTACATGCACATATTAACAGCAACAACCTATAGTTTTACTATTGTTTGTATGTTTCACTTGTTTTTGTTTATATAGCTCTACCTATTTCCTGTACCTATCTCTTATGTTTCAAAGGTAAACTACGATAACTTGGCGCGTAAATGACAGTAAAAATGTCTCCTACGAACAATCACACAAGGTTCATTTTCGTAATTAGATAGAGATTTGCAATTTTCACAGAATGTCCTATTTCGGTTGCCGCTATAGGTAACACCAAATAATGAACTAGGTAGGTAGGTATGTAGGTAAACGAGATTTTATAAATTTTAAGGGCGGGAGACCAATACAAAGCGACCTGTTTTAATAGCCCCTTTATTCAAATACCTACCTACCTAACAACATAACATAGCGTCACGCCTTTTCCCATATAAGGGGTGGCAGAGGCACAATTGTGCCCACTTTTAGCCAGTTATTCAATACTCCATTTTGCATGTCATTGGCTAGCCCATCGAAAACGCTGCCCCTAAAATATTTAAGATCTAGTTTCGAATCCAACATTGTATCAGACATGATATTATTTTCCTTTAACATAACATAATATAATAGAGCGTCACGCCTTTTCCCTAAGGAGTGGCAGAGGCGCAATTGTGCCCACTTTTAGCCAGTTTACCGTTACTCTATTTTGCAAGACAAGAGGCTAGCCCTTCGCCGCAGCAAATGGGGTAATGAAGGTTTTCCATCACCGTTAAATTATAATAAGATTGTCTGAGAATTGAAAAATTGGCCGTAACTTGAACGAACTTGATCTACAAGAAGTTTGTACTTCTTTAAATTTCTAAAATTAGGAAATATATATATTTTTATTTTAACCAGAAGCTAATTCACGAAAAGCAGGCGCTGTACCCCACGGGCTATTCAGACGATGAATTGTCAATGTGACCGCTGAAAATCCCGTGTGGTACAACGCAGCGTCGCGCTGTGGCACTCTGGCATTTCAAGAGGTTCGAAATTCTGAAAAGCCCGTGGGGCACAACGCGGCCCAGCGTTGTACCGCACGGGCTTTTCAGAAGACGCGCCCCGTAGTAGCCAGAGTTAGGGCAATATCGAACATAGGCGTTACCTCAAAAACGGGGGGTGCCAGCGGAGGGGGGAGTTCTAGGGGTACTACCCCCCTCCCCTCTATGGGTTGCTTTCAGTCACTTTTGAAGGGAATATTATGTAAATATTACATCAAATTTAAAAATTAAATAATTTATTTCCCACAATCTATAAATTTCCTCGCAAAAAAACTATACTAGGGGGACAAGGGGGCTCCCTCTTAGCCTCCCCACGACTTCCCCCTCCCAAATGAAGTTGAATGATATCTATAGTTTACCCTTTTTATCTTTACCCCCAGCCTGGGATCGAACCCGGGACCTCTCACATGGTGGGCAGAGCCACAACCGCTGCGCCACAGACGTCGTCTATATATGTAGGTATAGTTAGTTATGTTATCAAACTATTTTAAATTTTTGTGTTGCATATCATAAAAGTATCCAGCTGGATGCGAGAGGATACAGCTGTATTCCGTACTTCTCAACCGATTGATATGAATATCTACTTATGTATGAAATAAGTCAATATGCAATTAACAGCAGTTTCGGTCTAATTGAATAGGTACATAACCTGCATATCGACAACAAAACCAATTTTCTAATAACATAAAATAAAAAAAGTAAACTTACACTTTTTTGTCCAAATTTACGACCTTTGCATTTTATAAAGCCCTTGTACTGGGTTTCGTTTAGTTGTTTCTTCTCTTTATAACTTTTTTTTATAGTACTATTTATTGGGTAATATTTAACTGTAGCTCAAAATAAAATTATGCAAAAGAATTTATCTTCGCTGATTAACATACCGTATATCAAAAAACCTACTACTCTACAAATAAACCATTTGATTAAAAAACAAGCACCACCAACAAAATAATAAATCCTATAAAAACAAGCTAATCTTTCTTACACAGTTCACAACAAATATCTGGATTTTCGAAAACAAATTCCTTTTTCTATACAAATTTTTTTTCTTAGTCAAACTAAAATACTGACTTGCAATCAAAATTCTCCGTCTATGGACGTCTTTATATGTAAAGGAATTTCTGAAATTTGCTGCACCACACTGATTAATGTTTATTTTACCAAATTATATTTAACAATTCTATCATTCTTGTATCTAAACAGCTAAAATAGCTTTCTTTTTTCCTATCTTTTTTATGAAAATGATATGTAAAACATCCCTATGGGCTTATAAATTAATTAAACATTAAACATAAACATAAACATTTACATACAGGCACATACATTGCTTCTGGCCCCACACTAGGATACCCTGTGTCGTGATAACCAGAAACAGCGACGTCACACACATATAAACATCCAAGACCTGGGGATTGTTTTTTTTTTTTTTTTCATTACCCCCAGCCGGGGATCGAACCCGGGACCTCTCGCATGGTAGGCAGAGCCACAACCGCTGCGCCACAGAGGCCGTCTTGTTGTTCTTATGAAATGTGATTCAAATAAATATCGAAGTTTTTGTATGAGCGCCTGTAGAATTTCAACATGTAGAAATACAAACACAACCTTAGCATACGAAATTCATTTAGATAAATCCCTAATTGGTGGATTCGAGGGACGAATGCGAGTTCCGAGTGTACCACTATTATTATGAGGAATATTTGTAACGATATGTTTTGAGTTCTAGAAAAAGGCGCTGTAGTTTACGATGGGCAGTATTATGGGTTTTTCGGGGGTAAAAAAACGATTGAGCTTGGTTTCATAACTATTTTATAATTGTTATTATGAAATAACGAAAGAGGCGCCATCTGGTTAGTGTCCGAAAGAGCTAGTTTCTTTTTCTGGTCAACAGATGCCTCTGTACAAAAATTTAGATTTAATTCAAGAGTAAGTGAACAATAACCGGCCAAGTGCGAGTCAGACTCGCGCACGAAGGGTTCCAAACCATCGGACGAGATTTGTATGCCAGACAAAATAATAAAACAAAAACAAAAGTTTGTGAGATTTGAACCCATGACCTCAGAATTACTAAGCCGATATCACGCTGACCGAGCCATTCCATGCGTTTGACACGCATGGAAAGCTGCGAAATTTACGATTCATTCATTTCGGTTCATAATTTCACAAATTATAAGGAAGAGCATGCAAAATACACTAGCATGTTTAGCGCAGTAGCTACTGATATCGGCGATATATGTCGTTGCCACTCTGGTGATAGTCAGTTCATTATTATGGTTGCCGTTTAAGTTTCTCCGGATTATTTATTTTCATATGAGACTTCTTGTATGAAAAATTATTAATTTATTCTCATGGCGCATCTGCTTTGCTTCAACAAGAAATTGGGAAAAGATTTGTTGATTTGCCAATAATTTTGACTGAAGATTTTAACATAAAGTTTGCAAACGATAAAAATCTACCACTAATTGAATTTTTAAATAATGAATTTGATTTAACGATGTCAAATGATCGCAAGTTTAGTATATAAAAATACTATTGATGCGGTCTTTACAAGACATTTAAACGAAATAAAATAAAGAATCCGCAAAGTGCATCGTCAATGGAAATAACCTAAGTATCAAATAATTTAAAACTACACACGCATAAAAACTGAACACAATAAAAAAACACAATACTAAACAAATAAACCGCCCCAGGACATGCCCGACCCAAAGGTACCCATCACGCTGGCAGCATTACCGCGCTGCACGGCGAGTGAGATCCTATGGATCAGGAACGCCCCGGAACGATTGTCAAAACCTCGGTCCTTGACAAATATCCTGCCCTGAGCACCCCAAATACCCGTGGTCTCGACGGCCAAGGGAACAAACAGGTAGCTCCCCATCAACTGTGCGTATTTAAGGCATTTCTGCCGCACCGCCGACTCCGCTGCAGCCCCCGGTGTCGCCATGGTGGAGCCAATGTGGGATGCCGCAAACCTGCATACACAAGTAGACTCCCACAAAAGGCAACGACCTCTCTCCCACGGTATCAAGGTGAGACCGTCCGGACGCTTCCCGTCGCTGCGACTCAAACCTGGTGGTTCGAGAACTGATGGAATGTCAGCAAAGACGAGATCCCTCCGGACGATGTCGTTGATCGAGTGGTGGCGAGAGAGTCTCCCTGCACTTCTGGCACAGTGTAGCCCATGACACCGCCGCGAATCTACATACGCGCCGCAAACACAGTGATGCGGTTCGCAGATATCGCAACCCAGACGAAGCGCCACGGCTACACGCAGGGAGTTGTCGTCCAGAAGGGTTCCTAAATGCGGAGACGGCAACGCATACAGCCAAGCACCTGACTCCGGCTTGGAGACTGCTCGCAGACGAGCAAGTTCCGCTCCCGAGCTCTGCGCTAACAGCCCATCAAGGGACACCTTGCATAGCTCCTCATCCCAGGGGCGCTGTACGTCGGGCTTCTCCGGGACATCTCCCCCCAGACAACGGGCCCGCCACCGCTGAAGAGCCTCGTCCGCAAAAGTAACGCCAAAACCATCACCGTTAACCTTTAAAATGCGAGTGACTAGTTCAAGCACCCCATGCGAAGAGGCCAAGAAAGCTGGGAGCTCCACGTCCTGTAGGCGACGAACGCCGAGGCCACCAAACCGTATTGGAAAGGCCGCTTGATCCCATTGGGAGGGAGACATTTTCACGTTAAAAATCATCTCCAACAAACTCATCAACTCGTTATCATATGAATCTGCCTCCCCCCTACACATCCAAACCGGAGCGGTTCGCAAAGTATAGGTAGCCTTGGCAGGGACAGACAACTACGTAGAATTGTTAAAGCCACATGAGCGGAAAGCTCCTTAAGATGTGGTTTTGTCCCAACCAAGGACTTTAACTGACCCCTTAAAAACCCCGTCACACCTTCCGGAAAAATGGGCACGCCCAATAGAGTAAAACTTGTTTTATCTAGGAACTTCACCCCTGGCATCAAAAGATCCAACTCCGCTCTGGAATCTTGGGCCAGATTCCCAGAGCAAGCGAATAACTCACATTTTTCTGAGTTGAGGTGAAGGCCCAACATTTAAATACATTCGAATCAAAATTGTTCGTTTCATACTTTAGCTACCATATACAATAGGTGTATAAGTTTTATAAATTGTCGATGATGCTGCTGGCAGTGATGATGGTGACAGAGTTGTTGAAATTATGGATGGAAGTTGATTTTTCTGAAGTGAAAACTTATTTATTACGTAAAATTATTGTTATTTTATTGTTAAGTGCAACCCTAGTTTTTATGTTACATAATTGTTATTTTTTCTTGTTAAGTAAACCTTAATTTTATGTTAAATAGTTGTAATTTTTTTCTTGTTAAATGAAACCTTAGTTTTATGATAATTGCAATAATTGTGTACAATAGCGCAATAAATGAAAATTTTATTTCACATTGTAGTCTTTCTACTGATAAATAAAACAATTCATGCCAAATGATTTCCTAAACACCCTTTGGGAACTGCCGATAGAATCAAACTTATTTTCAACATATTTAAAGTTAAAAAAGAAGTGTTTTAGATCAAGGATTATAGCTTATAATACTTCTTTAAATACCAAAGATAATAATCTATCATAATAATCGTCGAGTTATTGACGATATAATTCAGATATCAGATAATCACTGTATAAAGGTTTAACATAAGTAGTTACACATTTTGCAAAAATTATTTTGTTCTGTGGGTAAATTCTGAGGTGCAGCCAGTATTTTTGTTTGTTTTGAGATACTTTGATGAAAAAATTGCTTAGCGTTTAAATACATGCACTATTTATTTACACTTATATCTACAACTTATCGTTGCATATTAAATTATTGTTACATTTGATATTCATAAATATCCTATATAGAAGGGGCTCATGCCCAGTAGTGGGTTTATGAGAGCTGAGCATGACGATCCAGGTGCCCCGATATGTGAGCGTGTTGTTGGCATGACTACTCCCTAGTCTTCCTGACATGCGCCAGATGGCTCTGCCGGCTCTGGCTGTGGAGCTTGCGTCGTCTCAGCAACTGGGAGCGCGCGCGCCGGTGCCCCAGCGGAGAGTGGATGTAGTAAGCTGTTGACATATTCATATGCAGGCATACATAATAGTAATGCTTTAAACAAAAAGTAAAACATTTGAAGCAACCGATTTCAATTGAACCCATTAAGCCATTTAGTACCTAGTTTAGTTAGAATTGAGTAGCTCCGGTGGCGCTCAGTTTCACTTCACTTCACCAGGTCATGCTTCTCGAAAGCAAGTGCACGAGTTACTATAGAAATACCCAATTCGCTGTCTGTGTCTTTATTATTTGAAGAGTTACTTCGATCTCTCTATGATTCCATCATCAGATCAGGATAAATCTTTGAAAAGCTTTCCTGGTACGTCAACATCACCCTCGCTTTACCATATAACATATCATAACATTAACATACATCTGGCCCCACACTAGAATATCATGTGTCGTGGGAACCAAAAACAGCGAAGTCACAAACATACACAAATCCAAATACTTGGGCCCCCCATTCAGCCGACATAAAAAAACGCCAAGACAGCAACGGTGTGAACGGCTAAGGTTGGAGAGTTAAAACTGGACTTTAAACAATGATTACTTGCACTCTCAGGGTCCCATCACATACTCCCACTCGCCATCTTACGATTCACATCAAGCTGGTGTGCCTCGGACGATTCCCTTTTGGCCAGCCGGTGAAGGGAAGACAAAGCTGCGATTTAGGCTCTTGGGTTCCACTACGATTACTTATTCATATAAATAATGTAAAATTACTTCGATTTCTCCAGGATCCCATAATCAGATCCTGGTCTTTCCCAAATCAATTCATCCGCCTTGGAGCAACCGGGGCATATACATAAAATAATAATAAGAAGATCCTGTCGAATCGAGAACCTCCTCCTTTGTTACAGTCGGTTAAAAAGGAAAGTCGCAATTTTCCAGATTGATGTTTTTTCGAAGGTACTTACAATCTCTCATATTTCCAATTTCATTCTCCATGTTCCCAAACAGAATATGCTCTTCAGAATCTAGCTGAAAATTCTGTATATTCTCCTCACTACCTTTTATTTTTGGTCCCTCTTCTATTGGCTCTTCATCCTCTGCAGAATGTCCTTCAAAGTTTCGTTCGTACAGATTCGCTTCATCATCTTCTTCTAAATTCTGGTCAAGGATTTCATCGTCGAGAGTCGGAGCAGACTTGTTGCGATAATCTTGTAATGGTTCTATATCCTTCTTCACTGTTCTTCTATTATCATGATGCATTAGAGTGTCTCCCATAACATCTTCTGCGGATCTTCGCTTGTGTAATGGCGAAGATTTGTAGGAGTTCTTCTGCCTTTTTTTGGTTGACCAGAGTCCTGTGCCATCTTGAAATGGTTGCACATGCTTTCGTAAAGATCTCATATTTACATTCATTGCAGCTTCATTTAAAGCATCCACTAAGGTTTTACGCATAAGCACTGATGCAGAGCTCTGGGTTTTGTCGTGATTAGCTATTGACGTTTGAATATCTTGCTGTATTAGAATGTTACCCAAAACCTCTGTTACAGTATTTCGGTTGTGTTCCAGGGTCTTGTAGATTCCTTCATGATTTTTTTCTATTATTGATCCTATATCTTTCGACACTGCTCCTTTATTCTGTATATCTTCCAGTAGTTCTTGTAGTGTTTTCTGATCGTAGACTAAGTCAGACTCTTGGACAGACCCAGGATCTGCCAGAACCATAATTGGGTCATTTAAAAAAAAGTGTAAGCCGTCTTGTTCTTTATCATTATTCGTTGACTCCTTCTCTTCCAAGACCCGTTGGATACTTTGTGTGTTCACAGGAAAGTTGGGATCGTTCGTGGTATTATTGTACTTTAGGATATTCGAGGCCTGGAGAAATAATGAATTAATTACAAAATAAAGTCCACGCTCTAAAATATCACACGATAAAAATATGTACCGTAATGTTCATAGTTTTTAAAATCTCTAATATGGAAAAAAATAATACAAGAGTCGGCCATGTGCATTCCATTACTTTCCATATATTTTTTGACAAATATTCCCTATATAGATTTTTATTTTTATAACTTTGTAAACTGCCTTGGCTGAGTGAGTTGGATGTACTGTCTTGGCTATGTTACGTAGTGTCGTGAACCTGGCGTGGGCCTAATTTGATAAACAATGCTAAAACAATACATCATTATTTGGATGGCTAATTGTTCCACGTATAACAGCCGCAGACGCTTGAAGTCAACACCAGTAAACTCGTCCCTGAGTGCCAGAAACAAGACAGTGGCAAAGATATATGATAAGAAATAAGAAATTTATTTGCAAAGACAATGGTAAAAAGGTTCTAATATCATTATAGAAATAGAACGCATTAGTCAGCTATTAAATTGAAGCATGCAAATTTTTGAGGTTTGAAGTCATTAAAACATAAAGAACAACAAAAGCCAAGGCCGGTTTCACCTACTAAAGTTAAGAAATTCGTCAACAGAGTATAACAATTTTGCAGAAACCAATGGAATAATTTACGTTTAAAAGTATTGAACGGCAACGTTTTTATGTCATCCGGTATTTTGTTATAAACAGTTACACACATTGCTGAACAGTTTTTTAAATAAAGTGATGTTTTTGGCGTGTGATTAAATACGAGCTTTCGGGTTTCTAGTGTTCCCCGAGTCTTGAGTTTTTACAAAAAGCTCAGGATTTGATTTAACGAATTTACCGATTTCAAGTATGTACAGACAGGGTACTGGTAATATGTTTAATCTTTTAAATGTTTGTTTACAAGACTCATACGTTGCCATACCACAAATAGCACGCACACATTTTTTTGCGCAATAAATACTCTATTAATTTCTTTCCGTTACCCCAAACTATCAGGCCATATCTTATGACGGATTCTACAAAGCCATGATAGGCAATTAGTGCGGTTTTTTTCTCGGCTGTTTTGTACAAACGTCTTAGCACAAAAACAAATCTGTTTATCTCATGACAGACTTTATTAATGTGTTCTTTACAATTCAAATGTCGATCAGTTATAATACACAAACATATCACACAATTTGCCTCCTCTAGAGTTTGTCCATTATGATTTATATTTAATGTATAATCAATGTGCCGGTTCGCAAGGAATAACACGATAGGCAGGTACTTTATGATGTATTTTTATTTTACGCCTAATCCCTCTATTGATGGTTATCAATCTATATGTGACGTCTCTCCTCTGTATGATACCCACGATACAGGCTCGCCTCGTGTCCCAATAAAGGGGGACAGGAATGCACGGCCCAGTAATGCCCGGCCCCGGAATGCCCGACCCCGGAATCGTGGGATTTGGGACGCCAATTCCGGGGCCGGACATTCTAAGCCGCACATTACTGGACCGTGCATTCCGAAGCCGTGCACTGCTTGTTCGACCCCGGAATGCCCGGCCCCGGAATTGTGGGACGTTTCTCATTGGCTGGAAATACTGGCTTCTGATTTGTCGAACATTTTCGATTTAACTTAGACGAATCTAAGGCCATTGTCATACCGGTCATAGTAGTGAGGTTTTTTTGTAAGCAAGTTTAACATTCACTTGACACATAGCATATAATATTAGGTTATATATGATATTTGGTTAGTTTAAAATAAAAACAAACTCAATTCTGCTATTTCTTAAAAAAAATAACACTGTGAAGACTGAGTTCAAGTGCATTAATTATATTATTTGAGTCAAATTTGGCTAGAGTAGGTTATTGTGGCTAAATTTCAATTGGGTTATAGGATAGGTTGGAACTTAGAAGAAGCAAAACCGAAGCGTAGCGGAGAGAAGCGTATGCAAATAAAAAAACATTTAATGATATTAATAGATTATTTGAGATAGAGACACTATGAACACACCCTAATCTCTGATGTAGCAGTTGTCTATGGTACTCGGGACGCCAATTCCGGGGCCGGGCATTCCGGGGTCGAGCACTATTTTGTACGGCGACGGAATGCTCGGCCCAGGAATGCCCGACCCCGGAATCGTGGGCTTTCGGGATGCCAATTCCGGGGCCGGACATTCCTGGGCCGGACAATACAGGGCCGGGCATTACAGGGATTCCCATTAAACACCAAACTTCTGAATAGTCCACTGTGGAAACATTAGCAGCATAAACGTTCTGAATAACAGCATTTTCAGAGCATCCCCGACTGATATAACTCTAAATTGGGCCCAAATTATTCAGCACCTAGCTTAAAAAAGTTATCACTATTGCTGAATAATAGAGCTTTAACAGCTTTATATTGGGTAATCGTTATCCTAACAGCTGAACATTGGCAGATTATGGGCGCACGAACTACCAATCATTCAGCACTTAAAATTAATGTGTAACAAATTTTACTTCTATGCAGATGAGAGTAATGTACGAGCGAAACGGTGAATTAATATATCTTCTTATTCTTTATTGTACGTCCTGACATTCGCCATGTATTCTGCAATTGGATCGAGTGGACTTTGAAGATTGTTTGTAGTGTGCACGGTGTTCTAGTATGGCAACCATTTTTAGTGTTTTTGATTGCAGCAGCAATAATTTCGGAAAGTAAATGCAGAATTTCCGGTATTTGCGCTAAACCTTACTGCGAAAGCAAGTTTGTCGTCAAATAACATGTAAGTACATTTCCTCGAAAATTTTCACGCGCTCTCAAAATATTACTGATACGTAGAAAATCTAAGCGGAAATATGGGCATAGAATAATAAAAATATGTATTATTTTGTTTTTTATGTGTAAAAAACAGATATACGATTTTTACGTGTACAAAATCTAATTTCAACTTATTCCAATAGCCTTAGTCGAAAATTAGACCAAAACAGTTTGTGGAAAAATAATAATAAATTGAAATCATATTGAAAAATGGCGGACTGGTAATGTGTATCATAATAACCATAAACAAATGCTATGTGCTGTACAAATGTTTACATGTGGTTCATGTTTCAGCAACCAGTCTAAAAGGATATGACATGTGCTAAACGTTAACATACCATGAGTCGATTGGAAGAGTATTAATTGTTAACATTTACGCCAATGATCTACCCGTGAACTTAAAATTTGATCTTTATCAAGAAAAAAACGTCTCTTTATGTCAGGCCGTATCTTTATTCTGTATATCTGACAGGTATTTCGATTGATTGCTTACGTAACAATTTGTTGTTATACTAACGATTTCATTATTCTTTCAAATCCTTCACTTGAAGGATTACTACTACTTAGTAGGCTACGATTCGATTTATATTTCTTAGATATTTCGGACCGCACTCTCCCGTTTTGCAACGCACGTTTTTTAAATTTGACGATAATGGCTTCAAACCTTTTTTAATCTTTTATATATTAATATAAATAATATCTGTGTGTCAATTATATAATATGTAAGCTAGCCACCTGTCACGAAAAATGGAGTTTTGAATAACTGGATAAATGTGGGCACAATTATGTTTCTGCCACCACTATGGGAAAAGGCGTGACGTTACGTCAATAAGTATAGTGCATTATATAGTTAGAGTTGAGTTCGGTCTTTGGACCAGACTTTGATTTTGCCGGAAATATGTTATACCTCATTGCAGTGTAATAATTTTCTCAACTTCTTTAAATTATTATAATTATATGCATACATAAACGTAGTCCTAATTTTAATAGTTATTAACACAATATTATGAATATGGCGGCGATAATGAAACCGTTTACGACCGTTCGTCGAACATACGTGAACCGGCTGTGATCGTCAAATTTAAACGTCGTATTTACAAGGATGAACTTCTCTCGGCAGCGCGTGCCCGAAAGGGCATTACGACATCATCTATCGGCCTCCCCGGGCCAGCTGGGAACCTGTACCTGGGGGACCACCTCACTCCGGCCAGTAAGATGTTACTCAAGCAGGCACGAGAGCTCAAAAAGGAAAACAAAATCGCCTACCTATGGATAAGGAACTGTAAAATTTTAGCTAGAAAGTCCGAGACTTCTAAAGTTATGGTTATTAACAAAAACTTCGATTTCAACAAGTTTAAGTGACTGTTATTATTAGTATTTTTCATAGTAAAAAAATGTATACTCGTGAAATATGTATATTAACGATGTCCTACATGAAATTCTCACAAAATCTCGCTAATGAAACCGCTTTCTTATCTAGCCATATAAAAGTTAATACAAATTCATGGTTTTACTCGCTACAACAACCTCAACCTTTTATCTTTAATATACTCTGGTACTCAGAGAGTACATGGTTCACTCTGGCTCTAATACTAATTCAAGTATTCATAAACTAATCGCCGGCCTAACTGTTAACTTAACAGGTTATCATCAGAACGTAAGGGGACTGCGTACCAAAACACACAGTTTTTATTCGCAGGTCGCACTGTTCAATTATGACTTTATATGTATTACCGAGAGTTGGTTAAATGCACACTTTTTTGACAGAGAAATCTTTGATAGTAGGTATATTGTTTATCGTTGCGATAGATCGGCTGACTCGAGTGGGGCGGAGCGGGGTGGGGGGGGGGGGGGGGGGGGGGGGGTGGCGGTCGCTGTGCGCTGTGTGTTTCTGCCGACTCCGCGAGACTGGCCCTGCCCCTCTCCTGCATCCTCTGAATGCATATGGTTATCATTACCCATATCGCAAACCGACGCTCAAGGACAAACATTCTTAAATATTTGTTGCGTTTATATTCCACACGGGCCGCAGTATAGGGATACGTTGGAAAATTTCTTTGAAATCTGTAGTCAATTAATAACAGACAATCCAAATGATATTTTTCTTATAACAGGTGATTTTAATATTTCTGACGGACTTTGGAATAGAAATGATTGTTACAAAATGACCTTAGCTAGCAGCAACAGTTATCCTCTACAATTGGTTAGTGAATTTTTATCATTTACAGGTATTGAACAATATAATGGTTGTTTTAATATTAATCAACGTGTGCTTGATCTTATTTTTTGCAATAAAAATTGCATGGTAACAGCAAGTGATGATATTTTAACACCTGAGGATTTTCATCACAAGGCACTTCATATTGTACTTAATTTAGATTACGCGCCACCCCTGAAGCCAGCTCCCATTTACGTATATCGCTTCTATAAGGCGAATTTTTATCAAATAATTATTGAATTGTCAGAAATTAACTGGGTTGAATATTTTCAAGGCCGCGCACTGGAGGACTGTGTAATACTCTTTTATGATATATTAAATAAATTGATTGACAGATATGTTCCAAAGGTACTGCAACGTACATCGTGTTCTAGGCCTCCTTGGTATTCTAGATCTCTTAGAAGACTTCTGAATGAGAAAAAGAAGTATCATAGGCTGTGGAAGACTTTCGGTAATCCCTTAGATTTCGACACATTTAAAACTCTTAGAAAAAGAATTTCAAAATTGGAGCCTATATGTTACAGAAACTATATCAATAATACTGAAGCCAAAATTAGTACTCATCCTAAATTCTTTTGGACGTATATAAAGTCAGTTTTTGTTAAGAAAGGTCTCCCACAGCTTATGCACTATAAGGGTATGATGACCTCAAGTGGTACAGAAATGTATGATTTCTTCAACCAACATTTTCACTCAGTTTTCGAAAAACCTTCTGTTAGCTCTGTTGACCTGAATAATCTTCCACCTGTAAATGATACAGTGTTTGACATGGACACTATTTTCATATCTAAAGATCTTGTTAGCAAATATCTTAAACGTATAAACATTAATAAGGGTGCTGGTCCTGACGGCATACCTCCCATCATAATAAAAAATTGCTCCCCCAGCTTAACATTGCCGATAACTTTACTTTTTGAGAAGTCTTTCAGGGAGGGGTCTGTACCATCCTTATGGAAACAAGCATTAGTTACACCAGTACCAAAAGGTGAAGTTAGCTCGGATATAGAGGAATATCGCCCTATATCGAAATTGTGTCAGTTTGGCAAAATTTTAGAGAAGATTGTTAGTGATCAGCTATCTACTGCTATGCGGCCTTATATAATTTCTAACCAACATGGTTTCCTTAGAGGTCGTAGTGTCGAATCGAATCTTCTATCATATACTGAAGCTATTTTAACTGCATTAGATAACAACTGTCAGGTGGATGCTGTGTATACCAACTTCGCTAAGGCTTTTGACAAAATCAGTCATGAGCGCTTACTTCTGAAGCTGTGGCACTTTGGTATACACGGGGATCTTTACCGTTGGGTTAAATCTTATGTAGTCGCAGGCCGTAGCTGTGAGAGGGCATATTTCTCATTACAGGTCTATCAGTTCTGGTGTACCGCAGGGTTCCCATTTGGGGCCCTTATTATTTGTTCTGTATCTAAATGATATCACTGAATGTATCAATAATTCAAACATGCTTTTATACGCCGATGACACGAACATTTTTAGAGTCATACAAAATCCTGACGATTGTATGTTACTGCAAAACGATTTAAATAATTTCCAAACCTTTTGTAACGCAAATAATCTTTTCTTAAACCCAGAAAAATGTTTTGTTATTAGCTTCAGTAGAAAAAGGACTATTTACTCGAAGTATGATCTTTGCGATAAAGAGTTAACCTGTGTGAACCAGATCCGTGACCTCGGCGTAATAATGGACTCAAAGCTTACCTTTGTGCCCCACATTGACAATATCTTAAATAAATCTTTCAAGCAGTTGGGATTCATTTTGCGCGTAGGTAAAGATTTCAGAAGATCTTCGATATTTAAGATATGATTTAATAGTAATGTAGTCGTAGTTGATTAGAATTTGCTAGCGCAGTGTGGAACCCGTTACATGTAACTCATAGCGATAGAATAGAGAAAGTGCAAACAAAAATTGTAAAGGCAATTGATTATCGCACAGGAAATAAATACATAGATTATACTACCGCTATGAAAAGACACAATATTTCACCCTTGAGCCTGCGTCGCGAACGCACTGATGTTATTATTCTTTATAAAGTCATTAAATATATTATCGATGCCCCTGAGTTATTAAAATCTCTTTCCTTTAGAGTACCCCGTCGTTGTGAGCGAGTATGTAGAAAAAAGGACCTCTTTTATATTCCACGTAGTTGAACTTAATACGCAAGAAACGGTTTCATTAGAAGAGCATGTAGGATGTATGATGATAAATTTCAAAATTTGGATATTTTCAGTATAAAGTTTAGTAGCTTCAAACAACAAACCTTGAAGTGTATTAATAGTTTTTAATTAGATAGTTGACTTTTATTGCATTTTTTTGTCTGTTCATATAAAAAAAAATAAAAATTGTCAGAATGTAAAGGTATTTTTATAGCATCGATTTTACATATTAGAATTTCTATTTCCAGTTTAGTTTTAGTACCTATATAAGTTACATAGTTTAGAATCAGGATGCTATTAAATTGTAGTATGGTTTTCATACTCTATTTAAGGAAACTGTAGGTCTATAGACCTACAGTTTCCTTAAGGGTACAATATAGGATAATAAGAATTATAATTCTTATTACCCTATATTGTAACATTGTATTATATAAGAGACTGTTTGTTTCTAAATAAAGATAAATAAAAAAATAAAAAAAAATAAAATTATTTTACAGGTTTATTCGCAAGAACAACAGCTAACAACAATAACGTCTCAACCAGCAGAACTCCTAGTGTGTAGTGTGGAGCAAATTAAGATGGTTTAAAAAACCAAGTTGTGATATTAGAACGACTGAACACCATTCAATCCACCCAGGAAAATATCGCCAGCAAGGTTGCATCCTTGGCGATTCAATTGGAACAAATACAAAAACCAGTTGATGTAACATTATTGAAAGATGTCTCTCTAAACGAAAACTCAAGTTTCAAGCCCATTGAAACCAAAGAAGAGTTACAAAATTTTGAAATTATGTTAGCAGACAAGAATCTTATTTTTTATCCACATTATATGGAACCAAACCAGGAAGTGGTATCACATGCTCGTATATACTGATAGATTTTTTGTTTGGCCGGGAATTCCTGTGTGTTGAAATGCTCTTGTTCAGGCGGAAGCAAAAGCGAAAACTCCAAAATACCAATGAAGAAGGAGGTGCTTTTTTGAGATGATCCATTCGTGGTATCCGACTTTTACAGATGACACCGTAAAGGGCATGTAATATCTTTAGCACACCTACTGTCGAAAAATCATGATTTCTGCAGCCAGTTATGAAACGGGTGTCGATCGATAGAGTTTATTTATTATTATTTTACAAACAAATGTGTGTAATTATAAATATCTAAAACGATATACTTTTCGAGAAATCTTCGACAAAATCAAGTTTCTTGCACTTTGAACTCCGATTTCTCGCAAAGGATATCGTTTTAAAAATTCATAATTACACATATAAGTTTCAATAATTTACTCTATCGATGGACATCCGTATTTCATTTTTGGCCGTAGATATAAAGATTTTATAAAAGCGGAATGCCAGCTTCAGTACATACAAAAATGTTAGAACCCTTTTCTTAAGAAAACTTTAAGGAATGCTTTAAAGCGAAGAAGTATGAGCGGTTTGAGAACATCTGCGAAGCGAGCTCGCAAAAGCACCAAGCCCGGTGCTTATGATGGCGTCGTCACTAGCGATGTCGGTGGCAATGGCGATGGCGATGCCGATGACGATGGCGATGTCGTTGGCGCGGGCAATGTCGGTAGCGATGGCGATTGAGTAGAAATTAAGGAAACTGCTACATATTTATTGAGTTGTTTATATTATGGAGTTTATATTGTATGGTTTGAGTTTCAATGTAGAATTGATTTCTTATATTAAAATTAAGATATTTTTATTATAATACACGGTGTAACGAAAAGACATATAGATATAACGCAACGCCTACCTAATTGTGTGATTAAAGAAAACTTATTTGTAATATCTAGATCATAATTTTTAGTGTTACAAGTATGTAACATGTTTTATACAGGTTTACATTTAATTAGCTGAACAAATTTAGAGAATGTTGTTGTAAATTATTATTTTTATGATTTTTCAAAGAGCATATGCTCTTTTAGATAAAGTCGAAATTTTACACTGCCGTCGTCTGTAAAAGTTGAGTCCCACGTATGGATCATCTCAAAAATAACTTGCGGATGATTTTAAAAACAATTTGAAATATTCTAAGTAATATTTTTTTTACCTCTGAAGTTGGGCCACCATACCTAGTATTTGTAGTCTGAAAAACGCAAAGTACATCAGCCTCCAATCATAACGCGCGAGTCAGTACAGCGGCCATTACAATTTGTGTATGGAGTATGTCTTACACTTATTTTTTTAAAACTTGTAGGCCATTAAACATTAATGTTGCCTTAAATTGTTGGAAAATAAAAAAAAATGCAAATGAAGCATTTTTATTATTTAATTACTCGTATTATGTAGCTACCTAAACACTTACTTACTTAACACTTACGTACTTATGATATAAAATATTTGTTATCTCTATGAGAAATATAAACAATTTATGTTTAAATTCTTTAGCAGCTAACTTAATTATAGTAGTGTCTCCAATTAGCACACTTTGAGATTTGTATATTTGTATATACAAAAGTGAGACGACTTTATTGGATATTCAAAAACATCTTCTTTCGCATTTAATCGGATAGCTTAGATACCTTTAATAGAAATTTCTGGCTTTTATCGATTGAATTTATTCCTATAATTTTGTTACATAAATATCTGTCTTTGTTTTTTTACGACAATTTAAATTCTTCAAAATTCAGTATGCTGAGATTTCTTTAGCTCTTATACATATAAGGATACGTAGGTTTATTTTGCCATATTCATATTCATTCTGTCATCATCTCCACTAAGTCTTTTAGCCTCTTTTTTGCCAGTGGTTACAAGTATTTGTAACCATCAGTCAACGTACGAAACCGCTTGAGCATACACCTATTTGAACTCGCTCTGCAATAATTGCTAACAACTTACGTGTAAACATTTAATTAAATTTAAAATTGTACACCATTCTATAGTGATTCCCAGTGACTTCAAAACTGTGATATTCCCAAGTGCTAGTTGTCAGTGGCCACCTCAGAAACATCTTCGAAAGATCCGAAAATCCTCCGAGTAACCGTCGTAAAACAGCTGAGCAAGGTCATCGCTCGCTGTTGCCGTGCGCGGTCAGTGACCCTGTTTCTCTTGCCCGTTCTTGCGCCGTACAGCGCCGCGCAGCTGCCTCTGTCTCGCACGCCTGCGAATCACGGAGCTTGAGTCACGCGACTGCGTCATCAGTATAGGAGCGCGACCATCTCTCAGCGCTGATACCTGTTCGTGAGTAACTAACTTATAAATAAAATAAACTTCGACGGCGACCTATGCGTAACACCCACGCCCCTTGCGCCAGAGACCCAGGCTCGAATCTCAGCCGCGAAGTTTTGAAAATAGCATTTTGTTACAATGGAGGCAAATGAGTCAAATGATATTTCCTTCAATTTCGTCAATACACAAAGGAGGAATAACATACAAGCTAGATCTACACAGGACTTATCTGCTGGAAATACGTTTCTCAACTCAACACTTCTAAATAACTCGATGAGTAATAGCTTACCTAACTTGTCAATCAGCGATACATCACATACACTAGAGCTGAAAAACCAAGTGCAGCAGTTACGCAGAGATTTAGACAGTGCAAATGAGGAAATTTCAAGCCTTGTAATGGAGCTCTCTAACTTTAAAAGTGAAAGTGTTAAACTCAAAAAGACGATCGAGAACTTTAAGAAAGTTACCAGTACAGGCCTACTAAATGGAAGCACAAAAACACCAAGGAGGTTCTCAATGCCATTTCCATTTAAACCAACCTACAGAACTATAAATAAACCAATCCAACTGAGTTTAACACGTGGCCTTAACAGAAAATACACACAGTCTGTCTGTAATGTATTGGAAAAATCATTCGAAGAGCTGACAAAGAAGCAAGAAAATGAAATTGAAACACAAGAAAAGATATTTTTTAGTACAAAGACATCAGCGAAAATAGAAACAAATAACATCACTAAACCGGCAAAGGGAAAGATTCTTATTTTAGCGGACCAACAAGGACGAAATCTTCGGGATCTACTGCAGGAACTGGTTGGGCAAAACTACCTAGTTACCTGCTTTAGTAAACCAGGTGCAACACTGGAAGATGTTCTAAAATCAGAAAGAGAAGAAATTCTAAAGATGACCGAAAGAGACTACGTCATTCTGCTGGGAGGAACAAATGACACAAGTCCATACAGATTCCAATTTGGACTTCAATGCTGGATAAATGCAGCAAAAAAAACGAACATCATCACCTGTGAAATTCCACACAATAGGTACTTGAGCACTAGGAAGTTAAATTATGAAATGAGGTTTATAAGTAGCCAACACGAAAATATGTCATTCATCTATATGAATTATCACCAATTTAGGGCAAGCCATAAAATGTTAAATTTAAAATTGTGCCGATCAATATTAAGTGAAATTCTAAGTGTAGGATCCAAAATAAAAATGACAAAATGTAATTCAAATGTAAAATGTCACACAAAGTCAGAACAATCAACGCAAACTGATTTTACAGATGCAAACGTGAATGAGATAATAGAAAGATGTAATAATAACATAAGCGATAAAACTGATAATGGAAAGGTCATAAATGTTGACAACAATAATGTTGGTAAAAAGGATTTTTTTCGTGTATAATAATATATATGTGATGCATCAAAATATAAATGGATTAATCACAAAATCGGATGAACTAATGGCTCATCTTGAAGAATTAAAAACTAACGGGAAGGATATTGATGTAATCTGTGCAACAGAACATAACATGTTAGAAAGCGACTGGAACCTACTAAACATCCCAAACTTCACACTAGCGTCTTGTTTTAATAGGAATAAACGTAATGGTGGAGCATGCATTTTACTGAAAAACATTCATAGTTTTAGAGAAATGATAGAAATAAAAAAGTATAACGTGCCAAATGTCTTTGAGTGCAGTGGTATCGAAATAACCGAGCATAAAATTATTGTTATATGCATCTATAGAGTCCCTTTATACGATAACAAAACTTTTGAAATATTTTTTTGTTCCCTCAATGACATGCTTCACGATTTTCTATATGATAAGAACTTCAAACTTATACTATGCGGAGATTTTAATAATGACCTACTTAAAAGAACAAAGAACAGTTTACGATTCGAACACTTAACAATGAGCTATAACTTAAAAATAGAAATCAAACAACCGACAAGACCCGCGAGCGGCACTTGTCTTGACAACATAGTCCACAATATACGAGGATGCACAAGTGAGGTCATGGAATTTGCTTTATCAGACCACTCCGCGCAAATCTTACAGTGCCCAGTGAAAAAATGTTATGTCCTGAAACACTGGTACATCAAAAAACGTGACTACAGCCCAGAAAACATGGAAAAGTTTGCGGAACATCTGAACTCTTTGTCTTTTGACGAAGTTTATAAATCGGAAGACCCAAAATATGCATTTACGAGTTTTTATGATATGTTCATTTTGCTCTATAAATTATGTTTCCCAGTAACAAAAGTAAAAATATCTTTATTACGTAAGCAAAACTGGATATCGAAGGGAATTAGACTATGCTGTAAGAAAAAACGAGAATTACTGTGGCAATATAGAAGATGTCGTAATGAAGGAAATAAAGACAAATTTAAAGCTTATGCAAAACGATTAAAAAATGTAATTTATCTAACACAAAGATCGCAAAATACCTATAGAATAAATATGGCAGAAAATAAATGCAAAGAAACGTGGAATATTATAAAAAAATCCCAAATAAACACACCAAAAGAATACATTGAAAAAATTGTTAAAGATGGTATAGCGATAACGGAACCAACGGACATTGCAGAATCATTTAATAACGTTTTTTTTGACCTTACAAATGACTTATCAAATAATTCTATTAATAATTCAAATTTGACATCTAATATAAATAATAATTGTAAATCTATATTTTTGAATCCAGTGACACCTTTTGACATCTCTCAAACAATTAAATCATTAAAAAATACAAATAGCGCAGGATACGATGAGATAAACACTAAGGTCATTAAGTATGTAGTAATTATAGTTTCTCCAATTCTATGCCATATAATTAATAAATGTATGGAGTACGGTAAATTTCCAAGGGAATTAAAAATCGGAGTAGTAAAACCCCTGTTTAAAAAACAAGACAAACAAAATATGAATAATTATAGACCTGTTACACTAATCCCAGTTATCGCAAAAATTTTCGAAAAGGTAATATATCGGAATATATATACTTACTTCGAAATAAATAATCTGTTTGCTCCAGAACAAAAAGGGTTTAGAAACAATAAAACAATAAACATGGCAATTTATGATTTTCTTGCAAACATATTAGCAAATGTTGATAAAAGGAATCCCGTGGTAACCATTTTTATGGACATGACTAAAGCCTTTGATTTTGTGAGCCACGACATTCTTTTGAATAAACTTCTTAAATACGGCATAAGAGGTAACGCAATAGATCTTGTAAAATCTTACCTAGAAAAACGGCAACAAATAACACAAATAAGCAAAATATGCATAAAATCTAAAACTGAACAGGATTACGTCTCAGACCCGAGAGAATTAAAGCGCGGTGTACCTCAAGGTAGTGTCATGGGGCCGTTACTATTTTTAGCATACATAAATGACTTACCGAAAGTTGTTCATCATCCAATGGTGCTATTTGCGGATGATAGTACGGTAATTATTTCTTGCGAGGACCCAAATGACTTTGAAAATGAAATCAATACTACTCTTCATACAATTATTCAATGGCTTGACAGTAATAATCTAGTTTTAAATATTGACAAAACTAAAATAATGAACTTTCAAAATAATCAAAATACTACTAATAATATGGACATTAAACACGATGGCAAAAAAGTTGAACAAACAGAGGTCACAAAATTTTTAGGAATAGACATTGATAGCAATCTTCAATGGAAAACACAAATTGAAACCACATGTAAAAAGCTACATAAATTTTCATATGCTTTGTACAAACTTTCGAAAACGGTCGCTAAGGATGCAGTATTATTAGCTTACAATGGATACGTAGACTCCATTCTGCGATTTGGAATAATGTTCTGGGGTAACGGGGTAGGAAAAGAAAAAGTCCTCGTAGCTCAAAAAAGGTGTGTAAGGTCTATATGTGGCTTACGTCGCAGAGATAGTTGTAAGCCTCATTTTAAGAGGCTAAATATTTTGACGTTTCCATCATTATATATTTACGAGGTAGCTAGTTTTGTCAAAACAAATTCTAATCTATTTGATAATTATTTAAGTAAACGTCATAAATCTAAAATTCATATGCCACAACATAATACTGCTTTATTTAAAAATAATATCTATGGCATGGCACCTATTGTTTATAACAAGCTACCAGATACTGTGCGCAATATAGAACATGTAATACTATTTAGGAAGGAATTGAGAAAATTACTTATCAATAAGACATATTATACAATAAATGAATAAATAAATGATCCAACAATATAATAATGATAATAAATATACATGTAATTATAGGTAGGTACTGACTTATACTTAATTCAAAATACAGGGATGATTTGTCATAGAAAATGATTTAATGATGTTGCATGCACTTTATTCTTACTATAAAATATTTGTATGCCTTACGGCGAAACATAGCGATCTTCACCGACTGTAACAACCTAAACCTATGTTTGACAAATAAAATATTTGATTTGATTTGATTTGATTTGAACAAATAGTAATCCTGCTGTAGAGCATCAAAAAGTGTGAAGACGCATTTGGTGGTAACAATACTTGCAGAATGACAATACTAAGATAGTAAAATTTTTATCTTTATTCCGATGCTTTCCAATACGCTAGCCAGACAATCGAGGCCTCGCACAGAACGATGAATCACTGAAGGTTGATAATTTAGAATATTTTAGATTTTTTTTACAATATTTTTATCTATAGCCCATTTATTTATTCTTTTCCGAAATATTTGTTGTTTATCGTCATCTTCATTATTTTCACTGTCACTTCCAGAACTGAATGCACGTTCTTATTGAAATCAATTTTGTCTAGATACCGAACCCGCTTCATCAAAATTCATTGCACTTTCTTCTTGACATTCTATTTCTCTGGATACGGAACCCGCCTCTTCAAATATTAGTTTCACTCTTTCAATTTGGCTCACTGATCTGATTATTGTTTTCATTTCACTACCAATTTTTTAGGATTTCCAGTTTTTGATACACTTGGAGAAAATGTGATTTCGCTAGATTCACAGAAATTCCGTCAAGTAAATGAATTAATTTAATGATATAACTCCATGCAAGCACTCATTAAACTTTGTGAGTGGACTAAAGCCCTAAACAAGTTCCATTATTCCACCCAAAACCGTATAAATGTCAACATGTGAACTAATCAACGACGTGTCATCATTTGTCTGCATATAATGTCACACGTGGGCTAGATAAGTGCTCTAGGAGTAGAAGTGGCAACAGCTGAATAATACGGTAAAAGTTCAACAATATGCTGCTCAGTTAATTTAGTTCACTCGAGAACTACGGAAACTATAACAATTCACATGTTCTCTCTTATATTGCAGTGATTTGAATGACCATATTACCTCTTATTCAGCTGATTGCTTTATATGGGACTACAAAAATCACATTTTGCAGCTGGTAGTAATTTCAATGAGCACATGTTATCTTTTGTTCAGCTGTTTTTTCTAAACGGGACTACACGTGTATCATTTTGCAGCTGAGAGTACCTAAAGCTGCCCTTAGCATTAAAATGGTGCCTTCGTGGAGCTAAATAGGGACAATATTCAGCAAAAGCGCTTAATTAGGGTCTGGTATTCTACTATACAGCTGTAGCAGATCGATTGAACTCTAATAACACTTAGTGCTTGGATTACCGATCCCAGGCAGCACACAAGTCAGATAACTGGCTAACCATATAACCTTATGCACTTTGCTATTTTGCAGAATACAGTAGTTCTTTTGTCGCAATCAGTTTTTCTGCAGCGGTGTTGTTTTGAAGTACTTTTCAAATTCAAATTCAAAAAGAGTTTATTTCCATAAGAAACACATAGGTAACATTTGGAGAATGTCAAATCTTAAATTAACACATGTATAAGGTACAGGAAAATATAGAACTCAATTTGAATTCCATCACCTGAATGTTTTAGATGCCGGAGGCAAAGAGGCGACTAGAAACCTCCAGCTTTATACGTTATTTTTTACAGAATTGGAGCAAACACCTTCCCAAGCTATCTTGTCTTCTACATAATCTGATATTTTATAGTAAGCTTATTTACATAAGTGATTTTTAACAACATTTTTAAATTTATTTACAGACAATTCTTGTAACTCAGTTGGTATTTTGTTGTAAAAGCGAATACATTACCCTTTAAAAGATACATTAACCTTATGGAGTAGGTATAGCTAGTTTATTCAAATTTCTAGTGTTGATATTGTGCCTGTCGCTATTCTTAGGAAATTTATCAATATTTTTGTTGACGTACATTAGGTTTTCATAAATATTCTGACAAGGCACTGCCATAATGTTAATTTCCTTAAATTTACATCGCAATGACTCTCTGGGACCCACATTGTAGATTGCACGAACAGCGCTCTTTTGCAGCACAAATATTATGTTAATGTCTGCAGCTTTCCCCCACAGCAGTAATAAAAAAATACTTAAAAAACAAATTATATTATTAATAATTTTAAGTAATTTTATTTACATTTTGCACCGTCCCAGAGTACATGGTCAGCTTTTTGTCTGCGGTATTCTAGGGTTGCGATCGGCTTTACAAGAACCCCCCTTTTATTGTGTTTCGGTTCCAACTCCTCGTAGATTTGATCGAGTACGTCATCGTTGCTTTCGTTCTCATTATCAGAAATAGTTTTGGAACCTAACTCCAGCTTATAACGTCTTAGCTGCATGATATGTTTTCTATGTGTTACTTTTTGACTATCATCTATTCTGTACTTCAGCAAAGCATTCACGACACTCAGATCAAAAAGATACGAAACTACGCGAATGGTCCATTTTTAGTGCGATTACGAGATGGACAAAAGGAATGAAATCCGACCAGTGAAGTATGTTTTGCTCGTACATTTTTATTACCATTCGAACATCGCTCACATTTGTCATAATTCTCATCGCAATGGTGACTGGACATCATCAAGGCTTATTGTCAAGCTACATCGTTATTGAGAATTTTTCATTTCACTGCCTCTTCTTTCTAAAAAAAGTAAAGAAAGTTTCTTCTTTCTAACTTTAAAGAAAGTTTCGCAATATTCCATGAAAACATTACAATGTTCTATAAACTCTGCTTCCCAAGATATAAGATTTTGAATAGAGATAACTCGAACGGTAAACTTAAGTGGCTTACTAAGGGACTAAAAAGATCATGCGTAACAAAAAGAAACCTACGATTTGAATGCTACCGAAACAAGACAGTTACAAATAAATCAAAATACAACAATTACAGTAAAACTCTTCGTAGATGCATATATACAATGGTCATAAAAAATCGCAACAAAAACTTTGTTAGAAACTCAAAAAATACATGTAAAGCCTCATGGCAGTTAATTAAAAACGAAGACAGTAACGAACCACAATCACTGGAAGAAGGAAAATTCCCTGCTGAACTAAAAATGTCCGTCGTCAAACCAATATTCAAAAAAGACGACAAGCAAAACATGAGCAAATATCGACCTGTAACACTAGTACCAATCTTATCAAAAATGTTCGAAAAGATATTCTATAATAGACTGATCGGCTTCATAACAAAACACGACATCATTAAAAAGGGATAAAATGGCTTTCAAAAAGGCAAATCTACGACACTGGCCTGTTTCAATATGGTAAAAATACTGGCAGAAAGTATTGACTCAAAGATCCCTACCCTAACAGTATTTTTTTAAATGACTAAGGCATTTGATTTTGTCCATCACGATATTCTATTAACAAAGTGTCCAAAATACGGAATCCGCGGTGCAGCATATCACTGGATCGAATCATACTTAAAAGGCCGCACACAAATAGTTGAAATCAGTAAATTAAATCAAGAACTAACAATGGAAGCCTCACACTCAAAACTGAGAGAGAATATATTTGGAGTACCACAAGGAAGCGTTCTGGGGCCACTTCTATTTCTCCTATATATAAATGAGCTTCCAGATGCAACAGACCACCAATGTACTCTATTTGCCGACGACATATCCATAATAATTAAATATAATAATGCCATTAATTTTGAAACTGACATAAATAATACGATTAAGAAAATAGTTAACTGGCTAGAAATAAACAATATTTGTGTAAATATTGACAAAACATCCTATATGACATTTTATAATAAAATTAAGCCTGACATCAATGTGACAGTCCAATATAATAATTCAGAAATAAAGGAATCCAATGAAATGAAATATTTAGGTATTACGATTGACTCGCAACTATCATGGGGGGCCCATATTAAAAATATAATTAAAAAAATCAATAGGTTTGTGTTTGTACTCTACAGGTTGGTTAAAGTTGCAGGACATGAAACAGCAATGCTTGCTTATCATGGCCATGTCGCGCCTGCCCTACGATACGGCATAGTTGTGTGGTGGGGCAACGCAGTGGAAGTCGGAACTTTATTTCTTATACAAAAGAAATGTGTGCGCGCAATATGCGGAGTGAGCCCTCTTGAATCTTGTAGACCACTTTTAAGAAAACTAAATCTCCTCACTATAACAGGGATCTACATATTAGAAATGTGTGTATTTGTTAAGCAAAATATGGACCTATTTACAAGAAAATCAACAACATGTAATTTCAATACAAGGTTTACGAATAAGCTGAGCATACCAATGCCGCGCACAGAACTGTTGAAGCGAAACTGCCACTGGATGGCGATCAAATTTTTTAATTATATTCCAATAGAGTTACAAGACCTACCATTTGACATATTTAAACATAAGCTGAGAAAATGGCTAATAACAAAGTGTTTCTACAATATCAAAGAATGTTTTAATTGTAAGGCACGGTTCTAAACAGAGATATATAATATAATAATTTTACAATTTATCAGACATTTTATAAATTACATACTAATATTAATTTTATGATTGTAATTTATCTTAGAAATCGAAAATTTGCGTGCCACTATGTGACGAAATATGTTGAACCTATTACCTTCTACCATCTATATTTAATGTGCCATATTTTATGCAAATAAACACATTCATTTCAATTCATTTCATTTCATTTCTACTTTTCTAAATAGTTTCTCTTCTTTCAGAATAGTCTCTTGGATTCCTGTTTTTCATGGCTGTGCATGAAATCCGAGCCTAAGTAATTCTACGTATAATTTGACCGAAATAAAATAACGGTAAAAAAACAGCGAATGTCCAGGGACCAATGTTCTCACTCTCTCCCACTCTCACCCAAGCCAAATCCCTGTTTTTATTTGATCGGGAAAAGTCGTGAGTCCTTGCTATATGACCATATCATACACGACACCTTGGGGAAAAGCTAAGACGAAAACTTTGAGGCCAACGGGATTAGGTTTGTTGTCAAAGTATTGATGCCATTCCCAGTCGGAAGTGTCGACATGGAAGTACGCAGGAACCGTAAAATCAAGTTCCTCCGGTTCAAACGTATATAAACTCAAGTTATCTTCTTGCTGCTGTTGTCTGCTATTGTTCGGGCGAAGCAATTACGATGACGTTTGAGTTGTGCGCAGACTGGCACTTCTACGTGCGCACGAACGTATGCGCCCCCGCCTATATGCAGATCTTGTATGCCCTCTTGCTCGTGCCCATGTTACTGATGTGCTTGGAATGATATCTGAATTATCAGAAAAGGCCGGAGAAGGCACTGGAAGATCCAATCCACCTTCGTTCACGTCGGAGCTGTTATTAGACTCATCATTTGCCCGTAGGATGATCGCGGGTGGAGCGTACGTAGGATATTCAGCCGAATGGTCTCCTGAGATGTCTTTATACCATTATCGGAAATTACTGAAACAACAAGAGCTATTATTATTATTTTATCTACTTTACAAAGCACAAATGAAGTTAACAAAAGGACTATCGACTATCTAATTTTGAACTTTGGAAAGTACATACGTGGGGCGCACTTTAAGTTTCCGGAATGAATATGAAAAAATACTATTAAAGGTACAAAATTAATTTATTGTTTTTCAAAATAATCTCCCTTGGCGTCTATGCACTTTTTCATTCGATGAAACCAGTTTTGAAAACTTTTGTGCCACTCCTCTGTGGTGACCTCTGAAACGTGTTTTTCATACTCCTCGACAGCCTCTTCTGGTGATGAAAATCGTTGACCGCGTAATTGGTTCTTAATTTTTGGGAACAGAAAAAAGTCACAAGGTGCCAGGTCGGGACTGTATGCAGGATGACTCATGAGTTCTACATTTTTCGCCTTCAAAAAGTCGTTTGTCTGTCTGGCCGTGTGAGAACTAGCATTGTCGTGGTGCAGGATGATACGGCGTTTACGGTTATTTTTACGGAGTTCGTCAATAACTTCCGGCAAACAAATGGTCGTGTATCAGTCACTATTCACTGTACGACGATTCTCTAAAGCAACAGTAGCCACGTGTCCAGTTTTATTAAAAAAAGAAGCAATCATCCGCTTAGATGCACTTTTCACGCGCGCCACTTTGGTTGGTTTCGGCTCATCTTGAAAGACCCATACGCTCGATTGCTGCTTTGTTTTGGGATCGTAGCAATAAATCCATGTTTCGTCACCTGTTACTATGTCCCACACCAAATTTGACGCACCTTCGTTGAATCTGGTAAGCATGGCACTGAACCAAGTGACGCGGTCCGTTTTTTGAGCCTCGGTCAAGTTGTGTGGGATCCACTGCGAGCACAGCTTTCTCACACCCAAATGTTTGTGTAGGATTAATTGTATTTGACTCATGCCTATTTCTAAGGATGCGCGAATTTCATGGTAGGTCACATGCCTGTCTGTTTCAATCATACGGCGCACAGCATCGATGTTTTTGTTGGTCACAGCGGTGGACGGCCGACCATCGCGAGATTCGTCACTGAGATTGATACGACCACGCTTGAATTCTGCAAACCAGCTATAAACAGTTGTCTTGCATGGTGCTTCATTGCCAAAAGCTGTTTCAAGCCGAGCGATGCTCTGTTGAGCTGTCAAATTACACTTAAAATCGTAGAAAATCATACTACGATAATTTTCCCGAGTTAAATCCATGTTGATGCAGACACACAATTTTTTAAATGGCGCCACAAGGTAAAAACAAAAGGCAGTCAGATGAAACAAACTGCATTCTACAGCCAAAGAGTTCTATTTTCAAATGTTGCAATAAATTTTTAAATATTGTTTATGCAAGTGGCCAGTTCCGGAAACTTACAGTGCGCCCTGTGTAGAAAAATTTATGCTGGTGGCTAAAACACAATTAGACGAAACAGAAAAATACGACATTGCGAATTGATTTTATTATACTAGTAAGTAACATAACATAACATAGCGTCACGCATTTTCCCATACGGGAATACAATTGTACCCACATTGAGCCAGTTATTCAATAATCCATTTTGCGTGACAGGGGGCTAGCCCATCACCGCAGCTACGAAGTAATGAAGGTTTCCTCACGACGTTTTCCATCACCTTTAGAACGTCCGTATAATGTTCTTAAGAATAAGAATTTATTTGCACCCATGTCTAATGACCATCTTAACGCAATACCGGAATTCGATCCAAATACGAAGACTCAAAATGTAGAACGTTGGCTTAAGAAAAGGTGAATGAATGTGCAGCTATAGATGGATGGGATGATAGGCAGACAATGCTCTTTGCACTTCAAAAATTGATGAGTTTAGCCAAGACGTGGTACGAGTCACTTACTACTGTAAACTACACTTGGCATGAATGGCAAGCCAAGTTGATGAAAGCTTTCCCTAGCGATGAGAATCACGGTAAATTACTTGAAGAAATGTTAGCGAGAGTTTCAAAGCCTAATGAAAATCTGAGGGATTACTTTTATGAAAAGTTAGCACTCTTAAGTCGTTGTGAAATCAAGGGTAGGAAAGCTGTAGAATGCATAACATATGGTATTACGGATATATCGATAAGGGATGGCGCACAAGCACTTATGTGTCAGGAACCAGAAAAATTGTTGAATTACTTAGTATCTCAAAATCCCCACAGTAATACTCGAGAGTTGAACAAGATTTTCCCTGACGTAGCGAAGGGACGAAATAACCGTAATTTTATAATGGATCTAACAGAGCATCAAATAATTCCCTGTTTAGTAGAGTAGGTAGCAGTGGTATTTTGATCTGTTTTAATTGCAATGAAAGGGGCCACACATTTCGCGAGTGTCCCAAACCATTAATTAAATGCAGGAGATGTGCTAGGATAAGAGACTCTGAAACATGTATTCGTAAACCACTGATGAATCACAATAACAATCAATAGGAGCTCCCTGAAAAAAAAAACAAGTAAATTGATTCCACTATAACTGAAGCTAATCGATTTTTTTTAAAACACGTCACTGTTAATAAACGTAAAATGGAAGCATATGTAGATTTCGGGAGTGACTGTAGTTTGATCAGATTATCTGATGCAAGCGTTATCGATTCAAAACGTGAGAATATTAATTTACCGGTAATAAAAGGGTTTGGAAATTTATTGACGAAACCTTTGTTTAAGATTAAAGTTAATGTGAAAATCGATGACATTGAAACCGTTTGAGAATTATTCGTATTCAATGACGAGTTCTTACAAACACCAATACTGATAGGACAAAACTTTACAGAACTCCCATTTCTAACCGTTCTGAAGGACAGTAACAAATTAGTTTTCTACGGGAGTCCTGTCCAAAATCTTGATTGTGATCAGAACAGTACCGTTAATATTTTTGTACTCGATGATTCCAAAGTGAAAGGGGGTGGACTTTTAGAAGTTTACAGTAAGGACCGCAATTCAGTGGAATTTTACTTTGACGGGAATACACGGGCTGTCCCCAATCAAGATTATCACTTACATGGGGGCTGTTATAAACTGGAGAATGGCCGAGGGGTAGTTTTTGTGACCACAATTACGAATAATCCGGTAGAATTTTCAATTGTCAATTGTCAATTGTAAGACGGGCTGGTTTCCGCAACTCGACGACGAAAGCGCCTATTTTGCGTATCCAACCCAACTCCTCCAGGAACGCCAGCAGGCCCTTTACGTTACCGGCTATCCCTGGAAGGTCCCTCAATTGACCGAGGTGTTTAGCCCTGTAGTCCGCTACTCCTGTGCACTCCATGAGGACGTGAGCAGCCGTTTCTTCTGCCTCCAAGCAGGCTCTGCAAAGGGGGCTGTCGGTAACACCTAGGACATATAGATGTTTATTAAAGAAACCATGGCCAGTAAGTGCTGCAGTCACCAGTCGCAAGCGCGGCCTACTCAGTCGAAGCAAGGTCTTAGCAAGCCTAGCGCTAGGGGACGGCAAGGCCAGCTTAGCCTGTCTGCACTCCTCATGGTTCGTCCAAAGAGTCGCATCATCATTCCTGGTCGACTCTCTCAGAAATGTGCGTACCATCTTGAAGGGAAGAGGGATGATAGGTTCGGGACCATACGCTGCCAAGCTAGATCCTTTACGCGCCAACTCATCCGCTGCATCGTTACCTCTTGACCCGCTGTGTCCTTTTATCCATTGAAGGATTACGCAGTTATGTTGACATACCTCCATTAGTCGTTTGTGACACTCGGAGATTAACCCTGAGTTAATAGTGTTGCTATTTAGGCCTTGTAAGACGGCCATGCTATCCGAGAGGATTCGAATGGAGGAATCTCTTACCTTTCTCGATGCTATGGCATTAGCGGCCGAGATGATGCCCATGCATTCAGCTTGTAAGACAGTATTATGGGCATCCAGTGGAATGGCTATCTTGATGTTTAGGTCCTCCGAGAAGGTGCCTGAACCAGTGCCTGCTTCAGTTTTTGAACCATCGGTGAAAATTCTGAGTTCTTTAACGTCGAGCCCCTCAACCCGATGGTCTTCATGTAATTGTATATTGTATTTTTTGTCGAAAACAAATTGTTTAGGTATTCTGACACTGCAAGCCATAGAGATGGGAAATTTTTTTGTAAACTTCCCCTAGGATGGCGGTGTGTGAGGTCCTGTTTTTCCTCCAAAGTCCTAAGGTGTTGAGTCTCACCGCAGATGACGCGGCCTCCTGCTTAATGTACAGCTGGAGTGGCGGAAGACACAACATGGCCTCCATTGCTGCAGTTGAAGTAGTTCTCATACTACCTGTGATAGCCATGCAGGCCAGCCTTTGGAAGCTTTGGAGTTTGCTTACCATTGTGGTTAGTTTGGTCCTGGTCCACCACAGCTCCGTAGCAGACAAGAGGACGGATCACCGTCACGTACAGCCAAAGAATGATGTTGGGAGAAAGTCCCCACTTTTTCCCCACCATTCTCCGACACTGCCAGAAAGCAATACTCGCCTTCTTTAGTTTGTTGTCAATGTGGCTACTCCAGTTGAGCTTGCTGTCCAAGGTTATGCCCAGGTACTTCACCTCAGTTGCTAGCTGGAGTTCCGTTCCAAAGAGCTTAGGTAGGGTATACATACCAAGAGCCCTATTGTTAGTGAACATGACCATTTCCGTTTTTGTTGGGTTAACCGCCAGGTCATATTCTAGACACCAGCGCTCTACGATGCGAAGAGTTGTTTGTTTAAGGTTGCACACTGTGCTCGCAAATTTACCTGTGATGAGGATTACCAAATCGTCGGTGTATCCTACGGTGTAGTATCCATTAGCGTTAAGCTTGGTAATTAGGTCGTTAATGACCAGATTCCACAACAGCGGGGAGAGCACTCCTCCCTGCGGGCATCCCCGCACTACCTCCGCCGACAGGGACTCACCAGCTAGACGCACGATACGTTTATTAAGCATGTTTGTGACCCAGTTGTTTACAGCTGTTGACACTTCATGCCTTGTTAGAGATGCACTTATACTGCTATGCTGCGTCTTGTCAAAGGCACCTTCTATTTCAATAAAAGTTCCAAGACAGATGCATTTGTTTTGAATCGCCTCTTCAATTGTGGATACAACTGCATGGAGAGCTGATTCAGTAGATTTACCCAAACTATATGCATGCTGATTCTTGTGTAAGGGTATATGTTTTAACCCTCCTCCTTCTCTCAGGTGCCTCTCGCTCAAACGTTCGAGAGTCTTAAGCAAGAACGAGGTAGAATTTAAAGCCATTATTAGTTCGAGCTAGGGTTGCTTTAGAATGTAATACGATACATACTAAGACAGATGAAAAAGACACGGTACTTTTGCCCTTAAACAGAGATGAAATTAAGGCCGGATCCCTTGTAGACTATGAAACAAGTGAGAGGCTTTACGATTTGTGTCAAAAATATAGGACTTGTTTTGCAACCAATTTGAAAGAGTTAGGGTGTACAAATGAGGCTAAGATGATGATAGAACAAAATGACAAATTTCAAGTAGCTTACCGGCCATATCGATTCTCCTTTCATGAACGGGATAAAGTAAGAGAGATCGTTGATGAACTTTTGCAAAATAATATAGTAGTAGAGTCTCAGTCAGATTATGCCAGCCCGATATTACTAGTCAAAAAGAAAAATGGGGAACAACGCCTTTGTGTAGACTTCAGAGCCTTAAATAATAAAACCACTAAAGACAAATACCCTTTCCCTTTGATCGAAGATCAAATATTAAGTCTGAGCGGTAACAAATACTTAAAGACTCTTGATTTGGCATCGAGATACTACCAAATCCCAATGGATAATGATTGTCGTAACTTCATGGCCTTTTTTACCCATGATGGACATTATGAATTTACCAGAATGCCGTTCGGATTAGCAAACGCTACCGCAGTTTTTCAGCGAATGATCAATAAAATTGGGTTCACGTAGATTCTCTTTTGCGCTGGCGTACATGGATGACCTTCTGATACCCTCTTCAACGATTAAGGAGGGTTTTCAACGTTTGGAATTGTATTGGGCTTGCTTTAGGAAGCTGGTCTCACTTTGAAGCTTTCAAAATGTAGTTTTTTTGATACCAAAATGGAGTACCTGGATTACGAAATTTCAGAAAACGGCATTAGGCCCAGCGAGAAAAAGATTTCCGCTGTAGAGGATTTTCCACAGCCTCGCAGCGTACAAGAAGTAAGACAGTTCTTGGGATTAGCCAGCTACTTTCGCAAATTCGTTAAGGGATTTGGTGAAGTGGCTAGGCCTCTAACAGCTTTGCTTAAGAAAGACTCTGTGTGGCGTTGGTCAACCGACGAGGGTGAATCTTTTTCTCAGCTAAAACAACACTTAATAAAAAGACCAATATTAGCCTTATACGATCCTAAACTTGAGACAGAATTACACACAGACGCGAGCTCTCTTGGATTAGGTGGCATTCTAATGCAGTGGCAGCATAGCCCCAGGGTATTAAAACCAGTCGCATACTTCAGCAGGCAAACTACTCCAGAAGAGCGTCACATGCATTCGTACGAGTTAGAGACGCTCGCTGTTGTATGCTCACTAAAGAAATTTCGTGTTTACCTTTTGGGGTTAACGTTCACTGTATTCACTGATTGAAATGCTCTGAGGACTACACTCACTAGATAAGACTTGATTCCACGTATAGCAAGGTGGTGGCTTCAAATTAGTGACTTCCAATTTAGCATTGAATATCGCGCTGGATGCCGTATGTCCCATGTAGACGCACTTAGCAGAAATTAATTTCCAAATTTAACGGAAGATAAATCGTGTGACATTTTGCATAGCTTCCCATCAGTTTTACACATAACTTCAGATAATTGGCTTCTAACATTACAATTAGCTGACCCTGAACTTTGTCGTATTGCAAATATTTTAAAACCTGAAGTTAACGAAGAAGCAGCCGAAGTAAAAAAGAATTACGCTGTTAAAAACCATGTTCTTTATAAAAAAATGAGGATCAATTACGACTAGTTGTACCTAAAGATGTCAGATGGCAGGTTTGTAAGATGAATCACGATGATTTAGGACATTTCAGGTTTGCAAAATTTTTAGAAAGAATTGAAAGTAAATATTGGTTCCCAAAATTACGGAAGTTTGTGAAGAAATACGTCGCTGCATGTGTAGAATGCGCGTTTAATAAGGATAACGCATCTAGGTCTCGTCCAGGTTACCTACATTCAATAGAAAAGGTTCCGATTCCGTTCCACACACTACACATTGATCATTTAGGTCCTTTTGTCAAAAGTAAATTCGGTAATATGTACATCCTCACGATTGTTGACGGCTTCATAAAATGTTTGTTTGCACGACCTGTTAAAGACTCCAAAACTAAAAACGTGACCAAAGTTTTGGATTATTTATTTAGAGAAGACAGAGGAACAGCGTTTACTTCCACTCAATTCACAGAATTCTGCACCAAAAACGGCATTAAACATATATTGAATGCTGTGGCGTGCCCCAGAGTAAATGGACAGGCCGAACGGTTCAATCAAACCATTTTGTCAGCACTAGCAACTCAAAATTTTAATGGCGATGAAAATGAATGGGATATGAATCTAGGCAGAATACAATGGGGAGTCAACAATACTGTAAACGCATCTACTAAGAAATCTCCGTCAGAATTACTCTTTGGTATTATATTATCAAGTACAACTGAGAATAAATTGGATGGTGAAATAGTACAATAAGAATGTTCTAATAGTGATAGAATCGCAAAAATAAGACAGGAGGCTAGTGATAATATTATTGACAATCAAATAAAACAAAAACACTCCTATGACGCAAAAAGGGAAATAAATAATAAATATAGCGTAGGGGATCTAGTAAAGATAACGAAAACTAATTTCAAAAACGATGGAAAAAGTAAGGAATTATTGCCTAAATTCATCGGCCCTTTTAAAGTCGTAAAAATTTTGGGTAATGATCGGTACGCTCCAACAAAAAAAAAATGCAAATAATTCTTGCATTTAAAAGTATTGCGCAAATACGGTACTAAATTAGGACATGATGAAAAGTAGTCAATTACAGTGCCAAACAATTATATTACGTTCATGACCAAATCTAACTGGCCTGCTGACGGTGTCGCTAGTCTTAATGGAATACGAATTACATTTCAAACGGGCGACTTTAGTTCCCGTTTTGGCCACCGAGTCAGCTAAGTTTTGAGTTCTCTAAGTTACTTTGAGATAATTCACCAAGTTAAAAAGTTCAAAAACCGTCTTCAAGTTCAAGCCCTATTTCTTTCTCTGCGGCCAACGAAACCGGTCCACGAAAAGTTCTCATCAACACTTTTGCTGAAGGGAACTACAAAATAAAACGTCATCTGTAAATGTATTTGTTGATTTTTTTAAAAAGCGCTTAATCATTTTTGATAAAATTCATATGGGACCTCTGAAGTATATGACCTACCAATTAAAACAAGAATCGTCAAAATCGAATAATAATTGACGAAATAAGTATTACTCTTTTTTGAAGTCCCTAATACCAATACGTGATTTTCCCTTGGGGAAAAAGGCTTCGTATTAATTGTTTGCTTGAAATAATCAATTGTGGTGTTTATGTAATTTGCCTTGATTGATACATATGTTACGTTAGACTTCTTGAACTATTTTACTCATTCATCATACCTTATTTATTAAGTTGCTTGTTTGTGTCTATCTGTATTACCTATCATAAAATTCTTTGCTATATTTTTATGCTTTGAGCTTTCGATGTAGTGAACTTGGCTATGTTAAATTTGGATTAGACATGCCTCTAAAATGCAGCATCTAGGGGAACATTGATCTAGAATTTTAGCCGGAATACGTCAAGAAGTTTAGACGGACTAACGGCATCAGGCCCAGTAAGTAAAAAGTGTATGTGAGTGCTGTAAACCGATAAATATGTTTACATCGTTACTATAGCGGTAGTGAAGACAATCTTAGAATTCGCATTTGACTTCTGTCAAAAGTAGGGACAGAATGCGTCAGTCTTATTCTCCTTGTTTCACTTAGAAATATAGAAAAGGTAGGAAGATTGCCTCAATACCTCTCACACTCCCGATCCCTTGAAGTTATTCCGATGAAGAAGTGGAATAATTAAAAAAAAATACAACTTACTTGCTTACGTGAATGGAGCATTAATGGAGCCGCACCGATACATTTGTATCGTATGTAACGTACAACTGAATCGACAAAAACATATAGTTCTCGAACCTACTTAAAAAAAATCACAAGCATAGGTTGAGAAATGTGACCTGTAGAGGAGGACAGCTGGAAATCCGGTCCGGACAGACAGATATACGAAGGCATTTTTGCCCAAGCTCAACGGAGAACGCTTTGCTCGCATAATCGGTCGCAAATCTGCAAATAAAGATAACACTCAACAGAAAATGATAAAAATGTATCACGCCATTCGATAAAATCCTGACGTCACATCACAATTTCAGAAAAGTGAGTGAAAAAGAATGCCAATCAAAGTTCAATATCTGAAAATGCTTATCAGTGAAAACCGCACCGAAAATTCATCTCCGGAGTCTGAGAAAATCTAGGAAAACAGCAGGAACCAAAATTGGGATTATATGATTACAGATAGGTACAATCTAATAGATATCAAATCGCAATAGACATTGTATGCTATATATCAAGATCGCTATCAAGTATTTTTAAATATACAACTATTGACAAACTGCACAAATCTAGATAAATGTTATCAGTACTTAGTCTGGGTCAAGGAGAACCTATAAAAGTCCTTTAGAATTTTGGCGAAATCTGTAGAAGAAACTGCACAAAAAAGTCAGTGTTAAAAACCGACAAGATCCCTTCAGTAGTTACTGAGAAATTCCCGGAAAACTCCGGAACACTGAGGATTAAGGGTGTAAATTAGGTACATTATCAGTTTTCGCGATTATCATAATCAGTCCGTGGATTTAATTGCTGATACACATTAAAATACAAGTTAGGTTGAAGATTCAATATTAAAAAAGTAAAGTAGGTATGTACTTAATGTGATCGAGTTACGGCCCAACTCTGCTTGTGTATATGTGCATAGATAATACCTATGAGTTAAGTCAGCACTTCCGTTCGAGACTTAAAGGAGTTCAGCACCAATACTTGTTATGTGGTCGGTCGGTAAGGTTAACAAACCTTAATGCTACCGGCGGCAAAGGGGAATAACATACACGTTTATAACTAGCCGTGAAAAATGACCCCACGAAAACGTCCGGAAGAGTTGAATATGACTGACGGTGGCTCCAATAGCCGTTCAGTGTGTCTATAGATTGACCAATCAGGGCTGGCCCACTGTCGTATGACACAGTATGGACCAATTATAAGCCTTTCGCTCTTTTCGGTATATGGTACCCTTTAGGAATGATTTGAATTTGTTAGAAGGGCGCCTTTTGTTTGTTTCGTTCACCGTTTCGTTCTACGGGGTTCCCCGATTCCTAGCTTGCGCTAATGTAAATGCAAGTAATCAAATATGTGGGATGGAAGAGATGTACAGTGTCGTCTATTTACACCTTCTGGAATTGGTACCACAATTATTGAGGTCATCATATTAAGGACATATCCCTTAATAGTTGGTTGGTAGGCAGGTTTATTGTAAACTTGACAGGCTCAAAGTTTGTTTTGGTATGATAGCGCCGAAAAAATCAAACTAAACAAAGTCTCGATAATGATGAGCAATATTGAATAGTTACAGTTTTTAGCAGTTATAATTACTTTTTATTTGAAAGAATAATCACATATAACGTAGTTATTGCTGCATGAATCATGAGAAATACTAAGTAATACCTTTTTACCCTTGTAATAAGGGTAGTATTTAACCGTATGACCGTAAATCCAGTTTTTGAATAGCAAAAATACTAATTTGGCTGACAAAATTACTTAAACGACTAGAAATCTGAAAAAAAAACGGCCAAGTGCTTGTCGGACTTCGAACGTTTAGAGTTCCGTAATAAATGTAGAGTTTAAGCAAAAAAATAATAGGATGGTACTTACTTCACATACACCTGATAAACTATTACTATCATTTTTCACCAGCAAATAATGACTTTGATTTTTATAGTGTTTGTACCTATGAATGACAAAGTTATATTTGTGGTTTTTAATAAATGTGTTATCTCTTAAAAACTGCTTATTTTATTTTGTTCAAAACAATTTTTGTTGAAAGTTTACTGAGATACACAACATATTTCTTTTTTAGATTTTTTACTTTCTTACTTTAAATGTTAGAGGGGGAACACAATTTTTTTCACGTTGGAAGGATCCGTCTCTTTAACGATTTACTTTGAGGAAAAATGGTTTCAGGAACCTAAACGACGTTTTTAAAGACATATCTATGAATAATCCCACACATAGCTTTGAAGAAAAAATATTTTTTGGTTTCAGTTCCATGTATGTGGTTATTTCTTATTTTTTAAATTTTTGTATAAAAATCGTAAAGCGGTTCACAGAATACATCTAAATACCATTTTTCAACTGTGTAGTCCTAATAGTTTCGGAATAAAGTAGCTGTGATATACGGACGGACGCACGGACAGACTTGACGAAACTTTAAGGGTTACTTGTTTCTCTGCGGAACCCTAAAAAGGCAAATGTCAAAATTTCTTTATCACTGTAGATATTTACATATACTTGGACCCTATTACTAAGCCTCCGCTGTCCGTCCATCCGCCGTCCGTCTGTCAGCAGGCTGTATCTCTTGAACCGTGATAGTTAGACAGATGAAATTTTCACAGATAATGTATTTCTGTTGCCGCTATAACAACAAATACTAAAAAACGGAATTAAATAAATAGTTAAGGGGTCTCCTATACAATAATTCTTTCAATACCACATACAAACTAATGAATGCACCTGGTTACGTGCATGGAGTGTGAGAGTAGCCGCACCAATAACTTTGTAAGCAACATTTTGCTATGTAAAATCCAAACTATTCACTCCACACCATCCCTACCATTGTACGGTGACACGGAACCCTGCGCGAGTTAGACTTGCACTTGACCGGTTTTTATTGACTCGTTTTCTGACAACCCAACCAAAATTTCTGGGGCGCCTAATCAAGACTTCATAGCAAAATATACACACAACAAGCGCTTTTTCTGACAGGCGAGGCGTCTTATAACGCGCGATGCCCACCGAAC
The DNA here is from genome assembly GCA_949825045.1 of Argyresthia goedartella. Classification (NCBI taxonomy): domain Eukaryota; kingdom Metazoa; phylum Arthropoda; class Insecta; order Lepidoptera; family Argyresthiidae; genus Argyresthia; species Argyresthia goedartella. The sequence continues at coordinate 21,774,683 of OX463828.1, forward strand.
AGACACGACAATACATATTAGGTAGGCCAAGCCACACGACATGTTATATAGTTAGATTATGGAAAGGATAGAATAGAATATAGAATTGTATAGACAATCGGACTTGAAGGACAAAGGACAAACCCCAAAACAAAAGGACAAACCGTATCTCAGTCCTGTTCGGTAGGCATCGCGCGTAACGTTTCGTTTCGACAAGGAACATGATTTTCTCGTTTTCTCGGTCCATCTTTTACCTTGGCGAACACACACAGACTCCTCTGACAATTCTGTACTATATAGGTATTAGAAAGCGATGACAAACATAAATATGTACTGTATCTAAAGCCCTACACTACATAAATAAAGCAAGTAGCTATTGTATGTCTAATTCAGTCGCCAAGATAAGTCTGAACGTACTAGTCGTGTTTGCACGAATTATTTTAAGTATAAATTAAAATGAAGAAGTTGACGTGTACACTGTTGTTCTTGTGTTTATTAGAAGAGTCTTTTCAGGTTGGTAAAATTAAATATGTTTACGAGTTTAGTGATAATATCGCATAACATTTTACAAAGACGTGTTGTGTGCACTACAAACAGAGTTCTTTCAAGTATATAAATTCGTTTATTGACCTTTTCTTGAGATGACTCATAGTGTCATTCATTGTGCGCATCGTATTTTTATGTTTTTGTTTAAAAGGCAACCTTATCGGCAGGAGTTTATGTTTGTTATTTGCTTTTCTCAATACCTGGGGAGAAAATATATTTTAGAGAGGTCACGGCCACACATTGCTTGTTTTTTCATTGCTTTGTTTTCTCTGACTTTTGAGGGTTCTGCGGGTATACGGGTGCGGAACCCTTATTTATAGGGTGCCTAGTGAAACCCTATTACTAAGCCACCGCTGTCCGTCCGTCTATCTGTCAGCGGGCTGTATCTCATGGTCATGAACTAGTGAGTTGAAATAATCACATATTACGCTTTTCTGTTGCTGCAACAAATAATGAACAACAGGCGTTGTTTAGAATTGAAGGAGGTCATGTCACCGAGAGACATGTTTATTTTTTTTGACGGTTTTCTTGTCCGATGGTTTGAATCGGAACCCTTCGTGTATAAGTCCCTCTCCTCATACTTGCCGGATTTTTTAAATATTCTAATCTAAGGTTAATAATATGCTTAGCGAATGTTTCTATGTTTATGATTCACAACATGTTTACTTGTTTTTTTGACAGTGTTGAGAAGATTATGAGAAGATACTCCTTTATGGTACAGTCACGATAGGTATGCAGACTAAAACAGTAATCCGATACGATCAAAGCACGAAATAAGAACTGTTACAGATAAGGGGATACTGGATATCTTTATATCTGAACTTGTTACAGCTGCCTTTGATCACTCTATAATAATCTTAAATAAACACTTAATCGATTCACTTGGGATATAGAAAATTGAGATATGGTAATGAAATAACGATAAATATCTTGTTAACTTCGGTGATGATTTACAGGTAGTAAATTGCAATGCATTTAGCATACATGCTATCAGGCACTTTACCTTACTCTTTCAATATTTTCCACAATGATGGAAGTAGGTATACTGACGAAAAGGGAAATTGTAAAATCAAAACTCCTCTGAGGGGCCTATCTCTTAGTTAGTAATTTAATTTTTGGGGAATAATAAAACAAGCGAATAGAAAACCAATAAACCGCGGAATTACCTGAAATGAGCGAAAGAGATACTGAATTGCGCGACAAAATTATTGAATTTCGCGAAAACAATACATCAAGTACTTTATTGTTCGTGTCAGGTTGAACATATAAGAACAACAAAATCCAACGCTCGTTTTGTTTTTACTGTTACTAGAATAAAGGTAATCAAGTTACTGTTTTTCAGATTACTCAGTATTTCCGTAATTTTGTCAGACAAAAACAAGTTTATCTACACACGTATCATAAACCCTCTTTACTGCGTACAAAAACCGCACGTTACAATCGGCATAATGTTAAACTACTTTGTAAAAACTCATTTATTATCTGAATATTGAACATTATGACCATAATGTGTAAATTTTCTACATATTATGACATTCAAATTTCGAACGCCGACGCCCGCCTGCGTGCCGCCCCTACTTTGTCAGTGAAGTTGGTACTACAGAACAAGCTAAACAACTCAATGCCACAATGCCGGTCAAACAAGCGGTTCCTGAACACATCAAAGAGAGCTTATGATATGGCATTAAAACTCTCGAGTGATATTAAAGTCTAAAAATCGAGTGAAACTAACCTTCGGCTCGTTTCATAAGCCCACTCTCGAGTTTTAGTGCCCTCCATTATGTATCAGTCACATAAACTACTATCAAATACAAATAATCATACGTTTAAGAATACTACGGTACCTATTTTATTTTATATAGTTGGTCATCATATAATTCGCTTAGAAAGTATATATATATATATATATATATATATATATATATATATATTATACAGGAAGTTACATTGAAATGACAGCTCCAGTCTGGGGATTCGGCCTAAAGTATGTTTCATTGCTTCAGAAGTCTTCCCGCGAGAGCGACAGTTATGTGGCCGCAGTACTGGAGTACAACTTCGTGGCCAACACAACAGTGAACCTCCAGAACTACTTGGCGTACATACAGGACGCGGCTGCGCAGGTAACTCAACCTGAGCATAATTTGGAAATGGAACTGACTTTTGACCGAAGGGTAATAGTATGACTAAAAGAGCTATTCGAGCAATTTATAATTTAAAACGCACAGACTCCTTAAGACAGCTTTTTAAAGAAATTGACATACTAACTGTAGCTAGTCAATTTATTTTCGAAAATATAATGTATGTACGCAAGAACCTTACAAAATTTCCCAAACTTAGCGATAGCTGTAATGTTAACCTAAGAAATAATCACAGACTACTTGCGCCCCGGTTTAGACTCGCGAAGGTTAGCAATTCTTTCAAGGGTCAATGCATTCTCTACTACAACAAGATACCTCTGGAGATCTTGCAATTGCCATTTGAGCAATTTAAAATCCATGTTAAAGCGACTTTGTCGAAAAAGGGATATTACGATGTTAAAGATTACTTAAATGATGGGTCTGTATGGGGTTAATATGGCTCAACACAGACCTTGCTGTTAATAATTTTGTAATTATTTATTGCTGCTTATTCATTATGATAATGACTAAATATTATATTTTGTATTAGTTAAGCATAAGCAATTTTTAAAAAGAGATCTAAAAATCAATCTGTGGGAGTTTCTACGCCCTTCTTCTCCCACAGTGGTCCAATGTAGAGAAGTGGCAAAAAATGACTATTGCTATGTATATGTAAATATCTACAGTAATAAAGACTTTTGGAATTTTGGAATTTGGAATTTGGACCCAGTTCTTCACTCACCTGTCTGGGTGCATACAACTCACGTGTCCAGCCTAGTTCCACTTTAGCTTGGCAGTCTGTGCACCCAAATCAGCGATGCCATTTAAGGAGCACAGTGCAGTGTTCCTTACGCAGTCTATCTTGCGAACAACGAGGATACTACGCTCCTTCGCTCGCTGGCAAACATTGAGTTTGGACTTCTGAAGCTCAGTCAATGACAAGGTCTGAGCGCCGTAGTTTAGGGTGGGCAGGATACACATATCGATGAGCTTGCGCTTGAGTGTTAGTGAAATGCTACCCTTCATTAGTTCCTTTAGAGACCAGTAGCTCTTCCAGGCACTAGAAATCCTTCCTTCTATATCTTTATACTGCCTGTTTTCGAAGAAAGCTATCTGGCTCAGGTAAATTCTCATCGACAAACTGTATCTCCTGCCCATCTACCTCGACGCTACGTATAACGTTATTAGTCATGGCCTTGGTCTAGGACCGATTAATCATCAGTGAATGAGTGAATGAGAATGGAAGGAATTATAAGGCAGTTTTCCATTCAAAAGTATTGTGTTGCAAATTTTTGTGATGTGTAGTAGTACTAATCTTCCAAAGTTTAGGGCGTCCATCGTTATACCATCTTCACCCGGGCTTTTGTTACACTTTATACTTCTAAGGGCACGATTTACCTCTGTGGCTGTTATGAGGGGGATGGAATCGGGGAAAGTATGTTCTATGGTTTGATCTGTTTTAGAAGTGGTGAAAATTTCGATAATTTTGTCTCTACCTCCTTGTTGTTTACCATTCTCGTCTGTCAGCAGTGTGATCCAGGTTTTACCTTTCGAGATTCCTTGTTATGCAACTCGGGAGTGAGGTGTTGTTCTATATTGCTGCTTGCACTAAATTTGTGTTGAAAGTTCTTATGTCTTTCCTGTTCAATACACTTGTAAAACGTAGCATACGTTTTACTTGTCTATTGAACTTGCAATATTCTCTGGAGCCTTTTTCTAGAGATTCTCTCTTGTGTATCAAAAGCATGCAAAGGTGCAAGCAATTAATTTTTAATTTCCGGGCTTATCTTGTCTTATTTTATTGCTAGCAGATTTTATTGCGTTTTTAATGTTTTTGAATTGTGACTCTATATCTTCTGCGTCTAAGTTGAGATTTGAAAACTGGTTTGCGAGTTCTAAATTGAAAGCATGCACGTTAAGTGTAAGGCTAGTTTGGCTTAGTTTTCTAATTTGTTTATTAAATAGTTTTTTACGGAGAATTTTGGTATTGAGGGTTATCCATGAGTGAAATGGTATAGACCATTTCACTCATGGATAAAAAAACATTTTAAATGCAGCTCTGATCATAGGATCAGAGCTGCATTTAAAATGTTTTTTTGGTGGATTGATTGGATTGCATTGGATTGCACGTAATCTATTTCATTTTCAGTTTCTACATCGAAAGAGCGCCAGGTCCAACGACATTGAGGTTTTTAACTAATTTTAAGATTCTGTCCAAAGGCGAACTGGGTCAACCGACTACGTGTGTTACGGTTTCCCAGCCCGTGTGGTCTAAGTATGTCTTTGTTGTCCAGTTCTTGCCTCACATCGACTTTGGCGTTGAAATCACCAAGGACTATGTTCCAAGTGCCTCGATGTTCATCGCAAGCCTTGTTTACAAGATCGTAGAATTCCTCTACCTCATCGTCCCTTCTTGATGTCGGAGTGTAGAACTGGATCACTGTTAGGGTTTGTCTCTGTGTCACCCGAAATTTGAAAAAAGCGACCCTGTCCGTATAGCTGATGAACTCGATGGTATTATCTACTTCTTAGCCACCAGAAAGCCTACACCGTATAGCCCGCTGGAGACTCCGAAGTGAACGAATATACCATTTCTTCTTTCGACAGACTCCTCTCCTATTCTTCTAGTTTCTGCAAGACCAACCATGTCCCACTTGATATCTTTCATTTATTTGTTTAACTCTATGAGTTTGGCATCTTCCATCAAATTGCGAACATTGAGGTCAGAATGTTTAAGCTATCGTCCATTTTAGAGTTTGCCATAGTCATCTGACGGGGGATCGCTCTCGCCCGGAGATTCTTTGCAACTCAGCCTCCGCGGCTAGTCCGGCTGCGGCCGTCGCCAGCGTCGCCGCTGGAGGCGCCGGGAATTTTGGGCCAGGGCCATGTGTGTACACTCATGGTTGGGGGTTTGGACCATAAGCCCACCACGCTGGTCCAGTGCGGGTTTGTGGGTTTGCGCCAGAGCCTCGGCAGTTGGTCAGCAGATTTCACCGCGGGCAGGTGAGGATGACTTGGAGTCCTGAGTTATTATTGGACCCACTTCCACTCCTATGCATATAAATAATAATCATAATCAAATAATTAAATGTGAAAATAGTGTAACATTTCTTGGAATCGTTATTGACAAATAGCATATTGACAAGATTTGCAATAAAATTACTAAATTTGTATTTGTTCTTTCGAAGTTAAGAAAAACAACCACTTTTCAAACAATGCTACCAAGGATACGAGGAATGTGTATAGGGAAATAGAACAGATTTTAACAGAGCATTTGTCATAAAAAGCATTATGTCAATCATCTACTAAACAAGTTAGACGTTAGATTTTACATGTTAGACGGTTTTCAAAAAATAAATATACTAACTTTACCGTGTCTCTAAATACATGAAATAGCAAAATTTGTAAAACGACACATTAGTGTGTTTACAACTGCTAAACAACTGCTTCCAAGAAATACGAGAAATCCGAATAGGTTAGTACTGGAATATAAACCAAGAACAACGATTTATCACACTCCAACCTCAGGCAAAAGTTACTACAACTACAATGATAAAAAATCAGATCGAAGCAGCAACACCAATGATACACTCAAACCATCCACAAATACAATCAGCACATGACAATACCCCATGGATATAAGTAAAATCTCGTAAACAACACCGAAGGAACACAAGGCACGTCATCAGAGGAACAGGCGCACTGGACACGAGCTGCAAACTGTCAAAAGGGTGAAGAAAATCAATGCCTGCTTTCTTAGATCAGATACCACTGAGGAGTCCATGGTAGCCTTCATGCAAAAAAGAACCCATCTAACGGTTACAAAGTAGAAAAAATCAAACTGAAAAATGAACACTACGCTTCATTCGCAATCACGCTACCCGAGAGCAAACTCGAATACTTCATAGAGGTCAACAAGAACTAAACTGTAACATATTGGCATTTACTGAAAACTGGTTGACAACTGATCAAATAAATTGTATACATATTTGACCGAGCGAGCGAAGCGACTGAAGGGTCCATTTCGACAACATAGGAGGCCGGTTTTGCTTTCGTTTGTCTCTATGTGTGTCTGTCAGTTCCGGTCTAGGGGCCACAGTTTTCAAGCGATCCTCACAAAACTTGGCACAGGTGATCCTTGAATAAAAAGTTTGTTTTGTTGAGAGCTTTTCTCAATTTTCCCCTTGTGGGAATTATGACGTCATTATTTTTTTGTATGTTTTTTTTTTCTGAAACCTATCGTGTGGGGCATCAAATGGGGGGCTTTATTCAACGGTTCTAAAAATATACTAAAAGATTACCTTTCGGCCGCCCGTTTTCTAAAAATCCAAGAAATAGTTTCAAAACATACCAAGTATGGACTCCTCAAAGTAATAGACGGATTATTAAAAAGGATCTATACCGACCATGAGAGTGAGCGAATTACCTATCGTGAAAAGTCAATAAATTGTATTTTAAAACGCAAAATGTAGTTTACAAATTATTGGTACTTTACTACTTGATTTTGATTGAATCTAAAATACATACCTATAAATTGGTGCACAGTCCCCCCTGTTAGTGAGGTCTACTGCCCACAGGGCCACTAGTAATGGATTCACTTTGCTGAATGTCGCAAATTAAAACAGCATGGTGGGTCATGCATATTCATTAAAGACAAAATTAAAGCAACTGAAATCATAGAATTATGTACATGTCGGTTGATATTGTGAAGTATCCGCTATAGAACTATTAGAATAAAAGACTTTTATAGGACTAATCTTGTATGCATTACAATTTTTTTAGAAGTACTAGGTCGGCTTCTTCACAAGATTGTTTAATTGTAGGCGATACCAATATAAACACAACGACCACAAGCTCGGAGCAAAAACAACTAAGTGAGGTATTGATGTCGCATAATTTCAGAAATTAAGTTGATTTCCCAACCATCTTTATAGCAACACCACACCCGGCACCGTCATACCATGTCCTGTCGTCACTCACCTGAGCGACCACCTTGCCGTGCACGCTGCACTAAACTGCATCGCGCATGTGCAGCAGCTACGCATGCGCCGCGCACGTGACAACACCCGCGCCGCCCGCGCAGCGTTCCAAACGGCACCCGAAAGTGTAGACTGTCCCTAGTCTATCACACCAAAACAAGCACCGATGCGCTAACCGAATCAATTATAAACACTATAATTAATAAATATGAAGTCTGCTTTCCTTATAAACTAAAACCATCTATGACATGAAATCTTTAATTTTTGACATAATCGATACAAATAATAAATTTCCTAATAATATAGACATCCAAAACAAAATACAAATGCAATATGACATAAAATTTTATCTCATAAAACTCAGTATTATACTGACAGCATATATAATAATGATAATATCGTAAAAACAATGTGGCGGATAGTTAGCATGGAGTCTGGAAAAAAGAAAACTCATGCTGACTTTACCGAAACAATAGAAAATCCTGGTAGTGACAATTTTAATTGCAAACAAGAGCTGGTGAATCACCTCTTTGTGCAATTCGCAATTGCAGCCGCCGTGTGCAGAGCCCCGCGAGCCAACTTGGAATGCACCCGCGCAGCGCTTAAAGCCGCGCGCCCACCGGCCGCGCACTTCGACTTAATAACTTCACGCCTAAAGAAGTCTTTGAAATAATAAAAAGCGAGTCGCAGTAAAACCTACTCGTGATATCTATAATATTTCAACAGAGCTGATAAATTTTATCGCTCCAACATTAGCCTCAGCGTTATCAATACTATTCAACCTCTGCTTGCGCCCTACCTATACCCTGATGCATTCAAGGAAATAAAAATCAGTCCCCTTTATAAAGGTAAAGGTAAAAAATTTGATCCCGATAATTACCGTCCGATTGCAATAATACCTGCAATAGCAAAATACAGATTATTGAAGTCTATAGTTCCTAATTAATTTAAAATTAAGTATAAAAATAATGAAAAAGGAATGTTTGACCATTGCAATGTAGTAAACATCTTTGATAAAATGGCTTAAGAACTCCATTGGTACAACAAGTATCATTGACCAAAGCACTCTGCGAGCGCTAATTTGCATATCGTCGGGGTCATCCTGAGTGCTCGTGAACATCAAATGCCGTCTTGTTTTGTGACCTCTCCAAAGCGTTTGACGTCGTAGTCCATGATGTGCTCGGAATGAAGCTGAAGTAACACGTAATCGATCGCCCAGCTTTAAATCTAATAACGAGATTAAAAAAAAAATCATACTCAATATGTTTTAGGGTCCGGAGGTAACCTAAGATCCGAATGAACCATGACAGGCATGGGTGTACCTCAAGGCTCCTCACTCTCAAAAATTGCCTTCTCAATCCTCCTGAATGACTTGCCGAAGGTTACCACTGACGGTGAATTGTTCATGTTCGGAGATGATGTAGCAGCTGTAGTCACGGGAAAAACTCTTGACTCATTAGAGTTTAACTTAATAAAATCGCTAACCAATTATGGCATGGTCTTTGATGAGTGATGCATTAAATGTAATAAACCTTTCCGGACGCAGGAGACGCTTATTGGATAGACGCGTCGAGGAAACGAGAATTGAAGAAGTCTCCTACGCATCATTTCCCGGTTTTTTCATAGACCTGGAAGCATCATATACAAAAGCTTTGCGGTAAATTGGGTAGCGCCTATTTTGCACTCAGTAGACCACCGTCAACACTTCCTAAAGAAGCGGTTCGGACCTGCTACTTCGCCACAGTGCAGTCGGGCCTATTATACGGAATCGAATTCTGGGGGCGCGTTGCTCAAACTTTAAAATTAAATTAAAAAAGTTGCTTGCCAAGAAGTCGTTCTACTCCTATCAAGAATTCATAAATTTTAAGGAACGACGTACATAAGTACATATTATATTATTTGTACCAATAATATTACATTATACTCTTACGAGTAATGACAACAGTCTTATTAATGATGTGATAAATGTTCCCTTAATCTTATTTTATTTTATAAATTTTATTAATTTTATGAATTTAGTTGGACATGTAATGATATATTGCCAATAAATTAAGTCTTACGTCTTATGTCTTATCAAAAAAATAATGTTACAAATAATTATATAATAAACTGCCTGTTAGAGAACTCCTCAGGGCTGGTCTCCTATGCGGGCCCATAGGCAATGGAGATCTAATTCACCGCCGTGAGGGTCTCTAACGGGTGCGATGCGATGGGTCCCGGGCGCGCCCTAGTTTTTCTTGCTTCACCGCTTGAGGTCACCGCCAGGTTAAGTGTAATTCCTATCTTATATACACAGTCAGGTCATAAGTTCTGTCACACAATAAAAACTTTTGAATTTAGGCCGCTGGCCACAAAAAAGTTTACTGAATTCGAATTTCGAATTTTTCATGAAAATAAAAATGTGTACTTTTTAGAATTTTCCTCATTTTTAAATATGGAGTGGACACTTAAAGAAGACCGTGTCGCAATTACTGCGTTGCATCGTTGCGGTTACGCGCCAATTCAGATTTTCGACTTACTGAAAAATTTGAATATAACCAAAAGATTCGTTTATCGTACCATAAAACGATACAATGAAGACTCTAGTGTAGATGACAGGTCAAGAAGTGGTCGCCCTCGCTCTGTTAGGACTCCAGCAGTGATAAAAGCTGTGAAGGCGCGAATTCAAAGAAATCCCATACGTAAGCAGAAACTGTTAGCCCTTCAGATGGGGTTAAGCAGGACCACGGTGAAAAGGGTGTTAAATGAAGACTTAGGGCTTAGGGCATATCGAAGAAAAACAGGACATCGTTTGGACGCTCGTTTAATGGACCTGAGACTGAAGAGATGCCGCGCTTTGTTGAAGCGGTACGCGGGAAAAAAGCATCGGGAAATTCTTTTTTCGGATGAAAAAATTTTCACCGTGGAAGAGAGCTACAACAAACAAAATGATAAGGTGTACGTTAGATTACAAGATATGGCAACACTTGGAGTAAAAGGCCTGCTCAAAGCCTCATCCTGATTTGGAGTCACTCAAGGCATCCTTGATTAAGGCAGCCGCCGATATTTACATGGACCTCGTTCGTGCTGCGATAGACGACTGGCCGCGCAGAATAAAGGCCTGTATTCAAAATCGCGGGGGTCATTTTGAATAAACTTTATTACGATAAGAATCTATGTTTTATTAAGTTCATTTTGCTATATAAATGTTTACATAAATAATAAACATGTCTAAATTATTTCATATTGCACATGTGACAGAACTTATGACCTGACTATGTATATATGCGTGGCTGTTTCCCCGCGAAACACACAACCTTACGCCATTATCCACACCAGTAACCACGACAAAACAACTCGGCGGGTCCTGAACATTTCACCTCACACGAGCGTGGAAAAAATTCTGGCTTTACCCAAAATATTGTTCAAACCACCTTGGCCGACCGCGGGGCCGCTCCAAGCAAAAAATTCTCGCGCTTGGAAGACGGATCCCTTCCCAACTTTCAGCTCAACCAAGGGACCTCGAAAAGGCATCGCGCTGTCGAGGCAAAACCAACAGGCATTGAGGTTACATATTTTTATCGTCTCACACGTCTCACCCAGAATCGAACTGCGTTTGGTTCCGAACAATGCCCAATGACTTAAAAAGTCTTCATTTCTTAATTTTTAAAAGAATCCGAATTCTTGCACTAATTTGTATTTCATGGTTAAATTGGCTGTGTATCCTTGTTAAGAAGGCATATAAATCTGACCTTACTATTATTTGCACGCTGTAAAAATATAGCTGAATAAGGATCTAATAATATTAATAATAACTGATATGTTTACCTAATTTCGCAAATAAATGAACCTTGAATCTTGAATCTTCACTGCTATCTGTAAATTCAGTACATCGTTAGAGTCAAAAGCTTTCTTGAAGTCATAATAGGTCACATCAACTTGCTTCATGATAACTTAAATATGGCAGATGAGTTGCTCGTTTAACACCACCCACGTGAATTACTGTTTTAATCATATAGTTAGCGCATAGCATATTTAATCATAAGAAACTCCTTCGATGGTTTACATTCATGTGCTAACTACATATATGCAAAGCATATAGTTAGAATATGCATAGCATATTTAATCATAAGAAACTCCTTCGATGGTTTTAACAGATGTCGCAAACGTTGTTTTGTTCGAACGTTCCTTAGTTATCTAGAAATACTTAGGTATCTGCCCGGTTTGCCCGACTACTCTTGGTTGCTATTATTTTTTTAATTATTAAATATTTATTTCAGGTATACAAAAATATGTATATCTATTTATTCACGATATCAAATATTATCTAAAGAATTAATTTAACTTCCAATCAATCAAATTAGAAATAATGTTAATTGAATTTCCAATCAATTGATCAGAAATTAAATCAAATTTTTCACCCAATAGTGGATGAAAGGGCCATACCATCTCTCTGCAAAAGCCTTGAGGATACCTTTATCGCTGCCGCACATTCTGCCCAGCAATGACGCAACTCTTTTCCCCCTTATCGCGTGGAAGCCATCAGTGCGCGCGTCTGTGAACATTGCTGAAGCACTGCAGAAGCGCGGCAGCCCCAACAACCTCCTAAAGGCGTTATTATGTTGGATACGTAGTGCGCTTAAAGCATTCTGTGAATAAGTTAACCACCGACTGCTGGTGCAAAAATATTAGCAACGCTTTAAAAAGAGTTATCCTTACTTGTATTGAGCACCGAGCAAATCTGCGAGTCAGTATATTACTTCTGACTGCCAACGCCCTACGCTATCTCTCCATATATGACTCATCCTTCAGATATTCATCCACCAAGTGCCTCAAATACTTAAATTCGGATACCCGATTCAGACGACACCCCTTAAGACTAATTAACGGTACATTTTCAAGCGGTCTCGAATCTGCCTTAAATATGAGATATTCGCTCTTTTTAACATTAGACGCAGACCATGACTATCTGCGTATGTTTCACAAACAGCCAACAGCTTTCTTAAGCTACTCACCGAGGGACTCAGCAGCACCATAACGTAAGCTTAGCTCAGATTATTGCGACACACATCATCAATATAACAACCTACATGTAACTTGCTGAGCTCCTCGATGTGGCCATTTATATACAGGTTAAATAAACTTGCTGATGATAGACCTCCCTGTCGCACATCACACTGTAGCCTATCTGAGACATGGTCAGACCATTTAACATATTTTATCTGATTGTTATACCAATAGCGAAATACAGATATCAGTTTAGATGGCATTGCCGCTTCTCTCAGCTTAGTCCACAAGATGTTATAGGAAACCATATCTAAAGCTTTCGATAGGTCGAGAAAGCAAGCATAGATCGGATTACCTATATCAGTATAGTACCTCACGGTACTCTTTAAGGCTAAAATAGCAGTTTCGGTAGATAGGCCTTGCCGAAAACCAAATTGGGCGTTCCTAATTTGAACCGTTTCATTTAGACGCACGTCCATGAAACAGTCAAAAACCTTATAAACCTTATATAACCTGATGTAGGCCTATAGTAAACTTTGTCCGATATATCGCCTGTACTATTTTTCACTATAGGCACAACAAATATTTTCATCATATCGTCAGATAAGTATAAATGAACAATACACATGGAATAAAATAACGCCAGTAACCTCGGCAAATGAAAACCTGCTTGCACCAGATATTCGTTGCTGAGTTCGTCATGACCTGATGAATTGCCTCTTATCATACCCCTGATAGCACGCCTTACCTCTTTAGCTGTTGTCCTACTTATCTCACCTCACTGTCCAGGTCATGGTTTAACTCAGTCTCAGCATCAGACAACTGATGCGACGTTGGTTGGAGGGGCAATATGATTTTAAAGTAGTCCTTTAAAATATTAGGAATATCACTGGGCTTACTAACACTTGCTGGCAGGCCCGTCCTCAAGCTTAAATTATTTGTGGCTCGCCAAAAAGAACTGAAATCATTATTTCCACGGTGTGTGGCTATAATGTCCATCTTGACCTGTTCTTGATTTTTTATACACCATTTTAATTTAGCTTTAAAGATTTTGCGACTGCTACATATATCTCTTCATACACCCTACCTTAACGAGGTTTACCCTGCAGGGTCTAGAGCTGAATATTAAGCTGAGCCTACTGGTGAGCATCATGTACATAAAAGTTCCAGCCTACAATATTTTTGATTTTTCTGTTATTAGCTCCTTTGTAACTTTCTATGGAAGCTCTTACTAAAATAGATATAATCTTGCTATACATACTATCCAAAAATAATTTGTGCTCTACATTATTACACAGACTACAACAACAATAACGAAATTCCTGCGGAAAATCTATGTCTCTCAATTTTATATTACATACACTATTATACTGCTTTGTTTGATCAGCCTGTCTTTGACCCCAGATTATTTTGTTACTTCATTAATATTTCTTTTAGGAATAACAATACTTAAATCACATTTTAATAATAGTGGTTTATGATCTGACCAGATCACATCATATGAAATGTTTGCATTTTCGGCACTTGACCATGCAGAAGAAGTTATGAACCTCATCACTTTTCATCAAGGAGCTTATCTCACCTAGACAATACGTAAACTCAATCAAGTTATCCACATTATCCGCCATCAAGGACGTATATTATAAGTCCATGGTTGGCATGTACCACTCATTATGACTATTTCACGATCACATACCGCCGCTCTAATAGCCACTAATCTGTCACTATTGCATTGAATCACCGACACTGACAAGAATGCGTGTTTGCACCACAACAAAGCCACGCCCCCATACGGCTGACATCTGATTTCCCGGTGTACTCGAAATCTTCATGTATGGTGACAAGTAGTGGAGTATCGTACGGCATCAACCACGACTGCTGAATTGCGACGCCTTATCGTATCACACAACGATCTGATATTGAACATAGAAAGGTTTTAACGATTTACAGTTAAAACTAACAAGTTGACTGTATGTTCTTGAGGTTGTACTTCACATTGTCTAGGTTTGCGGCTTCGGGTCATCGGAGTTCTTCGCTCTGTCTACCAAAGAATACTTAAAATTTAGAAACGGCGACAGAAGATAAGTTTTAAGTTGATATCTTTGTACAGAGGAAGTTTCTTTTTAGATACGTACATTTTGATCGCTTTGTGGTCGCTATCTTCCTGAGTAACAATTTGCCTCAAGTAAACGCTCTCCTGCTTCTTTGCAAACATGTAGTTAGCGATATTCTTGACTTTAGTTTCCATATGCACATTTGTTATAAAAAGTGTCATTTTTGGGTCCGCGGCTTTAAAAAGCCCGCCCGGTTCCATATCAGCTTTGCCATCTACAAATGATTTTTGACTTCAACTTTTCCCTTCTCGCTATTAGGGTCCAGTTTTCCTCTTTCTAATTCGTGACCCCGGCCTTACTAATTGTGACCTGGGCATTAACTACTTCCGCAAGAGACACCTGGTTTTGTCCACCTTATTCCCACCATAGCCAGCTGACTGCGCTCACTGTCTCACTGCACTCGCGGTCGTGACTGCCTGCTTTCTCTGTCACCATGCAATCTGCGCTCAGATGTGGCGGTCGTGAACTGGTTTGAGTAGCTGTCTCATTGCACCTGCTATCGTAGCCACATGCTCTCACTTTCTGGAGAAAGAGAGAGCATGTATAGCGATAGGCGAGGGTTATGGACAAAAATCTACAGTTTTTCTTGTAGGTAGTAGATTCGGTTGCAGATTTTCCCCATACTGTGCAACTGCAAGTGAGGATATGGGTCTCTAGCACGGATCTACCATGGCTCTTTCATCCTGTAATGACACATTATTGTATGACATACCCATGGGGCCATTGCCTAGATAGGCACCTCGTCGCGTATTAACGTTAATATTAGCATTCATAAGTGAACAGTTTTCATGTATTGCAGGTCTTCTCTCACTTCACTGAGCTGGCTTGAAGTAATGTAGTTTTCTATCACGAAATTAAATTCTGCTCTCAAAACAACAAGATCCTATTCTTGTCACATCTTCGTGATCAAAAGTTACCGGCAGAAGCCTTTGCAAATTATGAGCAACAAATAGCGGTATCACCTCAGGATCCGTGTCTTTCAGAAGGCAAATCTTATCGTGCAGGTCACGATAAGATTTGCCTAAGGCTGCTTCTTGTCTTTTCTACGAGTGATTTTTCGTTTGTCCGTTGGCAGCGATTCAAATAACAGCGCCTTGGACGCTACTATCTCCTCCGGCGAGAAAGGGGACACGCAAATTTGGATAAGGCTCACCTCATCCATAACGTAATGCTTGTTTTGCATGAAAGCCAATAGTCCGTCCACAACGATGTTACAATTTGCACATTTAGGTGGTCGCGAAACGTAACAGCCACCCGCTCGCTGTGACGCGCGCGCGCAAACTGATAGTAAACTGATTCCGTATAACATTGTTTCCTATCTCCCTCTGGGGCACGGGATGACAACGAGAGATCGTTTCCATGCGGAAAGGATGAACTGTGAGATACAAAAAGTGTTTGTTTCCCAGAATGCCGACATCGTGGTATTCCCCGAGATGACGCTTACTCGTGGCGACGCCATCGAAGTGCCGATACACGGGAGTTTGAAGGAGAACCCTGTACCCGCTGCAGCACCCTACCTTTATAATCCGGTACGTTAATTGTCATCTCTCAGCTATTATTTTATTGTTCTTTACTAGTATTCTCTCTTCTCTACTTTTATATCCAATTACTGCGGGAGATATGACAAAGGCGAAATGACGCCACTACAATCCAATTTTGGGCAAGTTGGCAGTTTTCTTTACAGATTCTCTCTGCTTGAGCCACTTCGTTTTGGTGCCATTTGCTGCCTTGTAGCTAGAATTCGCTATTCGTACCTGATATTTACAGATGATACAAAGGCTATTTATATTTTATGTCGCCTTTTATTCCTCTTTCATTCTTCGGGAACTTTGCATCTTATTTTTAGTGTGTTCTTGTCCAATGTTCTGGGCATAAACCTACCCTGTTGGCGTCCAATTCATGCGATCCGCAGCCACTCTGACTGACTTTGCATCTAATAAACGATGGAATAAATTTCAGATCCTAGTCTCCCTGTCAGTGGCTGCCGCAGCCAGCCAAGTATACGTCGTCGTGAACATCCAGGAGGTCATGGACTGCACCACCGGGGCGGAGGGAGAGCACTGTCCAGAGAGCAAGGAGTACTTCTTCAACACCAACATAGTGCTGAACAGGAACGGCGCTGTTATTGACCGGTTAGTATTAATAACAATTTAGTTTACGTTGATAGAAAACATCGTAAAAATACCATCATAAGTAACAGTAACGCGGCGGCGATGGGCCAGCCCAAAATGGGGAATTGAATAAGGGCTAAATATGGGTCAAATGCGCCTCTATTACTTCGTTTGGGAAAAGGCGTGTCGCTGTTTAAGTAGTTTACAGAAGTTCCAGAAGTGGTAACAGGTGTTTAAACCTGTTTGGTCTATTGCAGCAGCAAGAAGAACCACTGCTGATCTCCATCAGCAGTGGTTTTTCATGATTACATGAGGAAGCCTATGCTTCCTCATGTAATCTCCCACTGTGTCTTGTATTGTCCTCTGTCGGCGTGTCTTGGAATTTTTAATATAGGCCATCACTTTCTCTTCTACCCGGTCAAAATACCAAGCTCGCTAATCGCTACAGGACATATTGACATCTTCCTTTACTTGCAATGTTAAGATGTAACCAGGTCTTCTCCAAACCTCTAGGTTCCGCAAGATAAACCTGTTCGGGGAGTTCACACGCACACCAGCTCTGCAACCAGAGCTGGGCGTCTTCGAGACCGACTTTGGAGTCACCTTCGGCCATTTCATCTGCTTCGACCTGATGTTCCAGGTCCCTGCCATCCAGGTGGTGGAGAAGCACAATATCACTGATGTGATCTTTACCACAATGTGGTTCTCGGAGATGCCGTTCTTGACTGGTGAGAAGATAACTTTATTACGTACTCTTCTTGCTTTAAAAATCCTAATTAGGCTTCCTCCATCTCTGGATTTATTAGCATATTGCTAATACTGGAATAATATCCCACCGCCGATAAGGAACTTGCAGAATTTACATAGTTTTAGAGTAAAACTTAAACATTTCCTCTTTGAAAGCCAAAAAAAGCAGGAGGGTCATAATAGTACATTACTTCAGAGGGAAGAAAGTGACAGTTCCATACCGAGATTATGGCATTTGCGCCACGAGCTTGCGAGGGGCGCAAACCATTTGAGGTATGGAACTGTACTTTATCCTGAGGTATGTATAGTGCTTTTTATTACACCTACGAGGAAAATTATAGACATAAATGCATCCATATTTTACAAAAAACACAAAGATAAATGCTAAATCAATCGAAGTTTTTGAGAAAATGCGCGGGCTTTTCCTTTTTTTATTCGCCCGTTTCTTGAGTAGGCTAAGATCATAAGGTCATGCAGCCACTTCTTCCGTGATTCCGCGCGTTTTATATACAAAAATAATTTCGTTTTTAATTTTCTGTATGCACCAAGGAGGTTGGTAACTGGTAAAAAAAAACTGTGTGTGGCCAGTAACAATTTACTTGAAATTTAATTAGTAGACAGTTAAAGTCTCTTTGCAGTATGACTGCTGACAAATAAAAAAAAAAAAAACCGGGTATGTAATGGAATTTCATACATACTTCCCACCCTTGGGTCGGAAGGATTTTCATACAAACTTCCATACCTTGGGATGAAAGGATTTGAAGGGCGGGATAAAGGCGTTTCTTCCCTCTAATTGGTATAATTAGTATGTATTTTCAGAGCAGGTGTGATAAAAACACTATTATTTAGTAGGTATAATTTATTTCACACATGGAATTTTTAATTTGTACTGGAATTGAGCGCACAAAACATTTGTATTCAAATTAGTTAATTATTTCCTTGCTAGTATTAAGTAGCTAGTTTTTTTATAATCTTTAAGCCGTTTTCTTTTTACTTTTTTTCTTTCTCTTTCTCTTCTATACGTACTTTACATACTACAATCCTGTTTTAGTGGTTAGATTGTCCGTAGCATCACCGACCGGCTCTGACGGAAGACCAGCGTTGGTTGTAAACCAGCTAGCATTATACTGAGTCAGGGTCCGTTTTGCGACACACAAGCTTGATATATAAATTTAGTATTAGCAATTTAGTATTATATATTAGTGTAAGTGCCTGTCTCGCAAATAAATCATTATTCTATTCTATTTATCAGCAATTCACAGCTGTGTTTAATAACTCAGTATAATTATATAAATGGTGTGCTCACATGCCCCTCAATGCGCGAGGATCTTCACAAAGAAGATTGGCTACACAAGCCACATGCGAGCACACGAGCGAGTTCAAAGCTCATGAAGCGGCCACCGTGACCGAAATCGGTCGCACCATTTATATATATAGCCGTAAAGTCAAGGAAGGATGAATAACTAGTCAACCAACCAAAACATACATTTAGGTGGGGAAGTTATGTTCGTATGTATATGTCGTAAACAAATCGTAGAATTGACTATATCATGAAATAGCCAATCGTGGTTGAATTAGAACTTTTATTGAACAAAGAAATAATTTAGGGCAAAACACTGCGGTAGCTTAGGTGAAGATTAAAGTCTTTGTGTTAGTCCGACATGTATAATACAAATAAAACCAGCCAAGTGCGAGTCGCACTCGCAAAAAAACATGTCTGTTGTGTAATAAATTATTAAATATTTGTTTTATTCTGTTTTTTAGTATTTGTTGTTATGGTCTGTGAAAATTTCAACTGTCTAACTATCATGGTTCATGAGATACAGCCTGGTTACAAACGGACAGAAAGAAAGACAGACGGACAGTGGAGTCTTAGTAAAGGGTCCCGTTTTACCCTTTAGGCACGGAACCCTTAGAACGCCACGTAGTACTGAACACAAATTATTTGAAAAATACATGTTTTCGTGAAATTCAACCCCTTCTGATCATTTCATGAAATTATTGACTATAATTGTACGGGACACCGCACATTTTCCCTATTCAGCAGTCCTGCGCGGCCGCTTGTCGTTCCACTCAAATCAGTTCACGTTCGGACAGCAAGAGCTCCGCGTGGCTCTCTGCAGTCTATCATTTATCATAGCATTTCTGTAATTGTTCTAAATCAATATAAAACCTTTACACTACAAACTCTTATCAATTATCAATCATCATCAATAACAAGAGCGTACGGTTAAAACCCGTACATCTTTATGGTCCTTCGAGCTTTCGAACAAGCGGGTCCATATCGCGGAATACTGAAGTGAAAAATAACCGACTGTGTTTCGTGTGTGTGGGTTGGCTACAGCAACCTTGTGTGTGAATATACAGTTCCCTCACTAAGGATTTATCAGGCAGAGTAGTTGGCATAGCCGCCAAGCTACTTTGTCAGCAATCATCATCAGCCTTGACTAGTCAGTCAGGCATATCAGCGGCTGTCCTGCATCATCAGCGGGGCTACGTATCAAACCAGCAGTCCTGACCGGTCAACAGGACTTCTCATCAATATCAATCAAGTGAGATCTTTCCTTTTTATCAATCAACTATCAATATGGAGGATCTTATAGCAATACAAAATCAAATTGGGGATCAAATAGAGCGACAGCTTATTAATTTCAATAAAGATGGGCCAGATCGCAAAACCCCTGCTCATATCAAGAGGCGACTGTCCACTTTGGATTCGTATTGGCAAGAGTTTCAGCAAAATCATATCAAGCTTTGCGAATCCGACAAAAGAACGGACAAGTACTTCACGGAAAATCAATATCAATCAACTTTAAATCTCTACAATGACATCAAGAAGATCTTTTTGAGTTATGGTAAAGAAAAACAGCCTCTATGGAGCGAAGATCAGTTTCAGGAGACCGAAGAAAATCCGCTTCCTGAGCAACAAGATCAGTATCAAACAATCAATAATCAAGCATCGACTTCAAGTCACCCTCCTCCAACTCTCGTATCAAAAGGGAGTGCCAGCAAGCTGGAGGAAAACTTGCGCAAGCAACAAAGTAACTTCAAGGCGTTCTCTCGCACTATATGCAATCTGGACCTTGAAAACTTGGGATCAAAGTGGGAATTCGAAGATGCTCTGCATACTTTAAACAAACGCTGGGCCACCATCGATACCACACACTGGGAAATCGACAGCGATTTGTATGAAGATAATTTGGAGTACGAGCAATCATTCATCAAAAACGAAAAAATGTACCTTCAAGCAAAGAAGACAATCAGCAAGAGGATGTGGGAGGTCACTCACCGAGACAAGACAACACCGAAGATCGACATACCAACTTTCAGCGGGAGTTTTCATCAGTGGAACTCGTTCAAAGACCTTTTCAATGAAGCTATCCACAACAACCGTTCAATGTCGAACGCCCAGAAAATGCAATTTCTGAAGAGCAAGATGCAAGGTGAAGCTGACAGGTTACTCCAACATCTCCCCATCAGCTCAGACAACTATTCAGTCTGTTGGGATCTCTTAAAAGGCAGATATGACAACATCAAAAGAATTGTCAACTCTCACATTGATATCATCTTAGCATTGCCCACTTCGCAGCATCAATCAGCTGAGCATATCAAGAAAATTCATGACACTACGAATGAGTGTCTGAATGCTATCAAGTACTTGGGTGCAGATATAGCAAACTGGGACCCAATAATCGTCAACATTCTAGGGAAGAAATTGGATCCTGACACAAATCAAGACTATGACGACTCCCTGGAGAGACCGAGAGAGTTACCCATACTAAAGGATCTTCTAGATTTCCTCCAGAAAAAGTTTACGTCCTTGGAAACACGCCAGCAAGAAGCATCAAAAAAGTTTCCACTTCCACAGCAAGATATCAGCAAAAATTATCAAAAACCGTCGCAAAATAAATCATTTAACAATTACCAAAAAGCATCAAAACCGAACAAAAGTTACCATTCGACCTCAATTAAATGCCCTCTATGCAGTTTCAATCACGGCATTTACCATTGCAACAAGTTTCTCGAATTACAACCGGACGCGAAGCGAAATACAGTTGCGAAATTAAATTTATGCAAAAATTGTTTATTCAATCATAATGGAAATGAATGTTATTCGAAGAAAAGATGCCGACAGTGTGACGGAAATCACAACAGCGTTTTATGCGACACTTATTCAAAAAACCATCATGCGGCACAAAACACATCATCAAAGAAAGACACCAATAACCAGCAACGTCGTAGCAACAACAGCAATCACGTATCGCATGATAATTTATCAGAAATTCTCCTAGCAACTGCTCAGATCAAGATACAAGCAGCAGACGGATCTTATCATAAAATGCGCGCGCTTATAGATCAAGGTTCGCAGACGTCACTGATCACCGAAAACGCAGCACAAAGGTTAGGTCTACCTCGGCAGCGAAGCAAGGGAGTGATCTTTGGAGTCGGGGCAAAAGAGAGCAAATGTCGCGGTGTCATGAGGGTCGTGTGTACAGCAAAAAACAATGAATACAGCTTCAGCACGGAAGCGTTTATCATGAAAAATTTGATCAATCATTTACCAAACCAATCATTCCCAAAGCCGTCATGGAATCATTTGGAAAACATTCAACTGGCTGACCCAGAGTTTAACGTCTGTCGGCCCGTTGACATATTATTGGGAGCAGACGTTTATTCCTCTATCATACTGGGAGGCATTATCAGAGCAGATCAAAACTTACCGATAGCGCAGCAAACGCGCCTCGGATGGATTCTATGCGGAAACGCGAAAACGTTTCATTGCAATGTCGTCCTCAACAACGTGGATGAAATCAAAAAGTTCTGGGAGATAGAAGACATCTCGGAGCCCGAAAGTATCATTTTATCATCAGATGAGCAGCAATGTGTCTCATTTTATCAAAAAACAACTACGCGCCAAGATGACGGTCGCTACGTGGTTAAAATTCCGTTTAGATCAGATTATGTTGAAAATCTGGGAGTCTCGAAGCCAATGGCAGTGGCACAGTTTCGGCAACTAGAACGGAAATTCAGCAAGCAGAAAAATACATTCAACGATTATAAATTATTTATCAACGAATACGAAGATCTAGGTCACATGCGCAAATGCACAAGTAACGAGACACCTAACTGTTACTTACCGCACCACTGTGTGCGACGCGAGGATTCGTCAACTACGTCACTGCGCGTAGTGTTCAACGCATCGGCGAAAACTTCCACGGGGTACAGTCTAAATGACTTGATGTCTCGCGGGCCGAACTTGCAGCAAGATTTACAATCTTTAATTTTACGCTGGAGACAATATGAATACGCCTACACAGCAGACGTTGAGAAGATGTTTAGAATGATTAACATTCACCCAGAAGATCAAAAATATCAAAAAATCATCTGGAGGGATGCACCAGAGCAAACCCTTCGGGAATACCAGCTGTCAACGGTGACATACGGCACCAAATCAGCCCCTTTCTTAGCTATGATGACTTTGAAGCAATTAGCAAGTGACGAAGGTCACAAATACACAGAGAGTCCAGCCGGAA
The DNA here is from genome assembly GCA_949825045.1 of Argyresthia goedartella. Lineage (NCBI taxonomy): Eukaryota > Metazoa > Arthropoda > Insecta > Lepidoptera > Argyresthiidae > Argyresthia > Argyresthia goedartella. The sequence continues at coordinate 21,797,796 of OX463828.1, forward strand.
AGGTGTTAGAGGAATGTTTTTACATGGATGACCTACTTAGCGGTAGTCATTCCCTCGTATCAGCAAAGCAATTACAGACTGATCTAATCCAGTTACTAGCATCAGGAGGATTTAATTTGAGAAAATGGACCTCCAACAATCAATTGCTACTGGAAGGCGTGAGCAAGAACCAAGGCAGTCAATCATTATTCGACTTCAAGCAGGTAGAATCAACCAAAACACTTGGACTGCGTTGGAATCCGATATCAGATCAATTTACATTTTTATCAAAAATCAATAAATCCCCATCAGAAAAACCGACCAAGCGATCACTTTTATCAGATATCTCCAAACTATTTGATCCATTGGGGTGGCTTTCACCGGTTACTACAAAACTGAAGCTACTTTTCCAAAATGTTTGGTTGGCCAACTTACAATGGGATGAATGTCTACCGACGGAAATAATTTCCGAGTGGATAAAAATTAAAGCAGATTTAGACAACATAAATCAATATAAAATCCAGAGATGGTTGGGATGTCACGAGAACGAAAAAATTGAACTGCATGGCTATTGTGACTCATCAACAAAAGCCTACGCATGTGTCATATACAGCAGAATATCAAATGGAAATAATAATCAAGTATCCGTCGTCCTCGTAGCAGCAAAATCAAGACTTGTCCCAGTAAACAAGGAAACATCACTTCCACGTTTGGAGCTCAGTGGAGCATTATTATTATCAAAGTTAATGAGCAAAGTTCAACAAGCACTAGTTGGACATAATATGAAGCTATTCGGATGGTCAGATTCAACAGCAGTCTTGGGCTGGCTCCAAGGCGACCCAGGCCGTTGGAAACCATTTGTAGCAAACAGAGTTAGGCAGATAACAGAAATAATGCCTAAAGACTGCTGGCGGTACGTAAAATCAAGCGAAAACCCAGCAGACTGCGCCAGCCGAGGAATCACAGCAACACAGCTCAAAGAGCACCCCTTGTGGTGGCATGGTCCGTCGTGGTTAGCATCATTCAGCAAGGAATCAAAACAAGAGCCGCCGCCGGTCTACGTCACTGATAAGGAACAAAAGCAAACGAAACAAATCAACGTCACAACTACTACGTATACGAGTAGATGTGATGACATCATCGGTGCGATACTCAGCAAAAATTGCACTTATACACGAGCAGTACGTGTACTAGCGTGGATACTACGCGTTTTATCAAAAGATAAATGTAATCTGAAGCTGCCTTACCTCTCGCTTCAAGAATTACGTCAAGCAAAAATTAAGATTATCAAACACATTCAGCAATCAGAGTTTTCAGAAGATATTGAAAATATCAACAAATGTGGCAAGGTGCACGCAAAAAGCAAGTTATTGAATCTGACACCGATACTAGACAAGCAAGGTCTTCTGAGGGTCGGAGGAAGGCTCAATAACGCAAGCATCAATGAAGACATGAAACATCCCACATCATTCCGCACGGCGGTCGTTTAACGGACTTGTTGATCGATTACAGTCACAAGATTACCTTCCACGGTGGAGCACGGCTAACATTATCAACGCTTCGCCAAACATATTGGATCATTGGAGGTAACAGAGCAACCAAAAAACGACTCCGCTGCTGTGTGAAGTGTAGGAGACATGATCCGAGTAAGCATCAACAGATAATGGGTGACCTACCGGAAGAGAGAATCAACCCTTCTCGCCCATTCCACCACACAGGGGTTGACTTCACCGGTCATGTGGAAATAAGATCAAATAGAGGTAGAGCAGCCCGAACCTCTAAGGGCTATGTTGCAGTGTTTGTGTGCATGGTGACAAAAGCAGTTCACCTGGAGTTAGTCTCAGACTTAACGTCCTCAGCATTCTTAGCAGCAATCAGAAGACTATCAGCTCGCAAAGGTACACCACGTCACATTCATAGCGACAATGGGACGAACTTTTTGGGAGCAAGCAGGACATTGCAACGAGAACAGATCAATCTTAAAGAAATCATCAACAATGAGTTCTTAGCAGAAATCAATGAAATGGAGATCACATGGCACTTTATAGCGCCATCATGGCCGTCAGCAGGTGGAATTTGGGAAGCCGCGGTGAAGAGTCTCAAATACCACCTTAAACGAGTCATCGGCGAGCAAAAATTAACGTATGAAGAATTTTCGACGTTATTAGCACAGTTAGAAGCATGTCTCAATACCAGGCCTCTGTGTCCGTTATCAGAAGACCCAGAGGATCTAAATTATCTAACACCAGCACACTTTTTAACAAATGGACCTACGTTAACTATCATCGAAACGGAAAGAGACGAAAGAACAAGGTGGCAGTTAGCGCAGAAAATATTCGAAGATATTTGGAAAAGGTGGCGCACCGAGTATCTTTCACAAATCACAACAAAAGGCAAATGGAAACAAGCAAAAGACAACATCAAAATCGATGACATCGTTCTAATACATGACGCTAACTTACCGGCCGGCAAGTGGGCTTTAGGAAGAGTCATTGAGCTACACCCGGGAAAGGACGGCTACGTCAGGGTTGTGACGCTACGAACGAAAAACGGTGTAATGAAACGGCCTATCATCAAATTGTCCATTCTACCTACCTCGTCGGAATCAAATATACCATGTATCAATCAAAGCAAAAACGGAGAAGATCGAAAAGACGCCAAGCAAGCTAAAAGCAGACCTATAAGGTCATGTCGCAAGAAGAAATCAAATTTCATATCGATGTTAATATCATTTCTCTTCTTAATGGCGACTATCACCACTTCGCAGTGTTTATCAACAAACATCAAATCACTTAATCAAAGTCAAGGTTTATACTTCGACAAAATATCAAACATACAACTCGTACGAGATGAATGGAAACTCATCGTCTACTACGACACGACGCCCTATCAAGAAGGAATAACAGCACTCAGCAAATATTCAAAATATCTAAATAACATCTGTTCAGTACAAGAACACGAACATTGCGACACAGTCTTATCGCAACTACGTCACGACTGTAGTGAACTTGAGTACAACAACCGTGTTATGACCAGTCAGCAAGAATCAGAGACACACGCCAGACAAAGGCGTGGGCTTATCAACGGTGTCGGCTACGTCGCACGTAGCCTCTTCGGCGTATTAGATCAACAATTCGCGGAAGACTATCAAAAAGATATCACACTCGTCCGAGACAATCAAAAGCATTTGTTTCAACTATGGAAGAATCAAACATCTGTGGTTGAAGCTGAATTTAATTTCCTGAAAAGGACAGAGGAAGTCATGAACAAACAACACAAAATCATCAACCAACGTCTAAATAATTTGGAAAATTCTATGAACAAGCAGATTCAAGACGTCTCGTCCACAAATGACTTCATCTTATCAGTTATCATAGCAAACAACATGCTACAAAAAATTAAGAGTATTCAGCATACCTTACTTGATACTATCACAGACGTATATCATGGACAACTCAGCATTAATTTAATCAGTGTAAACCAACTTGAAGAGGAGTTCGACATTATATCAAGACAATTATCAAAAGATCTCTCCCTCCCGATCAGCAATTTACAAACAGATATGCACAAAGTATATGGATTACTCAAAGTAAAAGCAAGAATAACTCGGCAATACGTCATATTTGAGATCCGTATTCCACTTATCAATCGAGACACCTACGAATTATACAGGGTGTTCTCAGTACCGCAGCAAGTCAATGGAAAGATGAATTATATAAAGCCAGTTGCAGATCACTTAGCGATCAATTTATCAAAGGATACGTATCTGCCCTTATCAATCAACGAAATACAGACATGCAGTCACAGTATGGTCGGGGACACGTATCTGTGCCATCTACAGAACACAATTTATCAAATCAAATCAGACTCAAGTCTTTTCCAAATTGATAAAGATTTAAACAGATGCGAGGTATTCACCAAAGAATGCGAAAATCAGTGGTCTGAATTAAATAATATCAACATGTACTTTTATTTCTGCTGCAAACAATATACCGTCAAGATAATGTGCGAGCGTCAGATTACCGCCGAGCGACTCAGCGAAGTTGGCATTATGACTATAGGTCATGGATGTGTTATCAAAGGGGAACATTTTACTACCTACTCACATAACCAAATGACGAATGAAATCAAGACTCATTCTGAAATAGACTTTCCAAAAATAGCAGAAATTAATCATATCATCAATGTCTCCATACCGATCTATAATGAAACAGAAGATGACAATAGTCGGGAGCAAAACCTGAAAGAAATCAGTGAGCAGATCAAGCAGATGAAGGAGAGCCCACAGCTGTCAGAGAGACTGTCATATCACGACGTTCATCAATATGCAGCAATATATGTTGTGGTTGGAGCTGGAGGAGTCGCATGCGTGCTCTACGCGTGCCGGCGCGTGCAGGCGCGCGGCCGGGCGCGGGCGGAGGCTCCTCAACCGCCCGCCGCCGCCGCCGCCGCCGCGCCCGCCATCATCAGCAGTGTCTGTGACAGGCACATCGAGCCTAGTGTGTGTGAGCAAAAAGCAAAATCTAGTGTTGGCCCTCGTAGTTCGAATAATCAGGGCTCCACCCTAAAAAGTGTTAAAATAGCTCGTGGCACTTCGCCTATTCTTTTCAAGACTACGTTCAGTGAGAAAGAAATAAGTGTACCACCTACAGACAATCAAAGACGATGAAATGCGTGAAATATTTAAGTTTCATAATTTGTTATCAAATATTTTCAATTACTTAATCATTTATATCAATGTTACATCTAAAGTTCATTTAGGTTAACTTATCCATCAATCATATCATACACATTTCTTAATTTGTTGTGTTGTATCAATTTTCAATATTATGATCATCATCATGAAACGTGTTAGTACGTTTCATCTCCCGCCCGGGAGCATGTACGGGACACCGCACATTTTCCCTATTCAGCAGTCCTGCGCGGCCGCTTGTCGTTCCACTCAAATCAGTTCACGTTCGGACAGCAAGAGCTCCGCGTGGCTCTCTGCAGTCTATCATTTATCATAGCATTTCTGTAATTGTTCTAAATCAATATAAAACCTTTACACTACAAACTCTTATCAATTATCAATCATCATCAATAACAAGAGCGTACGGTTAAAACCCGTACAATAATAGTAGTTTATGTGACTGCTGCATAATGCCTAATTATGTGCAGTTACATACACTAGTTTATCTTCACACATATCAAAAGCTCTCTTTGATGTGTTCAGGAACCGCATGTTTGACCGGCATTGTGGTTCTGCAATTGTTTAGCTTGTTCTTTAGTACCAACTTCACGCAGGCGGGCGTCGGCGTTCGAAATTTGAATGTCAGTACCAACTTCACAGACAAACCAGGGACGGCACGCGGGTGGGCGTCGGCGTTCGACATTTGAATGTCATTATATGTAGAAAAACTACACATAATGACCATTATGTGTAGTTTTCCAGATACGAAACGAGTTTTTACCAAGTAGTTTAACATAATGCTGACCGTAACGTGCGGTTTTTGAACGCAGTAAAGAGGGTTTATGATACGTGTGTAGATAAATGAACATAAAAACTATACATTTAGATACATTGCTTCTGGCCCCAACTAGGATATCCTGTGTCGCGGGAACCAGAATCAGCGACGTCACAGTCATGTAAACATCCAAGACCTGTTTTTTTTTCTCTTTACCCCCAGCCGGGGATCGAACTCGGGACCTCTCGCATGGTAGGCAGAGCCACAACCGCTATGCCACAGAGGTCGTCAAAAACTATTAAAAACTATTAAAAACTATTAAATTATCAAATTCTACGATATAGCTACGACATAGATATCAATACAAAAGATCTTGTGGATTTTTTAAAAGCACAACAGAACTTTATTTCTATTTCCAGCTGTCCAGATACAAGAGGCCTACGCGTATGCTCTGAACGTCAACTTCTTGGCTTCTGGTGCCACTAACGTCAGGGTTGGCAGTGCTGGTGAGTCCAATATTCGATCCTTAATCAGTTAAGTGGAAAAAACCGAAAAGGTCCACCGTAGTGTTTTGGACAAAATACACTTAGATCCGACAGATGCAACGTGATTCAGCATTAATCTCGGGATTATGCCGATATTAGCGATAACCCGCGTTTTGTCTTTCGGCCTATAAAGTTATTAAGCCTTCAGGCTAGCTAACCTTCAAGGTTCACCGCTTCAAACTCCAGGTGAACCGTGATAAGAGGACTTAAATAGTATTTAACGGTCTTTAAAGGCCACATGACCAAATGGGCGATGACGTCTCAAGTCCTTTGATTCAAACACGGCGAGATCAAAATGACTAGGCAATGGGAATGGATGATGAAGTTGCCCGGTCCTACCCGTCTGATCATCGGACCATACCATACCTACGTATACAAACGATAAATTATATACCTATACGTATACGATACAAATCTGCTGAGTCAATGTTTGCGTTACAACAATGGTTTTTGTTTGTTTTACATCTCATTCTGTTTTATCCAGAACGTTTCTCGTCTTATCATCAATCTACCTAATATCATATTATTCCAGGCTCAGGCATCTTCTCCGGCAAGGCAGGCGCCCTGATCAGTACCATGCCTGGTATTTCTGTCAGCCGGCTACTCGTCTCCAGAGTACCCAAGGTCCCTGGCCAGGTGACGTTCGAATTCCCAGGGCCTATATACGATCCTCCGAACGAGGCTGATGGTCTGTTTATGAAGCAGGACCCTTCCTTGACAGCTCACGTCAGTAGAGCCCTGGTGCCAGGGTTTCAGGAGTTCACGCTGAGTCAGAATGAAGTCAGCTGCCGGTTCAGGGTACGGATGAGCCAGAGAAGTAGTGATGTGGTAAGTATTTTTTTTGTAGGAAGTTTTGTGGTATATATTTGCTCGTCCAACGTCGTAAAACTTGTTTACCGGACGGCGGAGTTTTGAGTTTTGCATGTTTTTCTTGGTGTCCATGGATTGAAATGGAACAGCCGATTTTGTCGTTTATCAAATTTAATGACACTTATTCATTATTATTATGAGATATTTTTTATGGTTCCGTACCTTAAAAGGAAAATAGGACGGAACCCTTATAGGATCACTTAGTTGTCTGTCTGTCTGTCCGTTTGACAGTTTTTCTCAGGAACGCATGGAGGAGTCAATTTGAAATTATTATCGATTAATCAGGTCAACGCAATCAAATGCTCACGTCAAAATTTTGCTGAAATTGCTTAACAATCGCAAGGGCACCAACACCTATAAAATACTCCGGTTAACCTAGAATCATGAAATATGGAATGAAGCAAGGTCTTATAGTAGCTGAAGCAAAGAGAAAAATCTCAAAACCATAGATTTGTTGTTCCTTCACAATAAATGCGCTTTCTCCGGAACCCTCGGTGCGCGAGTGCAACTCGCTCTTGGCCGTTTTTTAAATAAGCTACCAGGGAACTACTCATAGAAACGTATTACCTAGTTTTAAAGGGTAGGGACATCGTTCTGAACAGTCCCTAATGAAAATAACCCCTGAAAACTTTATTGCACCTTTCTGCTACACCTCTATACGAGTATGATAGACCGTAGACCGTATCACTATATCGCTATATAACAATAATATTTTGTATTTATTTACTGCATTTTGCTTTTTGCTGTACTTGTGCTTTACATTAAGAGAATGGCATTCGCATGTTGCACTTAAATATAAAAAAAAGCATGTTGCACTCACATCTTTTTAAATCTATACGGTAAGTTACTATTTGGCTATTACCTATTCACTTCATATTACTATGTGGGATATTACAAATTCACTTCATAAACATCTATTTATATCGTCTCCTGCATGGTACTTTTAATTGAGGTGCTCATTAACCTTCCATTTCCGTGCATTTCGTACTTAAGCACAAAATCAGTAGTTTCGTGGCGTCAGTGGTTTCATATAATATTTAAGATCGATGCAGTCTCAGTAACTGCAGATACAAATTCAAGAAAGTATATTAACGAAATCGATATTATGCATGACAGAGCAGTACTTTTTGACACTCTCTGTTTCAGAGCCGCAAATTCCGTGCACTGGCGCACGATGGCAGCAATACTTACGTGCGCAGGCAAATCGGAGTCGCATCCTGCGCAGTTGTGTCTTGCAAAGATGATGACATCAGCAGCTGCCCCTACAGGTATATCCAATTTTAACTTGTCCAAGTTCTTCGAGAATTTAATGGAAGCAGGATATGTTGGATGCTAGTTAGGCAGGTACTATGGATTAATTTTCTGAGTTTTATTGGTTTTACATAATTTATAATTTTGATTCCCTTTTTTTGGATAGGAAAATTACATTCTTGTATGTCGTTATTAATGGATTATAGAGATGATTGTTTTGCAATAAAAGTGGTGCATGCTGCTGGTACTTTCTATCAAATCAAAAGACAAGCAAGTACCTGCCGAATATCATCAGTCAATAGATAGATACCTAATTAAATCCAATGATTTCCAGATACAGCGCAAACGACATGGATATTGAACTGCAAGAACTGAAAATAGAAATGACTAATATAAACATACCGTACAACACTACTCTACGATGCGACAACGTCGTATACTTCCCAAGTACTTTGCAAGTAGACAAATTCCCATTGAATCCTAAAAACTATTCGTTTACTGAGAATAATCAAAATTGCCGACAGTGGATTCAGAATGGCGCGAACAAAATTCAAGGTGGTGGACGGAAAAAACTATCAATAGTGATATTAAAACCCCAAAAGCAGCTTTTGACCTTCGGAATTTGGGGACGTTTGTACACAAGAGATGTTAACCTTAAAGATGAGATACTTGAAGATGATGTGAGAAGATATATTGAAATCGAAAATGATATTTACGGAGATGGAGAAACAAATGAGCGGCCAAACCAATCCTAATTTGCAGGCAATCCAGTGAATAAAGTCTGAATATACTCATAGATCTAGATCTCAAAAGTTAAGATAGCTATTAAATCTTGGATATACTCTAATCTTTTACTAAGTCAGTACAAATTATGCTTACAGGTAGGTAGTTAAGACCTTACCTAATAAAAAAATATATATATATCTCAAACTATCTTGGATTTTCCTGTTGTTATTGTTTTATTTTCATCATTAAAATGATAGAAATTTTTGGTCCAGTCTTCGAGCAATTTTCAAGTTAGTTTACCAATATTTACTAAAATGGGATCATTGCCTTGAAAAATATATACTGGCTTATCCCCCTTAGGGGAGCTCTGCGGAAAGGGTACAGGAATCTACTCTGTGCTATGTTTTTAGCATCATACTTACATCTGCAACTACAAAACATTAATAGAATAAGAATTTTCCGTACTACTCGTGTATAGTTTGTAAGTCGGGCCATAAGTTTTGTCACATACAATAAATTAAATAAATGACACAAAAGTCCCTTTAATACAAGTAGATATATATTAAACTTAAGGTTACAAAATAAATGAATGAATGAATGACTAAATGACATCTAAACTACTTAAAATGACCTCCCCTATTTTCGATACAAGCCTTTAATCTGCGTGGCCAGTCATCGATAGAAGCATGTGCGATATCCATGTCAATATCGGTCACTGCTTTAATCAGGGATGCTTTGAGACACTTCATTGCAATGAGTATCAGCGCTCTTCTCCTCTAAGTACTGCCATATTTTATAATCCAATGAATTCAAGTCTGGACTCAAGGAGCGCCAGTGTCTGATAAAGTCGATTTCACGGGTGGTAAGCCAATTTTTAATACTTTTGTCTTATGAGCTGGTGCCACTGCACCTGCTATTCCTGCTGGAATACCCAGTGTCTGTTTTTGAACATTATCTGTGAAAGAGGTTCCACGAGGTTTCTTCAGACGATATGTCAGGTAGGCTGTTTAGTGTGCAGTTTATTTTGCTTTGTGACGATGAATAAAGCACATCATCTGAGAGATTTAGCCGGTTACTGCGTGTTCGAAAGGTACTATTATCAGAAAATGAAGTTTCGTTGTTTCGTGGCTCTATTGGAGATATTTGGACTGTATCAACATCTCCTCTGGAAAAACATGTACCACATGTCCATTTTCCGAAACCATCATGCTGTCTCACGGGGGTCATGTTGCCGTTGTCTCGAGGTATCTTTGCCTTACATATTGGGCATATCCAGTTGAGTGGGACCTCCGCATCCGCCGGCAGACAAACACATCCTTTGTGGAATTTTTGCTCACATCGGCTGCACGAGGCGCCATCTGCCAGACATGAATTTTCCACATCCTGCACACTTACTTGTCATTGCTAATGTTAATAAGCGCCCTCTATAACTCACTGCGGTAATACTCGGACAACCAGTTGCTATTCCGCTACGCCCTCCATCGGTGATAGCGCAGTACTTTCAAAGTAACAAAAAGATACGGCGGATTGGACTGGAACCCGTGCGCGTGACTTTGATTATCTTGTGACCAGTGGGTATACCGCTGAGCCACGGAGCTTGTAACAGACGATGTGAATATTTGATACCAGTGTAGGCGCAAAGAGTGCTATACAGATAATTAACGGTAGCTATAATTATTGTTGGAGTAGATATATTGATCCGACGACGACGACGTACAGATTTACAGACACACCGACACACCGATTGGAAGACGCTTCAAGCTTATGTCACCCCTCTTTTGGTCGTCGGGTTTAATAAAATAGAATGATTGACATGGTGAAACGGTTTAGCTAACATGGTTTAGTAGAGCCTAACAAATAAATTGAGAAATTTACATTATGTACATAATTTATTGAGGACGGCTATACGTGGGTTGGGAACTCTTAGAATGACTTCACGCGTCTGGAGTACGACTCCCCTGGCACATCTTCAGATGGGACGGGTTCAACGGGTCATGGTGAAGGTAGTGGTGGGGTAGAGTGGATTGCCCTGGCCGGCAGTAAGACGGGGCCGGTAGCCGGGTAGCCGGATGAACCCTATACAGAACAGTAGTCTGAGTACCGACTGACAAAGAGGCGACTGCAATGCATCCATCTTCGACGTCTAGGCTCAACGGACGGCCGCGAATAAAAGTAACTATCGCAGGCATTGCATTCAGAAAGTAGCTGTAGAGAGAGAAAAAACACAAATATGTACAGACACTAAACAGATATGTACCCTAAATCCGGGTTAATGATGACATAAGATAGCACTCATTACTCGTTTCATTATGAAACTTAGTTATACGCACAAAACTGCTTAAATATAAAAAATTGGTAGGACAAAATACGTCCTCTAGGTGCGTAGATCAAGAAAATAATGGAGCACAGACATATAATACGATAATGGAGTTTCCTGCTATACATTTTTATCTATGGAATGGAGTTTGAAGATTAAAAAATTTGTCGTGAAGATCTTATTTTAAAATGTTCAAAATAGTTACATACAAAAAACTAAACCAGTATCAATCAATCACTATGAAGGTTCTATGTAGGATAACTACAATTTAAACCGTGTTACCACAAAAAATGTTAAACAGCGTTTAACCTCAGAACAAACATCAAATCCCATACGTTTTTGTTTTTAAGCAAGTGTGCAACAGTAGTATTTTTTTTTGTGGTAAAGCCTAAAGTGAATTAAAATAACAGCATGTTACAATGGTTTAACTTTGTTTAACTTTCTCCAACAACGGATTCGCACAAGATTTTTAAATCAACACGAGAACTCGAATAATGGTTCCTTCTTCTTTTTAGAGTGCCCTCCCAAGCAGCCATAGAACTGGCGCCAGACGTCACTGAAGATTGGCAGTCAGTTGATGCGTTTCGAATATCCCTCTCGGTTTAACGCCAAGAAAAACTGCTGCGGCATGCGCTGCCACACCGCATCGTGTGGCCTCGTGAACTAGAGAGAACAGACGACACAAGTAGATGTTCATTTGGCATTGTTCTACATCACCATTTTGTTTACGTTTCCTTCCAGCATTACCACTACCGAGCCGCTGCCTTTGACGGCATCCGAACCTTCGACGGTTTCGCCAGCGGAGGCACCAGGACCTGTGCTATCATATCCTGCACCGGACCTGAGATGGACACTTGTGGCGTCAGGTGGGATGCGATTGATTTATTTGTTATATTGCTCCTGATTCTTGTGCGAATTATCTGGTAGACAGACTGCTGTCAAATAGGATCCATCTCATGACACTCCTTTCAGGAGTATCGCAGCAATGAGGTCAAGGATCAACCTCAAGACTTAGGTAGAAACTACGTTAACTATAATAGGTCGTAATTTAAGTTTTAGGGAAATCTCCTGATTTTTGGGCTTTTCAGTTCTGTTTGTGGTGGTTCTAAACCAAAGAGAGGGACAGAGAATGAGCGCTCATACAAGAGAAAAAGAGAGTATTAATTGATAATGAATAAGGATAAAAATCAACGAAGCCGTTCTTCTAAAAGTTTCATTTATTTATTTATGCAAGCCTTTCCTTACCTACCAGATCTCTATCCACAGATTCCCAATCTACGCGGCAAACACAACAGTAATATTCGAGGAGCTCTCCATTGAAGCCTCCGTACCTTCGCCTATCGTCAACCAGACCCTCGCAACTTCTGACTGCTTCTACTCCGCTATAACGTTGGACGTCACTACCATGCCTTTAGAACCTTTGGACTACACTTTCAGTGAGGCAGTCCAGGGTGGGAATACGATGTATACGATGACGTTGGTGAATAATGATGCAGAGCTATATACCTTTTCAGTATGGGGGAGATGGTATGACAGAGATGGAGAGGAGCCTACGGCTCCAGGTTCCTCGGTCGTTCATTTTGTTAATTGTATTCTTTTGGCGCCAGTTCTATGGCTGCTTGTGAGAGAATAGGCGTCTGGGGTTCTCAGACTTGAACCACATACATTGGGCAGCAAAATAACCGAGCCACCCGACAACATGATACTCTAACACAATTTCCCCCAAAAAACTGAATAAATCTTTCAAAGTTAGACATAAAGAAAGAAAGTTTAATGATGATTAAAATTAATGGAAACACGTTAGGCTTTATTACTCAATTCAATATATCTTAATGAATTTACAAAGAGATATCGTTGTTCAAATTGTCAATCGTTAGTAATAGCATCATTAAAAAAAGAGTGTGCTTTAGACCACGCAACTGAAGTAAAACTTCTTTAGCTGCTTCAAAAATTCATCTCCTGCACTGTGTCTGGCTATGAGAGGAAGAGAGAAAGAAAATGTGCTCGCGCACCTCTCTTTCGCCTCGCCCGATCACACTTTTCGTTACGCTTTCGTCACGCATTCGCCAGCTTACTCCCCAAGTCAAGCGTGCGTAGAGAAGTTTTACTTAAAAAAAAAACCGAAAACAAAAGAAATCTTAAATCAATAAGTATTCGATATTCCGCATTTCCTCCTCTTGTTTGAATCTTGCATCTTCGTATTCATAGACTTTATTAGGCATAAGCTGTAGCACTATTGCCAGACCAGTGATGAGAACAGAGCGAGTCTTCATGGAAGTGACATCAAAGAGTATGTCGCCCTCAGGTAGCTCTGAACCTGCCCGAACACAGGCGGCAATCGAAGGCCGGAATCGTCTGTAAACTCATTGCTGAAAATCGGCTGATTTGAAGTCGTCGAGTGACTAGACAGTGCCCAAGGTCTTCTGGGAGTAGTGCTACAGCTTACACCTCATAAAATCTATGAATACGATGCAAGATTCAAACAAGAGGAGGAAAATGTAATACTCATTACCAACTTTTTTTAAAGATTTCTTTTGATTTTAAATATAAAATATAGTTAAATATATTTTGAATTGATCCTGATTACCAATGCTTGTTTTTCAATTTGAAATATTTCATTAATACTGTATTGATTACTAGAGCCTTACATATTACCATTAATATTGACATGTTGTGTATTTGACATTAAACGCTCTTTCTTTTTGTATAACTCTTCTTTTAGGAAGATGTTGATGGAAGGAATACTTTTTGAGAATATTTGGTTCAAGTGGCTTGGTTTCTTTGCTGTGCAGTGAATATGACTTTGTATCGGTGTAAAGTACTGTTAAGGTTCCATGGAGTTACAAACTAGATACATAATCGTTAAGTTTAAGACTGTTCAGAGTTCAAGTAAGTGTCTGACACTACCTCTATTTAGTTAATTCTACTCTCGTTATGTACTTAAGTAGGTAGCCATATTTAAATTAAAGTTAATAAATGTTGTTGACCGAAACTGAGATTTTATTTTTGAACTGACTGCTTTTTCATAATACATACTGCTTTGTCATTCATTTGAAATATTGAATCGACCTAGGAGGTCGATTCAATCTTTGCGCCATTGTGAAAGCGCCATTGGCCTTTAGCATTAGACAAAGATGACAAATACCCGTCGTAAAGCGTCGGACAGTGCATGATGAAACTTAAAGAAAGATTGTCTGACATACGACAGGTTGTAAACAAGATGTCAGTTTAGTTGAAAATTTCACATAAAAGTTCCGAAGAATTAAGGCCTCCTTACACGCGTCGGAGAGAGCCATATACTCCGCCTCGGTGCTGGACAGGGCAACAGTTCTTTGTTTCCTAATTTCCCAGGAAACCGTTGAAGTACCTATCTTGTACACACATCCAGTAAAAGATCGACGGTCTATTTCGCACGACGCCCAGTCTGCATCCACATAACCAGTTATAGCCGTACTACTCTTCTCGAACACGAGGCAATGATCAGCAGTGCCTCTGAGGTAGCGAAGCACACGCTTAGCTGCTTTCCAGTGCATTTCAGAAAACTCATTAAACTGGCTTACTAAGCTTACTGCATGAGCGATGTCTGGTCTACTGCAGACTGCAATGTACATCAAACAACCAATCAACTGTCTGTATTCCAGTTGAACATTTTTAGTCTCAGCTTTAAACAATTTCAATCCAATTTGTTGTAAGCAACATGATGTCATCACCGTATAGAGATATTATGGTAATGTTTTCATCGCAATTGTTCATCTTTATGGTTCCAACGTTTTTTTTTAAAGTGTAATCTCTCAATCAACACGTTGTTTATCTTATCATACCAGCTTTTTGAGGCTTGTTTCAGCCCATATAATTTTATTTATAGCTTTATTTAATTTATAGACTTTGTGTTCCTCTCTTCTTACGCGGAACACGTCGGGCTGTTCCATACAGACAGTTTCTGCCAGGTCTCCATTTAAAAATGTTGTTTTAATGTCTAGATGGTCGATGTCCATAGAAAATTATGTAGCCAGGGCAAGTAAGATGCGGATCGTTGAATATCTAACGACGGAAGAAAACGTTTCTTCATAATCAATACCACATCTCTATGTAAAGCCTTTGGCTACCAGGCGAGCTTTGTATCTTATGATTTCCCCGTTGAGACCGTGTTTTTTCTTGAAGATCCATTTGCACTTTACAGGCTTCTGGGTCGTTGGTGCATCCATCAAAGTCCAGCAATTATTATCCAAGAAAGATTGATACTCATCTGCCATGGCGTCTTTTCATTTCAAGTTATCAGGTCCATTCAGCGCTTCTGACACACTTTTAGGGTCATCTTCAGATCCTGTTTCATTTGTCAAGAATATGGATTCTTGTGCTATTGCAGCATACTCATCGTAATCCAAGTCTTCACTGGACGACGACTCCTCTGGAATGTAAGTTTCATCAGACGAGTTATCAGGTTTGCTGTTGCTCGTCACCGGTGTGATATCTTCTCGTTCTGGAATGGACATTATTGAGTCATCTAAGTTTTCATTAATGCCTTAAAACTTAGACCATATTTCATTGGATTATATCTTGGCAGTTTAATTGGTTGGTTCATTGTTGACAAATCGTGTGATATATCCTCCGTCAACACTACATCGTTTTGGAAGATTTCTTTCAAATCAAATCAAAAACAAAATGTTTATTATCCAAAAAATACAATTGTTCAGTAGTTTTTACGGTAGCTCCCACACTAGGCGCAGCCTGTGTCGTGGGCGCTTGTAGGCAGAATTACCATTTGATTGGTAGTTTGTTCAAATTCGCACACAATTTTATAAAACAAAAGCAATTAAACTTACACTTACGAGAAATACAATTTTATAAAAAAATAACACTTATGAAAAAGAGAAAAAAATATTAAAAGTAGTCAGTTACTGTTCTTACGCCTATTTTGTGATATCATAATATTTTTTAATAACATTAAAGTATTTGGAATGTAGATTATGTAGTATACATTTTTATAGTATAGTAAAAAGTATATAAGTATAATACATATTTGTAATATATATAAATATATAAGTATATAATTTAGACGTAGAGTTAGTTACCTGTAGTGGTTAATTCCTATCATTCTTTCGGTGTCGTCGTAATCTTGCTCGTGAAGCCAGCTAACTATTTTCCGTTTTGCTTCTTTAATTGGGGATGACTTTATTTCACATGCTTTGGCAATTCTGTTGTAAATGAAAGGGTGTAAAAAGAGGGGGAAACGCTGTCCAAAGGTTGTTTGTGCTACGTTAGGTTGCGTTCAAAAGACACGTTGGTTTAGAAGGCTATTGTATTCTGGTCTATTGATGTTGATGCGGTGTTGGTCTAACGCTGATTTAAGGATAAATAATTTCCGAATGCTCAGTAAGTTACTGTCTTTGTATAGAGTCGTGGTGGGGTATCTGACTGGTTTTTTAAACATTACTTTTAGTATTGAGCGTTGGGCCCTTTCCAAGATGAGCATGTGTGATTTAGACGATCCTCCCCAACATCCTATGCAGTAGCTTAAAACAGATTGACATAAGGATATGAAGACCAGCTTTAGGGTGTCTTTGTTAGCTCCGTTTCGAAGGAGTCTCATTATGTGGATCAGTTTTCTGGCTCTAGCTGAGAGGGTGCGTATGTGTTTGTGAAAGTTGAGTTTCTCGTCTATCGTGATGCCTAGGTATTATATATGGTCAGTCCTTTGAATTGTGTCACAGGTACAATTTGCAGCAGAGCGATCGCAAGTATGAATATGTACAGTAGAGGTGTCGGGTTGTGTGGCTAATGTTTTATGGAAGCAAAGGTATTTAGTTTTGTTTGTGTTTAGGGTGAGCAGGTTTTGTGAGAGCCAGTTAGATATTCCTGATAGTCCATTTATGGTTTTTGAGAAAGTGTCTTTCCAAGATTTATCACTGAATATTAGAGCTGTATCATCGGCATAGCATATTATTTCGGCTGAGACAGAGGTTGGGAGACTGGTTCCTATGTCGTTAATATAAACAATAAATAAGGTAGGACCTAAGATGCTGCCCTGTGGGACTCCGTAATTTATAGGCATTGGGTCACTGTATAAATTACCAATTTTCGTCATTTGTTTTCTGTCTGTAAGATAGTTGCTGAACCAAGTGCTACACCCCTAATGCCCAGGTTTTCCAGTTTTTGTAATAGAATCGGTATAGAAACGGTTTCAAAGGCTTTAGCAAGATCCAGGAAAACACCAATCGAACAGTGCCCTTTGTCAAGCTGGGAAGATACCGAGTTTAAGAGTAGGGTTATTGCGTCTTCGGTTGATTTTCCCTGTCTGAATCCAAATTGGTTTGATGATAGTAAATTGTTCGATTCTAAGTAATTGATGAGCCGTTTGTTAGTAATTTTTTCAAGTAATTTTGAGAATACCGCAAGTAGAGAGATTGGTCTATAGTTACTAGGGTTGCATTTGTCGCTAGCTTTATGAATAGGAGTAACAGAGGCTACTTTCCAGGAGTCTGGGAAGATGCCACTGAGGAGGCTGAGATTACAAATGTGAAGAAGAGGTTTTACAATATGTTGGGCAATGTGTTTGACCAGAAGATTTTTGATGCCATCTAGACCTGGTGCACTGTCGTTTTTAAGTTGTTTGATGTAGCTTGTGAGTTCAAATTCATTAGTTGGTTGAAAGAAGAAAGAGTTAGGTGGTGAGGATGGTGATGTGGCTTGGGAAGCTAAATTTGTTTCTGTTTGGTTAGTTTTTACCAGTATATCATTAGCTAAGCTGCTTCCTACAGTTGTAAAGTATCTGTTACATTCATTTATGGATTCGATTGGGTTGCTTTTACTTCTTAAGAGCTCGGCAGAAATGTTTGTTTTAGATGTTGAGATTTCGCAGATATTTTTAATTGTTTTCCATAACATTTTAGAGTTTTTGTGATTTTCGGTTAGCATTTTATTTTAATATTCTGACTTTACTCGGTGAAGTATATTGACACAGAAGTTTCGGTATCTATTGTAGATGGTGTGAGCGTTTGCGTCATTTGGGTGTTTCCTACATTTAAGATATAAGCTGTCTCTGTGTTTCATGCATCGTATCAGACCCGGAGTTATCCAAGGCTTTATGGGATACTGAGCTCGACTGGTTTGCTTGACTTCGGTGTTTCTTGTGATGACCTCATTAAGTTTTCCTGTAAAAATATTGGTTGCCTCTGAAACATTTTGGCAGTTGGTGACAACAGTCCAATCGATGGCTTTCAGGTCATTTGCTACCTCGTTATAGTTAGTTTTAGATATGTCTTTTGGGTGAGTTAATAGTTTGATTCGTATTTATAGCGACCATTGCGAGGTCGTGATCTGTAACTGACGTTTTGCAGACTACGGCTATGGTTATATTTTTAGTTTTTAGGAAAATATGGTCTATGCAGGATTTATCTCTAGTGGGTATGGTAACGGCAGGGAGAAAACCGTGTTCTGCAGTTAGGCAAAGATAGTCTGTCTTACGGGTATCGGTGGAGTCTGTGAGGATATTTATGTTAATATCGCCTGCTATGATTGTGTTGTTACTGTGTTTTAGTGTCTTGGGAATATTGTCCATTGAAACTAGAAAATTTCCTATATTATGCACGGAGGGAGATCTATATAGAGATATTATTTTAAAACTGTTTGGTAAGCTAATCAGAAGACAGTTTGCGTCAACAAATTCTGGTTCGGAGACCGTAGCGTTCCAGGTTTCTTTGATATAAACAATGACGCCTCCGTTTTGGTTGGTGTACCTACTTGGTAGTGTGATAATGTGTATATCCATAATTTTTTCTAATGAGTGGAGAGTGGCCAAGGAAGCATTCAGTCAGAATAATAACATCGTAGTTGAGGTCTAGACGATGAAGCAAAGTTAGGAAACTGTCGAAATTGCAGTTATGGCTTCTGATGTTAAATGTTGCAATTTTCAGATTATAGGAATTTACCAACACGTTTTACAGAGTTCAGCTGATTCAACTGCGTGACTTGGGATGGCTCATGAAATATCGATATCGCTTGCAATATTCATGTTGGCCATTTTTGTAGTTGAATTAAAGAGTGTGTGTTGTTTGGGTTGTATAAGTCACATATGGCGCAGAAAGATATCGTGTTAGCGGAAGATTTGTATGTATTACGTTTGTCTACATTATAATCATAGTAATATGAGTAATAAAAATAATATTTTATACAGTAGATATACACGTGGGGAGATAAATATATGAAATAAATAATGTTTGACACATTGCAGCTAGTGAGACTGGAAACAACAATAACAAATGTGGAAAAAGACTCACTCATTTTCAAAGACTTAAAATTAATGTTAATAGTAGTTTTTTTCTGGTAGAACATAATATATCAGGAACTTTAATAATATCATCAGGCACATTGCACTGAGAGGACGTATTAGAGAGCTAAGTGGACTGCGAGGCTTCATTTCGTGAGTATCTGGCGGAGAATTTTGGAATGGTATGGTATGTATTTGCTGAGGCTGTTGGGGCTATAGGGGAAATGTCCGGAAGGTCTGGGCCCATGAGGCGGTCAAGGTCATCGGGGTTGCGAATGAGTTGTGGCTTCTTCCCTTCTTTACGAACTCGTATTTGGCCATTTTTGACCCAGGTATACCGGAAACCACTTTTTTTGGCTCTGAGTCTTGTTTCAAGAAAAAGCTTGCGGTTAGACTTCGTCAGACGCTCGTTGAAGTAAAGCGTGTTCGTCGGGCCTTCTAAGTCAATGTCTTTGGTGGTGAGTCCTCTTCTTTCACGCGTGGCATCGAGCACCGAGTTTCTTTTTGAGTTTCTGAGAAAGCGTACCACCACGGGGCGAGGTTTTTTCGGTTTTCCGGCTGCGTCGTACTCTTCCTGTTTTGGGCCAACACGTGTAATCAGGTCTACTTCGTTTTCTTCGATAGTGACCCCAATCTTCACTGCTACGATAGAAACGATGTGGTGGAGACTTTCATTGTGGGTCTCATTGATCCCGGAAATCTCCAGCTCGTTACGAACAGCGAACTGCTCCTGCTCGTTGATTCGCTCCCAGAGTCTAGTAGTGTCCTGGTCTGATGTGGCTGTTTGTTCACGTAGGAGGGAGATTGTGTTATTTAAAACTGTTATTTGTTCCTCCTGGTTCCTCAGCTTCTCTGTGGGGACAGTGTATTCATCTGACCGGGCCTCCAGTCTTTGGATTCTATCTTCCCAGGAGTTTACAGTTTTTGATAGGTGTTCCAGCTGCTCACTCACAGATACCTTAAAGTCCTTAATATTTTTAGAGAGAGCATCAAATTTTTTGTCCATATATGCCATCAGGCTCGTGGTGTCGAGTATGTCTGTATTCGGATGCGAAAGTTTATCTTGTGGGCCGAAGGTTTTTTTATTCCGTGTTCGTCGTACTTCGTGTACGTCCTGCTTACGTACGCCCGCCTCATCCGATTCCGCCATTTAGGAGTGTATGCTGCGTTTTTTTTTTCGATACTGGCAACACTGGGCGTTTTTTTTTTTATATTGCTGACAGCTCTGACCCTGACCTAAATAGTATATTGTTTGTATCAACACTATCAGATAATACATGCAGGGTCCTCTATCGGAAACTTAAGGTATCACTTTGAGTATTTTGTTTTGCGAAGAAAATAATGACTCTTTTTGGCACGGGTTTTTACGGTCTAAGTACTTTTTAAAGTACACACACAATTTTGAGATAGGAAATTATGGTGTAAAACACTGATATTTTGACACAGTTTGTTGTTGTTGTATTGGGTCAATGACCTCTGAGCGTCTCACAGTTTTTACTTGTTTTCGTTATTATGGAAGAGTTTATGCTGAAAATGTTTACGGAATCGATGGATAAACACGGGATGCAACAATGCAATAGATTTCTGTTGGATTTGGCGTGACAAAAATGTCTTTGGAGGGTCCCCTGAAATTAAGTTTCATGTTTTTCATAATTTCACTGTTAATCACTTAAATCACTAATAATGGTAACTGCAAACACTTTTGTAGGTGAGTTGACAACTGGGTAGCATTTTTACGTAGTTTTTGTGGTGAAACTAACAATAGAAATATTATTTTTTAATTTTAAAAACAATAACACGTGAAAAAAATGCAAGGGGTGCGCGCGCCATCTGCAAGACTCGAAACTCATTTTCTAAAAATGTTTTATTCCTTGCCTTTATGCATTTGCTTCGGTTTATAGTTCTATTTTGAACCAGCGCATATACCAAACAACCAAATACTCGTAAGTGTTTTACGTTAACCTTTTTGCCGCTATATTTCTCTTCTGGGGTCATCCCCATCACAGCTTTCATTGGTGTTCTATTCTTTATGTACACTGCTGTGTTGGCTGCTTCTGCCCAGAAATTATGACACATACCCGCGTCCTGTAGCATGCACCTGGTTAGCTCCACAATGGTGCGGTTAGCACGTTCCGCCACACCATTCTGTTGTGGGGAGTGTAGCACCGTTGTTTGATGTCTGATCCCGTTGGCTCTCAAGTAATTCTGGAAATTAGTTTTAATGCATTCGCCAATATTATCACTTCTAAGTATTTTTATTCTTTTATTTGTTTGGTTTTCTACTAAGACCTTGAATGCTCTGAAGTTATCGAAAACCTCATTCTTCGTTTTCAAAAAATTGATGAACGTTTTCCTACTGGCATAAATAACAAGAAATGCTTTGCTCCGCTTAGTGACTGTACTGGCATGGGACCGCATAAGTCCGTATGTACCAGACCCAGTACTTCCGTCGCTCTTGTGCAAGATCTTTTGGGAAACGGTAACCTACATTGTTTACCTTCTATACAGGGAATGCACGGTCGGAAGGTACAACACCCTCAACCATACCCTTTTTCAGAAGTTCCGTACTCCTGGAATTGAGATGGCCGAGGCAGGTTTCATGGGTCACCTTTACATTAGATGTACCGGTTTCCACCTCTACTGTAGCTGTCGTGTCGTCATTCTGAGTAACCGCCATACTGTTGCCCTTCTCCTTACACCGCAGCTGACATGTGTCTACCTATTGGTAGACACATGTCAGCTGCGGTGCAGCTCTATTGAGTGGCTCCTGTTACATCCAGCTCGTAAACGCCCTGATTTGGGGTACCAGATGCCTTTTTTTATTGCCTTTACTCCATCATATACGTAACAATGTTTGTTATCAAAATACACATCATACCCTTTCATGACCATTGCACATATAGACAACAAGTTCGTAGACAAGCCAGGAATATAAAACACGTCTCTTATTGTCTTTGTTCCACTCGAAAGTTGCACTTCGAGTGGAACACTTCGACATCTCCTCTTCCAGTGGTCACCATATTTTCTCCATTTGCGACTGTAATTTCTAGTTGGGCTGAGTCATCCGAAAACTTGACGAAAACACTCCTCTCATTACACACACGTGACTGGTAGCTCCTGAGTCGATGTACCAATTGTTTCTCTTGACAATGCTGTAAGTAGAACAATATCCTCTGTGTCGTTCTTCTTTAAAGATCTATTCTTTGTGCAATCCCTGATGTGGTGCCCGAATTCTTTACACCTATGGCACTTCAGTGGTTCTTTATGGCCAAAGCTGAGGCTGTATCGTTTTTGGCATCTCTTCGCATGTATTCTTGTATAAATTTTGATTTAACCACCTCATTTGACAGTTTCACATTTGAGTGCTCCAGAGCCATGATCATGGTCATAGTCAGAAGTAAGTCTGCTCAACTTGATTACTGCCACGAAGTCATCATTCAAGGAAGCATTCATATCGCCAAGTTACTGGGAGATATTGCATACTTTCGTTAGGTAGCTTTCCATGTTTTGAAATGTTTCGAGCTTCAGTGTAAATAGGATACGTAGAAGACTCAGTCGACGACATAAGCCGGTGTCTTCATATTTCGTATGCAGTTTTTAAATTTTCCCATGCCTCGTGAGCCGTAGGGGCATTTCTGGCAGATACGTGCAAAAGCCTTTTGTTGTGACCTGTCACCCTCACCTCGATTTTCCGTCACTGCATCCCACAGTTCTTCGTGAATGAGGACCATCTTCATCATGAATTTCCATGTTTGGTAGATGTCAATCCCACTTAATTTTTTAATGGAGATGTTGTTGGATGACGATTGTGGTGGAACTGAATCGGGTTTTTTGTCGGTCATAATTACAAATATTCGTCGGTGTTTGTTTGGTGAGTTGTTGAAGTGTACGAGTTTACTTGCTTATTTGTCCGTGCATTATGCCCATAACCTATTGGAACTATAGTAATATAAGCAAACACCGTGTAACACAATCAATATTTATTAAAGAGTACCCTGTTGCCCTGTCCAGCATCGAGGCGGAGTATATGGCTCTCTCCGACGCGTGTAAGGAGGCCTTATTTCTTCGGACCATTTTATAAAAACTTTTCGGAAAGCGGCAAAAAGTTAAAATATACAATGTTATCCAATCTGCGCAAAAGTTATGTACTAACCCGATGTTTCATTTCAGAACGAAACATATCGATGTACGACATCGTGATATCGTTATTAAGGCTATCGTTGATTTTAATTACTTATCAAATGACGGCTGATATAATGACGAAGCCGCTAACATCAGAA
Organism: Argyresthia goedartella; assembly: GCA_949825045.1. Lineage (NCBI taxonomy): Eukaryota > Metazoa > Arthropoda > Insecta > Lepidoptera > Argyresthiidae > Argyresthia > Argyresthia goedartella. The sequence continues at coordinate 21,821,477 of OX463828.1, forward strand.
AAGCATCTTGTTTGTCAAGCATTTAGGATTAAAACCCAATTTAGCATAGGGGAGGTAAAAACTATTTTAATTAAAGTTTTGATTAAAATGCTTCAATTGTTTTAATTTGTTATTTTATGTTATATAATGACAAATGAAGACAAAAGTGAGGAAACCGGTATAGATGGAAATTCAACTGAAGACGAAAATGATGAATATGATTGCGATATTAACAAAAGTGAGGAAGATGAGGATGTTGGTAAAGGTAGAAGAAAGAATGTAGTACGAAAGCTTGTTTGTGTTGCTCAGTTTCATTGGCGAAAATAAAACAACGTTGATTATCTTACTTTGTTTGTTATTATAGAATCTAGAAACCATTTAAATAGTGTCAAGCAAAGGTATGACATATCTTTCAGAATTGAGTTCACTAAATACTAATTTTAATTTTTTATCCTCAGGAAAACAAAAACATTTCGTTATAGCATTTGTAGTTAACTTGTGTTTGAAAATCTTCAGATATGAAGATCGGATAGGGTACTGAATAATGTCATATTTATTATTGATTTTGTAACAATTCATCACTATTTTATGATTGTCCTGGACTTTGATAGATCTTATTTCCATGATTTCTTCTTTCCTATATATAAAGTATCAGTCTGTTATTTTTTCTGAAAGAACGAAATCTTTACAATACTATACTAGCTTACTAGTTTATAATTTTTCTTAACATAGGGAAAATCCTTTTGAAGTTTTTTAACACTATTTAGTTCCAGGTCACTACATTCTCCGAGCCTTTTAGCCACTTGTGCGAATGGTTTGTTGACATGTCGTAACATATTTTTAATCATATACAATTTTTTGTCAAATAGATACGTATTAAAATCTTGTAACGGTCCATATTGCTGCACTTCTTCTAGAACATGTGTCAAATTATGAACGTTACTTGTCATGTGGTCTGCACCGTAGAACAATTTTTATTTTTTTACAAAATACTTGAAGAGGTAGGTAGAGGCTTGAGCTAATAGTAAGAAATTGAAGTATTTTTCATTCGAACAAATCATCACTGCAAAGCATAACGACAAGAAGTGGGTCAAATAATCATTGTTTAGTACTTCTTGCAATATTACGATGCTGAAGTAGAATAGAAAAGTTCTTAATTCAGAAGCTTTCCAGTGGCCCAAATCTGTGTATTTCATCAGTCGTTATGCAGGAATCTAGAAAATTATTTACTTTTATTATGTCACTTGCCCGCCATTTTGTATCTGTTTCTATGAAATTCCCATCACGCCATCCAATTAAAAGACTTTTCATAACTCCTAAATCAATGAAATGCATGGAATCAGCAACTGGAAAGGTTTTCAATATGTCTATTGGAAGACTTAGTAAGACGGAATCCTTTTGATGATGCTTTCCATACAGCTTTTTCCGAAAGTCATCATTACGTGCAGGACAATCGAGTTCCTGAAATATTATCATACGCGTTATGTGGGAATATTCATCCACGTCCATGCATTTGTGGCACCCGTGTTTTCCATTGAAGAATTAAAAAACGCAAATAAAACATTTCACTATTACATTAACTTTGAAGTTTTTTATTTCTATACCGTTTTGAAGTATTGTCCTCATTTCTTCAACGAAGGTTGTAGAAACTCTTTGACATCAGAAAGTTTTCCATTGCCTACATGAATTCCCACAGTAAATGGTTTGATATCTGCATTTTCAATAAATTTGCACAATATGGGCCAGAATTGCTTTCTCGAACTTTTACTTGCTGGCAAACCATCCATGTTGAAACATAGAGAAATAAGATACACCTGCTCCGTACTCTTACCTAGAATGTTCTTAAGAGATTCAAAGAGCCCATTGTGCCAATATTCTCCGGGGTCTAGTAGGACTGTTTCAATCTCCCTTGGATTTTTCAAAAATGTTCTGGCGTTTCTGGCTGTTTCAAAAGTGTTGGAAGCAAATTTGGTGTCATGATGTTCACAATTTTTGCCAGCCCATTCAAAGCCGAATGAGTTATTTTATTATCTATGGCCCATTCTCTCAAATCGAACCGAAATTGTATAATATCGACGTACAGAGCATCTTTTTTTTCAGTATCATTAGAATCGTCACCATCGTTGTTACCATCATGGTCGCTGAAACATCAATACTTGCTCCGTCTTCAGCGCTGGAATTTAATTGATCATTTACAGAATCATCATTTCACTGCAAAATTTTATTGAGTAAGTTCAGAAACAAAAACCGTTATCATGATACAAAAATCACACGTTTTCACATTCCGAAATAAAAAGACCAAACATGTATTATTAAAGGCATTTTACAAATTCATGTGTACGGAACCCTCTCATGTTAACAGATGATTCGTGCATGCTAACATATTTCACTCTTTTGGAACTTAGAGTTGTGCTTGGATCCAATAGTTATATTTTTTACTGCTATGCCACCAATTTTAGCAACTTATTATATTAACATATTTTTAAAGTTATTTTATTTTTATTTATGTATTAACCTTTCAATATAATCATTGCGTTCTACTTCAATTGACTGTTCGTCTAAAATTTTTTGATCGGATCCATCGGTAACCTAGTGCTCCAATATATTCTTTAATAATTCCTTAACCAGGCGATCGTAATTAAAACGCTTGACTTTCCTCCACTTGGCCTTATTCATAATTCAAGTTAAAGTAGTGTAAGTACTGAAAATGATTGGATTTTAACCAAAATAATATCGTTGAGTACGCGCATAAGTTAATTTATTTTGCTGTTTAACGGTTTTTGTATATGTAGGGCTACTTATAGCTATATGGTAGTTTTAAAAAATCAGGTGTCATTATCGTTCTAAATAAGTGAAAATTATTACTTTAGCTTCTTGGCGCCCCCCAAGTAGAACTCAAAGTAGTATATTAGTGCATATTAGAACCTAAGACTGCAACAAATATGAGTTCCAAAGAGGTTGCAATATATTCTATTCTGCCACTATTAGTTATTAAATACTCTAATATACCACCCATATGGAAGTAAAAGTGCCAAATAGGAGTTCGATGTTACTCAGTCCACACAGTGGCTTATCAGTATGTTTAAGAACCCATTTGCGACTATAAGTGTCATATCAGTGAATTTTAAAGCTTATTTGCCAATGTAAGTTCGAATTTAGACAATTTAGCACCGAAAGTTACGTAAAGGTGGTAAAATTCACTTAAATTCCATTATCAGTAATATTTCGTTCTCTTGTAGAACTTGAAGCTGTGCTAAGAACTAGACGTTATAATCTGCACTGATATGCGACCCATTAGAGTGATTTTTGCCACCAAGTGCCACCAACCAGCTGCTAAATGCACTAATGTGCCGCTTGGGTACCCAATGCCCATGTGGCAGGATTTTATTAGACATGTCAAATATGTTAGGCCTAAAGCAATACAATTACTTACGTAATACTAATAATAGGATTTTAGATTTACTTTTTTGTAGTCGTGCTTGTGTGGTATCTCAGCCAAAGATAGATCTTTCAAACATTGATAGACATCACCCGGCTGTACAATTTGCTATAGATAGTAAACCTCTCTATCTCTATCTCTGAAATCGAAAACATTTTGGATTTTCAAACACACCTATTCTCAATACTACAAACGTATATACAGAAAAGATTTCAGACTGAGGAAACATTCAAAGAGAGGAGAATTCTTGGATTATTGTGCACCTGTATTAAAGCCAAACCAAGAATATAAAAACATCGCCATGTTGCGGAAAACCTATGAAACTATTTTTTCAACTTGCAACATTTTCTTTAAAAAATATTTAATGTCATGTGTCGATTGCTGTCAAAGTTGGGAGTCTACGATTGTGCATGGTATATTTCTTGTTTTTTGTGAGTGAAAATGCCGAAAAATATTAACAGTGGCGTAAGAAAAGTTATTCACAATCTGTCGAAATATTCATCGGATAGAAAGTCTGAAGGATTGGACTCTATTTCTCTAAATAACATCACCAGCCTTGTTGTCAACATGACTGGTAGGTGTATCGTATAGTATGTGCAATGTGAATTGGCTAATTTGTAACTATTTATAAGTAAAATATTTTGTTGCATTTTAAATACAAAACGAAGTTGGGATGTCAGCTGTATTTTCTACGCCTCAGAAAAGTAAGCCTAAAACCAAAACGAAAATCAATCCGGATGATATTGATTTATGTGCAATTAGGCATAAAATAGATGAATTTTATGCCGTCCGAAAAGAAGTACCGAGTTTGAAACGGCTGCTTGCAGCTCTTAAATTATCCATAAATTTTGTTGGTCGCAGAGAATCTCTTCGTTTACTCTTACACAAATTAGGTTATAAATGTAAAAAAATGTAGAAATCTAAGGACAGTAATTATGGAGCGACATGATACAGAATCATGGAGGGAAAGGTACCTACCTACATAAAGTCAAAGATTTAAGGGAGAGTGGTATACCTGTTCTATACACTGATGAAAGTTATATTCATACTTCGCTCAATCATGCAAAATGTTGGAAAAGCGAAAAAGAGTCCGGCATATCTAAATCTGTAGCTACATGAAAAAGATACATAATTGTTCATTGTGGTGGCAAGACTGGGTTCGTCCCGAATGCTTTGTTAATATTATAACGACAAAGAAAAAACGGTGATTTCCATGATGCCATGAATAAAGTTAGTTTAAAAAAATTGGTATTGAATAAATGATTACCCAATCTACATGAACACACCTGTATAGTCATGGACAGTGCTAGATATCATTCTAGGCAAATTAACAATCCTCCGAGCTCGGTTAATAGAAAAGATGAAATTGCAGAATGGCTTACATCAAATAATATTGCCTACCTACCCTACCAAAGCCACCTAAAGTATGTTGTTGTTTTTGGTAAAACAAAATAAGCCTGACCCAGTATACGAGTTTGATAATTTAGTACAGGAGTATGGTCACAAAATATAACGACTACCGCCATATTATTGTGACCTGAATCCAATAGAAATGATATGTGCATAGTAAAAGGAAAGGTTGCCACAAAGATTGTTGGTTTAGATAATATCACGATCCTGCAGCTTGTACAAAACTGTTTTGAGGATATAACTGCTGATACACGGAATAATTGCTGTGAGCATACAAAAACAACTAGAAGAGGAATATAAATGGAGGAGACTGGTAATTGATAGAGAAATTGAACAACTTATTATAAATGTTGGCGGCAGTGATTTATTTATATATTATTTATTATGTATTTCACACACCAACGACACGACTAGACTAGACTATACATTATAACAACATCTAACCATGCAACTTGGTCTCGCCTACGGGTTAATAACAGGAGTGCGACAACATTCACAAAGAAATATATATGAGGAAGAAGTGCAAATTTCAAAACAAAAGGAAATTAGGAAAACAATACATTCAGGATTACATAAGGTTAGATACAACTAAATGTACTTAGTAAGGTAATAATTTTAGTATAAATTAAATTTGTTTATAATTATTATTAATGATTGATAGCTGGGTTAACTGAGGGATGCAACATTTAACGTTTTAAATTAGCGTATCATTCAGATATCGATTTCCAGGGAATTCTCGCACAGATTATAGCTTTTTTGTAGTCGGTGTAATGGAGTAGTCTCACCGAGGGTACCTAATATACGGGATTTTAAAAGTGGGTATGTCTCGAGATAGTCTGATGTTGAGTTTTGGGAATGAAAAGTTAAGCTGTTCCAACAATAACTATTCTGACACGAAGTTGTTTACAAGTTTGTGTAGGAATGCTACATCTAGGTATTTTCTCCTGTGCCTCGAAAGTGTTCATATTGAAACGAGTCAGTCTTCCCTCATAGTCAGTGCTTATGCCAGTCTTGTTTGCCAGAAACCTGGTGAAGGACTGCTGCACTCTTTCGAGATGGTTTGAGTGCACTTGATAGAAGGGGTTCCAAATTTGGCTAGAGTATTCGAGCCGAGAACGTACCAGGGCAGTATAGAGGATCATCAGACTCTCCGTTCTTTTAAACTGTTACATATATGTATAAATATACTGTAAAGTAAAGTATACTGTTATAAACTTTAAGCGTCTGAAAAAAGAACAAGTCTAGAGTATTTCATTATATTACAAACTTATAAATGCAACTACATGGCGTATGGAAGTAGCGCCGCACCAATAACTTTGTAAACTTTATTTTGCCACCTAAAATCTAACTCATAATTTTTTCACTTAAATTATATAGCCTATTGTAATTATAAATAAATGGCACTTGACGATCTCTACAAAACCATTACATTACTTTTGGCACAGTGGGGTAATAAAATTGTTACCTCATAGTAAGTGGGATGATTTGTCGTTATAGGTACCTGCTGCACAGTACCTAATTTCACTAACATTATTTCGCTATAACCCTATAGTGGTAGTCGTAGTACCTATGCCAATAAGATAAAGCGGAATAATGTTCGTGAAATAGTAGCAATAAGTAACATACTATTCTACTGACTCTGTCCAACCTTAACTCTCTGAAGTTCATAGCATGGTTCATCTCATGCTCATACAATTTCATCGATTGCGGGGTATCACCGAAGGCTTCTAGGCTTCTTTCAATGAGCTTGGGTTTGGCCTCCATTATGATGCTACTTGCGTGGTACCGATTTGACAGATGAAGCTGGTGCAAGGTGTCAAACGTAAAAGTCTATATGAAGTTCATAGCTCAGCCTTAAGGCGTAAGTACGCCTTAAGGCTGCTGCTCACCCGTAATGGACACCAAAACCCAGCAACGTGTGCGTGTGGCAGCGTGTGCCTACGCGGAATGGAGTGTGTGTGCGGCCGGTCGCGCACTTTCCATTGAAATTAAGCGGGCGAGATTTTACTTTCAAAATCACAGAAATTGTTTTCGCCTGTCGGATTAAAAAAAAAACATAACACTCTCTTATTGTTTTTTTTTTTAAATTGTCTCTATATATTGAGTCAATCTACAATATAAATATATAAAAGGCACATTTTTTTTTATTTTTTTTTCTCAATTTAACTATTGAGGTATTATTTTTTTTTGGCCATCTTGAAGCCCCTGTTGATAAGCGTGCCTAAACATTTAAGTAGCCCTAAAATTCACAACACCAAATAGTCCAAGTAGTGAGGATTTTGTTGTATGGAGGCTTCCGAAAAATTCCTCTCCCTCTGAAATTTGGCATCTGATGAAGTTAAGTAAAGCCCAATCAGCAGCATAAAAAATCTGGTCTGAGGGCGCTAAATATCTTTATATATAGCAATAATAAGTATAGTATAACTAATTGCCGAACTTATTTTAAAATCGAACTTATTAGAAGTTACATTTTAAATATAACTATAAGTTAACAATCATAGAGAGCTTAAAATATGAAGAGATAAAGCAGTATATGTAACTGTACATAATTAGGCATTAAAAGACTTGTGTGTTGTTATTATGAAACATTCGTATGTTCGGAATTATTCTTATTATACATATGTATAATAAGAATAATTCCGATATATATCCTCTCATTATGGAAGTCACATTAACTACTATATTTTTTATTTTTACGAAATAATCTTCCACTAAAGTAAGTACCTGTAATCGGGTTAAGATATAGAAAATAAAACCATTATGATTATGGATTCATTTTTTTCATTAGTCATCAAATTTAGAATCTAAATATTCAACAGATTCATATGAAATTTCATGATCTTCATGATAAGATTAAACCAGTTCAATTCTAGACATATCAGACTCATTGTCAGTTATATGACTGGATGTTTTACTATCAAATCAAATCGCGCTGCAAATCAGAGTTCTTAGTGATATCTCGAATATGTAACTTAGATATCCAAAACATGGAAAAAAGACCGTATATTCGACCTTGTCTTCAACGTATACTATCAAAATATGGGCGGTACCTATATGCAGTCAACTTCATTATGTGAAAATGGCATCGCAAATTTGCCAGTACGACGTGATAGTTGTTACCGAAACCTGGCTCAAGGATAGTAAAGCCGATGCTGAAATACACCATCTATCGTCAAGACAGAGTACTTGCTTTGTACAAAGGTAAAAAGTAGTGGCTGTTTTTGCTGTATCCAATAATCTAGCTTCTACAAGGCAACAACATCTTGTTAGTGGTGCAGACGGTGTTTGGGTATCGGTTTATCATCCATCAAGTCCTAGTGTAAATATCTGATTGGTGTTGCGTATATCCGACCTCATAGCAAAAAACCTGGTATGAATCGTTTTTCGATAACCTTAGTGATAAGCTATATTTGTGTATAAACAATAATACATAACTGTTGTTCGGGGATTTTAATATTGACTCGGTCAAATGGACATTGGATGCATCATCATTGTGGGCAAACCCTCTAAGTCCAACGAGGGACCGGCTAAGACACTTTTTGATTTTATGTCACACAATAGCATGTACAAATGAGACTCCTTTGTTAACATATTGCAATTGGTTGGTAACATATTTGGTTTTGTGCAACTTTTTATTCTCGGTCCTCATGGAAGCTGTGGATAATTTGAGTAATTTGGACACATTTAACCCAACCTTTGAATTAGTAATATTACAAAGTATATCCCTGGACACTCTTAACCCAAAGCAAATCGCAACACATAGCTTTGTGAGGGCTGACTAAGAAGTTTATTACAGTATACTTTACTTTACAGTATATTTATATATGCACTTTTAAACACAATGTCGCACCGCAATGGACAATGCACGGACTGGCCCGGCGCAATGCGACAACCTTCGCTGTTAGACCAAGAGTATGTAATGTAAGAGTAACTATTTTTGCTGGCAAAAAGCGAAGTGCTCCCACTCCGAAGTTAGGTAGATGACTGACACAGAACAATATATACCATAGACCAGTCTGTGTTGACTGAGCTCACAGGGGTTGGGTTTCCAACAATGACAGTTTGATACTTAGTAAAATTGGTTACCAGTGGGTAGATGGGGTTTACCTTGAACTATTTATCCAGTTTTTAATATTAGGAGTTAAGTATTTAATTAATTAAACTTACGAATATTATCAGGAGAAACAAAATTTTTTCGTAAAATTTTGGCTAAGATGAATGTCAATTAGACTTAGAATGTGTGGAACGGAACGTAACATCGCTGTTTGAACGTAAAAAAACGTTGCTGGGTTAGTGTGTGTGTGTCAAGTCATTCCGTTTTTCTTCGAGTTGCGTGAATGTTCTCTACCTATTGCTTGTTTTGTGCTATTTCGACGACTTTTGCTGTGTTTTTGGACTGCAGGGCAAAGACTGGAGGGCAAAATACTGCGGTAGCTTAGGTGAAGGGGAAAAGGGGTGAGCGAAGCGAAGGCCCCTTTATCCTTCGTATTAGGTTGAACATGTAAGAACAACAAAAATACTTAAAACAAAATAAGTGTTTGCTGATCCTTTTTTGCTGTGAAAATCAGTATTTTTGATGTGCAATTAAATACTTGCCTTTTTTATGAGCCCTAGTAGCCGGAGCTAAGGCGATTTCGAACATCAATACTACAAACAATGACTTTTTGTAAAAATCCTATAGTAAAAAATAACCTCAAAATGGATTTTTGAAAATTCACAACAAAAAAAAAATATGTATTTTTTTTAGGAAATGTTTCCTAAACTGGATATTTTACAGGAGGGGTTACCTACCCTCCCCCCTCCCCCCCCCGCCCCCTCCCAATCTCGTAAAAAACTGTCACTGTTGGAAACCTTACCCAAGATCTATGAATCTCTAAATGAAGCTACTTTAGCATTACGTAAACAAGTATTTAATCTTTGTAGACAACTAAACAAATCCGTGCATAGTAGACTAGAAAGGTGTAATATTGACGACACCCAATGCTGTTTTTCGAGATAGTAACGTTTATAGTAACATTTCAGGAATTATTTTCTTGGTGGTAAAAGGTGGAAATTCCGGAGGATGTTTTCCTTTTTTAACACCCTTAAATATCACTCGATCATGATCCGAGATAGGCTGGTGACTGGAGTCATGGCCAAATGCTGATATCAATTTATCAGCTGCACTTATGTAAATAACAAATAGAGTTACTAAAAAATCTAATATATATTCATTCCTACATACGAGCTGTAAATTATTTATATAGTTCGTATACAGCAAAACTGGAAACAAATTATTCTTGGAGAAAATAAAGCTGTTGAAATTATGATAACATTGCTAGCTAGGAAACTTCTGATGATTCTCTTGTTACACCTTTCTCCGCATATTTTTTCGAACTTGGTTATCCTTGTGTAATCTTGCAGTTCTGGTTACTCGTTATTAATACGGTCAATATATGGATAATATTAATGCATAACTAAGTATTCTTGACAATTCGGTGTAACCAAAATATTTAGGTAATACGATTTAATAAGATAGACGACAATGTGATAATACCTAATTAGAAATGAGAGTAATCTGCCACCAAACTGTTTCCACAGGTCTGTCTGGTGTCTGCCACACTGTTTAAGTGTAATATTCATGTATTTTTGGATAATAAAAGTAATAATAATAACAACTTCTGCGGGACTAAGTGTGTGTATTTAGAAGTTGTGCGCCCGTATCTAATATAGACCATTTGAAAATCATAAAGTAGATAATATAACTGTGGTAATAAACATTCATTGTCTTATCACATTGCGTCATTATGCGATAAAGTGTTCTCAGTAATTATTCATTTTGTTTCATCTTTCAGACTAGAAAACATCGGTAAGTGCGTATATTTATCTAAAAAAATCTCTCCGTGTTACCACAAAAAATATTAAACAGCGTTTAACATCAAAACAAACGTCAAATCCCATACGTTTTCATTTTTAAACAAGTGTTGAACACTCGTTTATTTTTTTGTGTTCTTTTGGTCTAAATTTTCTAACTTATGTGCATGCTAAACCTCTAATAAATAATCCAGGAAAAAAACTCTGTTGGCACATAATTTAACACGAGGAAACAATACCACATCAGACAAACTTATAAATGCATATGATTACATACATGGAGTATAAAAGTTGCGGCAGCAATAACTTTGTAAGCAAAATTTTGCTGTATAAAATTCAACCAGTAAAGTCGTAATTTAAAATATATAACCTATGCCACTCAAGCTGTTTGGGCTGTTGTGGGTTTAATACAAATATATGCTTGAAAACATTACCCTCCTTCTGGTGCAGTAGGAAAAGGGCACAATAATACTAATATTTTTTTATGTAGAGTTGTTAATCTAGGAACAGTTGCAGGTGCTTCGTAATAGCTGTTTTAAAGGAAACATTTGTTCAATATTTCCATTAATAACATGGATACCGTAAAGACAGTGCTTGTTATCTACACTGGAGGCACATTTGGTATGCTGAAAAATGAGAAAGGAGGTTAGTAGGTACGTTAAATTTATCTTATGAACTATCTAAAAGAATAAAAAAAAATACCCTGACGTCAGTGTGCTCAAACATGTAAGACCCCATCATTTAGATTGAAGTGGAGTGGATTTAATGCTATGAATTTATACATCCAAATGAAAACAAAAACAAAAGTGAGCCCAAATTATTGTTAATTTGGGCTCAACATTTAATTATGGTTTTTGTAAACCATAATTTTGTATGGTATTTCTAGTGCTGGTGCCTCAGAAGAACATTGAGCAAGTAATCAGGAAGCTACCACAACTACACGATGATCTTTACTGGAGGCAGCATGTTGCTGACTCCGATAAGGCTGAATACCTTGTACTTCCTGGTATGTATTACATTGATTGTATTGTGAAACACCGGCTTAAGAATAAAGCAGAAAGTTATTTTTGCCCTAGATTTCGAGGTGTTTATAAGTAAAAGCCTGTTAGATTCCGACCCGTTTAAAAATATCAACCGTTATAACCATAGCTCTTATGGTACTGTCACGTCATTTGTCTAACTGAAGACACTAATTTTGATCGTGACATAATTACAGTTTTCGGATTATTACTGCAGGACCTTAGTGAGGGCTACCGTTTTAGCAAGGGCGTTACCGACGAGTAAGGTCGGTGACGTCAGTCAAAACACTGCGGTAGCTTAGGTGAAGGATAAAGGGGGTGAGCAAAGCGAAGCACCCTTTGTCCTTCGTGTTAGGTTGAACATGTAAGAACAACAAAAAATACTTATACTCGTCTTATTATAGTTTTTGTTGTTATTACATGTTCAACCTAACACGAAGGATAAAGGGGGCTTCGCTTCGCTCACCCCCTTTACCCTGTACCTAACTACCTTCTACCTTCGCTACCGCAGTGTTTTGCCCTGATATTAGAAAATTACCCCGCCCCGCTCCCCGCACTCGCACGAATACTTCGTTTTCAACATTAGCTAACTAATGTCTCACACCACAAATATATACTTTTGATAGCTTGCGCAAGTGACACTGTATAGTTTGGAACTAAACTTTCGTACGCACTCACTACAAACTATACACGAAAATACCGCAAAATTTGTGTATAATTCGTAGTTGCAGATGGGAGTATGAGCATTCCGAAATGTACACGAAGAGTCCACTATGGGAGCGTAATAGCCTTGTATATGACGGAAATACGCGGTTCTGAGCATGAAGTACATAGCTGTCAAAATTTCTCCGACATAAAAAAATAAAAAGGTTGTCAGATATTTTTGAAGTGGGAGACTTCCCGTTACACCGGCACCCCTTTCGGCGAATTAACACGCGATAGCCCCCGTTGCTGTTCTGTTATCAAGCACACAGTTTAATTTAGATCTCAAAAAAATACTCGTACAAACTGAGAGGTTATTTACTTACGCTCTCTTAATTCCAAATATGAATATTATTTCCGAATAACTCACGTATTTTTTTTTTACCTGAATAAAAAAATACCCACGATACTACCAGTAGTGTGGCTTAGTTGTGTGATGAGGAAGGAGTAGAAGACGTATGTTTTTATAGGAGCTGGGGTGTCTTTCGATCCGTCTTCGCCGTGATATGCACATTCTCTCTTATCTATTCAATATTTTGCCAAATCCCCACTACCCCACATTTCTTCGAGAACGTTTTGAGTTTCTTTTCCCCAGGGATAGTAATCGGAGATCCCACACGGTGTCTCTCCTATCAACTCCTCGGCATAACACTGCCGCTTACAAACACTCATTTAGGTTAAGGGCAATCTAACTGTGGAACGTACTTCCCTGCACTATTAGGGATAGTCCCTCAATTTTCACTTTAAAAAAAAGGTTGAAAGCGTATTTCCTTTCTCTTCCGTAATAGGTATCATATTTATGTAGGTATATGTATGATATTTGATACTTAGTTTATATATGTACATGCTATCTATTATATTTTATATGGTTGAGATATATATATTATTTATATTTTAAAAGTATTTTTCGTACCTATATATACAGTTTTATTGCGCAATAGAACTGGCCTGTTTCATAAACACTCCTGTCTTGCCTATACAGGTTTACTGGAAGAAATCTCTCTTTAGAGATAAGCTGGCCTTTGCCTATACAATTTATTGTAACTGCCTGTTTATCTATATTTTCTGTGCAATAAAGGATATGAATATTAATAAATAATATGAATATGAATATGTCTTTTATGGTTACTTACAGATGGCAAAGACACAGAAACAAAGATTCTGTACAAAGTCTTGGAGTATGACATGCTCAAAGACTCATCAGACTTCACGCTTCAAGATTGGATCAAACAAGCACGAGATATCAAAGTTAGTATGAGGACCGACATATGGTTGAAAATATTCATCTTGGGTTAACGATGACTTCATTTTGTCCGCTTTTTAACTTTCAGCAAGATTTATGTTTAATTTATGAGAACCGTGCCCGTCGCTCCAGAATTGGACTTCTTATAGTGACGAAAGCAAAGTCTGCCCTAGCTAAGCAAAGTCTATATAGTCATAGGTATAGGCCCTAGAACTTTTGACTAATTTTTTACCCGACTGCCTCCAGAAGTATGTTAATTTCTATGTTCCCTGGTACAGCCTGAATGGCTTGAAGGATTTTAACGAAAATCACTATCAGGGGGGTTACCACAATCTTTTTCCGATTCAAAATAGGTTCAAAACAAGAACATCACCACGGCAACGATTTCCATTCCAATTCGCCATAATGGGCTTTATTTACCTGATACCAAAACTTGTTTTAAGACGGTCACGGTAATTTTGCGGATCAAATAGATTCCTAATCTGAATCGGCTTAACACGTTGTGGTAGCCCCCCCAGCGCACAGAAATCCAACAAAGGGCGATGGACTGGGTGTGTCCGTCACTCTTCGGTGTATTTCCTCAAACTTAAATAGAAATAATATAGTCCCGATTGCCATAGAAACCACCGGGGTCTGGGGAGTGCAGGGCAAGGCATTTATTAGGGAAATAAGGCGCCGCCTGAGGGACCGTGGCTATGACCGCCGCTCCGGGTCCTATCTTATGCAGAGGATCTCCCTCGCAGTGCAGCGCGGAAACGCCGCCAGCGTGATGGGGACCTTTGCATCTGATATGGTCCGGGGCGCTTTATTTTCTTAGTGTGTTTGTGTGTGTGTGTGTGTTTGTGTGTTTTTGCATATTTAAGTTTTGTACAAAGTATTTTAAAATGTATGTACAAGTTACATAATAAATATAGAGTTTTAGTTAACAAAAAGTCTGAAATAAATAAAAACAAAACAAAAAACCCGACTGCATAAATAACCACTAAAAAGAAAAAAAAACTGTATAATTTAATGTGAAGAGTAATACAGTGTAGCGTGTATTATATTTTATTAGGTACCTAGATAAATAACAGATATATTTTTATTACAAATATAATTTATATGTTTTAAATTATTGCAGGCGGGCATTCAAATCCACAAAACACTGTTGGTATCTAATGTTCGCTTACATTAAAAAAACATTTACTAGATATCAATGAAATATATTTCGGTTATTAGTTTGTCCCCACTGCAATAATTTAAAACATATAAATTATATTTGTAATGCATTAAAATGTTATTTATGTAGGCACCTAATAAAATATTATACACGGTACACTGTGTTAATCTTCACACTGAATTATAGAGCTTGCTTTTTTCCTTTTTAGTGGTTATTTATGCAGTCGGGTTTTTTGTTTTTAATATTTTTTTACCCTCCTTGAGCCCTACTACCAAAGGTACTAAAGAATATGAATAAAAAAATTATTAAAAATATAAACAATTGCCACTGAAGTGAAATAAGGAATCGGCAACCGGTGGATTAAAAAAAACTATAATAAATTGAATCATTTAGTTTAAGGATTTTTTTTTTTTTTTTTTTTAATAGCCTCCACGGTGTCCCACTGCTGGGCAAAGGCCTCACCATTTCGAGTCCACACATCCCTATCAGTAGCTGTACTGACCCACCCTGGCTGAAACTTATCCAGGTCGTCCCTCCATCTCCTTCTGGGCCTTCCCCTACGCCGGTGTCCGTCTGTGGGCACCCATTCAGTTGCTGTTTTCGCCCATTTGTCGGGGTGCATTCTACAGACATGTCCGGCCCAGGTCCACTTGAGCTTGGCAGTCTGAACTCCTACATCCGCGATCCCAGTTTTTGAGCGCAGTGTGGTGTTTCGGATGCGATCTGTGCGTATAACACCCAGAATACTGCGCTCCATCGCTCGTTGGCACACCTTGAGTTTGGACTTCTGACGTTCGGTCAATGACCACGTTTGTGCGCCGTAGGTTAGGATGGGTAGGATGCACATGTCGACAAGTTTGCGCTTCAGGGTCAACGGAAGGTTGCCCTTCATCATCTCCTTCATGGACCAGTAGCTCTTCCAGGCGTTCGAAACACGTCGTTCGATTTCTTTGTCCTGCCTGTTTTCGAACGACACTATCTGGCCCAAGTAGGTATACTCGTCGACGTATTGTATGTCCTGCCCATCGACCACTACCTTACGCTTTGCGCCGTTAGTCATGAGTTGGGTTTTTGACCGATTCATCTTCAGTCCAACCTCAAGTTTAAGGATTAGAAATTAAAATTAAAATAATGTCTATATTCAATCGATCGATTGTAGAATTGAAGTGAGTCCAAAGTTAAAAAAAGAAAACGCACTAAAAATTAATAAATATTAAAAGTATGTAGGTTACACTGGTTGCTTACGCTGCATAGGAAAATTACAGTGAAATAATTAGGTACTACCTAAACCTATCACTATGCAAGCGCAATGTCGTCTTAAAAGAGAGGTGCCGGGCAAAGGAACCTCGTTAGCAGATTACGTGAATGCAGGGCATGCAACACCTCCCCGCGAAGATCAGTGACTATTTTAGAACATTGAGGGAAAATATCTCTGGAATAATAATAATAATAATACCTTGGACACTATTTACACACATTGATCTAGCCCCAAACTAGGATTCCCTGTATCTTGGGTACTAGACAACGATACACATGGTTATATGAATAAATATTATACTTAGATAAACAACCATGACTAGGGTACAAACATCCGTTCTCATCATACACATATTTGCCCCACCGGGACTCGAACCCGGGACTCTTGGCTTCGTAAGCAGGGTCACTCACTGCCGACTCGGTCATTTGATCCGTTGTTGGTTCCGGGAATGCAAGTGAGTAGTGCTGGTCGTCCAGTTTCTCCAAGGCTCCAAAATCAAAGAAATTTGGGGAAATTACAGGTAATTTGAAAACCTGTCTATCTGATTTCTTGAAAAGTATGATCCTGGCTTAATTCTCTCAGTTCCAAATGTAATATCTGATCTAGTTACATATTTCTTAAATTATCTATATTAGGCATAGAATGATGTGATGAATGCTCGATGCACGTATAAAAGCGAATATATCATCTATTCTATCTATCATTGTGTGTAAATGGTGTCCAAGGTATAATTATTATTATTATTCTAAGTAACTCTAATGATAAGTCATCGATATTTTTTCTAATTATACTAACTCGTTGAAAAGTCGATGGAGAGTTTTTTAATCCCGTCGGCATTCTCGAAAATTCGAAGTGCCCGTGCTGAACATTGAAAGCAGTCTTTGGTATATCATCAGGGCTCATTTCAACTTGATAAAAACCGCTTTCTAAATCCGGGGTTGTAAAGTACTGGCACTTGCCAAGTTGGTCAAGGACGTCGTTAATGTTCAAGATAAGTAATCTTGAACATTGTAATATCCCTTTTTCGACAAAGTCGCTTTAACATGCTTTTTAAATTGCTCAAATGGCAATTTCAAAATCTCCATATACACAAATAACAACAAAGAAAGCCATGATAAGATATACTTCTTCATGGATTGCCATTTTACCTTTGAGAGACAGGTTATGAGTTAACAGAATGAGTCTCAAATATTTTATACGAAATTCTCAACATAAATATCACGGCCTACATTTACGAACAAGTACATAGGAAAGAAAGGATTCAAAAGACCACTTAAAATAGAGCTCATAAGTAAAAAAATGAGGAAATATATTCTTATCATGTTATCATGTCGTTTTTCAAGAATGATGGATTAGGAGTATCTGAATACCTAGACATATCAACACTAAAGAAACAAAAGGAATTAAAACAAGCTTTAGAAATTGCTAGAAATAATGGAAAATACGCTATTATTAGGAACAATAAATTAATAGTGAACGGACAGGAACAGACATTTGTAAAAGAATCAAAACAACCAGATTCTCAGCCAAACCAGACATCCAGTCAGACCCCTCAACGTGCATCCAGATCTCCCACAAAAAAATATTCGACCTACAAACTGCCCAAAGAAAACCTAGAAAGGTCAAGGAAATTATTCATTTCGGAACTAGTTTCTGTATGCTCCTCCAAAACATGCGCAGTATCTGTCATAAGACCCATCTACTTGTAAATCTGCTAGAAGAGAAAACAAACATCTAAGCAATATGTGTTTCAGAATCCTAGCTCAATAAGCATGAACTCCCACACCTAAATTTGGCTGGCTTTAATGAAGCTTCTTCATTCTGTCGCGAATCTAAATAAGGCGGAGGAGTATGTATCCTACATAAAAATACAGTGGAATATAAAGAAAGAGATGATTTAAACTCAATGTCGATAGAATCAGTGTTTGAAATATGTACTTTAGAGATACAAACTATCTATATATATATTGAT
Organism: Argyresthia goedartella; assembly: GCA_949825045.1. Lineage (NCBI taxonomy): Eukaryota > Metazoa > Arthropoda > Insecta > Lepidoptera > Argyresthiidae > Argyresthia > Argyresthia goedartella. The sequence continues at coordinate 21,839,511 of OX463828.1, forward strand.
AATAACCCTATACTGGCCAGACAGTAATAGAGAAATTGAAGTATTTTACACAAATCTAGAAAAACTATGAAAGATTACTTCTATAAAAGATAAAAATGAGAATTTAATTATAGGAGGAGATTTTAACGTAGACTACCTTATAAACAATAAACCTAAAAGAATTTTTTCTACCTTAATGATAACTTACAACTATAAACAACTTGTTAAAGAGGCTTCTAGAGTCACAGATACAAGTGCAACCTGCTTAGATCCTATATTTGTGAATTACAATAGTAAAAATATTATTGTTGATGTTAATAAGTTTGGATTTTCAGACCACAAAGGAGTAGAATTGACTTTACCAATCTCAATTAACATTCCCACTCATTTCTCATTCCATAAACGAATATTAAACGATGTAAACATTAACAAATTCAAAAAAGAGATAAGTAAAATTAACTGGGACGAAGATTCTAAAAACAATGTCGATGAAAACTATAACTGCTTTAACTCCATTTTACCGGAATCTCTCCGGTAATTTACATGGCTTGCAAGTAACGATCAACTTGATATTACGAGCGGCTGTAATCTTCCCGGTAATATCACATGGCTCGCAAGTAACGAGTAACCTGATATTACGAGCGGCTGTAATCTTCCCGGTAATATCACATGGCTCGCAAGTAACGTGTGACCTGATATTTTAATGGCGTCTGTAATTTCACATGGCTCGAAAGTAACGAGTAACCTGAGATTACAGGCGGCTGTAATCTTCCTGTTATTTCACTTGGGTCGCAATTAACGAGTAACCTGATATTACGAGCGACGTAATCTTCCCGGTAGTGTCACATGGCTCGCAAGTAACGTGTAACCTGATATTTTAAGGGTGACTGTAATCCCTCCGGTAATTTCACATGGCTCACAAGTAACGAGTAACCTGTGATTATGGGTGGCTGAAATCTCCCCGGTAATTTCACTTGGGTCGCAACTTACGAGTAACCTGAGAGAACGGGCGACTGTAATCTCTCCGGAAATTTTACATGGCTTGCAAGTAACGAGTCACCTCATATTAGGGATGGGCTAATCTCCACGGTAATTATACGTGGCTCACATGTAACCAGTAACCTGATATTACGGGCTGCTGTAATCTCCCCGGTAATTTCACATGGCTCGTAAGTCCAGATAACTAATAAATCCTAGTATGAGCGGCGGCTCAAGCATTCCCGAAAATTCCCAAGTATTTTTTTTACTATTCGATAATCTAGACTAGAAGCATTCCAGCTCGGGTAGGGATCATGACTCCCGTTAACCTCCCCCTGGTTCCGCCCTTGAAAACCATCTTATTACCCCCCGCAAAATACCAGTTTTACCCCTGCAGAGGTAAACACCCCCGGGTAAGAAGCCACTAGCACAGAATAACTAATAGCCACAAGGACAATTTTCTAACGAACATATATGCTTGTTCCAGAAATACTACCACGACTACGATGGCTTTGTGGTCCTGCACGGCACAGACACGACTGCGTACGGCGCCTCTATTCTGTCCTTCATGATGGAGACCGTTGGGAAGACTGTCGTACTGACTGGCGCACAGGTATCAATACTCGATCATTCATAATCATAAGCCATCCCCACAATACAGTTTGCTCCCTTAACCCAGTTCAGCCTCCCTAGCATGACCCATTGCGACTCGTGTATACCGCGCATCTTATCACGTCTATGTGTGTTTTTTTAAGAGTGAGTCATGAATTTTGACATTTGGACATCATAAAATGCGCGATAAACGAGGGTTGCACGGGGCATGCTACGGGTAAACATTGGTCTCGATCCGCAGAGCTTAAGCTCTAGACCTGACCGCCGTACAGTTTCTAGTTAACTAAGGACCTTTAAATGACTCTGATCTGAGCACGGCAGATATAAATGCTTATTAAGTTATGATATTTCAATAATGCCTTGAATGTAAAATTAAAGTGGGCTGCGCTAAGATTAGTCAGAATCATCAAGTTTCCTAAATCTCATAAACTCTGGGTACAAGTAAATTGACGCAAGTGATCTGAAACAGTTTCTTTTCTAACCTCCTCAGATCCCGATCTTCCAGCCCCGGAGTGACGGCAACAATAACCTATTGTGTGCGATCGTGATTGCAGCCACTCAGCACATACCAGAAGTTACTGTCTTCTTTGGAGCTAAACTCTTCAGAGGCACAAGGTACGGTCATTTTACCATAGCAGGAGAGTAGGCCGAGACTAATGATTTCCACTTGCTATGGTCCAAGCAAATTTCTGTTTATACAGGATTGCCTAGTGTTCATCTAATTTGATCCTTTATGAATACGTCATCTCACTCACTCACAGTAGCCTTTGTGAGTCCTATTTAAGCGGCATTAATACTGTTCTTACTTTTATCCCTTCAATGAGACCGAACTATTTAAGCTGCCCTTTAATTCTGATTTATAATCAATAAAGTTCCTATAAAACTGCCTTATATATCCACTAGGGTAAAGAAAGTCTCTAACACCCGCATCTACGCGTTCGACTCCCCCAACTTCCCCCCTCTACTGGAGGCGAAGACCTCCTTGGACGTGGACCCGAAGATGCTTATCCACCCCCCGGGGTCAGTTCCTGATGAGTGCAGGATCCATGACCGGTTGTGTAATAATGTCTATGTGCTGAAGGTAGCACCTACTATCACGCCGGAGATCATTAGAGCCATCTGCCAACCTCCAATGAAAGGTAAGTAAGAGAATCAAAATAACCAGTTACATTTCATATTGGTCTGTTAGATTTAGGGTGCAACAGTGCACAACATTTAAGCCCTCTAAATTTACATTCCCAATGCAAGCTGTATTTAGTAGGTAAATTAATAGTATCATTTTTAATTATTATTTTAATCATACCTGAAAATAAGCCCAAACTAAACCCAGACGATTACCTAAATTTAATATCATCTTTTGGCTACTCTCCTACCCACCAATTTCCCACCCATGATAGAACGTGCCTAGATCATGTACTTCTTAAATCTAGACATAGCGCTAAAACAATAATCTTAAATGCCAGTATAACTGACCACGCCCCCACTCTACTGAATCTGGAGCTAACTATTCAAAGAGTAAAGCCCAAAAATGTAAGACTTCACATAAATTACGCATCTGTCAAATCCGATATTGATCAATTTGATTTTTCTGACGTAATTGTTTTAAATGAACCGAATGTTGCTGCAGAACTTTTTGTAACCAAAATATCCAACATAACTTTAGCAAATTTAGTCACTCAAACTGTTCTTGCCCGACGCTCAATAGAGTAGATAAAGTAAAATACTTAGGGGTAATTAAAGATGACACTCTCTCATGGAAACCACATATAATTAATTTAACCACCAGAAAGCTCATTTATATCTTCAAAATGCTTAGACCGTCAGCAGACGAAAATGTTTTGTATACAGTGTATAATGCTTTGGCCCAGTCAATTATATCTTATTGCATAGCGGCTTGGGGTGGCGCACCAAAAACACTAATTATAAAATTGGAAAGGGCTCAAAGAGCTGTCCTTAAAGTACTTCTAAGAAAGCCTTTCAGATACCCCACTGAATTGCTTTATACTGAGTGCAAAATGCTTCCGGTAAGGCAACTTTTCATCCAACAGGCTATTCTGAGAACACACACAAGTCGCCCATACGATCCTTTGCTACTCCTAAAGCGGAGAAAAGACAGAGTGTTTGAGATAGAACGCTGTAAAACCGCTCAAGCTCAAAGGCAGCTTTATGTCACCGGCCCTCGTCTCTACAACAAAATCAGCAGGGACGTCGAGCTTTATCATCTACCCAAAACCGTCTGCAAAACATTAATAAAAAAATGGCTGCTCAGGCTCTCCTATGGAGACACGGAGAAGCTTCTTGACATTCCAGATTAGGAAACCAAAATAACAAAATTACCTGGATTCCATACCTCAACTCATTATCCCCCTCCTTTCCTTCACCAACTCCACATGCACAACACACACAAAATTAACACACACACACTACACTCTACATTTATACTCTACATTCACATCACACTACACACTCTCTTTATAATAATTACAATTAAGTTTTAGTGTTAGTATTATACCCACCAATTGTGTACCCTAATACCTGCCAATTGTGTACCCTAATTTGTTTTTATACTGTAGATTATTATTATTTTTCTGTAGATTTACCTTTTTTGATTACCTGCATAAATCAAAAAATAGTTAAGTACCTACTATTGTACAAAATAAAATATGTACCCACTGGGAAGTAACTGTCTCCCATGATACAGGTTTTTCCTACTTTGGGAGGCAGGGACCTCAAATATGTTAACCCTGTTATTTTGAACAATAAAAATTATTCTTCTTATTCTTATTCTATCATTACCTACGCCTATACTACCCGATAAAATTGTTTATCTACACACGTATCATAAACCCTCTTTACTGCGTACAAAAACCGCACGTTACGATCAGCATAATGTTAAACTACTTGGTAAAAACTCATTTCTTATCTGGAAAATTACACATTATGACCATAATGTGTAGTTTTTCTACATATTATGACATTCATATTTCGAACGCCGACGCCCGACTGCGTGCCGGCCCTAGTTTGTCTGTGAAGTTGGTACTGACATTCAAATTTCGAAGGCCGACGCCCGCCTGCATGAAGTTGGTACTACAGAACAAGCTAAACAACTGCAGAGCCATAATGCCGGTCAAACATGCGTTCCTGAACACATCAAAGAGAGCTTTTGATATGTGGGTAGATAAACTAGTGTATGTAACTGTACATAATTAGGCATAATGGGCCTTACCACAAAAAAATAAACCACTGGTCAACACTTGTTTAAAATCAAAAATGTATGTGATTTGACGTTTATTTTGAGGTTAAACGCTGTTTAATAGTTTTTGTGGTAACACGGTAAATCTCTCGAGTGATATTATTATGAAACGAGCCGAACTCGAGTTTTAGAGCCCTCCATTATGTAGCAGTCACATAAACTACTATTAATGTGGGAGGCCTTTACCGATCAGTGGGCTGGAGTGTTCTGATGTTGGAGTACGACAGGCTCGGTGGTATAGTGATTAGACAGAGCACTGCCTCACAATGCAGAGTAATCGGGTTCAAATACCAAAGGGACGAAAAACCACTTTTATCTTGGACGTTCATATATTTTGGCGTCGTTCTTTCCGGTTCCTACGACACATGGTGATTTCAGGCCAAAAGACAATGTATTTCCCTATGAATAATGACATAATGAAGACCTACATTCTTTCGCCCCAGGCGTGGTCCTAGAGACATACGGCAACGGCAACATTCCGATCAAGCGCAAGGAGATCTACCAAGAGATCGCCAGAGCTGTAAATGGCGGGGTGTTGGTTGTCAACGTGACGCAGTGCATCCACGGGACTGTCCTCGGGAAGGCTATCTATGAGACTGGCCTGGTAAGCACTATTGGTAGTCAAATCAGCTTGTACTATTTATGGCCCCTAGAGTCAGTTTCTGTTGACGATATTATAAGATAGCGTCAGGTCTTTTTACATACGGAGTGGCAGAGGTATAATTGTTTTGGTAGTACCCAATCAAAAACCTTTTGTTAAAAATATTAAGACACATTGGTCTTAATATTTTATGTTTCTTCAAAAAAGGATGGAAGGAAGGATCAACGGATGTATTTTTTTAATGATGTTTGAATTGATGAATCATTTAATAGGAGAACATAGCGCCTTATAAAGTTTAGATACAAAAATCTATGACACCATCCTCTCATTTAGTACGGTAAATGAAACTTTGTACTGGGGTTCCTTAGGTAGGCAGCGTAAGTGTCCACCAAGAAAGGATTTTGCGAAATTCATTCCCCAATGGGGGAAAGGGGGTTAAAATTTGTAAAAATCAAATCACGTGATTAGTTAACGACTTGTATGTAACTATAAATATATATACACCTATAAAATTGCAGACTTTTTTCACAAAAATGGCGGTTTAACTCGCCTCGCTTCTTTGGTCAAAAATGCAGGGCTTCGTGACAAAATTGGCCTAGCCCCCAAGGCGGGACTGACAGCCTTACACCCTGTCAACTGGAGATGAAAATGAAGGCTCGACAGGCGAGATCTCCGTATTTCTACGGCCATAAAACGGACCGAATTTCCTAGCTGGTGGCAGAGGGGACTCATTTAACAGTTTAGGTAGGTTCGACCGGCCAACCCGACGTTCGGGATATCAGTAAGGTTGCCGCTTGCTTGGCTCGCAGTCAATTGGCATTGGCACTGTCGCCCAATTGCTCATAAGCAATTTTCTGTGATTTTTGCAACAACAATGACTTAAGTACCTAACATTTTAGGGTGTCTAAAGGATTTGTTCACAAATAAATTCGATTCCTTTTTAATTGAATACCTTTTTGTTTAACTAAAAGTAATCACTTTTGACCCAGTATAAAACAAATTTTAATTACGTAAGTAAGGAGGTATATACCTACCTAGCCTTAGAATTTTCCAATAGCCTGAGTAAGTACTAATAACACCTCTATTACACAGAGTGGACGTAAATTCACCAACACAAATCGCACTTAGGTAACCCTACCGTGATCAAGCGAGGCAGGAGTTAACAGGACAATCTTGTGATGTCAGAGTAAAAGAAGCTCTCAGGAGTGGCGATGTGGTGCAATCTAGCCTGCACGAGTGGGGCAACCGATTCTGTAGGTGCTTAGCGATTGTTGTACGTAGTGCGGGTGCAAGCTAGATTGCGCTTCATTGCCGTACAACTAGAGTAGCTATTTATTTAATTGTATTTGCGGGGTGATCCTTCTGAAGTATTCTGTCCTGGCGGGTGACAAACTTGAAACGACAAGAAATCGGAACTGTCACTTTTCCAGACAAATACCGAACGGAGTTGAGAACATAAAAAAATAATATCATTATATAATATCCATAAGTGGTTGGTGCAAAACCGAAGCATTTATTGCTAGACAGCTCCTTGGACAGGTAATTGATACAAAATGGAATCAAACCAAAAGACCTAACTTAATCCGACTCCATTTTTAATACGAAAGAAACCGTACTTTTACTGCAGAATCGTGCAACGGTAACATCTCAAACAGAAACGTTTTGACTATGCACTGATTCTATAACATGGAAAACAAATAACTTTATGAGGCTGTTCGCTGTAAAGAATCTAAACGATAACATCTTAAAAACTACTGAACCGACTTTGATAAAACTTGCACTGTTCCCTAAGTTGGAGTAAATGTAAACTAATTAAAATAATAGTTTTATTTGTGGTTTTATTCATAGTTACAGAAAAATACGTGGAAAAACAAACATACAAACATACATAAACCTATGAAATTTTGTATACTTGATTGGACTTTATTTAATGTGTGAATATTTTGCGGTTCCGATAATATTGCGTACTAATGGACCAACACAACTAGGCGCATGACAGCTAAGCGTGCGTTGTACGCACCGGAACGGCGATTGATACCTTATAGTATGTACTTAGTACATGCTGATCACTTGTAGGTACAGGTACGTTACTATACGTACGTATTGTTTGCGGGCTGCAGGAGCCGAAACTGTGTGAGCAGTCCCGTCATGCGCCTAGTTGTGTTGGTAATTTCGTACATACGCATATAATTGAGAATCTCTCCTTTTTTTAAGTAGGTTAACAAAGAAGATGATATATACATCAATTACTTGATAATGGAATGTTCTTCTAGTTGCTGCTGGAATGCGGTGTGGTGCCAGCATTCGACATGACCTCAGAAGCGGTGTTGGCAAAGCTGTCCTATGTTCTAACCAAATCGGAACTGTCTTACGAACAGAAAGTAGAAGTAAGTGTTACAGTAGCCAGTATCTCTGAAAACTAGGAATTTTAATCGCTTTTGCATAATTTACCAATCACAAACATCTTTTACTGCGCCTAATCTATTATTGCGACTATTTTTTATGGGGAATATTTAACTGTAGCTCAAAATACAATTATGTAATCGAATTATCTTCACTGACTAACATACCGTAAACCAAAAAAACTGACTTCTCTACAAATAAACCATCTGATAAACAAAACAAGCACCACCAACAAAATCATAAATCCTAACAAAACAAAATCCTAACAAAATCTTTCTTAAACAGTCTACAACAAATATCTGGCTTGTCGAACACAAATTCCGTTTTCAGTACAAAAATATTCTTATTCAATCTAAAATACTGAATTGCACTCAAAATTCTCCATCCAAATGACAGAAATTTTAAAACTCGTGACTCTTGCTGCACCACACTAATTAATGTTTACTTTACCAAATTATATTTTACAATTACTTATATCATAATTTTACCTAAAAAGCTTACTAATTTAGCTTAATTTCTTTTTTCTTATCTTTTTGAATCAAAATTAATATAACACATCCCTGTTGGCATAAAGCGACAACGAGGACGCCTTGCTAAAGCAAGAACTGCCTTAATCATATAATGAAAATGTTGAGGCTCTTATTGGGAAATATTAAACCGCACTGATTGAAACAACTGAAAAATACTGATTTGCACAGCAAATATCAGGGTGAAGTGGTGCGGTAGCTTAGGTGAAGGGTAAAGGGGGTGAGCGAAGCGAAGCCCCCTTTATCCTTCGTGTTAGGTTGAACATGTAAGAGCATAAGAAACACAAGTGTTTTTATTGAACATTTTTGCTGTGCAAATAGGAAATTTTTGATGTGCGATTAAATAATACCCGATTTTTATATTACAACAAAATATGTTTCAAAATCTGATTTCTCGTTCTTTGTTGTTAGAATGTCTACATTTAGGTGATTTTGTTGATTGATTGATCAGATAATAATGATTGATTAAATGGTGTTTTCATTATTAAAACTTATGGGCCCCAAAAATTAATAGATGCTTGGTTCAAGTAAAGTTGGGTTTGAGTTTTTGTTATTTATAAAATAATTGTTAGGTTTACATTCAGATATCAGATAATCACTTATTATAACGGTTTTACAAAAGTAGTTAAACAAATTGCAAAATTGATTTTCTTTTGTAGATAAATTCTGAGGTGCAGTCAGTATTTTTGTTGCAGTTTTGAGATATTGTGATCAAAAATCAGGGATTATTTGTTTTTCGTTTACATACATGCCTTTTTTATTGCAACTAAACCTTTTATTGCGACGTAACCTTTTATGTGATGTTCGGCTAAACTTTACTATATATTACCCTCGACTTGGGACTTCGTGATTTTTTTGTGGATAGGTTACTACATACAAAGTTTTAACCCGCGGAGATTCTTAGTTATTTAGAAATTAATTATTGAAAATGGCAAATTTTAGGACTATTTTTGCTTTTTTTACTGGCTGTTAGAAGCCGAGTTAAAGACTAAAATGGCGTTGTAAAAACAGTCTGTGGTGACATTCGTTTTCGTTCATTCCGTTCCTTATCGAGTTACATGAATGTTTTTGTTCCTTTTCGTTATGGAATAGAAAATCTGAATCAGGGCACCTCACTTCCCAGGCAGTCCTTCCTAGGCAGTCTTGTGGCTAGAGTGTTTTTATGAGCCGGAGGCGCTGCAGTGCGATGGTATCCCCGAAGCCCCGTAGCAGCCGGAGCTAAGGCGATTTCGAAATAATAATGCGAAATAGGTCACTTTAGAATTATGTCATAAATGACCTCCGGAGAGACCTTACCTCAAAAAGTTCAATCATAAATATCTTTTAAACTATGCCTCGCAGGGAGGGGGGGTACCGGGGCTTCATCCTTTATGTTACATCCTTGAAATATGTCACCGTAAGATTGAGATAAAGTTTAGATTTATAATATAACACGTCTGTGTTGTGAACTGAACGGACTGCTTAAAATAATAATTTTCGATAGAACCGCGCAATGCACCTAGCGCGCTGTCTGGTTGAATGTCATTTGTTTGTCCCGGGCGGCCGCCATCTTTGGCTATTAATTTTGTTTTCGCCGAATAGTATAGCTCAGGTTATAAGTATCTACTTTTCGTGTGTATTTTATATTATTTGTGTAGCTATATCCAATCTACAATGTCGCTACTCGTAGAGCCTATTGCTGAACCCGCATTGTTTCACTGCACATAATTAATGGGTTGGCTGGAAGAGATTTCTTTTAGGAATAAGCCCGCCTTTGTACATCTACCCCACCACTGTGTTAATTGTTTTTACTATTGTTCTATGCAATAAAGGATATAATAATTGCTGCAAAGCGTTGAAATTCCTTATTGTTCGTCAAGAACAATTTTCCATACAATTACAAAAGTATTACATTGTGCATAGTGACCGAAGTAAAAAGTTGGAAAAGTTGGAATTGACAAGAGAAAAAAATCAGTGCCGAGAAATGAAAAGACGATAGTCGTCTTTTCATTTCTATATATAATAACCAAGCAAAGCGAAATCTTAGGGAAATATCAAAATTTTGCAATAATAGTATGTTTATAATACTATACTAGTAACTGAATATTTTTATGTTGTTTTATATCTTAATTATTTTAGTATCGTAACGTTACACAGTTATTTGGTTAATAATATTGTGCATTTAAAAAATATATTAATTGATCTGAAACTACTATCATTTTCAACCAACTTCAAAAAGGAGGAGGTAATCAATTCATCTGTTTTTTTGCGTGTTTGTTACGCGATTACTCCGATAATGAGGTTCTTTCCTAGACGGTTTTCTTCAAAATCCAACAGATGACTCTCCAGACGACCAAAAAACAGTTTGGTCATAGAGTAAAGTATATGGTATATAAAGAGTTTCCATAATCTCAGATGGTATAGGTCAATGAGGAAGAAGTATAGATACGTAACCTACTGAAAAAAGTTTCGCTAAAAAAGGTTGTGTACTGGCTCAACGTAACCGTTGAAACGTACGAGCGTACTGAAAGAAGGATTTGGATGAAGGTTTTGTACCTAATGGCTGAAAGTAGTCTATGATTGAAAACTGTCATGTGTTGTTTGCTAAATAAAATTAATCAAATACTAGGAGACCTTGAAGTATAGGTAGGCACAGACTAAATAGGGATACTACGTTAGGAGTCAACCTACCGTACGAAGCTGAACAAACTGAACTTGACAGCTTTCAATAACAGGTTACGTTCAGCCAGTACACAACCTTTTTACCGAACCTTCTTTCAGTGGTTGCGTACCTCTACCATCTGACATCATGGAATCTCTTTGCATAACATATAATTTACTCTATGACCAAAAAGCAGGCCGTCTACAGCGCCATCTGTTGGCTTTTGAAAAAACCCTGCTCTGAAAGAATCCCATTAGGAACCGCTTTTATCGATTCTCGTCTTGATTGGTAGGTCGTACTTCAGAAGGAATCCCATATAAATTTAAATATTTTATATTTAAAGATTAAGTGCTTTTTGAAAAAATCAACAAATACATAAAAATATACACAGATGACGTTTTAGTTTGTGGTTCCGAGCAGAAAACGTTTTGATAAAGACTTAAAACCGGTTTTTTTAAAGTTTTTAACTTGGTGAAGAGTGAAGAGGTAAAACTTGATATAAGATTTTTTGAACATTGTATAAAATCTCTTATTTCTCATTTTTCAGCTCATGAAGACCAACATAAGAGGAGAACTGTACAACCCAAACCACTAGCACTAGATAGAGGTGACATATTAGTTACATACGAAACAGATGAGTTTGACGACCGGTATAGCCTAGTGGATTGACCCTGCCTACGAAGCTGACGGTCCTGGGTTCGAATCCCGGTAAGGGCATATTCGTGTGATGAGCATGAATATTTTTTTCTTAGTCTTGGATGTTTTCTAAATATTTACATAAGAATTTATCTCTATTAAATCCTTCCCCGACTAGTACCCATAACACAAACCAGTCTTGTTAGATTTGTGTATGATTTTCTTCTTATATTTATTAATCTAATATTTAAAGTTTATTAATAAAATGCGTTTGTAAATATGTTGTACATATGTTTTTTATCAAAATTATATTCAGTTACACACTTTTTCAAGTGAATTTATAACAATGTCAAAGTCAAATCAATTAATTATCATGTCTTTTCGAATGCAATAAAAGCATTGTGCATTAAAATTTTGTGCATATAACTAAAACACAATTACTAACGAACTGTAGGTTATAATAGTAGTTTATGTGACTGATCCATAATGGAGGGCATTAAAGGCGAGTTTCATAATAATATCACTCGAGAGTTTTAATGCCTAATTATGTGCAGTTACATAGGCACACTAGTTTATCTACAAACATTTCATAAGTTCTCTTTGATGTGTTCAGGAACCGCATGTTTGACCGGCATTGTGGCATTGAGTTGTTTAGCTTGTTCTGTAGTACCAACTTCACAGACAAAGTTGGTGCGGCACGCAGGTGGGCGTCGGCGTTCGAAATTTGAATGTCATAATATGTAGAAAATTTACACATTATGGTCATAATGTTCAATATTCAGATAAGAAATTCGTTTTTACAGAGTGGTTTAACGTTATGCTGATCGTAACGTGCGGTTTTTGGACGCAGTAAAGAGGGTTTATGATACGTGTGTAGATAAAAAATAAAAGAGTAGTCACATTATCACTGGGTCCAATTACACTAAAGTACAGTTATTTTTTATAACTTCAACCAAAATGGCGGTGTTCTGCGCAGATTACTGAGTTACTGCTCATAAGTCAATTTATAACGGCATGAGGTATACGTAATATGTACCATTTATTATATTGATTTTGAGCATCTTCAGTGAGGTCTATTTATTAAGACGGCGACTCAAGTTGGTGTTTGGACAGCTCTCAGAGCTGAGAGACGCCGAGACATCAATTAACCTGTGATTATAGTGTAATATGGACCTAAGTCAGATCTTATTAAATCTTAATTATTGTTAGCTTTGGAATTTACAGGGTACAGTACAATTTATAGTCGAAAAAGTTTCTCCAAAAAATAGGTTTACAAAAATATTATCATTATATAGATAGATGACAGGCAATAATACATTGACTGGTTAATTGTGTGAAAGTCGAAATTGCGCGACCGAATTCCGTAGCTGAATTTACGTTCCGACGTAGACACAGTGGAAATTACGCGACAGAAATTGAATAGAGATGCGGCGGAGGCAGCGGCCCCCGAAATCGCCCGACCCAAGTAAATTCGGTTGTACGCCAAAGTGACGTAATTTAGCCGAACTTCGTTCGCATAATTTCTGTGTTTAGTTTATGACTTGTGTGGCTAGCAATGAATGGGCTACATGCAATTGCAGACCAATTCAAACACCTGTTTGGAGCCACATTCAACCATACCCACATCTGAAGCGACTTAGCCAGATACGTGGAATATAACAGCATCAAACTTGCTATCAATGCATCAAACAAAGAAGCTTTCACTAAGTACATAAATAATCTTCATAAACAGGGCACGTGGGGAGTTGAAGAAATTATCGTAGCAGCCGCGGAGTTCTACGTTAAAGGTGTAGCAATCCATCAATACAATGGCCCATCAATCGTATATATCCCCCAACTAGATTATAACGTAGTCGAAACTATCAACTTGACTTGAGCGCATGCTTAATAGAGCCCCAAAACCCAATCAACAACCTATCACCAGTCAAATTAAAACCATTACGCCTTCCCCATACGTTTACCCTTCGATCGAGAGAACACCGCATCGCCTTAAGCAATATACAAAAGGCAAAATTCACTAAATTACGCCGACCAACGACATAAACAGACATCTCAAAGAGTGCAGACGACGCCTTGACAGAATTAAAGAGACAGATAAAACGAGATAGGTAAAAATCACCCAAGAAAACCTATGCAGATAGTATATCACTTCTATAAAAAGCACCAACTACAAGCGAGACGGCTGAAAAAATACGGGGCACTTGAAATGTCACGCGGGGAACAGGAACTAAAAAAGTCAGAAGGCCCGAATATAGACCTTATCCCCAACGAGCCCACATACACTGTGGATCTTGATAACGGCCCATCGACATACGAAATTTACACAATAATTAGCCAAATGCACAACGGAACAAAAGTTGGTACGGACCAGGTAGTGCCGGAACTATACAAAGGGATACCGGACAATCGATAAGAAACATTACTAATAATTGTGGTATAGTTGTAAATTAATAGTTGTTCATATCTGAGCAGTTAATAAGAACGGGCTAGCTATAAAGGTCAACTGACTACATTTAAGTCCTTTATGACTAAAGTCAGTGATGCATCATTGACTTCGGCAGAGGCAGGCGAGTTACGATTGCGGTCAGCTAAGTTTGAAGACTTATATAATAAATTCGATGAGGTGCAATTAAAGATCGAATGTTTGGATCAAAATTACACTTTTCAAACTGAGTGTAGGGATCGGCCTACAAGTTAGGATGATAGTTGTGGTGTGATATGATATGATAATTATAGCGAGGGGTCCTAGTCAGGAGAGATGAGTTAAACCGCCCGCGATGAGTTATTACCACAATTGCACAGGTTTATTAATAGGTATGTCACATACACGTTAACATATAATGCAGTGCAGGCGACTTACCTTAACTATGTCGGTACAAAGTACATTAATGTGCGTTGCTAAACCGTACATCCTGCCCTCTCGAAAAGGATGAGAAGAACATCTCATAACATTAACAAGTTAGTATAGCTGATCAAATATTGAGATTCAATTATTTCCTGTCATAAAAAATTGAGGAGCTATGCTGAGTGATTAAATTTATTAATATTGCTTTGATAGAACATAATGTAAAATGATAAATTTATAGATTAAAAACAATAAAAGTACTTAAATAAATGTCTTAAATAATATTGTCCGGGTCCATTTTGTCACAGTTATAGTCCTTGATAGAGCGACTAACAATAGGGGAAGTTCCTTGATTAACACTAGCCACTGATTTATTTAGCTTTATTGAGCACACTTTGCAAAACTGTGAGCTTTACCACTTCACTTGCACTCGCACTAGCACTAGCCTCGAAGTGTGTCACCTTCTGTTCCTGTTGCCGCGGCGTTGTTGATACTATAGCTCGAGCCCGCTTGACCTTCGCGGACAAGAGGATGCCACCTACTACCACCATGATCGAAACAATGATATAGAGAAGCGTGTAGTGGTGCATATGATGAACAGTGGTTGCATCGTCTGTTCCTTGATTGTGGCGATGCTCTGTTTTATATGCTCCCAAACATGCTCGTGGTTCTCTGATCGATTGATGATATTTTCTGATATTTTTGTGTTTATAAGTCTGTACAAAAATTGATATTTTTGGGACCTCAATATTCTCTTTGTAATTGATTTTGTAAAAGTAAATTTTGTAGATTGTAAAAGTACCGCCCTTCAATGTGCAGCCTTGACCTAACGCAATGATACCGCTGTCTCGGATTACCTCTAGCGCCATGCCGGTGTAACCTAATCCAACTCTCTCTGCATATTGTTACTTCGGATTTACAGGGTGATGATTTATTTATTTCGCTGCTAATTTGTTTTATATCGCACAGATGTTTTATTTTCAAAACGTAAATGGGCTTAACGAGCATAACCTCTTGTCCTTGTTAACGTGGACGCAATGGTCGATATTCATGTCTGACATTAGAATACCTAGGTCCTTCCTCAGATTGAACGCTATGTACGGCAGTGTGGGACTGATGTTGTAGATATCCTGTCCTCTTCTCCGCGGGATGCTGATAATCTTGTCCAGTTTGTACATCTCGCTGTTTACGATCGGGATATGTAATTCAATGATTAGATAATTATTATGTATTCTTGTAAACAACTTCATGATTTTGTAGAACTCTCTAATTGAGTTACTGTCGATCGGAAGACTGAGATCACCCCGTAGCTGGCTGGCTATTTTATTTATTTGATACTGCAATTGTTCCGGTGACAACAAACGCGTGTCCATGTGACCTTTGCTGATATCGGTGATTGTGTTGATAATAGATTGTTTTATGCGCCGCAGATGTGATATAATGATATTTTCTGCTAATCCTGACGAAGTGATGTACATTGCGTTCCTGTTATCGAGTCGTACTTCGTCGACTTCTCTCGTTAGTCTCGATTCATGATGTCCTCGTTTCTTCTTATAATGCTACCCTCAGCTTCCATAACTATTGTTTGATTCTTGATGAGATTTTGTAGATGATTTTCGTTTGTTGATATTTTTATTATACCTTTCGTCTAAAACTCCGAACAGTGAGTTTGATATATATCCGATACCGTTGATTAACCCGCGTTTTCTTCGTCTTGTAATGTGATCGCGTAGTAACGTATTGTAATGTTCAATTTCGCTGATGTCGTGCTCTAATTGGACTATGACACTATGATACTGTTGAATTGAAAGAGGTTTGTAGGAGTAAATAGATGTTTATTGTACTAAAGTTTGGATAGAAGAGAGTCTAATTATCCGCAGTATAATCTTATATAGTCTTACAAATAAGGAGTCACACACACAGTCATACATGTCTATGTCGCTATGTTCGCACACTTCACCTCCCACGGAAAATTAAAAAAAAAAAAAATACATGATTATATTTTTTTTTCTAAAACTAACTCTAAATATTTCATAATGCTTGTATGTACGGTTTCGTTCTATTTTTATGAACAATTTCAATTTTCCCATCTTTTACAATTTTTACATTGACATCTAAATCTTCAACAACCAAATATGGGCCTAAATAAATATTCTGTGTCTTATCACCCGAGGGGTTTCTTAACAATAACATACTGTCTTTCTTATAGTATACTGGATATACATTTTTATCATAATTTTCCTTCCTAATTACCTTACTTCTAATTAAGTTTTCCCTAGCATCCTTTTGGGAAACTTGTAACCTATACTTAAACTCTAACGGATAACTGTCATGATTATACAATGGGTCCACTATATTGTTACTTAAATTACTAGGAAGATTACATATTTTGCCAAACACTAATTCATGAGGCGTATATTTCGTTTCAGAATGAACTGTATTGTTATAGGCAAAGCACCAGTATGGCAACCAGTCACTCCACTGATCAGGCTGATTGTTTGACATGATTCTTAAATACGCACCCATAACTTTGTGGCTATTCTCTAATGCACCGATCGTCTCGTGATGATATGCCGTAGACGTCATCTGAGTTATATTCAAGAGCTTACATACCTCCTTCATTGTGCTCGATACAAACTCGGTACCACGATCCGTTGCTATTTCTCTCGGTATTCCGTATTTCAGCATGAATTTTTCCACGAATGCGCGTGCCACACTTACCGTATCCTTTGTTTCAAGAGGAAACGCCTCTACGTACTTTGACAGGTCACATTGCAAAGTCAATATATAAGCAAATTTATTCGCATCTTTGTTTATAGGTCCAACTATATCCAAAAACACCTTATCAAATGCACACTTAGCTGTAGTTGTTACTACCATAGGTTGTTTTGTGTTCACTGAATACTTTTGTTTTTGACATTTACTACATTTGGCTACAAAATCTCTAACATCTTTCTCTATCGTGTTCCAATAATAATATCTTTTGATGTTATTAGCCATTCTCCTAATGCCTGCGTGGCCACTTGTAGGCAATAAGTGAAAGTCATTTATTATGACACGTCTATCGTCGAGATTGTCTATTCTTTGTACTCCCCTTATTATACATACTCTTGGTCCGGACCATTTGGGAATACTTTTGATTTCTTGGGTTAACCCTTCTATAAATCTTTCATTTTCTTTACATTTCACTATGCATATTTCCTTTATATTCAATCTTTCACAAAATGATCCAAATTCTTTCACCATAACGGCTCGCGTTGATAATGATAAAGAAGATGGCTTTGTAAAGATAGTCGACGTGCTTTCTATATAAATAAAATATTTATTCTCTTCTGTCAAAAGTCTCTCTTTCTTCATTTTCTGTATATCTTTCTCTGTTCCTATCCGAAGTTCTGTGTAATTGTTCGGCTTTTTGAGTATATCCACAACTCTCGGATGATCTGTCCTCGAATCAGTGTCTATATCATCCACCGACAAATTATCACGTTCTTTATCCTTTTCTTCTTGCATTCTTCTCTTTTGTCCTCTTGTCATAACATTCATAACTTTTTCATTCATTTCCTTTAACTGTTCTGACGTAACAATCACGCGCGACAATGCATCTGCAGCTACATTGTTGCACCCTTTCACATATTCTACAGTAAAGTTATATTCTTCCAGACATAACCTAAATTTCAATAACCTACTTGATGGATCACGCATGTTGAAAAGATACACTAACGGTTTATGATCAGTCTGTATTTTGAATTTCCTTCCGAAAAGATATGGGCGAAAATACTTTACACTCCACACTATTGCCAAAAGTTCCTTTTCAATAGTGGGGTAATTTTTCTCTGCCTTATTTAAACTACGACTAGCATATGCTATCGGTCTGCCGTCACTATTGCTTAATACAGATCCTACTGCTATGCCGGACGCATCAGTTTGTAAAAGAAACTCATTTTCACTATTAAAATTTGGATATTGTAGAACTGGGTGATTCATCAATGCCTTTTTTAAATCATGGAATGCTTCTTCACATTCACTAGTCCATCTATATTCTGCATCCTTCTTCGACAGTTGATTCAAAGGATATGACACCTGAGCAAAATTTGGAATAAATTTTCTATAATAGTTTGCGAACGCCACAAATCTTTTCACTTCATCACATGTTTGTGGTCGTGGATAATTTTTCATAACCTCTATTTTTCCTGGATCAGGTAGAATACCTCTTTCTGAGACTACATGACCTAAATACAAAATTTCCTTTTTGAGAAATTCGCATTTGGTTGGATTCAATTTTAAATTAATTTTTCGTAGTCTGCTAAAAATATCAAGCAAGTTATGATTGTGCTGATCCAAATTTCTCCCAAATACTACCAAATCGTCAAGATATACCAAACATTTTTCATAATTTAGACCTGACATTGCTACAGTAATCATACGGGAAAAGGCTGATGGACTTGTTTTTAGTCCCATCGGTAGTCTCTTCATTTGGTACTGACTTTTCGAACTTGTGAAGGCTGTACATTTTCTGCTTTGTGGTTCTAATTCAACTTGATAATACCCCTGATAAAGATCTAAATGGCTGAAATACATTGCTCCTGAAAGTGAATCTAAAATATCGGTGATGTTGGGCAATGGGAATTTATCATCTTGAATTTGTTCATTGAGCTTCCTGTAATCTATTACTATACGCCATTTCTTTTCACCATTTGCATCAGACTTTTTCGGCACTAATAATAAAGGACTCGACCATTCACTACGAGTCTCTTCTATAATATCATCATTTAACATTTTCTGTATTTGGTTATCAATTTCAGATTTTTGTGCATGTGGAAGCCTATACTGCTTTGTGTAAACTGGACTACAATTTGATTTTAATTGAATTGTTTGCCGGTATATTCCGGTACAAGTTAATTTGTCTCCTTCTAAATGAAATACGTCCGGGTATTTTGCGCAAATATTTTCTATTGATATTTGTTCCTCTTTATTTAATCCATCAAGTTTCAAACACCTAAATAATGTCTTCACTCTATCAGAATTCATCACTGGTCTTTCGTACGTACACACGTCATATTCATTCAGACTACTCGTATTTATAGTAAAATAACTCAAACTCACACTTGTATCTCTTGTGTTCAAGATTTTTATTGGTAGCCTACCGTCACTTGGCCTTGATACCATACTAGCCAAAAACACACCCTCGCTCAACTCTTGTGCCAACAATACGCAATCATCATTCCTATCCGTTCGCACATAATGTATAGATTCGCTCCTAGGCGGCACTATTAAATAAGTATTCTGATGCCCCACTGTGGGCATATCAAACGTCAAAGTAATTTCTCTATTCGCGTCGCTTCGTAATCGCATTGTATTTATTTCAAAGTCCAAAACGCCATGGTATCGTTTTATAAAATCTGATCCCAGAATGCCGTCGGTTTTACACGGAAGATCCTGAAATACATAAAACTTATGACGAAATATTTCTCCTTTTGAAGTCAAATTTAGATATACATATCCGTCCGACTGTACATTTCCACCTATTCCTCTGACGCATAATTTATCCATATGTAAAGGAATGTTACCATGTTTAACTTTGTCGTACTTGATTGCCGAAAGTGAGGCGCCGGTATCAATTAACCAATCATGTTGATGTTCGCCTACACTAATTCGTACTTTGTTTATGCTATTGCACGAACAAATATAGCTAGGCACGAAAAAAATGATTCATTTCGTCGCTTGTCGAACTATCCCGATTTGTAGCGTCCGTTTCATGTTGCGTGGCGTTGATGCCTCCATTTATGTCCCTGTATGCTGATTGTCCCCTATTATGGTAAGAATTGTACCTGCCTCGATATCCACCGCGGAATGTTTGTCCTCTTTGGCCACCTCGATGATTCTGCCAATGATAATTTTGTCCGAGTTGATTCTGCGTATGCGAATTTTGTCCTCGACTGTACGTGTAGTTACCTCTGTAGGGCCTGTGTGAACCACGGTTTTGTCCTCTTACCTGGCTACCTCCGCTCTGTCCTCGTTGCGCGAAGTAGCTCGAGGCTGACCCTGACGTCGATGGGGGAGAAGCCAACTCTTCGTCCTTCGCCGCCCGAACTGCATCCTTCAGCGAGCTGTAATTACGGGCTGCGATAATGGTGCTAAGCCGGGGGTCGCGCAAACCATCTGCGAATCGTTGAATTGCCATACTCTCATTTAACGGTCTCAAAATATTATACACCTCCGGTTTACCGTCTGACTGGGAAATAGTAAGGTCGACAAACAATTTCTCTATGTTGGTGCCAAACTGGTCAATTGATTTGGAATTTTGTTTCAAATGTTGCAATTGATTTTGGAGTGATGGAGCCGACTTTTTAGTCAATAAATAGCATCTCATGTCCTGTGTAAGAGCTTTTACACTTCCATACTCCTGACTTAGCTTTATTTTGGCACTGTCCGACAAGCGTGACTTCAAAACAAAATTAATCAGAAACTTTTTGTCGTCCTCTTTTAACATCGTCTCATATAATTCAATGTTTGAAATCAAACTTTTGGTAACTTCTTCATCTCCTGTCATGGCTGGCAATAAACTACAAGCGGTCTTTAAATTAAAACCCTCCATGGTTTCTGATTTTTCACTCGTTAAACTACTAAAACTATCGCTATTGCTTGTTTCACTACAATCTTCACTTTCTATTTTCTCCTTAGCTTCTACTGGGCATAAAGACAATATTTCGTTGTATGTTTTTGTCCACTTTTTACATAAACTTTCAAATTTTAGTAGACTTTCTGGGCTTATATGGCCACTTTTTATTAATTCAGAAAAAGTTTCTATTCTACTATTATATTGATCTAATAATTCATTTGTTTTTCTTAACTCTTTCTCTATAAGAACCCCTTTCCTTCTCTTAGGACCTACTTTGACAAGATATTTCCTTATTTTTAATAACTCATCATATAAAATTTTTATTTCACTTGTCATTACAAAAGTAAAATAATTGTCAACAAATTATCTACCTGACTGTACATAGATAATAGTATCACATCACTTACCATATTTGACGGGACAGCAGAATACGGACGAATGCCATATTAAAATTTGTTTACATTACTATTAATAACTCACTTAACGTCCCTATGCACTTTTGATTCTTCGTTGTATTTGAGTACGATTCATGAGTTCGGTTTTAATGAATGTTCACATCACGGTTTTATGCACTTTTTAATTAAACACGCTGATTTTGGAGTACGATTGCTGCCGCATGGCCCTGAACACTTTTCCTGAAGCACTGTGTCACTTTTTTAATGATGAACCACGTCGCGGCTCCAGTGATGAGAATGATGAGGGCCATCAAACTATAACTTATCGACGGGATGTGCATATTGATGGTCTCAGCAATGGTAGCTGAGTTTGAGTAACCAACTTGGGTAATTATTTGTTGCTGGTCACTTGGCCCCTCTTTTGATTGTGGTTTGCCCATGTTGGGGATTATATGGTATACTGCACTGTCATGACCAACACCTCCAACCATGGGCCCAGGCAAAGGTCGCCATGAATTGAAAGAGGTTTGTAGGAGTAAATAGATGTTTATTGTACTAAAGTTTGGATAGAAGAGAGTCTAATTATCCGCAGTATAATCTTATATAGTCTTACAAATAAGGAGTCACACACACAGTCATACATGTCTATGTCGCTATGTTCGCACACTTCACTGTGTTAAAGATGATTCTTTTAATTGTTCCTTGATATGCGTAACGTAGTCCATGATATCCGATAATCCTTTCGATAATGTTATAGAAAACGACTAATCTCCAATCGTCTCTGATAAATTGCAGATTTGTTATTTTATCAAAGTACAGGCTCTGATTGTTTTGAAACGGCGTGATATTGTATGTGAATGATTCTTGCTGTGTACTCGGCGTAATCATAGTCATAAACAAAAGCAACAGTGTTGTGAACATATTGATAAATGTCGTCTTCAGCGTTTCTGTAGCGTGCGTGTCTCCGCGTCTGCTGTTGCTGATGGTTGTTGGTTGATGATGCTGTCGACTGCGTTTGATGATGTGGAGTCGTTAACGGGCAATAATACCAACTTGTTTATAGGCCGTTTTACAAGCTTATTTCTTGATCTTATTGAGACGACTCTAACATGTCCCTTCCTTGGTGCACTTTTGCCCCATTTCCCTGGGGGCATATTATCCTCCTTTATGAGGACCATGTTTTCTATTTCAAGGTTCTTCGATGGTGTTCTCCATTTCGGCCTTGCTTGTAGTTCTTGGAGGTATTCTGTGGAACAGTGCTTCCAGAATTGCTTGTTAAGTGCTTGTATCAGTTGTCATCTGGTTGTTAGCGTGATATTCGGTGCGTCCCACTGTGGTCTGGTTATCAGTGGACCGCCTACTAGGAAGTGTCCTGGTGTTAGATAGCTGTCGTCTGAGTCCTCTGTTAATGCGCACATTGGCCTGGAGTTTAGGCATGCTTCTATTTGGTGGAGCAGTGTGGTGAACTCCTCATAGGTCAGTTTTTGTTCACCCAGTACTCGTTTTAAATGATATTTTAGACACTTGACTGCTGATTCCCAGAGTCCGCCTATGCTTGGCCATGCTGGCACATTGAAATGCCAAGTAATTTCCATTTTGGCGATGTCGTCTAATAAATCTTGATTGATACATTGGAGTATTTCTCGATACTCCCTTTTAAGGACTCGGTTTGCTCCCACCAGGTTTGTTCCATTATCGTAAAAGTAACGAGGAGTGGATCTCCTAGCTCGGTATCGTTGGATTGCTGCTAAGAAGGTTGGTGTGCTCATATCCAAAACGAGTTCGAGGTGCACCGCCTTGGTTGATAGGCACACAAAGACCGCAATGTATCCTTTGGATGTCCTTATGCCTCTTCCTCGGTTAGATTTTAGCTCTACGAATCCAGTGAAGTCGATCCCAGTGTGTGTGAAGGGCCGTGATGGCGTGACCCTGGATTGAGGGAGGTCACCCCCATAATCTGCTGTTGATTCTCGCCACTTTAGCGCCGACACTTGACACATTGACGCAGCTGTCGCTTGACCGTGCGGATTCCGCTAATAATCCAAAATCTCCCTCTGATATATGATAGTGTCAGCCGTGCGCCTCCATGAAGAGTTGCAGTGTGAGCTTGGTTTATGATTAGTTCTGTTAGACGACCGTGATTCGATAATATGATAGGGTGCTTGGCTGATATACTGATGCTGGAATTATTGAGTCGTCCGCCTACTCTTATTAATCCGTACTCATCTAAGTACGGATTAAAACATGATAGTTTGCTCGTTTTGTGCACTAGACCCTTGCTTTTTAGTTGGGTTAGGTCATCAGGGAAGTCAAGGCTTTGAATGTATTTGCAAATCAAATCGTAAGACTTGCTTATTTCCGACGAAGTCAATGCATTTGTTTGTAATGCATTTTGTTTGCTCGATGTATTCGCGATGAAACGTGATACCCAAGCGAGTATTCTTACAACCTTAGTGATAGAGCTGTGTTCCTGTAAAAGCTGATTAGCGAGTGATATTTCTTGTTGTGTTGTAATAGTAAAGCAGTCGCTTTGTTTTTTTTTTCCCTCTTCTGTGGGTGTTTGATAGGCTACCTCGTTGGTGCAGTCTGTGGGATCCTGCCACCACAAAGAATGCTCTGATGATTGGGCTGTTGTTAGTTCTCGTGTAGCGTAGAACGCCGCGTTCTCTTCTGATCGTACGTGACGCCAGCTGCTAGAGGGAATGATTGATAGCTGTAATCTGTTGCATTCTGTTGGCAACAAATTGTTTCCATCTACCGAGGTCTCCTTTGAGCCACCCCAATGCTACCATGGAGTCGGTCCAGGCATCCCGGTCGATCCGGCTCGAAGGACCAAAACATGTAGGGATCGGCCTACAAGTTAGGATGATAGTTGTGGTGTGATATGATATGATAATTATAGCGAGGGGTCCTAGTCAGGAGAGATGAGTAAAACCGCCCGCGTTGAGTGATTTCCACAATTGCACTGGTTTATTAATAGATATGTCACATACACCTTAACATATAATGCAGTGCAGGCGACTTACCATAACTATGTCGGTACAAAGTACATTAATGTGCGTTGCTAAACCGTACACTGAGGAACGATCTGAATACGAAAATCCTTACTATAAATTGCTCTCTCAGGCACAGGATTATCTTAAATCTTATAATAAAATTATTACAGGATTAAGAATCGAATTCCTCGATAACAACAGCACAAATAAAAAAACCAAAACTTGTTAAATTGCCCACAATCACAATGCCAAAGTTTAATGGTTCCTATGATCAGTGGTTGGAATTCAGAGATACTTTTTCCAGTCTGATCGATTCTGTTGATGATATTGATCCAATCAATAAATTCCACTACGTAAGGGCATCTTTAGAGAGTTAAGCTGCTGTGGTAATTCAGTCGATTAAATTCTCGTCTAGTGGTTGTTCTGTTGCGTGGAAACTTCTGTGTGACCGCTACGATAATAAAAGGTTGTTGACACAAAATCATATTTCTTCGATATTCAACATCGATGCGATCACAAAGGAGTCCTCAGTCGCACTTATACGTCTCGTAGACCAGATAAATAAAAACCTTCGCGCTTTAGAGTTGCTAGGCGAACCTGTCAAGCAGTGGGACACTCTGCTCATCTATATAATCACATAAAAATTTGACGCGAAAACATTTCGAGAATGGGAAGAGTGTAAGGGTCGCTTAGACAAAGAAGCTGCAGGCACTTTTGACATATTTTTGAGCTTCTTGCGAAACCATGCAGATTTGATTGAGACGATAGAATCATCTCGTAACAAAAATTGCAATCAAGTTACCGAAAATAAACAAAACCCAAAAATCAAAACTCTGTTTTCTGTCCAAGAAAGTCGACGTTCTGTTGTCAAGACATGTCCTAAATGTAATGGCCTAGTAATTGCTCACAATTTGTTGCTTTAAGCAATGAGGCCCGTTTAGCAGAATTGCTCCAATTCAAGGCATGTTTTAATTGTATGCGCTCGGGTCATTTCTCAAACCGTTGTAAAAAACCCGGTTGCAAAATCCGGGTTGCACCGGTATAGGACTCCCTGTTCCATTAGGTAGCCTCGTCCAGACCATCATCGAGCATCAATTTCTTCGCTTTTCTCAAGTCCATCCACGATCTTCTGAATATCAGGATCAGCCAGCTGAGATTGTCGCAGGTCAGAGGGCCTTCTTGTGGGTAGATCCACTATCACGGAGCATATACCACAAGCGTTTATGGTTTCTTCGTCACAGTTAAGATGGCTAAGAGCGTCGGCGATCACGTTGGCTTTTCCTGGAGTATATTCGAAGCGAAGGTCATAAGCTTGAAGTTTGAGGGCCCACCTGACTAGGCGACCGGACTGAGACTTCAACGTCATTAGCCACTTTAGGGTTTGGTGGTCTGTACCTACTATCACCGGGTGTCCGTCTATATAGCCGCGGAGGCGGTCAACAGCCCAGACGACGGCCAGAGCCTCCCGCTCTGTCATTGAGTAATTTCGTTCGGCAGGTAAAAGCAGGCGGCTGGCGTACTCGATTGGGCGTTCGTCCTTCTTTTCTCCTTGCAGGAGGACAGCGCCTAGTGCGTAGTTACTGGCATCTGTCCGGAGGATGAACAGCTTCGAGTAGTCAGGCGGTACGAGGGCTGGTGCAGTAGTCAGCTTTGCCTTCAGCTCCTCGAAGGCATTCTCTTGCTCTTCCCCCCATTGCCACGGTTGGTTCTTTCTTGTTAGTCTTGTCAAAGGTTCTGAAATCTGAGAAAATCCTTCTATGAATTTCCTAAACCATGAGCATGTTTGTATGAAACTCCTTAGATGTTTCAACGACGACGGCCTCTTCATCTCCAGAATTGCTTGAATTTTCTCATTGTCTGGTGATATACCGGAAGACGATATGACGTGACCTAAGTACTTTATTTCATCTATGCTAGGGGCTAGCAACACTGGCCGTAATAAGAAGTAAACAAAGATATCCTACGATTTTAATAGCAGAAATTGCTCTAAAAGTGAAATTATTGTGAAAAAGATTTACGAAAACTAATCTCAATCTCAACCCGTGAGTACGTTCAATCATAATCCGACACAGAAGCCTCAAATCGCTTGAATTCACCAAAATAATTTCTACACACTATATAGACATATGTAATATATAGCTGCAACATGGTTTAAAATACAAAATCCAACGGAAACAACACAGAAATTGATAAACAACAAGCAAACTTGGATCAGCTGATTGGCCAATGTCCAGTCGACAAATTGACACCCTGGCTTGACAGTTTTTTTTTTTTCTCTCACAATAACACGGAACGGCTGCGTCCAGCTTGAGTAAATTGGGTCTTTCATCAGCATTACTAAAGACCGATGATGTTCCGAAACGTACATTGACGACACAAATGGATGCGCTCATAAAACTAAAAGGCCAACTCATTTAGTGTACAGAGTGTTGATTGCAAAACTTTGCTCTAATTAAAAATGGACACCAGTCCAGACAGAATTACTATCAGAACAAAATATCGATCGAACTCAGTCGAGGATGTATCGCTATCGCCTGTCTTTGACGATACTCGGTTTAGCTTACCGAATGCGTCCCTGAGCATAGGTGAATTGGAAGTGAATGCTAGAAGTAGTGAAGAGGTCTGGAAACTAAAACTAGACTCAGCTAACCAAGAAATTGAGAATTTAAACCTACAAAATCATTCGCTCAAAACCGAACTGGATAAATTCCGCAAACTCGTTGAAACATATAAAGCCCTAAATAATTCCGAATTATCAATGACACCAATGAACCTCAGAAAAAGAAAAAAGCCGAAGATGCTAATGGCTACACAAAACCAGACAACCATAGTTCGATACAGGAGAAACAATATAAAACTAAATGACAAAATAGTCCCTACACTGAGCACGGTCAACGTAAATACAGACAAAGATTTCGAAAAGGAGAAGACCGATGTAAGTCTGGAGCCCACGACAGACATAGAATCTACTACAACGACAGAGAAAGAGTCCAAAACCGCATCTAGTACACCGAATACCGGCTTATCAAAACTGTTGAATGCGGTTGTCACCCCAGAGAACCAGCATCTAGAAAATTCCGGAGGGACTATAAATCACATATATACCAACGAAAAGTCAAATGCAAACGAAATAATAGAAGACACCGAAGAACCACACTTGGAACCAAATATATTAAATTCAACAAGATTGGAGGAAATGAATAAACATTTTGAACAATATTCTAAGACTGGAGATGCTAACGAAGCAAATGCTGGAGATAAAATACGTTCTAATTCTAATGTAGCTGAGAACAATTTTGATACCAGTTCAACTATTGCTGACGACACAAAACGAAGCAGTCTCAATGAAATTGAAGTCCTCGGCAGCGAAAACAAAAATCTCAAAAAACAAATGGACGATATGAACGAAAAAATTGAGATGTTAATAAAACGGAGTCAAATTCTCATCAAAACTACAAAGGAAGAAGAAAAGAGTTCAACTTCATATAAACAAGCTAGGAAAGATGATATTGAAAACAGTTTGGTAGAAATAACAAATAAGAAACCGAAAATTCATATACTAGGGGATCAAAATAGTGTAGGACTGGCACAAAAACTACTTGATATAAGAAAAAAAAATTGGAACAATAAGTATGATGTCAGTGCATTAAGCAAGCCTCAAGCAGAGTCAATGTATATCCTTAAAAGTTGTGATAGCTTGCTAAAAGATTCAAATAGAAATGACGAAGTTGTATTACTTTTAGGATCAAATGACAAAAAACCCTATGATTTTGTCTTTGGATTGTGCAACGCATTGTATAAACTTCGAGAGCTAAGAGTATACGTGGTTAAAGTTGCAAACAATGAATTCCTAAATGCGGACATGCAAAATCACTACATAAAACTGTTGCGTAATCACTTCAATACAACAAAATTCATAGATGCAAACGCAGAAAATCAATACGGTATCTGCAGAAAATTAAATCTTGACATTGATAGTGTAGATTATGAAAATCTTTATATAAAAAACATAACCCTCCCTTCTGAAGGCAGTCGGGTAAAAAGCGCTGCTCTAAAAAAAACTCAAAATAATAGTACTCAAAGGAATAGTAATAAAAAGGGAACAATTCCGTACCTATTCGAGAATCAAAAATATAAACAACTTGCCGTATGTAAAATCAAACCTACAACAACGTAAACCACAAAAGTAGAATCTCCAAATCCAAAAAGAGGCACAATACCTTATATATTCCGCAGGCAGACAGAAAGACAAAAACAATATTCTCTTGACAAAAATACAAACGGTCCGAATAAACAACATGCGGAATATAAAAATCAATCGAACATTTCGTTGACCACAAAAGTAGGGAATAAACGATCCGCAAGCCCAAACAGGGGCACAATACCTCACATGTTCCGTGCACAGGTAGAAAAACAAAGGGAAATGTACATTGAAGGAATAAACCAGGTTTTCCGCATAGATCAAAAGCTCCCACAAGTAGGATAGTAAGACAAGATAATAGAAGCGCAAGTATGATAGCACACATAAACATTCAAAGTTTAAATGACAAAAAGGTATCACTACTCGAAATTTGGTTAAATAGCTTGGAAGGAAAAAACATTCAAATACTCTGCATCACAGAACACCATAGAATAATAGAAGATCTACAAATAGTTAATATTTCTGGTTTCAAACTGGCGGCTAGCTACTGCCGCAAGAAAAGAACTTCTAAGGGGGGTTCAGCTGTTTTTGTTAGGAACAACTTAGTATGTAAAGACGTACCAAAAATTCAGGAGATGTCGATACCATATATTCTAGAAGTATGTGGTATTGAATTAGCCGGTACCTTTGTTCTTTGCATTTACAGACCAAAGAAGGACAGAAACGATAATTTTATAGAAAACATGGACACCATTCTAAACATTATACAAAAACACAAAGAGCGAAAGGTTATAATCTGTGGAGACTTCAACATCAACTTAATGATTAATGATCCGGAATCTAAAGAATTCATTTGCCTATTGGAGTCCTTTAATATGACAAGATATATATACGAGCCAACTCGCATTACGCAGCACAGTAGCACGTGTATCGATAACATTATATCAAATATGCCCCTGCATGATGCAAATGTAATTGAAGTCGGCTTGTCTGATCACACGTTACAATGTGCTACTATAAGTGTTCCAATGAAAGTAAAATCGGTGTACTTCACCGTGGTCAGAAATATGAAAAACGATAATCTCCTGAACTTAAAAAGCCAGCTGGCTAACGAGTCGTGGGAGGATGTATATAAACAGTCAAACTGCGATGCAGCATTTGACTGTTTATATACATCTTTTCAATATTTTCTTCAGCTTCAGCTTTTGAGGTAAATTGCCCCCTCATTCGCGTCAAAAATAATGTTGACAACAAAACTGATACTGGTTGGGTCTCACAGGGAATCAAAAAGTCCTGCAAAACAAAAAGGGAATTGTTTATCAGGATGAAAAAAACTAAAAATAAAGATGAAGCTCTGATAAATCATTATAGGCTGTATTGTTCAATATTAAACAGGGTTGTATCAATAGCAAAAAAAAACTATCATGAGAAAAAGATAATAAAGTCTAATGACATAATCAAAACTACATGGCAACTAGTGAACAAAAGTGTAAAAGGAAATAGATCGGTGGAAATAAGTGGTTTCACTGGACTCTCAGATGGTGATAACACTACTAAATCCGATTATGATGCGCCTGATCTTTTCAATATTTTCTTTACGAATACTGTTAGTGTTCCACCGCAACATTGTACTGTTGCTGAAAGCTGTGAATTACCACAATTTACGCGAGAATCGATGTTTGTCAGACCAATGTCTATGGATGAGTTGACAAAGACTATCTGTTCGCTTAAAAACAAAATGTCTTGCGGATATGACCATATACCAGCCTGTGTAATAAAATTTATCTTTGAAACCGTAGCAAAGCCACTACAATTTATCATAAACAAATCCTTAAGTGAAGGTGTCTTTCCCCAAAGGCTCAAAAAGGCCCAAGTTAGACCGATCCACAAAAAAGGCGATAAGTTAGACATTAACAACTATAGGCCCATATCTCTCCTTCTGACACTATCAAAAATATTTGAAAAGGTAATGGGACACAGACTCGGAGCTTTCCTGTCATTGAATAATATCTTATCACCTGAGCAATTTGGTTTTAGGGAGGGTGTCTCCACAGCAGATGCAATTTTTGATATGTGTGACTTTGTGGCAGAAAGTTTGGATCGTAAGGAAAATGTTATATCTGTCTTACTAGATCTGTCAAAGGCCTTCGACCATGTAAATCACAACATCCTACTTGATATAATGGATAGGTATGGAATCAGGGGAGAAACAAATAAATGTTTCAGATCGTACCTGGAAAGTAGACAGCAAAGCGTGGTTTTGCCTATCTTGGATAAATCCAAAACCATGTTGAATATTGAATCTGAGACATTAAACATAGGCAGAGGAGTGCCACAGGGTAGCATACTAGGCCCTATACTTTTTCTCTTGTATGTAAACCACCTACCTAAAATCGTAAACGATAAAGTTGTTATGTTTGCTGACGATGTATCTGTTTTTTTTAAATTCCAAAGAGACCAAAATGAAAACCTTTCGAATGTGATTTCAGAATCAGTCACCAAAATAGTAAACTGGTTTAAGACACTTAACCTTAACACAAATGCTAACAAAACACAGTTGATTCATTTCAGAAATTACAACACTAAACCTATAAACTTAAACTTAAAGCTAGACCAAAAAAATATTGAATTAGTTCCAAATGCCAGGTTCCTAGGAATATATGCCGACGAAAACCTAAACTGGAAAAAACACATTGAGATCCTAGAGAACAAACTCAGTAGCTTCTGCTACGCATTACGATCGCTTTACAAAATAGCTACAAAAAAAGCCGCCTTGCAGGCATACTTCGCCTTCTTCCAATCTAGAACCCTCTATGGACTAGCAATGTGGGGAAATAGTGTAGACGTAAATAAAATTATCGTCCTACAAAAGAGATGCGTCCGTATTTTGGATAACGTTGGTAGTAACAGAGATTCGTGCAGGGATTCTTTTAAAAAACTAAAGCTACACACTATAACAGGGTTATATATAATTGAGTTGTGTAAATTGGTCAGACGTCACCCTGAAAAATTCCCTCAAAGACCACCTGGTGTCAGCAATCGTCTGAACGAAAGAAATCATAAAAAACTAGAAGTTCCTCAATGTAGAACTACTACCTTCTCTCGGGGAACAAAAATGATAGCCATAAAGGTTTACAATAAGTTACCAGAAGCCTTAGTAGTCTTAGAATATCGTAAATTTTTTATAGCACTAAAAAAACTTTTGGTGTTTATATGTCCTTACAGCTTAAGTGAATTTTGTAATTTTGACATTGAATCATGTGTATATGACATTTTGAAATTATCTCCTAATTCAGACTGATTATTATGACCTATAACTTATTTTAAATGCAATTAACTGTAGCACTAGGGAAACTTTTGATGATCATGTGTGTCCTCATATCCTAAGTGAACTTAATAATTTTGACATGGAATCCTGTGTGTGTATGTACATTTTGAAATTATCTCCTAATTATTATGACTGACATTATTATTATGACCTATAAATTAATATCAAATGACCACAGTTTTCTATTTTACTATTAATTAATTATAGGCGTGTTATTTTACTTTAAATGAGGATGAATGTTGTTGTGTACATATTTTTCATGTAAATACTTATTTTTGTACTAATTGCTACACCTTAAGGGTAAAATTACATTGTACCTAAGTGATGCGAACTGTAACACCTCCATCTAACGTGTAATTTATTGCAATAAACAAATTGAAATTGAAATCATCACATGCAAACTTACACTTTTCTCGGTTTGCTCGCAGCTTGAATGTTCTTAGTCGGTCAAACACTGCACGCAGATCCTGTATGTGCTGGTCGAAATCAGGTGATATAACCAGGATATCATCTAGGTAACCTAGAATGGTTACATCCTTCAATGATGGGCTAGCACGAAATCTGTCTATAAGGCGTTGGAATGTTGACGGGGCAATCTTCAGGCCAAAGGGCATGCGAGTGAAACGGAACGTTCCCATAGTCGGTACTGAGAAAGCTGGTTTATCCCGGTCCTCAATGTTCTTGATTCCCACCTGCCAGAATCCTGATTTGAGATCTATGATGCTCATTACGCAGCCAGGTTTAGTGCTCTGTATGAGCTCATCTATAGATGGCATTGGGTATTTATCGTTTCTTGTAATTGCGTTCAGCTTTCGGAAGTCAACGCAAAATCTGAACTCACCTTGGCGTTTCTTCGATACCAGCAGTGCTGGTGCACCCCATGGTGATTCACACTCCTCGATAATACCCTCCTCAAGCATTTTCTTTATCTCCTGACGCATAATTTCTTTCTTCGCTGGTGTAACGTGATATGGGGGCACGAAGACCGGAGGATGACTTCCGGTGTCAATCTTGTGGTCTGCATACTCCGTTGGAGATCCTTGTTCTTTGAAGATGTCTTCAGATTCGTCCAGGAGCTGGGAAAGTAACCCATGGTCATTTGTTAGTTCATGAGACTCATTGGCTAAAACACTTATTGGTTTAATCCCGGACTCATACACAAGCTCATAATGAATTGTTGGATTTTCTGAGAAACTCCACACTGAGCGTCCAAAATCGAGGGAGAGATTCGCCTTAACAATAAAGTCAATGCCTAATAGTGATTCATTATTAGTTGCTTGCAACATTATCA
Source organism: Argyresthia goedartella (assembly GCA_949825045.1). Classification (NCBI taxonomy): domain Eukaryota; kingdom Metazoa; phylum Arthropoda; class Insecta; order Lepidoptera; family Argyresthiidae; genus Argyresthia; species Argyresthia goedartella. Next base: position 21,872,756 of record OX463828.1, read on the forward strand.
TAAACTCTACACTTATAGTTTTATGTAGCAATTGAACGTCAATCATAGTTTTCTTTACATCCATTACTTGGGTTTTACCATCAGCAAGTTTGACAGTTTGTGTAGCATCAGTCATAGGGTGGCTTTTTTCTACTAGCAAGGCATATAATGAACTACCAGCAATAGATTTCTTAGCTGCAGTATCTACTAGAGCTGTCCCTTTTGAGCCAAGAATGCCAATGTGCATTAGCGGTCGATTACCGCTAAAGCAAGACTCCCCCTGTATTATTATATCCTTACATGTTTTAGACTTAGTCACATTTTCTTCGACTGGTATATCACATGCGTAAAAACACGAACTTGCGAATACAGAGTTGCAATTTGGACAGTTCTGTCTGATAAACCCTACTTCTCCGCAGTTGTAACAGGCAACACCTGAATTATTGCCTCTAGGCGCCGACAAACGTGGACATGAAGAAACAGTATGAGTTGCATACCTTTTGCAATATGTACAGTACATACGCTTTGTCGAATCAGCAGCGGCCGGCGACGGTGGCGGCACGGCGCTCTGACACTGCAGTGCCGGCGTGGCAGACTGGGCGGCCGGTGCGAGCAACCTCTGCGCCCAAGTCGACGACTGTGACCGGGTGCGCTGAGTGCCCGTATCACACGGCTCGTATAATGACTGAGCGGTGCCAAAATGGGCGCGCTGGGGCGCCAGCAACCGCTGAGCAGGCAGGCTGGTGTGCAGCGACCCGACGCCGGGCGGCTTACAGGACGGCGGGGCAGTAGCAGCAAATCGGGCCGGTGACCGCTGCCTTGCCGGCAGAGAGTAGTCTCGTGCCGAGTCCTCCACACTTCGAGCTTTCCGCAGAAGTTCATCATATGTTTTGAAGTCTTCTCTGTCAATTCTCTTCCTCAACTTGATGTTTAACATTCCGTATAACATGTCCAATTGTAACTTCTCGCTCAGATCTCCTTTAGGTAGTTTGGCGAATTGGTATCTCACTTTGCTGACGAACAGGTCCACACGATCCTCTGTACCACACCATCCTGTACAAATCCTGGTACACCCTGAATGGTGGTTGTCGTTCGCCGAACGCAGATCTAAGTTAACTGATGGCGTCCTCCCACGTCTGGATACCGCCTTTACCCCTTGCCACCATGTCGCAGCGGCATTCGTGAGAAGGAGTGATACACCGCGCAGCGCGTTTTCGTCTGAGACGTTGGTTGCACTTTTGTATGTGACGATTGCGTCAATGAAATTTTCTAGTGACTCGATTGGGGCGCCGGTATTTTGCTTGACACTTTGCGAAATTTCCATTCGAAGGTGATAAGTTTTCGGCCGGCGTCGAAGATCTCACATGCTCCAATAGCTGATTACAGAACTCTGTTTGAGTTTGTATTATTGAAGCTATTAGGGCGGCGAAATCAGCTTGGCCGACCGTAATATTTGGCGCGTCGGAGCCATTTTCTCCGCCATCATTCTCATCTAATGAGGCGAACGAGTTTTCTGAAGGCTTTTTCCGTCCGCGAGGCATTGTTCTTTCACGAAAGTAATTACCACGAACACTAAACACGTTGGGCAGCCAGTTTAGCAGTTTTGAATCCGTTTATTATAAGATTTTACTTATTATAGATATAAAAAACACGCTACGATTTGTTTGCGGTTCGCACATCGAAAATACTCTCCCGGACTTCGACGGTAGGGGGCAAAGGATGCGTTCCAAGAAGCTTTTATTTAACGAACGCGTCCGACGGAGAGTATTTACGAGGTGCTCGTCTTGTGCGTGGATGGCGCTGGGGGTCCCGCGCTACAATATTCATTGCCGCTATGAGCTGCTTTGACGTGGTAGCTAAGCAGGATAATCTTGATGTTGGGTGGCGGCCGTCGAAGATGTTTGGTCTTTTGGCTGACAATTCCACTTCGTGTACAGCATCTATCCGTCCACCAACTCTCATCATTCCAAGTTCTTCTAAGAACGGAGACAAATTTCGTGTCCGCCCAGTTTCTAATACTCTGCTTTGTTGTAATAATTGTAATTTAGCGGTGGTATTTACACACCTACTGTGAAAGGTGGAAAGTGAGGATTATAAGATCACTTAATGTAAGAAGTGACACACTAGATATTTTAATTAAAAATCTGTTAGTATTATACCAATATTAATCTGTTACATATTTTAATTTCACTATATAATTATTTCGTGTAAAATTGTTGTTTGTTTTTGGTGCTCCGGGACGTAGCACAGGTCAGCCTGGCCGTGTTAGAATATAGATGTTTTTAATACAAAATATCTTTATGCTAATACTCGGTTAATTATTTTTCTTATGCATTTAAATGGTAATTTCTATCAGTGTAATTACATTTGGTTCGATCAAACACTGAATATTCTAATAGTCTTGGGATATCACGTTAATTTGACAAGACGTAGTATATTACGAGGTTTATAAAATACAATACATACTAAAAACTTACTGTTAAATTCCACAAGGCATATAACCTTATTTAGGGGCTTTATCTATTTTATTTCAAGGTATGTTAATCGTCACGAAAAGGCGCGGCAACGCGCCAGGTAGTGAGGTATCATTTACTGACAAAATTCTATAAACATTGTTTAAAAACACAATGACATTTTCAAAACGTAGATAACGTTAGAAAATGATGGTACAATACATTTGAGGATTAATACAGGGTTCTAACTATTTTATTATTGGTTTTTGATTGAACAACTGTTGGCGCGAAGAATTAGCACCAAACAGTGCTGCCACCTTGGTACGTGAGTTTTCTTTTGAGTTTGCTCGGTGTCGAGGGCCAGTAGTGAACAAACGGTCAAATAATGAGCATCTTTGTGTTGTTTGTCAGAATACCTGTTGGGACGTTGACGGAGATGGGTGACTGAGTTAAGGTTTAATGAAATTTATTATCACTAAAGACATAGGTCACTTACGTGATAACATAGATAAAAATACATTTAAATGTCCGTCGTCGACATAGTTCTAATAAGTACAATACGAGGTGACAGCCAGTACAGTTCGGGTAGGTATGTCAAAAAAATTATGAAGTAACTATGTAAGTATAGAAGGACTTATGGTTACATTCCCACTTGTCGATAAAATATGTTGAGTTAATAGTCTTTTGAATGCATACATTGTTTGAGCGTTTCTTATAGATGAGGGTAGTTGGTTATAAAGTCGCGCTCCGCCAGTAGTTATCATCGTTTTGCCGTAATTAGTTCGATGTCTGGGTATGACTAGGAAGCTTCCTCGCCGCGTACAGCGGCCGCCTATAACATGTTTTCGCTGGGTGAACGTTATGTTAGTATGGATACTACTGTTGAGGGATTTTCGAATAAACATACATACGCTATACTTGTAAAGATTTTTAATATCCATTAATTTTGTTTCTGCATATACTTGTGACTTGTGTTTCGACGCAGATGAAGAAGAGTGCGAGTTGTTTTACCAGAATAGTACTGGTCGCCTTCGTTCTGGTCGTTTTGTAACTCGACTGCCTTTCAGGGCCGATCGACCGCCACTAGGAGAATCTAGGAAGATGGCTGAGACGAGATTGATGTCGATGGAGCGTAGAATGACAAGTGACGCCGTATTTAAACAAAAATATGTTGATTTCATGAGGGAGTATGAGTCGTTAGGACACATGTCGGTATCGGGTGTGGACTGGAGATCTGAGGATCATTGTTTCCTTCCACACCATGCCGTCCTACGAACCTCACCGGCAAGATTCGAGTTGTTTTTGATGGGTCAGCACCTACCTCGAACGGGATGTCCCTGAATCAGTGTCTACATTCGGGACCCAAGTTGAGTCGTGATATTTCGGATATTCTCACGAGCTTTCGGAGGCACCAGATTGTATTTGTCGCAGACATTCGGATGATGTTTAGGCAAACGGTAATTCATCCGGCTGACAGAAGGTATCAGGTACTGCCCTGTGCACGTGGGGACGTTGGCCCCTGAGTTGCGCTCCGAGTCGCAAACGAATTCTCAGGGCCCCATGCCGTGTCACCCTGGGTACGGCCCTGTGGAGGCTGTTGGCCGGACCGGTTCATGCACTACAGATTGTTGTGGGGCCCACCACAATATCCGCACATTTGTGTGCGCGTGCAGTCCCTAGCCATGTGTGGCCCGAGGCACAGGAAACACCAGCTCCGCTGCTTGGCCATCCGGCGCCGTCCCTGAACCCTAAGTTCCCCGAACCTATTGCAATTGGCCACAGCATGGCCAATCTGCCTACAACATGGGCAGGTCTCACCATGTGGGGTCCATTCACTCACAGTCCCATACGACTGCCGGTTGGTGCGGTCCTTCCTCGTCGGAGGGCCCCTACTCACAGCGCTCCCGGCAGCTCTCTGTGGCTCCGAAGGATGGGTGACCGTCAACCCCAAATTCTCTGCCCGTCGAGCCTCCTCTTCCAAGAATCCGACCAAGTCGGAGAAGGCGGGCAGGTCCTCGGCCGACCTCCCGTGAGACTGTTCGAAACGAGTCTGCACGTCAGCGGGTAGGCGGGAAAGTACAATGTACAACAGTAGGTACGACCATTCACCAACCGGAAGTCCAAGATTCTCTAGAGCCTTGGTGACGGACAACAATCGGTTCAAAACCTCCGCCTGTATGGCCCCGACCTTGTTCACAACCGGGATACTAAACAAACGGTTCAGTTGGGCATCGGCCAACCTCCGTTTGTTATGGTAACGTCTGACCAACAATTGCCTGGCCGTTTCATAGTTACCCTCCGTAACTGTCAAATGAGCGACCAGCTCCCTAGGCTCACCCCTCAATGCTGCCACCAGCTGAGCCATCTTGACAGACTTGGTAATGTCCGATCGCATGTGCACCAAACTGTCGAACAGATTGATGAAGCTCATCCATTCACCGGACACGCCGTCAAAAGTAGGCATAGTTATGGCAGGTAACCTGGACCCCGATCCCTGAAGCGGCAGAGGTGCTTCAATGTCACCACCATGGCTGGACTCGCGCTGTCTACGTATGTCCGCAGCCTTCTGCGTGATAGCAGCTGCCATCTCCATACATTGGTCGACATCCCCTATCAACCGTGACAGCCTGTCAGGTGCGCAACCATCAACTGATTCCGCCTGCGCGGACAATTCGAGCACCCTATTGTAACGTTCCTTAACGTCCATAGACCGCTCCAATACCACATCATGCCTATCTAAACGGTCTATCAGACCGTATGCGGAGGAAAACCATCTGAGTTCCTTAGAAACACCCTTCTGGATTTCAGACAACGACATGATCGGAACGATACTTACTCACAATTTGCAGTAACTCAATTTTATTGGACCCTCCAGTCTACAACCCAAACGAGGGAACCCTAAACCACAACTTAAACAATGTTGTTTTCCTTAAACAATAGGAACCGAGTTTTATATCTATATAAATTCTGTAAATACAATTTAGTTTCCCTTTATCATTATAACACACACAGATAGTCAATATTAGTTCAAGTTATAAATTGCTATAAACTGAAAACAATGTAATAGCCTGCTATCAATAGATGTAACTACCTATGTTAACCAAAACATTCATTCAATAGCATTACTAGACCACTAATAGATTGACTAACTGGTAATTCAATGCAATTTTCAATTCAATATCTGTCTATCTACTACCAGCAATAGACCTATAGCTTACAATACTAACAATCTATGTGGATATAGGAACAACAACCAAGTTACCTAATAACCGCCTATACCTACAGATTGATAGTCCCAAATCGTGCCTTCCTGGAGCCCTTGACGGCTGCAAATCTCAGGAAGCCACGCTCTAGCTACCAAAATGTTCAGGCTTCTCAGCACCTAATGACCTCGTAGGGGCCCATCAGCTACGAGGTAGCGTAACGATCAGTTGCCAAGAAGCGTGAACGTCGGCGATTCACCGAGCTGAAGTTAATTGGGGTCGATCTAACCTGGTCTGTGCTTCGGTCCCGTCAACCTCCTGTCTCTCTGCAAGGCCCGGGTGCACCCTAGGCTCTTCTTGGTAGACAGGTTCTTCAGCCAACCAGGTATGACTGGCGGGCCAGCTTCAATGAGCACAGTGTTCCAACACAGGTTATGTTACGTGGTAAAAACAATCGGGCACGAAAATGCGAACTTTATCTGGTTCGAGAAACAATAACACACTCAGCTATTTGAACAATCCTGAGGGAAACCCGAATACATTCCAGATGGCCTGCGATTTAATTTCAACACCCTAATCAAAACGCGTTTACATTGCGAGGGCTTTCGTCTGTCAGTTGTCAACAAAAACTGCTGGGTTGGCAGCTAACGTCAAATTCAAAATGGCCGTTCAGAAACCATCGATCGAATATCGATTTGGAATCGAACAGAATGACCTGCCGTATATGGTGGATAAAAGACTACATTGTTCTATTTGCTGATGAGATATCTATTATTTTCAAGGTGAATAGACAAGAAAATATTCTAGACGACACCAATAGTAGACTCTCTCATGTGTTAAGTTGGTTCAATGTAAACAACCTGTTATTAAACTCAAAGAAGACTAAATGTATCAAATTTTGTTTGCCTTATATACGACAGGTTGAAAATAGTGTTAGAATAGGATCTGAAAGATTGGACCTCGTTGAGGACACAATCTTTCTTGGAATCATTATAGATTCGAAACTTCAATGGGGTCCTGACATAACTAATCTCGCACGAAAACTTAGCTAAGCCTCTTTTGCAGTCGAGACAAATCAGAAATCTTATAGATGTTGAAACTGCCAGATTGGTTTACTTTAGTTATTTTCACAGTATTATGTCTCATGGAATACTGCTCTGGGGGAGAGCATCAGATATAAATACGATATTTGTTTTACAAAAAAGGGCGATCAGGGCGATATATCAATTAGATGCTAGAGGATCATTAAGAGAAAAATTTAAATAAATTAATATACTTACCTGTCAATATGTATACGAGAATATCATGCATGTAAGAAAAAACGTAGCTTAATTGAAAACTGTAGGTGATAGCCATACAATTAACACTGAACATAGAAATAGGTTAGCACTAGCATTATTTAAACTAAGTATGGTATGCACATTATTCATTGGGCACTGTATTCGCTTCTACAATAAAATACCACAGGAATCATTGATCCTTCCTAAAAACAGGTTCAAAACCTATGTTAAAATGAGCTGTTAAGAAAGTCCTATTATAGTATTAGTAATACTTAGATGACAAACTGCATGGTCCATACCATCTCAGTGCACAGAAATTCGAAGAGGGGAGATGGATCAAGTCTATCGCTCGCCGGCGAATTTCCTTAGACCGAAACCAGTACCTGTTGCCAAGTCACTTTTTTAAAAAGAAGTTATGGGGGAGTTTCTTGCCATTTCTTCTTAAACCCAAGGCCCACCTTCCGAAACGGTGTAGTCTTTTTTATATAAAAAAATTAAAAATTTAGTTATAAGTAACTAAATTTTGACGTTGAAAAAGATAATTATAAAAATCATGAAAAAGATAAAAATAATAATAAAAATTGATTCTGAATCTGAATCTGGGATGTAATTTTTTATTTTTGTTTTTTCATGACACGATGTACGATATAAAAATAATCTTAACTAATGACTGAAGTATAAAATCGTATCTATAAAAGCAAATAGGATGTGTCAAAATAACAATTTACAAAAGAAATAAATAAGAACAAACAAAAGCTTTGATGAACATAACTTAAGAGATACCACATTGGAGCAGCCGTCCACGAGTATGACTTGTGCACCAACCATCACCCCCTCGCCCTATTTGAGGGAGAGGAGCAACCCGCTACACAGAGCTGCCGCATGCTAAGACATTTTAATGAGATCGGGACCATAAACTCTGGCTGATAAATTACATTCCTGATTGTTATGTCTTGATAATAACTGTTTGAGTTAATAATAGCAGAGGTGGAGTAAACAAGCTAAAGAAAATTGTTGTTTTATATCCTACGGGGATATACAGATTTTATAACTTTTATATTCCAACAGCATGACACAAGATTATGTAATATTTGAATCAGCCTTACGTGCCAATGAAAGGTTTCATATTGTGCAAGATACAGTTTCTAAGCATTCTTTCTCTCGCTTCACACGACCTTGCTGTAAACACATAATAAAAAGTAATGACCCTTTAAAAGAAAAACAAGAACAGAAATATTTACCCCCAACAATCTTAATTTTTATGTTTCTTGCGCGAATAAGTTTAATGGGGAGGAAGTAGAGATTTTTTATAGCTTTATTATTTGGTTGGTTGGTCCAGGATCGCAATAAATGGCGAATTAAAATGGAGGCCTCACACTCTACAGTGGGTGCAGGAGAGGCTGAATAGATAGATAATTATTTGATGGTTGCTGAGGCTAAATATTGTTTGAGAGTACATCTACAGTCAGCCCACATTCTCAGATATAGTCTTCTTGACCACGCCATCTATTCTGATCCCGAGCCTCCCGCATCCACTGCCTACGTGAGTAGGACTTAGAACGAACCCTTTCTTGGAAAACGGCCAAAGGGACTCGAAGAAGTGAGAAAAACACTTTGAAATAATTAGTTTTCACTTCAGGGTGATTAAATTTTTTGGTCGTTTTGCTTTTATCGTGAAATGTAAATCAAAATATATGCTTGAGAGCTCCGTGGTCTAGTGGGTTACACGCGTGATTCTCACGCAGGCGGTGCAAGTTCGTATCCCGGAGCTGACCATTTACCAACGAGATAAGTTATTTATCTTATAAGTACATTGTACGTATGTTCTAACGGTGATGAAAAACATCATGAGGACCTAACCTTTATTACTCCGAAGCTGCGACGATGGGCTAGCCACCTGTCACGCAAAGTGGAGTATTGAATAACTGGCTAAAATTGGGCACAATTGTGCCTCTGCCACCCCTTATGGGGAAAGGCGTTACGGTATGTGAGCAAATTAGATGCTTTAATTCCATTATTTTCCGGGGTGTTATTTTTGGAGTAACCAAGTACCTGGTCGCCCACGTACATCCTGGCTCCAAAATCTGAGAGAGTGGTTCGGGATGAACACAACATCCCTTTTCCGAGCGGCATTATCCCGTGAGAAGATCGCCGTAATGGTCGCCAACCTCCGATAGGAGATGGCACCCGAAGAAGAAGAAAGTAAGAAATATGTTACTGTGATTTATAGAAGAGTTTTCCTTTTTGAGATAGGTACTTAAATCATGTTAAGGATCCACTGTGAAACAGAAAGCTTCTTGTTAATATTAATGGGAGCCTCCAAAGATACCGCAAAACGCATGAATTGAGACATCAACTCCTTTAAAAAGAAAAAATCGCCCAAGTACTAGTCAGACTCGCGTACCGATGGCACAAATTGCATTTTTTGTCAAGCAATCTCTTTACGGTTTTCGGATTTTTCCTTTATTTGTGCTTTAAGACCTTGCTTTGTGCCAAATTTCATGGTTGTAGGTCAACGGCAAACACCCCACAGGTTTTGATTCCCTAGCGAGTAACAAGCAAATTCAGCAAAGTGGTATGACCCATATTATAGGTCCTATAAGTTTGATTCTTTCTCGGCTCCAAGGCACCATAGATCTGAGTAATTAATATCAATTTCAACTGATACCTTCTCGCGTTCCTGAGAAAAAGGGTCTTGAGAGACTGAATATCGGCCGGACAATTGATGATCGTTTAAGGGTTCCTTTTTTCTTTATATGTTGCGGAACCCTAAAAATGTAGATCAGCTACGAGAAACAATATTTTTGTACCCAGGCACCGTATTGAATACTGAGCGAAGGCTTGAGTGTGGTGGATGACTTAAATTAAGTGGATACCTCGATCGTGCAAAGGTCCCCGTTATTCCAGGCGGAAAGACCCGAAGTGTGAGAGGGACGGAATCAGGGAAAAATAATATAATGTAACGCCAAACCACATAAAAGTTTGTAACGTACTACCTCCTTGACCATATTGGCTACTAGCGGATTAGCCAGTTAAAAACTAAAACTATAAAAATTCGGAAATTCGGGTCTGGAATCTCGTCTGGCAGCTGATTGTTTTTTTTTGGCAGACATTGTTTGAGCTCTGAAACGTGAGGTTGTATCTTCTGCATCAATAATTTTTAAGTCACGCCTTTAGTTGCGGCGATGGGCTAGTCCCTTTAGTACTGTAATGGAGCTGAATGTTTAGTTGCTGTAAAGTGCAGTAGTTGATTTGAAACTTCCCTACTATCCCCAATCCATGGGTAAGCATTGGTTCGTAGTTAGTCTTTCTTATTTTCGTGTATTTTATACTCTCTATGTATTTCCCTTTTCTATACAGTGTCTATTGGACTGCGGCACTCTTAGGTCCTAATTACCCTAGGGCCCTCGTCGGAAGTCTCCGTGTGGGGAGCCGTCGCCTGATAGCTGGGCGCCGTAGCGCTTTTGTATTCCTATCATTCACACTGATCTCTTTCCAGGGTTCCACGCCGAGGAGTAATATCCTCCTGGAGCTAACGGAGCTCTGAATCGGTTCCACGCTGAGGAGTAATATCCTCCTGGCGCTAACGGAGCTCTGAATCGGTTCCACGCTGAGGAGTAATATCCTCCTGGCGCTAACGGAGCTCTGAATCGGTTCCACGCTGAGGAGTTATATCCTCCTGGCGCTAACGGAGCTCTGAATCGGTTCCACGCCGAGGAATAATATCCTCCTGGCGCTAACCGCATAATCACTTGTTGACGTCTGGAGAAGTGGACCAGTCGGATTGAGTCTACCAAGGAGCTGAAATCTACAAATTCCCGGCGAGTCCCTATCCAGCGTTTCAACTATATCACCAATATTCGACTCACGACCCTGTGATTAATAAATGTATCTTGAGCCTGCCAACAATCTCTTTTGGTCAGGTTAGAGTCCACTGTTTCAATGGCGCCCGGATTAAGGGAATATTGGTGATAGAGTTTTATGTCTGGTCAGAGTAGTTAGGCCATAAGAGCGCCGTAGAACGCTAGATTTCTTTCGTAGCTTGTATATTTTGTTGTGTTTATTTTTGTCTGACAGGAGTATATTTGATCGTTTATCTGGGTACCTACCTCATTTCTACATTATTTATGGTCGCAGTCTGACGGCCGTTGTCATATTATAATTGTTGATAAATATTTTCCTCCAAATTCTCAGTACGAAAAATAAATTAATAAATTGTGAAGATTTTAGTAGGGAAACTTTTCGGACTATTAAATAATAAATAAGGTTAGGGTTTAACGGCCGATTTCTCGTACATTTAATCTGTTGTTGACAGTCCTTTATCAATTTCAGCTGTCAAAACGGTAGATCAATGGCTTGATTTTGTACCAGAAACCGGGCGTTAGTCGTGTACTCTGCTTACTTTCATGTAAATTTGTACAGTTTACTAGATAGGTAGTAAACATGACGTTTCCTATAAAATATCTGTCGCTAAATAAGGCTGAATTGGAGTATGAGGTTGAGCTTCGAGGAGGTACACCGGGTACTGTTCTGGACCTCAGGAAACAGCGCTTGTACTTGTGCCGAGCGATCTGTGTCTGTCTGAGAGCACCTTCTGTCTGAAGATAGGCTGCGACAGCGTTCTCGTCTTATTCAATAGTAGTTAACGATTCCTTTATGTATGTAATAAGTATTTTGACCCTTGTATTCTAAAAACCATCTATATCTACAGCTATGTAAAAGTTCTTTATTGTGTACCGTTACTCTGCAATGTCTGTTACTTTAGCTTATGGCCTCTTGAACTATAATTCTCTACTTTTTTACTCTTTGTTGTAGAATAGATATTCTACTCTATTATTATTTTCTGTACCCACTAACGGTGCAGGAAGTCTTGAACACTTGAGGGAGCTGCCCCTCATGGTGTTATTCTGCGTTACGATAGTAGCTAAGCTATCGGGGCGTTTATGTACTAAGGTTCTTATTTTAGTTCAAGGGATCTTGCTTATTTTTCAACTTCTGACAGTTAGTCTGGGTGTGCATTTGGCTATAATAATGGCACCCTGTGTGTAAGGCTGTGTTTACACGATGTTAGTGTGAACTCTTGTATGAACTTAGTATGAATTCTGATGTCTGATTGTTGGTACGAATGTGTGATGTAACATCATCACTGATGTTGGTATGTAGTTGAGCTAGACTGTTAGTTATATATTTCTCTGACATTGTAGATTGCGAGCTTTAGAGAATTTTATCTTAAGTAGTTAATTTGCTAAGTTAGTTTAGTTTAGTTAGTATCTTAGCGGATTTTATCAGGTAAAATCCTACCCAAACAAGACGGGTATGTAACGTACTACCTCCTTGACCATATTGGCTACTAGCGGATTAGCCAGTTAAAAACTAAAACTATAAAAATTCGGAAATTCGGGTCTGGAATCTCGTCTGGCAGCTGATTGTTTTTTTTTGGCAGACATTGTTTGAGCTCTGAAACGTGAGGTTGTATCTTCTGCATCAATAATTTTTAAGTCACGCCTTTAGTTGCGGCGATGGGCTAGTCCCTTTAGTACTGTAATGGAGCTGAATGTTTAGTTGCTGTAAAGTGCAGTAGTTGATTTGAAACTTCCCTACTATCCCCAATCCATGGGTAAGCATTGGTTCGTAGTTAGTCTTTCTTATTTTCGTGTATTTTATACTCTCTATGTATTTCCCTTTTCTATACAGTGTCTATTGGACTGCGGCACTCTTAGGTCCTAATTACCCTAGGGCCCTCGTCGGAAGTCTCCGTGTGGGGAGCCGTCGCCTGATAGCTGGGCGCCGTAGCGCTTTTGTATTCCTATCATTCACACTGATCTCTTTCCAGGGTTCCACGCCGAGGAGTAATATCCTCCTGGCGCTAACGGAGCTCTGAATCGGTTCCACGCTGAGGAGTAATATCCTCCTGGCGCTAACGGAGCTCTGAATCGGTTCCACGCTGAGGAGTAATATCCTCCTGGCGCTAACGGAGCTCTGAATCGGTTCCACGCTGAGGAGTTATATCCTCCTGGCGCTAACGGAGCTCTGAATCGGTTCCACGCCGAGGAATAATATCCTCCTGGCGCTAACCGCATAATCACTTGTTGACGTCTGGAGAAGTGGACCAGTCGGATTGAGTCTACCAAGGAGCTGAAATCTACAAATTCCCGGCGAGTCCCTATCCAGCGTTTCAACTATATCACCAATATTCGACTCACGACCCTGTGATTAATAAATGTATCTTGAGCCTGCCAACAATCTCTTTTGGTCAGGTTAGAGTCCACTGTTTCAAGTTGTTTAAAAAAATGCTATTTTGTCAAAAATATTTTCAAGGAGAGTTTACTTATACATATTATCCACATTTTGTTTTCCACATTGATTTCAGAATAATAGGAAAAAATAAAACAATGTAGAGGTCTTTTCGCAATTAAATTCTATCGAGAAAATTTCACACAATCGCGTTTTCCTTCTGTGAGAATCTTAATCAAATATTTAATAATTGTTAACTCGAAAATCAAATCTGTAGATAACTTTATAGTGCAGTAAATAGACTAAAAAAACCCCATATTTTTTTCGTATCACCTTAAGCAACCTCAGTGCAGAGAGGGATTTTAGAGCTTCAGCGACATTATTTCTGCATCTATTTGATAATTCAGGGTGTTTTATAAAATAACATAGCAAAGGCATTTAAAATTATACTCGTACAAGTATATGCTATTAATATCGTGTTTATCACTAAGAACGTGGATTAGGTAATAATAATAATAATAATACCTTGAACACTATATACATATATTGCTCTCTAGCCCCAAACTAAGATAACCTGTATCTTGGTTACCAGACGACAACGATACACATACTTATATAGATAAATATTATACTTAGATAGATAAACAACCATGACTAGGGTGCAAATATCCATTCTCATCAATCATATATTTGCCCCCACAGGGACTCGGACCCGGGACCCTTGGGTTCGTAGGCAGGTCACTGCCGACTCAGCCATTCGGGTCGTCAAACTTAGATACTTGTACATACTTACTTCCTCCTGTGGTATAGAACTGTTGTCAAAAATAACCAAAATTAAGAAAAAATATATGATTTAGATGATTCTATACTTTAGAGATAAAGCATTGCTGAATTGGGCCCACAGAACCAGAATACGAGTACTCGTGGTAACCAAAAGCTCTCAAGGGAATGAGATTTTTACCGCGAATAGTAAATTGTATTTATATGAGAGTTCTTATATACTTATGGCTATGTTCCCAATAAGGGGCAGCCAGACATCCACGGACATATATGCTCCCGGAGCCACTCATAGCGTTCAAAGAAATATAATACACATATAATATAATACACAGGCTGCAACATAAAAGGTGAAATCATATTTTAGGAAACCTTCTAGCACATAATTTTACCTAATGTGTTTGTTTTGTTTAATTCTAAAAGTAACGTGGCAATCAACATAATAAATTAACCATCATGTCTAGTTCACAAATACAAATTCAACTTCAAAATGAAATGTCTTTATTACTGAAGATATTTACACACAATTCGCAAACGTCATTTTTTGCCTCTTTTCTACATTGTACCACTTTGAGAGACGACCACACTTCTGGACAACGTTTCGACACATCATTCGGAGCCAACTTAGCATAAATTTGTTGCTGTTTTTTAACCGAATTAATTTTTATGTTTGTTACCTCGAAACTGGTATAAATTATAAACCGATTTATAAAAAAAAAAGAAATGGCCGATTTTCAGTTTGGTCCCTTTTTGAAAATTTTAATTTGATTCAGTCAATCCATCGATCAATCAATCAAATATCTTTATTACTTTACATATACTTAACAATCGTCATTTTTTGCCACTTCTCTACATTCGACCACTGTGGGAGAAGAAAGGCGTAGAAATTCCCACAGTTTGATTTTTAGATCTCATTTAAACATTGCTTGTGCTTAACTTATACAAATATAGCAATATAAATTATTATAATTAATAAGCAGCAATAAATAATTACAAAATTAATAACAGCAAGGTCTGTCTGTTGAGCCAGATTAACCCCATACAGTCGTTTTGATTTCAAGTGAAAAAAACTGAAATAATAATATCTAATCTATGTAAATGAAATTGCGCATTTTTGCTTTCCTGATTTTTCATCGGTGTTTAAGGTCATTGTCGTGGGATACATTTTAGTAGTAAGTGCAATGTATTTGTTTGATTAATATAGTGAATGACTTACGGTCATTCAATATTGCAACTGGACGTTCAATTTTATTCATTCAATATTACACATTTTGTCAGTTTCGTGGGCACGTGTCGCCTTCGTGCGGTTTAAGTGTGCGAAGATTTTCATACCATGGAATGTAAAACAGTGCTGAGCGCTGAAAAAAGTGTGGCCGTGACTATCAGAAGATATATTTCGTAGCCTCGTTATTTCCATTATCGATCTGTCGCCGTGTGGTCGTTTAATTATTTGTTCCAAACTTCTGACAAGGCGCAACATAAATTTGCACTTTGACAAAAAAAATACCAAGGTCAATCACAGCTCTCTCGAGGGTGGTACCCTATATAGCTTATGGACTGTGATCGCCCAGGATAATATAAGAGGCAACATATGATGCTCCACATTTCCGTAATCCTTTGCCGCCTGAAACGTCGTATGTGATTGTGGTATGAGGATGGAACCGTTACTATTTCTGAGATAAGGACTATGGTCTCACGGTCAAATTTTATGTTAACTGCTTCAGGGAGCTCCCCATCCTCCAGTTGGTCACGTCTCAGAGCCGTCCATTTAATTTCTTTGATTATGACCATAGCTCCGTTTGCAAGACGGAACTATGGTCACAATCAAACAGAGACGGACGATCTGAGACGGAAATGTTGCCTTTTAACAGAACGCAGGATCCAATGCCAATTTTATTGATGACAGTAAACCACCACAATTATTAACATCTTTGGGAATCACGTTATCTGGTGGTTGACTACCATAGGAAGCTGTTTGGCGATACTCATCATCATTCGGCACAACTTTCAATTTTCTTTCCTTATTGTATCGATATAGTCGTCGACTAGCCAGATGATCGGAAATATGCGAACAGCGACACCATCTGCAATGTCGCCATTTGTAGGCACATGCCTCTGCTCGCATAATAACTCCAGCTAAGCCGTCGTCAGCTCCCCTCCACAGTAAGCAGTTTAGCAAATCAATGAACTCGGTGTCATTTCACTGTATTATGTTGATTGTGAGTTCAGGATATGAAAATTGGCGTCACAAGTTGATTTCCGCTAAAAACCAAGATGGCTGCATAAAAAACCAATGGTTTTTTACCGGTGGAAGCGGAAAAATGTCACCAAAGAGCAAAATTTTTCACTCCACCGAATAATCTGTTGTTGGTCTTGTATTCCTGGTGTCTTAAACTTCGAAAACTTAAACTAATGTCTTTATTACTATATACAGTTACATTTAGCAAACGTCATTTGTTGCCTCTTCTCTACAGTGTGAGAGAAGCAAGGGAAAGAAACTCCCGCAGATTGTATTTTTTTCTGTTTAAAAAATTGGTTGGATTGTAATGACAGAACTATAACAATATTCATTATTATCATTAAAGCAGGTTTATTTTTATTTTTATCAGCAAGTTCTGTGTTAAATTAGATTATCCCCATGCAGTCCCGTCATTTAAGTAATCAAGAACATTGAAATATCCTTTTTTTGACAAAATCGCTTTCACATAATGTTTAAATTGCTCTTATTGCTAAATGAAATTATTCTTAGGTCTTCGTATGACACCATAGAAATTTCATCTGTGATAAGCCAATTTATACAACACCATTTACGTCGTTCATTCCCAAGTCTTTGTTCAGTATTTTTGAATGTACGGAAGTAGTGTTTTGCTAAATATTCTGACGACCCCAGTTAACCCTGGCGTTTTTCCCAGTGCTCTTAAAAAGGCTATCATCCATCCAATCTTCAAGAGCGGAGATAGGTCCTCCCCTAACAACTATCGTCCAATAGCAGTTCTTCCGTCTCTTTCCAAAATTCTGGAACGCCTGATAAATTGGAGATTTCTGCCCTATCTTGAAAATAATAACTTAATTTCCCCACATCAATTTGGCTTTCGTCGCCACATCTCCACTACAGATGCCAAATACAATAGTCAATCATTTAAATAATAATAAAAAAACACTAGCTATATTTCTAGATTTGGCAAAGGCCTTTTATACTGTTCCTATCCCCGCTCTTCTCAACAAGCTCTCCTCAATAGGAGTCAGAGACACCCAACTTGATCTTTTCCGTTCCTACCTTACAGAGAGATTACAGACTGTAAAAATAGGCGAATGTCTTAGTGATGAGCTAGAGATATCCTATGGTGTTCCTCAAGGTAGTATCCTAGGACCGATCCTTTTCCTTGTCTTTATCAACGACCTATGTAACATATCCCTCACAAACGGTTCCATTATTACTTATGCCGATGACACTGTACTCCTATTTGATGCCAATACCTGGACTGATCTACAAATCATAGCCCAGACGGGCTTTAACAGCATACATAACTGGCTTCTAGTTAACTCCTTAACTCTCAATACCTCCAAAACTAAATTCATACCCTTTTCTGTTACCTCAGTAAACCAACCAAAAACAAATTTAATCATTAAAGCACATCTCTGTCATCTACCTTCGAACCGTCCAAATTGTGTATGCCCCTATATTGCTCAAACCGACACCATAAAATATCTAGGCATTGTCCTGGATAAACATTTAACCTTCAAAACTCACATTGAAACTCTCACTTCTAGGCTACGTAAACTTATGTATGTTTTCAAATCAATCAGAAATGTTGCTTCTTCCCACATTATTAAAATGACATATCACGCCCTAGTTCAGTCCATTCTCACGTATTGTATCCCCTGCTGGAGTGGAGCAGCTAAAACCTTTCTGCAATCCCTTGAAATTGCACAACGAGGTGTACTTAAAGTAGCAACAAAACGTCCAATTCACTTCCCCACAGCCGAGCTCTATAAACTATGTGACGTTCTCACGGTCCGTCAACTTTTTATATTAAAGACTAACCTTCTTCAACACCACATTACACCTTACGACCCGATCTTGAAACGTCGTAAGGATAAAATCTGTCATATCCCCTTCCCAAAGCTTACCTTCACTAAACGTCATAATGCCTACTTGGGTCCCTATCTTTACAACAAAATTAACAAAATCTTACCCATTCATCACATATCATACCATGAATGCAATCTAAAATTGACTGATTACCTAAAATCGCTTTCCTATGATGAAACCGAGAATCTTCTCTCACCCTTTTTGGTAATTCAAGGGTATAGAAATTCCTATTTACCTGCGTAATACACCTTCAGAAGACACACACTGTATACACACACACACACACACCCACACAAACACACCCACAACACACACACACACACACACGTTATCCATATTTGCATGTTAGTTTAAGCTTTATTTTACCCTATTTAAAATTTCAAATTGTTTTGTAACCGTTTCCTTTCCTTAATAACCTCGGAAGAGGAACGGGCCTGCGTGCCATAAACACAGGTTAATTTTTAGCCTAGCTATGGAAGCAGACACCTCCCATATGCCTATAATTTGTTATCAATTATTGTACACCCACTGTCTTGAATAAAGTTTATTATTATTATTATTATTATTATTATTATTATTATTAATGAACTAACCTCCACAAAGTTAGGATGCAGCAGTGTGAGAATTGTTTTCCCACTGTGAAACCAAAATGAATGTAAGTTTTCATCTAAGACCACTGGAATTTTTCTGCCTCTTCGTTATGCTTGATGGCCTGCAGATAACGAACACGCCACGCACTTATATTATTTCTTTCAGTTGGCACTTTCCGATTCGATTTTGTTTTCCTAAATCGGAAACCAATCTTTTTTATGTATTGCCTCAGAATTTCGCAACTGCCTTCAAATCCAATGTCTTTCCGGAGTTCACCGAGTACTTTTCTTACTGACGGTATTTCTTTTTTGGTGGTGTAAAAGCCATGTCTTGTTCGTCGTAAAACACCAATATCAAATTTATCCAGCAAAACTTTGTCCTTTCTTGTTTCCTCATCTTCCCTGGTGTAAAAATTTTAGTTGAAGATGCGACTGCCAATTTTCCTTCTCCCGTTATTCTTGTCACACTCCGTAAAGATACACCTGAAAGATTTGATGTTTGTAAATGACAGATCGAATGTGGTTTTTTATTTTCGTTATTCAACATTACATACACCTAATGTAGAAGAGCCCCTACTTCCCCACTGCTCAACTCGATTGCTCAATTACTCAATGTTGAGCAGTGAGGAATTATAGTCGTTATGACCCATTGGTCTACTGGTATTTGCTCAACTATCTATAGTGGAGCAGTGGGGAATAGTCGGAATCTACGCGACAGAACGTTTTATCATATGTTGGAATAAGTAGAACTGTACTTGATGGTATCACTAATCGGTCATAGCGGCGAACCTCTCATTTAATTTTTCAAATGGAATTATCGAGTTATTGTTTTTCTTTTCTTCATACAAAACTCCTTGACCTTTAGAACCATCTCTCTAACACCACTTCTAATAATTTTTGGCATGGTATGCTCAGTAATTGATTTCATTAGCTTGAAATAACCACACAGCACAACCTAGCACAACAAACACAGCGAACTGTCAACAAAGTGACCACAGAGTAGCTTTTGCGTTAGTTCTGATTTTCGCCACACGCCAAAACATCCATGTAGCACTGTACCTACGTCACTTCTTCTTATAGGTGTTTTAAAACACGTTCTGATTCCCGTTACTACAGATTCGTATGTTTTGTTGAAAATCAATACAAAATAAAATAAAATCGTGCAAAGCAGAGCCGCTAGCTGCGCGTAGCAAAGACCTACCAGAATGATATTCAAACCAGCGGTGTCAGACCCTCCATCTCATACCTCAATCGCAATTGTATATTTGCAATCTACATAATAGCTTTCTCCGTATCGTTCCATAATAACCTTTCATTATTTAGTTATTCATAATTTTATTCAACGCGCAGCCAAATCGGCTCTGATCTCTACACATCTCGCAGGAATGCGACAAAAAAAACTTGACCTGAACTGAAATTCCACGAATGAACCCACGCGTCTTTTTTTTGCGAACTTTGCCAGTAAGCAACGCAAAACTCCCAAACGTTATCTGAACCGATTCTCGTATTCAAAACAGCGCGGCGTTGGGCTAGCCCTCTATCACGCAGTATGAAGTATCAAATGTACCGACTCTCGTGTACCATTACATTTACAGTTCAAGCTATGCAAACCTCCTTGGTCAAAAACTCAACCAGTATTTTGCCCCGATATTTGCAGTCCAAATCAGTATTTTTGTTGTGCAGTTTAAAATATCTCAAAATATATATTTATTTGCGGTAATGGTGTTACTCTTTAAGTAAAACAACTTTTGGTGATATTTATCCATTTTGGTTAGTAAAGATGATTTTGTAGCTCTCCAAATATGATTACATATGATAAATATTGAAACTGAAGCTTCCGCAAAGCGCAAAGGTAAGCAGATGTTAAAGCTCGTGATTCCCCATGTATAATATAAACAACACTGTGTCACACTTCTTCCTGATGTTCCATATTAGGCCCTTTCTTATTCCTGGTATATATTAACGATCTGCCTGCCTTTCATGGTGGAGAAATTGACTGATATAGTGTTGTTTGCTGATGACACTTCACTGGTCTTCAAAATTGAAATACAAAAAGAATATTTTTATGGTGTTAATGGAGTATTGTCTTTTACCTTGAATTGGTTCACAGTTAATAATTTATTGTTAAATGCTGGTAAAACCAAATGTACTAATTCTCACTTCCAAATGTCAGGCAAGTTGAGACCAGTTTGGTGTTAGACAGCAGCACGTTAAAATTAGTAAATGACACGAAGTTTCTTGGAATAACCATTGATAGCAAATTGCAGTGGGGACCCCACATAGATAGATTAGCTGGTATATTAAGTTCTGCGGCTTACGCTGTTAGGAACATTAGACAAAACACGGATGTGGCTCCATCTAGGCTAGTAAATTTTAGTTACTTTCATAAAGTCATGTCCTATGGTATCTTGTTGTGGGGGAAAGCAGCGGATATTGAAACTATCTTTATTTTACAGAAAAGAGCTATTCGAGCAATTTATAATTTAAAATGCACAGACTCCTTAAGAGAGCTTTTTAAAGAAATTGACATGCTAACTTTAGCTAGAGTCTGGCAAACGAAAGCGTGACCTGGAGCTTTTTTTTTTCTCCTAATTAATGGCTTTCATCGTTTTGATGATTCTGCCAGTGTCAAAGTATCGGCGATGGCACGGAATGATACTGAGGATTCTCCGGTGCAAATCTGAGGATTTCCGGAACCTAGAAAAAAAGGACAAAAGAATAGATACATAAATATATAATACTGTTAGTTTAATTAAATTAGTCTACAACAGGTACACAACTATAGTTAGAGTTTGATGTTATTAACATTAATGAAATAACACAGGGTTTGGATAAATGGGGAGTTTACATATTATAATAGAGATTTGAAATTGGAAGGTCTGGGGATGAAAGGAGGAAGAAGATTGTACAAGGAAACGTTAAGATTAGGGCATTCAAAAAAGATGTGATCAACAGAGCCCTCTGCAAGACCACACTCACAAAGAGAGTTATCGCTGACCCTAATTTTAGCCAGGTGCACCGGAGTACAGGAATGACCCAAACGAAGACGACAAATTGTAGATGTGGTGCGTTTATCCGAGTCGCGGAATTTGAAGTACCAGGGTTTCAAAGGAATCGTATCCTGGATTTCTCCATAGAATTTGCCTTTGATCTGACGGCTAGCCTGCCAAGCCTCGTTCCATGATTTATATAGGTGAGTTTTAGAGATGGACATATATCTGAACTGAAATTACGGAAATGTTCAGAGCCACCCAAAGCAATAGCATTTTTCGCACAGGAATCGGCCTCCTCGTTTCCCGTAACACCCGCATGACCAGGGATCCATGCCAACACAATTTCCAATCCCTGACGTTGACAGTCATACAACAATTCTTTAATTTTTAATATAACTGGGAATTTAATTTTTGATCTGAACTGGTTTGACAAGATGGCTTGAAGACAACTAAGGGAGTCTGAAAAAATAATGGATTTATTTAATTTATGGGATATGACATATAGGATAGCTTCCAGAATAGCAACCGACTCGCCAGTAAATACAGATGACAGAGGGGGGCATTTATAATGCAGAATGATTTTTTACCTTGGTATCCAGACCGCAGCACCAACACAACCGGACTCTGAAAGTTTAGAGGCATCGGTGAAAACGAGGAGCCAGTCTGCCCAAGAAGAAGCTACTATTTCATTAAACGAGGAGTTGGCGTCAGGAGATGATTTTATAATACCAAGGGATAACACAATGTTGGGAGAATGAATTAGAGCATCAAAGTTCGTGCTGAAGAGAGGATTCATGTTACATTGATATAAAGGTTGATTTATATTTACAAGTTTCCGGAGACTTTTTACAAGGCACGGAGGGTCCTTATGGGACCAATATCTACAACTCGAAACAAGCCGACCTAACAGTTTGACTTTAGGTGAAAGAGGGTGGTTTTGAAGTGGGATGACCTTATAAAAGAATCTTTCCGAAAGGTACTGTCTACGTAAATTTAGAGGAGGATCGCCACATTCGACCTGTAAGGCATTCGTGGGAGAGGATTTCATGGCACCAATAATGATGCGTAGACATTTAAATTGCACTCTCTGAAGGCTTTCAAGAGCAGCCTTACTACAAGGTTCAAGGAGAAAAGTTCTATAGTCAAAATGACTACGCACTATGGCATTATAGATCAGTTTTTGACAATATGGATGGGATCCCCACCACGTACCGGAAAGACATCGGATGACGTTGATACCCTTTTCGCATTTTTTTATTACATAGTTAAGATGTGCAGTACCATTCATTTTAGAATCTAAAATGACGCCTAAAAATTTTACGGAATTATAAATTGGAACCACATGGCCATTAATACGTATGTGCACATTCGGGATACGGACTTTTCTGGAGAAAATAACAACTTTGCTCTTTGAGGCCGATAATGGCAAACGATGCTCCGTCAGCCAATCCTCGAGATAAATAA
Organism: Argyresthia goedartella; assembly: GCA_949825045.1. Taxonomy (NCBI): domain Eukaryota; kingdom Metazoa; phylum Arthropoda; class Insecta; order Lepidoptera; family Argyresthiidae; genus Argyresthia; species Argyresthia goedartella. The sequence continues at coordinate 21,895,822 of OX463828.1, forward strand.
TGGCAGAATTTACTCTGGTGGCAGCCTCCTCAATCGAGGCCAAAGAAGAGTAAAGGGCTAAGTCATCCGCATACTGCAGTATGCTACAGAATAAGGTAACTACTCTATCAAGGTCATAAGTGTAGATGCTATAGAGTAGAGGACTCAGGACTGAACCTTGAGGAAGACCTTTCCACACTGACCGCGGAGACAGATAATGGTCTTGGTTGCGAATCAACACAGATCTCGAGAATTTGAAAGACTGGGCCTTATCATACGGGCTGTTGGTAAACCCGACCAAATCACAAGCCATGCTTTTAGGAACCAGGCACACGCTTTCCTTGATACAAAAACTTATTATTCCCGTGTCATACAATGGCATCACAATAGAGTATACAGATCAAGCGAAAAACCTTAGGGTTATTTTTGACAACCTGCTGTCTTGGTCTCCACATGTCAGCGAGGTCAGCAGACGGGTCTTTGCGTCTTTTCACTCCTTCAGGCGTTTGCAGTACTTCTTGCCACGGCAGACCAAAATCACCCTTGCTAAGTCCCTTCTCCTGCCACTAATCGACTACGCCGATGTCTGTTGGGCGAGCGCGAACGAAGATTTACTGAACAAACTCGAACGACTTCAGAATCTTGGGATTCGGTTTATCTTCGGGTTGCGCAAATTCGACCATGTTTCTCAATATCGCAAAGAGTTGGGTTGGCTTCCAATTTGTCGTCGCCGAGACACTCATATTATCTCTTATCTTTTCAATATATTGAAAAATCCGCGCTATCCCAGCTACCTTCGAGACCGCTTTGAGTATCTCTTTTCAGGAGATCGGCACCGGAGATCCCACACGATCTCACTCTTAGCCACTCCAAGGCATAGCACCTCGGCATATGAGCATTCATTCAGGCTGCAGGCGGTTCGACTGTGGAACGCAATACCTAGCACTATAAGAGACTGTCCCTCTCTTGTCTCTTTCAAAAACCGGGTAAAAGACCACTTCCTTTCTCTTTCGTGAGAGTTATATATAGTATGTATATCATTATAATATATAAACTATATTTGCAGGTATATGTATGTATTGTATTTAGTAGTCTGGTATGTAAGTATTTTATTTTCCGTATTTTATATTATATATGTATTTTAGTATAGATTAGATATTGTACACTGCCTACCCTTTCATGATACATTTCTATTTCATGCCTTGGTTTGCTGGAAGAAATCTCTTTTTAGAGATAAGCTCGCCTTTGTACATATGATTTCTCCTAATGTAACCATTTAAATTTAATATGTGTTTGTGCAATAAAGAATTATGAATTATGAATTAAGATCTGTCCGAGAATAAGCTCGTGATGAAATTGACTAACCTCACTGGAATACTCAGATGGAGCATTTTTTGCCTGAGTACAGGAAGAAGTACATTGTCGTAGGCGGAGCATATGTCTAAGAATGCTCCCACGACCGATTTATTTTTAGAAAAAGCTATTCTTATATCCGTGGTCAGGTCAGTATAGCTAGGCTATCCATTGTGGATTTATTTTTCCTAAAGCCGAACTGGGATTCAGGTAAAATGTTTTGACTCTCTACAAACCATTCCAAATGATTTTTAACAAGATGCTCAGAAATTTTAGAGAGAGTAGATGACAAAGCTATTGGCCTATAAGAGGCAGCGTCAGTAGAATCCTTATCAGGTTTTAATATAGGGATGATGATTTGTGACCTCCATGTTTCCGGAGGGGACCCATATGAGAAAAAAGTATTAATTAATTGTAAAAAGTATTTTTTAGTTTCGGACCCAGAGTTTCTAATAAAAGAATACGGGATGCCATCTAAACCAGGAGAAGAGTCCTTTAGACTATCTACTGCCAGATTGAACTCGGATTCCGAAAATACTTCATCCAATCTATGAGAAGGAGACTGGAGGGAGAGTATAGGCGGCAGACAATCAACATAAGGAGCAGAAGGGGGGGCTAATTTACAAGCAAAGTTCTAAAACCAGACTTTGGGGTCGCTATAGGACGAGTTAGGGGTGGAAAAAGAACTCCTAAATATTTTAATATTTTTCCAGATAAGAGAAGCTGGGGAACGAGGACATAGGTTCGCGCAAAGTTTTGACCTAGGTTGTTCAAAATTTTGCGCGAACCTATGTCCTCTTTTTGCTTCTTTTTACTTAGAAATTTTCTAACCATAGCAGAGATTCTTTTAAAGTTGATAAAATTCTCTGTAGTCATGCTGGAAGCATACGTCATCTCGGCCTCTTTTCTTTTATTAACTGCTTCAGTGCACTCAGGATCCCAACACGGGGGTGAACGGATCTTATCAGGGGGAGGTCTCTTTAATGGGATTGAGGAGTTAGCACTGGTAACAATTGCTTCGAGGAATTTTGCATAAACATTGAGGGAATTTTGGGGAGAAACAGGGTCGAATAACTTAATCCTATAGTCACATTCTCTGGCAAACCTTTCCCAGTCTGCGCCAGACAGTCTATATTTGAGGGGATCGAATTTCTTTATTGGGGGATACTTATTAGGGAAGTGGACTAAAATTGGGAAATGATCACTCCCAAAAGTGGAAGAAAGAACATCCCAAGAGAGACCAGAAGCTAAATTTGAGGAACAGAGGGAAAGATCAACTGCACTTCTAGGATCCTGAGTCGGGGACACCTTACGTGTTGGGCGACCATCATTTAGAATATAGAGGTCAAATTTATCTAAGATATCTAAAATTATAAAAGAATTAGAGTCATTCCTATAGCTACCCCTTAACTGGTTGTGGCTGTTGAGATCGCCTAAAATAATAAGAGGAGTGGGAAGGGAAGAAATAAGGCTATCCAGTTCCTGGAGATTGGAAGAGTCAGGATGAGGAATATAAGCTGAAATAAAAGTGGCGTCAAAACATCTTGCGGCAACTACATCAATGTTAACACTATGGGAAGGAAGATTTATTCTGGAAAAAGGGATGCCTTTCTTAATTAAAAGAATGGCACCCCCATAACCATCTATTCTGTCCTCCCGAAGGCTGGTAAAACCTGAAACCCGAAAGCGGGAACCAGGCAGCAACCAACCCTCAGATAGGGCAATAAGAGAAGGTTTCTATTTATTTATTAAATAAACAAGATCAGATTTTTTAGGATTCAGGCTCCTGCAATTCCACTGTAGAATGCTGGCCATTTTGTTGGGAATGAGAAGAGTTAACAAGTTGTAAGATCTGGTTAAGACCTTGTGTCACGTTGGGCGGTAATGGGCAATCACTGAACTTAGTCAGAAGATTGATAATGGGAGAGAGAAGAAGTTCAAGGAGATTTTCATTAGGCTGGGCCGAATCGGATGGTAGAGAAGGGAATGCATGACCATTAGGGAGAGAAGAAGGGGGTGAGTTAGTGATATCTAAGTGAGCATTCCGGTCATACCCCTGTCTATGATCAGATCTGGTTTGTCTTGTTGTAACTACAGTTTTGCGGTGTGATACAGTCTTTGGGTATTCGGAAGGGGCCATCAATTGGCTTGAAGTCGGGGTTGGGGGCACTGTTTGGAAAGAGCGAGCAGCATCTGCAAAGGATTTTCTAGGTGGTGGAAGACGAATTGATGCCTCTTTATATGATACACTTTCTTGTGACATGATGATCTTGATGGCTTTTTGCCTATGAAATTCAGGGCAGCACTTATCAATGGCTCTATGTAGGCCAGAACAATAGAGGCAGGAGTCCTGTGTTTTTTCACAGGTATTACCATCGTGGGGTTGGGAGCACTTGAAACTAGTTGAAACTAGCTGAAACTAGAAACAGCGAGGCTTGGACCGGCATTGGATTTTGACATGGCCAAATCGACAACAATTCCAACACTGAATAGTGGGGCACTGGTACTGTTCCACCAGAATAGAATTATAAAAGCAGTAGATTCTTTCTGGAAGAACCTGTCCTGAGATTATTATAACAACTGATTGTGTCGGGGTATATGATACAGTGTCATCGTCATTTTTTGTTTTTCTACTAATTCTGCGGGCTTTAATGATAGGACCACAATTAGGGGGGAGCTGAATAGCCTCTACAACCTCCTCCATACTCCACTCCACAGGGATATCCCTAATTATACCCATCCGGGTCACATTATAAGTCGGTACAGTTGCTTTGTAGTTGGCTGTGGCTAATGCTGGGTGAGACAAGAATGAGTTGGCGTCAGAGGCAGACTTAAACTGAATCGCAACCCGGTTGTGACCTACACTCTTAAATCCATCTTGAGCAATGTTTTTGAACATTATTTCGATGTAGAAATTGACCAAACTTGATTGGTCACATAGTGAGACCTGAGGAGGACTCCTCTTCAATTCGGACCACATGTACAATAAATGAACCTTTGTCTTTTTCTGAGTATTTGTTCAGTGAAGAAGACTCTGCTGTAAACACAGTTTGAATGGATGGTTGGGACAAGGAAACATCGGTGACAGTTTTTTTGGGCGTTGGGTTAATGGAAATATCCGCAGCCCGCTTGCGGGACACAGTATCTTGGGTATTTTGGGGAGATTGGGAGTTGGCTTCAGCTGACAGGAAGAGAGGAGGAGAGAGGGAAACATTGTTGTCCGAGTAGTTTATGGGAGGAGGTATATCCGGAGGGACAACGTCCGTCTCCATGATTTACATAGAGTTAAGCCTACTTACCACCACCCAGGGACAAACACAAAACTAATACGGACAAATCACAACAATAACGATAAATTCTAGGCACAGGAGGAGTCAGCAAATGCTCTAAATTTTACTATCTATTCCGAACACGTGCGACAACCTCCATAATGACGGCAAGAATCGGAGTTTTCTTAAAAGTTTCAATATGGCAACAATATTATGCTGTCAAATGCACGTCAAACGACAAAGTGATAGATAGTCACACTCCGTTCCGTTATTCTAAACCTCTGTCTCTCTTTCTAGCTGTAACGCTTCCGTACAGCAGAAAGAGAGGCAAAGATCTTTTGAATAACTGAACGGAGTGTAGTGATTTATGTTAGTGCACTATCTGTGTGTTAGTGATACCACATAGAGGTTTTATGAATTCTACCACGTTTTCTCAGGTCACGCTTTCGTTTGCCAGACTCTAGTCAATTTATTTTCGAAAACATAATGTATGTACGCAAGAAACTTACAAAATTTTCCAAACTTAGCGATAGCTGTAATATTATTATAAACCTAAGAAATAATCACAGACTACTTGCGCCCCGGTTTGGACTCGCGAATGTTAGCAATTCTTTCAAGGGTCAATGCATTCTCTACTACAAAAAGATACCTCTGGAGATCTTGAAATTGCCATTTGAGCAATTTAAAAACCATGTTAAAGCGTCTTTGTCGAAACAGGGATATTACAATATTCAAGATGACTTAAATGACGGGACTGTATCGGGTTAATCTGGTTCAACACAGACCGTGCTGTTAATAATTTTGTAATTATTTATTCCTGCTTATCAATTATGATATAATGATATTATAAAATTTGTATTAGTTAAGCACAAGCAATTTTTAAAAGAGATCTAAAAATCAATCTGTGGTAGTTTCTACGCCCTACTTCTCCCACTGTGGTCCAATGTAGAAAATTTGCAAAAAATGACGATTAATAATAATAATAATAATTTATTTGCATCATCAAAATAGTTACAAGAGTTACCAACTAAGTCCTTATAATAATTTCACAGATAAATTGGGAACATCTGAAGCCTGAACTAGGTATAAATAACCTGTATTTCTGGCCCCAGCACAACTTCCGGATTAAGGTTGGATGCTAAATTTATACAGAGTAGCGACTATCCGACGGATTATCGAGTATAATATAGAACTAAAAGTATTTAATTACAAAAATAAAATTTAAACTTAACTTTTTTGAAGATGTGGAGATTTGGCCTCTCTTTGTGTTGCATGTGTGTGTGTGTGTGTGTGTGAGAGAGAGAGGGTGAGTATTTTGTGAATCCACTGAGTTGAAACAGGTATCGTACACATATTAAAACAATATAAAACAAATGACACAAGCTATGTACTTAAATAAATAAATAAATACTTACTTAAATAAAAACTGATCTATGTCTGTGATTGATACAATATATAAATGTTATTGATTTGATACATACATGTTTTTACATATACCTACACAAGTAGTTTTACAATAAGTCTTCAATATGCTTCAATTTATCATATCAGCAAACTGAAGATATCTTCAGTTAGCTGGTAAGACAGGGGTTGTATATATTTAGATACTGCAGCTTTGAGATGATGGCTGTTAAGGGGATATATATCTATTTGTCGATTTATTCTATTATAAATAAAGGGACCCAAGAAACAGAAAAAATTATGGGAAAACGAGGTTCTGAAAATGCGTGAGGGAATGAAAACTCTGTCTTCACGGCGTTTTTTACGAGATCCGGGGTTAAATGTTGATAGGGAATGTTGTTTAATAACTAATTGATAAATAAACAGTTGGCGAACAGTGAGCACATCACAAAAATCATAAAGTTGCTGAGTAGGATAGAGAAAGGGTTTGAAGGTACAAACCTTTAAGATGGCTCTTTGAGCCCTTTCTAATTTAAGGAGTAGGGTTTTTGATGCTCCACCCCAAGACGTTATGCAGTAGGTCAAAATTGATTGACAGAGAGCTAGATATATGCGTTTCATCAACCCTCCGTCAGCCACATGACGCAGAGATTTAAAAATATATATGAGTTTTCTAACTCTACCGCATAAAAGAAGGATGTGTGGACCAAAGGTAAGGTGATGGTCTATCAGTACACCCAAGTACTTAATGCTCTCAGTCTTAGAAAGGAACGGGCAACAGCATCGAATGTTTTTCGGGTCAGTGCAATTGTGGGCCTGTATCGTTCCGTTGTGAGCCGTTCCAGAAGATCTCATGGAGAAAGTCAAATATTTTGTCTTTTCCGCGTTAAGGGTTAACAAGTTTTTTGCGAGCCATTGGTTTACTGAATTAAAGCCCATCTGCGCAACCTCAAAGGTAAGTTCCCAGGTTTTAGCGGAAAAAAGTAAAGCCGTGTCATCTGCATAGGTGACTATTTTACCTTGAGGTAGATTTAAGTTGCACAGGTCATTAATGTAGATGAGGAACAGGGTAGGACCAATGATGCTACCCTGTGGAACCCCATAAGATATCGGTAGTTCGGCACTACAATAATCTCCTATTTTTACAAACTGTGTCCGGTCCGTAAGGCAATCCTCCAGTAGTTTCAATTGAACCCCACGAATCCCCAGAGTATTTAATTTGTGCAAAAGTATGGGTACAGAAACCGTGTCAAAGGCCTTTGCCAGGTCCAGAAATATGCCCAAAACCTTATCGCCACTATCCAGATTTCTCACAATGTAATCCGTGAGTTCGTGTACTGCATCACTCGTGGATATATTGCGGCGGAAACCAAATTGGGATTTAGAAAGTAGTTTATTGTCTTCAAGGTACTTGATTAACCTAGAATTAACCAGACGTTCAAGCAACTTGGATATTGATGGCAGAATAGAAATGGGTCTATAGTTGTTGACACGGTCTCTGTCACCAGACTTGTGGATTGGGAGGATCATGCACTTCTTGAGGGATCTAGGGAACACCCCTTGAGATAGGCACAAATTGAAGATGTGAGTGAGCGGACGCACAAATAAATCTTTAAAGAGTTTAAGGATCCTATTTGAAACTTTGTCCAAACCAACCGCACACACACTCTTAAGACCTTTAATTAGAGTCTCGATTTCATGTACATCGGTCTCTAGCAGAATAAAAGATTCCACTCTACTCTCTGAAGGGGTGAGTATAGGAACGTGTGCGTCTACGTTACCAATCATTTTCTCCGCTAAACTCTTCCCTATATTAACAAAAAAGTCATTTACTTGGTCTGTTGTGTTTTCATTGCCAGGGGGACCTAACAACCCATCAGCGTTAGACTTTACCTTTTTAGTACTTGAGATTTCTTTTATAACTCTCCATAAGTCCCTTGAGTTACTGCCTGCTTTAGTTATTTCATTTTTTTCATGTGTTCTTTTCAGTTTTTTTAGTAGATTATTGCAGAAATTTCTATATCTTTTGTATGTGGTTTGTAAAACCAGGTTATCAGGCGATTTAGTAGATTTTTTGTGTAGTCGGTCTCTATTTCTCATGCAGCGAATAAGACCTGGTGTGATCCATGGCTTTATCACTTTCTGTCGGCGTGACAACTTTTTGGAGGATGTATTAGCATCAATAGCACCACGAACATATGTAATGAATAAGTCTAAAGCTCGGTTTGGACTAGAAGAATTGTAAATTGGATCTAGGTCAATTTCGGAGAGACTTGTACTCAGACCCGAGAAGTCTATTTTAGTAGCTGTAGTTTGATTAAAAACTCTTCTTTGTTTGACTCTAAGGCAAAGCAGTACGAGTTGGTGATCAGTCAGTGTAGAGTTGGTAACAAGAGTAGTTGCAGAGTGTTTTGTTTTTAAAAAGACATGATCTAAACAAGTACGGTTAAGCCTTGTAGGTAGAATGTGAGCAGGTAGTAGACCATGATACGCACAAGTATTAAGATAGTCAAGAGTTCTGGATTCTGAATTGTTTGGCAGAATATCAATGTTTATATCCCCAACCAATGACAAGCTGTTAAAGGACGTTAGATTGGCCAGCGTCTTATTAAGAGAGGTGAGGAATTGTTCAATATTTTGCTTAGAGGGGGAGCGATATATAGCAAGGATTGCTTTATCAGTACCAAATTTCACCAATAGGCTATTAGAGTCCTGAATAATGGGTTCATCGACAGATACTTTTAGATGATTGCGGACATATACTACAACCCCATCATTCTGGAGATAGTTATTTATGGTAGAGTGATGCATATACCCCTGCAATGGGGGTATAATAGGGTTGGCTGAAAGACGACATTCTGTAAGTACAATCACATCACAAACTAAATTAAGTCTAGTTAGTAGCACTTGGAAACCCGCCATATTGCAGTTAATGCTGCGTATATTTTGGGTCAAAACTGTGAGGCACTCATCAGATTTAGGGACGTAGTACTTACATTCCTCGACATCACATGAAAAGGAGTCCGATACCGTGACATTATCCAATTCCTCGCTTATGACATTATCAAGGCCAGTGCCGACAGGAAGAGCCATGGACACGAGGTAAGTTGTTACAGAGGGGGCCTAATATACCAAAGTAGGTATCAGGGTAGGTTTTATAAATATTTGAATTCAGTTTATGTGTGTATATATTATTGCGTCGATGGATAGTATAATATGTGTAGTTATTTAAGTGTGTAAGCGTGCAGTGTATTGACATACAAGTAAAAACTAGCTTAAAGTCTAAAGTGCGACGAAGGAAAGCAGATAACATTAATAAAAGTAGAGTGATAAGCTCAGAGACTAGTCAGAACAGCGGTTTTGCTGTCTCCCTTAGCTTATTGAGAGTAGATTCGTCATCCACTCTGATAAAGGGCAGATTGATCGCCTTCCTCAAATATACTTTTCCGTAGGAAATCCAACAAAAAGTAAATCCGTGGGTCTTTGCGAAGTCACGAGCCAGGAAATGAAGTTTTCTGGCTTTTGATGTGAGGCACTCAGAAACGTAGATAGGAGACACAGGACCCATGAGGCTAAGATGACTGGTGTTAAACTTATTTTTATTGTCTTTTTTACTGTTAAATTTCTTAAGTCCTTTCATGATATTCTCCTTCATTAATACAGAGGTAAATTCTACCACGATAGGCTTTGTCTGATCAGGCTTAGCGAAGCCACGATATATGTCTCTAACATCAGATTTTTCTATTTCGATACCCAGAGCAGCTCCAATTTTGGTAGTGATATTGGAGAGCTCGTCTTTGTCCTCAGAAGGCTGTGCTTTGGGTATGTTCTTGATTTCGATCTTGGCCGAGCAGGAATTTCTCTCTAGGATTTCTAATCGGGTTTCCAGGTCCTTAATGTAGGTTAAATGTTCGCGGCGTTCGGATTTGAGATTTTCTAGTTCCTTTTGGATGTCATCGTGCTTCGAGTATAGGATTTCCATAGAAGCTTGAATCTCAGAATTTTGTACAACCAAAGTCAGGTTCTGTGCCTTTATTTCCGTTAGTGCGGCCTGTAAGTTGATGAATTTATTTTGTTGTTCGGCCTCAAACTCCTTGATAGTTGCTAGTAGAGCTTCTGTCATCTCCTGTTTCACTATGCTACGCAGTTTATCCTCCGTAAGGTAATTGCTGTCTTGAGGGCTAGCTGTAGTGGTTGGGGCGGCACGCCGTTGTTGGGCAGTCCGGAGAGTCACAAAGGAGTCGTCGTTGGCCTTTACCGGTGTGTTTGTGTTATCCATCTTTGGTATGTTCACCTTGCAGCTGGGACATTTCCAACCCGCGTGGGGACCCACACTAAGACCAACACATAAATAGTGGTACACCAGTAGGCACTTGGGTTCCGTGCAAGTAATTCTGTCTTCCTCTTCGGTGAACTCACAGCATCCAGAGCAGCATTTGGACTTGCAATCCGGACAGAGCCAGGAGGAGCTTATATCAGCAAAGGCTGCCCGTGTAAGCTGAACACATTTAAGATGGTGGGTTGCAGTGCATTCAGTTCTTGAGCAAGTTGCTTTTTCTTTGGCAGGTAGTGCTAATTTGCAGGACTTGCATTTATTCATTGTGCAAACAAAAATAAATAACAATATATTACGGTAGATAATTAAAACAAAAAAGCAAGCGGCAACTGATGTTGGTGGAGTATGAGTATTGTAGCGGCCTCTGTGTGTTTGATTCGAAGTGTGTAACTCTGCTACTCGTTCATAGATGGCGTTACTGAGCAGTGTGACTTGTCTTGCCTTGAGTGATTTTCGAACGCAGCCTTATATTTTGTACTGGTCACACTATGGGTAGTTGTCAGTTTGACAGTGTCAGTCCGTTGATTTTTGTGGGAGTGCTCATAAAACACGTAAAACACTGTGGTTGTATTTCTATTATTTTTAAGTCTGTGTCTTTGTGTGAGTGTGCTTTGAACCAACGGAAAGTGTTGTGCAGTACCTTGATCGCCTCTGCTGTCCAGGAATGCTTGATTTTCACCTGGATTTCTGGTGGTTTTTCACTGCCGGTATTAGTTCCTTCACCTCAACACGATAAATTGTTCCGAAAGTTCCAGGAAAATAACTTTTAGTAAAAATAAGTATAGGAGAAATTCAAACAGAGTGCTACCTTGACGGGGCGGGGTTGCCAGCCTAAGTATATGTAAATATCTAAAGTAATAAAGACATATGGAATTTGGAATTTGGATGGGGTGGCAGAGGCACAGCTGTGCCCAGCCCATGTAGAGTCACAAAAAGAGGAGGTTCCATTCGTCAAGATCTACGATTATGTTTAATGTACCTGTGTTAATTTATTTCTTCAAGACTGATAAACAGATTTGGAAAATTTATTTTTGCTTGAAATATTTTACCTTCCGATTGAGATTAAGGTCAGGAACTGATGCTGGGATCCTGGAGAAATCGAGGGAACTCTTCACATATTATATGCAGTTTTGAATTTTTTATGGAACTGTAAATTTAGACTAACATATGGCTACCGGAACTGCTCCACATTAGGCATCCTACAGGTTGCGATATGATAACTTAATTTAGTTCTTAATTAAGGTTGGACAGTAATGTATGGTCGTCATAATGCAAAATGGTGAATTTATTTATTTAGGTTCACAAAACGGATAACAATCATAAAATTACATTAATAGATATGCACAACATAAATATGGTTCTCGAATGCTCTCCAAAGTATGTAAACTCAGATAGCAACATATGGTAGGCGGAACACAAAACAATAACATATATAAACAAATGGCATATTATTTAACAATTTGATTATACTTAGAATTTTTATATTGAGAATAAGTTTATTAAACAAAACATTCATGAAAATACTTATTTTCATGAATGTTTTGTTTTGGTAAATTAAGTTCAGTCCCGCTTGACGTCTGAGCGAGCGCGCTGATGAGAAAATATCCACGACAGTGGTAAAAGGTGCCTCGTGCAACGAGTTATTGTCTTTTATGCAAAATAAAATGGAAGTGATGGACAATGCGGCTCTTATCAGGATATGAGCAACAGCATTTTCAACCGAAGACATCAGTGAGGCGAAATCTCTGTTGTTCGAGTCGATTCCAACATCGAAACGGAGGATTACCCGAAAAAAAGACGGTAAAGAAAACCGTGACCTGGAGGATATGATCGGTCTCTTCAATAATACAGAACCTGACAGCATCCCGATTTTTGTGGCTCGGGAGTTACATAAGCTTCCCCCTGTCACATCTGACCATCTGGATGCGACCAGTCTTTTAAAGGACATTATAGTGCTGAAAAATGAATTGAAATACCTGAAAGAGTGCTCAGCTACGACGGCACAACTGGATGAACTGAGGAATGACTTAAAAAATCTTCAGCTAAATTCAATTGTCAATGTGGATTATGATTATGACTACGTTAATCCAAATATTAACAAGAAACGCGGCGGAGGTGTTTATTGTGACATCGACAGCGGGCCTTTCGGCCTACCCCATCTTTCGCTCGCTGCCGCCGGTGGAAATTTGCTTAGCAACAGCAGCGGAGTGCGAGCGACCAGCAGGCCACCTGAGCCGATCGTGCACGAGAGAGCAAAAATGTCGTGCCTCTCACCTGCCGGACGGCAGGAGCCACCCGCACGACAACAAACATCTGATAATCTAGCCACTACAGTCTCAACTCAGATTGACGACGCGCATAATACGGCGCCCCGGGAAGAACTTATCCATCAACCACAGAGGACACCTACGATGGAAGATGTCCTTAAAGAGGGTGGCGGTAATTGGACGGTAGTTCAACGGCGTAAGTCAAGGTTTTCGGGAAAGATAGGCAAGGCCAAAACCGATGAGAATGACAAGTTTAGAGCGGCGGAGTTATACACGCCACTGTTTATTACGAATGTTGTCAAGGAGGCAACGGTAGTGGATGTATCGGAGTATAAACATCGAAAAACGCAACTTGTCATCAAGCCACAGAATTTACATAAAATAAAAATGAAAAAGGAAAAGAGATATAATGCCTACAAAGTCCTTGTACCAAAGCACAAAGTACCGTTGTTCCTAGATGACGAGTACATGTGGCCTGACGGCACCACGTTTAGGAGATTTATTCGCTTTAAGAAGCCTAGTAGCCAGCCTGCTTCGGGTGACGAGGTGAAAAAGATCTCAAGGAACGGCGCATTACGCAAACCCTAACGCCTAATGAATAATAAAACCAATAGTGACATAAATACCTACTCACTGGTGAGTTTCAACTGTAAAAATGTGCAACGTTCGATTGCGGACATAAAAGTTGTGTAAAACATCTGATGTGCTAGCACTGCAGGAGACGTGGCTACTGCCGCACGATCTTCCATACCTCAGCAGCATCAGTCAGGACTTCGCCTGTACGGGAACATCGGCCGTGGATACATCTAGGGAAATGCTACGCGGTCGTGCTCACGGTGGCACGGCACTACTGTGGAGGAAAAGTGCTTTTCCGTCGGTATCTGTGGTGCAGTGTAACAATCCTCGCATTAGTGCTATTAAAATAGTGACAACCGATGAACCGGTCCTGATATTTTGTGTTTACTTGCCTACGGATTGTTCTAAGAATCTACCTGAGTTCACCGAGTATGTAAGTACTATACACGCAATAATATGTGACAACGACGTTCAATCGGTCTATATATTAGTTGACTTTAATGCGCATCCGCATCAACCGTTTTGTGACGAACTTGGAGTTTTGTACGGAGCAACACTGGGTGTGTGCGGACATAGCAAAGCTAGGTATAGACTCTAATACATACACATATGTGAGCGAGGCATACGGGTGTAAGCGCTGGTTGGATCATTGAGTGGTTACCGAAGCCGCGTTGCCCTCCGTTAACGTATCGGTTAAATATGACATTTACTGGTCGGATCATTATCCGCTAATAATAAAATGTAATTTAGCCCTAAATAATACGTCTAAGACTAATTATAACCTAGTTCAAACTAACCGAATTGTTTGGGGTGAAAGAAAACCTGAGGAAATTGAACTATATGCTAATTTCAGTAAAGAAAAATTAAGACTAATTGATTTCCCTAATGAACTGAGTCAATGTTGTGATAATATGTGTAATATTGTAGAACATAGATGTATAATAGACCGGTTATATTTAGAAATTACCTCTGCTTTGTGTTCAGCGTCTATTGCGAGTCGTGCCTCTGTTGCTACAAATAAAAGGAGGAAGCCGGTTGTAGGATGGAACAGACACGTTAGCGAGGCTCACAGAGAGGAGAAGCTAAAATTTCAGTCTTGGATAGTACATGGGAGGCCGGCAGTAGGTTTTGTTTACGATGATATGTCCACGAGTAGAAAAGCATTTAAATCTCGATTGAAGTGTTGTCAACAAAACGAAAATCAGATTAGAATGGATATAATTGCGGCACATCATTCTAAAAAAGACTTTCGTAAATTTTAGAAAGGTATAAGCTAAATACTAGACCTAGCCTTCCTGTGAGCGTCGAGGGCGTGACTGATCCTAATGATGTTGCAGATCTATTTAAGAATCAGTTTGCAGTTAAGTCCCCACTGGAGCCAGGGTCGGTGCGCAGCACTGAGATTTCGTGTGGTGCTGCTAGGGTAATTTTCCTAGCGAAAGACGTGCTAACTGCACTAAAAAATATGAAAAGAGGGAAGTCACCGGGGCACGACGGTCTCAGTGTTGAGCATCTTCATCACGCTGGGCCCCATTTGCCGAGGCTGCTTGCAATGTTATACACACTATGCTAGCGTCACTCATACTTACCGGCCGATCTCATGAGAACAATAGTTGTACCGATAGTCAAAAATAAAACCGGTTATATAGCTAGTAAGTCTAACGATAGACCGATCTCACTTGCAACAGTGGTTGCAAAAGTGCTTGACGTCCAATTCAACAACGCATTCAGGGTGCTGCTGCGGCTGCCGCGGTGGTGTAGTGCGTCGGGGATGTTCGCGGAGGCGCGCGTCGACTGTTTCTATGCAACGTTACGCAAGCGCTGCACCTCGACGCTCGCCAGACTCCGCGCCAGCCGTAACAGCATACTGGCGGTGATCGCAGACAGATGTGATGGCCGCCTACTGAAGCACTGGTGTAATATTCATGTAAATAATAATAAGTCCTACTAACACTATTTATTAAAAATATGAATTAACTACTAACAATAATGGATTGTATTATCTGAGAGTTAAATAAATTATTATTATTATTACGCTGTTAGGAACATTAGACAAAACACGGATGTGGCTCCATCTAGGCTAGTATCTTTTAGTTACACTACAAACGTACGTACTTAGAATGACATTACAATTATGACATTAAATCAGATTATTACAGTTTGGATTGAAATAAATATGAAGTGAGCTTTAGTGTGGTAACAAATACAGCACAGGCAATAATTTATGGACGGATTTATAAAATTTGTAACGATTATTATAAATGTCGATCTCATCATTCGTTTCTTTGTTTTAACTATTATAAAGACGACACATTCTAGATGAATATAAGGTAGAATGAAAGTGACATTTACAACAATTTATCAACTTCGGTCAGGATGTTGTGACGGTAAAGCCGAGAAATAAAGGGAACTCTTTCATTAATAATGAAGCATGTATACGTCGCGCCATGAGTTATGAGCGGTGGCCTTGAATGCGCAGTAGTCAATTTTCAGTACTTGTTAATATACGCAGTAATTCCCGCCAACGTCGCCCAGTGCTCTTAATTCGTGGCGCGAGATATATGGGTATCTTTATTCTAAATAGGGTATAATTGAAGTCGTTTTTTTTTCTAAAGTTTACTTTATTTATTTATTAATTATTCCCTTTTTTGCGTAACAGAGGGCCAGCCCATCGCAGCAAATGTTTCATCACGATGTAAAATAAAAAGTTTTTGTTTTACTTCAATCTAAATCATATATTGTGTTAAACCCTATCAAATAGATGGATTACCAAGGATTTATCTCTCGTGCCTTAGATAATATAATTACCACTAATCCGAGTGCGTTTTATGCAAATATGAAACAGACCCATTTATCTTCATAATTAATGTACCCCGCTCATCGTCTCTAAAGTTAAGGTAGCGTTCTAAATTACTTGTTTATAGGATGTTACAGTATGGCTTAATCTTTCTCGTATCCGGGTAAAAGCCTGAGCCCCTCGATGGGGACATTAATGACTACATTTATGTATTTATTTAGGATGTTGCAGGACATTTATTCTCAGCAAGAAGGATTCTCACTTTTAAAGATTTTACTCACTGAAGGTTGGTCTAAAATAAAAATAAAATGGCCAAGTACGATTCCCATTTAGTTTTTAAATTTGCGCCATGTCCATTATTTGTTGCTGTAGCTTCAACAGAAATAATACACATTCTGTGTAAATTTCAACTCTCTCTCTAGACAGACAGACGGACGGACGGACGGACGGACGGACGGACAGTGGAGGTTTAGGAATAGGTTCCCGTTTGGCCCCCTTCGGACACGGACCCTCACAACTACTATTCTCTTAAATTCTTACTTATTAACTTAAAATTAGTTAAGTATTGTTTGATTTAATACATGTTTCACGACCTATGTGGCACTGCGTTTGTGGCTCTGCCTGACTTGCGAGAGTAGGTCCCGGGTTCGATCCCCAGCTGGGGATAAAGGAAAAAACCTTAGGTCTTGGACGTTTCTGGTTTCCACGACACAGGCAGGATTTCCTAGTGTGGGGCCAATAGCAATGTATGCCTGATAGTGAGTGGCCAACGGTATTGTTTCCCTTGGAATTCGCCTGTTAACTGCAACTAAAAATCTCTAGAATAATGTATTCACCTGACCAAACCTGTCTAAGACTACAAAACAAGGAAATATTTCATAATACGAGCTAGATTGATAATATTTTTGATGAAATAGAAAAACATAATACAGCCATCCGCCATCTTGTGTTGCACCACCTGCAGAGCGGAAACTACGTCACGTGTGCATAAACTTTTATTTTTTGTTAACTAGGATTGAAATAGTTATAAATATGTATACGGGGTTTATTATTAACAAAAAGGTTACCAAAATTGTGAAATGCACTAAGAGGCGGCGAAACAGTCGGCCGCTCACTGGCTAATCAATGGGAACATAGCCTTAGCATGGAATCGTTCACGTCATTATAACCGTGGCTCTTACAAACACCAAATTAGAACGATACAAGGATTTGCAAGATCCAAAAGGTGTATCTAGAAGTAATTTCGTATCTCAATAAAGGCTAAGATCGTAGTTTCATAATTTCTTTATTGTACTCATAAAACAGACAGATACCTTATAATGTTATAATAAAATAAAAAAGGCGAGCTTATCCCTAAAAAGAGATTTATTCTAGAAAACCATGGTTTGAAAGGAAATTTAGTTATTTGAGCGGAGGAATACCTGCACGTACAATAAAACTCTATAAAAAATATACTAAATATGTTTAACCCTAGTCGTTAAGAAATAGACTACAAATACAAATACAACGTATCAATATATAATAATAATATTAAATATTAGAAGAAAATCTTACACAAATC
Organism: Argyresthia goedartella; assembly: GCA_949825045.1. Taxonomy (NCBI): domain Eukaryota; kingdom Metazoa; phylum Arthropoda; class Insecta; order Lepidoptera; family Argyresthiidae; genus Argyresthia; species Argyresthia goedartella. The sequence goes on from OX463828.1 coordinate 21,913,361, forward strand.
GACCTTGGCCCATAGTAAGCTTAATAAAGCTTGTGTTATTGGAAAGCTCAAAGTCAAAGTCAAAGTTCTTTATTACTGTAGAGATTTACATTTACATATTTACATATACTTAGTAAACGTATTTTTTCCTCTTCTCTGCATTGGACCAATGTAGGAGAAGAACGGCGTAGAATTTATTGATTTTGAGATTTCTTTTAAAAATTGGTTCTACTTAACTAATACAAATATTGCAATATTAATTATTATGTTTAATAAGCAGGAATAAATAATTACAAAATTAATAACAGCAAGGTCTGTGTTGAGCTTGATTAATCATCAAGTCCGAACCTGTGCAATCCTCTGTTGCAAATGCGCCTTCTGTATACTCGACATGGCCGGCATCACCGGCTGCGACCCGTCATTTTAGTAATCTTGAACATTGTAATATCCCTTTTTCGACAAATTCGCTTTAATATGCTTTTTAAATTGCTCAAATGGCAATTTCAAAATCTTCAGGGGTATCTTATTGTAGTAGAGAATGCACTGACCTTTGAAATAATTTCTAATCTTCGCGAGTCTAAACCGGGGTGCCACTAGTCTATGATTATTTCTTAGATAAACATTACAGTTCTTGCGTAGATACATTATATTTTCGACAATGAATTGACTAGCTGCAGGTAGTATGTCAATTTCTTTGTAAAGCTCTCTTAGGGAGTCTGTTTTCTTAAATTATAAAATGCTCGAATAGTTCTTTTTTTTGAAATAAAAATATTTTGAATATCCGCTGATTTCCCCCACAACAAGGACATAACACTTTGAAAGTAGCTAAAATATACCATCCTAGATGTAGCCACATTCGTGTTTTGTCTGATGTCCCCTGCTGCAATTTGCTATCAATAGTTATTCCAAGAAACTTCGTATCATTTACTGCTTCTAAAATGTTGCTGTCTAACACTCAACTGATCTCAACTCGCCTGACATTAGGAAGTGAGAATTTGATACACTTGGTTTTTCCAGCGTTTAACAATACATAATTAAATGTGAACCAAATTCAAGGTTAAAGACAATACACGTTTTACATCATCAAAATCTTCTTTATGTCTTTCAATTTTGAAGACCAGTGGAGTATCATAAGCAAACAACACTAATTCTCTACTATGAAAGGCAGATCGTTAATATATACCAGGAATAAGAAAGGAACCTGGGCCTAGAAGACGATATATTTAATAGAGATAAAAACTTATATAAATACATAGAAAATATCTATGACTATGAAATAAATATTCATGCTCATCACACAAATATTTGCCCTTACCGGGATCCGAACCCAGGACCACCTGCTTCGTAGGCAGGCTATGTATACTACGATTACTTGATGACGTCTATTGGTATAATTTTTATTTGGAGACTACCAAATACGCCATTTTGTGGCGTTGTGGCACAGTAGGAGAGCAGCTGGTATACTATTCGTGTAAGCGACTTAAGTCCCACGTGTATTGTATATATCGTAGTTCAATATTATAATTAAGATGTTCACAACCCTTGCTCCGACATAATTCCCACAATCTTTACCTACAGGGAAACGATTTCAGCGCTATTACGAAAGACAAAGAACAGGAAATAAATTTTCCCCTCTTCGCCTAACTGCTCTGATTAATTGTCGGCGTAGAATCTAGATGAATCCTCGGGGAAAGGAGTTGTAAGTCAAAGAGGTCACAAAGAACGTCTTAAGAGGACAGATAAAGAAAGACAGCATAAATAAAGCTGGTCAGGGAAATAAAACCGTACAAGGAAACACGTAAACACATGTCTCTTTTAAACCCCTTTAATTTTTAACAACAAACTCAAATTATCAAACATGCTTGTATGCATTTATTTAGTAGAATCGGTCATTGTGATAGAACTGGAATGGTCACAATGATCAGTAGTCAAAGGTTTGTTTAAGAAGCCATACCAACCTCCGAGGTACACTCTGAAGAAAATGTGCTAAATGCCCATCAGCTCATGTTAAGAGCGTCTACAACTCGTCAGAGTAGTTGTGTTCTGTGGTCTATAATAATACACCGAATAATTGTGAATTCCCCAGAATACCATGGAGCTATTAAAGGAACGTGTATTAACAATATCTAAACCCCCTAAAACGTTGTTCACCCATCAGTACCCTAACTTTATTCATCCACATATTTATAATAATGTCGTAAAACATTGTAAGAGAATGCACCATATTTAAGGCAAAATTCTTAATTTATAAACGGTTTCTGGTCTACCATATCTGGAAACTGAAAATGTACTCAAAGTTATAACTTGACGCACTTTTAAATTGAAAAAAGGTTAATCTTAAAATTATTTCAGTATATATATTCTGTATGAATTGTATAAATCAGTAACTGTTAGCTATCTTGTTTTATTTCTAAAGTTGAGTTGAGTTGGATACTTAGTAAATAAGTTATATTTTCTGAATTTAATTAAAAATTATTCGTTTTCTTTGTAAACTTTGATATCATGATTGTAATTCAATAATTGGAATAATACAAAACGAAAAATGTCTACTTATTGACGAATCCTATCTAAATATTTTTATCGGTCTCTCGCAGGACATACTTGACCTAGTGCGAGGGTAACGAATAATCTGTAAGTTATTGTCGTTTTTTTTTTGATAAGATCGGGTGAGATATCTTTGCCAAATTTTATCGATGATTTGGCCATAAAATAATCTCTTGAATGGGCACCCCCTTTCCTTTTTTAAAGATATACGTGTAATTATTTATTTGTTGCTGTAGCGTCAAGAATACACATTCTACTTAAAAAAAATTGGCTAGTATAGTTCATAGAGCTCAGATAGAGCCCGCTGACGGACGGACAGACAGACGGACAGCGGAGGTTTATAATAGGGTCCCGTTTGGCACCTTTCGGGTACTCTATAAATGGAGGTGATGAAATAGACCGGAACGGGTATCCAAATCGAATTCCATCAAAATCACCTCATCAATTTCTTTCAAACGTTTATTTTTTGTTTTGTTTTTAAAAGGTATTTATCGACCAATAAACACTTTAGTAGTAAAAACCCAGTGTAAATAGTAGATCCTGGGTTTGACAGACGTTAATAAAAAATTATGTAGCCTTTTAATGTCCCCAACGATGGGCGCCGGCCTTTACCTGGATACGAATAAGATTGAGTCATACTCACCACGCCAGCTCAGTGCGGTTGGTGGAGGGTATTTTGGATACACGGAACGAACATTACTTGTCTCATTACTACATGGTCAGCACTGGATTCGAACCTGCATCTCCTGCATGAGAAGCAATCGTGAAACCCACTAGACCACGGAGCTCTCTTAACAGACAATAGGAAACAACTTTTATTAGAAAATACGCTCTTAGAATCTTGGAGAGTGGGAACTCAATTGTAACAAGTTGCTTACCTGAAAGTTAACTTCTGAGTAAATTGTACAGTAACAATTTAGCGTTACAAACAAAAAGCTTCCAACCTTTACAAAAGGATTGAGCAAAGAAGTTTATAAGTCCTTTTTTTACGATAACTGCGTGAAAGCCTTCCGAGACTTTCGTATTACTTTCAGATGGCATTCCGTATAAAGGTCGACTTATGATACAATACTTTCGCGTTAACTTATAAAGTACCAACCATTTTCTGTCGTATTACCTATTATACCTTGGCAATAAAGGCGAGAATCATCTTGGCTTTGCGGTGGCAACAAAATGTTATTGGCTTTGTAATGTAAACAGTAATACGAAGGAAGATAATACCCTCTTAATTCTGAAGCTTTGTTTTGCCAAACAATTGTTTGTCTATCGGAGAGAAATCCTCCTATCAGAAAATTTGAATTTGTTGGTTTGTTTATAAAGTGCTGGAATTGTGGGTATGAAAAGGTTTTTGTATAGAGCTGCAAAATTAAATAAGCCAACTGAAAATAATAATAGAATCCTGCATATTTACTAATTTCATTGTATGTTTTATAGCATGTACAAAGAGGATGTGACTGATCCTTTTATTTACTCAGTTACTGGCACCTGTCGTGATTAAAGAAAAAAGAGAATGAACTCCTAACCAATGGCCAGCTGTGATAGCGGTCGCAAATTGAATAGACTGAATTCGAACTTTTCGCGAACTCTCGACCGACTCTACACTTGCGCTTTTCGCACTCAGGTTTCAGTTGTTCTCGAGATTTCGTGCGGGGAGGCTGCGTTGGCTCGCGGGAAATTAACCGCTTTATCGTACGCTTATTCGTACGCTTTGTGACAATATAACAATTTAATTAGTGATATGTATTGTAATGGCAAAGAAACACTGCATTATTAGGTGGAGCTTGTGTGTAAAATGGAAAAAACAAAAACAGTGTCGAAAAAATTAAGTGATGGTTCCGGGCTGGGTTCATTATGGTGTGGGGGAATTGTGTGTTAATGGGTTTGTGTTTTCGAGGTGACGGATAAGGAAAAGAGTGTATTTCTGAAATGAACAGATTTGACATATCCTCGAAGCAGCGCAAGGATGACGACGAACTTCGCGGGAACTGTACGAAGCCGAACAAAGTTCTGGGTAAGACTATATCTCGCGTTTTACTCGAACTTTACGCGAGGATTCTCGAAATGAACATTGAAAACGGGTTTTAACTAGAGCTGTTCCTTTGAAATAATAATAACTAAGTTATTTTTATGGCTTTAGTTTTTTTTTGCCATATGTTGTAACATGAACATTATTAAGATTAAGATTTACATTAATGTGGATGGAAACTTAGATAAATTATTTAGATTACAATATTTCTGAATGCCCTCCAAAACAAACTCAAAATTCGCATCGAATGAATTAATTAATTCTTTGTATAATTTTATCGAATAAAAAAGCACAAATTTAACTACATCTATCGTAATTTTATGCCGAATACTGAGCAGAACCATTTAATAAATTTTCAACAGGTGATCCGCTCTTTATACTTTTAACAATTTAAATTGACGAGTTTGGTTCCAAAAATACCGAAATGGCCGCGTTTAGAAAATCACCTTCCAGGTACTATTTTTGAAAAAAAAAAAAAAACATGCTTCATTTTATAATATCCGCTCTCTGGAAATGACGGATAATGCGGAAATGATTTAATTAATCAAAAAATCTATCTAGAGAATTCTCTCTGCATGATATCGGAATAAATACTAAATGAGGCAACTATAGATAGACAGATAAAATATGGGTGAAACCAATTTATGATATGATCGGGCCGGCGGAGTGGTTAAGTGAGGAAAACCTCAATCTCCACAGCTGGGGTGATGGGCTAGCCCCTTGTCACGCATATAGGAGTATTGAGTAAGAGGCTAAACCGTGGCACAATTGTGCCTCTGCTACCCCTTATGGGAAAAGGCGTGGCGCTATGACAATGAATTGTAGGACAATGTAATTAAGTAGTTACTTAGTATTGCTGCTAGAAGACCTCTGTGGCGCTGTGATTGTGGCTCTGCCAACTATGCGAGAGGTCCCTGGTTCGATCCCCGGCTGGGGATACAGAAAAAAAAGCTACAGGGGGGTTATCACAACGTCTTATGCCGATTTAGATCAGGAGCCTAATTTGATTGGCATTCGGGCGATGACGCGGGACTGAGCCAGGATTCCGCGAGACTGTGCGGCCTGTGCAGCATGGGCCTGCGGCACAGGCCGCGCCGCGCCCGGTGCCGCGCTGCCGCCGTCGCCGACGCCGCCCGGCTGCCGCCACCCTGGCCGGCGCGCTGCCCCCGCTCCACGAGGAGGGGAGGACAGCATGAGCGCCAACAAATCAACAAGCATTTTAATAACAAGTCAACAAGCATTTTAATGAGAACCACGAGCACCAGCGAGATCCGCTGATCACACACATGACGATGTCCTTCCATGGATTAGGGGTAGTATTGTAAAGAAACAACTGATGTTAGAATAGGAACCACCATTTCGACAGATAAACTTAGTTTAGGATTAGTTTTAGTTTTATATGTAAACCGTTCACCAGTCAGCAACTAAACACTTTTCCGTTTTTTAGATTAGTTGAAACATATCCATAATTTTCCATGTTCTTTTTACGTAACAATGTCTAAGCACGTTGTCTAGATAAGTTAAATTAAGATTCACATTTTCAGTTACTCGTATTTTAAGTTTTTTTATCATACTTTCGCCTTAGGTCTCATGCAGATGTGGTACAGTGCAACACAACCCTCGTGGCAGTAATGTTTTTCCTCCTACTTAATAATGTAGGTACTTGTGTATTCTTAATAATAAGTTTTTTTCCTATATCACAAATCGAGGAATCGTGTTACAGTTAATGTGTGTTAAATTCCAGGGTGTTTATCATTTAGATATAAATTGTTTTTCTTTTAGCATAGTTTCGTTTTTTTTTTTAATAAATATACAGTTAATGTGTGTTTATTATTTAGATATAAATTGTTTTTCTTTTAGCATAGTTTCGTTTTTTTTAATAAATATTTGTTGTTGATCCGCAAAATTACCGTGACGTCTTAAAACAAGTCTTGGTATTAGGTAAATAAAGCCCATTATGGCGAATTGGAATGGAAATGGTTGTCATGGTGATGTTCTTGTGTTGAACCTAATTTGAATCGGAAAAACATTGTGGTAACCCTCCGGTCTTGGATGTTAATATGTGTGTGACGTCCCTGTTTCTTGTTCCCATGACGCCGGGAATACCAGTGTGGGGCCAAAATCAATGTATGTGTTTGTATGTAATTTTTATGTTCATGTAATTGCATGATTAAATCATATTTATCCCATTTATTCTTGGTTCATATGGTATGTGAGCTCTATGGCGTAACGGTCGAGGTTGCATAGCGTCACGACTTTTCCAATACGGGGCAGTAAAAAAACACAAGAGACAGGAACTTTTGTAGTTATCAGTTAATTTGCCAGTGGTCCCTTGACATAACATAGGCTCACAGCTCTTCCTAGACCGCTTGGTAGACACACAGAGTTGCTTGTTGATGTTTCACAGCATAAGTAATTAATTCGATAAAAATAACACTGATATAAATGGATAATGCCAATTACGAAACATATCCTTTATAAATTATGATGAAGATTATTAGATCATAAAACATATGTATAAAAGGTAATTTTACATTATATATAATAAGGTATGTGTTTGTATATGTGTATGTGTCTGTGTGTGTGTGTGTGTGTGAGAGAGAGAGAGAGGGTATGTAATATGTGTGTGGATATGAGGTTTTTCTATGTCAAATGAGAGAGTTCAATTTCCTTGAATTTCCTTTATTTCAGGTTAACAAAAACCCATATCTATGAATACCTTACAACTAGAGATACATAATTTATTATAAAAACACACACAAAATATTATCTAACCTAGCTATCTTCGTTCTCGCTTCCCTGTAGCGTCGGTAAACGATACCCTCCGGGCAGTAATCTTTGACCAGGAACATCGTCTTGAGGTCAGCCGGCACCCGAAGTTTGAAGGACAGGAACTCCTTGGGTCTTTTTGACTCCAAAACCTCTATCTGTACCTTCGCCTCCTTGAGACCAGCCGGTGGATTCTTCTTCAGCTTTTCCAGGATGTGACGTTCAAAGTCCTCGCAGGTAATTTTCGTGTCGATCCTTGAAATGGATGGAAATGGAGCGGTGGGAGCGGCAGCTTTCAGGCTGCATACCCTAATGGACGTCAGTTGAATAGAGAAGCTTCGGTTAAGATACTTATCACATATAATAATTAACAGTTGTTTTAAAACTGCCCAACACAGGAAGTGATACAATACTGGTTTCCAGTAAGGGACATAGCTATGCTTTAGGAAACGTTTCCTTTTCTATGTAAACAAAGAAGAAGGAGATTGACGAAACTCAAACACTCAAATCACTTTATAGTAGTGCACTTTTACAAGTCAAACACTTAATTCTCATATGAAGAAAATAAAAATAAATCAAACATGATCAACTAAACTAATGAGCAACGCATCCCTTACTGAGAAAAACTAATTCGTCCCTTCCGTTGTAGGTCCGGTTTTTGCGCCTGTCACTTTGAACCCGCGATTTTTGACATAAAATTATAGTATTTTAATGTTTTAATATGCTCGTGGTATTCGAAATAATGTGAGTGAAAAATTTAAGCAAAAAAATAATAATTCATGATTCTTGAATTATTAGATTTTGCGTGTCAGGCTCACAGGCTATCCCATTGCCGCGTGGTTTATTATAATATTATGTTCTATGATTTGCTCCAAATCATCATCATCAACTTGCTTAGCCCGAATAGATCCACCGCTGGACACAGGCCTCATCTCTACAGCACCAATTCCTACGGTTCTGTGCCAATCACATCCTGTGACATCCCGTCGACTCGATAATATCGTCGGACCATCGGGCAGGTGGTAAGTCGATAAGTCGTTAAGTCGCTGGCCTTGTCGCTTCCCTTGGCCACCACTCTGTGACTGCCATTTGGTGCACCGTCAGTCTTCGAGCCAAGTTTACCTTAGTCTTGTTAGTCACTTACCTACATTTTCAACCGACTTCAAAAAGGAGGAGGATAATCTGACTGTTTTTTTTTCTTTTTTTTTTCAATTAATTTAATGATGAATTGATTTTGATGATTCTTGTTTTGATTGGTAGGTCATACTACTACAGGTGGATCATATAAATGATCAAAATTGATTGTTCACTTTTTTCATTAATTCAACAAAAACAAAAAATATTTACCCAAATGACGTCTTGATTTGTGGTTCCGTGCAGCAAAAGTTTTATGAGGAATTTTCATGTACATATACTTCATTCGCATCCTGACCCGTGAGGAAAAAATAGGGCTTAAACTTGGAGTCGGTTTCTTAAGTTTTCAACTAGGTGAATTATCGACTTTCGTCTTCCGTCGAATTTCGACGCTTGGCGATTGGTCAACAAGAGAGATACCCAGCGTGGAACGCTCCATCACTTTTTGTGCCATCTTAATCTTGTGCTTATTCTGCTAAGTGAAGTCAGTTTCGGCTCCGTTGGATATGCTTTAAATAGGTACACAAAGTTGTTAACTAGCTTTTGACCTATTTTCACCCTTCAGTCCTTTCAGTACATTACATACTTAACTTTTATAGGTTACTCCCACTAGGCAGCTAATAGCTAATGAAGCTCAGCTGTGAATGGGAAAGCCTGCAGGTTTTTTTTGTAAAAGAAGACATCGGAAACTTGTAGGAATACTTCTTCACTACTTATACATATTATTTGGAGTAAGGATTCTCTTTTGGAGCTTTACCTATATAAATACTTCACCCTTCAATTATTTTTATATTTCAATTGTGTAACGTAAACGTAATGTAACTGTATCAGCTTACTTTTTTAAGACCCTTTGATTTTATGGCTTGATATGTGAGATAAGAAGCTATTTGGTTATGCCAATATGGTACTTTCTTGATGAGTCAATTCAGATACTTTATAAGAACTGTCAAAACGCTTATTATGTTCGGGAGTTGTATTGAAAACTGCAGAATGATGCCATGAAATATTGAGGTCAAATGTTGGTCTGATTTTCATAAAAACTGACAATCATCGTCAATATCACCGTTGTCAAAACTACCGGACAACGGTTATATTGACGAGCCTTTTTGCGTAAAATATCTACATTTTACGCAAAAGGCTCGTCAATGATGACATATTTGATATTTTTTTATACCACATGTTTACCCAGGAAAGAACCGGGTTGAATTAATTTTACGGTAAACAGGGGTGATTTTATAGAAATAACTGCACATTCGAGAACCTAGAAATGTTAGTATTAGTTCGTTGCCGGTTAGTACTTCCCATGGTAAACTTGCAGGACGTTGGGATCCAAAATTTCCTGCTGACGTGACAAAACTATTCTTCACAGTGAGCCTCAGGCTTTGTGCTCATTACCGTTGATAGTCCTCGCAAACTGTACCCGACTGCGGCGAAGCATAAAATGTATGGTTATGTGTTTAACCTTTATCAATGCTATAAACAATAATTCTTATATACGTTCAAAATGCTACATCAGGCCCTCTAATCTTTCTATTAAATCGATCCCTAAGTGAGGGAATATTTCCAACAATATTAAAAAACCGGTCAAGTGCGAGTCTAAATCGCGCACGAAGGGTTCCGTACCACCGTTCAATGGAAGCGATGGTGTGGAGTGAATATTTTAGATTTTACACAGCAAAATATTGTTTACAAAGTTATTGGTGCGGTTACTTTCACACTCCATGTACGTAACCAGGTGCATCCATAAGTTTGTATGTGATATTGTTGTATGGGAGCCCCTTTAAATATTTATTTAATCCTGTTTTTTAGTATTTGTTGTTATAGCGGCAACAGAAATACATAATCTGTGAAAATTTCAACTCTCTAGCTAGCTAGGTTCTTGAGATACAGCCTGGTGACAGACGGACGGACGGACGGACGGACGGACAGCGAAGTCTTAGTAATAGGGTCCCGTTTGGAACCCTTCGGGTACGGAACCCTAAAAAGCACATGTCAAACTGTTTCATTTAATGGGAGACAGGTTGGATGTCAGGAAGTTCATACCTATGCCCTGCTTCCAGCGCTATCCAAAATATTTGAGAAGTTTATTTATACCTGCAAAAAATAGGGTATGTTTTTGTTCAGAAAAAAATATATAACAAGAGAAAAAAATATAACAAGTCCCATTGACAGAAGAAGGAAGTCGTGGTCGGGATTGGCCAGTGCGGCGTAGAGCAGCTAATGCGCTTGGCAAAGAACAAAGAGGAGTATGGAGAGCTGACCGCTAACCTCCAGTTGTGGAGAGGCACTACAAGAAGAAGGAGAAGACTTTCAAAAATATTGCATAGGTGATATTTGATTCGGCTGACTTTGTAGCTGAATCCTTGATGAAAATCAAAACATTATGACTGTCTTGCTTTGACTTATCCAAGGCTTTTGACTATGTGAACCATTGCATCATGATGGACATATTAAATTGATATGGCTTAAGAGGTGAAGTTAGTTAGAACACCCAGGCCTCCTTTTCCAACTGGAAACACCCAGGCCTCCTTTTCCAACTTCGGCCATCCCAACTCCTGCAGAGTTGGGATGGCCGAAGTAGATGTGCAGGCGAAGGGGACATGCACAAAGGCTCCGCTCAAGTGGGCCAGGTGCAGGCACTACAACCCCCTTGTAGAAGACAGAAGATAGAAGAAGATAGAAGATAGAGGTGAAGTTTTTAAATCGTTGGAATCTTATTTGGAAGATCGGCATCAGAGAGCAATATTGTCCAATATTAATGAAATAACTACGTCCAAAAATAGCATCAAATTGTCGACCAATCGCAATTGGTTTGCTGCAGGGTAATATTTTGAGTCCAATATTATTTTTGCTGATCGTAAATTAACTGCATTATTTCATCAAAAATAAAGATATTTTATTTGCGGATGATGAATCAGTTTTTCCAACTTTAAGCTCGGTGATTACGCAAATTTACCTAAAGTTGTAAATAAACTACTGGAATATTGATCAATTGGTTTAATCGGTGCAACTTAATTATAGTACTCATGTGCCTCTTCTAGACATTGAACACCACAACAATAAAATAGTACCTCATGCCAAATTTCTGGGCATTAAAACTGAAATGATTTAATTTCATTAAAAGCATATCATGAACGACATAATCAAATGTGATAGCATCCTGCGCGGCCTCCCGTGAAGATAAAACATGAGATTTAAGGGTAATACCTGCATACATAGTTGATTTATACCTAGGGAAACCGTATTGTTTGGCGTGGATTTGTTTTTTACGGTTGAAGTGTGAGAGCATTTGATTGAGCTTAATCTTTTGAAATATTTTACTTAGTGCTGGAAGAACAGATATTCGTTTGATATTTGAAGGATCGTGCTTGTTTCCTGACTTGAACAGAAGTATAAGTTTAATGTGTTTCATGAGGTCTGGGAATACTGCATCGTCAACACATTATTGTATATATAAGCTAAGTTTGGGGTGGGGCTACAACTAGAATTATTGAACCAAGTCATTGGACTTTGACTGATATACCCCACAGATCTTCAGTATTTTTTAATTTAGTAATCTAAACGTTTTGACAATGTCCTGGGGATATACATGATGAAATCTCATATATACATTACTGACGCTAGTGTGGTTTTTTAACAAAGTCTCTGCTTCATATTATGGAGATGAATTTAAACTACTGTCGTGAGTAAGGGTACATTGGAAAACAATGTTTAGAAAGCTCGAGCAAACTCAGCGTTGGATTTAACAACATCATCGTTATCTTTAGGCAGAAATCATTGTCCCTTGTTATAACTTTTCCAGTTTCATGGTTTATTATTTGCCAAATTATTTATACGGCAAATAATAAACAATGAAAGAGTTAAAACTTCATACCGCTGAAGAATTTAAAACCTAATACGGTTGTGGCTCTCTATGTAATCGAGCTTTGTAAATTATTAAGACCCTACCTAGAAAATTTTCCACAGAGAGCTCCAGGAGCAAGAAATAGGCTTAATGAAATATACATTGGTATTTGCAAAATACTGGTAGAGTTAATTTAATTTTGCTGTGTGATATTCAGCCATGAATCACCATTTGAAAGGGATATTTCCTTTTTCAAACTCCAACCATAATCAGTAACTCATTGGTTTAGTTGATCATAGCTGATTATTTTTTATTTTTCTCCATGTATGAGTGTCTGACTTGTAAAGTGCATTATTTTTGCCTATTTACAATAAAACATTTAAGTTTTGAGTTTTGTGTCTTTTGAGTTCATGTTGGAGGTTGCGTTTAGGAGAACAAAGACAAACACTCGCTGTATTAATTAAGCTGCAAATGAAATAATTTATTTAATAAGAAATTTAATAAGCTCCCAAATAATATAAATAACAAAACTGGCCAAGTGCGAGTCGGACTCGCGCACGAAAGTTTCTGTACCACCGTACAATGGTAGTGATGGTGTGGAGTGAACAGTTTGGATTTTAAATAGCAAAATATTGTTTACAAAGTTATTGGTGCGGCTAATTTTATACTTCATGTACGTAGCCAGGTGCATTCATAAGTTTGTATGTGGTATTGAAAGATTTGTTGTATGGGAGTCCCCTTAAATATTCATTTTTATTCTGTTTTTTAGTATTTGTGCTAAGACTGGTATAAATGTTGTTTGAAAAATTAGATGCCGATTAGGGGACCATTGAGATGATGAGAGACTACAGGGGTGTGGGGTTCGCAGGGTAGGGCCTTCGTCAAGGACATTGGGCGTCTTTTGAGGGACCGAGGATTTCATCACCGCTCCGGATTGTTCCTGTCACAGAGGATCTCGCTAGCTGTGCAGCGCGGTAATGCTGCCAGTGTAATGGGCACGTTTGGTGCGAGCGTTTCTTGGGACGGTTTATTTTTATAGATATGTATTTTGTTTCTTATGTTTAGTTAGGATTTATGTCATTCTATTTTATTGTAGTTATAGGTACTAGACCTTAGACAGTCTCCTTCAAGTTATGTATAGTTAATTTGATAAAAAGTTGTTGAGTTGATTACGTAATACTTTGTGACTTCAATAAACTATCTTAATGCCCACTTTGTACTGCTAATTTGCTACACCCAATAGGGTAAAATTATATTGATAACAAATTAAATGTTCAAACATCCGTCTGTGACATGTAAATTATTGCAATAAAATGAAAGTCAAAGTCAAATGCTTTCATTTGCAAATACAGGTTGTTATGGTGTTATGTACTGCTATGGGAGCTTAACTATATTTTATTATCTGATGCTTGTGCATTTTTTTTAAGATACAATAAGATACAATTAAAAATTAACATTTATGAACAAAGCAGTAAAGCAGTTTACATAAAATAATGTTAGTAAGAATAGGCCCACGGGACGCCAATGGAAATCAAAGTTGATGTCAATGCACTGATGTCAAATAATGATAATGATTATTAAATTAATACAGATTAATGTTAAAATTATAAAGTAGCCAATTTAATGGGACCGATGCTGGAGGCGACACAACTAAACTAAATGGTAAATGTTGGAGTATATATACCATTCATGCTTTTTGATTATCTTGAAGAAATTCTGTGACGTTATTTATATTACATGGCATTTTAGTGTAATGTCATGTTTAGCTTATACTGTATGGGAATGTAAACATTACAATTTAATTAACATTCAGTGATCATAGTGTTTCAAAATATTTAATTAGGTCCCATTTGTTGACCTCACCCCTAATTCCAAACATGATATCAAGTTTGATTCAGGTGTCAGATCAGGTGTTTTTGTTATTTTTTGCATATAACATCATGAAAACTGAAGTTTGTTTTGTTTCAACAACAGCAATTTATGACTGAGTGTCACAAATTATTCAATAATTCCCGCCACAGTTCAGTGTTAGACCGTGTTAGTTTCGCTTAGTAAGCACAGATCGCGTTAGGTTGGGATGGCCATAGGGGAAAGGGGAAGTCGCGAAGGGGGTGACATCCCACCCACTTCCTTTGTCATAGTGCTGCGCGAATGTGCATCGATCTCGTTTCTCGATTACAATATTGCTCATGTTGATGCTTTTATGTGCACTTATGTATTAAAACATCATCAGTTACCTTTTCTTCACGTAAGAACGGAAAAATCAATGGCCCATTCTCAAGCACGAGAACTAGAAAGTTTAGAAAAGCTTGTAAAAAATATATTTTATAATAGAAGTTGGATTAAGCAGTGACGAAGTTTCATTAATTTTATAGCGATTTTGACTGTGATAGATAAGATATTTTATTATTTTTATTATTAGCCAAGGTCTGAATATTAATATAATAAAAAAACAATTGGCAGTTATAGGGACTGCCGAAAGAAGTAAAAATTTTGAACATTTAGTATTACAATTTGAAAAAAAATTGGCGGTTATAGGGACTGCCGATTTTCCCTTACCAAAAAATGCCTAACGTGGGCATGTCGGTGAAACGAACTCATAAGATTTTCCCCTACCAAAAAGTGCCCAACGCGGGCATGTCGGTGACGCGAACCCATAAGATTTTCTCCTATCAAAAAGTGCCCAACGTGGCTAAAGAAGTTTTCACTTCAAAAAGGTGATCATATTCAATCTTAATTTTGTCGTTGTCCTTTTTACCAACTATCGACGTCGACTACATCACAATAGTGCCATTGCAACTTGACTTCTATTATAAATTGAGCTAAATGAAATCCTTGCTATTATATATTGAGTAAGATCCCTCGTTGTTGTCGTTTCAGAGCTGGATCTCGACTACCTGGAGCGAGGCGGCGGCGGCTTGCTATCTGCCAGCGCGCCCTCCATCGAGCCCAGCCCCGATAGCCTGGACTTGGTTAAAGTAGTACTACTGGGTGCGCCGGCGACTGGCAAGACTAGTATCATACAGGTAATGTACATTTATATTGTAAGTGGAAGCGTCATGGGCCCATAACCTATTGTGGCTCTAGATTTAAGCAAACACTAGGATGGAGATCAATATTTATCTCCTGCATATCGCTGCAAACCTCTTTACCAGTGACGCATGTCAGATATATTTCGTTATTTTATCAACATAAACATAGTCCTGTAGCACCATTTCCCATTTCGCCAGCTTTTAATTTTTGTACCTATTGGCCATGTCAAAAAATCTAGGGTCCGCAAAAAAGCAATGTCCTTCATTTGTCTTCAACGGCATAGTTTGTTCTAATTCCCTCCGCCGTTAAGTTGGCTGTCCTGTAAAGCCGTCAAGTGTCAACAGGTTTCCTGTCAGTTGATGAGGTAGATATCCGTCGGAACGTAAAAAATATTGATATTTTTGTTTTTTAGTTTTTAATCGCAAAACAACCAGCCTCGATCACACTCTCAACCTCAAGTACTACAAGAAAAGTAGTACATATTTTTATAGCATGGGCAATTCGACAAGTCCACTTCCCAATTAGACTACATCCAATATTGATCACTACCCATATCGTCTGCTTTTCCTCTGTATGTCAACTTTTAACACCCTCATTTTCGAGTAATTGATATTCATTTAATTTCAACTTGATACTTCCACGCGTTCTTGAGAAAAAGTGTCTTGAAAAAACCCTTAACAAATTGAATTAATATAAAAACAAATAACCCGACTGCATTTTCAATATTTTAGTTTATTTTTCATTTATAAAACCCTTTATTTTGACACGCGACTCGATAGGCTTAAAAATAATAATTTTAAGACATATAATATATTGCACAAAATCGGTCATTTAAAAAAAAAATTGATACATATTTTTTTGAAATGAATGAATTGATATCATCCAACGACACCTCTCGACCTAAAATCCATGAAGCCGTTTAGACATACAAACATACATACACTCTTAAACTATAACCCTCATTG
The DNA here is from genome assembly GCA_949825045.1 of Argyresthia goedartella. Taxonomy (NCBI): domain Eukaryota; kingdom Metazoa; phylum Arthropoda; class Insecta; order Lepidoptera; family Argyresthiidae; genus Argyresthia; species Argyresthia goedartella. The sequence goes on from OX463828.1 coordinate 21,929,655, forward strand.
TGGCGGTCGGCTAAAATTATGGCTACATAAAAACGATCTCATATTAGAGGACACGTACTAGTTTGTTAGACAAACCGAATATTTTGTTTAAAAAAAACACGTAGTAAGTCCGTAGAGTTGTCGTCATGTAGAGCGTGGTAAAGGTCGAGTCGTTTTAGCACGTCAGGTTTGGGCCTTGCGATCGCATTCCTTTTCACTCATGTAAAGATTTTCTTCAGTGTTATCTTCATCACTCATCACTTACCTCCCGTTAGAAAAATTGTATTCTATCATTCATGTTATGATACACAGATCCCCAATAGTTTTCATCAGTGACTTACTTATGCACCATTTCCATAATCTATTAACGAGTTATGTATCACATATCGTGTAATTTGTCGTACTTCCATCTCACGTTACCGATAATTTCTGAGGTAAACAATAAATAATTCATGTGATGTCCCGGAAACAACATTTCCTTCATAATTGAGAAATGGATACAGCTAAGCAACCGTAACCGGAGAAGGTAACTAAGTTAACCTTCGTCTCCTATTTTAAGCTGTACGCGAGGTTGAACTTCCTTCAGCACCAGCGCGTCAATAGCCGAATACGACGTTTAGATGTTGTCGCCGACATGTTTTGGAGACTGTACCAATACATTTCTATAGTAACCATTGTGACGCGTGGCTTACGGTCTGACGCCGCCGTAGGCCGCCTGCGACGTTATATATATTACACGACTCTTTTGTCGATCTATAATAGATCTCAGAATAAACAATATATCAGTGTAGTTTTACTCATATGGGGTATAGCAGCTTATTTAAAAGGTACGATACTTGCCACATGCGATACAAAATTAAAATAAGGTAACAAGGTAATCATAATAGTACAATTTCAAGAGTCACAAAGTGCTGAAAAATTAAATTTGCACACGAATATTTCAATAATAAAATCCTAAAAAATATGAATGTAATAGTATGTTTTTTTACATCATAATGTACATTGGATACAGTTTAGTCAGCTTTTATAATTATAATATTCACATAAGTCATATTGAGACATTTCTAACAGATTTTTATTAAGTACATTAGACTTTCCAGATAAAGCTTTGATGTCTTTATGGAGCTTGTTCGATTCCAAATCGATATTCGATCGATGGTTTCGGAACGGCCATTTTGAATTTGACGTTGCTGCCAACCTTGCAGTTTTTTGACAACTGACAGACGAAAGCCCTCGCAATGTAAACGCGTATTGGTTAGGGTATTGAAATTAAATCGCAAGCCATCTGGAATGTATTCGGGTTTCCCTCAGGATTGTCTATATAGCTGAGTGTGTTGTGGTTCCCCGAACCAGATAAAGTTCGCATTTACGTGGCCGATTGGTTTTTCCCACGTAACATAACCTGTGTTGGAACACTGTGCTCATCGAAGCTGGCCTGCCAGTCATACCTGGTTGGCTGAAGAACCTGTCTACCAAGAAGAGCCTAGGGTGCACCCGGGCCTTGCAGAGAGACAGGAGGTTGACGGGACCGAAGCACAGACCAGGTTAGATCGACTCCATTTACATTAGCTCGGTGAATCGCCGACGTTCACACTTCTTGGCAACTGATCGCTACGCTACCTCGTAGCTGATGGGCCCCTACGAGGTCATTAGGTGCTGAGAAGCCTGAACAATTTTGGTAGCTAGAGCGTGGTTTCCTGAGATTTGCAGCCGTCAAGGGCTCCAGGAACGCACGATTTGGGACTATCAATCTGTAGGTATAGGCGGTTATTAGGTAACTGTTGTTCCTATATCCACATAGATTGGTAGTATTGTAAGCTATAGGTCTATTGCTGGTAGTAGATAGACAGATATTGAATTGAAAATTGCATTGAATTACCAGTTAGTCAATCTATTAGTGGTCTAGTAATGCTATTGAAGAATGTTTTGGTTAACATAGGCAGTTACATCTATTGATAGCAGGCTATTGCATTGTTTTCAGTTTATAGCAATTTATAACTTGAACTAATATTGACTATCTGTATGTGTTGTAGTGATAAAGGGAGACTAAATTGTTATTTACAGAATTTATATAGATATAAAACTCGGTTCCTATTGTTTAAGGAAAATAACATTGTTTAAGTTATAGTTTAGGGTTCCCTCGTTTGGGTTGTAGACTGGAGGGTCCAATAAAATTGAGTAACTGCAAATTGTGAGTATGTATCGTTCCGATCATGTCGTTATCTGAAATCCAGAAGGGTGTTTCTAAGGAACTCAGATGGTTTTCCTCCGCACACGGTCTGATAGACCGTTTAGATAGGCATGATGTGGTATTGGAGCGGTCTATGGACGTAAAGGAACGTTACAACAGGGTGCTCGAATTGTCCGCGCAGGCGGAATCAGTTGATGGTTGTGCACCTGACAGGCTGTCACGGTTGATAGGGGATGTCGACCAATGTATGGAGATGGCAGCTGCTATCACGCAGAAGGCTGCGGACATACGTAGACAGCGCGAGTCCAGCCATGGTGGTGACATTGAAGCACCCCTGCCGCTTCAGGGTTCGGGGTCCAGGTTACCTGCCATAACTATGCCTACTTTTGACGGAGTGTCCGGTGAATGGATGAGCTTCATCAATCTGTTCGACAGTTTGGTGCATATGCGATCGGACATTACCAAGTCTGTCAAGATGGCTCAGCTGGTGGCAGCATTGAGGGGTGAGCCTAGGGAGCTGGTCGCTCATTTGACAGTTACGGAGGGTAACTATGAAACGGCCAGACAATTGTTGGTCAGACGTTACCATAACAAACGGAGGTTGGCCGATGCCCAACTGAACCGTTTGTTTAGTATCCCGGTTGTGAACAAGGTCGGGGCCATACAGACGGAGGTTTTGAACCCGTTGTTGTCCGTCACCAAGGCTCTAGAGAATCTTGGACTTCCGGTTGGTGAATGGTCGTACCTACTGCTGTACATTGTACTTTCCCGCCTACCCGCTGACGTGCAGACTCGTTTCGAACAGTCTCACGGGAGGTCGGCCGAGGACCTGCCCGCCTTCTCCGACTTGGTCGGATTCTTGGAAGAGGAGGCTCGACGGGCAGAGAATTTGGGGTTGACGGTCACCCATCCTTCGGAGCCACAGAGAGCTGCCGGGAGCGCTGTGAGTAGGGGCCCTCCGACGAGGAAGGACCGCACCAACCGGCAGTCGTATGGGACTGTGAGTGCATTGACCCCACATAGTGAGACCTGCCCATGTTGTAGGCAGATTGGCCATGCTGTGGCCAATTGCAATAAGTTCGGGGAACTTAGGGTTCAGGGACGGCGCCGGATGGCCAAGCAGCGGAGCTGGTGTTTCCTATGCCTCGGGCCACACATGGCTAGGTACTGCACGCGCACAAAAATGTGCGGATATTGTGGTGGGGCCCACAACAATCTGTTGTGCATGAACCGGTCCGGCCAACAGCCACCACAGGGCCGTACCCAGGGTGACACGGCATGGGGCCCTGAGAATTCGTTTGCGACTCGGAGCGCAACTCAGGGGCCAATGTCCCCACGTGCACAGGGCGGTACTAGGGTGCAGGGCCGCACTCAGGGTCATCACATGGGGGGCCCTGAGTTTTCGGTTGCGACTCAGCATCCGACTCAGCGGGCAATGGGGCCACAAGCACGCAGCCACCCAGGGGTGCAGGGCCGCACTCAGGGTCATCACATGGGGGGCCCTGAGTTTTCGGTTGCGACTCAGCATCCGACTCAGCGGGACATTGGGTGTGTTCAGCGGGCCGTAACGGGCGGGTGGCATGGGACACCTTCGAGCTATGCGGATGCGGTTCGGACGCCGCCTCAGTTGTCGCCCCGCTTGTCGCCTCGTCCTCGTCGGTCGCATGTGATGTCCCCCCCGCTCATGGAGCGGCCACGGTTGCATTCACGCCCACCCCTCTTCGGGGGGCGTCGTAGGGTGGCAATGGAACCGGCGCGTGGGCCATTTGTACAATGGGACCCTCTGGCGTATAGCTGCCTACCTGATCGGTTACAGGCACAGTGGGGCCCCGGGGGTCCTCGCTAGGAATTTGCGGCCCAACCATTGGTTGCCCCCCAACCGGAGACGGTGGTGTTACCGATCGCCTCTGTGCTTGTTTGGGATTTGGCGGGCAACCCAACATACGTTCGCGCCCTATTAGATTCTGGAGCTCAGGGCTGCATTGTATCGAACGATTTAGCAAAATGGTTGGGCCTCAAGGTAAATAGGTATAATAAATCAATACGGGGCGTGGGGAATGTTACGGTTACGAATGTAGTTGGTCAATCGGTGATCACGTTCTCTCCACGTTATGACATTTTGACAAAAACATCCGTGCAAGCTTTAGTAATGACGCATGTCATGGGCAGACACCCCTTGGTGAAGTTGAATCCGGCCGTTCGATTCCTGACGTCAGGACTCAAGTTGGCGGATCCCGATTTTGACACTCCAGCCCCGGTCGACCTGCTACTGGGAGCAGACGTTCTGGGTAGGTTTCTGTTGTCGGATCGGCGAGTTCTTCAGCCGGACGGGTTGATTGCTGTGGATACTAAGTTTGGTCACGTGATCATGGGTCCGGCATTGCCAATGGTTAGGCCTGCCGAGTCAGATGGCATACTTATTGGCTCAGCGTTGTCAGACGCTATCCAACGTTTCTGGGAGATAGAGGAACCTCCCACCGTTCGTCGAGTCGACGCAGATGAAGAAGAGTGCGAGTTGTTTTACCAGAATAGTACTGGTCGCCTTCGTTCTGGTCGTTTTGTAACTCGACTGCCTTTCAGGGCCGATCGACCGCCACTAGGAGAATCTAGGAAGATGGCTGAGACGAGATTGATGTCGATGGAGCGTAGGATGACAAGGGACGCCGTATTTAAACAAAAATATGTTGATTTCATGAGGGAGTATGAGTCGTTAGGACACATGTCGGTATCGGGTGTGGACTGGAGATCTGAGGATCATTGTTTCCTTCCACACCATGCCGTCCTTTTTGATGGGTCAGCACCTACCTCTAACGGGATGTCCCTGAATCAGTGTCTACATTCGGGACCCAAGTTGAGCCGTGATATTTCGGATATTCTCACGAGCTTTCGGAGGCACCAGATTGTATTTGTCGCAGACATTCGGATGATGTTTAGGCAAACGGTAATTCATCCGGCTGACAGAAGGTATCAGTTGATACTTTGGCGTGAGTCCACGGCCGAGCCAGTCAAGGTCTATGAGTTGAACACGAACACGTATGGGTTACGGTCTAGCCCGTATTTGGCGATGCGTACCCTGCGGTAGTTGGCGTCGCGTGACCGTGTGAGCTATCCTAGAGCCGCCGCTATCCTGGAGCAAGATTTGTACGTCGATGACGTCTGCACAGGGGCAGCCAGTGTAGAGGAAGCTCTGGACCGACGTGACGAGCTCATTCAATTGCTGGAACGAGGCGGCTATGAACTACGCAAGTGGATGTCCAAATCCCCTGAGTTGATGGCTGGTCTCCCAGATGAGTTTCAACAAGACCCGCACGTTTTTGAGAATCCTGACAACCCTAACATGTTGTCAGTACTTGGAATTCAGTACCGGCCCGTCCATGATGAGTTTACCTATCGGGTGGTTTTAGAAACACCGAAGGCCTGGACGAAGCGGTCAGTACTGTCAACGATTGCGAGAACGTTCGACCCGAATGGATGGATTTCTCCAGTCACCTTTGCTCTCAAATGTTTTATGCAAAGGCTATGGGCGGCTCAGTTGACCTGGGACACCCACCTCTCAGGTGATTTGTTGACTGATTGGACGCGAATGTTCACCTCGCTATCGGACATAAATAATGTATCGCTGCCGAGGAAATTGGTCCCCGCTGGGGATTACAGGGCAACCCTTCACGGGTTTTGTGATGCCTCTGAACGAGGGTTTGCGGCAGCGGTTTATTTGCGAACCGTCACCTCCACCGGGGAGGTCGACGTGCGTTTGGTTTTGGCAAAAAGCAAGGTAGCGCCTATTCGGACAAGGATGACGATTCCAAAACTGGAACTGTCCGGGGCTGCTCTTTTGACCAAACTTTTGAATCACACTCTAACAGTGTTGCGTGGGTCAGTGGTTTTGGAGGATACGGTGTACGCGTGGACGGACAGCCAGATTGTTTTGTGCTGGCTGAAGGCTTCGGTCCATAACTTAGAGGTTTTTGTTGCGAACCGTGTCTCCCAGATTGTGTCGTCTGAGGTCCCACTGACCTGGAGACATGTACCAGGAGAATTGAACCCGTCTGATTGTGCATCCAGGGGATGTCGAGCTCCTGAACTCGTTAGACACCATTTGTGGTGGGGACCACCCTGGCTTGCCAGGAGAGAATCGGACTGGCCCCACAGCCATGTAGTAGTATCTTCGGATCATGGCCCCAGAGCGGCCGTGCATGTTACCCAGAAGGCTGAGGACCCTGACGCCGGGTTTCTGCTGGACCGGTATAGCTCACTTGACAAGTTGATAAACGTGTCCACTTGGATTAGGAGATTCGCTCGAAATTGTCGTACTCCTCGCGATCAGCGAACGTTGAACCCTATTCTGACTCCGGCAGAGCGAAACGAGTCGCTACTGAATTTGGTCCGGTTGGTACAGTCCTCGAAGTTTGGGGCAGAATTGGAGATTATACGAAGTGGACGTTCGAAATTGAAGGGAACCGTCGCGCGTCTCAACCCCTTTGTTGATTCGACCGGGTTACTTCGGGTAGGAGGAAGATTGCGCAATGCGAATCTGTCGTATTCGGCTCGTCACCCACTTCTGCTCCCCAAGGGGGGACAGTTAGTTGAATTGCTGGTGACTGATCGTCATATTAAAAACGCGCATGCCGGCTGTAACGCGTTGTTGGCCACGCTCCAGCGGGAGTTTTGGATCTTATCTGCCCGCCGTGTCATACGGAACATCGTGTTTCGGTGCATGCCTTGTTATCGACTTAAGGCTGCCACGATGCAACCTCTCATGGGGGACTTGCCCCCTGATCGTGTGAATGAGGTCAGACCGTTTTCAGGTGTTGGTACGGATTTTGCCGGACCGTTTATGGTGAAGAGTTCACGATTGCGTACCGCTAAGCAATACAAGGCGTACCTATGTGTGTTTGTTTGTTTATCCACCAAGGCGGTACATCTCGAGCTCGTTGCTGATCTCTCGACAGAGGCTTTCATTGCTTGTTTGGATAGGTTTGTTTCTCGAAGGGGACTTCCAACTTTGATCCGCTCTGATAACGGCACTAACTACGTCGGTGCGGAACGATACTTACGAGAGATAGTCAACTTTTTGAATGTAAATAAGGTGGATATTGGAACGGCCCTCTCCCGTCGGGGTATACAGTGGACCTTCAGCCCACCGAGTTGCCCCCACTGGGGTGGGATTTTTGAGGCCGTAGTTAAGTCAGCTAAGACGCACTTGGGGCGTATAGTAGGTCAGACCGCGCTGACTTTTGAGGAGCTCGCGACATTGTTTTGTAAGATCGAGGCCGTTCTCAATTCGCGACCGTTGTGTCCGCTCAGCTCGGATCCAAATGACCTGGAGGCTCTGACCCCAGGCCATTTCTTGATAGGACAGCCACTTAACGCGTTGCCCGAGCACCCCTTCGAGGGAGTGAAATTGTATCGGTTGTCAAGGTATCAGATGATGCAGCAGTTTACTCAGAATTTCTGGAAGCGTTGGTCGCTCGAGTATCTGCATATCTTACAACAGCGCCTTAAGTGGACTGACAAAACCAGCCCCTCTAGTGTTGGTGACCTCGTTCTGGTTAAGGATGCTAACCTACCGCCACTACGTTGGCGCAGGGGGCGCATTGTTAACTTGTTCCCTGGCAAGGACGGGACCCCCCGGTCTGCGGAGGTTCTAGTAGGAGGCTCGGTTCTAAAACGAGCGGTAGCAACGTTGTCTCGGCTGCCCGTAGATTAGGGGACAGGTGGGTGCCTGTCCGGGCGGGTGATTGTTCGATTCCAAATCGATATTCGATCGATGGTTTCGGAACGGCCATTTTGAATTTGACGTTGCTGCCAACCTTGCAGTTTTTTGACAACTGACAGACGAAAGCCCTCGCAATGTAAACGCGTATTGGTTAGGGTATTGAAATTAAATCGCAAGCCATCTGGAATGTATTCGGGTTTCCCTCAGGATTGTCTATATAGCTGAGTGTGTTGTGGTTCCCCGAACCAGATAAAGTTCGCATTTACGTGGCCGATTGGTTTTTCCCACGTAACATAACCTGTGTTGGAACACTGTGCTCATCGAAGCTGGCCTGCCAGTCATACCTGGTTGGCTGAAGAACCTGTCTACCAAGAAGAGCCTAGGGTGCACCCGGGCCTTGCAGAGAGACAGGAGGTTGACGGGACCGAAGCACAGACCAGGTTAGATCGACTCCATTTACATTAGCTCGGTGAATCGCCGACGTTCACACTTCTTGGCAACTGATCGCTACGCTACCTCGTAGCTGATGGGCCTCTACGAGGTCATTAGGTGCTGAGAAGCCTGAACAGAGCTTATTGTACACTTTAATTGCGGTCACATTTGTACTACGTGTATGCAAAACTGTTCTACACATTGGGACATCTAAATTTAGTTTTTTTTTCTATTATTCAGTCTTTCACTTATACCAGGCAGCCTATGAAGATTTTTTTAGGGTGGCGCCTAACCAACTTGCATAACTCTGTTATGTAGAGTCCTGTAATGGTATAAATCTTGAGCTTAAATTAACAGCGGCACGAACCCATACTGTACTTAAGGTCGTCAAGAATACAAATGGTACTTTTTTATAATATGAAAATCTTTTTAATATCGACACTACCCCCCAAACTGCTAGACCATATAGAACCCTAGAGTAAAAGAACGCGAAGTAAGCCTGTAGAGCGGTGGTTTTTGTCGTTATCCTCCTCAAAGACTGCAACGCGTAGCAGAAACTGCTGAGTCTACCTTCAAGAACTTCAACATATCGTTTCTAATTCAGGTTACAGTCTGTATGGATTTCCAAGAACTCTGCGGAACGGACTCAATTTCCTTGCCATTTACTTGAATGTCAAGGTGTGGTATAAGGGTATTGTAATTTTTAAAACACATAACTTTGGTTTTGCTTACGTTTGTGACCAGGTTTAAGGTGTTAAACCAGTCTACAACAACGTTAATCATTTTAGTAATTTCTTTGGCTCAATCTTCGCATTCACTACGTTTAAATTTAAAAAACACAGATACGTCATCTGCAAAAATTACAACTTTGTTTTTTATTAAAAGCGGAAGATGATTAATGCATAGTAGAAACAAAATTGGGCCCAATAAACTACCCTATGGCACACCTATTTTAGTTTCGCGGCAGCTAGATCCTATTTTTTTTAAGGTCATTTTTTCACCCATGCTTGGTAGCAGGACACTCTGTTTCCACTCGCTTAGGCATGAAACAAACCAATAATTTACTGGGCCCCGTATATCATAACATTACATTATGAAAGATAGGTGAAGAATAATTGTCATGACGTTTGAGTTTTCATTTAAGGATTCAGCAATATCCGTAGTCCGTCATGTTGAAAATAGCGTCTATGGTGGAAATATCTTTTTGAAATCCGAATTTCTCTTTTGCTAGTATTTTTTCTGCGTACAAATAAAGACGCATCTTTTCTGCCATTACTTTTTCGAACAGTTTTGACAAAACTGGGAGCAACGAGATGGGTCTATAGTTTGTGACATCCAGCATGTCTTCTTTTTATGTGTTCGTATTACCTGAGCCTTTTATAGTCTGGTTGGCAAGGCGCCTTCTCTTAGCGACATATTAAGCTCCATAAAGACATCAAAGCTTTATCTGGAAATTCTTTTTTTAATGTACTTAATAAAAATCTGTTAGAAATGTCTCAATATGACTTATGTGAATATAATAATTATAAAATCTGACCAAACTGTATCTAATGTATATTATATTATGATCTAAAAAAAACATACTATCACATTCATATTTTTTAGGATTTTATTATTGAAATATTCGTGTGCAAGTATTATTTTTCAGCACTTTGTGACTCTTGAAATTGTACTATTATGATTACCTTGTTACCTTATTTCAATTTTGAATCGCATTATTCTAGTATGTACCTTTTAAATAAGCTGCTATACCCCATATGAGTAAAACTACACTGATATATTGTTTATTCTGAGATCTATTATAGATCCACAAAAGACTCGTTTAATATAACGTGTAATTTATGGCAATAAAGAAAAATATGAATATTTATTCCACGTATAGCAGTTGATTTTCGACTCGTCGGATTTCTTTTTGTTGACAAATGACGATCGGTCGCCATGATTCTTTCCACTCGCAGTAGCAGGGCTGCCAACATTAAACTATTCTGTCGACTGTGCTGCCCTCATCCGAAGAAAGCATTTGCAGCACCGCTAACTTCACTCAATTCAGTGTGGTCTAAAATCTCCTCCATGTCCTTTAGTTGTGATTTGATACTATCTGTTGTGATTGCAATGCCGGAATGCCCAATCGCCATTATCATAGGCGAATACTTGTCCGTTAGCCCGGCTAGCAACAAACGTCCAATGCGTTCGTCAGTAATGCTGAATCCCGTTCCATTGAATTTTTGGCTGCTTTCTACAACCTGCATCACATATTGGGTCATTGAACTGCTGCTTTCTAGACGAATCTTAATCAAGCTTTGGAGTAAACTGGTGCGTCTTGTAAATCCCGAGTCATCGAATAAATTCCTCAGCTTGTCGAAAAAGCTTTCGACAAACTAACATCTTTTACGTGAAAGTACAATGACGGATGGCTAGTCGAAATTAACTTCGCTTTTGTCTTGGCGTCATCTGCAACCTCAATCTTCTTGTCCGCAACTGGCTTCATGCAATGAAGCATATTTTCTAATACCAATAAATTTTCTGCTGCAAATGCCCACCCGCTGTAGTTTTCTCGCCCCTTCAGTTTAGGCACTGTGACTAGGTTATTACTTGTATGAGACGCCATATTTTATTTTACACGCGGCGAAACGCCGACACACTGTGTCCAATAAAACTGTCTTTCAACTGTCCCACAATATCTCCTTCACTGTCACGTGAAATTCAGAATTCATTTTCTTTATTTCACTAGTTAGCTGAACAAGCATTTTATTTTAATTATGGAAGGCCCATTACCTGTTAAATAATGAAACACGGTTTGGAGATCCAAAGACAAGTGATTTTAATATCCGGCTTAACAGCTCACTGGAATTTACTGTTTAGTAGATGTTACTAGTGTATAAAATACTGTTCTAAAAATAACTTATACTTTTTTAAACTCTTTGTATAACGAGTATAAAATAAGTATTTAAGATTTCGATCTTTCTCAATAATTTAATTTTAAATATTCCCTAAATGTGCTTGGCTGAATGAACATTTTGCTAGTACCTTTTTGCTCAGATGAAAGAAACTCTTTACTCTGTGCCTTTTTAAGATACGAGGTGGCATTTATTTGCACACTTAACTCCGATAGTATTTGCACACTTAATCCCGATATTCGCTGCGCTACTCGTCTTTCCAGTGAGATTAGTTTATTAAGATCACTTTCCGTCACAGGACATAGGTGGTGATGCGGAATTTAGATATGGTGAGCGCGCATATGTTTGAAATAAGCCCGCCATTTTACTAATTTCTTGATTAGTTATTATATATTTTTAATTCCACGCACAATGCATTGTAAAAAATTGTATGTTACACAGGCGAAAGATGATTTCCGACTCCTGTCGATAAATAAAATTACGGAAATAAGAAATTTATTTAAGGACACCATACGGACGGACGGTCTGACGGTGATGAAAAATATCATAGGAAAACCTTCAATCTCCATAGCTGTGTACATTATCGGACACACCGTGATTCGGATGACATGTTATGCTATAGGTCCCGGCTACCTTCGCTACTTGGTAGTAGTAGTTGAAAACCCCTCCACGAACTGCACTGAGCCAGCATGGTGGAGTATGGCTCAATCTTACTCATATCCGGGTAAACGCCTGTGCCCTTGGTTCCCACCACATTAACGGGTTGCTTGTTATTTAATTTTACCAGTATTAAAGGTAGGTATTTTCTCCAAAGATCAAACTGGTGAAGTAAGATTAATATTTAGATGTATAAGAATGGTCTAGCACTTAATCATTTTGCAAAATTGCGGTAAAAGGTCTGGCTGTAATCTAAACTTCGGACCAATCATGATTAATTAAGAATCATTTTCGCTTCATTCCAAAGCCTCCATTTACTTAAGAAAGTTTTGATATTCCAAATTGTCGGAGTTTGTATATTTTGGGATGAAATTAATAAATATCATATCATTTATCTCTGCATTTGCTTTCCTTATTACTTGAAGGGATCATCTAATCTTCGTAAAGTAAAATTTTTTTTCCTTTGTTTCAGCAATTCGTATGGAGCGACTTCTCTGAAGAGTACGTCCCAACTGACAAAAAGCACACGTTCTACCCATCGGTGATCATCAATGAGCATCTTTACGAGGTCAAAATAACCGACGTACCAGTCATCCCTTACTTTCCCGTCAACTCATATTACGAATGGTCACACTACCGGTTCTATGGCCTAAGAAACGCAACGGCATATATCCTCGTTTTCGACTTGTCAAACGTTGATACCTTCCAGTATATAAGGACTCTTAGAGACCAAATGGTTGAGAGTAGGGATATGAGGAACGTACCGGTACTAGTTGTAGGGAATAAGCAGGATTTGCTGTGCAGCAACACTCCTTCGGCATCTAGTGGGCTTCAGCAACTAGCTATAGCAGAAAGCGCATGCGGCGATTCAAGGGAGAAACGAAGGAACATCGTGAACTTGGTGAGGAAGCACTGGAAATGCGGTTATGTCGAGTGTTCAGCGAAGTATAACTGGAGGGTCATCGCAGTGTTCAAAGAACTGATGGAGATGATAGATGCATTAGAGTGGAGTGGAGGCGGAAGGACTGCGGAACCACCACCTGATTCCGCCGGCGGCGGTACCTCACATGAGAACCGCTGCGTGGTCACATAGCATGGTTCCTGGAAAAGGTACATTCGGAACTTCCGTGACTATCTTCACAAGTGAGTGACTTTAGAATTTGTTGACAAGTGAGCTCGGTTCGGAACGCTTGTTGATCTGTTTTTGATTGAATAGGTTAATGGTTAATCCTGTTGTCTTATATCCTGAAACGGGATGCCTGAAACTAAGGCCCTGATGCACAGACGAGAACTCAGAAATGGACACTCAAAGTCTCTCTAAATGCTATCTCTGTCTCTCGCTCGGGAAATGCCATCTCTAGTATGCCATTTAAGCCCCACTTTATTTGAGTATCAGTCTGTGCATTCGGTCATAAGCTATTTTACCGTAAGAGAACTGTCATTAGAATATTTTGTTCCAGGGTATTTTTATACTTTTCTACTTCAACTATCGTCTCATTTAGAGCTAAGGTAAAGAAAAATATGTATTTTGTCATCTATACGTATGGTAATTTCTACCTAAAGAAAGCCTACCAAGGATCTGATATCTAATTTCAGTAATAAGTACTACCGTTCTTGCTAGTCTAACTACGTAGAAGTTAATATTAATTTATGGCTCGAATGGAACTATTCTGAGACCAACGGTTACTTATTAAAATACCCGAGTTTTAGTGAGATTAAAATACAAATTCTACTCTGCGTTGTGCTTAAATAAGTATGTGCTTCCTCTATCGATGTTTAAGTCAATATTCTTTTTTCAATAGATAGGGTGCATTCAGAAATTAACTAAATGGTTTCGTTATTGTAACCTTATTTTATATAAATACTCAATTTTTATAAAACAGTAATGCATTTTGGGCTAAAAGTGGGTGCATCTTCGTCTCGGAAAATGCTTAGAGATGTTTATTGTTTTGAGTTCTAAGCACAGACTAATTGAACAGCTACTAGTTCCTTTATCGTAGAATTCGGAACACGCCATTTTCTTACTTTATTATATACACTGGAGTAAAATGCTGAGGAACATGTCCCTCTACAACTATGTTAATATCCCGAGACACAAGACATAAGTAACGCCAAGTTTCTTAGCGCCTGAGTGCCGCCTGGAGGGGGTAGGGGTTCGTGGGAACGAACAAGAGTATGCAAAGGGAAGAGAGAGATGGCGGCCTCGCTTAGGCATCAAGAAACGTCCCTGCGTCGCGGGGAATATTTTGGCACACTGTGCAAGGTTGCAGCGTGTTTTTACACTATGTAAATTTGCAGCGGGACATTTTTTCTCATAGTCTCAACTACTTGTCGCTCAATCTTTTGATTTTTTTCGGATTCAAAATAAATATTTTGAATCCGAAAAAAAGTAATGCCTGTTTAAAATTTTCACGGTGAGGATTTGATTGTTTGTATTTTTATTCAATACCTAATAGAGATGTATTGATAACTCATATTATACAAATGTTAGACGCTGCAATAAATAAGTTGTGAACTATATTAAAATGTTTTCATGAAATAACTTCCAAGTGGTGGAGAGACATTATTCTGACCATATTTTGCAACAGATTTGATATAACACTGCATTGTTGCTCGGTGTCCCGGATCATGTCCCTCGACATTTTACGTGCCGCAGGATTGCTTAATCCCGCTCCGAAGGTCAGAGCACTCCCGTCAGTGTCGCGGTGATTGTTGCCAGTGACTTGTGTCTCGGGAAATTCCACGTAGTTGTTGAGGGACATATTCATAAAAATAGAGCTCAATAGAAAATACAATAGAGACAAATGTATGAGAGACACGTCAGCTCGGAGCATTTCGCACGACACTCTACGGCAGAAGTAATCAACATTTCCCGCGTCACTAAACATGTCTCGGGGCATGCTTGGGTAAACTGTGCATTGTAGCTACGTCGCGTAGATTGAGCGTTGCGCGACATGCTGGAGGACATTTTGTACCCTAGTGTATCCTAGGTTTTAGTCGACATTTCGGAACATGTGATAGAATAACCAAAATTGGTTTATATTTTTTTCTATAAATAGTTCATGTATAGGTTGTACAGTAATTGTGAGTAGTTTTAAAACGTTTAACTTGTTGTTAGTAAGAAATATCGTTTCTATTTTTTTCGGATTCAAAATAAATATTTTGAATCCAAAAAAAAGTTATACCTGTTTCAAATTTTCACGGCGAGGATTTGATAGTTTGTATTTTTATTCAATACCTAATAGAGATGTAATGATAACTCATATTATACAAATGTTACACGCTGCAATAAATAAGTTGTGAATTATATTAAAAATTTTTCATGAAATAACTTATTCGTGTCCTCTTGGGTGAAAACGTGGCGAGATGGAAAAAATTTAATCAAGTGGTGGAGAGACATTATTCTGACTATATTTTGCAACAGATTTGATTACACCAACTTTATGTTTTACTTCTCCGTGTTAATGTGTTCCACGTTCGGTCCTGACATTTAAATGGAGTTTTTAAAGTTGTTTTGAATGACGTCCATAACAACCCCAGAAATATAATCATGGGTAGCATTTGCTTATGATTTGTAGCAAATAGTAGCAATTCTTGAATTAACTGAACTTTACAAAATTGACTTTACATTTCTGTTACAAGCTCTTCCCTGAATATTGTATGCATACACGATTTTTGTAAAATGTTTTCAACTCGATCTAACTTATTTTCTAATTTTGCAGTTGGCGCAGATCAGTTGGGTTCGAATCCCGGCCCGGAGGAAGTAAATAGTACATCCGGTTCTCATACGTTTGCAACTTGGTAGTTTCTGGTAGTCACGGCACAGGGTTTCCTGGTATGGGACCTGTAGTGGTACTCTTGGTACGCAAGACCTAAACTCATATTGAGATGACATTGAACACAGTTACAAGGAAATCACAAGTTAGATTTGGTACTACCGACATGAATTCGATTACGATTATGTTGTGATTGTCTTACGTTACGTATTGTTTGCGTATTACCAATTCACAAGTATAGTGGGATTTTGTTTAGATCCGTCGAAAACTGCTCAATATTGAATAAAAGATGGCACCACTATCGATCCCGGGAGTGGCAAATGACGAGAAGGCAAGCTTGAGATAATGCATTGCATATCAGAGTAGCACTATAGATTCCTTGCAATGTACGGGCCAGTTTATAAATATTGACGTCATTCTTTTTAACATCTCGTAGCAGTAGTTTTACACGCATTTTCATTTGGTGACAAGCATAACACCACCTGAAGATATCCCTCAGTAATCCATAACAAACCTTCATCCCACAGGGTTAGTGAAACGGTACAGCGACTTCCGGGAGGTAACGCAATATCCGCTACCTAATGGCAGCTGGCTTTGCAAGGATTATTACCTTTTATTCTCATTTCACAAAACACATTTGAAGGGAGTGTAGGTAAGGAAGCCTATATTTAACAGCCGGTTCCCTGACAGGCTGATGATTATAATAATAATAATAATAATAATCGTTTATTCTCAGGCAACATGACCCATAGTTATAAAATAGTCACAAAAATAACAATAATTTATGATGACCCACACAACACAACACAATACCTGGTGTAATTAATGGATAAACTGTCGCAATAAACACTGAAATGAATTGAATAAAACCATTGATAAACCATTGTATTTTCCCGATCGAAGCCTTATGAAAAATACAAACGTGCATTTCTAGTTCAAAATCTTATCTTCAAGCAAAGGCTTGAAGATAAGATTACCTCTGCACTGCTATCTCTTACGAGAAAAGTCTCGTAAGAGATAGCAGAGGCGTATTTTTGCACGCGCTTAGCGAACTAAACAGTACCTTCCCTTTTTTGCGTGACAAGGGCTAGCCCATCTACGGAGATATGAAGGTTTGCTCTCGATGTTTTCCATCACCCGCGATGCTTACATAGAGCGTCCGTATATTGTATCGGGTGAATCCAGATTCTTTTTTAACATTACATGTAGTGAAACAAGAATAGGCCTTTCACCACTCAACCCAGTGATATTGAAAGCGGGAAATGCTTAAGTACAGTCGGGTCTTCATTAAGTTACATAATATGGCAGTACGGTTTTAGTTACAATGGCTTTTAAGATAAGTAAGGTACAAAGACCTTGTTAAAGAAGGTGTTTGTTTACGATAAAAAAGCACTAGCTGGTGAACATACGGTTTAGAATGACTATGTTTTAGGCAGTTTCATATCGGTATAGTTTATGTTACGGCAACTAACAAATCGCAATAGCAACAAAGTTACGCAGACTGTCGAAGATATTTTGTACTGGAGGCTATGATATCCGAATCCGTTTTTTTTGGCTAGGCCTTTGACCTCGCACTTTTCTTAACTTCAAGGGCTACGTCCTGATCTGGGGTCCTGAACGTAACCCTAAAAAAACGCTACGTCAAAACGAATTAGGAATTTAAAAGAATGTAAACATAAGTATTCTACCAATGAAAATATAAGTAATTCTACCAATTTAAATCATTAATTGTGCTTGTGGTTACATTAAATGAATATTACCAGTGAACGATTGGACTGAATATTACCGGTTTCATGTGACGTTTGTCAAGTCACTGCAGAACAGTTGCTTACAATCCAGTATATTTTGCGCGACCCGTTTGAACAAAACAAACTTAGAGTTACGCCTTTTCCCATACGAGGTGGGGCATAGTTGTGCCCACGTTAAGCCAAGTAATTCAATAATCCATTTGGCGTCACTGGGGCTAGCCCATCACCGCAGCTACAGAGATGTAAGGGTTTCCGCCCGTTTAAATGATAGGCATTTATTATTCCAGCCAACAATAAAATCAGCTCTCGCTTTACAGATGGGGTTCAATAAAACATGATGACGACGACCCGAATGGCCGAGTCGGCAGTGTCCCTGCCTACGAGGCCAACGGTCCCGGGTTCGAGTCCCGGTGGGGGCAAATATTTGTTTGATGAGAACGGATGTTTGTACCCTAGTCAAGGTTGTTTATCTATCTAAGTATTATATTTATCTATATAAGTATGTGTATCGTTGTCTAGTACCCAAGATACAGGGAATCCTACTTTGGGGCTAGATCAATGTGTGTTGATAGTGTCCAAGGTATTATTATAATTATTATTATTATTGTTCAAAAGCTCAAAGGGTTGCAAATAGCGGAGTACCTATCTGTAATGCCAAATTTGTTGTGGGTAACAAAATTTTCTGAAGGTTATTTTGTTATTAACTTACTAGTAGAAGAACTGTACCCGAAGATTAAATTAAAGATTAAATTTTATGATCAAACGAACTTACCTGTAAGTGAAGTTCGATCCATAATTATGCGAGCAGCTTTATTCGACGCGATTTATAGTTAACATATTGTAGATGTAAATCCAAGCCTAGCCCTCACACGGTCTTATAAAGTTAAAAACCATCGATTATTGAAAAAACGATAATCGATCGATTACTAAAGCAAAAAACTGGCAATATTTTTCTCAACTTGCCACACCATTTACCGCGCCCCGGGAGTGGGGAGCTGTCACCTCATTTTATTTAAAGAAATATCAAACAGTTTGTAAAAATTATGAACTGTTTGACTAACCTATGTGTTTTCTCCAACCAATTTTCTTTTTTATTAATAAGACTGGATTTTTTATTATATTGGTATATCATACATAATATGATTATATAGCTTATTGTAAGTCTTTCTTTTATCTATGAACTGGCATTTTATTTTTTCCCAAACTAGTTAAATAATATTGTGATATTATAGCAGGGGGGGGGGGACACTTAAATATATTATGTACCTTTTCATTGATTAATGTTTAAAACCACTCCCAAAAAACTGGGTGGGACTTCTATAAATCGCGTCGAATAAAGCTGCTCGCATAATTATGGATCGAACTTCACTTACAGGTAAGTTCGTTTGATCATAAATTATGCTTCGCAGCTTTATTCGACGCGATTTATAGTTAACATATTGTAGATGTTCAGAGCTTATTACAAAAAATTAAATCAAGTTTTGTATCAATTAAATAATCATAATTATTTATTGCTTATACTTTAAGCAAATTATAACATAAATATAACAAAAAGTAAGTTATATAATCAGTCTTCAATTGTCTTCATTCTCATTAACATTATTATTCAGTATCGTTCTTGCAAAAACGTTTGGATCACAAATTTCCTTATTATAAAATCTAGCGAAGACCCCAGAGGATTCGCTCCATCCCGCAGTCTTTCGTATCACGTCAATATTGACACCTAAACTCCGAGCAGTGGAGGTGGACGCGTGCCGTGTGCTGTGGGCACTGAACATGGTCGTATCCACCCCGCTCTCCTTTAATACATCCTTCATCCAATGACTCAGGGTCTGAGATGAGACGTTTCGGTGGGGTCTTCGGAAACTTACAAACAATTTGTCTTGTGAAATATTATTACGTAGATCTTTTGTCTTATCTAGATATGTTTTAATACACTCAGCTGGACATATTTCCGGTTTCTGTCTAAAAAAGGGAATCTTTAACAAAGGTTGATACCTATTAGGCCCAGAAGTCTTAATGTGATCAGGAATTTTAATAATGATTTCGTTACTCTCAATTACTCGAATATTGTTAATCTTAATCAGCGAATAAGTTTGTACACGGTGGGCCGTGACCAGAGCCAACAGAGTTAATGTCTTTTTTGACAGAATGTCTAGACCTAAATTATCATTAGACCAGCACTGTCCTAAATAATTTAAAACTATGTTCGGGTCCCAGACTAAATCATATTTGGGCAATGGGGGCCTTAGCCTAAAAATACCTTTCATAAATCTGGCCATTCTGTCATCAATAATTTTACTTCCCATAATAAGTGCAATTGCCGACTTAGTTGAATTTATAGTGCCATATTTAGCTCCATTGTTAAACAGTTGGGTAAGAAAATGGATAACAACAGGCACGGACGCATTGATATAGCTGAACCCGTTACTATGGCAATATTCAATCCAAGATCTTATACAAGAGTCGTATTGTCTGTAAGTACTGTCGGTAAGTGATGATAACATTATTTCCACCGAGCTAGATGATAAACTTCTATCTATAAACGCTTGCCGGACAATCTCACGGCAACTAGGGTGAGCGACGCGTGTAGGTTGTGGGCCTGCCTGAAAGGAGATTGTAAAAGGTTTCTATTAGGTTTAAATACGATGGGTACCGAAACAATCATTTTTTGTAAAAGTGGGTACCAGGGTTGGGTCGGCCATTCGGGGACGACAGCGATACCCTCGGCCTTTTCATGTAATATTTTTTGAAGTATTTTTAATATTAGTGAAAACGGTGGAAAGGCGTAAAAGTTTAAATCAGACCAAGGTATTGTAAAGGCGTCAATATTCCAAGCGCCAGGTTCGTTCTTCCAGGACACAAAACGGGAACATTTTGCATTGTTTCTACTAGCAAACAAGTAAACTTTCGGCTCTCCTAGCGAATCAACAATTTCTCTAAACGCATAATCGGCTAACTCCCATTCTGTGTCCTTGAATTTTTGCCTTGATAATTTATCAGCCTCAAAATTATCCTTAGTGTTTATATATGACGCGAAAACAAACAATCTGCGCCTTTCGCACCACTGCCAAATCTCCCTGGTTACAACCTCAAGGTGCGGATACTGCACACTCCCCATTCTATTAATACACGCTATGGTTGTGGTGTTTATCACGTAAATCGTCAGTAAAAGATTTTAACGCAAACAATGCTGCTTTTAGCTCAACAAAGTTAATATGGAGCTCCCGTTCCTCTTCTCGCCAATATCCGGACGCCTCATGATTCCTGTAATATGCTCCCCATCCCGTCAAGGAGGCATCAGAAAATATTTCCAACGAGAAATTATTAAACCTCAAAATAGAGCAATCCTCTTTTACGTGTTCTAGCCACCATGACATGTCTGGTCTAATATCCTCTGGTATTTTAACAACCTGGTCATACGAGGGGTTTTCCAATAAACAAAGAAATTTAAAGCGTTCAAACCTCTTTGTGTAAAACCATGAGTAATCTATGGCTGGATAAACGGAAATTAATAATCCTAAAAACTGTGCAAATTCTCTTAAGCGGCATTGTTTGGTATTAAGAAACTTCTTAGTTAAATCAAAAATCTTTTGTCTTTTTTCCGAAGGTAGTTCTAGAACCATAAGTTCAGAGTTAAAAATGAACCCCAAATATTTGCACCTCATAGAAGGCGGCAGACTGCTCTTTTCTTTGTTAATCAAAAAACCTAAATTCTCTAATGTAGCCTTAATGAGATTAGCACTTTCCTGACATTCCAAAAAAGATGATGCAATGCAAAAAATATCGTCAAGATAAATAACAGCTATAACCCCCTTCTTTCTTAAAAATTCCATAACTGGTTTTAAAAGTTTTGTAAAAACAAGTGGAGAGGTCGATAAGCCAAAAGGAAGGCAGTTAAATCCAAAAAGTTGGTCATTAAATTTGAATCTCAAAAATTTTCTATGTGCGTCATGAACTGATAATAAAAAATATGCGTCCTTGAGGTCAATCGAGGTCATATAGCAGCGAGGAAAAATTAATTTAGTTGCAGTCCTATAGTCCTCAAGCTTAAAGTGAACTGTTCTTACAAATTTGTTGAGACATTTCAGATTTAGAATAAAACGTTTATCTCCATTCGGTTTAGGTACTAAAAAGATACTCGAAATAAATTCATTTTGTTCAGGGACGCATCCAGAAATAGCTCCAATCCTAATCAATTTCTCAATACAACGGTTGATATTTAAAAATTCTTCCTCTGATCTAGAAATTGTATGAGGGTTATCACTGCGCACAGGGTCACATATGAAGGGGATCTTATATCCGGTTATCCATGATAGGATTGATCTATCACTCGTAATACTCTCCCATTGTTTAAAGAAATTAGTCAAACGGCCTGCATATTGTACCTCCGTTATATCCGGCGATGCGGCGGCGGCGGCGGCGGGCGGCGGCGCTGGGGCGGCGGGGGCGAGCGCCGGCGGCCGTACTGCTGCGCTCGGTAAGCTCGAGCTCCCCGCGGCGGCGGCGGCGGGGGTGGCGGCGGCGGGCGCGCGCGCGCGCCCTGTTGCTGCCTGCCCGCGTCGGGGCGGCCTGCCGCCGCCGCTGCTGCCGCTGGTTTCCGATACGGGGTTCTCGTGTTTAAAAAATTGTTATTGAAATTTCTAGGGAAATTATATCTGTCTTGGTTTGGCTGCAGTATATTAGCCGAACGATGAATATTTTGCGCCGTCCTTAGTCTGTCCGCCAAATTCTCTCCAAAAAGAAATTTGTTCGGAGTTGTTTCCATGAGTTGTTCCTTCATTTGTGAGTTAATCGACGAAATAATAAAACCTCGTCTAGTACGGGTTTCACTATAGAAAAGCTCGCATAGCAGCCTGCTTGCATCACTCAGGGGCTTATTAACGGACTCCGGGGTGGAAATGGAGCTATCATATACCAAAGCATTTAGAGTCTTGCTTAGAGCTGCTAAAACAATACCCATCTGTTTTTGTCGCTGTTGGAGAGCATAATCCCGTTTAACAATAGATGGTGTTGTTGCTAGGGCAGATATTACCTCCGCATTCAAAATTGGTGGGACTAGACTTTCTAGGTTAGGGTACGGAATATTCCCCAATAATTTTTGTCTTAGTAGCCTCACATTTAAAACCCTTGGAAAGTATTTCTAACCACCTCAGAGAAATGTCTCTATGGACCGGTGGGCCCGGTGCAGCATCACTTCTCGGAGCATCGCCCAAAAGTGCCAGAATTATGTCATTTAGGACTGGATCGTCCGGGGGCGCTACAGCAGCCGAGGCGACCTCAGCAGGTACGCTGGTCGACAGAGTCTGCGCCGTTTCCAGGTCAGCAGCCGGCGGCAAGGTGGAGCCAGCGACAGCGGAGGAAGCAGCGCCCTGTACAGCGGTGACTCCGGCGGTGTGGCCGGATGGGAGCGGCTGTAGTAGCTGAGTAAGTCCTGAATCAGCCGGCATGGCGGCGATGGATGTTGTACTAAACGCGTTTTCTGGAGCAGCGGAGGCGGAGCTGGTGGTGGCGACCGCGGCGGGTGCGGCGGTGCCGGCGACTACTGAGGCAACGGCCTGAGTGTGACCGGAATGATCATCGGCCTGGGTTATTGGCGGCAGCTCCTGTGGTGAGTATGTGGCTCCAAATTCACTGGCTTCTTCCCAGTCATAATATGTGGGGTTCGGTGTGTGCCCAATGTTTCTGGGTTCGGTGTCATCTACAAAGAAAAAACGATACTGGTAAGTGGTTGAGGTAGCCCCGCTGGCATCTCGCAACACCTCCACTTTCAACGACAGAGATAACCCCGCTGGTTTCTCGCATCGTATAAAACAAAAAAAAACAACACCGCGTGGTTTTAGGTTAGGTACCTACCATTATATTCATCACTACGGGCATCAGAATCACTGGATGCACTATCTCTATCCCGGTGTCGTCGTTTCTTGGCCAAACGATCTTCATATTCGTGAATCTTCCTGCGCATCCTTTCATCACTTGTCTCACGTTTCCTTTTTCTTCCCATGATTTGCGATAAAAAACAAATTGGTTGGATCAAAAATCGTGCGAAGGCTTGAGCACGGAAAAACACTATGAGGTGACAGCTCCCCACTCCCGGGGAGCGGTAAATGGTGTGGCAAGTTGAGAAAAATATTGCCAGTTTTTTGCTTTAGTAATCGATCGATTATCGTTTTTTCAATAATCGATGGTTTTTAACTTTATAAGACCGTGTGAGGGCTAGGCTTGGATTTACATCTACAATATGTTAACTATAAATCGCGTCGAATAAAGCTGCGAAGCATAATTTATTCTCACTCAGCTATGGAGCAGATGATTCATTATTTTTCATAGCTATATTACCAAGCAATAAGGTTCAAAATCGCTGTCCATTTTTGATCTACCCACAGACGAGTGGTTATCTCGGTACTCATATAATTTATCTATGGAATGCCAAAGTTAACACAAAATTAGTGCTCGGGCCTAAATGGTTGATAAAGCATTGAGTCAAAATGCAAAGAGCAGAATCGCCACCCTGATCTATATAACTCATATGAATCATAGAAGCAATCTTCAACAGATAGATTTTAAAACCAACAGATTCAACAGCTTTGAACAACTCCGTCTGCTAATTGCATACCCTTGCATAATACTGATCGAAACTGAACGGACTGGCTCAAAGGGATAATATTCATGGTAGAATATTTTTGCACAGCAACGAAATATTTTTCACGTTACGTTGAATCTCCCTTTTCACTAGATATATGTAATATGCAGGCTGTACCAGAAAGGCCTTATTATAAGGGGTTAGGGACTTCCTTCTGAGCAACATTCTCTATGAAACCGATTTAATCAGAGCAACTTCATTTTTCAATTTTACTAACATTTTGAGCCGAGCGCTTAGCTGATTTTTATGGAGAAATAAAATATAAAGTTAAAATGATCACATCGGTTTCATAGTGAAATTTGTTAAGAACTATGACCCTAACAACCCCTATATGACTACACCACTTTCTGTGAGATGTAATAATATTATAGTACAGTGTAAACAGGCTCATAGATAATATGGCATAGTAAGATGGCAAAACGATATTTATCTTGAGATGTAATAATATACAAAATTATATCCTATAATATTATAATAATTTTATTATTATATTCCATAGGACAACTGAGATTTAGATTATGAGAAGACTGTCACTTATCTTATCTATCTTCTGTAAACTATGTGCTGATTTAAAACGGGAACAAATATAATGATCACCAAAATATTTTTTCCTACCCAAAATGGATAAATGAACACCAAAAGTTGCAAAAAATATCAGGGCCTAGGTGAAGGGTAAAGGGGGTGAGCGAAGCGAAGCCCCCTTTATCCTTCGTGTTAGGTTGAACATGTAAGAACAAAAAAAATACTTAAAACATAAACTTAAGTACATAAAACATAAAAAGAAGTTTGGTGATCAATTATCCAAACACAAAAATGGTGGACATTTATCCATTCTGGCAGTCATTTCTAATTTATTGGTAGTAAAATAGGTGCCTTTTTGGTAATCATTTAAACACAAGCCATTTAATACACATAAATTAGGCTATAGCATTGTTTTATTTTAGCCTGTCAGTATCGTTTGTTATAAAATTTCTATATATGGTTTCTTACTGATCTTTTGAAGAGAATAATCTATCACGTCCATCAGAATTTTAGATCGCTGCGACCTGTATAGGTAAGAGCTTCAATCTACCTGCCTCGCTTGACAACCCAACAAGGCATGCCTGGGGGAATAGCGGCGGTCTGATCAGGAATTCAATCTAGTCAGAGCCAATCACTTCCCATCCCGATAGCATTCGCTGTGACGACTACATTTGAATGTTTACTTATGTCACCTCGTATATTCGCATAGAAATCCATAAATAAGGTGTTGTGCTATTAATTAATAAATCCAAAAGATGGCGAAGGTAGGCATCCCGCTACTACAATTAGTATTCTGGGGTCAATACCCCAGATGTTAAAACAAGTGAATTATCTAAACTAGCAGCTAAAAATCCTTTAATCAGTGGCAACTGCCATAGATTATATTTTGAATATTTTATTTCGATCGAATAAGTATACTGAAATACGGTGCTACAAATGTACATAGTTAGTAGTTTTATTGTAGTATGATAGTGTAGTTTAGATGATGATATAGTAGATAGATGGTCCTCGTACAGAATAATCCGAGTCTTCAGAATACCATCCTGTAGAATGACGAAAAAAAATTATAAATTCTCTTTGATATTATTTATTTTGTACTACTTCAGAGGACAAAGCGTTTCACCGGGGACATGAAATCGAAATGACAGGTCGAAATTAATACCGTTGTCTTCAGCAAATTGAATTCATTCCCTAAAATCCAATTACTGAATTTGATGCCTGAGCCAACGCTGCGAAATGAATTTGAGTTTTTAATTAAAACATAGCTTCTAGTAAGAAAATATCGGATTCAACGTATGTAAAAAATAATGTTTAGTGGTCTTAGGAATTTTTCACATCAGTGCACAGAAATTGATCAAAAGAAACGTCTCTCTATTTCAATGCAGATATCTGATACATAGAATCCGCGACAGGGCGGGATGGCACTTTGTTGTGGCTTCCCTATCGTCCTCAAAGGTAACAGTAGTTAGGGGTAGTAGGATTAGTGGGTTAATATGCGAATTAAGTGGACGGGCATTACGATAGGCACGGGGGGGGTGAATTACACACTTGCATCATGTCTTCCCTGAGTATCCCGTAAAACGTGGCATAGGCACAAAGTGGGCAACGTTTTCGTATTCATATTCTTTATTGCACATAAATCTTAATAGTAAGGTAACAAAACATTTTATGAGCAAAGGCGAGCTTATCTCTAAAGATAGATTTCTACCAGAAAACCTAGGCAGGACAGAAAAAAATTGTGCAACAGGAGAGTCCTAGTGCGCAATAAAACTGTACACATCTTATTGTTTACAACTAAAACATAATAATGTAATAAATGATATATACTAAATAAAATACAACAGCACAAAAATAAAATATATATCAAACATATACTACTTATATATACATATATCAAAGTACCTATCAGGAAATAGAAAGGAAATGCTGTTTTAATCTTGTCTTAAAAGTGAAAATTGAGGGACTATCTCTAATAGCGCAGGGAAGTGCGTTCCACAGTCGGATCGCCGTTAATCTAAACAAGTGTTTGTAAGCGGCAGTATTATGCCGAGGAGTAGAAAGAAGAGACATCGTGTGGGATCTCCGGTAGCTATGCCTGGAGGAAATAAACTCGAAACGTTCTCGAAGATATGAGGGGTAGCGTGGATTTCGCAAAATGTTGAACAGATAGGAGAGAATGTGCATATCACGACGAAGGCAGATCGGAAGCCACCCCAACTCCTTGCGATACTATGAGACATGGCCATACTTGCGCAGCCCGAAGACAAACCGAATCCCGAGGTTTTGAAGACGTTCGAGTTTGTTTAGTTGTTCTTCGTTCGCACCGATCCAGCAAACATCCGCATAGTCGATTAAAGGTGAGGGACTGAGCAAGGGTGATTTTAGTCTGCCGCGGCAGGAAGTACTGCAATCTCCGAAGGGAGTGAAATGACGCAAACACTCGTCTGCTGACCTCACAAACATGGGGCGACCAGGACAACAATTTATCAAATACAACCTCAAGATTCTTGGCCTTCTCGCTGTATGAAATTATGTTACCATCATACACTATAGGGTCGACGGTTATGAGAGTGACCAGTCGGTACCTAAAATCATGGCCTGCGATTTGCCCGGGTTGACAAGCAGATCATATGAGGTAGCCCATTTCCTGATGTTATCGAGATCAGAATTCAACGCCTCTACTGTCAGATTCACATCACATGGAGAGAAGTGCCGATATATAATAATAATACCTTATAATAATAATAATATTAATATTTGAAGGTCATCTGCGTACCGATGATAAGAAGAGGTAAGAACGTCAGAGATGGAGTTAATGAATACCGAGAAGAGGAGAGGAGAAAGGGAGGCATCTCCCTGCGGAACACCTGCAGAGAGATCACACCAGTCCGTTGAGATCTCCTCAGAGATGCGTTGCTGGCGGTCTCTCAGGTAGGAGTCAAACCAGCGAGCAGAGTGCGAGGAGACATTAAGTGACTTTAAAATTTCAACTAGTATATCGATATCGACATAGTTGAAGGCGCTAGTGAAATCAAGCATTGTAATGACCGTAAGCTGCTTTTGATCCATAGCTAATTGAATGTCGTCAGTGTCTTTGAGCAGTCTGTCTAAACATCATCCGGATGTCAGCTACAAACACAACATTGTTTCGACGGAACCGTGTGATAACATCCGCGATGTCATGGTTCAACTTCGGCCCTGAATGCAAACACTGGTTCAGGTTCATGCCGTTAGATGTTGATGCCGATCCATCGAACACTACCCGTATTTTGCCCTCCGGGGTCCTCAAGACCGCGTGATGGGGCAGGAAGCAGTGGTCTTCACGCTTCCAGTCGATACCCGAAACCGACATGTGGCCAAGCGACTCGTATTCCCGCATGAAGTCGACGTACTTCTGCCGGAAAATCCCGTCACGCTTCATGCGTCGTTCCATCGACAGAAGCCGCGTCTCGGCTGCATGGCGGCCAACTGCCCAGCGGTGGGCGATCACTCCGGAATGGAAGACGTGTGAGAAATCGACCTGACCGAAGGCGACCAGTATTGTTCCGATAAAACTGTTCACACTCTTCTTCAACCGGGTCCAACCGGCGGACCGTAGGTAGTTCCTCCACCTCCCAAAACTTCTGTATCACCTCCGAGAGTACAGAACCGAATAAGGGACTACGAGTCGCTAGGCGTGGGGCAGCTTGCATGACCGGACCCATTACCGCATGGCCCAGTCTGGTGTTGACCGAAACCAGACCAGTCGCCTGCACCACGTGGACACCTGGCACTAACAGGTATCCCAAGGCATCGACACCCAATAAAATGTCTACTGGGCCCGGAATATCGAACTCCGGGTCAGCCAGTGACAACCCAGCGACCAACTGTCGCACCGAGGGCGACAACCGTACGTGAGGGTGTGAGCCCATCACATTAGGCATGACTAATGCCGTGACCGTCAGATTCACCGATGAATCCACCCGTGACGAGAGAGTAATCCGACATACTCCCTTAACGGAACCGACTTCCGTGTTCCCAATTCCCCGAATGGAATGTGGATACTCCCTTACCGAAATGCCCAACCGTCTTACAAGGTTGCACGAGACTAAGCACCCCTGGGCCCCCGAGTCCAATAGTGCTCGTGCCACACAAGATTTGCCGTCCGAACTCCACGCTATCACAGAGGCGGTGGGGAGCATGACCGTCTGTGGAGTGGCGGCACCCTGTAAGTGGGCGGCGTGCCCCTAGCGGAAACCTCCGCGGGATCGGAACCCGCTGGGACCCCCGTCGGCCGTGGAGTAACTCGGCTGCTGATATGCCGGTGGCATATCAGACCGTATGTACATCAGGGGGTCCCAACCCGCATAATAGGCCCCTCGCTGTCCCGGTATCCGACCATACCGGACTGTGTACGGTGTGCCCAGTGGCCACCGTGGATGGAGGGGGGAGAGCGGATCCAACCTGGGGCGCTCGGGGAATGGGGGCGACATCCGACTGTTCGCCTCCCTGTTCGCCTCCCAGAGCGACGGGCAGGGTGGCGCAGAAGGTGGTGGGCTCCCAGCCTTCGCGCCACTCATAGGT
Organism: Argyresthia goedartella; assembly: GCA_949825045.1. NCBI lineage: Eukaryota > Metazoa > Arthropoda > Insecta > Lepidoptera > Argyresthiidae > Argyresthia > Argyresthia goedartella. The sequence goes on from OX463828.1 coordinate 21,958,779, forward strand.
GCCATCTGACACCCGCCCGTAACACGCGGTGAGCCAGCGGCCCGAAGTCCTCGCTGACCCTGGACAGCTCAAAAACTCAAACTCAAAAACTCAAAACGTTTATTCTGTAAATAGGCCACAAGGGCACTTTCACATGTCATTTCATTTCATTTTTTACAGAACATTTGGTATTATTATCATATTATCAGAAAAAAAAAGTACTTAATTATTGTTTCTGAGAGATGTAAAGAGTCTCAAATGTCATAATAAAATAATTAAAATATAAATAACAGAGATGTATAGTCTCTTTAGTCAATAATACAATGATAATAGGAGATGTAAATGGTCCCCACAGTCAACAGTTGTATAATTAAATTAATCTTTGGAGGTGTAAAAGGCCTCCAAGTGTCCAGTAAAAGAAACTCTGGCAGTGAGGATGCTCACAATTAATTAGAACAATTCAGTCCCAAGCATTTTTATCGTCTATGTACTCTTTAATACTGTAGTAAGCTTTAGAAATAAGCCTTTGCTTGATGTATTTCTTGAACTTATTAATTGATAGATCTGTCAAAGTGCTTGGGAGTTTATTGTAAAATCTTACACAATTACCCTTGAACGAGTTTTTTATTTTATGGAGCCGAGTAGTGGGCACTGCAAGTTTATCCTTGTTTCTAGTATTAAAGTTATGTATATCACAGTTTCTTCGAAAGTTAACAATGTTCTTATGGACATACATAATATTCTCGTAAATATATTGACTATGGACTGTCAATATATTTACTTCTTTAAACTTATTTCTAAGAGAATCTCTATTATTCATTTTATAAATTTTATAAATCGCACGAACAGCCCGCTTCTGCAGCACAAAAATAGTATTTATGTCAGCAGCACTGCCCCAGAGCAGAATACCGTAGGACATAATACTATGAAAATAACTAAAATAAACTAATCTGGCTGTTTTTAAATCTGTCAAGTGACGGATTTTCCTGCATGCAAAAGCTGCAGAGCTCAGTCTGTTCGATAGCTTATCAATATGTGGACCCCATTGGAGTTTGGAATCCAACGTTATACCTAGAAACACTGTGCTGGTTACCAATTCCAATTCCTCATTTTTAATTGTTATACATGTCTGATTATTTTTAACGTTAGTAGTAAGAAACTTAACACATTTAGTCTTTTTCTCATTTAATAGCAAATTATTAACATTAAACCAATTTACCACTCTTGATATGGTATTGTTCACGTGATCATCAGTAGCGTGTTGGTTTCGCTTTGTTTTAAAAATAAGTGAGGTGTCATCAGCAAACAGTACCATATCATGACAGTCCCTTCCTAGATAGGGTAAGTCGTTTATATAGATGAAGAATAGGAAGGGTCCCAATATTGAGCCCTGTGGCACGCCCAAAGAAACCAATGATCCTGGTGATCGTTCTCCGTTTACGTCTACCCTTTGTATTCTTCCGTTCAGATAAGATTTTAACAAATTCAATGACGTGTCTCTAACTCCATAATGATGTAATTTCCTGATCAATGTTTCATGACAAACGCAATCAAAAGCCTTAGATAAGTCACAAAAAATGCCTAGGGCATCTTGTGACTCTTCCCAGGCATCAAAAATACTTTCAATGAACTGAATTCCGGCATCTGTTGTTGAACGACCGCGAGTGAATCCAAACTGTTTGTTATGCATTAGCTTATTTGATTCAAAATGATGTAATAGCTGTGATAAGATTAATTTCTCAAAATTTTACTAAAAGTTGGTAGTATTGATATAGGTCTGAAATTGGTGGGGTCTTGAGTACTACCTGCTTTGAAGAGGGGAATTATCTTACTTTGTTTCATTAAATCAGGAAATTCACCGCAGTCTATACAATTGTTGAAAATGACCGCTAGGTCAGGTGCAATTAATTCGATCAGGGATTTAACGACGTGAACAGAGAGTCCCCAAAGATCATTCGTTTTCTTAACATTTATCAATTTAAATGCCTTTACGACATCTGAACTTGTGACGTGCTTAAAATTCAAGTATGAAGCACACTCTGAGACATTATCTTTTAATATTGCAACAGCAGACAAAGGTGACGAATTTAAATACTTAGTCGTGGAAGCCGGTGCATTAGTAAAAAACGATTCAAATTCAGTTGCAACTTCTAAGCTAGAACTCGTAAGCTGTCCATTGATTTTTAGTTCGTAATCGTGACTCGCTTTTTTACTACGACCGGCCTCCTCATTAATTATTTTCCAAGTCGTTTTTATAACATCGGAACTATTCTTAATTTTACTACTCAGAAAATTACGTTTAGCTGTATGACAGTCTAATTTAAATTGTTTGGAGAACTGTTTGACTTGTTCTTTAAATTCGTCACTCATGTTGAACCGTCGTTCCTCATACAATGCATACAATGCTTGCCTGCGTTTATGCAACTCTGCAGTAGCCCACGTACTAAAGTCGTTTGAACCACTAACCACAACCGATTTTGAAGTGAATATCGCGCTGTACTGTTTCATAAAGGTTTCAAAGAATAAGTTATACATTATATTAGGAGACTGTTCAGCAGCCAAAAACGGTAGTTCCTGGGCTAAAGAGTATCTCATTCTTTCTAACCGGTCAGCAGTTATTGGCACAAACGAAATTTTCTTTTTAATGACAGGTTCTCTAATAGAATCAAATTGAAATAATTGACCTAAATGATCTGAATCCAATTCACTGATAACACTTTTACTGATTGGAATAACATCAGTAAAAATGTTGTCAATGCATGTAGCACTAGTAGCAGTCACTCTTGTTGGCTCCATAAATAAATGGCTAAGCCTAAATGATGAGAAAAGATTTATTAATCTAATGCTGAGAGTAGTTCTTTCTAACAGATTAACATTAAAGTCACCACATATAATTAATCGTTTCGTACTGTGTGATGAAATAGTTAGGACGGATTCCATTATTTTCTCGAACATTTCAAAGTCGCTCAAGGGTGGCCTATAGACACATATAACGATGAACTGTTCTAATTCCACAGCTGCAAGTTCTATAGTTCGTTCAACAGATAAGGAAACAATGTCCTTACGTTCCTTGAATTTCATATGATTGTTTAGTATGATTAATGCCCCACCATGTATTGAATTAAGTCTGGTGAACGAACTACCAACCTGGTGATCTTTAAAGCTAAACATAATTTCATTAATAGTTAACCAGTGCTCTGTTATGCACAAAATGTCAATTTTATTACAATTTAAAAATAACTCTATTTGTAGATCTTTGCCTCTAATACATTGAATATTCTGATGAACCAGGCTTATATACTTAGCATGTGAGCTTCCCTTATTCTTAGGGTTTTCTAATATACTAGAACATATGTTGCCAGAGCCTGGGTCCTCTGTTGTCCTATGAACTAATTTAAATGCATCCTGTTATTCTGGTCTGATACCAGATTCATATTAGGCTGCTCAGTAAAAGCAGAGTTAGAAGCCAAATTTTTGGCTGTAATGTCATATAAATATAATAGTGACATAGCTATTTGTCGTTTACAATAATTTGAAAGGTAAAATTTACCTTTAGTCATAGTAAAATAATTACTAACATAATTGTTAGTGTCAATAATATCAAACTTATTATTATATGTACATAAATTGTACATAGTTATATTCATATTATGTCTATATACATTTTCATTTTGTGTCAATTGGTTGCAGTAGGGAAATGTGAACAATATAATTTTTTTCACACTAAGACCATTCAATGTTTCATAAAATTTTATTAAATTATTTTTGTTCACATCTCCCCTATTGCCCATGAAAATTATCAGTGTGGCACTGGCTGTGATAGTGCTGTCATTCAAAATTTGATTTATAATATTATCTACAGTGCTAAACGGCGGCGACCGAACCCCGGCTATACCGCCTGTTACCCCCCGCGCTGCCCCCTTCCCCTCGGGGGGGGTCCCGTCCGCGGGTACCCCAGTCTTCCCGTTGGTGACTCCCGTTGCCCGGAGGGGGACTGGGTCCGGCCTTGGTTGGGCCCTGTGGCCGACCAACCTGAGTCCGGCCCTGGTGACCGTCCGAAGGGCCTGACCGGTTCAGGCACAACACGATGTGGTGCTTGCCACCACAGCACTCACAGGGGAACGCGCGTGAGCACTCGCTCAGCGGGTGCGGCCCCAAACAACCGAAACACAATCGGTGGCGGAAGACTACCTTCCTGCGGGCAGCTACCCCGGGCGCCTTAAAGTTGGCGCAACTGGTCACTTCATGACCGGCACTGTCGCAGTGCACACAGCCGTCACCCGACGGCGCGGCATTCAAAACGCCAAATTGTTTAGACCCCCCACCCCCCCGTGGGGGCGGGGGGCGCGGCCCCTCCCGCATCCGCGCGGGTTGGCGCGGCACACTGGCCTCCGTATCCAATGTGTCGCATCGCCTGCATTCACCCTCCAAAAAATCCGTTAATTGGACGAGCGTGGGCAGTTCCGAGCTACTGCCCCCATGCAGCTGTTCAAACCGACTTTGAACAGCTGCAGGCAACCGTGACAAAACCATATACAATACGATATATGACCATTGGTCTACCGGCAGACCAAGGTTCTGAAGGGCCTTAGTGGCCACCAGCACAGGGTTGAGCACCTGTACCCGGATGTCAACATCCCGGGTTACTCTTGGGATGCTAAACAGCTTCCCCAGCTGCGCATCAACCAACCGCCGTTTGTGTTGGTAGCGGTCAAACAATATGGACTGGCCTATCTCATAATTGCCCGCCGTGACCGTTAGGTGACCGACCAACTCCTTCGGTTCACCCCGCAGTGCCATCAATAGTTGGGCCAACTTGTAGGCGTTGTCCAGGTCGTCCCGACCGTGGACCAAACTATCGAATAAATTGATGAATGCCGGCCACTCATCAATTGCCCCACCGAAGGCCGGAATCTCCAGGTGTGGCAGCCGTCCAACAACACCCTTAGGGGGCGGGTCTCCGCTACCCTCCCCTTGGTCATTCCGTCGCGACCGCTTAATTTTTTCCGCGCGACGCTCGATGTCGCCCAAGCACTCCATCGCTTGGTCAGCATCCGCGCAGAGCTGCTTCACTGCAGCCACCGAGGCCTCATCCGTAAGCCCGAGGGCTTCAGCCTCCGCAGCCAGCCGACACACCTTCCCGACGCGTGTCATTGCGTCCTCCACACGCTTGAGCAGGACATCGTCCATGTCAGGTCGCTCCACATACTTGTGAATATGGGCGAGCCATCTCATCTCCTCACGGACACCATACCGCAGTACCGTCAAGGGCGAAGGTGCCATGGTTACCGATTCAATTGTTTCTGGTCCTATGCTTCACTACCGAACTAAGTATAGCCAGAGACCAGCACTTACCCGTCAGCGCTGGGCACAGAAATTAAAACTAAGTTGTCAAAACTAAGGCAACCACTAAAACAATTAAATCCTAAACGTATTTAATATGGTTGCCCTGTGGACATACACCTTATAACTATGCACTCTAAATCAATTAGAGAATGCCACCATAAAACACAATACAAAAATAACCCACAAAGATTGATTATAGGAAAAAAAAAACAATTTTTAATATAATGAAGGTTGCTGTGACCTTCTAGAAGTGGCCCCTCCGATATGACCCATACTTCTACTGAGGTCAGCAAAATCAGCTTAATACCCCCTAAATAGCCTGACCCTGCTCTGTTATCCGAAATAACACTGCAATACTATGGAACCCGACTGCAATACTATAGTCCGACCGAATGACTGTTTCCGACTACAAATTTATAATAATTGTTAACTAAATTGACAATTATACTTTCACTAACCGAAAATGAACTTTAATTGTGGTATACCGACCACAGACTCACTCACAACTGATTGCCGGCCAATCTGAGATATTCTTTTCTCCCAACTACAATGTGGCAAAAAAACAACCCTACAACCGTCCGTGAATCGGTGATTTCCCACTAGGAAACCGCGCCTGCTACCAAAATGTTTAATTCCACGCCTCAACCGAACGGCGTGGAATTTTGAGGGGGTGAGGTTTTGCCAGGAGGGAGAATCGCAAGTGGTACTGACCTTGCCGCCGTAGACAGGAATTCGAGAGCTCAATTCGAGGCAGGAATACGGGATAAGGAGTGCACGAGTGGGGGGAGAGGAACCGAATCTCACTCTCTTCGCAGCCCGACGCTGTCGCCGGCGTGTTGCTTGCCGACACGAGGAGTCGCTGTCCGAATACGACGGGTTGGGGACCGTACAACTTCAACCTTCACAACCCGAATCACTCACTCCGCTGACGCGAATCTACTTATTTCCCGACGATTATTATGATTACCACTCCGACCAGGCCCGACACCTGTGTTAGACAATTGTTACACTGAAATACAGTCAAGGCCCGACGCCATGAGCAGACATGTTTTTTTCTCACGACAAGAAAGTAACCTCTAATTTCTCATCTCGTTTCTGTACGAGTGACAGCTGCGGTTCCGTTTCCGCTAGTGATGTCCCGATTACTCGCGATCGATCCGCGCAACGAAAACCGGTGCGTTCCGAAGCATAAATATTAAACAATTACTATACCACTAAATAAACTTAGCAGAAAAAAATGACACGTTTCATTGGAGTACAGATTGTAACCAAGCATTCAAAACACTACAGCAAGCTTTGGTGACACCACCATTATTGCAATATCCAGATTTTTCTTTCGAAAACGAATTCATTCTACAAACTGACGCATAAGGAATAGCCCATGACTAGGTATTGTGCAATAAAGACATAAAACCGATTGCTTACTAGTAGACCATTAAATAACGCAGAATTAAATTACCCAACTATACAGAAAGAACTATGAGTGATAATATAAAGCGTCAAATACTTCAGACCATATTTATTAGACTGAAAATTCGCTATAATGATAGATCACAAACCTTTGCTTTACTTGTTTGGGATGAAAGATCCTTCAAGCAGGTTATTAAAAAGATAACAGTTGGAAGAATATGATTACATTTTTTTTACATTCCAGGAAGAGATAATGTAATAGCAGATGCATTGAGTAGGGAGACTATGACTTCGGACAATCTAAAAACAATAAATCAAAATATTATGGTTATGACGAGAGCCCGATTAAATGACAAGAAAAATCTAAAACAACTAGTCCCGAAACTACTAATTCTCCTAACATGGTCACAGATACGAGGTCTGCGCAACCAAAGATCGTAGAAATATTAAGAAAGCCAAGTGGTTCGTTGTAACTAAAAGTAATACAAGAAAAAGAGTAAGAAAAGTTGAGAGTGAAAAATGAAGTAACGTTTTGTAGAAAGTCAGTTGATTATTTATGTAAACCTAAGCTACATGTCGCACATCACGTGATAGTATTTGCGGATATCTTGAGAGATCTTTGCAAATTAATTAAAGTAAATGAAATATGTATGATTAAAAGTAATGAAAGCGCAAGTATGGTCTAGCAACGCGTACATACTCCGTGCGCTTCATTCACCTACTTTTTATATCTTAGGTTGCATTTCATAGTTTATCTTATTCCTCATTGTACATAGTATTATTTTGTTACCAATTAACAGCAAAATAAACTACTCGTGTCTACTTGGTGCTCATCTTTAACTACCAAAGTGTACGAGTCAACTATCATCAGTGTGGCCCATACATCTTTTTGGTCCTTTGAACCTCCAACGACATCGGCGCAGGGTTTTAAGTTCTTGGTTTCGAAAGGTATTCATTTGGTGTATCTTATTATCGTTGTTTCGGTAGGGTATCGGTTCGCTAGCCTCCCATCAGCGGGTCTCACTAGTCGAATTGAGAAGAGACATATACCGTAACAGGGATTGTGAGTGCAACATAAAGGGATATCTTTCGATTCGGGGACAGTAAACCCTGCCTATCGGAGAAGAACTCCTAACTACTGAACAGCTGCTGCAGGGCTTACAACCCTATACGCATAACTACGTGTTCAAGATAACTACTGGAGCTACATACAAAGCTACAGGATAACTACTGTACATCTGCGGCAGGACTTTCAACCCTATACGCATAACTACGTCTTCAGAAATTTCTACGAGAAGAACTACTACTACTGCTCGTCAACTACAACATAACTACGGGTGTCGGGATAAGTCGTTAAACCACGGTCCGGCGCTACGACTAACTACGGCGTGAGGAGTCTTCTAGGCCAGGAGATCATTCGCACCGGCTAATTCCAATAGGAAGATTTTTCTTTCTTCGACAACTGCCTTCGGGACATTAACAATGAGCGTGCTTCAATAAAGAAGAACCATGAAACCGAACTTTGATGAAGTTATTACTCGTCAAGAGAAAACTTATGAAGATACCAGGAAAATCTGCGTGAACTGTTAAGAAGGATGGGGAATAATGGAAAACACTCGAATACTTGAGTAAACGCATAACGGCTCTAGAGACTCACTGGAAATATTATCTAGAGAATGATGCCACCCTGCAAACGATGGAGAATAAGGACATCACTTACTTTGTCGACAACGTCTTCGAAATAATTAAAAGGAGTTACGAAGAAACAATGCAAGCTATGAAGCTTCGCAAATCTACACCAGCGCCAGCGGTGCAAACTCCTAAAATAACTATAACTGGGGAATCATCTTTGGGGATCATAAGTCAACGTCTGAAAAGGACGAACTTCTCCGTCAACAACAATGCAATTTAAAACGCATTACATCGAGCTGTATCCAAGATCAACTTGGAAGCGATGACCAAAAAATGGGATTTAGAAGACCACCTCAGCATCCTGAAAAACAAGTGGGTATCGATCGATGAAATCCACTGGAAACTGGACAACTTACTACAAGGTTCCAATAAAACCTACGATAATTAATTTTACAGATGGGAGGAAACTTACGATAGTATTAGTAGTATAAAATCTACATTACTGATGCTAGTGCTGTTTTTTAACAAAGTCTCTGGTTCATTGATGAAGATGAATTAAGAAGCTTTTTGGATTTTGTATTTTCTATTAATGTTGTTAAGATTTTGTAGTTTTACAAACCAACTTGAATGTTTTGGAATATTTTTTGACATATACATGAAATTTTCTATCAAAGTTATAGCTTTTTTGTCCATAAAGGTCATAAAAGATAACTCTACTTTTACGAATTCTAAACGTTGCCTAGTCATCAAATTTAGATTTACCATAGTTGTCACTGATTCAATATATAAATTAGAGGAGTAATTATTTATCGATGCAACTGGATACTGGCGGAAACTCGAAACCGATACATAAATTTATTGTTTTTTTTTTAAATACTTGGACACTATTTACACACATTGATCTAGCCCCAAACTAGGATTCCCAGTATCTTGGGTACTAGACAACGATACATATATCTACTTATGTAGATAAATATTATACTTAGATATATACAGTAATGGACTTAAGTGTGGACACTTTTTGAAATTTCTTGTATTTCGCAGTTTAAGTGATAAAAATAGTACTTTTTTTAATGTAGAACCTTACGAAGTAAATTTTTTCTTGTTCTTTATGCTATGGTTCATTATTAAACTGCCATAATATTATTAAAAATTCTTAATACCATTCAATATTGATAAATAAAAATTCCCTTACGAACTATGAAATTTTATATATAACTTTATTGAATTCTTTTGAATTGAATGGAATATTTTATTTGGGTTTATTTCATTAAAATTCGGTACTGTCAAAATTCAATCAATCAATTATGGCCTGTAACATCTTTAGCAGATGATTTAAGCAGCGTCCGAGGTTCATCTTGCTCGTGACTATACAGTCCGACCTTGGAGCGGTAGACACGTTCACATGTCACACATATTTTGTCACTGCTGATGCTGGTGGTGCGTGCGGACGACTCTCTTCCAAGTTTATCGGACAGTGGTGACCTCTTGACACCTGTTATCGTCAATTTAAAACGGGGACATGTCAGGCTTGACTCAATCCTTGAAATTAAACAAGGGTCGTCTGACTGGTCTCTTGGCGTACGCGACTTTACTCAGGAGAGATTGCCGAGGCAAACGAGTATGCTCCGTATTATGCACATATCTGAGCCACCACAGCTGTCTCTGCTTTAGCGTGGCGGTGATGCTGTGCTATTGTGCGGACCTGAGCACTTCCTCGTTTATGATACGGTCCTTCCACGTTATGCCGAGTATCCTCCGAAGACAGCGCAGGTGGAAGGTATTTACTCGACATTCGTGTTTTGCATACGACGTGGACGTCGTAAAAAGGTTTCTGCTCCGTGCAAGAGGGTGCTGAGGATACATGCTTGGCAAACAAGCATTTTGGAATTCACTTTAAGATGTCTATTTTCCCATACTCTTGTACGCAGCTTCCCAAACATAGTGGCCACTTTGCCGATACGCGAATCGATCTTCACGCTAAGTTAAAGATAGCTCGACACATGCGACCCCAACCAGCAAAACCTGTGAAAGGGCTACCCGTCGGGCTGCGATCGCATATTTTGCGATCTTGCAAGCTTCAAAAAGAAGTTTTTTTAAGGCTAGAGTATTCATCCGCATAAATATCTTTCTTTTTTCCCAGCATTGGTGTTCGATTCAGAATCGATACTCGATCTATGGTTCCGGAACGGCCATTTTTGAATTTGACGGAGCTGCCACAGAGCAGATTTTTGACAACTGACTGACGAAAAGCCCCCGTAATGTGACGTGTATTGATTTTGGGCAATTAAAATTAAATCGTAAGCCATCTGGAGTTGTATTCGGGCTCCCCTCAGGATTGTCTTATAGCTGAGTGTGTTGTGGTTCTCCGAACCAGATACTGTACGTATTTACGTAAATTGTGCGGTCGAAGCTGGCCTGCCAGCCATACCTGGTTGGCTGAAGAACCTGTCTACCAAGAAGAGCCTAGGGTGCACCCAGGCCTTGCAGAGAGACAGGAGTTTGACGGGAACGAAGCACAGACCAGGTCAGATAGAATCTATTTATTTAGCTCGGTGAATCGCCGACGTTCTCACTTCTTGACACCTGATAGCTACGCTACCTCGTAGCTATGGGCCCCTGCGAGGTCATCGGGTGCCGAGAAGCCTGAACATTTTGGTAGCAAGAGCGTGGTTTCCTGAGATTTGCAGCCGTCAAGGGCTCCAGGAACCCACGATTTGGCTATCAATCTGTAGGTATAGGGGTTATTAGCTAACTTGGTTTTGTTCCTGTATCCACATAGATTGGTAGTATTATAAGTTATAAGTCTACTGCTGGTAGTAGACAGACAGACATAACAGTTTTCCCTAAATGACCAGTTGTACTGAGATGTGACTCAGAATAGTAATTACATTACAGGTACATTGTAGGTGAATTGAAATTTGCATTGAAGTCATATCATGTTTGCAGTTTGAAGTTTGCATAGTCAATCTATTAGTGGTCTAGTAATGCTAATGCATGTTTGGACATTGTTTTCAGTTTATAGCAATTTGTAACTTGAACTAATATTGACTATCTGTGTGTGTTATATGATATAGGGAAACTAAATTGTTGTTTACAGAATTTGTGTAGATATAAAACTCGGTTTCTATTGTTTGGGGAAACCAGCATTGTTAAAGTTATAGATTAGGGTTCCCTCGTTTGTGTTGTAGACTGGAGGGTCCAATATAATTGAGTTACTGCAAATTGTGAGTAAGTATCGTTCCGATCATGTCGTTGTCTGAAATACAGAAGGGTGTTTCTAAGGAGCTCAGATGGTTTTCCTCCGCACACGGTCTGATGGACCGTTTAGATAGGCATGATGTGGTGTTGGAGCGGTCTATGGACGTTAAGGAACGCTACAACAGGGTGCTCGAATTGTCCGCGCAGGCGGAAGCAGTTGACGGTTGCGCATCTGACAGGCTGTCACGGCTGCTAGGGGATGTCGACCAGTGTATGGAGATGGCAGCTGCTATCACGCAGAAGGCTGCGGACATACGTAGGCAGCGCGAGTCCAGCCATGGTGGTGAAATTGAAGCACCTCTGCCGCTTCAGGGTTCAGGGTCCAGGTTACCGGCCATAACTATGCCTACTTTTGACGGAGTGTCCGGTGAATGGATGAGCTTCATCAATCTGTTCGACAGTTTGGTGCACATGCGATCGGACATTACCAAGTCGGTCAAAATGGCTCAGCTGGTGGCAGCATTGAGGGGTGAGCCTAGGGAGCTGGTCGCTCATTTGACAGTTACGGAGGGTAACTATGAGACGGCCAGGCAATTGTTGGTAAGACGTTACCACAACAAACGGAGGTTGGCCGATGCCCAACTGAACCGTTTGTTTAGCATCCCGGTTGTGAACAAGGTCGGGGCCATACAGACGGAGGTTTTGAACCCGTTGTTGTCCGTCACCAAGGCCCTAGAGAATCTTGGACTTCCGGTTGGTGAATGGTCGTACCTATTGCTGTACATTGTACTTTCCCGACTACCCGCTGACGTGCAGACTCGTTTCGAACAGTCTCACGGGAGGTCGGCAGAGGACCTGCCCGCCTTCTCCGACTTGGTCGGATTCTTGGAAGAGGAGGCTCGACGGGCAGAGAATTTGGGGTTGACGGTCACCCATCCTTCGGAGCCACAGAGAGCTGCCGGGAGCGCTGTGAGTAGGGGCCCTCCGACGAGGAAGGACCGCACCAACCGGCAGTCGTATGGGACTGTGAGTGCATTGACCCCACCCAGGGGTGCAGGTGAGACCTGCCCATGTTGTAGGCAGATTGGCCATGCTGTGGCCGATTGCAATAAGTTCGGGGAATTTAGGGTTGAGGGACGGCGCCGGATGGCCAAGCAGCGGAGCTGGTGTTTCCTGTGCCTCGGGCCACACATGGCTAGGGACTGCACGCGCACAAAATTGTGCGGATATTGTGGTGGGGCCCACCACAATTTGTTGTGCATGAACCGGTCCGGCCAACAGCCACCACAGGGCCGTACCCAGGGTGACACGGCATGGGGCCCTGAGAATTCGTTTGCGTCTCGGAGCGCAACTCAGGGGCCAATGTCCCCACGTGCACAGGGCGGTACTAGGGTGCAGGGCCGCACTCAGGGTCATCACATGGGGGGCCCTGAGTTTTCGGTTGCGACTCAGCATCCGACTCAGCGGGCAATGGGGCCACAAGCACGCAGCCACCCAGGGGTGCAGGGCCGCACTCAGGGTCATCACATGGGGGGCCCTGAGTTTTCAGTTGCGACTCAGCATCCGACTCAGCGGGACATTGGGTATGTTGAGCAGGCCGTAACAGGCGGGTGGCATGGGACACCTTCGAGCTATGCGGATGCGGCTCGGACGCCTCCTCAGTTGTCGCCCCGCTCGTCGCCGCGTCCTCGTCGGTCGCATGTGATGTCCCCCCCGCTCATGGAGCGGCCACGGTTGAATTCACGCCCACAACCCTTCGGGGGGCGTCGTAGGGTGGCAATGGAACCGGCGCGTGGGCCATTTGTACAATGGGACCCTCTGGCGTATAGCTGCCTACCTGATCGGTTACAGGCACAGTGGGGCCCCGGGGGTCCTCGCTAGGAATTTGCGGCCCAACCATTGGTTGCCCCCCAACCGGAGACGGTGGTGTTACCGATCGCCTCTGTGCTTGTTTGGGATTTGGCGGGCAACCCAACATACGTTCGCGCCCTATTAGATTCTGGAGCTCAGGGCTGCATTGTATCGAACGATTTAGCAAAATGGTTGGGCCTCAAGGTAAATAGGTATAATAATTCAATACGGGGCGTGGGGAATGTTACGGTTACGAATGTAGTTGGTCAATCGGTGATCACGTTCTCTCCACGTTATGACATTTTGACAAAAACATCCGTGCAAGCTTTAGTAATGACGCATGTCATGGGCAAACACCCCTTGGTGAAGTTGAATCCGGCCGTTCGACTCCTGACGTCAGGACTCAAGTTGGCGGATCCCGATTTTGACACTCCAGCCCCGGTCGATCTGCTACTGGGAGCAGACGTTTTGGGTAGGTTTCTGTTGTCGGATCGGCGAGTTCTTCAGCCGGACGGGTTGATTGCTGTGGATACTAAGTTTGGTCACGTGATCATGGGTCCGGCATTGCCAATGGTTAGGCCTGCCGAGTCAGATGGCATACTTATTGGCTCAGCGTTGTCAGACGCTATCCAACGGTTCTGGGAGATAGAGGAACCTCCCACCGCTCGTCGAGTCGACGCAGACGAAGAAGAGTGCGAGTTGTTTTACCAGAATAGTACTGGTCGCCTTCGTTCTGGTCGTTTTGTAACTCGACTGCCTTTCAGGGCCGATCGACCGCCACTAGGAGAATCTAGGAAGATGGCTGAGACGAGATTGATGTCGATGGAGCGTAGGATGTCAAGGGACGCCGTATTTAAACAAAAATACGTCGATTTCATGAGGGAGTATGAGTCGTTAGGACACATGTCGGTATCGGGTGTGGACTGGAGATCTGAGGATCATTGTTTCCTTCCACACCATGCCGTCCTACGAACCCCTACCGGCAAGATTCGAGTTGTTTTTGATGGGTCAGCACCTACCTCGAACGGGATGTCCCTGAATCAGTGTCTACATTCGGGACCCAAGTTGAGTCGTGATATTTCGGATATTCTCACGAGCTTTCGGAGGCACCAGGTTGTATTTGTCGCAGACATTCGGATGATGTTTAGGCAAACGGTAATTCATCCGGCTGACAGAAGGTATCAGTTGATACTTTGGCGTGAGTCCACGGCCGAGCCAGTCAAGGTCTATGAGTTGAACACGAACACGTATGGGTTACGGTCTAGCCCGTATTTGGCGATGCGTACCCTGCGGGAGTTGGCGTCGCGTGACCGTGTGAGCTATCCTAGAGCCGCTGCTATCCTGGAGCAAGATTTGTACGTCGATGACGTCTGCACAGGGGCAGCCAGTGTAGAGGAAGCTCTGGACCGACGTGACGAGCTCGTTCAATTGCTGGAACGAGGCGGCTATGAACTACGCAAGTGGATGTCCAACTCCCCTGAGTTGATGGCTGGTCTCCCAGATGAGTTTCAACAAGACCCGCACGTTTTTGAGAATCCTGACAACCCTAACATGTTGTCAGTGCTTGGAATTCAGTACCGGCCCGTCCATGATGAGTTTACCTATCGGGTGGTTTTAGAAACACCGAAGGCCTGGACGAAGCGGTCAGTACTGTCAACGATTGCGAGAACGTTCGACCCGAATGGATGGATTTCTCCAGTCACCTTTGCTCTCAAATGTTTTATGCAAAGGCTATGGGCGGCTCAGTTGACCTGGGACACCCACCTCTCAGGTGATTTGTTGACTGATTGGACGCAAATTTTCACTTCGCTATCGGACATAAATAATGTATCGCTGCCGAGGAAATTGGTCCCTGCTGGGGATTACAGGGCAACCCTTCACGGGTTTTGTGATGCCTCTGAACGAGGGTTTGCGGCAGCGGTTTATTTGCGAACCGTCACCTCCACCGGGGAGGTCGACGTGCGTTTGGTTTTGGCAAAAAGCAAGGTAGCGCCTATTCGGACAAGGATGACGATTCCAAAACTGGAACTGTCCGGGGCTGCTCTTTTGACCAAACTTTTGAATCACACTCTAACAGTGTTGCGTGGGTCAGTGGTTTTGGAGGATACGGTGTACGCGTGGACGGACAGCCAGATTGTTTTGTGCTGGCTGAAGGCTTCGGTCCATAACTTAGAGGTTTTTGTCGCGAACCGTGTCTCCCAGATTGTGTCGTCTGAGGTCCCACTGACTTGGAGACATGTACCAGGAGAATTGAACCCGTCTGATTGTGCATCCAGGGGATGTCGGGCTCCTGAACTCGTTAGACACCATTTGTGGTGGGGACCACCCTGGCTTGCCAGGAGAGAATCGGACTGGCCCCACAGCCATGTAGTAGTATCTTTGGATCATGGCCCCAGAGCGGCCGTGCATGTTACCCAGAAGGCTGAGGACCCTGACGCCGGGTTTCTGCTGGACCGGTATAGCTCACTTGACAAGTTGATAAACGTGTCCACTTGGATTAGGAGATTCGCTCGAAATTGTCGTACTCCTCGCGATCAGCGAACGTTGAACCCTATTCTGACTCCGGCAGAGCGAAACGAGTCGCTACTGAATTTGGTCCGGTTGGTACAGTCCTCGAAGTTTGGGGCAGAATTGGAGACTATACGAAGTGGACGTTCGAAATTGAAGGGAGCCGTCGCGCGTCTCAACCCCTTTGTTGATTCGACCGGGTTACTTCGGGTAGGAGGAAGATTGCGCAATGCGAATCTGTCGTATTCGGCTCGTCACCCACTTCTGCTCCCCAAGGGGGGACAGTTAGTTGAATTGCTGGTGACTGATCGTCATATTAAAAACGCGCATGCCGGCTGTAACGCGTTGTTGGCCACGCTCCAGCGGGAGTTTTGGATCTTATCTGCCCGCCGTGTCATACGGAACATCGTGTTTCGGTGCATGCCTTGTTATCGACTTAAGGCTGCCACGATGCAACCTCTCATGGGGGACTTGCCCCCTGATCGTGTGAATGAGGTCAGACCGTTTTCAGGTGTTGGTACGGATTTTGCAGGACCGTTTATGGTGAAGAGTTCACGATTGCGTAACGCTAAGCAATACAAGGCGTACCTGTGTGTGTTTGTTTGTTTATCCACCAAGGCGGTACATCTCGAGCTCGTTGCTGATCTCTCGACAGAGGCTTTCATTGCTTGTTTGGATAGGTTTGTTTCTCGAAGGGGACTTCCAACTTTGATCCGCTCTGATAACGGCACTAACTACGTCGGTGCGGAACGATACTTACGAGAGATAGTCAACTTTTTGAATGTAAATAAAGTGGATATTGGAACGGCCCTCTCCCGTCGGGGTATACAGTGGACCTTCAGCCCACCGAGTTGCCCCCACTGGGGTGGGATTTTTGAGGCCGTAGTTATGTCAGCGAAGACGCACTTAGGGCGTATAGTAGGTCAGACCGCGCTGACTTTTAAGGAGCTCGCGACATTGTTTTGTAAGATCGAGGCCGTTCTCAATTCGCGACCGTTGTGTCCGCTCAGCTCGGATCCAAATGACCTGGAGGCTCTGACCCCAGGCCATTTCTTGATAGGACAGCCACTTAACGCGTTGCCCGAGCACCCCTTCGAGGGAGTGAAATTGTATCGGTTGTCAAGGTATCAGATGTTGCAGCAGTTTACTCAGAATTTCTGGAAGCGTTGGTCGCTCGAGTATCTGCATATCTTACAACAGCGCCTTAAGTGGACTGACAAAACCAGCCCCCCTAGTGTTGGTGACCTCGTGCTGGTTAAGGATGCTAACCTACCGCCACTACGTTGGCGCAGGGGGCGCATTGTTAACTTGTTCCCTGGCAAGGACGGGACCCCCCGGTCTGCAGAGGTTCTAGTAGGAGGCTCGGTACTAAAACGAGCGGTAGCAACGTTGTCTCGGCTGCCCGTAGATTAAGGGACAGGTGGGTGCCTGTCCGGGCGGGTGATTGTTCGATTCAGAATCGATACTCGATCTATGGTTCCGGAACGGCCATTTTTGAATTTGACGGAGCTGCCACAGAGCAGATTTTTGACAACTGACTGACGAAAAGCCCCCGTAATGTGACGTGTATTGATTTTGGGCAATTAAAATTAAATCGTAAGCCATCTGGAGTTGTATTCGGGCTCCCCTCAGGATTGTCTTATAGCTGAGTGTGTTGTGGTTCTCCGAACCAGATACTGTACGTATTTACGTAAATTGTGCGGTCGAAGCTGGCCTGCCAGCCATACCTGGTTGGCTGAAGAACCTGTCTACCAAGAAGAGCCTAGGGTGCACCCAGGCCTTGCAGAGAGACAGGAGTTTGACGGGAACGAAGCACAGACCAGGTCAGATAGAATCTATTTATTTAGCTCGGTGAATCGCCGACGTTCTCACTTCTTGACACCTGATAGCTACGCTACCTCGTAGCTATGGGCCCCTGCGAGGTCATCGGGTGCCGAGAAGCCTGAACAATTGGAATATTTGTGGTGTTAATTAAGGCTTCTTAGTCACTGGTTTTTCATTAAATCGCCGAACTGTTCCGAAGAAGTCATTCCTGGTAGGAAACGATGTAAATTCGGCTATGATAGGTATTTTCGAGCCTCATCCCGGCAGGCAGTAGATGTTGCGAAGGTCTGAGGCTTAAATTTCTAGGTTACTAGGTACTACTAGGTAATACTTTGTCAATGCCCGAGACCAACTTCACAAGATCGCGCGCATTTTTCTGCTATTTCACCGGGAAGTTTTGATGTTCTAACTTAGCCGGGTGAGTTTGAAAACGCGTATCCTGAATTTCGTTCTCCATGTTACTTAGTTTTTCATCATTTTCCTGATTTTTATTCTCTAAGCTTGTGATTTCAGTTTTTATCTTCTGATAACTTTCTCAATATCTGAATTTGATTTC
The DNA here is from genome assembly GCA_949825045.1 of Argyresthia goedartella. Classification (NCBI taxonomy): domain Eukaryota; kingdom Metazoa; phylum Arthropoda; class Insecta; order Lepidoptera; family Argyresthiidae; genus Argyresthia; species Argyresthia goedartella. The sequence continues at coordinate 21,977,086 of OX463828.1, forward strand.
TGTATCTGTTCACAATGATTTTTCAATTCAGACACCTCCCTAACTATTATGGACAGAGTAGCATCTTGTTTATCTTTCCAAGCAGTCAATCGTTGATCCTTCTCAGTCTTCCATGAAGTGAGCTTCAAATCAATGAGTCTTCAAATCCGCTAGGAATCAGTGAGCTTCCGTCATGTTGTAATCGACGTGGGCGTTTAATCCGTAGCGGTACATTTCTACCTGGTCCATATTTTCGGACGCACCTAAGTTTGATTCTGAAGCAGATTTTTCTAACAGACTCTTCATATTAGGACTGGTTGGCGGAGTACGTTGCACACACATTGCTAAAATTCGTATAGGAAAAGCACTTGCAACGTAGCACAAGTAGCTGAGCGATGATGACGTGCGTGTTCGTAGCAGCTACGCACAGCCAGTATCGGCAAGCGATGCAGTATTTATTCGTCCCGGGAGTAACTTGATTTGTCGCGGTGTGTAGTGCCCGAGTCTGCCGATGCGCAAGTGCATGCTTCGATCCATATTAAGTAAGGAAATACAATCAAATAAATTGGGAATTTTTCGACGCACAAATCGACGGCTATCTCACTCTAGGGCCGCCCAGTCACTCCGTACACACAATACAGTAGTACAACCAATCTCTATTGAGGATTTAGACTATATAGCACTCGTTTCGTTTCGACAGAATATCAGCGTTACAGGACCTGTAGGCCCTGTGACACTTGCTGAGTCGGAACCTATTCGCTGCTTCGACACACACTGCACGACGTCAATATGGCAGCAAAATTAAATTTTGCGTATTAAATGTAAATTTTACACATGTTATACTTTTGTTGTGCGTGCTTTTATTCTCTTCTGTTTTATATGTTGCTGTTAATATTGCCTTTAATTGTATTTTTCACCTGTTTATGTTCTTTTCTTTCTTTTTGTATGCAATGTTGTGTGTGTTTTGTAGTCCGAATAAATTTATTTCTATTTCTATTCTATTTATAATTCTGAATACACCGCACGCACGTGTATGCGAATACCGAGTTCTATAATGATATATATCCTGACGATAGTATGCTGGTTGGAATAGGCTGCAATCTTGTCAGACTAAGACGCCGCCGCGTCGTTGCGAAATGTGAAGAACAGCAACCATCTGTGATGTTTACAAGCACGGCTCCTCCAATCCCACAAATGACTACCGCTCGCTACCGATGTACCGGCCCTCAAAGTAAACTTCATCATCCGGTATGCACAGACGCAATAAGCAAACACCAACCAAGTTTTACTTGGTGGTGTTTGCGCGGAAGTGAAATTCAATGAATCCTCAATATTAAATTAAGTTTGAAATGCCCTTGAAAATAAATTATATGTAAATACCAATAATCTTTTATAAGGGTTCCATACCATCGTACAAGAAAAAACACAAAGAAAACACATATCTTATTATGATCCACTTCAATAAAATAAGGTCAAGTACGAGTTGGACTCACACATGAAGGTTTCCCCATTTAATTTTTAAATTGCATTTAATACATTATTTGTAGCTGTGCCGGCAACAGAAATACAGTCTGTAAAAGTTTAAACTCTTTACCTATTACGGTTCATGAGATGCAGGCCGTTGACGGACAGACGGACGGGCAGACGGACTGTCCGACGACGTCACGGCATGCCGCCATATTTTAAATATAGCGGTAAATATTTGTCACCGTAAGATTGTCAAACCGTTAGTTGATAAACTCACGTTTTTGTCTCGTTAGTTGGTCAACTAACAACAGATAGTAAACTGTAGCGTAATGTTTACTATATAACGAGTTAGTTGATAAACTTACGGTTAAAACCGTAGAATGGTAAACTGGTTTAAACTTGAATTGCAAACGAAATACCAGGGCAAACACTGCGGTAGCTTAGGTGAAGACTAGTGGGGGCGAGCGCAGTGAAGCCCCCGAATAGTCTTCGTGTTAGGTTGACATGTAATAACAAAATAAACATAAATTCTAAACCCTGTCGGTTTGGTTTATTATCTGTCGATAGTTGATCAACTAACGGGTTAGTTTATCTACTAACGGGTTAGTTTATCTACTAACGGTTTTGACTTAGGTAAAGACTAGTGGGGGCGAGCGCAGTGAAGCCCCCGAATAGTCTTCGTGTTAGATTGACATGTAATAACAAAATAAACGTAAATTCTAAACCCTGTCGGTCTGGTTTATTATCTGTCGATAGTTGATCAACTAACGGGTTAGTTTATCTACTAACGGTTTTGACTATCTCACAGTAACATATACATAGTTCTATATATTCGATAAGTTCATTCATTTTGAACTGAACTACAATGTGCCGCAAATAAATGATCGTAATAATAAAGCTTGCTACGTCTTTGCAGCATCGTCGATATTACAGAGATAAGATGTTTGCCCGTAGGCAGGCACCGGTTATTGGAGTAGGTAAAATGACATCGTTTACACTGCTGCTACGATATTTTTGCGTTAGGATGTTTTTGACAACTTTGTGTCTTAGCGGTGGAGGTTCTTTGAAGCTAGTGGTCCCAGGGCCCAGCCGGGGAAGTATATAATACCATTACAGGTTAGACCTAATGTGATACTCATAACATATTTATTGCATTCCATAAAATTGATGTTACTTAGGATGTTATTAGGATACATGTGTTATTTATGGAAAAAAGGCATTGTAAAAAAGGCATTGCAATAGAAGAGAGGGAAACAAAGTTTGTTAATTTATAATGAAGTATAATATTTACTAAAATTCAGTGGAAATTAAATATCGGTCATGAAAATTAACCTAGTAATGAATTTATTGCCTATTTAAATTTGTAATGAAAGTACTCTTAACTATATAAAAGCATTTATTGTATATCATTTATTTCAATTTACGCATAAATATACTATCTTTTGCTTCATTTAATAGTTTCTGGCAGATTATTATATAATTTTATTGACATTACTAAATGTCCTCATGAATATAGTTTTAAGTTGTAAATAGGTAATATTAACTCTTTTTTTCCGTGTAGGTCTTAGCGAATGGTTGGATGGTATTTCCCCAAAGGATAACGCCATAGCTTAACCATGCATATGCGTAATAGGTGACTAGAGAGGTTTTTTAATCCGTAGATATTTTTACTTCCAGAAGTGCATACGCAAAACTTGATAATTTTAGTTTCAGTTTATTTATATGATTTTTACAATTAATATGGTGGTCAATATTCAAGCCGGGTAACTTAAATTCGTTAACTGATTCTATTTTATTGTCATCATATATGAAATTGATGTCTAACGCTGGTTTTTGATGGGGATAAAATGTCATTAATTTTTTCTCATCACAGTTTATCTCTAGGTTGTAGTCATGTAGCCACTTATCAGTTTTGTCAAAGATAGAGATAGTTATTGTTTTGGCATGGTGTAAGTGTAGAAATATCGACCGCGAATAATATACATGGTTCGTTCATTATTTTGGGGAGATTGTTTATGTAGATCAGAAATAAAAGGTAACCTATTACGCTTCCTTGTGGGATTGATGCATTTACTGATGTACTGCCAGATAGGATGTTTGTTATTTCTGCGTTTTTATGATCAAAATGTTTTATTTCTACAATTTGTTTTCTGTTTTTTAATTATGATGTTAACCATTTCTGTGCTACGCCACGAATTTACATGCCGTAGAGTGTATCTAATAATATCTGAAATTGAACTATATCATATGCCTTCGTCATGTCTAGAAATATACCAGTTGCGTATTTTTTATCATTGATAATTTTAGGGCCTCTTATTTTTTAGGGTTCTTATAAACAGCTAAAGTAGTCGATCTGTTTATAAGAACCATTTTGGGAGTTATCAAAGAGTTTATATTTTTCACAGAAAGCGTATAAATTGTTACACATTTTTTTTTGTGGCAGAGGGTAAAAGAGCTATAGGGAGATAGTTACTGGGATCGTATTTAGAATTTTTCTTATGTTTAGGTTTTATTAAGGATATTTTGAGTATGTCAGGGAAAACACCTTCATTAAATGATTGGTTAATAAGTAGAAAAGGGTAATGTTAATTGTTCTGCATATGTTTTAAGTAGACTGGGTGGAATGTCGTCTACTCCGTATTTTTTTTATTCCTAAGATTGTTTAGAATAGTGAATACTTCATTATATTGTACTGGACTAAGAAATAGAGTAATTTCAGTAAGATAGAGTGGCGGGCGGCCGCGGAGCTTAATGCTGTTAGCATTGTTAGTATTGTTAGTATTTGGCGAGGTTTGAGTTGCACTCTCCTCTCCTATAAATGCAAAGTAGTGGTTAAAATACTCGTAATCTGCTTTGGATCGTTGATTAAAAAGTTGTTAATTTTCAGTTCTACATTTTTCTTTTCTTTCATTGTTATTTTATTTGTTCGTTCATTTATAATACTCCACATAGTTTTTATAACATTACCAGATTTTTTTATTCTGTTTTTATTGTTTAGTTTTTTAGATGTGATAACGGTTTTCTCCAGTAGTTTTTGATATTTCCTTTAATAATCAGTAAGTTTTGTTCTTTGATTTTAGTGTTATGGAATTTAATTTATTTTAATTTTTGCAGGATAGTTTAATACCTGTAGTTAGCCAATATTTTCTAAAGTTGTTTTTTATTATTCTTTTAGGTATACATTTATTTAAAGTTTTTATCTATACACGTATCATAAACCCCCTTTACTGCGTCTAAAAACCGCACATTAAGACCGCATAATGTAAAACTATTTGGTAAAAACACATTTCTTATCTGAAAATTTGTACATTTTGACCATAATGAACAAAAATTTGTCAAATTATGACATTCAAATTTCGAACGCCGACACCCGCCTGCGTGCCGCCCTTAGTTTGTTTGTGAAGTTGGTACTACAGAACAAGCTAAACAACTGTAGAGCAATGATAAATGCCGCAATGTCGGTCAAACATGCGGTTCCTGAACACATCAAAGAGAAGTCAAAGTCAAAGTACTTTTTATTACTGTAGATATTTACATATACTTAGCAAACGTCAATTTTGCTTCTTCTCTACATTGGACCACTGTGGGAGAAGAAGGGCGTAGAAACTCCCACAGATTGATTTTTAGATCTCTTTTAAAAATAGGTTGTACTTAACTATTACAAATATGTTTTTTTTTATTATTATGATTAATAAGCAGGAATATATAATTACAAAATTATTAACAGCAAGGCCTGTGTTGAGCTACATTAACCCCAAACAGTCCTGTCATTTAAGTAATCTTGAACATTGTAATATCCCTTTTTTGACAAAGTCGCTTTAATATGCTTTTTAAATTGCTCAAATGGCAATTTCAAAATCTCCAGAGGTATCTTATTATAGTAGAGAATACACTGACCCTTGAAAGAATTGCTAACCTTCGCGAGTCTAAATCGGGGCGCACACAGTCTGTGATTTTTTCTTAGGTTAACATTACAGCTATCGCTAAGTTTGGAAAATGTTGTAAGGTTCTTGCGTACATATATTATATTTTCGAAAATAAATTGACTAGCTACTGTTAGTATGTCAATTTCTTTAAAAAGCTCTCTTAAGGAGTCTGTTCGTTTTAAATTATAAATTGCTTGAATAGCTCTTTTCTGTAAAATAAAAATAGTTTGAATATCCGCTGCTTTCCCCCACAACAAGATACCATAGGACATCACACTATGAAAGTAACTAAAATATACTAGCCTAGATGTAGCCACATCCGTGCTTTGTCTGATGTTCCTAACAGAATAAGCCGCAGAACTTAATTTACCAGCCAATTTATCTATGTGGGGTCCCCACTGCAATTTGCTATCAATGGTTATTCCAAGAAACTTCGTATCATTTACTACTTCTAACGTGCTGTTGTCTAACACGAAACTGGTCTCAACTTACCTGACATTTGGAAGTGAGAATTTGATACACTTGGTTTTACCAGCGTTTAACAATAAATTATTAACTGTGAACCAATTCAAGGTTAAAGACAATACACCATTAACATCATCAAAATCTGCTTTTTGTCTTTCAATTTTGAAAACCATTGAAGTATCATCAGCAAATAACACTATATCAGTTAATTTCTCCACCATGAAAGGCAGAGCGTTAATATATACCAGGAACAAAAAAGGACCTAATATGGAACTTTGTGGAATGCCAATTTTTACACCCGATCCATCAGGTTTAACGCCGTTAACTTCTGCCTTTTGAATTCTATTGCTTAGGTATGATCTTAGTACATTCAACGCTTTATTTCGAACTCCGTAATGATTTAATTTAATTAATAGCGTATTATGATCAACACAATCAAACGCCTTCAACAGGTCGCAAAAAACTCCGATAGCATCCTGTGCAGCCTCCAATGCAGAATAAATATGAGATATAAGGGTAATACCTGCATCCGTAGTCGATTTACCCCTAGTGAAACCGTATTGTTTGGCGTGGAGTTGTTTGGTACGGTTGAAGTGTGAGAGAGAGAGAGAGAGAGAGAGAGAGAGGAGAGAGAGAGAGAGAGAGAGAGAGAGAGAGAGACCATATGATATGTGTGTAGATAAACTATTGTATGTAACTGTGCATAATTAGGCATTAAAACTTTCGAATGATATTATTATGAAAATCGTGTGGGTCATTTTATGTGTTGTGTTAGCATAAATTCCGACATAAAGTCTAGGAATTTGTTACTTTTAGGACTTTTTTGAAGGCTGTTTATGTTGAAGTCTCCGACTAATATTATCTTAGAATTAGAATATTTATTTTTTATGAATTTTAATATTAATTTTAAACGGTCATAGAATAGACACACAAAACTTACATTTGAAAATCCAAAGCTTGGAGGATTCATTGAGATCACTAAACAGTGCATATTTGAACTCTGAGAAAGTTATAAATGAATACTCATTGGCTATGGATGATTTAATTCAAGAAATGAACCATAATTGTGAGCGGTTTGAGTCGCTGACCAACAACCATACTTGTCGCTGTGAGCAGAAAGGTGGTTGTTTGACAGCGGGCAACTCTCCGGGCTTGTGTGACAGTTTACCAACACAAGGTGTTACTGATAATAGTTCTGCCAAGTCTGATATGACCACAACACCTGATATTATAATGTACTGTGATGAGATTGGAAGTGGCATGGGCTCAGCACTCCACTCATACTCTAAGGGACATAGTGTTATTAGTAATTGCTCACCTTTTAGCACTGTAGATAATATTATAAATCAAATTTTGAATGACAGCACTATCACAGCCAGTGCCACACTGATAATTTTCATGGGCAATAGGGGAGATGTGAACAAAAATAATTTAATAAAATTTTATGAAACATTGAATGGTCTTAGTGTGAAAAAAATTATATTGTTCACATTTCCCTACTGCAACCAATTGACACAAAATGAAAATGTATATAGACATAATATGAATATAACTATGTACAATTTATGTACATATAATAATAAGTTTGATATTATTGACACTAACAATTATGTTAGTAATTATTTTACTATGACTAAAGGTAGATTTTACCTTTCAAATTATTGTAAACGACAAATAGCTATGTCACTATTATATTTATATGACATTACAGCCAAAAATTTGGCTTCTAACTCTGCTTTTACTGAGCAGCCTAATATGAATCTGGTATCAGACCAGAATAACAGGATGCATTTAAATTAGTTCATAGGACAACAGAGGACCCAGGCTCTGGCAACATATGTTCTAGTATATTAGAAAACCCTAAAAATAAGGGAAGCTCACATGCTAAGTATATAAGCCTGGTTCATCAGAATATTCAATGTATTAGAGGCAAAGATCTACAAATAGAGTTATTTTTAAATTGTAATAAAATTGACATTTTGTGCATAACAGAGCACTGGTTAACTATTAATGAAATTATGTTTAGCTTTAAAGATCACCAGGTTGGTAGTTCGTTCACCAGACTTAATTCAATACATGGTGGGGCATTAATCATACTAAACAATCAAATGAAATTCAAGGAACGTAAGGACATTGTTTCCTTATCTGTTGAACGAACTATAGAACTTGCAGCTGTGGAATTAGAACAGTTCATCGTTATATGTGTCTATAGGCCACCCTTGAGCGACTTTGAAATGTTCGAGAAAATAATGGAATCCGTCCTAACTATTTCATCACACAGTACGAAACGATTAATTATATGTGGTGACTTTAATGTTAATCTGTTAGAAAGAACTACTTTCAGCGTTAGATTAATAAATCTTTTCTCATCATTTAGGCTTAGCCATTTATTTATGGAGCCAACAAGAGTGACTGCTACTAGTGCTACATGCATTGACAACATTTTTACTGATGTTATTCCAATCAGTAAAAGTGTTATCAGTGAATTGGATTCAGATCATTTAGGTCAATTATTTCAATTTGATTCTATTAGAGAACCTGTCATTAAAAAGAAAATTTCGTTTGTGCCAATAACTGCTGACCGGTTAGATAGAATGAGATACTCTTTAGCCCAGGAACTACCGTTTTTGGCTGCTGAACAGTCTCCTAATATAATGTATAACTTATTCTTTGAAACCTTTATGAAACAGTACAGCGCGATATTCACTTCAAAATCGGTTGTGGTTAGTGGTTCAAACGACTTTAGTACGTGGGCTACTGCAGAGTTGCATAAACGCAGGCAAGCATTGTATGCATTGTATGAGGAACGACGGTTCAACATGAGTGACGAATTTAAAGAACAAGTCAAACAGTTCTCCAAACAATTTAAATTAGACTGTCATACAGCTAAACGTAATTTTCTGAGTAGTAAAATTAAGAATAGTTCCGATGTTATAAAAACGACTTGGAAAATAATTAATGAGGAGGCCGGTCGTAGTAAAAAAGCGAGTCACGATTACGAACTAAAAATCAATGGACAGCTTACGAGTTCTAGCTTAGAAGTTGCAACTGAATTTGAATCGTTTTTTACTAATGCACCGGCTTCCACGACTAAGTATTTAAATTCGTCACCTTTGTCTGCTGTTGCAATATTAAAAGATAATGTCTCAGAGTGTGCTTCATACTTGAATTTTAAGCACGTCACAAGTTCAGATGTCGTAAAGGCATTTAAATTGATAAATGTTAAGAAAACGAATGATCTTTGGGGACTCTCTGTTCACGTCGTTAAATCCCTGATCGAATTAATTGCACCTGACCTAGCGGTCATTTTCAACAATTGTATAGACTGCGGTGAATTTCCTGATTTAATGAAACAAAGTAAGATAATTCCCCTCTTCAAAGCAGGTAGTACTCAAGACCCCACCAATTTCAGACCTATATCAATACTACCAACTTTTAGTAAAATTTTTGAGAAATTAATCTTATCACAGCTATTACATCATTTTGAATCAAATAAGCTAATGCATAACAAACAGTTTGGATTCACTCGCGGTCGTTCAACAACAGATGCCGGAATTCAGTTCATTGAAAGTATTTTTGATGCCTGGGAAGAGTCACAAGATGCCCTAGGCATTTTTTGTGACTTATCTAAGGCTTTTGATTGCGTTTGTCATGAAACATTGATCAGGAAATTACATCATTATGGAGTTAGAGACACGTCATTGAATTTGTTAAAATCTTATCTGAACGGAAGAATACAAAGGGTAGACGTAAACGGAGAACGATCACCAGGATCATTGGTTTCTTTGGGCGTGCCACAGGGCTCAATATTGGGACCCTTCCTATTCCTCATCTATATAAACGACTTACCCTATCTAGGAAGGGACTGTCATGATATGGTACTGTTTGCTGATGACACCTCACTTATTTTTAAAACAAAGCGAAACCAACACGCTACTGATGATCACGTGAACAATACCATATCAAGAGTGGTAAATTGGTTTAATGTTAATAATTTGCTATTAAATGAGAAAAAGACTAAATGTGTTAAGTTTCTTACTACTAACGTTAAAAATAATCAGACATGTATAACAATTAAAAATGAGGAATTGGAATTGGTAACCAGCACAGTGTTTCTAGGTATAACGTTGGATTCCAAACTCCAATGGGGTCCACATATTGATAAGCTATCGAACAGACTGAGCTCTGCAGCTTTTGCATGCAGGAAAATCCGTCACTTGACAGATTTAAAAACAGCCAGATTAGTTTATTTTAGTTATTTTCATAGTATTATGTCCTACGGTATTCTGCTCTGGGGCAGTGCTGCTGACATAAATACTATTTTTGTGCTGCAGAAGCGGGCTGTTCGTGCGATTTATAAAATTTATAAAATGAATAATAGAGATTCTCTTAGAAATAAGTTTAAAGAAGTAAATATATTGACAGTCCATAGTCAATATATTTACGAGAATATTATGTATGTCCATAAGAACATTGTTAACTTTCGAAGAAACTGTGATATACATAACTTTAATACTAGAAACAAGGACAAACTTGCAGTGCCCACTACTCGGCTCCATAAAATAAAAAACTCGTTCAAGGGTAATTGTGTAAGATTTTACAATAAACTCCCAAGCACTTTGGCAGATCTATCAATTAATAAGTTCAAGAAATACATCAAGCAAAGGCTTATTTCTAAAGCTTACTACAGTATTAAAGAGTACATAGACGATAAAAATGCTTGGGACTGAATTGTTCTAATTAATTGTGAGCATCCTCACTGCCAGAGTTTCTTTTACTGGACACTTGGAGGCCTTTTACACCTCCAAAGAATAATTTAATTATACAACTCTTGACTGTGGGGACCATTTACATCTCCTATTATCATTGTATTATTGACTAAAGAGACTATACATCTCTGTTATTTATATTTTAATTATTTTATTATGACATGAGACTCTTTACATCTCTCAGAAACAATAATTAAGTACTTTTTTTTTTTTTTTCTGATAATATGATAATAATACCAAATGTTCTGTAAAAAATGAAATGAAATGACATGTGAAAGTGCCCTTGTGGCCTATTTACAGAATAAACGTTTTGAGTTTGAGTTTGAGTTTGATTTCCTCTCTTGTATCTCAGTACATTGTCACTAATAAAATATTTTCTTTGGGCAAATAAGTCGCACATGCTTCTTTCACATATTCTGTAGAAAGCTCGCTGATATGTTGGATTTCTTAGTTCTCAATTTGGTCTTGGAGTAGGATACAAACATCGCCTCCTATTCGTTTCTTTCGACAAAAGGAAGCTGTGATTCTATAACCTTTGATAGATATCAGGTCCTGTTTATGTTGGGTTAGCCATGATTCCGAGTAACATAGGGCTTTATAAGTCGGGTTCAGATCGATAAAGCATTCCAATATGTGTTGTTTAATATATAGACTTTGGAGATTTTGATATTATACTTTAAAATGTTGGGCTAGTTTTACGAAAGGAATGACTATGGCTATACCTGTTTCGGTATTCTGTGGTTTTTGAAGTTTCTTCACGTTGTATTTTGTTCTTCTTTGTTTTTCAGCGTTGATGTTTTGCCTTCTATGTGTAGTAGATTATTTCTTGTTATCACGTTTAATACTTGTTTACGAGCCGTTTGTATTTCTAGTCGCATTTTCTTTCTTTCTTCGCGTGCCTTTCCGTCTAAGAACTCGGTCACCAATAGTCCAGTTCCTTGAAAATAATGGGTGTTTAATTTTATTGTTTATCAATAACCAGCGGTCTGTTATAATTTTTTGTATATTTTCCGACTCTATATGTGTCTTCAATATAGCCTGTCAGGTCAACATGTAAGATTTCCCAAAATGAATTGATAATTCTCTTCTCTACATCATTTTCATGATCTTTATAGTATTCTGTTAAGCCTCACGTGCGCGCGCGTGGCACTTGCGAAAGTGGCTCGTCGGGCACAAGTACCAAGTACAAGCACAACTACTCTAGCACCAGGGGATTGCATAGCCTCCCTACCACCACCAACAAATAGTAAAAAAACATTTATTTGCCTTCGTAGTACTACAAAGTTAATACATATAGAAAAAAAACACTTTTAGAATATTAGTGTCTAGAAAATAATAGCGGATCCCAAACTAGGCAAAGCATGTCCTATGGGACCCTTGACTACACAGTAGGAATTGACAATTTGACAAACAAACAAGTCAAACCTAGAAGGCAGGTTTAGAGTTAAGAGTTATAAAATATATTTTACAAATTAAATTTAAAAGTACTTAGGTAGGTATGAAATTCACATATTAATAAAAACATACAAGTGGAGCCAGTAAAAGCGTGTTAAAATCAGATAAAGATCACAAGGACTATTTCAACAGAGACTCAGTAACCTCATGGTTCAGCGACAACAAAAGATTTTGAAAGAGTATCTCTTTCAAAATCTTTTTTGATTCTATAAAGGGTTTAGCGACTATATTATGGATGTTTTCGATTCTGTTCAGAAGGGATGGAAAATCATAAGAGGGGAAACGACGTGCAAAGACGGTCTGTGCATTGGGCACTACAGCACGGGGGCGTCTCTTTTCCATTTGGAGGATATTAGTTACCAAGGTCTTACCTTCTAACCCTGCGTTCGTTGTACCCTTCCATTACCAGGTATAAAGAGTACAGTATAGTTCAACTGATAGAAGGAATACACCCTGTATTAAATATTAGTAAACTATATCGCTTTAGATCAATTTCCTAGATGCCTCCTTTGTGTAAAAATTTAAATTCAGTTTCATCATATGAATCTTATGTGGAGATTCCAGGGACAGACTTCTTAGTTTGTTCAGATAACATAGAGTAATTCAAATGTAACTAACCCAAACCCCTTACGGGCGAGGTCTAGATTTATGGGTAAAGTTTCTGAATTCTGATAAACAATGATACATTTGGCGTAATTTATGCCTTTTGTTAAATATGGCCCTCAAAGGATGGGACCACAGAAACTATAGCTTCTGGTGTACCGTAGCTATACATTTAGGGCCTGTCCTAATTAGATAAATTCTGAGTAGGTTTATGAGAAAAATGATTTATTATATATACTTACTAAGTATCTTCTTACAACAGTTTTTGCTGTTGAAGTATTATAAAATATAAAATTACGATCCGGACAGAAATGGACTGACGACGCCCTAGAAAAAGCTGAAAAAATACAAAAATTGACGGGAATCGGTAAGCCTGAAAATTTTGCCAGAAACAATCCTTGTGCAGCTTACCTAATACCTATTTATGATCCATAAGTAAAGAGACCCGATTGATACTCAAAATAAAAACGCGAGAGTTGTGCGACAAACCTTTGTAAAGACTGTAAGGTATACACACACACTGACTGTAACAAATTGATTAATTCTTTTAACACCCCACTTAGAGCATAATTCATAAGTCATAATTCTTTATAGAACACAGTTGTTTAAAAAGATGCATTAAGGGAAAAAATATGCACAAAGGCGAGCTTATCTCTAATATGAGATTTCTTCCAGCAAACCAAGGCATGAAGGAATTTGTATCATGAAAGAGTAGGCAACTATGTCTCATCTATAATGAAATAAAATATAATATAATATAATAAAATTAAATATCTATCAAATACGGAAAATAAAATACAGACTCGTATATACCAAAGTATAGTTTATGTTGAAATATGAACATAAACCTAAGACGAAACGCAAATCAATGGATGTTTATATGTGTGTGACGTCGCTGTTGCTGGTTTCCAGGACATAGGGTATCCTAGTGTGGGGCCAGAAGCAATGTAAGTGCCTGTATGTACATGTTTATGTATATGTTAATGCTCGTCAGCGTTTCGATACCAAGCCTCTACGACACGCGCACCTCTACGCCTCTCGCGAAGAACTAACTTTGACAGCTCAGCTGATCGCCTTTGTTCTGCATCACCATTTAATTCACACTCGCATATCCTTTGTTATAGACTACTAACCGGCTCCAAGTAAATTAATACTTTTACTTTATATCTAAGCTTTCATTTGCATTTGTTTACCAATAACAATAATATACATACTACAACTATCACAAAAGAGAAAGGAAGTGCTCTTTATCCCGGTTTTTGAGAGCAAGAAGGGTGTGACTCTCGTTTAACGTACAAGGAAGTGCCTTCAACAGTCGGACCGCCTGCAACCTGAAGGAATGCGTATATGCGGACGTGCTATGCCTTGGAGCGGCTAAGAGTGAGACCGTGTGAGATCTTCGGTGCTGATCTTCTGAAAAGAGATACTCAAAGAAGTCCGAAGGTAGATGGGGTAGCGTGGATTTTTTATTATATCGAAAAGATAAGAAAGCATACCTTTCTAAGTAGATCTCTCTATGTTATAATTTAATATCCTCGACAGGCTCCTACTGATATTACCACTCGTAGTAGTCGCAAGGTTTCATATGTCTGCCCCACGAAGCCTTACTTGCGCTCACCGTCGCCGTCATTGTAGGTGTAGTAAGATTCAATAATAGCTAAGCCGGGCTACATCTAGTTTACTTAATCATTATTTGGTAATCAGTAAGTTGGTACAGCGATTTATAAAAGGTAGCGAGTAAACCAATATAGGATCCATCCTTATGAGAGAACCTACTAATAAGATAATCTGTTAAATAAGTCAGTGACTGGCTAGGAGGAATGGCAGCAGATGGACCAAGGCACTGACGGTGGGCAAGGGACGTGCGTACACCGAGAGGCAGACCACCCCCCCGTTGGTCGGAAGACATCGCCAAAATAGCCAGTGAAAGCCAGTCCAATGAAACAGGTTTGCCCAAGCACGCAATAACTGGTGTAATGAGGAGGAGGCCTTTACTCAATAATGGCTGCAGAAGGCTGGATAGGTAGATAGATAGATAGATAGAAGTCAGTGACTTGTTAAGTTAAGACGTTAACCGTGTTACCACAAAAAATATTAAACAGCGTTTAACCTCAAAACAAACATCAAATCCCTTACATTTTGGTTATTATACAAGTGTTGAACAATAGTTTTTTTTTTTGTGGTAAGGCCCATACAGTTAATAGACTTAGACTGTAGATATAAAGTATCTCCAGAGCCGCGGCGATAGAATAGCTTTAGGTAAAGCAATGACGAAAATTAACATAGTAAAGTTGTAGTTGCTCGTAACGATTTCATAATATTTATCAATGTCGACGATGGTTATCAAATAACATAACAAATCGTAAGCTTTTTGTAAATCATAATTACGCAAGGCAAACACAAACAATTTTCAATTACAAGCGATTCGCAAACTATCCTTCCTGAGTCGGGCGTAACTTTGCATAACAACACCTGGTATATCACTTCACAAGAAGTAAAATATAATCGTTCGCCATACTTTGTCTATGAACCTGTGCACTCTGGTGCTATATATAATAAAGTGTGTTTGGAGTATAGAGCTACAAAATTGTTTGGGGGGTAGAGAACTTCATTCTCAACAACCTTCACTGTGAAACCGATTTCAACAGACCAGCTTTATTTTTCACATCTCCATACAAATCAGCTGACGCCCGCTCGAACCTAAACCGCTGTATCAAATCGGTTTCGTAGTGAAACTTGTTCAGAATAATGTGCGCTACACCCCCAACAAATTTATCGCTTCCTACATCTCCTGTCACCCGGCATACAAGGTTAAATTTAAGTAGCTGTCCATATTTTGCGGAATTATAGTACCTATATTTATGGACAACTTTCCCCAAAAACCATATGGTCGCAATTGTTATTTTATTTCATTGCGGCCATATCTTTCTTGGGGAAAGTTGTGCTATTGATGGATACTATTATTCCCCAAAATGCGGTAAGCTAATTAAATATCATGCTATATATTACACCTTTAAAAAAATACATACAAAAAGTACGTGACGTAATTTGTACATAGCTCGGGATGTAATATGTATTATATTATATCCCATAGATGTTGATGAGATACAGCCCGCTTACAGACGGACGGACTGCGGGGGCTAAGTAAAACAGGTTTCCGTTAGGCACACTTCGGGTATGGAACCATAAAAAACCGTCGTCCAACTCAAACAATACGTTTATACCTTATCTGGAACAGGCAGATGATTGTCTCTGTAATTGGATTCCGAGTGAGAACATCTATTGTCTACCAAAAACCCTTGATCTATTGTTCAAAATCACCTACTATTATTCGCCTAGAGTGAAAAGGAGTGTGGAAGCAGTCGGACTGTCAAATAAGTTCGTAATTACTCTTGTTTAATATTTATGCTTCGGAACGCACCTCCTTTTGTTGCGCGACTCGGAACCATGCGTTGTTCACTAGCGGAAACGGAACCGCAGCTGTCACTCGTACCAACGAGATGAAAAATTGGAGGTTATCTTTTCTTGTCGGGAGAAAAAACATGTCTGCTCAGGCGTCGGGCCATTGATTGTAATTCGGTGTAACAATCGTCTAATACAGGTGTCGAGCCTGGTCGGAGTGTAAATCTACCACATCGTCGGGAAATAAGTAGATTCGCGTCAGCGGTTAAGTGATCCGTGGTGATTGGATATCGTCGTATTGGACGGCGACTCCTCGTGTCGGCAGGCAGCACGCCGGCGACAGCGTCGGGCAGCGAAGAGTGAGATTCAATCCATATACTACCCAAACTTGTGCTCCTATCCCGTAATCCTGCCTCGAATCGAGCTTTCGATTTTCTGTCTACGGCGACAAAGGTCAGTAACAATCAAGATTTTCTCTCCCGTGCTGGCAAAAACCCAGCCCCTCAAGATTCCACGCCGTTCGGTTGAGGCGTAGAATTAATCAACTCGTGTGATAGATATTTGCAATTTATTCGTTGTAAACAATCATAACACACTCAAAATTCACGAACCTCAAGCAGTAATCCTCAACTTCACGAAAATGAAATTTGATTCTGCTTAAAAGAGTGCAGAAATAGTTCTGAATAGTCCTTAAAGAAAGAAAAATAGTCCACTTGTTGTTTCAAAGTTATAGCTATAGGTTGGTGAGGATAACAGCTTGACGTCAAACTGTAATCCTCATCTCTCGTGCAAGAAAACGGAAGGACCAATCGACTTGGTATAGTTTAAAAATAGTACAGAAATAGTCCACACGACATGCCGAATTTCAGAAAGTGTTATTAGGACATCTTGGCGAGGATTACAGCTTGCACATTTGATATCATCAAATGTCTCCGGACCGCCTACGACTTTCAGATTGAAATTTGTGCCAGAAAATTGTCCGGAAATAGTCCACCGAAACAATCATTATTATAATAATTTTGACCTGGTTTATTTTGTAGAAGTGCATTAAAATTACAATGTTTAATTTCCCATACATTCCAATACTTGTAAAGTCGTATACAAATCATAATAGGGTAAACCCGAATAAACCGGTTATACCGGTTTATTCCGGTTATTTCAATCAAAGGACCTTCTTAATCTCTGAAAAGGAACGGTAATGTAATATCGTAGAAAAGTGAGAGACAGAGCTATATACCTATAGCGCATAGCTCTGTCCCTCACTTTCCATCACGTTTACGAAACTACTGTAAAACCACCCAAAGCCTTAACTTTTATGTCGTAACATGATTTTTTGTTGCCTAGCTCAGTCTTGGAAAATACTCGGTTTGGTAGAGTGTTAAACCAGGTCCTCTTGAGTGCCAGTATCCCTATATATAAGAGGGAATACAAAATTAATATAAGGAGAACCTGATCCCACACCCTGTACGAGATAGACTGATGAGGGAGTTAATCAAAAGCCGGTCTTGGTACGAGCTAATACAAACAAGTTTATTTAACTAAGTATTTCATATTCGACTCTTTTAAATAAATATTACATAAAAGTTCTCCTTTGGCGTTGGTAGTTTGGCTTTATCCTTGACAATTAAGAACTAATTAATGCTCTGGACTTATCTAATACGTCCATAGTAGTTGGTGCCAATTCGGAAAAATACATGTGTAAAGTTGCCTTCTGAGTATGGAGTGGAGTGGGATTTGTGGTGTCAGTAAGTAGTGAATGTCTGGCGTCCCTGGGACCGTACTACTGAATGGCAGTGACAGACGTCACACGAAGAAACGCCGGTCCTTATCCCTCTCGGAGAAGCCTTGGGATCAGGATGGTCAGTCGCCTACGGGGAGGGGTTCCAGTCCTACACCCTGTAGACTAGACACGAAGATCACAGCTCCTTCCAAACCGAAGGACCCTGGAATATGAGACATTTTATTAAGGAACTAAACCAGTCATCGACTGCGTATTTTCCAGGTAAAAATTATCAAAAAGGTTTACCTACCATTGAATGGGATTTGAAAATGAGAAGTTCCAGTCTCCGGCGGCTCCGAGTAGGCTAAGGACCGGCGTTTCCTCTAGTGACGTCTGTCACTGCCATTCAGTAGTGCGGTTCCAGGGACGCCGGACATTCACTAATGATTAATGCTACCTTCAAGGAAACAGTACGGAAAATAATTTTAAGAACTCAATTAATATAAGGCTAAATGAACCCTTAATATCTACCTCATACTCTGGTATCTATGGAAATTTATTGGAAATATGTATTCATAATTTTTAAATATTGGTATACTTCCTTCCTTAATCTGTAGACGCCGTCCAAGGGGAGTCTGGTGCTTTTTACCTAACTACAAACAAATAAAGTATCGTTAGAAGCGTCACAAATAATAATAGCTATACCTAAATGTACTTAGAATGTTATAAAGATGGGTACAATTTGTGTTGTGGTTATTTATACAAGTAAAAAAAAATTTTATAAATAATAAAAATGCATATTGATTAGGTAATTTAATTTCATTTACTTTAGTTTAGTTAAAAAAGGGTTTGGCTTGAAAACCAGCGTTGTGTGCTGTCACCACTCTATACAACATATGCTGAAACCAAACCTTTTCGACACATAATTAATTTCATTAATGTATCAACGTATAGAGTTCTCTCACGTGTGTCAAATAAATGTTTTTTCTTTCTTTCTATCTTTCTTTCTTTCTTTCTTTCTTTCTTTCTTTCTTTCTTTCTTTCTTTCTTTCTTTCTTTCTTTCTTTCTTTCTTTCTTTCTTTCTTTCTTTCTTTCTTTCTTTCTTTCTTTCTTTCTTTCTTTCTTTCTTTCTTTCTTTCTTTCTTTCTTTCTTTCTTTCTTTCTTTCTTTCTTTCTTTCTTTCTTTCTTTCTTTCTTTCTTTCTTTCTTTCTTTCTTTCTTTCTTTCTTTCTTTCACCACTTACACCACAAAACACTCTCCACTCACTTCCACTCGTGTACCGCCAACTACCAAAATAAGTGCTCAGAGAAAACTCTATTGTTATCCGACATATTAAGTGCAGGATTTGGAACTCTACTACATTACCGGCTTAAACAAAAAGTTACGAATATTTGCTATCCAACTAGTTCATTTCTAGATCTTGCGAAGAACGGTATCTATGTTGAGTACATCACTATTGTTATTATGGCGGGAAATCATTCAAATGATTTGCATAAAATTGTTGAAACACTTCTAGACTTACATAGTAGGATGAAAGGCAAATTTATACTACGCAATTTCCTTACGCTTGTAATTTGACAGAACTATATATTTTTTCATTTATGACGTGTCATCACAGTGATGCTATTTCGACATGAATACTTTTATTCATAACTTTACTCTGACTCAGAATACGTTGTACCTATCTAATAAATATATAAAATTAGTAGCTACATTTGTTCAGGCTTCTCGGCAACTAATGACCTCGCAGGGGCCCATCAGCTACGAGGTAGCGTAGCGATCAGATGCCAAGAAGTGAGAACGTCGGCGATTCACCGAGCTATTAATTATGAATCTATCTGACCTGGTCTGTGCTTCGTTCCCGTCAAACTCCTGTCTCTCTGCAAGGCCCGGGTGCACCCTAGGCTCTTCTTGGTAGACAGGTTCTTCAGCCAACCAGGTATGGCTGGCAGGCCAGCTTCGACGAGCACAGTGTTCCAACACAGGTTATGTTACGTGGGAAAACCAATCGGCCACGTAAATGCGAACTTTATCTGGTTCGGGGAACCACAAAACACTCAGCTATATAGACAATCCTGAGGGGAACCCGAATACAATCCAGATGGCTTACGATTTAATTTCAATACCCCAAATCAATACGCGTTACATTGCGAGGGCTTTTCTCTGTCAGTTGTCAAAAACTGCAAGGTTGGCAGCAACGTCAAATTCAAAATGGCCGTTCCGAAACCATCGATCGAGTATCGATTTTGAATCGAACAATCACCCGCCCGGACAGGCACCCACCTGTCCCTTAATCTACGGGCAGCCGAGACAACGTTGCTACCGCTCGTTTTAGAACCGAGCCTCCTACTAGAACCTCTGCAGACCGGGGGGTCCCGTCCTTGCCAGGGAACAAGTTAACAATGCGCCCCCTGCGCCAACGTAGTGGCGGTAGGTTAGCATCCTTAACCAGAACGAGGTCACCAACACTAGGGGGGCTGGTTTTGTCAGTCCACTTAAGGCGCTGTTGTAAGATATGCAGATACTCGAGCGACCAACGCTTCCAGAAATTCTGAGTAAACTGCTGCAACATCTGATACCTTGACAACCGATACAATTTCACTCCCTCGAAGGGGTGCTCGGGCAACGCGTTAAGTGGCTGTCCTATCAAGAAATGGCCTGGGGTCAGAGCCTCCAGGTCATTTGGATCCGAGCTGAGCGGACACAACGGTCGCGAATTGAGAACGGCCTCGATCTTACAAAACAATGTCGCGAGCTCCTCAAAAGTCAGCGCGGTCTGACCTACTATACGCCCTAAGTGCGTCTTAGCTGACTTAACTACGGCCTCAAAAATCCCACCCCAGTGGGGGCAACTCGGTGGGCTGAAGGTCCACTGTATACCCCGACGGGAGAGGGCCGTTCCAATATCCACTTTATTTACATTCAAAAAGTTGACTATCTCTCGTAAGTATCGTTCCGCACCGACGTAGTTAGTGCCGTTATCAGAGCGGATCAAAGTTGGAAGTCCCCTTCGAGAAACAAACCTATCCAAACAAGCAATGAAAGCCTCTGTCGAGAGATCAGCAACGAGCTCGAGATGTACCGCCTTGGTGGATAAACAAACAAACACACATAGGTACGCCTTGTATTGCTTAGCGGTACGCAATCGTGAACTCTTCACCATAAACGGTCCGGCAAAATCCGTACCAACACCTGAAAACGGTCTGACCTCATTCACACGATCAGGGGGCAAGTCCCCCATGAGAGGTTGCATCGTGGCAGCCTTAAGTCGATAACAAGGCATGCACCGAAACACGATGTTCCGTATGACACGGCGGGCAGATAAGATCCAAAACTCCCGCTGGAGCGTGGCCAACAACGCGTTACAGCCGGCATGCGCGTTTTTAATATGACGATCAGTCACCAGCAATTCAACTAACTGTCCCCCCTTGGGGAGCAGAAGTGGGTGACGAGCCGAATACGACAGATTCGCATTGCGCAATCTTCCTCCTACCCGAAGTAACCCGGTCGAATCAACAAAGGGGTTGAGACGCGCGACGGCTCCCTTCAATTTCGAACGTCCACTTCGTATAATCTCCAATTCTGCCCCAAACTTCGAGGACTGTACCAACCGGACCAAATTCAGTAGCGACTCGTTTCGTTCTGCCGGATTCAGAATAGGGTTCAACGTTCGCTGATCGCGAGGAGTACGACAATTTCGAGCGAATCTCCTAATCCAAGTGGACACGTTTATCAACTTGTCAAGTGAGCTATACCGGTCCAGCAGAAACCCGGCGTCAGGGTCCTCAGCCTTCTGGGTAACATGCACGGCCGCTCTGGGGCCATGATCCGAAGATACTACTACATGGCTGTGGGGCCAGTCCGATTCTCTCCTGGCAAGCCAGGGTGGTCCCCACCACAAATGGTGTCTAACGAGTTCAGGAGCCCGACATCCCCTGGATGCACAATCAGACGGGTTCAATTCTCCTGGTACATGTCTCCAGGTCAGTGGGACCTCAGACGACACAATCTGGGAGACACGGTTCGCAACAAAAACCTCTAAGTTATGGACCGAAGCCTTCAGCCAGCACAAAACAATCTGGCTGTCCGTCCACGCGTACACCGTATCCTCCAAAACCACTGACCCACGCAACACTGTTAGAGTGTGATTCAAAAGTTTGGTCAAAAGAGCAGCCCCGGACAGTTCCAGTTTTGGAATCGTCATCCTTGTCCGAATAGGCGCTACCTTGCTTTTTGCCAAAACCAAACGCACGTCGACCTCCCCGGTGGAGGTGACGGTTCGCAAATAAACCGCTGCCGCAAACCCTCGTTCAGAGGCATCACAAAACCCGTGAAGGGTTGCCCTGTAATCCCCAGCAGGGACCAATTTCCTCGGCAGCGATACATTATTTATGTCCGATAGCGAGGTGAACATTTGCGTCCAATCAGTCAACAAATCACCTGAGAGGTGGGTGTCCCAGGTCAACTGAGCCGCCCATAGCCTTTGCATAAAACATTTGAGAGCAAAGGTGACTGGAGAAATCCATCCATTCGGGTCGAACGTTCTCACAATCGTTGACAGTACTGACCGCTTCGTCCAGGCCTTCGGTGTTTCTAAAACCACCCGATAGGTAAACTCATCATGGACGGGCCGGTACTGAATTCCAAGCACTGACAACATGTTAGGGTTGTCAGGATTCTCAAAAACGTGCGGGTCTTGTTGAAACTCATCTGGGAGACCAGCCATCAACTCAGGGGAGTTGGACATCCACTTGCGTAGTTCATAGCCGCCTCGTTCCAGCAATTGAATGAGCTCGTCACGTCGGTCCAGAGCTTCCTCTACACTGGCTGCCCCTGTGCAGACGTCATCGACGTACAAATCTTGCTCCAGGATAGCGGCGGCTCTAGGATAGCTCACACGGTCACGCGACGCCAACTCCCGCAGGGTACGCATCGCCAAATACGGGCTAGACCGTAACCCATACGTGTTCGTGTTCAACTCATAGACCTTGACTGGCTCGGCCGTGGACTCACGCCAAAGTATCAACTGATACCTTCTGTCAGCCGGATGAATTACCGTTTGCCTAAACATCATCCGAATGTCTGCGACAAATACAACCTGGTGCCTCCGAAAGCTCGTGAGAATATCCGAAATATCACGACTCAACTTGGGTCCCGAATGTAGACACTGATTCAGGGACATCCCGTTCGAGGTAGGTGCTGACCCATCAAAAACAACTCGAATCTTGCCGGTAGGGGTTCGCAGGACGGCATGGTGTGGAAGGAAACAATGATCCTCAGATCTCCAGTCCACACCCGATACCGACATGTGTCCTAACGACTCATACTCCCTCATGAAATCGACGTATTTTTGTTTAAATACGGCGTCCCTTGACATCCTACGCTCCATCGACATCAATCTCGTCTCAGCCATCTTCCTAGATTCTCCTAGTGGCGGTCGATCGGCCCTGAAAGGCAGTCGAGTTACAAAACGACCAGAACGAAGGCGACCAGTACTATTCTGGTAAAACAACTCGCACTCTTCTTCATCTGCGTCGACTCGACGAGCGGTGGGAGGTTCCTCTATCTCCCAGAAACGTTGGATAGCGTCTGACAACGCTGAGCCAATAAGTATGCCATCTGACTCGGCAGGCCTAACCATTGGCAATGCCGGACCCATGATCACGTGACCAAACTTAGTATCCACAGCAATCAACCCGTCCGGCTGAAGAACTCGCCGATCCGACAACAGAAACCTACCCAGAACGTCTGCTCCCATTAGCAGGTCGACCGGGGCTGGAGTGTCAAAATCGGGATCCGCCAACTTGAGTCCTGATGTCAGGAATCGAACGGCCGGTTTCAACTTCACCAAGGGGTGTTTGCCCATGACATGCGTCATTACTAAAGCTTGCACGGATGTTTTTGTCAAAATGTCATAACGTGGAGAGAACGTGATCACCGATTGACCAACTACATTCGTAACCGTAACATTCCCCACGCCCCGTATTGAATTATTATACCTATTTACCTTGAGGCCCAACCATTTTGCTAAATCGTTCGATACAATGCAGCCCTGAGCTCCAGAATCTAATAGGGCGCGAACGTATGTTGGGTTGCCCGCCAAATCCCAAACAAGCACAGAGGCGATCGGTAACACCACCGTCTCCGGTTGGGGGGCAACCAATGGTTGGGCCGCAAATTCCTAGCGAGGACCCCCGGGGCCCCACTGTGCCTGTAACCGATCAGGTAGGCAGCTATACGCCAGAGGGTCCCATTGTACAAATGGCCCACGCGCCGGTTCCATTGCCACCCTACGACGCCCCCCGAAGGGGGGTGGGCGTGAATTCAACCGTAGCCGCTCCATGAGCGGGGGGGACATCACATGCGACCGACGAGGACGAGGCGACGAGCGGGGCGACAACTGAGGCGGCGTCCGAACTGCATCCGCATAGCTCGAAGGTGTCCCATGCCACCCGCCCGTTACGGCCTGCTCAACATACCCAATGTCCCGCTGAGTCGGATGCTGAGTCGCAACCGAAAACTCAGGGCCCCCCATGTGATGACCATGAGTGCGGCCCTGCACCCCTGGGTGGCCGCGTGCTTGTGGCCCCATTGCCCGTTGAGTCGGATGCTGAGTCGCAACCGAAAACTCAGGGCCCCCCATGTGATGACCCTGAGTGCGGCCCTGCAGCCCTGGGTGGCTGCGTGCTTGTGGCCCCATTGCCCGCTGAGTCGGATGCTGAGTCGCAACCGAAAACTCAGGGCCCCCCATGTGATGACCCTGAGTGCGGCCCTGCACCCTAATACCGCCCTGTGCACGTGGGGACATTGGCCCCTGAGTTGCGCTCCGAGTCGCAAACGAATTCTCAGGGCCCCATGCCGTGTCACCCTGGATACGGCCCTGTGGTGGCTGTTGGCCGGACCGGTTCATGCACAACAGATTGTTGTGGGCCCCACCACAATATCCGCACATTTTTGTGCGCGTGCAGTCCCTAGCCATGTGTGGCCCGAGGCACAGGAAACACCAGCTCCGCTGCTTGGCCATCCGGCGCCGTCCCTCAACCCTAAGTTCCCCGAACTTATTGCAATTGGCCACAGCATGGCCAATCTGCCTACAACATGGGCAGGTCTCACTATGTGGGGTCAATGCACTCACAGTCCCATACGACTGCCGGTTGGTGCGGTCCTTCCTCGTCGGAGGGCCCCTACTCACAGCGCTCCCGGCAGCTCTCTGTGGCTCCGAAGGATGGGTGACCGTCAACCCCAAATTCTCTGCCCGTCGAGCCTCCTCTTCCAAGAATCCGACCAAGTCGGAGAAGGCGGGCAGGTCCTCGGCCGACCTCCCGTGAGACTGTTCGAAACGAGTCAGCACGTCAGCGGGTAGGCGGGAAAGTACAATGTACAGCAGTAGGTACGACCATTCACCAACCGGAAGTCCAAGATTCTCTAGAGCCTTGGTGACGGACAACAATGGGTTCAAAACCTCCGTCTGTATGGCCCCGACCTTGTTCACAACCGGGATACTAAACAAACGGTTCAGTTGGGCATCGGCCAACCTCCGTTTGTTATGGTAACGTCTGACCAACAATTGTCTGGCCGTTTCATAGTTACCCTCCGTAACTGTCAAATGAGCGACCAGCTCCCTAGGCTCACCCCTCAATGCTGCCACCAGCTGAGCCATCTTGACAGACTTGGTAATGTCCGATCGCATGTGCACCAAACTGTCGAACAGATTGATGAAGCTCATCCATTCACCGGACACTCCGTCAAAAGTAGGCATAGTTATGGCCGGTAACCTGGACCCTGAACCCTGAAGCGGCAGAGGTGCTTCAATGTCACCACCATGGCTGGACTCGCGCTGTCTACGTATGTCCGCAGCCTTCTGCGTGATAGCAGCTGCCATCTCCATACATTGGTCGACATCCCCTAGCAACCGTGACAGCCTGTCAGGTGCGCAACCATCAACTGATTCCGCCTGCGCGGACAATTCGAGCACCCTGTTGTAACGTTCCTTAACGTCCATAGACCGCTCCAATACCACATCATGCCTATCTAAACGGTCTATCAGACCGTGTGCGGAAGAAAACCATCTGAGTTCCTTAGAAACACCCTTCTGGATTTCAGATAACGACATGATCGGAACGATACTTACTCACAATTTGCAGTAACTCAATTTTATTGGACCCTCCAGTCCATAACCCAAACGAGGGAACCCTAAACCACAACTTAAACAATGCTGTTTTCCTTAAACAATAGGAACCGAGTTTTATATCTATATAAATTCTGTAAATACAATTTAGTTTCCCTCTATCATTATAACACACACAGATAGTCAATATTAGTTCAAGTTATAAATTGCTATAAACTGAAAACAATGTAATAGCCTGCTATCAATAGATGTAACTACTTATGTTAACCAAACATTCATTAGCATTACTAGACCACTAATAGATTGACTAACTGGTACTTCAATGCAAATTTCAACTCAATATCTGTCTGTCTACTACCAGCAATAGACTTATAGCTTACAATACTACCAATCTATGTGGATACAGGAACAACACCAAGTTAGCTAATAACCGCCTATACCTACAGATTGATAGTCCCAAATCGTGGGTTCCTGGAGCCCTTGACGGCTGCAAATCTCAGGAAACCACGCTCTGCTACCAAAATGTTCAGGCTTCTCGGCACCTAATGACCTCGCAGGGGCCCATCAGCTACGAGGTAGCGTAGCGATCAGATGCCAAGAAGTGAGAACGTCGGCGATTCACCGAGCTATTAATTATGAATCTATCTGACCTGGTCTGTGCTTCGTTCCCGTCAAACTCCTGTCTCTCTGCAAGGCCCGGGTGCACCCTAGGCTCTTCTTGGTAGACAGGTTCTTCAGCCAACCAGGTATGGCTGGCAGGCCAGCTTCGACGAGCACAGTGTTCCAACACAGGTTATGTTACGTGGGAAAACCAATCGGCCACGTAAATGCGAACTTTATCTGGTTCGGGGAACCACAAAACACTCAGCTATATAGACAATCCTGAGGGGAACCCGAATACAATCCAGATGGCTTACGATTTAATTTCAATACCCCAAATCAATACGCGTTACATTGCGAGGGCTTTTTTCTGTCAGTTGTCAAAAACTGCAAGGTTGGCAGCAACGTCAAATTCAAAATGGCCGTTCCGAAACCATCGATCGAGTATCGATTTTGAATCGAACAACATTGTTAGCATATAATATATGCGATGCAGCTCTAGTAGGTTTAACCAAGTTCAACTTGACTTCAGCTATTTTGTTGAACAGACTAATCAGAAACCTGCTTCTGTTAAGAGTAATATGACATGCCCCTATTGGGAATTCAA
Organism: Argyresthia goedartella; assembly: GCA_949825045.1. NCBI lineage: Eukaryota > Metazoa > Arthropoda > Insecta > Lepidoptera > Argyresthiidae > Argyresthia > Argyresthia goedartella. Next base: position 22,004,209 of record OX463828.1, read on the forward strand.
TGGTTAATAATAATTTGCATCCAACATTGGAATCTGTTTCAAGTAATTTAAAGACAATAGAGAAAATCTCTAGCATACAAGAGCTACTACATAGGTATGTAAAAGAGTAATCCCCAACTAAATTATTATTATATAATATAATATAATATTAGGCCCTTACATATAAAACTGGCGTTTTGCATAGGAGGAACATAAAGTCGTTTTTTTTAAATATAATATATTTATTTAATCAAAGTATGTACCATTGCTATCTATACACTTTTGCCATCTCATAGGTAGTTCTTCGATCCCTTTACTAAAAAAAACATTCGGACGGGAATCAATAAATCTTTGAAGGCGGTTTGGACTGCTCCATTGGAGTTGAATTTTTTCCCTTTCAAGAAGTTATCAAAATTTCGAAAAAAATGGTAATCTGTTGGAGCAAGGTCCGGAGAGTACGGTGGATGTCTTAGACATTCCAATTGAAGCTCCTCTAATATGGTAGCCGTCTGTTGTGCAGTGTGTGGTCTAGCGTTATCATGAAGCAGCAGTGGCCTAGAGCGATTGACCAGCCAGTTGTTTAGCAGCTAGCTTTTCCATCATGATTTGCAGTTGCTGACAATAGACATCTGCCGTAATCGTCTGGCCAGATTTAAGAAAGCTGTAGTGAACGACACCAGCACTAGTCCACTAAACGCTCACAAGTAACTTTTTTGGAGTCAATTTTCGCTTGGGGCATGGTTCAGCCATTGCGATGAGCGCTTTCGATTATCGTACAGGATCTACTTTTCATCACAGGTAATGATTCGATTTAAAATCCTTTCATTATTGTGCCGGGTGAGTAATGCAACGTAACAGTCAACGCGCGTTTGTTGATTTGATTCACTCAGTTCGTGAGGTACCCACCTTTCAAGCTTTTTTACCTTCCCAATTAGCTTCAAGTGGATTAAAACAGTTTTCACTAACACCACAGTCTACAGCTAACTCGGACGTGGTTTGCGATGGAGCGGCTTGATGGCCGTCCACGGGGCTTATTCTGCAGGTCGAAATTTCCAGAACAAAAACGTTGAAACCCAAAACGCACTGTGTTTTCTATTGCAGCACCATCGCCATACACATCATTAACTTCGAGCCGTTTCTGCAGCACTGGTGCCACGGTAGAACTCAAACTCGTAAATAACGCGATATTTCAAGTTTACGCATAACGCGATATTTCAAGTTATCTGAGTGACGCAAGAAAAAAAACAATTAAGGAAAAATCAAATGAATTATAATTTAAGAAACACAAATACATGAGTAAATAGCTGTATAAATTTGAATTTGGATTTCTTAACCATAGAGGAGATATTTGAGATCAAAGTGGCCAGTACGGCAAAACACCAATTTCATATGTAAGGACCTAATATTATATTATATAATTTTTACCCACCAAAAAACCCAGGGGCTACCTTGCAAAGAACTTGTATTAGAATTATTTTCTAAAAATTCTGACATCGTTGTTATTTGTATTACAGAACACTGGGTAAAGGTAAATATGATGTCTTTAAACTAAAATAATTACAAAATTGTCTGTTCTTACAATACAAAGACTGCCGATAGTGGTGGTTCTTTAATCTTAGTTACCCTATTAAGGTGAAACAACGGAAATATATTCTTGCCCTTACTTTTGAAAGACAAATTTTAATAGAGGTATCCTGTATTGAGTTAGATAGCCATATTATTGTTTGTGTCGACATGCCATCCGAGGCATGAAAAAGGCCATGGCAATTTCGAAATATTTGAGAAAATTATGGAGCAAGCCCTCACTAAACTATGTAATAACAGAAAAAAGTTAATTATTTGTGGCGATCTTGATGTAGATTTGCTTGTAGGCACAACAATGAAATAAAAGTTGATAACTTTATTCTAATCATTTAATTTATGTCATATATTTCTAGAGCCGACTAGATTTACACTTACTAGCCAAACTTGCATTGATAACTTTTTGTGACTGTGCATTAACAACTAAAAATGTAATTTACTGCTTACTTTCCGATCACAGTGGTCAAACAGTTTCTTCCCAATTGCTAGTAAGGATAAGACTGATCCATAATTTTATAGGCCTATTACATCCTATAGACAAGAGATGTATACGAAAAACTTAGATATACATTTGCCAGAACCGATATTAATGAACAGAACCCAAACAAAATCTACTCAGACTTCTTCAACATTATTCAAACAGAATTCCAATAAAGTTTTCAAATTAAAGAAAGTCAGTGACTACAACGGTAAATCTAAATTTAATGACTGGGCAACGTTTTGAATTCTTAAAAGTAGAGTCAACTTGTAAATATATACCTTTATGAATAAAAACTATAACTTTGATCGAAAATTTAATGACTTTGTTAAAAACTATTCCAAAACTTTCAAGTGGGTTTGTAGAACTTTAAAAACTTTACGCATTAAAAGAAAAATACTAAATTCAAATAATAGAAAGAAAATAAGTAGTTTTGCAAATAATAAACCAAGAAAAAGGCAAAGTTATACCAAGGGACAATGATTTAATAAACTTGGTGATATTGTTAAATCCAACGCTGAGGTTGCTCGAGCTTTCGAAACATTCTTCAGCAATGTAACCTTACAAACAGCAGACCGTCTACATTCATCTCCATATGAAACAGAGACTTTATTAAATAACAACACTAGCGTCGGTAATGTATATTAAACATTTCATCATGTACCCCCAGGATATTGACTTAACTTAAAAAATACGGAAGACCGGTGGGGTATATTTGTTAAAGATATTGGTTTAGTAATTCTAGTTATCATTTAGCCCCACACTAAGCTTATATATTCAATAAATGTGTTACACTAAGCTTATATATTCAACAATGAAGCTTTCCCAGACCTCATGAAATACAGTAAACTGATACCTCTGTTTAAGTCGGGAGATAAGGGTGATCCTTCAAATTTCTGTTCTTCCAGCACTAAATAAAATATTTGAAAAGATTATACTCAATCAAATGCTCTTACATTTCAACCCAAAAAAAACTCAACGCCAAACAATAAGGTTTTACTAAGGGTACAACGACTAAGGTTGCAGGTATTATCCTTATATCTCATATATATTTTGCATGGGAGGCAGCACAGGGTGTCATCGGAGTTTTTTGCAATCTGTTAAAGTCATTTGATTGTGTTGATCATACTACGCTATTAATGAAATTAAATCATTACGAAGTTAGAAATAAAGCGTTGGATCTACTAAAATCATACTTAAGCAATAACAATCAAAAGGCAGAAGTCAACTTCGTTTAATCTGATGGATCGGGTGTAGAAATTGGTGTTTCATAAGCTTTTATATTAGGCCCTTTCTTATTCCTGGTAAATATTATGGATTGGTCTTTCTTGGTGGAGAAATTGACTGAAATTGAGTTGTTTGCTGATGATATTTCAATGGTCTTCAAAATTTAAAGAAAAAAAGAAGATTTTGATGTTGTTATTAGTGTATTGTCTTTAACCTTGAATTGGTTCACAGTTAATAATTTATTGTTAAACGCTGTTTAATAATAATAATAATTACCTTAAGCCCCAAACTAGGATTCCCTGTATATTGGGCACTAGGCAACGATACACATACTTATATAGATAAATATTATGCTTAGATAGATAAACTACCATGACTAGGGTACAAACATCCGTTCTCATCAAACAAATATTTGCTCCCGCCGGGACTTGAAACCTGGACCCTTGGCTTCGGTTCGTAGGGTCACTGCCGACTCGGCCATTCGGCTCGTGGTAAAACAAAGTGTATCAAATTCTCACTTCTAAATGTCAGGCAAATGGAGGCCAGTTTAGTGTTAAACAGCAACGATTTAGTAAATGATACGAAGTTTCTTGGAATTACCATTGAGAGCAAATTGCCGTGGTGACCCCACATAGATAAATTAGCTGGTAAATTAATTTCTGCGGCTAATTGTATTAGGAACATCAGACAAAACACGTATGTGACTACATCTAGGCTAGTTTATTTTAGTTACTTTCACAGTGTCATGTCCTATGGTGTCTTATGGAGGGGGAAAGCAGCGGATATTCAAAATATTTTTATTTTACAGCCTTTCGAGCAATTTATAGTTTAAAACGAACAAACTCCTTAAGAGAGCTTTGCAAAGAAATTGACATACTAATTGTAGCTAGTCAATTTATTTTCGAAAATAAAAGTATGTACGCAAAAACCTTACTACATTTTCCACACTTAGCGATAGCTGTTTACGTAAAAAATAATCACAGCATAGTTGCGCCCCGGTTTAGACTCGTGAAGGTTAGCAATTATTTCAAGGGTAAGAGTAAGAGAATTCTCCACTACAATAAGATACCTCTAGAGATTTTGAAATTGCCATTTGAGCAATTTAAAAAGCATGTTAAAGCAACTTTGTCGAAAAAGGGATATTACAATTTTCAAGATTACTTAAATGACTAGATTGTATGAGGTTGATCGAGCTCAACACATTCCCTGCTGTTAAAAAAATTGTAAATAATAAAAAAAAAAAAATGTGTAATAATTTTTCCTGCTTATTTATCATAATAATTAATATTTGTATTAGTTAAGCACAACCAATTTTTAAAACAGATCTAAAAATCAATCTGTGGGAGTTTCTGCGCCCTACTTCTCCCTCAGTGGTCCAATGTGGAGAAGAGGCAAAAAATGACGTTCACTAAGTATATGTAAATATCTAAAGTAATAAAGAACTTAGACTTTGACTGTTTGCACACCAAAAATTTTCAACAAAAACACTTACCGCCTTATTCATAAACGTCTAATAAACCTTTTTTAACTATAATGCCGTTATAATTCGTTTGTCTTTTTCTGTCACTTTCAAATTTGTGTTTGTGAGAAAAGGACAAAGCACATTTTAGCTATCACAGGATTAATAAGTTTTATGAATAAAGCGATTTATATTTTAGATATTTTATCTACACACGTATCATAAACCCTCTTTACTGCCTACAAAAACCGCACGTTACGATCACCATAATGTTAAACTACTTGGTAAAAATTCACTTATTTCGAACGCTGACGCCCGCCTGCGTGCCGCCCCTAGTTTGTCTGTGAAGTTTGTACTGACATTCAAATTTCAAACGCTGACGCCCACCTGCGTCCCGCCCCTAGTTTGTCTGTGAAGTTGGTACTACAGATCAAGCTAAACAACTGCAGAACCACAATGCCGGTCAAACATGCGGTTACTGAAGACATCAAAGAGAGCTTATGATATGTGTGTAGATAAACTAGTGTATGTAACTGTACATAATTGGGCATTAAAACTCTCGAGTGATATTATTATGAAACTTGCCTTCGGCTCTTTTCATAATTAGGCATTATGTAGCAGTCACATAAACTACTATTATGTGTATTATTTTTTTTTTGTTTTGCTCATTCTTCTTCGCTGCGCTCACCTCCTTTAACTTTCACCCAAAATGACCCACCACTTTGCCCTGATAGTTGATGTGCAAATAAGTGTTTTTGACTAGCAAATATTTCTCATTTTACTACAAACCATAATAAAAAAATAATGTAATGAGAAAAGTATCAAAGGAGTTAATTTGGTGTGTTTTCCCATAAAATTTTATACGGAGAACCTATTCAATATTCAATTCTATGAATGGTCCGGAGGTCGAGACCTCTGATAGGTCGAACTGGACGTGACGCAACAGCGTCGGTAAAATGTGTGGAACTCATACGGAGGGTGAGGTGAAATGGTGTATATTAATAATCATGATAGAGTCTGGCAAACGAAAGCGTGACCTGGAGTTTTCTCAAAAGTTTCAATATGGCAACAAAGATTCAATAATATTTATTCTGTCAAAGGCACGTCAAACGACAAAGTGATAGATAGTCACACTCCGTTCCGTTATTCTAAACCTCTGTCTCTCTTTCTAGCTGTAACGCTTCCGTACAGCAGAAAGAGAGGCAAATATCTTTTGAATAACTGAACGGAGTGTAGTGATTTATGTTAGTGATACCACATAGAGGTTTTATGAATTCCACCACGTTTTTTCAGGTCACGCTTTCGTTTGCCAGACTCTACTCATTATTCGAAGTTACGTAGCACCATCTACATCTTAATTGTGCAGATAATTCACATTTAGAATAAAGTTGGCACAACGGGATCACTTGGACGCTGCTACGCTGCTTTTTAAAAGGTCGCAGAATTGATAGCGGGATTTATATATATATACATATTCATATATATTTAAATCCCGCGTAAAATATACATTTATATGTGTATATACCTATATATACTTCAATCCCGCTAACTATAACTACCATACTAACTATAACTCAAAGGGAAAGGTAATGCTTCTTCACGCGACTTTTCAATATATTGAGAGTAGGACTGTTCCTGAAGGTGCAGGGGAGTGCAATTCACAATATAATGGCCCGGAATCTAAACCAGTGCTCATAGGACGAGGTATTATGCTGTGGGGTTGTGAGCATAGAAACTGCGTGAGTTCTCCGAGGCCTGCTGGAAGAAAGAAATGGAAAACGGTATCGTTAGAAGGAAGGATAGCGTGGTTTCCATATAATGTTGTAGATGAAGTTGAGGATGTGAGAATCCCGACGAAGTTGGATCGGCAGCCACTTAAACTCTTTGCGATACTGTGATACATGGTCATATTTGCTCAGCCTAAAGATAAACCGAATCCCGAGATTTTGAAGTCGTTCGAGTTTGAGTTGAATCGATGAGGGGTAGATTCTGAATATGTATTTTACTGAGAGTTTATCAATTGACCATGTGAATACTTATAATTAATTGGACTTGGTGTTGACAGCTTTTTGCTGTTCTGGATTCCTACCGATTCCGTATCCTCGGCAAAGTGCGCGGTTTCCGTTTCTGAGGGTTTCTCAGGTGCTGTGATAGTACCACTGGATGGGCTTGCTATGGAATATGGGGATCTTCGTCCTAACGAAAGTGTCCTATCTGTACCTGAATCTATTGTCATTCGGGAGTCGATTCGGAAACTTTTATGGGATTTTCCGGAGCTTGCGCAAGTGTTTTCTCTTGAAGCTTTCCCATTTCCTCTATGTATTTCCTTTGTTAGTTTTCTAATCGCCTTTTATCTGTCTTCTTCTTTGTCCACGTTGCCTTTAGAAGAATTGTTGTCGTCTATTGATCCTGATGCGTGACAAGGCGTCTGCGTTCTAATTTAATTTTCCCTTTTTGTATACCGTTTCAAAATGTATTCGGCAAGTCGTAAGCGCTAACGGGTGAGCCTGCTATTGGTGTCAGTGAGTGATTTTAGCCATTATAGAGGTTTGTGGTCGGTAAGCACAATGCACTTCTTTCCGTATATATAAGGTCTGAAGTGTTTTATGGCCCAGACTATGGCGAGTAATTCTTTTTCGCTGTACCGGATTTCAGCGTCAGAGTTCTGCTCGAATAGGCTACTGGAAGATCTAATCCAACTGGTCCCTGGCTTAATATTGCGCTGACTGCAAAGTAAGAGGAATCTGTGGTCAAGATGAATGGTTTATTGGGGTCCGGATACTGCAGTATAGGTGCATTAACCAATAGTCCTTGCATTTCTGAAAAGCTTCGATGTATTTTCATCGCTGATGGGCATAGCGCGTTTTTCCTATAGTCTAGCTGTCATGGGCTGTGATATTTTGGCAAAATCTTTGATGAAAATAAGTCTCTTATCTCGGAAACTCTTTATCTCGGTTGTTGTTCGAGGTAACGGATATTCAAGGATGATCTTGATCTTGTCGTTGTTCGGTTTTAACTTCTCGCTGGTGATGGTATGTTTAAGGTACAGGACCTCCTTTCTGAGTGGTTTAGGATTAAGTGTACTGAGGTACTCCAGGGAGAATATGACTCCTGGATAATGTCGTCTTTTAGCATATTTTCTACCTGTCTATTTATAACCTGGGGTTATCCGTATGGTCTGATAAAAATTGGGTCTTCGTTTCGTGTTCGGATTTGATCTCTTACGTTATTTGTGAAAGATTGCGGTAATTTTTCACAAAAAAAAATGTATTCCGTGAAAGTTATTGATGTTATTTAATTTGAGTTTTGAATTTAGATTTTCTACTAGCCAGTCGTCTACTTCCACGTCATTGATGGTAAATAGTTGTCAAGTCTCACTAGTAAATTTTATTACTTTTAACGGTTAATTTACTGTGATTTTATACTCTTGGTCACTACTGTTTTGAATAACTGTTGTAGCGTAGCCGTTCTCACATCTCACTAAAGCACTCGGCATTCTCACTCCTTCACAGAATTGTATGTAACTGAAGATACAGTTTCCTGTGTGTAAATCTTGTAATTTCACGCGTTGTTCACACCGTGGTGCTAGAGTTATGATATAGTCTGAGTTGTTACAGATGATAGGTATAGAAGTCGCATCTGTCATCAACGTGTGCGTTTTCATGTCAATTTTCGCCCCTAGTTGTTCTAATAGGTCTAGTTCAATGAGTCCGTCATAGTTAGGGTCTATGTTAGACACATAAAATGTGTGGAAGCCATCGCACTGGAATTTTGCATAGGGTTAGCTATCACCTCATTATGTTGGCTGCTAGAGTGAGTACTCAGGATTTCGAAGGGTTCGAACCTTTATAGTCTTGGAAGTACTGCTCGGTTCTTTCGGGGCTTATAAAAGATCGGGTTGAGCCCGTATTAATCATACAGTTTGCTGAAATTTTGGGTATATGTATATAGGGCAACTTGAGATTTCCATTGTTATTAATTTTTATCATTTTGGGTTTTTGTTCGTAGTTATTACGTAAAAAAATTTTCGTTCCATTCGAATTGTTCTCCCTCATACCCATAGTGGTCGTACATTATAGGTACCTTTTCGTCAGTCAAGCATTGTGCATTCATTCCTTCATACTCTACTGGTATACATTCACACTCGTCACTATAACACTGTTGTTCGTTACTTTGTTGCAGTTCTAATTCATTTAATTTGAACCCAGACGGTCTAGCGGTACGTGTCTCTATAGACATCTATTGTCATCGGCTGTGAGAGCCTTGATGCATTTTGGGGATGCGTATAGCCAAACTGAGTTGGGGGCTTGTAACCAAATTGGTAAGGCTGCGGCCTAAAGCCGAATTGTTATGGTGGTGTGTAGCCAAAATTCTGCTGGGCAGGCCTATATCCAAATTGCGGCTGTTGGTTCAGCGTCGGGCGATTGCCAGTTTGAGGCGTAAAACCGAATTGAAGCCTGAAGGTTGTTGTGGAATTTGGGGTCTATATTCAAATTGTTGGGGTGCTGCAGAATGTTACAGTTTACTTTGGGGGATGCCAAACTGCCATTTGGGTTGCATTTGTGGTTGTTGTTGGAATGGCCTAGGTGCATTATTTGAAATGCCAGACATAAAATAATTGTGTGGTGGTGAGTTTTGAGTAAAAGCCATGGACCTCGGTGGCAAATCAAATCAAATCAAATCAAAACTTTATTGCACCATAATATATGAATAAGGTCTTAAAATTTGATAAAAGTCTCTATTATGGACCCTTTTCGGGTAATGCAAAAACACTTATCAAATGGAATGTATTAAATCTTAACTAATAACAATTATTTAAGCACTTATAGATATATCTAGGTTTACAATTTATTGAAGGTAATCCTCAATTGTGTATGGACATATATTAATAAGGTATTGTTTAAGCCTTTTAGTGAATAGTGGCTGGTTTTCTATATTCTAATCCATGTTGTGCCTTCTGGCTTCAGCTTCCGGTTTCATTACCTCTGTAATCTAATAATTAAATTCGTAATGGAATTTACAACGTTGGTGCCATAAGAGTCAGGCCTAATCAACGAGTATGCAGGTCTGTACGCCAACCTGTAGCCAGTTATTCAATACACCATTTGCATGACGGGCGGTTCGCCCAACGCTTTAGCTATGGAAATTTATTATTTATTTAGATTGTTATCTTAAATAATATAATGCCTTTTTTTCACTAAATGCATTGTTTCGGTCGACGATGAAATGTTGGGCTCACAAAGAACTTTCTGGTTCGCTTTCTTTTCAGAAATCAGAACAAAGACGAAGTTTCCTTATGCCCGCTCCACATTCGTACGAGAATCGCGGATCGACGTCGCGCGAGGTTCACGCCGCGTTCCACGGCGCGAACTTTGGCCACTTCGCATTCGCAGACCGTTCTCAATCTAGTTCGAGCTCTGGACGAGAATGCATAGCGATACTGCAATGCTGCGCGGCGCTAGTTTGAGCTTTGGCAATTTATAATCACGCCAATCTAAAGGAAATCAAATATAAACCAAAAATATAAAAAAATAACTACTTCATCTGCACCAAAGTGCTGGTATCTCCATCAAAGCGCTTGTTCGCACCCAGGCATCATGCGGTTTAATTTATTTCTATAACTTTTCAAATTATTGTCCCACAACTCTGGTTCCGTACGTAAATAGTCTATAATATAAGTATAAGAGGACATCTTACACAAATCGAACTAGCCCTATACTAAGCTCGACAAAGTTTGTGTTATGGGTACTAGATGCCGATATATTTAAAAGAGATAAATGCTTTTGTAAATACATAGAAAACATCCAAGACTAAGAAATACGTATTCATGAACGAACCCAGGACCGTCATCTTCGTAGGCAGGGTCAGTATCCGCTAGGCTAGACCAATCGTCTATAAATGTCAATTCTGGTTCTTCATTCCATTCTCAACTCATTTTGCACGTCGCCTAGTCCGCTCATACGTATAAAAAAACACACAACCATCCGTGTCACTTGCTAGTGAGCAACTGAGCCGCCTGCGAATGTGGAGCCTTGTCGTGTTGCCACAAAACCGACAACTTGCGGGAACAAGGCGCGAACGCGACGGGAACCGCGAAGAATATGCGATTGGGATCCATATTCACGGTTCGCGGGAGTTTCGCGGCTTCGCCCACGTGTGGAGTCGGCATTATACCATTTCACAAAACTTTTTTCTACACAAATTACACAGAATATGGAATATTTATTGTCCGTCCGTATTGTTGATACTTGTTGTAAACAGGGTATAACTGAATGGTCTAGTCGTATTTGAGGGGCTCGTTACTTTGTTAGGGATATCATTCTGAAAAACAAAATGACACAGATTTGATCAGAGCTGCTTTATTTTTCTCTTCTGAATACATTTTGGTCCTGGCGGTCAGCTGATTTTTTAAGGGAAGGGAAAAAGAAAGTTGCGCTGATAAAATCGGTTTCATGGTGGTAGTTGCTTAGAATGCTGTTCCTAACAGCCCCGTAAAATATTACTACACCATTCTGTTACACCCTGTGTATATAAAATCAATAACTAGTGGCCCTGTGGGCAGTAGACCTCGCTAACAGGAGGAGGGATTGTAAAACAATTTTTAGGTAAGTATTTTAGATTCAATCAAAATTAAGTAGTAAAGCGATTAAAAATATAATCTATTGATTTTACACGGAAATAGTTATAGTCTATTTCACTCACTCTCATGGTCTGTGAGAGCTGTCACATAATAAAACTAATAAAGCGGATGAACATTGTCGAGAAGTTGTCGTTTAAGTTGTCGCTTTTCTTTTTAAGTAATTTCTGGTAACTAGATATACCAGTGGCGCCCTCTTTTAGGTAAGAATACTTATTTCACTAGAATAATTGACCGTAAACAAGAGGGCACACTAACCCACACCCACAAAGCCTAGCAGGTCAGAAAATATTAATTAAAGAGTTATCACGTGTCGTTGGATTGAAAATTATTAACTACCGAGTTAGCTCGTTACAATACATACATACACATATACAAATACATGTACAAACATACATACAAACATAAATACATACTGGAGTATCTGTAAATCTTTATAATGCATGTACTTTTTAATGAATAGACATTTATCTCCAAGGATATGTTAGAATAGTTACTAAAAATGTTTTTATTTTAGAAATGTTTGAAAAATTAATATTAAGTTGGCACATGCAAAACTAAAAAAAAAGTTCAGAATATATGAAGTTTGGGTTTCGAATAGAACATAAAATTATCATTAAACATCAAAACACAATAACCATTAACTTAATCTATATAATTTATAACAATAATAACAAATAAGTAGTTGGACATTATTAAAGGCAAGAAATACAATGTTCACCAAAATAAGTATTGTATCTACTAAAATAATCTGCAATTAGGTAAGGACCAAATCTTTAAATAGCTATCCTACAAATGTAAGTAATATGAAAAAAAACTACTTAATTTGTCCCAGGCATGATCAGACACCCACACTAAATATTTTACACAAATAACAATTAATTCACATTGAAAATTAATATCGAAAACATATTGATCTAGTATATTTACTTCAGTTGAACCAACACCATGAAGTAAGTTACGACCGCACCAAGTACCTGAAATACAAGCATAAACGTACCTTTATTATTTATTATAATGTTCATATTTAGATATACTAAGTTGAGGTTTATAAATGTTGTTATACGTACAAAACGTACATTTTAGGTAGAAAATCCCATATGTGACTCGCAAATCAGCACTTTTTGCTAGTTTAAATTGTTATAATTTATTCAAAAAATCATAGGTTATTAGTTACCGTTTTATCGAAATATACGGCCAAGTGCGTTGGACTTGCGCTCGAAAGGTCCCATACTACCGCACAAATGATATTCAAGTTAGTGCCAGTGGATTAGATATCTTTAATTTTCTTAAGTTTAAGATAATAAAATGTTGTTAACAAAGTTATTGCTACTTTCATACTCCATAATAACCAGGTGCATTAATAGGTTTTGTAGGTAGTATTGAAAAAAATTGTGCCAAAATTGTGTTTAAACAATACATATGTCTATATTTATCTATATCAATATTTATCCAAAATCGTAGGATAAGTAGTTTCGCAGATAAGGGGGAAGGTCTTTTTTGCATATTTTCTTGAATACTTATTTTTACTTACCATTTTAGGTTTTTGGAAAAAATAATTTTGAAATCCTCGCAACAAGCCAGCATAAGTTTACCAACACATGGCCATGCATACCTAACATAAGTTTACCAACACATGGCCTTGCGTCAGTTTGGAAACAATTTCCCAATATTGGTCAACAGTTATGAAACTCATGTCATATAAAAGCTCGTGTTTTGGTACGTTTGAATAACTATGGTTTTTTTTTAAACTTATTGAAACACCACCGTCGCGCTGGGTTTGAACTTATATTTCTACTATAATATGAAACGAAGTACATCCCAAGAGTTTTCATATGACATGAGTTTTATTACTGTTTTACAACGTTGGAAAAGTCCTTACATTTTTTTTTAAACCTATTCGTTTTCGATTTCGTAATCACCAGTTTCGCACTGCCTTGATATGAAGTACACTCCAACAACTTTCATATGAAATGAGTTTAATTAATTGTAATGGTAATGTTGGGAAAATTGGCTCCAGAGTTCATACAAAACTGTCCATGGTCCAAACTTAACCGGTTCAGAATTCGGTTGTTTAAGTTTATTTTACACATCTAGGACAAGCACATCAGTGGTCCTATAATGGTCCGTTATTTCCTTTTCTTAAAAAGTACATTCCTTAGTTACGGGACCCAAAAAATATATAAGTACCCCTCACTTTTTGTTGATTAAGATATCACTCTATTTGTCAAACAAGTCCGTCCAAATATTAGACTAGATATTGCTAGAAAAACACGAGAAAGCAAAGAAAGTAATGAACCAACGACCGTATAAGTTCTCAATAAACTTCTACACTAGAACTAAATCAAGTTTCCTGCAACTACATGAGAAAGCCTTTGAAGATTTTGCAATCAGGTTTCTTTACAAAAATGTTTGCTGGCGAAATCAAAACGTGCATACAGCATGTTGAATGGTGCCTCTTTTGCAGTAAGTTGAAGGCGAGAACCTAATCTACTTTATTTACGACTGCTCCTTAGGCATTAAACCTTAAATAGAGCCTATTATAACGCTAAACCTCATATTCAATGATCTGTAAAAAATTACTGGCATTTGAAAAAAAAACGATCATTTTCAAGTCGGACTTACATACGAAGGCTTCCGTACAAGACACGAGGGGTTAGTTCATAGGGATCCCGGGATCAGATCAAAGTTCATACGGATACCGATGATTCGTTCACACCAATCCCGCGTGGTATCAGTTGACCCCGTAATAAAATGTAGCAGTGCACACTGATCCCGTTGTACAGAAACACGAAATAAAGAATAATAAAATCTGATGTCGTACATACATACAATACATACATACATACATAGCGTCACCCCTTTTCCCATACGGAGTAGCAGAGGCACAACTGTGCCCACTTTTAGCCAGTGATTCAATACTCATTTTGTGTGACAGGGGGCTAGCCCATCGCCGCAACTGATGTGGTATATGCATAAAATCGATATCCGAGGATCCGGTTGGAGTCCAACCGGATCCTCAGATATCGAATTTTAAGCAAATCGGTTTAGTGACTCAAAAGTTTAAGATGGCGGCGTTTTTTTTTTTAATCTGAGTTCTGAATTATGATTGGACTCCAACCGGATCCTCAGATATCGATTTTGGAGCAAATCAGGCCAGTAACTAAAAAGTTCAAAATATAATTTTCAGCCCAAATCGACCCACCGCTGGGCACATGTCTCTTCTCTGTCCAATTTATTCAAATTATTTGGGAGGAAAGATGAACAGGAATAAACAGAATGTTATACACCGTACAGCCTGTATTATAGACTGTTTCATTTACGCTTCACACGGCTTCTAATTTACCAGTATTATTATTTAACTAAAACCCTACGTATAAAAATAATATCATATAAAGAAATCAGCATCGATAAAGTGCTATTCTATATTTCGTGTCTCTGTACAACGGGATCAGTGTGCACTGCTACATTTTATTACGGGGTCAACTGATCCCACGTGGGATCGGTGTGAACGAATCGTCGGGATCCGTATGAACTTTGATATGATCCCGGGATCCGTATGAACTAACCCGACACGAGACCATGTCGTGTCTCGTGTCGGGATACAAGATAAAATGCAAAAATAAACTCGTATCTTGTATGGAGAAACCCTTAAATGTTTAAATTGGGTGTAGTTAGTTAATAATTTTTTGCTGAAGCGGCAACAGAAATACACATTCTGAGAAAATTTCAACTATCTCCCTATTACGGGTTTTGAGCTACGGGCGCACTGACGATGACGCACGGATGACGGACGGATAGACGGACGGACGGAAAGAGGACTTCGCTTAGTAATTGGGTCCCGTTTCGCATCTATCGGCTACGGAATCCCAAAAGCGAGTCTGAAAATGTGTAAAACTTATTATATGTCAGCCGGACAAAGAGCCGCCAGATTCTAAGTTGTCAATTAATTTGTTTGTTATTTTTGACGCCTGAAGAATAGGATGAATATGGTTTACTTTCACCATTTACCAGCGATTTAGTAGAAGGGTGAATTTGACACTAACTGTTATTGCGGTAGTTGGCGGTGTTCCCGAGGCGAAAGCTCTCCCTCGAACGAAGTTTAATGCGACAGGACAGGATATACTTGTGTTGCAGGGATATGACAATATTAGGGACTTGGTCAAAACCCTGAGTGATTTGATCAAATCTCGGGAAATTATTAAATCAATGACGTGATTTTATCATATCTCCTCTCTCCACTCCGGTTCGCTCGGCACCAGGTTGTACATAAAATGTGGTCCTGACTTTCATATTCGCACAGAAAGAAACCCATACCAACCAATTCGGTTCTGTGAAAATTGACCCATTGTTGTCTACTTAGGATATTTATCGGTAGCTCTGACATTTCGGTGAAATCGTACAGCGATTTGATCAATCTACTACTACTACTCTCTACTACTACTACTAGATTTAGTTCAATTCTAGATCAGTTTAGGGATGTGTTTCATGTCTTTATTTTATGATTTCCCGGAATTTAATCAAGTACCTAATTTTATCATATCCCTGCGACACATGCACTGAATATACAGGATGTGTAAAGATGCAAACATTATTTATCTGACACTTACAAATAGCGTATATCAAGTGAAACAGGCCATTATCTTACCGAAGCGAACAGATCCAGTGAGACCGTGAAGAATTTAGCCCCGGAGATGCTCATGGCCTTCTGACACTGCTGGCAGACGATCTGCACGAAGGTCTTGGCCTCCTCGGAGCCGTCGTACCACTGGCAGGAGTAGGCCGCTTCCATTACCGATGAACTCTGCGGCGATTGGGTTGATAGTTTATAAAGGGAACAAAGAAGCGACCGTGGCCTATCGGTATTCGCACTATGACAACGA
The DNA here is from genome assembly GCA_949825045.1 of Argyresthia goedartella. Taxonomy (NCBI): domain Eukaryota; kingdom Metazoa; phylum Arthropoda; class Insecta; order Lepidoptera; family Argyresthiidae; genus Argyresthia; species Argyresthia goedartella. Next base: position 22,020,453 of record OX463828.1, read on the forward strand.
TCATGCCGGTTGCAACATATGGTCGTGTTTCGTATGACACGTTAAGCTGTAGATCCCGGCTACTATCGCCACTCGATGGTAGTAGTCGTAAAGCTGGTTAGAGGCCCTAATAGGGCATCTTGAAAACATCTGACAGTCGGGTTGGCTACTAGGCCGACACCACTCCATCAACCGGCACTGAGCCAGCGCGGTGGAGTATAGCTAAGCCTTACTCGTATGGTGAAGGCCCGCACCCTTCCGTGGTTGCATTAATGGGCTGCATTATAAGGGAGAAAATGTGTAGGTACCAGGTACTAACTATGGGAAAAAACGTGACGACATGTTAAGGCTTTGCAGCCCGGCAGCGGAACTTAGAATTTAACCTTCCGCTTACTTTCAGGGCAATGAATTAAAATGTTAAAAGCCGATGTGTAGAGGACTACTTAACATAGTAGTAATATGACTTAATGACTTAATTCCAATCAGGTGCAAAGTGGGTGACAATTTCGGGAGACTTTTCTATCTAGAAAACCTAATCAAATAACGTTTACACGTTAGTGAATGCAAGCCGACACTCATGAGCAACAAGTCCGTACAAAGAAAAAAACTGATTTTATAATCCTATTTTGCATAACTTGAGATATACGAAATCCTGTTTTGGCCTACTGCGTCACCTTAATTTATGTGTTGGGTATTGACAATTCATCTGGACGTTATAGAAGAATGTAGCTTTACGGCATTGCTTACATATCTTTCAAAATACCTCCTCTTGCTACGATCCTCGCATATATCTCTCGCTTCCTCAACATTCATTAATCTCTTCATACAAGCCTGCCGGGTACGGGTACATCGAATTTGCCCTTCACCAATAAATCGCCAATTTGGTATTTGTAGGGCCTTCTTGGGCGTCCCCGTCCGACGGCTCCATTCACACCCGCTGTAGATATCTGCTTCGTCAATCTCCTTTCATTCGTCGCATACTTGGTGGAAGGCTCAATTGCACCTACGTTAAGCCAGCTCTTCAATGCTCTGTTTTGGGTGTCATGGGGCTACTCTATCGCCGTAGCTCTTCGCTGATTTTTTTAGTCTATTACTAAGCAGATAGGTATTTATTCTTAAGACTACTGACCTCCTCAATGAGTCTGTTGCCAAAGATGCAGAAGTGGAACACTTGTCCCAAAGTGTAGCTGAGATAGCCAATGGTACTGAACGCGTACACGTTGAGACCATCGATCTGAAAGTAATCAAGCACTGTATTTGTGAGATAATTATGCTTCACATCATTCATCAAATATGATGCAGACAATTATCTTATTAATCTACTAGGTGAGTGTTGTAATCTACTTGGCGTAAATTAACTTTCGAAACGACACCTTAGAGAGTGATATATAGGTAAATGAGGTCGAATAACGGCTTATCACAGGCGGGTCATCGGTATTCCCAATTCCCAGTATGGTATCATCATATTGAACATTTTCCTTTATTTAAGGAAAATAATCCTTGGGCTTTCCTAAAATATCACGTGACTTTAAACTTTACACTTGTATAATGATTTCTTGGAGTAAATTGTACTTATTCTTGGATCGTCACAATTTTTTTAAGAAAATTTAAATGGTTACATAATTACAGTCTTCACAAAATAAAAAGCCCGGTGGCCTAAACCAAATTCAACCTTATTATGTCAGTGACACGGACAACCAGGCCTTATATTTTGTGAAGACTGTAAATAGTAATTAATGAATCATTGTGGAATACTCGAACCGAATGGCCGAGTCGGCAGTGACCCTGCCTACGAAGCCAAGGGTCCCGGGTTCGAGTCCCGGGGGCAAATGTTTGTTTGATGAGCACGGATATTTGAACCCTAGTCATGGTTGTTTATCTATCTAAGTATAATATTTATCTATATCAGTATGTGTGTGTATCGTTGTCCTACCCAAGATACCTACAGGGAATCGTAGTTTGGGGCTAAATCAATCTGTGTAAATAGTGTCCAGGCAATAGGTATAATTATTATTATTATTATAATTATATACAAAACAATAAGGACTCTCACCTTGGTCGCTTGATAAGCAAGCAGAGTCAATGTGATTGTAGACACTAACATATGAAACAGCAAAGCTGTGCCATAGGTGTCTCCAATCGACGCTACTAATCTGAAAGGAAGAAAAAATATTAACTTATCACAGCGTACATTTTCATATTGAACTAAAAGTAGAAATAAGCCAAGATACAAAAATTAAATAAAAATAACTAAACTTAACACACTCATCAACAAATCAAAAATCAATGAAACCTTACAGCCAAAACTTGGTTTACATGTTTCCTATTCAGGCTGATAACTTTTGAACCGCTGAACCGATTTAAAAAATATATACCTAAGTGTTCGCAATTTTCAAAGTTACCACATACAATCTCTGAGAAGAGACATAATTTAGGATGGCCGAATGTTAGCGACTGGCATAGTTACCACAATTTAATGATTGTTTTTGATTGGAACATACTTAACATTAAAACTATATGACCATATTTTAGTACTTTAGCAACATTATTGTTTGATCAGTTATGATCCTCAGTGCGCCAATCGATTATTCATAATGATGACATCCGGGTTCACAGGTTGTATCTTAATTGTATGATTTCACGGGTTCACAAAATCGCGTCGGTGCCGACAGCGCGCCAATAAGTGTTGGTTTATTGACTTCCGGATGAAACACCAGAATTATATCTGGGCGCCCTATCAGTTGTAAAGTTGCGCCACCGCACAGGTTGAATCATCATTTTATGTTTGCGCGTGTGTCAACACGCGCAATACTGTCAAGTATTAAATAAATGGCGTCATTGCCGACAGCGCACCAATGATTGTTGGTTTATTGACTTCCGGATGAAACACCAGAATTATGTCTGGGCGCGCTGTCAGTTGTAAAATGGCGCCACCGCTGTTAGCACGCTAAACGGAAACAAATGGAACGGAAATTCTGACATGCGCAATGAAGGATTAGCGCGTTAACAGTGAAGCTACCGAAGAGTTTCGACAAAAGAGGAACGCAGACTGTAACGAGACGGGTCAGAGAGTAGAGAAGTGCAGTGAATAATATTTGAAGTATAAGTGCTAGGTATAATAAGTGGAATAGTAATGTCAAGTGAAGCATATTGTTAGTGAATAAGAAAGAGCAAGAATAAAGGGATCAAAGTGTAGAGAACGGAGTTTTTATCATAAGAATCTGCCATTATATTCTCATCTACGGTGCCCAGACACGGTCACTGACCTATCATGTAAGATCCAAACTCAAGGTTTTCCAAAGGGCTATGGAGCGCAGTATGATAGGAGTCAAATTGACGGAGGATGTCAGAAATATTACACTGCGCTCCATAACTCGTATCTTAGACCAGAGTGGGTGCGAAGAGTGCCAAACTTAAATGGGGCTGGCCGCACACGTCTATCATATGGGTCCCGCGATGTAGGCAAATATTGCCACCAATTGGGTGCCACAAGCCGGACGCCGTTGCAGAGGTAGGCCTAAGAGGAGATGGCATGAGGACTTGGAGAGGCATTTCCCGGATAGGCAGGAGAGGGCAAAAGATAGGAACATAACAACGTTACTTATAGCACCCCTCTTTGTTGCCGGGGTTTAATAAATATAATCGAACAGTTTCAGTAGCGTAAGTGTGGCAGCGTAAGTGGCAGTGTTGAATCAAGTACTCTCGCAGGTTCAGGCGTTAAGTTAAGGGTTGTTGTTGTTTTTTACGGTTTTTTCGGTGCGCTTTATGAATTAACGAACCTACATAACCGTATGTAACATAGGTTATGGTGAAATGATAAAGTCGTTCCGCAGTGGTTTCAATTCTTGGGAGCACACTCAGCGACAGTTGTGCCCTTTCACCTTTTTTAAACAGACCAAGTAATCAAGTGTTTACTTACCTGACAACATGCTTATGCCGCTCCACCCAATATTTGATTGCTGACCGCGCCAGCATCTCCTGTTTCTGGGATAACCCATTGGGGTTGTTCCCCATGGGTTGGGTGAAGTTCTGCAGTCTACCCCCCGCGCCCCGAAGGGTCATACCGAAGTCCTGCTGGGTGGAGTAGATGCCGCGAATGTCGAGGTCTATTGGGTCAGGGACTTTCTCTTGCTTTTCTGTGGTAAGAAACGATGTTACAGTATTATTTTTATCTGGCACATACATACCTTGCCTTGTGCCTCTGCTACACCGTGTGGAAAAACCCTTTGCTACATTACATGTGGACAATGGGGTCGATTTGTCAGGGCTCAAAATAAAACTTAGTGAAATTATTCAAAGAGCGAGTCTAAAAATAGTATCTACATACTTACTTATTACAATTTTTTAAATTTGAAAATGAAAATGAAAGGACATTGACGATTTATGCATGGAAGTTGGACCAAGTATTGCCCAGAATGAACATATAGTGATTTGGCTCCTCGGGTCAATACTTATCTGTAAATCGAAATGCTCCAAAGTCTGTCCCAGTGTCAAGAGAAAAAACTAAGACGCAATTTCGTTTACATGGATGATAGAATTGTTCCCGTATTTTGAATTTAGAAACCCAACGGCTGAACCATTTTTTTTATACGTGACCAAACTGAGGGTGTCTACTTAAATTTAAACTAAAATAAGTTTTCAATTCGGTCCAGTAGTTTTGTTTTGTATATAAAAAATGTTATTTAGTAAACTTAATTGCGTGTTATTGCCTTTCTGTGACTTTCTTTTCACTCAAGTTCAATAAATATAAATATAACCGTAAACACCACTGAAAAGTCACAGGAAAGCAATAACACGCAATTTCGTCTACCCGGACGACATTATAATTTCAGTTTTTTTTTATTTAGAAACCAAACTGCTGAACCGATGAGAAAATACCGGTCAAGTGCGGGTCGGACTCGTGCACGAAGGGTTCTGTACCACCGTCTGTGTCTGTTCTGTGGGTAGGATGGTGTGGAGTGAATTGTTTGGATTTTATATAGCAAAGGCTACTTTTATTTATAAGTTTGTATGTGGTTAACAGATTAATATCAAAGCCTTGGGTAGGTTTTCCTATATTATTTGGTTTAAGTTATATATTCTATATTTTTTTCATAATTAGACTCTGTTGTTTCGGAGATAAGGGGAGCGGGGATCGGTATTTTTTGCACTTTTTGATCATAATTTCTGGATTTAACGAAACCATTTTTTTTAAATAGCCCTTTTGAACGCTACCCTAAATAACGTATTACGGTGATTTTTAATTTTGTCGCTTTACCCCCAAATTTTTTTGTAGGCAATATTTTCATATTAGACTTGAATTATGTTGTGGTTATCAGGATAAGTAATTTTGCAGAAGATTTCAAGACTAACTATTATAGTTCCTGAGAAAAGAGCCTGTGACAGACAGACGGACGGACGGAAGGACACGCGATTGATCCTACGAGGGTTCCTCCTTTTGAGTTGCGAAACCCTAAAAATCATAAAAATTAGAAGTCGGTCCAGTAGTTGGGTTTCTAAATCGAAAATACTGAATTAATTTTGTCATCCGGGTAAACCAAATTTGAAGCATTTCAGCAGTTTATAGATTTTGACGTCCCCCACTGTAGCTTGAGCCCTTCGGGGACAAAGGAAGTGTGATTTTATAATATCCTGTCCGACATAGTCATTATGTAACAACTAAGTATAAAAGCTAGGATTCAAAAAACAAAATAGATAGGCATTAGCTGAGAATGCAGTGACAAGCTTTTTATTTCGTCCCCGTCGGTTGCCCAACGGTGCCTGCAAACAGGGATCCAATTCTGATAGCGTGATGACAGCTCAGTGACAATGACACGACGGCAACTGTCAACGCCGAATAATGGACATTAGGTATCCATTGTTCGGCGTTTGGAGAGTCTTTTTAAGGTAATTAATGCTATAAATTGAGGTTATCGCTAAGCATATAAATTAGTTATCAACTAAAGAGAAAGGGATTACATAAACGTAAATACCGTAAGAATCTGACAGATGACAATTTCCTTTCTTACAAATGTCTGCGCAACCGCTGCAACCGTCTCTGTCGTGATGCTAACCGTCGGCACATCCACGAGAGTATTGAAAGCTACACACCAGCTCAGGTGTGGAAGTTTTTAAAAACTCTTGGTATAGGTAAGTCTCAGAACCTACATGCTGGTGATGTAGATCTCAACGGTCTCAACCAGTTCCTTTTTGCCCCGCCTGTTGTGACGGATCCCAAGGTTAAACAAGCCACTCTTCAGAGCCTGCGCTCTAAACCCTTATCCAACACCATACCATTCAACTTGAGTAATGTTGAAATCAATGCGGTCAAGAAGGCGCTATTAGCAGTCAACTCGAAAGCTGTAGGCGATGACAAAGTTTGCCTACTGACAATCCTAGACGAACCAAATAACGTGTGTTATTACCAGGAATAACACACGTTATAAACTATTCTTTATCTAATGGCATTGTCCCTACAGTGTGGAAAAAAGCACTAGTCATCCCACTACCCAAAACCTCTAGTCCCACCTCTTTCAAAGAGTACCGTCCCATTTCAATCTTGCCCATCCTCTCCAAAGTCCTTGAGACCATTGTCCATAACCAGCTTTCCTATTTCCTCTCCTCAAACACGGTAGTATCTGTAACTAAAAGTTTTCACTTCACACACTCTCGGTGTTTGTTTGTGCGTTTACTTTACTTTACGTGAAGAGAATTCACACACTCGCCTCCCCAGCTTCTTCTCTCTTCGGCTCTCCTCCCCGCCCGTCGTGTGCTCACTGCGCCCGCAGTGACGTCATCGCACCGCGGCTGCCTACGTGCTTCTAAAGCTAGAAGCGCAGGACACGTCGCGGTGCCGCCACCACCACCCACAGACCGACCCACAACGGAGTAGAGGAAGGAGAAGAAGAAGAAGAAGAGCACGCCCACCTCCGAAGTTACCCCTACGCAGCACCTGTGGTGTTGATCGGCTGTTCGCCGGCACTTCACTGGACCTCCTCGGATTTATTCGAGGTCTCACCCGGTAGAGGAAGACCGCGTTAAGTCGGCACCACAGAACCTGCATAACTCCGGAGGAGTAAGTGGAAGAACCCAACGAGCCGGATCCGCCTGATGTGCGGATCCAAGTCGACCGACGACGGCGCCGGGTCATACAGGTCGTTAAGCGCGACATCTTCACCGGCGAGACCTTCGACCTCGCCGGCAACCTGCTGCAGAGGCGACAACCCGGCGCCGCCTCCCCCCCCCCCCCGACTCACCAACTGAATTCCCGGCCGAGGTGCCGGCGAACGAAGATGCTGCCCGAAGACGCAACCGCCATCGTTCGCCGGCACCGCGAACGAAGCCGCGGCAACCGCCCTGCTCGCCACTCTGTCGCCGCCACCACCGCCGGCGATGAAAAAGAGCCCCATCAGGCCGACGCTGCCAACCAAGTTCCCCAACACCAACCTGGGGAACGCACCGAGGGCCGTCCTGAGGCCTCCAAACCCGCTCATACGGGTGCTGCAGGGGTCCGCGCAGACAGAGTCGCGCGACCCGAGCATTAGCAGTGAGTGGGAGGAGCCAGCGTTTGCCACGCCCCCCGCTGAACCAACCATGATCGAGCCCGAGACAACCGCCGACGCGTCGACCAATCCGGACGCGATGGAAACGGCGGCTGTAATAGAAGCCGAAATGGAAGTGCCACAGACCACGCCCCCAAGTGGGGTTTTTTACGCCGCGGCATTACTACAGCCGCCGAAGCCCCAACCACCGCGACCCACCACACCACCTGCGACCGCCACCACAGAGCCGAAGCCGAAGAGGAACCACCCGCCCATCGTGGTGGAGAACCTGCCAGCTTGGACAAGCTACTTCGCCCGGCTCAAGAAGAGCCTAGGCCACGCACCCAACGCGCGACCCTTCGGAAAGGGGGTCCGCTTTACGCCTCAGAGCCCGAAAGAATACCGGCAAATTGTCCGGTACCTGGATCACCCTGCCCGAAGAGGTCGCCGCAGCACTGGCGAGCCTTGGATTTTCAACGCAGCACGTCCGCCAAATCCCCGGCCGGATGGGCCGCGCCGGCTGCCTTTTCTTCGCCCTGCTGGCGGAGAAACAGACCCCCCCGGCAGCATCGAGCGTCTCTACCGAGTGAAGGAGCTGCTCTGCATGCCGGGCATCACCATTGAGGGATGGCGCGGCCCAAAGGGGCCATCGCAGAGCCATCGGTGCCAAGCTTTTGGCCACTCCTCGGCCAACTGTCGCCGCCCTGTTCGCTGTGTGCGATGCGGAGAGGGGCATGCTGCGACCGACTGTCAGCGGCCAAAATCAGAAGCCGCCACCTGCGCCAACTGCGGCCAAGGCCACCCGGCCAACAGCCGCCGTTGCAAGGCGCTGAAGGAGGAGGCGCGCAAGCGCAGCATCACCATCGCGCCGCCACTGCCGCCCTAACAACAGCGCCCCAAGAAGACCACGCACCCCACGGCCCGCCTGACTGCCCAACCCGCGGCCCGCCCAGCTGCCCAACCCACGGCCCGCACGGCTGCCCAACCCATGGCCCGCACGGCCCCTCAACCCGCGACCCGCCCTGCGACCCATGCCGCTACCCAACCTGAGGCCCGCCCCGGCCCCTCTACACACCCAGATGTGGAGCCGCTGGGGTCACCAACGTCGCCGCCGATAAAGCGCCCCCGCCTTGCCCAGCCGGGCGAGACAAAGGGCGCCACCATACGGACGCCAGCCAACCCGCCCACCACCTGAGGCGAAGAGGCGAAACCCCGGAGGAAGCGGGGCAAGAGGCGCCGCAATAAGAAGAAGGCGTCGGAAGAGCCCGCCGCCGAGCCGCCACTTGAGCCTGCCCAACCTGCGAGCCGCCCCCCACTGCCAGCCCGCCCCCGCCCACGGGAGCCGGCAGCACCCGCAGCTCTATCCTATCCACGGAGCGCCAGGAAGCTCCACTCATGGCCGCGCTGCTCGATGCCATCGACTTTATCAGCGCGGCCATACAGGCGATCGTGGATAGACGCGATCCGTTGCTGCCCCTGCTGCGGGGGCTCTCCACACTGAAGGCCACAATCGCGTCCGGACACAATGCCTAAAGGCATGAGGCTTGTGTACTGGAACCCGGACGGGATTGCCTCCAAGATGACTGACCTGAGGCTACTCGTGCAGGAGCATGATGTGCATGTCGTGCTTCTGTACGAGACGAAGCTGCACCCCAGCCGGGAGCTCCGACTGCCCAACTTCTTCGTATACCGCCGCGACGAGTTATCTCCGAGGGACGTGCCGTACAGAGGCACGGCGGTCCTCGTGAGACGGGACCTCGTCCATGAAGAGTTGGAGCTGCCCGCCTTCAAGACGATGCGGTCCCTAGGCGTCCGTCTGACGACCGCCGACATGGAGCTCAAAATCTTCGCAGCCTACAAGCCTCCCGGCGACGTCCACAACTTCCACCCGGAAGACATCAAAGCGATGATAGAAGGAGCGACCCCCACACTGGTCGCAGGCGATCTCAACGCCAAGCACCACCAGTGGGGGCCCCACAGCATCAACTCCGCCGGAAGGGCCCTACAGGAAGATGCTGAGAACTCCAACTACGAAGATCTCATCCCGGGGGCCCCGACACACTATCCGACGAACCCCATGCATCGCCCGGATGTACTAGACGTCGCCCTGGTCAAGAACGTACAGTTCCCCATCGCCATCGGGGAGCTGTACGACATCGACACCCCCCGTCTGCCTATCTTACTGGTCCTTGGGGTGGAGGCCGATCTCACGTCGGCACCGCGTCCAAGAACGAAGACGGACTGGCACAAATACCAGCTGGAGTTGAACACAACGCAGCTCCCCGGCGGTGTCTCTACCAAGGAAGAGGTAGAAGCCGCGGCAGTGGCCATCACCATAGCCATCACCACCGCTCAAGCCGCAGCCACCACCACCAAGCCACCGCCGTTCTTGCGGAAAGAGAGGCTTCCTCCACCCCTCCGTAAGAAGCTGGACCTCAAGCGCCGTCTTCGTCGAACCTGGCACCACACGCGCTGCCTTGTGATCAAAGCGGAGATCAACCGGCTCGGAGAAGAACTGCGCGCGGGCATCGTCGAGCTGAGGGGGCAGTCCTGGGAGCGCACCATTGACCAGGCCGATGAAACCGCCCTTCACCGCCTGAACCACAGCCTGACTTCGACCCCTCAGCCGGTCTGCCCCATGATCGATCACACGGGCAGGCGCCGCTACGCCGCACGAGATCGCGCCACCATCCTGGCGGACCACTTCGCTGGGCAGTTCCAGCCCAACCCCATCACCGACTACGAGCACAACGCCGCTGTTGTGGAGCGCGTAGAGCACTTCCTGGCGGCCCCCGCGCCTCCCCTCGCCGGCGACTACTTCATGTCGCCCCACGAAGTCCGGAAGGTGGCCTTAACCAGCGGAAGGCCCCGGACCCGGACGGAGTCGTCACGGGGGCCCTAGTACAGCTGCCAAGGAGAGCCGTCGTCTCGCTGACGCGGCTGTTCAACGGCATCCTGCGCACCAGTAACTTCCCCGCCCTCTGGAAGGAGGGCAAGGTGATCGTCATCCCCAAGCCGGGGAAGGACAGACGACACCCGGGAGGCTACCGCCCTATCACCCTGCTGCCTCATCTCACCAAACTGTTTGAGCGTCTGCTGTTACGGAGAATCCTGCCCCACATCCAGCTGAGGGCAGAGCAACATGGCTTCCGTGATAGCCACAGCACGACGCTCCAGTTGGCGAGAGTCCTGCACTACCTGGCGTCGGAGTTGAACAGGGGCCGATACACCGTCGGGGTCTTTCTCGACATCGAGAAGGCCTTTGACCGAGTGTGGCACGAGGGGCTCCTCTTCAAGCTCCTGGACGCAGGTGTGCCCCCAATGATCGGGCGAATCGTGGCCTCCTTCCTGCAAGACCGGCGGTTCTTCGTCTCGGTCGAGAATGCACACTCCCAGATGAAGGCCATCAGCGCAGGAGTCTCGCAAGGCAGCTGCCTTTCGCCGGTGCTATACACGCTCTACACCAACGACATCCCCACACTCGAGGGCCATCTCAAGGAGGGGGTGGAAGACGTTTTGCTCGCCCTCTACGTGGACGACAGCGCCTACTTCGCGTCGTCGCGCAAGATTGAACTCGCCTGCAGGAAGATGTAGCGACTTCTGGACCTGCTGCCGCCCTGACTGGACAAGTGGCGGACCGCGGTGAACTTCGGGAAGACAACAGCCTTGTTGACAACCCGTTCCCGCTGTCCAACCCCGCTACAGTTGAGGGGCCGGGACATCGAGTGGCAATCGACGGTGAAATACCTCGGTTGCAACATCGACTGCTCGCTGCGCATGGTCCCGATGGTGCAACACTGCATCAACCAGGCCAAAGCCGCGCGAGGAATGCTCCGGCCTGTCCTGTCGTCCAGCCTGCCTCTGAGAGCCAAGCTGCGGGTGTACAAGGCCTATGTGCGCTCGCGGCTCACCTACGCGGCTCAAGCATGGTACGCCCTGCTGTCGAAGACCCAGAAGGCACGGCTGCAGCGGTTCCAGAACATCTCCCTGCGGATGATCGCGGGAGCTGGGCGGTACGTGCGCAACACCACCATAATGAGGGATACCCGGATGCCCACCGTGGAGAAATTCGTCGCGCGGCTGGCACGGCGCATGTACGATTGCGCCGACAACAGCCGCCACGCACATCTCCACGATATTGCTCCGCATCACGCACGACCGCCCGAAGGCAGACCACTCCCAAGAGAGTTGCTGCTCATCCCACTGTCGCCTGTGTAAGCCCGCAGAAGAGGGCGGAAGCACGGCACAGTGAAGAAGAGGAAGCTCCCGCACCGTTGTCGCCAGTGTATGCCAATAGACGGCGAAAGCACGGCACAACGAAGGCCACGCGAGGCCCCTAACAAGTAGGGGCCACCCAAGACCGGGGGGGACGTCACCCCCCGAGTTGACGCCGCGGGCATGAGGCAACCAATAAGTCCTCGACCCCGCAACCGAAGTGGTTCTCGCGCTCCGCGCGAGAACGCACTCCGAAGACCCAGTCGTCTCCTTAAACAATCTGCTAAACAAGTTCCAGTCAGGATTCCCACCGGGTCATAGCACCGTCACGGCTCTGCTGAAGGTCACAGATAACATCCAGCTAGCCATGGACCGCAAACAGCTTTCCGTGTTGGCTTTACTTGATTTCAATAGTGCCTTCAACAGCGTAGATTTCGACATTCTCAGATCCGTGAACGTCTCTTCCTTCTCTGCCAGCTGGTTCGACTCTTATTTGAGAGATCGGCAACAGCGTATCAGGTCGGAGGAGACTTCCACTGAATGGTGTGACCTCCTTTCAGGCGTCCCTCAAGGTGGTATTCTTTCTCCTATTCTATTCTCGATTTTCATTAACTCCATCTCGGACATCCTGTCTTCAGATTTATCGCCACTTCTCTTATAACGATATAAACTCTGCTGTTGCGGCACTGTACGCTGATTTGGAGGGGGTGAAAAGCTGGGCTTCATCTTTCGGACTACTGGTCAACCCGAGCAAGTCCCAGGCTATGATTTTTCTTAGACATTCTCTTAACTTGTTACAGCAACAGCCCATTCCACCTGTCACTTTTAATGGTACCACTTTTAACCACGCTCTGCTACCACAAAATGTTCAGGCTTCTCAGCACCTAATGACCTCGTAGGGGCCCATGAGCTAAGAGGTAGCGTGACGATCAGGTGCCAAGAAGTGATGAACGTCGGCGATTCACCGAGCTGAAGTTATGTGGGGTAGATCTAACCTGGTCTGTGCTTCGGTCCCGTCAACCTCCTGTCTCTCTGCAAGGCCCGGGTGCACCCTAGGCTCTTCTTGGTAGACAGGTTCTTCAGTCAACCAGGTATGACTGGCGGGCTAGCGTGGTGAGCACAGTGTCCAGCACAGGTTATGTTTCTACTGGTAAATACAAATCGGGCACGAAAATCCGAACTTTATCTGGTTCGAGAGACACCGGCACACTTAGCTATATTAACAATCCTGAGGGAATCCCGAATACATTCCAGATGCCCTGCGATTTAATTTCAACACCCTGATCAAAACGCGTTTACATTGCGAGGGCTTTCGTCTGTCAGTTGTCAAAACTGCCAGATTGACAGCTAACGTCAAATTAAAATGACCGTTCAGAAACCATCGATCGAATATCGATTTGGAATCGAACAATCACCCGCCCGGACAGGCACCCACCTGTCCCCTAATCTACGGGCAGCCGAGACAACGTTGCTACCGCTCGTTTTAGAACCGAGCCTCCTAATAGAACCTCTGCAGACCGGGGGGTCCCGTCCTTGCCAGGGAACAAGTTAACAATGCGCCCCCTGCGCCAACGTAGTGGCGGTAGGTTAGCATCCTTAACCAGAACGAGGTCACCAACACTAGGGGGGCTAGTTTTGTCAGTCCACTTAAGGCGCTGTTGTAAGATATGCAGATACTCGAGCGACCAACGCTTCCAGTAATTCTGAGTAAACTGCTGCAACATCTGATACCTTGACAACCGATACAATTTCACTCCCTCGAAGGGGTGCTCGGGCAACGCGTTAAGTGGCTGTCCTATCAAGAAATGGCCTGGGGTCAGAGCCTCCAGGTCATTTGGATCCGAGCTGAGCGGACATAACGGTCGCGAATTGAGAACGGCCTCGATCTTACAAAACAATGTCGCGAGCTCCTCAAAAGTCAGCGCGGTCTGACCTACTATACGCCCTAAGTGCGTCTTAGCTGACTTAACTACGGCCTCAAAAATCCCACCCCAGTGGGGGCAAATCGGTGGGCTGAAGGTCCACTGTATACCCCGACGGGAGAGGGCCGTTCCAATATCCACTTTATTTACATTCAAAAAGTTGACTATCTCTCGTAAGTATCGTTCCGCATCTATGAAGTTAGTGCCGTTATCAGAGCGGATCAAAGTTGGAAGTCCCCTTCGAGAAACAAACCTATCCAAACAAGCAATGAAAGCCTCTGTCGAGAGATCAGCAACGAGCTCGAGATGTACCGCCTTGGTGGATAAACAAACAAACACACATAGGTACGCCTTGTATTGCTTAGCGGTACGCAATCGTGAACTCTTCACCATAAACGGTCCTGCAAAATCCGTACCAACACCTGAAAACGGTCTGACCTCATTCGACTCATCAGGGGGCAAGTCCCCCATGTGAGGTTGCATCGTGGCAGCCTTAAGTCGATAACAAGGCATGCACCGAAACACGATGTTCCGTATGGCACGGCGGGCAGATAAGATCCAAAACTCCCGCTGGAGCGTGGCCAACAACGCGTTACAGCCGGCATGCGCGTTTTTAATATGACGATCAGTCACCAGCAATCCAACTAACTGTCCCCCCTTGGGGAGCAGAAGTGGGTGACGAGCCGAATACGACAGATTCGCATTGCGCAATCTTCCTCCTACCCGAAGTAACCCGGTCGAATCAACAAAGGGGCTGAGACGCGCGACGGCTCCCTTCAATTTCGAACGTCCACTTCGTATAATCTCCAATTCTGCCCCAAACTTCGAGGACTGTACCAACCGGACCAAATTCAACAGCGACTTGTTTCGCTCTGCCGGAGTCAGAATAGGGTTCAACGTTCGCTGATCACGAGGAGTACGACAATTTCGAGCGAATCTCCTAATCCAAGTGGACACGTTTATCAACTTGTCAAGTGAGCTATACCGGTCCAGCAGAAACCCGGCGTCAGGGTCCTCAGCCTTCTGTGTAACATGCACGGCCGCCCTGGGGCCATGATCCGAAGATACTACTACATGGCTGTGGGGCCAGTCCGATTCTCTCTTGGCAAGCCAGGGTGGTCCCCACCACAAATGGTGTCTAACGAGTTCAGGAGCCTGACATCCCCTGGATGCACAATCAGACGGGTTCAATTCTCCTGGTACATGTCTCCAGGTCAGTGGGACCTCAGACGACACATTCTGGGAGACACGGTTCGCAACAAAAACCTCTAAGTTATGGACCGAAGCCTTCAGCCAGCACAAAACAATCTGGCTGTCCATCCAAGCGTACACCGTATCCTCCAAAACCACTGACCCACGCAACACTGTTAGAGTGTGATTCAAAAGTTTGGTCAAAAGAGCAGCCCCGGACAGTTCCAGTTTTGGAATCGTCATCCTTGTCCGAATAGGCGCTACCTTGCTTTTTGCCAAAACCAAACGCACGTCGACCTCCCCGGTGGAGGTGACGGTTCGCAAATAAACCGCTGCCGCAAACCCTCGTTCAGAGGCATCACAAAACCCGTGAAGGGTTGCCCTGTAATCCCCAGCAGGGACCAATTTCCTCGGCAGCGATACATTATTTATGTCCGATAGCGAGGTGAACATTCGCGTCCAATCAGTCAACAAATCACCTGAGAGGTGGGTCTCCCAGGTCAACTGAGCCGCCCATAGCCTTTGCATAAAACATTTGAGAGCAAAGGTGACTGGAAAAATCCATCCATTCGGGTCGAACGTTCTCGCAATCGTTGACAGTACTGACCGCTTCGTCCAGGCCTTCGGTGTTTCTAAAACCACCCGATAGGTAAACTCATCATGGACGGGCCGGTACTGAATTCCAAGCACTGACAACATGTTAGGGTTGTCAGGATTCTCAAAAACGTGCGGGTCTTGTTGAAACTCATCTGGGAGACCAGCCATCAACTCAGGGGAGTTGGACATCCACTTGCGTAGTTCATAGCCGCCTCGTTCCAGCAATTGAATGAGCTCGTCACGTCGGTCCAGAGCTTCCTCTACACTGGCTGCCCCTGTGCAGACGTCATCGACGTACAAATCTTGCTCCAGGATAGCGGCGGCTCTAGGATAGCTCACACGGTCACGCGACGCCAACTCCCGCAGGGTACGCATCGCCAAATACGGGCTAGACCGTAACCCATACGTGTTCGTGTTTGACTGGCTCGGCCGTGGACTCACGCCAAAGTATCAACTGATACCTTCTGTCAGCCGGATGAATCACCGTTTGCCTAAACATCATCCGAATGTCTGCGACAAATACAATCTGGTGTCTCCGAAAGTCCGAAAATATCCGAAATATCACGACTCAACTTGGGTCCCGAATGTAGACACTGATTCAGGGACATCCCGTTCGAGGTAGGTGCTGACCCATCAAAAACAACTCGAATCTTGCCGGTAGGGGTTCGCAGGACGGCATGGTGTGGAAACAATGATCCTCAGATCTCCAGTCCACACCCGATACCGACATGTGTCCTAACGACTCATACTCCCTCATGAAATCGACGTATTTTTGTTTAAATACGGTGTCCCTTGACATCCTACGCTCCATCGACATCAATCTCGTCTCAGCCATCTTCCTAGATTCTCCTAGTGGCGGTCGATCGGCCCTGAAAGGCAGTCGAGTTACAAAACGACCAGAACGAAGGCGACCAGTACTATTCTGGTAAAACAACTCGCACTCTTCTTCGTCTGCATCGACTCGACGAACGGTGGGAGGTTCCTCTGTCTTCCAGAAACGTTGGATAGCGTCTGACAACGCTGAGCCAATAAGTATGCCATCTGACTCGGCAGGCCTAACCATTGGCAATACCGGACCCATGATCACGTGACCAAACTTAGTATGGTAGGTTGTGGAATGCACTCCCTGGCACCATCAGGGACAGTCCTACTCTCAATATATTTAAAAGTCGCGTGAAGAAGCATTACCTCTCTCTTTAGAATTACAGGTAGTATGTATGTAAGTATTTATTAGCACATTTATATATAATAATAGTAGTTAGTATTATATTATAAGTATTTAGTATATAATTATAGCCATTAAATGTTTTATTTAATTTATTAATATTTATGTAAGTACTCATTTATTTCGTAATATTATTGTACACATAGGTCTACCCCTGCTCAGCAATCAACATCTCCAACTTTAACCTGGTTTGCTGGAAGAGATCTCTTATTAGAGATATGCTCGCCTTTGTACACTATTTTTATGTAACTCTTTTTTATATCATTTGTGTGCAATAAAGAAATTATGAAATTATGAAACATCAGATAAAATTGTTATTTTTAATAAACTGTTATTGTCTACCGGAATTGGGCCGCAGATTAGATTAGCTAGAGGAATAAATGCATTCTGGAGTACAATTGGTCCACAACCTGTCATTGTCAGCAAGATAAATTACAATTAAAAGAAGAGATAAATTACAATAAAAAAGGCACCTTAAACTAAGTTTGAAGAAAAACCTGTTTTAGGGCCCATATTGTCTGATAGGAGAGGCCATTTAATGTGTGGCCAAATAATAAGTACTGCTATCCAGGAATATCTAAATCAAGTGTATGAACGTTGTGTTTTTGTGCCTCAATCACGCTAAAACGGCTGAACTGATTTGAATGAAATTTATGACAGATATAGTTAATGAGCTATATTAACAAATACGTTTTGTCCGACTGCTCCAGAAGGAGGGTAACGTTATATCGGTAAATGATCATTCCTGTAGATGAAGTTTTGGGCATCAGCTAGTATATAGTTATATTATAAAATTTTATTTATAAAAGTATAAGATGTAGATAAAAAAAACAAATTAGGGATTTGTGTGAAAAACATCAACAGATATTTCTGCGGTTAATTGGGTAATTTATTATAATTTAGAGGTTTCTACACTACTAGTTCTACATTTTTGGTAAGTTCCAAATTTTGCTTTATTAATCGGTTCCGATTTAAAATATTCACTTAATATTTTGTCAATGTTTAGAGTTTTGTTAATTTTCTTATACAAGCGAGTTGCTCTGCCGAGATACTGATTTTACGTCGTTTTCCCAGGAAAGGGCAGCTTCACAACTGTCAACTATAGCTATTGGTGGCGACAACGTCAGCCATCAAATGAACCACAGCCTCCTTGAAAAGTTGCTTCCTCAAATTACCCACATTATCAACTTCTCTCTATCTGATAGGTCCTTTCCTAGGCTAGAAGCACTCGTTGTAACGGCATTAAAGGCTAAGGTCGAGCCACCGCTATCAGTAGCTATGATCGTCTATTCTACCTACCCCAAAAAGAGATGTCCCGATTCAGCTGTAAAAATTGTATGTTAAGAATGATAAGTCTGAATTTTTTGTTCGTTGAGAAGTTCGTTAGGCGTACAATAGTCGAACGGAAGATTGGTTCAGGAAGTTACGGTTTCAAGTTAGACAGAGAAAGCATATATGCCCGCAAGCCGGTATTTCGCATCAGTTAGCGGTGTATTGCGCCAGATCGATCGTTGTTGTATTTTGTGTGATGGTACTATTTATTTTTTTGTATATATGGGCGCTTGGAACTTCTTTTAGTGGTCGACCACAATTTATAATATTTGTTTGGGATATCGTATAGATATCCGTCGTACTTTAACGACGTGAGTACTCAATGATATTTCATGTGCTCGCTAGTAGCGGCTTGTAGTGGTTCCAATTATATAATTAGTTCACGGCAATAACGATCCGAATAGACCGGTTTACACAATTGCGATTTGATTTTCCGAAATGGGTTTGAACTAGCGGTTACCTCAAAAGGTCCGTAACGTTTTGAAACCTTCAACTCTGCGCAATTTGAGCTGGATGTTATCGAAACGTTGTCATTAGCGCTTTTGGAGATCTAACCCACACCACAGCGAAGTGCATACTTCGGTAAATACCGATCTATAAATCTCACTGACCTCAGCACGTCCTCGACCGAGCCCAATCATTAATATTTGACTCAGCCTACACATTAGACCTCCAGCGAAATTTACATTTAATTTAAAGATGCAACTTGAATCCAAACCGATCCAAGGCAAAGCAAAACAATCTACCCGGTCCTAAACAATGAACTTTAGACTGTAATTTGATCTCTTCGCGCGTCCCCGACAACACTCAAATGTCAAAATATCAACAGGATAGGTTATCTGTGTTGACACCGGTTTAACTTTGTTCTGAATTTGTTATTTCCATCCGCGGAACCTCATCGATCAAACAGTCTCCCTATGCCCTGCCAACCTAGGTTTAGCCGTAACTAAACTCCTGTCTAGCCTTGTCTAAAATCCTAGTGTTATACCACGTCCATTATCGACACCACTCGAAAATGGTTGAGTTTGATTTGAATGTGCTTGTATGTTTAATGACTGTGTGTGTGGGAATTTCAAAACTCGCTACTCGAAAGGAATGAGGAGAGGATTAGCCCGCGAATATCCTAAGAGCCAATCCAGGAACCCTATGGTGAAGAAAAAAGGAATTTAGGGTCGCTCCAAGCCCAGACTCAGACTCAGATCAATTACCTACAAGTTCTTATCTAACGACCCAAGGATAGTTTTGGAATTTGGGGTAGGTTGATTTCAAAGATAGGAACCGAGGTATATCTCGGCGCTTCAGACACTCACGAAAATCCACTGTAACACGCAATCACAATTCGTCCAGTTCAGACGCGTAAAACGGCAGACCGAAACTGTTTAGAATTCCTGAAAGACGAATGTCACAGCAGCTTGACGCAGAGACTGAATGCATCCCCTTCCCACGCGCTCGTATTTATAGACCCCACATGTCTGAAAAAAAATGGCGTCCTTTGCGAAACACGCGCTGCCCAAGCGAAAGCTTCTTATCTCTAACTACACAGTGTCTAATTTCAACCAAACATGCCATGCAGATCCGCCGTTCTACAAATTGTGTGTACGCATAGTTTCTAATCAACCATTGGCTATCACTCAAATCATTTGGTATTGCCGATACACAGAATTTGTCGATCGCTGGCTATAAAAGCTTGTTGCGATTAATTAAGCCTTCCCGACCGCTAGCGTCTTAGACAAAGATCACTGGAATGATATTCAAACCCGTGATGTCAAACTCGCCACATCGTACCAAACAAACGTAATTGTATATTTGCAGTCAAAATCAAAATCAAAATCAAAATCAAAAATCATTTATTTCTATAGGATGTTGTTACATCACTTAGATCCGTCATTACATTTTTTTGGGTGAGTTCACTAACACAATGGCGGAATCTGTGGAGAAGAGCTCACCGAAGAAACTCCACAGTCGTCGCATCTTTTGCGTTTCCTTTTTTAAATAAAATATTGTCAAATTACAAAATGAATGCTAATTATATATCGAAACAGCCTGTTACTCAAACAATCTATTCCCATGGACATCTGTCCTCTAAGTAATCAGATATCCTATAGTAACCTTTTTTATACAATTTCTGTTTTATTATTATTTTAAACTTGTCTAAAGGTAAGTTTTTAATATCAGTAGGGACCTTATTGTAATAGCGTATACAATTGCCTTTAAAAGAATTACTAATTTTATGTAGTCGGCTTACATAAGCAACCAACTTGTCTTTATTTCTAGTATTAAAATTGTGTATATCAATGTACTTCTGAAAATTAGTTATATTTCTTTTTACATACACAAGATTGTCATAGATATATTGAGACACAAATGTCAGAATATTGATTTCTTTAAACTTTTCCCTCAGTGACACTCTAGGCCCTAATCTATAAATTGCACGAACAGCCCGTTTCTGCAGAATAAATATACTATTAGCATTCGCAGCGTGACCCAACAATAAAATACCATAGGTCATTAGACTATGAAAGTAACTAAAGTAGACTAGTCTAGCGGTGTCTACGTCGGTAAGAGCTCTAATTTTTTTTACTGCAAACGCTGCCGAACTCAGTCTGTTCGACAATTTATTTATATGAGGATCCCATTGTAGTTTGGCGTCTAAAGTAATGCCCAAAAAGACAGTCGACTGCACAAGGTCCAATCTCTGTCCTTTTATAAATATGTCTGTAGTTACCGGGTTCACATTGGGTAACACGAATTTAATACATTTAGTTTTCTTTTCATTAAGTAATAAATTGTTAACAGTAAACCAGTTCACTATACTAGAGATAGCATTGTTTACCTCGTCATAATTTGAT
Organism: Argyresthia goedartella; assembly: GCA_949825045.1. Lineage (NCBI taxonomy): Eukaryota > Metazoa > Arthropoda > Insecta > Lepidoptera > Argyresthiidae > Argyresthia > Argyresthia goedartella. Next base: position 22,041,283 of record OX463828.1, read on the forward strand.
TGCTGTCTTTTAACTTTAAATATCAAAGAAGTATCATCGGCAAACAATACTAACCCATGTTTTGCTTTAAAAAGGTATGAGTTTTTCAAATATTTTGCTAAGCGTTGGTAGTATCGATATGGGTCTAAAATTGGTGGGGTCTGATGTACTAGCTTTGAATAAAGGTATAACTTTACTTAGTTTCATCAAGTCAGGAAACACACCATTATCTATACATTGATTAAATATACAACAAAGGTGAGGTGCAATACAATCTACAATGGAACTAATAATTTTTACTGGTAGACCATGGGCGTCAGCTGTCTTTTTCATTTCCAGGGATTTAAACGCTTTTACAATGTCTTCATTATTTACGTGCCTAAATTTAAAATCTGTTTTACATTCCTCAAAGTTTTGTTTAAGTATAGATTCAGCAGCAGCGGGAGATGAATTTAAAGACTTGGTTGTTGTAACTGGAATGTCCGTAAATAAATTTTCGAAAGCTTTTGCTACTTCTAGGTCTGTACTTAGCAATTGATTATCTATTTTAAGCTTGAAGTTATTATGTGTAGCTTTGGCCTTTCCAGTCTCTCTGTTTATAATTTGCCAAGTCGTTTTCATTACATTGCTACAAGATTCAATTTTGTTTTTAATTAAATTAGATTTAGCTACGGCACAAACGCGTTTAAACATTTTTGAATAACTACGAACATAATCTAGAAAGGCCGTATTTTTGTTATATGATTTCTCTTCATAGAGTTCATATAATCTTCGTCTGCTCCTATGAATTCCAACTGTCACCCAATTACTAAACAAAGCTTTGTTATTAACTTTTATAGTTTTTGATTTAAATACCGTATCATATTCATTTTTGACAAGGTTAAATACTGAGTTGTACAACAAATTTGGATCGTCACTGTATGGTATTTCCCATAGTTTATCTAAAATATTATTCCTGTAGTGTTCAAGCCGAGTGTCACTAACGGGCACACATGTAATATCCTCTTTTTGGTCCTTTTTTATTTTAATATTGAATATACCTATCTGACCAGAGTGATCAGAGGTTAATTTATTGATGACCGATTTGAAAATGGGCGTAATGTTAGTAAATATATTGTCAATGCAGGTAGCAGATGTTGCAGTAATTCTAGTAGGCTCCAAAAACAGATAGTTCATGTTGTGACATAAAAATAAAGATTTTAATCTAGTACAAATATTATTATCCTCTAACAGATTAACATTAAAATCACCACAAATTATAAAAAAATTGTTTTTATCGCTGATTTTAATCAACACTTCATCCATTTTCTTTTCGAATAAATCAAAGGATGAATCTGGTGGTCTGTATACTCTCATTACAATAAGTTGTTCAAGTTCAATACAGGCTATTTCCATGGTACGCTCAACAGACAGGCTCACTATGTCAACTCGTTCCTTATATTTAAAACTATTATTTACAAGTATTAAGGAGCCACCGCGATCAGCTGTTTTTTTGTTGAACGAACTAGCAACGTGGTGGTTATTAAAGTTGAACATGAACTGATAACTCTTTAAAAAGTGCTCTGTTATACATAAAATATCAATATTATTACAGTTCATGAATAACTCAATTTCCAGTTCTTTACTTAACATGCCCTGTATATTTTGATGAACCACGTTTAAAATATTCTTACTTTTACATTTTTCATTACTAGTAACTTGATTTAATGGGCAAGATGAAGGTATATTTATACAAATATTAATATTACTGCCAGAGTTACTCTCTGTTGTCCTATGGGTTAATTTAAAGAGCTTGGAACAGATTCCAAGGAGTACATGTCATTATTAATACACTGCTCAATAGAAGCAGGCGTTTCATTAGTCAAAAACTTGACTGAGTTCAAAATAAAATAAGATAGTGACTGCGCTATCTGTTTTGTATAAAACCTAGATAGGTAATACCTATCCTTAGTCAAATAAAAATATTTTCCAATACAAATATTGGTGTCTATGAAATGAAATTATTCAGTATGACGACATGTCAATGTGTGTATAAATGTATTATAATCATGTCTTATATGATTTTCATGTTGTGACAAAGATTGGCTGAAGGGAAACGCAAACAAGATTATTCTATCTACATTTTGTAAAGAATTTAATTTGGAAAAGTAATTAGTAATGAGTTTTTTAGATACATTTTCCCTTCTACCAATTAAAATAATTAGGGTGGTTGGTTCTAAAAACTGCGATGACAACACTTTGTTTAATATTTGTGAATATGTGGCGCCAGGCATACAGTTATTTAATATTGCCTGGCCCACGCGCTGACTAAGTTGTAAACCCATATTTTTTCCAAGTTCATCGCTGTACATTATATACCTATCCTTTGTCCGAGAGAAGGAGGCGTTATTGATAACACTATTAGTACTCAAGTCGACTGACGGCGGCGCCTGGGTCAGTATCAGCTGTTCGGCCGGCTGCTCGGCGGGACACACGGTCGGCACGGAACAGTCCGCTGGAGCTTGTTTACAATCACAGATGTGATTGTCGGTCAAAGATATGAAAGTGTCATAATTATACTTACACATCTCCAACAAACTATTCATAGCCGACACATGTTCCTTAATTTCGTATTGTGCTGACTCATATTGACGTGTAATACTTTGTAATGATGAGTTTAAAATATGCATATCTGACTGGAGTCGCCGTGTGTCACATTCATACTTTTCTGTAGTTTTTTCCAAACATAATCTACAATCATCGATTTCGTTAATTAATTCGACACGTTCCTTGCTACAATTTACATTTTTACAAAATATTTTATTTCTATTAGCTAGTTTTTGTGTTTTTTTTATATAATTATTCAATTTAACATATTTCTTTAAATTATTTTTACTACAGCTCATAGTGGTTACTGATTGCGATCTATTAGGACTATCACACGTGAGATCACAAGCTGTTAGGTCAATAGTTGGTATGCCAGTTTGGCTCATGACCTCATTATATAAGGCCCTGGTTGTAGCACTGTCTTGCTGTTCCTCCCGCTCGCTGAGAACTTGAAGCTCGTGGTGTGCCTCTGTAAGCTGTTGTTCAAGTGATTTTATGTGTTGCAATGCTACGTGGTGGACATCATGACACTTGTAAAATGAGTCGACTTGGTGTTGTAGTTCATCTCTCTGGGCACTGAGATCCTGGCATTGGATGTCCAACTCACTGAGCTCTTCTTTTAGCGCCGAATTTTTCTTAATTTGCTTTTCTATCTCCTCTTCACACTCATCTCGTTCTCGTAGAAGTATTTCACAAAGCTCTTGGCTCTTCTTGAGCTCCAGCAAGGTCGCTTTCAGCTTCAACTCCACATCGCGTGTGCTCATCTTGCTTCGTGTCAGCATTGCACCCTTTTTCGCCTGAAAAAAAAACCGCGAATAGGTGTCAGTGTATGACCGGGTGGAATACTAGCGAACACTAGGGAGTTTATTGCACAATGAAGGTGGTTAGTGTGTGTTTTTGTTGAATGTGGCAGAATGTTGCGTCTTCAACTTTGCTTCCGCTTTTGCCAAGTAAAGAGAGACAAAACGGTACCTGAGTGAGTGTACGGCAAGTGTTTCACTTATATGAAGGTTTGTTTAGTTTGTTACGGGTGTGAAAGGTGAGATTATTGATATAAATACAGAAATAAAACGATACTTCCCCCGTTTACGTCGTTGCTATTTGAACTGATTTTGACAGTTCAATCGGCCGGTACAATCGGTCTTGTTTTTTCCAAAGCTTGTATGTTTGCACAGCTGTTTCTTATCTACACATTATTTAATCACTAATTACTACTTAAATTAAGTTTACTCGTGCAGAAAAGCAATTTTGACTAATTTAATTAAAATAAAAACTACAGAGCTGTTTACACCGTCAGCTATTCGGTCTGGGGTTGCCAGCCGAAGAAGAAAACAAGAAGTCAACATAATATCTTTCTCCGTATCGTTCCATAATAACCTTCCATTATTTAGTTATTCATAATTTATTCAGCGCGCAGCCAAATCGGCTCTGATCCCTACACATTTCGCAGGAATGCGCCAAAAAAAACCTGACCTGACCTCTGTTCCTGGAACCAACCCTGAGCTACTCAAAAACCCAAACGTTAACTGAACCGACTCTTGTATTCAATGTGTGTAACAATACAGCGCGGCGATGGGCTAGCCCTCTGTCACGCAAAATGAAGTATCAAATGTACTGACTCTTATGTACCATTACATCTTCATCCCACTGCCCTCAAATTCCAATCCTTCCTCCTTCAAAGATTATAGGCCCATATCTATCTTACCCATTCTCTCCAAGGTCATTGAATCCATAGTCCATTCCCAACTCTCCTCCTACCTTTCATCAAACAAAATTCTCAACCCATACCCATCTGGGTTCAGACCAGGGCATAGTACTACCACAGCACTTTTAAAAGTCAGTATGTATGTCATTACAGCTAGCCACGGATCAGAAATTGGTCACGGTGCTAGCCTCTTCATAAGCGATTATCCGGAAAGGCGTTTGCTTTACGGCAAATCCGTTTTAGCTATAGTTGGTATCAAAATACCAACTAATGCTGTATCGCCCATATCTTGAAACAAACGGTGTTAAGGAAAAGCAGAGGAAAAACTAAAATGCTCGCAATAACAACTGGGGCACGTTTTGTGAATAAACTTTTATGCCATAGCGTAACATAAATATTCAATAAATCATAAACGTGACTGCACTTGGAGTTCTTACTGAACTTTGGACCACTATTTGCATCATTAATCTTATGTACCTATCTAGTTCTTAAATATGACACTTTATTTATGTTATCTAGTTACTATCTGCATAATTCACTCATATATCAAATATCTCGCTTCCAGTGGGTTCAATGATGATGGCATCGTCATTATAATTGTAGCACATAACGTACTAAATATTGTCTCATATTATTAAAATAAATCTCGTATCGGCGTCTTATGATATTCAGGTCAAAAATTATTTAGATAGATGTAGCTTTATATGTATTTATAACATTGATTGCAGCACCAGTCAAATTAAAAATTCACCAATTACAGTACGATTATTTTACACGAGCTGTATTTTTTTGCGATGCGATTGGTCCATTTCAAATTTGAATGGCATTGCTTCGGATATCAGGAATAGATAAGGCAACTGCTCAAAACAATCAGTTGAGACGGGTTATGTTTTATATCGCAATGTTAAACGTCTCGACTAGCAAATGAAAAGAAACAAAGTTCTTGGACGTTTTTGTGTCCCAGTTTCCTATTCCCATGGTTCTGTGTATCCTAAAATGGGGCCACCCACCAGCGGAACCGGCTCTAAACAGCTCGGCTGTGTTCGGCCTGTAGGTGTCGAGTGACGCGCTGAGTTCCATGAGAGGCTTCATTATCGCCTTCAAGTGCTGCAGCTGCTCGCACGCGAAGATCAGCCACGAGCAGAACATCACGTCCATGAGGTTGCAGACGGACATGGAGAGGAGGAGCCAGTAGACCTGGGAAAGAGAATAGTTCTTATTTGGTAAATAACTAAGCGTCACGCGTTTTCATATACTGTAAGGTTTCGTAAATTCATTTCTTGCACAAGGTCATCTGATTTTTCGAATCGATTCACTTGGTGAAGCGATTCGAATAGTTTAGTTGAATTTGGTGTTATTATGTTGGCAACGCCTGCTGGTTTCCTACTAGCTGCATTTGGTGGCGCTAGAAGTATATTTTCAAGGGAATATTGAAATGATGAAACATGACTGTAATTATATTGTGCTCACATTACACACCCTTCTTGGTTTTGTTTTCAGAGGTAAGGTTAATTTAAACTTTAATTATGTAGGCTGCATAATCAAAACCCATGAGTGACTATTGATCATGTAAGTTATTTTCTTCCAGGATGAAAACATCTAAGCTTAGGAAGCCGATTAAGTCAAAAGCACGGCAAATGGTGTTTAATTTGTTCCTTTATTTCTTTAATGAAGCCAATATATTTAAAAAAGACAACGATGTTTTTTTAATAAAGTTCAGGACCGTGTTACAATAGCTATATGAATTTCATGTTTAACTTTTCGTTATATCATGAAGCAAAAAATCGAAATCAATCAATGAAATTATCATCACCGAAAAAAGGAAGACCTAAAGGTAGCTTTCGGTTGGGATTGGATAATTTAGAATATTGTGCTATTCGAAATATCATTTACAATTTTTTTATACACTGACGAGCAATGAAAAAGTTCCAGTGACATAGCACCAAATTACTCCTAAACGATAAAGGCTAGATTTATGACGCCATCTGCAATATTAAAGTACATTTAACAGCGCATCAGAATATTACCAATTAAAAACGTAAAAATTGTGTTAAAATTTTAAATTAAATGTTTTAAAAAATCGGATGGGTGTTTGTCGGCATTTTGTGGGTGGAACTTTTTCATTGCTCGTCAGTGTAATTCTCAAAGAAAGCCAAACTGTAAATTACTTGAGAAAAAATTTAATGGAAGCTAATAACTTCAAAGGCAAGTTTCTGAAAACTGATACCAACAGACGACTACTTATGAAAAAGCAAGATATACGTTTAAAAAGGATCAAATATTTCAGAGAAATACAACAACTGAGGGATTCTGGTAGAAACATAGTATTTATGGATGAGCCATACGTGCATACATCGAACACGACAGGTAAAACTTTGCAATATAGCAGCAAAAAGAGTACAAACAACCAATTTCCAAAGGAAACCGAATATTAAACATGCAAGCAATGTATTGGCTTCATTGCAGGGGCTGTGTATGTTGCTAAAATGTGTCAATTTAGAAGGCGAATATCATAAAGAAATAAACGTGGAATTTTATCAAACTTAGCTACGCAGTCAATTGATTCCCAACTTGCCTCCTTATAGTGTGTTGGTAATTGATAACACCCCATATCACAATAAGCTGTCTGTGAAACCACTAAACTCACACACACCCAAACCACAAATGATAGCCTGGTTACAACAACATAATATTCCGCATGAGCCAAACAAATTTAAATCAGAATTTCACGAAATTATAAAATACACAAAGAAAGATACACATAATTTGCGATTGATCGTAGAATGGATAAACACGGGCAAAAATTGTACTTTTACCACCATTCATTCTGATTTTTATCCCATCGAAAATATTTGGCCACAAATATAACAACTCGTGGACAAAAAAAAATTGCAATTATTGTCACGTCAGATAAAGGAATATTTAAAAAATATCAATAATATAGGACCTGATGGAAAAAAATCGTGATCATGCCGTTAAATGCGAAGGTGAATATAGATAATTCGACCGAGGAATCGATAGTTTTGCCGATGAAATTAATATTTACATATTTACTAAATACAAATCCTTTTCAAACTTGCTTTCAAACGGTTGTATCCACTTAAGTAGATATCGTCTCCAGAACGCTCGGAAATAAGACCTTTGCCGAATAGTGGCGAAGATTTCTATTGGCATTATTAGTTTTGGAGCACTGAACGAGTAACTCAGCCATATTTATGTGAATCCCTGACCTTGTAGATTCATTACGAGTTTGCTATGAGAAAGTGCCATACTGTCCTTTCACATATTGGGAAATGACACGTGTACCAATGACAATGAATCCTTTTATTGAACTTCGGAAAACAGTAATGATTAATGTAATATATGGAGCTCTAGTAAAGTTTATCTCTTTCTCAACATAGTTTATTCTTAGCACCCACACAACCCAAAATGTTCGGTGTTTTTCGTACCTGTCGCATAATTGTGGTCCCAAGGATTCACTGTCTAAAACAGTGACCTTACAAACTTACAAAACATTTCATGCAATTATGTAGATGTGTAATTTTTGCAACAAATGACAATGATCTTTAATGTAAGCTATCAACCTACTCGTAGTAAAGAGATCACTAAAACAAGTGACGGCCAAGAGGAGATCTAATGTTCAGTCAGCACACCACCTGCCAGATGGACGGACTACAAAGGAGGTTAGCCGGAAAACAATTGACATTTATTTTTATTTTTTATTTATTAATACAGTTTAATGGACAACCATTACAGACTAGGTCCAATTAGTTGTAAAGATACAAATATGCAAAGATCATACTATTCCATTTAAACCCGATTTAAACATAACAGTAAAACATATCATTATAGTATCGTCATGTCAGTTCAATAAATATCAATAATAATAATAAATAAAAAATAAAAAAGTGAATGCAGTCAATTGGAATAAAAATTCAGTTCATTATATTTTAATTACATAACTTAACCCTGTCACACAGTCCCCTCCCAAAACCTTTCACATTCTCACACAATATGCCTCCACGTAGGTGTGAAGGCATGTAGGTGTGGAGGCTTTCAACAGTGGATTACCTAACAGACGATGATTATGATGAAAGAAATTTACCTGAAAAGCAAAGGCAAAGATGTACATAGGGCCGGCCATAGCATCGAAGGGGTACCAAGCCTTCAGTGGAAGTCTCGGAACCGGTTCAGTCAAGGTATCATTAGTTTCCTTGTCGGTGATGAAGCGAACTGATTCACCGAAAAAGGTTAAAGTCACCCAGCCTGAAAGCAAATTAGTTACTTAAGGGATACAGCTTATTTGTGAACCGAACACGTTATGTTAAAATAAACTTGCTGAGTGTGAGCTTGAACCATTGAATACAATCTTGTCTGTTTAATAATTAATTTTTCGCTCAGAACTTATAGAACGTACAGAACGTAAAGGTAACTTTTTCTCCTCCTCCTGAGTTGGACTGTATTGTTTAATGACGAGTACAGATGTCTATCAAACACTGATTTACTCGGTAGATATAGCTATTGCTAAGCTATTACTACAAATAATATTGCTTATACAATTACTATAATACCACAGTAGTACCTGAATGTGAAATGTTTTCATAACTTTGTATGTGTTCCTTAAGCTCAAACAACTCCTTATTGGGAAATACCGGGATGAAATTATTTTTCATCACTTACTTATAACAGCTAAGGCGGTGATCGCACAGATGAAATACAGCAGTCTCCTCATCTTGGTCAGGGCGAGCTGATGGTATCTGGCGTCGGACTCCGTGAAGAGGGGGTGACTGTTCGACTGGTTCCATACCGCAAGGGTTCTGGTGCAAACAGACGTATTAAAAGGAGTATAAGGGTGATATGACCATTTCTAAAATAAGTCAAAATATAAATCTGCGGGGTTGCGGTTCGAGGCCCTTCCTCCCAAGAGGACCCGTTTGAATCCCGGCTGGGGCGAAAAAAATAGTTCTTGGATGTTTATCATGGATGGGATACCAACATATTATCGTCACTGTTTCATGAGCCCACGACAAATGGTATCCTAGAGTGGGGCCAGTAGCAAAGTATGTGTCTGTACATGAATGTTAACGATTGTGTATATTAATGAACCCACCGTGTGGAGTGCTCCTTGGTAAAATGGGTTTCATGCTTGCTTGTCACACAGGAGATACAGGTTCAAATCCGGACCATGTACTAATGAGATAATTCATGTGTTTCGGACGACACGTTAAGCTGTAGGTCTCGGCTACTATCGCTACTTGGTAATAGTAGTCGTAAAACCCCTTTATCAACTCGCACTGAGCCAGCGTAGTAAAGTATGGCTTAATCTTACTCGTATACCGGTAAAAGCCTGTGCCCTTCGGTGGAGACACTAATGGGCTATATTTATTTTTTTAATGTCCCAACCGAAGGTCACATCCGATCACAAGTAAGATTAAGCCATATACCACCAGCTGGCTCAGTGCGGGTTGGTGGAGATAATCTCATATTATGATCATCTAAGACGACCTTGGTGGCGCTGCGGTTGTGGCCCTGCCTACCAAGCAAGAAGTCCCGGGCTCCTCCCCCAGCTGGGGATAAAGAAAAAAACCAGTGCTTAGATATTTATATGTGTGTGACGTCGCTGTTTCTGGTTCCCACTAAACAGGGTATCTTAGTGAGGGGCCAAAAGCAATGTATGTGCCTGTATCTAAATGTTTATCTTTATAATGAGCTCCGTGATCTAACGGGTTTCACGCTTGTTTCTCACACAGGAGGTGCGAGTTCGATTCCTGGCCATGTACCAATGAGATAATTAATTTATCTTAAGTACATTATCGGACGTTCAGTGTTTCGGATGACACGTTAAGCTGTAGCCGGCTACTATTGCTACGTGGTAGTGGTCGTAAAACACCTCCATCAATCCGCACTTAGCCAACGTGGTGGAAGTATTGCTTAACCTTACTCGTATCCGGGTAAAGGCCTGTGCCCCTTGGTGGGGACATGAATAGGCCACGTTTATTTATTTTTATTATCTTTATAAGAAAAACTCTTAAGGGAATCGGGATCTCTTCTGAAATCTGTCAAAAAGATATTTATTTTATAAAGACAACTCTGTGTGCGTGGAGAGGTCCGTCGGGGTTATGGAACCGCGCAGACAGACGTGGCCCTGGTTGCTCCGAGAAAATTAGACCCTTTTTTTAGCCCAAAGGACCCATCTCTTGTGAACTTTGTCGAAGTGAAGTGATTTCAATTTAGGTTTACTAAAAATAAGCTACGGGTTTGTGATTATATGTATTACTTGTGTTATAAATGGTGCAAAGTTCAATAATTAGTGTACATCCCCTGTACGGTATAGGGTACAGGCTGTACCTGGGTCTGGAGATGGAGAGATTTGAGAGAAAGATAATGCATATCAATAGGCGACATCAGGTGAGGTCGTTTAATTACATATCTGTAACTAGAAACACAATAAACCATAACCAAAACGAATTAAGGCTTCATTAAGATTCCACTAACTGGAAGGAAACAAGACAAGAACGTGGTCATTAGCATATCATAAAATGTCTTTAGGTGAACTTTCAACAGGGGCGTATTGCGCCGCGCCGCCGGTTCATACAGATATTTATTTGTTTGCTCTTATATCTAAAACCTTAATAATCTACGTGATTATGGTGAAATTTCATGCGAATCACATAATTATCTATGGTTTGACAAGTGTTTCATATTGGGGTTGGAATCACACGTATGGTTTTTCGGTGGTATGCTTGGTTTGACTGGTGTTGCATAATGAGTCACAAAAGGCATTTTTATTTTTTCTACAGTGTCGTGTCGTGATATTAAAGTTATATCTCAAAGTCCCCAAGCATTCAAACAACAAGCGACTCGACCCAACAATGTAATGTACTTACGGTTGGCCGAGTCGTTACGAAATCCCAAATTTGCGGCCCAGATGTCATAAAGGGCAGAAAAAAAATTAAGAGGCATAAGCTAGTGCAGGTAGTTTAGGTAGAACGCAAATTTATGTTTAATACTCAGTGAAATATGGTCAAACTAAACAAGTGATATGTGTAACAGTGTTACAAACTGACACTATTTTTTCCCAGTTTGTAACACTGTTACTCAAGTTGGTAACAGTGTTGCAAACTGGAGTTGTTTTTCCCAGTTTGTAACAGTGTAACCAAGATGGGTATGACAAACTGGGAACACATGCAAACCGATAGCTCCCAGGAAAACCAAGAGAAACAGGAGTCGGCAAAAGAAAACAATTATTCTGGAATCTGGAATCACGGCAAGAATTTGAAGAAAACAACTACTGCTCTCCAAACCCCACACTTTCCCTATTTCTCACATCCTATATAGTCTTTACGCTGAAGAGTCGGTCGATTGAAATCTCCCTCCTTTCCATTCATTTACGGGTAGATCACTCCCCTTCCTTTCATAATGCGTGTCCTCTGGTACCCCGGCTGCAAAACCGGAACTGGCTTAAATCCCTGGCTGGAGAGGCGCCATTCATGCATTATTCATTCATTCATAAAGACAACTCTGTGTGCGTGGATTTTGGGATGTATATTAATCCAACTCATTTATATTTATAAAATTCAAAGTCTTGATTGATATATCAACGCAATGCCTAAACCGCTAGTGTTAGAGCAGTAGAGTTTTTGCTGCGCACCACTTCATGAAAGACATACTCATCACACTGAATTGGTGCATTTACCGGAGATTGATTTGTACTACATATCTCGATTGCGATCATTTCGAATTTTATTTCGGAAATAAAACAACAATATTACCGAATCGTAATTTTAAATCGATAGAAAAACAATTAGATATGCTCGCAAACAACAAGAGTGCGTATTCACCTAATTGGTTTTCTCTTATTAAATTATCTTGATCCAGAGATTAGAACCCGGCACCCTTGATTTATCAATGCGTACCCCTGGGGGCACGCGTACCACTTATTGGAAAACAGTGTCCTAGAGACATAAAACTTAGAACAAGGATTCCTTATATGGCGTATGGTAGCACTAAGTAGTAATTTGGCGAAATTCAACCCCTAAGGGTGGGAAATGGGGGTTGAAGTTTGTACGAAAATCAAAAACGACTTGACTTATGAAGCTACATTTTACAGCTAGGTAGTTAATAGATATGAGACGGAAACTAAGCAAGGATTTTTCAAATTTTCACCCGCTAAAGGGTGGAAGCTGTAATATATAGATGTGAGACGTCAGTTCAGTAAAGTTTTTAACTAAATTTGCTCCCACAAGTGGGAATAGGGGGGGTTAGAGCTTGTATGATATCCAGAAACCACTCGATCTACGAAAATGTTAATTTGGCAGACGTGATTAGCTCATTCAGAGATTTTCAAAATTCTGCCTCTATAAGTTAGAAAAGGGGAGGATCGTACCGGGTATGAGTTGTATGGAACTCAAAATCTGTGGACTTGTATGTCAGTTAGGTATTGGAGACGTCTCAATGGTAAAAAAGGGGTTTTTTACCCAAATCACTCCAGCCTTTTTACGTGCAGAGAACAATTTTCAATAGTGCGCGACACAGTTTGATGATTTTAACTTTTGCGATCAAATCTGCTGCTATTATTAATCTGTGTTATTTTTGCTATCGTTCTCTAGTTCATGATAATTTCGCATTTCAATTGTTGTGCAAGAAAAATATTTCATTTCAGTGATACAAACAAGGGACTCATTAAAAGTTTCAAGAAAATAGGTTAATTTAACGAAGTAAGGGAGCCCAGGAGATCAACTTTTCATTGTTGCCCCTTTGAATGTGTTTTTATTTGAAATTCTATGTCTTGGACTTATTTTCGAGAACTTTATATCACATCTTTCCACATTCATAGAAAATAGTGATAACGATATATTTATTCATAATTGTCATTACTTGTCCGGGTAATTATATTAGATCAGATATTAAATGTCATTGTACATTGAAGAATTGACAATATAGGTTAAAATAATTACCTACAGCGAATTAATACAAAACGGCAAAATTTTTCAATAAAATAAAATATCCTGCGGTTAAAGTAAATAATTCATTGTAATTGTACGGGTGGGCCAAAAATGTTTGACTTTTGAAACATTAACAGAAATAAAACAATACATGTTATTTTATCTACACACGTATCATGAACCCTCTTTACTGCGTCTAAAAACCGCACTTTAAGACCAACATAATGTAAAACTATTTGGTAAAAACTAATTTCTTATCTGAAAATTTGTACATTATGACCATAATGTACAAAAATTTGTCACATTATGACATTAAAATTTTGAACGCCGACGCCCGCCTGCGCCTAGTTTGTCTGTTAAGTTGGTACTACAGAACAAGCTAAACAACTCAATGCCACAATGCCGGTCAAACAAGCGGTTCCTGAACACATCAAAGAGAGCTTATGACATGTGTGTAGATAAACTAGTGTATGTAACTGTACATAATTAGGCATTAAAACTCTTCTCGAGTATTAATTCCCTCCATTATGTAGCAGTCAAATAAACTACTATAATATATTATGTATTTAAAGTAATAAACATCTAATGCAATTTATTTCTTAAAAATCGTCCAAATGTGCGCCGTCTCGTTGTTGGCACTCCTGCAATGCCCTGTACAACGTTTGCTCGTAAACTGATAGCAATCCGCTTTTCCAGATAAAGCAAGTGACAAATATCCAGTCACACTAATGACGTTTTACAATGAGAAACGGAATTAACCGCAAGCATACTCATTTCGTAATATCGATGGCTCTATTCTGTTTATTAGTATAAATAGTAGCAGTTTAAAGGACATTGCCTACACATTAAACTGCATTACTAACTGCTGCGAATGTAATCACGAGCAAAAATACATACTACATTCAGCACAATTGTTTTAATTAAACTACCATGATAAAGAGCACTCATAATAAAATTCTCTTCGTTAGCAAAAGTGGTCTTAGATTGAATGCTCTCCGACGTTTGTATTCATTTGTTTGAAAAAGGAATCCTTTTTACTTAAAACTTTTTATAAAACGAGTGCTTCCATTTCACTGCAGGTCTCGAGCTTTTAGTTATGAAATGGGTTCTTGGGCATCTCCACTGAAATAGGGACATAACTACTGGGTCTCTCTCCCAACTATGATGACATTTTTGTCCTTTCCCCTAGTGGCCCAAATGCGTATGGTTGTGGAACGGTTAAAAATTCAATTAAATTTCTCAATTTAATGGCGTTAGGTTAGTTTAGTTTATTATTCAATGAATTCACTGTAAATACAGTTAAGAGATTAAAGAGACCTGTCAAATGGACAGGTCCCTTTAAAAAACCTGGAATTTTTTTGTTAGTTGCTCGTTTGCAATATAAGTTTACCCCTGGGGGCCGTGCAGGGCGTTGGGATCCAAGTATTTCGTGCGGACGTGAACAAATTTTCTCCCCGACGACGACGGCAAAACTGACTGACGAACGAAACTGAAAACTTGAAATCTAGCCAAAGAGTAACAGATTAAGGGAGCATGATATAAATCCGAAAACTAGGATTTTTGGAAAAAATACTAATCTGAACATCGCATGGTAGCTCAAATGTCGGGATTCCAAACAACAAGTTACCTACGCGGATTACTATTATTATTAAGTAAAATTAAAAATTCGATGATTCAGAACACGAGCCGTCTTTTCCTGCGATTTGGTTGGTCGATATTGAATTTGAATGGCGTTGCGAGTATTGCGACTGATATCAGAAATACACAATAAAGCTACAATTTATTATGAAATCAAGATAAAATTGGAGTCCATATTATTTTTTAAATGAAGAACACCGTTCTAGCGCTTTTCTCGGTAAAGAATTTCCATTATCAAAAAAGGCGACGCCGAAGGCAGGATCATTTTCTCGTCAAGAAACCTTTTGTTCGACCCGTTGAATTAAAATTTGCTACTAACAAATTTTCCTTTGTAGCTTGGGCTCGAAAGAGAAAGTTTTTATTTACATTTTATTCGAGTTTAGACTTAATTCAACAAATAATTTGTAAAATAAGACAGAATTGATCAGTTAAGTAGAAATAGTTGATAGAATTCACTAAAGGGAACAGAATGTTAATATCCTTTATGTTTATATAAAAATAGAAACATAGGTCTTCTTATACATTGCTTCTAGAGTGATACTAAAAAACCCGGTGTGTGTGTGAACCAAACATAGCGACACGTCTCAAACTTAAGCATAGATACTCATATTAAATTCAAGACATGTTCCAGAATTATTTTCCCAGCTGGAATTCGAAGCCGTCCCGGGTTCGAATTCCGGCTTGTGAGGCTGAACCGCTACCGCTGCCAACAAACGGACGGCACAAGAAAAGTTTCCCTTTTTTTTAAATAAACCCCAGCAATAGCAAAAATATAATGTTGACTCACCGATAAAAACTCTTGGCGTTGAGCGCGAAATACAGCACTTTGATGCAGGAGTGAGCGAAGAAGAGCACCGTAATGGTGTTAGCAGTTAGCTCGTTGACATCATCAGAGTACTTGGCCATGTTCATCGCCATACACAGGAAGTGGATGACGAGCATGACCGCGTGTACACTGGCGTAGATCTTGCGCAAGAGCATCGACATGCCTCCGCTTTCTGTTTTTGGTATACAACAAATCTTATATTTAGTCTGAGGCTTGGCCGCTCTAGCTTTGGCTACTAGGATAGCTTGTAACATAGGAACCACCAATCCTTACATCTCCCACAGAGTTCATGAAAACTTCATAAATACTTATTGTTTATAAACAAAAACAGGCACATTGCTTTTGGCCCCATACTAGGAAACCCTGTGTTCTGGGAACCAGAAACAGCGACGTCACACACACAAACATCCAAGAACTGGGGTTATCTTTTCCTTCCTTCAAAGCCGGGTTTCGAACCCGGGAGCTCTTACTTGGGAGGCGAGTTTCTCATAGTCTTTTTGTGCCAACTGTTTATCCAATCCGTATAGGTAAGGTTGGGAGATATGTTTTATACCAACCGTTATAGTAATTGAAGAGGAAGTGCCCAGCCATCTGCATGAGCCTGATGTTGGGCATCATGTCGGACACGAGGCCCTGGGTCTTCGTTTTGGTCATCATCTGCAAAACCATCCTCAAGTTTAAGGAAATAAGTAGTTGTTTTTAATATCAAAACAGAGATTTTAAGTATGAAAGAAAACATTTTTTGTTTGGTCCAGAAATCTGATGACTTTATGGTCACTTCCAGAAGACGCAGCGGAGATAAAGATAACACCAGATAAGGAGCTATCTCCAACTCCCTCCAACTGCACTCTATTTCGAGATCTCATCATTAGATCAATCACTATCTCATGAATTTTTAGTTTAACTATAATTTCAGAGTATTTAGTTTAACTATACTTTTAATGCGCAATTCCAATTCTTACCTTGATCGATTTTAGATGATCTTCCACAAATCAACGAAAATAACCACGGATCCTGTCTTAATTCCTGACTATCTCGTTTAATTCCATTGTCATGATTAAATTTCTTGCAAACTCCTTGGGATTTTGGCAATTATCTCGAAGACACGTGCAGCATAGACACCCACACCTGACTGAGTGTGTGAGATCGATTTTTCCCTTCACCTGAACTAGAACCGTTTTGTGACGTGGTTCAATTTCAAAGTCACTCCAGCCAATAAAGTGAGCGTTCCGTGGGAATCTCGCGAGTGTTCTTCGTGTGAACAGATGGTATAATTCCTTCGATTGAATTTTCCATGAGTCTTTGCATGTGGTTGTGAGTTATCGTGTACGGATGGCAAACTTTGGAAGGTTCTGGGGAACTACATTGATATACTTCGATCGGTCACTTGGTCAATGTTCAAGTTTGCGTCACATTAATATGCTTGTTTGTTTTTCCATAATTGCGCTGCTTGGAGATTTTGAAATAGCCATTTCAAAATCTCTAAGCAGCGCAACCTTAAAAACCATGTAAAAGGGACTTTGTCAAAAAAGGGATATTATAATGTTCAAGATTACTTAAATGAAGGGACTATATTATTAATCTAACTCAACAGAAAACTTGCTGTTAAAAAATGGTTATTATTTATTCGCTTATTAAATATAAATTCATATTGTGATATTTGTATTAGCTTATTACCAATTTTTAAAAGAGATCTAAAATTTATCTGTAGGTGTTTGTTCGCCTTTCCTCTCCAGCAGTGGTCGAATGTAGAGAAGAGGCAAAAAATTACGTTTGCTGAGTATATGTAAATATCTACACTAATTAAGACGTTTGATTTAGATTCTGATGCAAAATTTGCTATACGTGGCTTAGCCATCTCTTTCTTAAAAAAGAAAATATCACTTCTATCAAAATTAAAAAGAATCTCGTTTCAACTTCTTAAAAAATACGCACCATTTACTTTGTTGTGACACCAAATTAATTCTTTGTGGCGAAAAATACAATATTTCTCAAACGCCAACGCCCTTTGTCGACATTTCTGGCTAAGGCGCGATATTAAATTGCCAACGGTTCCAGTATAATATTTCAGACGCATAGGTTCAGGCTTTTACAGAATGTTATAATCATATTGTTTTAGGAGCTTTATTATATTATTATTTCACTATAAAACCGATTTGACTCCGGTAGATGTATGAAGATGTGAAAATTTATGTTCTATCTATTTATAATGTATAATCTATTTATAATGTATAATGTATAATCTGTTTTCACATTTTCATACATTTCGAGCCGAGTCAGCGCTTCAAATGAATAGTAATAGTTAAAATATACCTACCCCTACTGTAAGGCTCTGTATACGCAAAGAAAATTAGGAATGGAGTGTTTTCTTTGGTATTTTGCGCTGTTTTAATTTTCTTCCGTTCCCAGATATAAGCCTAACTAAAAAAACTTTGTGTAGGAAATTGTTGTTTTATGGATGTATGTCTTACTAAGTTAACATAGCGTCACGCCTTTTTCCGTACGGGGTGGCAGAGGCACTTTACTTTACTTTACTCCATTTTACGTGACAGGGGGCTAGCCCATCGCCGCAGCTATGGAGTAATGAAGGTTTCCTCACGATGTTTTCTATCACCATTAGAACGTCCGCCTAATGCACTTAAGATAAATTTATTATCTTATTGGCACATGGTCAGGAATCAAACCTGCTTCTCCTGTGTGGGAAGCAAGCGTGAAACCCGATAGACTCTATACCATCGTATATTCCGGATCTCACGGTATGGTGTTGGTAAAGGAGTGGTGAATATTGCTATTGAAAAGAAGATTTGCAATATATAATATGTATAATGAAGTACTAACTTCCCATGTAAATACATAAATAAAAATAAATATAAACATTTACATGCAGGCACATACATTGCTTCTGGCCCCACACCCCATGTTTATAGATGTCACAAAATAAACATCCAAGACCTGGGTTTTTATTTTCTGTATCCCAAGCCGGGGATCGAACCCGGAACCTCTCAAATGCTAGGCAGTGCCAAAACCGCAGAGCCACAGAGGTCGTCCGCAAATACATATATAAATAAATAAATATTACTAAATTTACTTAAATATTTTTTTTTGCATACCTATTTAGGGTTATATCGTGTGAAACTGAAATAACATATTTAAGACTAAATGTAAACTGCTACGGAAATAAAGTTTTGTTATTTATTATTTCTTATTTAACAGGCCTACACCCAGCAGTAGGTCGATGTCGGCCGAGGTCGCTTATAAATATGCGATAACTTTATCTGAATTCTTTATTGCAACAAACAGAATATTAAGGTAACTAAAACAATGTTTCATCCAACAAAACACCAAAACCAAGTAAAATATGTATATTTACACTATATTTGAAAGTATAATTTACGAAATCATTATATGAAGCTGGTTTCCTAGAATGAAAGAATGTATGCCTACCCATACGTATCGATTGATTATTCAATCCAAAAGCAAATAACACCTTGTACGTGCTTGTAGCATAAAATTAGTTACTTAGTTTGGTCTAAGTTCGGTATTGAAGCACAAAGTTCAAACCATACTAGACTAAGTTCCTCGTCACTATGTTTCTCTTGCGAGTTTAAATTAGTTCTGCGTGAGACTTGATTAGGTCGGTACCTTGAAAGACCAATCTGTACCGATAGTATACGTATTATTGTTGCTTTCGGGATTTAATACCTATGCAAGTACCTATTTAAAATGCACAGTTAGCATCAGGTGGCCTTTAGGCATTAAAGCATTTGCAGGGTAAACCTAAACGTGAAATTACGTTATCACGGGGTTTTTAGGGATACCATTTTCGCATTACAATTAAACCCATTCAATCAGACCAATTTCACTTCTGTATAATAATTGATAGGACGCTCAGGTTAAATCGTATGGTGATATCAAAAATGTCCCTAGTATCCGTAATTTTCTCGGCACACCTTTTTGTTAGCACTTGAATATTAGGGTGTGTCTCAAAATGGTGATCCTACATATTACTCGTAATAGGAAATGAAAAAGGAATTTTCACCATACATTTGGCTAACCCAAAACAATAAAATTTACAAAAAAATACTTTTCATGGATAAGATAATATGTTTCATCTGGTATTAGCATAAAAACTACGTCAGATAATAAAAAATATAGTAAATTAGGAAATACAATAAAAAACTTCGTCAAATCAGCATTTCTTTTACGTAAAACATCTACTTCAATATATCTAAAATTACGAATTTTCTCTGTTTATTTTAAAGTATTTAAAGTCCACTTTGGAGACAAACAGGCCATGTCTTTTCTTAATTTAATTTAGAGGCAATAAAACCTTTTCGAACTTTTGTCTCTTATAAAACGCACATTGAAGCTTTAGTGGTTAGTTTTACCCCTCTTTCAACTGGCGCAGCGGTTGTGGCTCTGCCTACCAAGTGAGAGGTCCCGGGTTCGATCCCTGGCTGGGGGTAAAGAAAGAAAAAACCTCAGGTCTAGGATGTTTATGTATGTGACGTCGCTGTTTCTGGGACCCACGACACATGGTATCCTAGTAAGGGGCCAGAAGCAATGTATGTGCCTGTATCTTTATGTTCTTAATGTTTATCTAATAAAAAACCTAATAAGTTTGCGAGTACATCCTACATTCCCTAGCTTTCTAAGGAGCACATCAATGTCCGCTAGATCAAATGCCTTTTTATAATCAAAAATACGTCAATCTGTCCTCAACCATCTACCACGAGGATAACATGGGACATAAAATTCAGCAGAATGCTACCCGTACTTCGAGCTTGCCTAAACACGTCTTGGGCATTTGATAGCTGCAGCTCCACCTGCGCCAGTACTCTTTTGGATAACCGACTCAAGTGCTTTAGCCATCATACAAAGTACTGCTACATGTCGATATCCCTCAACACTTGGACCTGCCCTACTTTTTGGCACTGGTACAACCCTAGTCATCTTCCATCGGTCCGGGAATATCGCCTATGATAAGGACAGATGAAAATAGTATTTATTGAGCCAACTTATAACTAATTACATTAGACAATAAAACTTAATCAATAAAGGCTACTTATGGTGCATATCTGGTTCATACTTGTTGACTCTTGAACTAGATTCTTAGGAACCTGTATGTCGAAACCTGTAGTCGCTCATTGTACACGGACTGAAAATACCCTGCATATTCATGAGAAATCTGTGGCGTGGAGAGTACTTCGCCGTCCTTTACAATATTTTTATGACATCTGCAACCTCTCTTCGACTTAATGTACATCCAGAACGCACCAGGTCCCTCGCATGGATATTTTTCAACGAGCCCGCAAATAACTTCTCATCTTACTATCGCGAATCAAGTTCTTAGTATGCCACTCAAGATAACTGTACTCAAAGTTCTATTTCGCTTTTTCTTCTGAATTATTCGATGTTTAAAAATTATCTAAGCAATCATCTATGTTACTCAAACTATACAACGAGCACCAATCTACACCATCTTTTTGCGAGTGAAGTGAAAAAAAATCCGCTTTGCTAAATTTCCAACAGGTCTAATTACCTTGTTGCGATTTATCATCCGCATGGGTCATAGTTATCCACCGGTAATAGGGGAGAGTCTGCCTCGCACAGACTCACACTTGAGCTATCATCCTCCGACTTAATAAGAACAAGATCCAATTAAAGATTTTTGCAGTTGTTCACGGCGTTACTTTGTTTGAACCCACAATACGTTACAGAATACCCATAATAGCTTCTAACTTCTACTGAACTTTCATACTTATCGCAATATTCATATTCATATTCTAAAGAATAGTAGAAAGAGTAGAACAATAAATTGTTCTACTTTCTACTGCTCTACTTTCAATATTGTTTTACTTTTCTAAACATCACAATATAGTCCAACTCGCTAGCACATGGTGCCATATATATGTCACCGTAAGATTGTCAAAACCGTTAGTTTATATACGTCACCATAAGATAGTCAAAACTGTTAGTTGATAAACTAATGAGTGAGTTGATCAACTATCAACAGATAGTAAACCAGGCCGACAGGGTTTAGAATTTACGTTTCTTTTGTTCTTCCATGTCAACCTAACACGTAGACACGTTTTGAACTTGAATTGCAAAGGAAATACCAGGGCAAACACTGCGGTAGCTTAGTTGAAGATTAGAGGGGCGATGCCCCTGAATAGTCTTCGTGTTAGGTTGACATGTAACAACAAAAGCAACCTTAATTATAAACCCTGTCGGTCTGGTTTACAATTTGTCGATAGTTTACAAACTAACGCATAACAAAATAACAGTTTTGACAATCATACGGTGACATATATATATGCAACACAGTATCCATAATAGCCTATTATGTAGGTACACTGCAGCCTCAACTAGTTCGAATAAATGCCCATCGATGTTTACATTACCCGGCACGGTAACTCGGCGAAGTTGAAATCGTGGTGTGACCACGAGACACGCTTCACCGTGCTTACGGCAATCCGCCCTGTCGCAGCACAGAATGCCATATCCGGCTGGAACCAGTTCCGCGTCCTGTATGGATTCCGTACAATATGTTTCCGTAATTGCAAAGATATCATCTGCCGAAGACTGGATGCTAGAATACAAACTATTTAATTTGGTCCTCACTCCTCTAACATTTCGGTAATATAATGTTACTGCTCCTCTAACCCCGTGGTTTAGTGTCGTCTCTCGGAAACCACACCCACTCACATCATTTTATATTCATTGACCAGTGGTCTGGTTCACACAACTTATTATACCTGTACCTTTATAAAAATTAAGCATAATCTCTCTCTTTCTTCTCTTTAATTTTATCGTTTCTTTATGAAGTCGCTATCCCCACAGTTCCTTCGGACAAATGAATTCATCACCTCAACAGTCGTGTCTTCCGTAACACGCCGTGCAAGTGTTTTTTCACTGTGTTTCTTGGATTTCTACCGAAATTGACATACTAACTGTAGCTAGACTATCATTTTTTGAAAATATATTGTATACACGCATGAAACTAACAACATTTTAAAAATATAGCGATAGCTGTAATTTTAACCTAAGAAATAATAACAGACTAGTTGCGCCAAGGTTTAGACTCGCGAAAGTTAGCAATCCTTTCAAGGATCGGTACTATTATCTATAACAGCAAGATGCCTCTGGAGAGTTTTAAATTTCCATTTTAGCAATTTATAATCCTTGTGAATAATTTTGTAATTATTTATGCCTTCATATTATTTATAATAATTAATATAGTAATAATTGTATTATTTAAACACTACCAATTTTAAAAGAGATCTAAAAACCAATCTGTGGTAGTTTCTTCGCCTTACTACTCCCACAGTGGTCCAATGTAGCAAAATCGAAACACTATAATGTAAAGTAGAGTAGAAAGAGTGGTTTAAATAAAACTATTTACGGCTGAGAAATGGAAAGAAAATCTAAGCTTATCGTAGCTAAGTAAGAATGGTAGTTTCTTTTCAGATTAAACTCACTTAGTCTCAGATGTAATCTAGACCAGAGAATAGAACCTTATTGTTCACTAAAAGAAAAAAATTCTCAGTAGCTTTGTTTGCCAGTGGACAAAGAAAAGTTTAAATTGAATTCGAGTTTTTCTTTTCCGGTTATCATAGTTATTTATTTTATGTTATTTATTATAATAAAAATTGCTATAGGTAAAAGCGTTTTGACATTTCTGAATGTAAGACTGGAGACTGGCATAACAACGACAACTATTTTGAAAAACAGTTTTTTGCGGTCAGAGATGAAACAAATATCAATCTAAATCTGATGAATGCCGTTTTTGATGTTTTTTTGTGATCTTTAAACTAATATTCCTCGCAGTGTCAGTGCCACTTTCTCGTTTGTCGTTTTTTGGAAATCGTAATATTTTTCTTGCTAATAAATTACTCTATCGATTGTCAGCGGTTTCATCTGTGGCTGCAAAAATCAAGATTTTACAAAATGGCGGACAGTAAAGTAGGTATGCCAAAGATGTTTCATCTCTTCCTTTTCGGAAATAGTACATTTCGTACGAGTTCGCAAAGACTTATATTTACAAAACGAGAAGTTTACGGCACGAGCCGAAGGCGTGGGTCGTAGCGAGGTTCGTAATGATGCCTATTCGAAGAGTTACGAGTAGAATTTTTCCACCTGAGAACCCAAAATCAAGAGGCGAAGGAGCTATTTTGAGGTACGAAGTCGGAAAGTTGAATTTTCATGGGTAGACAGTCCGGTGGAAAATTGCTTTTCCATCCCTAGGTTGGAATGTTTTTTTTTGGCCACGGAGTCGACGATCATTGAGTTACGTCATATTATTATAGTAGTTTATGTGGCTGATACACAATGGAGGGCAATAAAAGTCGGGAGTGGGTTTCATAATAATATCACTCGAGAGTTTTAATGCTTAATTATGTACAGTTACATACACTAGTTTATCTACACACATATGCTAGCTCTCTTCGATGTGTTCAGACAATTTGAACAAAACAGTTTGAACCACATGTTCGACCGGCATTGTGGCATTCATAATTGCTTGCACTTGTTTAGCTTGTTCAGTAGTACCAACTTCACAGACTACAGGCAAACTAGGGGCGGCACGCAGGCGGGTGTCGGCGTTCGAAATATGAATGTCATAATTTGTCGAAAATTGATACATTATGGTCATAATGGATCAATATTCAGATAAGAAATGATTTTTACCAATTAGTATAATATTATGCTGGTCATAACGTGCGTTTTTAAACTTTTCCAATTTTATATTTTATTTTATTTTATTCTACATTTTAACAGAGCTAACAGATTTTACATCTACGTACAAAAACAGTATCAACTAAGAAGCCAAGAATAACCTCCCTGCTACTTGCCCTGTCATGCAGCACTGCATAGAATGCCTTGTCAGAGAGATTGCCATATTTTTTTTACTTTTTAAAATACTTAAACTTTTCTCTTAGGTCTTTAATAAGGGTTGTGCTAAACTGCCGTGAATATTGTAATATGCAGCATGTGTATTTTAACTTTTTCAGAATCTATTAAAATAAAACCATGAAAGTTTGCAATAGAAAAAGCGGGAATACGAGATAAAATAAAATACCGTGTCTTTTTTTGGTTATAAATGGTTTTGGAAAGTGATTCCAGTGACATGGACATTGATTTAACTGCCGAGACAAACGAACAAGAAAAAGCTGCTGTTAACATTCAATTACCTTATGGCATACAAACATTTCATAAACTGGAGATCTGCTAAAAATTTCCAACCCCTTTCGGAAAATATGTTTTTCTCACAGTCGAAATGAAAAGTAGATTGTTTAACTCAGGTGAAAGTAACCCATTTCACCCTCGAACTATTGGCGCTCGTCTCGGGTGAAATGGGTCACTTTCCACCCTTGGTTAACAATCTACTATTAATAGGTAATTTCTATTGCATATAAACTTTTTTCTCGGTCCATTACAATATGCATAGTATCTTTTAATCATTAAGAATAATATTCAGGTGTACAAAAATATAGGAACAATGGGGTTTCAATATCAAATTCACGTTTAGATTGAAGCCAATTGTTTATGATTATTTTTTTCGTGACAGCAGGGTAGGCCCATCGCCGTTGCTGTGACGGTTTGGTTACGATGTTTTCCGTCACCGTTAGAACGTAATAATATATAACAATAACATTTTTAGAACGTTAGTATATACACAGTCAGGTCATAAGTTCTGTCACACAATAAAAACTTTTGAATTTAGAACGCTGGCCACAAAAAAGTTTATTGAATTCGAATTTCGAATTTTTCATGAAAATAAAAATGTGTACTTTTTTGAATTTTCCTCATTTTTAAATATGGAGTGGACACTTAAAGAAGACCGTGTCGCAGTTATTGCGTTGCATCGTTGCGGTTACGCGCCAATTCAGATTTTCGACTTACTGAAAAATTAAAATATAACCAAAAGATTCGTTTATCACACCATAAAACGATACAATGGAGACTCTAGTGTAGATGACAGGTCAAGAAGTGGTCGCCCTCGCTCTGTTAGGACTCCAGCAGTGATAAAAGCTGTGAAGGCGCGAATTCAAAGAAATCCCATACGAAAGCAGAAACTGTTGGCCCTTCAGATGGGGTTAAGCAGGACCACGGTGAAAAGGGTGTTAAATGAAGACTTAGGGCTTACGGCATATCGAAGAAAAACAGGACATCGTTGGGACGCTCGTTTAATGGACCTGAGACTGAAGAGATGCCGCGCTTTGTTGAAGCGGTACGCGGGAAAAAAGCATCGGGAAATTCTTTTTTCGGATGAAAAAATTTTCACCGTGGAAGAGAGGTACAACAAACAAAATGATAAGGTGTACGCACACAGCAGTGAAGAAGCGAGCAACCGTATTCCGCGTGTCCAACGAGGTCATTTTCCATCCTCGCTCATGGTTTGGTTGGGAGTCTCTTATTGGGGCTTAACTGAGGTACATTTTTGTGAGAAAGGCGTAAAAACGAATGCAGTTGTGTATCAAAATACAGTCCTCAAGACCGTTGTGGAACCTGTTTCTCATACCATGTTTAATAACAGGCACTGGGTATTCCAACAAGATTCTGCGCCAGCTCATAGAGCGAAAAGCACACAAGACTGGCTGGCGGTACGTGAAATCGACTTCATCCGGCACGAAGACTGGCCCTCCTCCAGTCCAGATTTGAGTCCGTTAGATTACAAGATATGGCAACACTTGGAAGAAAAGGCCTGCTCAAAGCCTTATCCTGATTTGGAGTCACTCAAGGCATCCTTGATTAAGGCAGCCGCCGATATTGACATGGACCTCGTTCGTGCTGCGATAGACGACTGGCCGCGCAGAATAAAGGCCTGTATTCAAAATCGCGGGGGTCATTTTGAATAAACTTTATTACCATAAGAATCTATGTTTTATTAAGTTCATTTTGCTATATAAATGTTTACATAAATAATAAACATGTCTAAATTATTTCATATTGCACATGTGACAGAACTTATGACCTGACTATGTATATAGAACGTTAACACAATATAAAGAACGTTGCAATCACTATGTCACACAACCCAGAACACCTTGTGGTACAATTTATGAAGTAAATATAGATTTGAGATTTGCGTAGCTGATATAAGTTCCTATTTAGTTTTTCTAAATATCATTGAAAGCATAAGCTTATTCATTTTTTGAGTTTATTTAGTAAATAATCACTAAATAAACTGAAAAATAAAACACAAAGTAAGTTATATGTACTGCAATTATTGTAATGTGGTGCCAGCGAAAAATCCTAAGACAAAAACAAGGATTTCGGTGTTTTTGTCCTAAAAGATGTCGCGGGCGCTGCAGTTGAAGTACAATATTTGCAGTTCATAGACAAGTTCTGCTAGTTCAATCTACATAAGACGACTAGTATAATGACAATCAGTTTAGCCTAGCGGGTAGCAACCCTGCCTTCGAAGCTGACGCTCCTGGGTTCGAATCCCGATAAGGGCAAATATTTGTGTGATGAGCATGAATATTTGTTTCTTAGTCTTGGATGTTTTCTTTGTGTTTACATAAGTATTTATCTCTATTAAATATATCGTCGTCTATACCCATGACACAACCAAATATTGAGCTTACTATGGTCCTAGTTCGATTTGTGTAAGAATTTCCTCTAATATTTATTTATTTATTTATAAGATAACTAAAGCGAATAGTGCAACACTTAAGCTCACACAAATGTAAAAGCATTTCATTAGCTGTAAATTCGGAAGTATCACAGTTAGTTTCACCAGTTGTGCCATTGTGGGTATGTGGCCCAATGATGATTGATTTGGGCACCCCTCAATGACGTCATCTGGTTAGTCGAGAGGCAAAAAAATTGGCCAAGGGCGAATAACATATCGATGATAACTTTATCCTTGCCAAAGAGCTCCGTGGTTTAGTGTTTCTACGCTCGCTTCTCATGCAGGAGATGCGGGTTCGAATTCAGTGCTGACCATGTACCAATGAGATAAGTAAGTTATCTTATGAGGATATCTTCAATCTCCATACCTGTGGCGATGGGGTAGCTCCCTGTCACGCGAAATTGAGTATTGAATAACTGGCTAAATGTGGGCACAACTGTGCCACCCCGTTTGGCAAAAGGCGTGAAGATATATTTATGTTTTGTGCTTTTTTCAAATAAGTACATTAATTCGGTTGTAGTGTTGTTTCTGCTAAAAGAAACAACAAAAAACCGGTCAAGTGCGAGTCTAAATCGCGCACGAAGGGTTCCGTACCACCGTTCAATGGAAGCGATGGTGTGGAGTGAATAGTTTGGATTTTACACAGCAAAATATTGTTTACAAAGTTATTGGTGCGGTTACTTTCACACTCCATGTACGTAACCAGGTGCATACATAAGTTTGTATGTGGTATTGAAAGAATTGTTGTATGGGAGCCCCCTTAAATATTTCTTTTATCCTGTTTTTTAGTATTTGTTGTTATAGCGGCAACATAAATACATCATCTGTGAAAATTTCAACTCTCTAGCTAGCTAGGTTCTTGAGATACAGCCTGGTGACAGACGGACGGACGGACGGACGGACGGACAGCGAAGTCTTAGTAATAGGGTCCCGTTTGGAACCCTTCGGGTACGGAACCCTAAAAACCAAAGTGTTGAGCGTTACGAAATCACGATAGAGCTACGGCGTAGCTGCTACGGTGCCGCCACGAAACAATGACGCGACGATGAGCAGACTGTGTGATTAGTCTTATCGCAGTTTATTATTTTATGTTTCTATATTGTTACATTTTTCAAAACATTTATCATATACGAGCATATATTACTACAGATTTTGAATCATTTTCAACCGACTTCAAAAAGGAGGATGTTCGTTCTCAATTTATCTGTTTTTTTTGTATTTTTGTTACGCTATTACTTTGTCAATTATGAACCGATTTCGATGATTCTTATCTTGGTTGGTAGGTCATACTTCAGAGGTGGTTCCATACAAATATTATCAAAATTAGTTTGGCGTTTGGCGCTTTTTGAAAAAATCAACAAATACAAAACATATACACACAGATGACGTTTTGGTTTGTGGCTCCGTGCAGCAAAAGTTTTGATGAGGACTTTTCATGTACACAGAATCCATTTGCGTCCTGACCAGGGAGGCGAAAATAGGGCTTGAAATTGAAGTCGTTTTTTTATGTTTTTAACTTGGAGAATCATGAGGAATCATATAATAATGTTCGCAAACCATTTTTTGGTCCTTTAGGCTCCAAGATAAATGTAGACCATTAAATTCCCCTCCTAGAGGACACAGGCCTTTACCCGGATAAGAAGGGTTGATGGAGGGGTGTCGGGCTTGTGGCCAACCCGACTGTCAGAAGTTATTAAGCTGCCCTATTAGGGCATCTGACACAGTTTGACGTCAATACCGCCGCGTAGCCGGGACCTACAGCTTCACGTGCCATCCGAAACACGGAAGTATCGAAACAGTGTCTAATACATCTAATAAATCACATGGGATGATTATTTTTGATATATTGTATACATCATTATAGGTGCTACAGTTTTTAAGTATCGGCTTGACGTTATTCTCATGGTTAGCTGGTTGAACAACGGATCCCTAAAAAGTGGCACTCGGTCATCAATTATAATCCAAGGGTTCCG
Source organism: Argyresthia goedartella (assembly GCA_949825045.1). Classification (NCBI taxonomy): domain Eukaryota; kingdom Metazoa; phylum Arthropoda; class Insecta; order Lepidoptera; family Argyresthiidae; genus Argyresthia; species Argyresthia goedartella. The sequence continues at coordinate 22,070,573 of OX463828.1, forward strand.
CCAACCGTCGTCGCAATTTTGTTGAAATGTTTTGTTGATATAAATGATTTATTTGCTAAGGTGACACCTAAGCAGTCATTTTAGACCGAGGGATGTACATAGGTAGAATAGGTATAGCCTCACAATGCCTATAAAATTTCGGGTAGTATTTAAACGAGTGACTGTAAATTAAAGTTTTAAGTGACAAAAATAATTGATTTAGGTTGTTGTATTACCGAGTGACGAGAAATCAACAGATCAGCAACTTACAAACATTAATTTGAGTTACTTAAAACACACAATGAGAAGCTTTTCTTTGCATACGCTCTTCTCCGCTACGCTCCAATTACATTTACTTACAATTACAAGAAAAATAAAAACAAATATCGGAATGACACATGAAACTACACGTCAATCACAAAAAATAAAAATAAAAGGGTGGTATTTAATCGCACATCAAAAATACTGATTTGCGCAGCAAAAACACTTTTTATGTTTAAAATATTTAATGAGTACTTAAAAGTCTATGTTTTAAGTATTTTTTGTTGTTCTTACATGTTGAACCTAACACGAAGGATAAAGGGGGCTTCGCTTCGGTCACCCCCTTTACCCTTCACCTAAGCTGCTGCAGCAAATTTAATGGATTTTTGCTGTGCAAATCAGTATTTTTGATGTGCGATTAAATACAAGCCATTGAAATTAGGCCACAATAACCTATTCTACCCAAATTTGGCTTTCTGTGTTCCGTTATTGAAGTTGCCCTTTCTGTATTTCTAATTTAACGTAATTTGGTGGCACAGCTAGAATTTTAATTTCTGAAATGCTTTTAATTCTGTAAGCTTGTTCTGGATTTTATTATTATCAGAAAGAAAATGCTCAATTCAGTCTTTTTTTTGCTCGTTTCAAGTATTTCCGCTGTTCATGGTCATTCGCTCAATTAGTTTTTTATTCGATCGTTTTATAATTCCCCTAAAATTTCTATAGTGTAAACTAAGGACATTGTTTAGGCATTGCATTCAAGTACTGTTTAATAAATGGCTGAATGGGCATCAGTTATTTTATCATTCAAATAGGGTATTTCTTTAATTTACTTTTGATTTGAAGATAAATTTCAGTGATAACCATACTGCTGCGGCGATGGGCAAGCCCCCTGTCACGAAAAATGGAATATTGAATAACTGGCTAAAAGTAGACCCAATTGTGCCTCTGCCACCCCTTATGGGAAAGGCGTGACGCTATATGGTGGTCATATAATTAAGAACGACTATTTGAAAACAAGCTTTTTCAAACTTACGAGAATAACACTTATTGCATACCGTTTTGTATCTCTCTCGGTATCGTAAAACTGTTTTACACAATCGTAGCATACAGTTATAATATGATAAATTCAACAATATTATTATATAAGTAAACTTTTTGTATATAATATATCTTAACATGTTATTGCAAACTTACTGGCTGGCCACATAATTAAGAACGCTGGATAGTTTATTTTTTTATTCAAATTTAAATAGAGAACACTCTGTAACTAGGCCACTATTCGAGTAATTTTGGCGCCATTTAGTTCTGTAAAAGTCAAAAAGTTGATCGTTTCATAATAAAAAAATGGGAAAAAATAAAAGTTGTGATGCATCTACAAGGGAAGTAATAATAAAACTTCGCGATATGAATTGGTCATATAAAAAGATTGCCAATCATTTGCAGTGCTCAAAAACGATGATATTCCACGCTGTGAAGCATTTTAACACACATCAAACAACTTTAAATATTCCTCGTGTACCTAAACAGAGAAAGTCATCTCAGCGAGGCGATCGAAATATCGTGCGTTTGGCAAAACAATACCCTTTTAAGGGGTCTAATGAGTTAAAAAAAGAATACTTTGGTGAAAATAACCCTTCAGCGATCTCAGCGCGCACTATCCGAAGGCGATTGGTAGAAGCGAAGTTGAACGGAAGGATAGCAAGAAAGGTACCCATGTTGAAACAGTGTCATAGGCAAGCCCGGCTTGCATTTGCTAGGAGGTATGAAAGCTGGACAGCAAGGCAGTGGAAAAATGTTCTTTTCTCTGACGAAACAAAAATTAACAGAGTATGTTCTGATGGGAAACGATATGTTCGACGCCCTCCGAATACAGCATTCGACCCCAAGTACACAAAAATGACATTAAAGCATGGTGGTGGAAATGTGAAAATTTGGGGATGCTTCTCTGGTCATGGTGTTGGACCTGTTAGACTGATAGAAGGAAACATGGATCAATTCCAGTACAAAAATATACTCGAAGAAACTATGTTACCATATGCTGAAGACGTACTTCCGATTATTTGGACATTCCAACACGACAACGATCCGAAGCACACTGCACGCACCGTTAAATTCCTCACATCTCAATCAGTTTCTGTCTTAGAATGGCCACCGAACAGCCCAGATTTAAATCCCATAGAGCATCTTTGGTGAAGTCAAGAAAAAGGTTTCAAATCGACGATGTGGTAACCTAACTGAGTTATATAACGTTTTTTTAGAAGAATGGCGCTCTATTTCTCTTGAAAAATGTCAAAAATTGATAGAATCAATGCCTCGTCGGTGTAAGGCAGTTATTAAAAGCCATGGTCACGCTACAAACTATTAACTTAGAATAAAATGTCTTAAATTATAATTTTTAACATTGTCACTGTCTTATTTAATGTGATTTGTAAAATCTAAGTATCTACGGAAACAACTCTCGAGCAGCTTAAGAATCGTTCTTAATTATTTGTCCAGCATTTTTACTACTTGAATTTGTAATTATCGATAATCAATTAAATTTGTAAAAAAAATAGTAAATGTTTTAAATATTTATTCCTAATCCCGTTTACTTCATCGATGTAGCTTTTTCATAACACAACTAATTACTTTTAAGAAGGAACTTAAAAGTACACATAGCATAGTTTTGAAAAAAAATATCTGGTACTACAAATCGTTCTTAATTATATGACCACCACTGTATATATTAATATATATGTTTGTAACCACACTATAATTTTCCTTTTTTAAACGTCCGTAGTCTAGTGATTAAACGCTTGCTAGTCACGCAAGAGATTTGTGTTCGAATCCCGGTGCTAACCAACAAATAAGAAATGACAATGTTTGGTCAGTTATTATTTGTTGCTTGCTTGTTTATGCGATGCTCTAATTGTTTTTTTTTTAAAGAACAAACATAAACATTTAAAATGAAAGCGATTGAAAGTCCTTGATGTAGAGATTTGATACAGGTAATAATGAGATAAATCGATTATTTTGAGTCCATTATAGGACGAAAATTATGTATGGTCTGAGTTAAGGATATTCTAATGGTGACCGAAAAATCCGTGAGAAAACCTTCATATCTCCATAGCTGTGGCAATGAACTACTCCGCAATCACACCAAATGGACAATTAATTCAATTCAATTCAAACTATTTATTTCATGCATACTTATGACCTATAAACATAAAATTAAATAATGATATGAATTACTTTTTATAAATTTAATTAACGTATAATATACACACATAATCAATAATAAATAAAAAAAACAGCATACAAGAGGAGCTGGACTCCCCGCCAGCACCGTAGCCGTCGGTCAACTACGAATATGTAGACACATATAGTGCGCAAGCAGCGACGAGATCCAGCGCCCTCCAACACGCCCAGGATGTAGTTAGTGCTGCCTCAGGACGCGCCGTCGACCCTCGCCTCCACCAATATACCTGAACGCATTGCTGTATTGAACTCGCAGGGCACTGTATGCCCCCTGCGTGTAAATTACCCACAGGCTGCACGTGTAGAAATACTGGCAGTACGCCTTGAACAGCTTGCATTTTGCTTCCTTGCAACATCGTGCAAACCTGCGGGCCAACATATTACAGCGAACTCACAGACATTATTCAAGTCCTCGGATATCTAGTGGCCCAGGGACTAAAATTTATGTTGCCTGACTTGAATATTATAAGCTTACTATTTTTTGCATTGTATCTAAGTTCGTGGTGCTCCGCATATGACTCACAAATGCGTAGAAGTTTAAGCAGTCCACTAACCGAGGGGCTCAGCAACACCATGTCATCAGCATGTGGAATATTATAAATAAATTCACCATCTATCATCCGACTTGGGTAGTACTGAGTTCCCCGATCAGCTTAAAGATTTGAAAGAGTAGTGAAGTAAGCCCCCCACATGTCGTACACCACAAACCAATTTTTTTTGCTTCCGAATATGACCCTGCCTACTTTACAGTGTTACGCTGATTATAATATATAGTAATATATATAACTCATTTATCTAGCCCCAAACTAGGATTCCTTATATCTTGGGTACTAAAAACGATACACATACTTATATAGATAAATATTATACTTAGATAGATAAATAACCATGACAATCCGTTCTCATCAAACAAATATTGGGCCCCACCGGGATTCGAACTCGGGACCCTGGGCTTCGTAGGTAGGGTCGTCTTGACGATTACTTTACCAGCATCTAAATAGAGAGATTATATACCATGCAGCTTCTTCCATTTAATGTATTATCGTGGGCACTACATTCTGCAACTAGTATGGTACGGGAAAGGGCATGTCGCTATGTTATATGTTGATTATAATTCCCATTCTGAAAGCGTGGAAAAAGTTGTGGGCCAAGCCCGTGCAATGAGATAGCGAGATAAATTTAGTAATGCCTTTAAGATCAGCTAAGCCTGCAATTCTTCTAAACGAGCGAAATAGCGCTCCAGGTAACATTAATTCAATCACCTGATCGAGTTACTATAAATTACTTCTGCTTAGCTCGATCTCAGTTCTAATCCCCGGCAGAGGTGCTCGATACTTGATACTTGTTCAGTGGGAAGATCGATAATTTCACTTCTGAAGCAGCGAAACTTCTGACCCAAAATAATATATTTTTAGTTTCAGCTGATGCCCGAAACTTCATCTGCGTGTTCCTAGGAATTATCATTTACCGAGATAACGTTACGCTCCGTTATTTGCAATCGGCTAAAAAGTATTCTATAGTCGAGACCACGGGTATTTGGGATGCTCAGGGCAGGATATTTATCAAGGACATTGAGCGACGCCTGAGGGACCGAGGTTTAGACAATCATTCCGGAGCGTTCCTGTTCCAAAGGATCTCACTCGCCGTGCATTATAACTGACGATGCACTTTGCAGATTTTTTATTTTATTTCTATTATACGTTTATTGTTAATTAGGTTAAGCTTGGCTCAGTCAATAAACATAAAAAAAAAACACTATATGTTAATCTAGCTTCTAAATCTCTGAATTGAGGCATAACGACACAAACATCTAAATATCGCTACTTTCACATTTATTTGTATTAGTTGGAAGGCACGCTTCGTATTTCTGACGAAGAGGCTATATAATGGTTGCTAAGGCTATTGCCTTTGAATTGTGATGTTAACGCTAGCGACCAAACAATAATTATTTAAATATGCTGTGAATTAGCAAATAAACAAATGAAATGAAATGAAACGCTAAATAATAATCAACCCACAATAACAATAATACCTTGGACACTATTTACAGATGTAGTGAATAATCCTTTCCTATCGGCAAAACTCGGAACAACGATAACACCCGAATGGTGCCGATGTGTCTATGAATTACTGTATTATTAAATTGCGTGTAGGTATCAAATAAATCGCATACTTTATTTATCAATGTCAAATGTCAAATTGTGAGACAAAGTAGTAAGACAAAAACGAACATTTCCGAGAAAATACGAAAGGAAAGGATTATTCACTACATATGTACACACATTGATCTAGCCCCAAACTAGGATTCCCTGTATCTTGGGTACTAGACAACGATACACATACTTTTATAGATAAATATAATACATAGATAGATAAACAACCATGACTAGGGTACAAACATCCGTTCTCCTCAAACAAATATTTGCCCCCACCGGGATTCGAACCCGGGACCCTTGTCTTCGTAGGCAGCGTCACTGCCGACTCGGCCATTCGGGTCGTCTACAATGTAAGAAGAGAAATAAACTTATCTATAAAAATAATCTATACCAGTGGAATATTACGGCCACTGTGGCGCTGCAGTAGTAGCTTTGCCTAGGTCCCGGGTTCGATCCCAGGCTGGGGATTTAAAAAAAACAGATCTTCGGTGTTTATTATATGTGTGTTATGTCGCTTTTTCTAGTTCCCACGACACAGTGTATCCTAGTGGGGGCCAGAAGCAATGTATGTGTCTGTATATAGATGTTTATGTTATGCCATTTTAAACTACGTTTGTCTTTCAAAGCAAATTTCTTTGAAAGAAAATAAACAATAGGGAGAAATAGAGTAACGCATTAAGAAAACCTGTCAAAAAAAGCTACAAAGAAATTTTGAAGATCAAAAATGTCCATAAATATTATTATTATTATAGTATCTGTGATAAAGTAGAAAATGCCTGAAAAACTGCCTCTTAGGGTCTTGCATTTTTTTCTATAAGCACGACAAACAGGCATTACTTATACAAATTCAATGTACGACGCTCACAAACGAGATGCCTTCATTATCTGAATCTCCGGTCTGAAATCAAAGGAAGTCCTTAAGGACTCCATATCTGGACAGTGTATTTGATAGCACCAAGAATGCTCGTATAATTTACGTGTGACGTGAAACCGCCAGTAGAGCGTGGAGTGTTTAAGGAGTTCTTTTGGCGGGTCATCAGTGGTTTATGTTAATTCCAAATGATTCGAGAGACGTAACATCTAAACTAATTTTGAAAAAACGTTTTTTAAATTTGAATCTATTACAACTAGAAAAAATATGCTAGGATCTTAGTTGTCATTTAAATTAGATAATTCTGAGGTCTTCAGAGTCATATGGATATGCATTAACTTGGAATCGAGCAAGATCAAGCCATTGTCGACCATGCTGGCTCAGTGGGGATTGGTTCACCTCTACTTGATACAATCTTAGCAAAAATGTATTATAATCAATAAGTATTTGTACCATTACAGTGAACCAAGGCTATACAAACAATAGTTAATAACATTTTGCAATATTTTATTCAATTATAAATCTAAATACAATTAAATTACAAATATCATTCTATAACATATTCAAAACACATTAATAATATCATAGCACAAGCAGTTTAAGTCAATTAAGAATTACATAATTCAAAACGAAGAGTTCAGCACAATCTTGTATCATTGTTGCTAAATTTGCCACACTTTCGAACCATATCCCTTAATGCATCACTAAACACACTAAACTAAGTAACAACAAAATATGTTTACATTATGTGCTTAAGTAAGGAAACTGTAAGTCTGCAATGTATGCTACATTGTTTGTATTTTATATAACCATGTAAGACTGTTTGTTTTCTAAAAAATAAATAAAAATAAATAAACAGATAATTCAGTGATGCTGCCGCCAACAGTGCGTTGATTGTGGCTGTACCGCGCCCGGACAGGCTGAGACTGCCGGCGCCCCACCGTGCGGTGCGTGCCGCCTGCATGCACAGCGAGCATACCGCACTGAAAAGCGCTGCCATGCTACATCTTTAGCTTCCATTAATAAATAGGGTCAAATGCCAAACTGTTAATATGAATGCGTACACCGCGTTCCACAGCAATAGGCATAGCCCCGAGAGGCGGCTTTAAATTAAATTCCATGTTCACAGCTCGTTATGCACGTGACGCTCGTCGCGCGCGGCCAATTTATTCCCGATTTCTTGTCTTTTTGTGATCGTATTTTTGTGCGGCATCTTGAGAAATGGAAATGAAATGTACAGTGCACACTGGAAAAATGATAACTATAAGAATTACCTCGCTACCTTTACTTTCCCTTCAGGATGCAATCAACAATATGAAAACACTGTAGTAGAAATACACTGACGAGCAATGAAAAAGTTCCACCCACAGAATGACGACAAACCCCTTAATATCTCCTAAGACATAGAACCAATATTACGTTTACGATATTTACGTTTTTAATTGGTAATATTCTGATGCGCTGTTAAATGTACTTCAATATTGCAGACGGCGTCATTAAGCTAGCCTTTGCCGTTTAGGAGTAATTTGGTGCTATGTCACTGGAACTTTTTCATTGCTCGTCAGTGTATAAGCTGGTTTAGAGATTGATCTGTTTATTTAAATTTAACATTATTATTATCTGCCAAGGTCTTCCCACTGCTGGACAAAGCCTCTCTTTGCCTGTTCGACTCTTCACGCTCAAGCACGTGCGGCCGTCTAAGTCTTGTACCGTGAAATCGGTTTACTTTAAAATCGTGGGGCGTCATTGATAATAGCTTTTTTTGGTAGCTTTTTAAATAAAAACTTGGCAATTTATGAATGCCTTTTATTTTTTTTTAAACTCATTTTTTTACTTTAAATAAGCTTGTTTGGCAAGAGTGAGTATTGAAATCTGTTTAGTTTTTTTGCTTGTGTATTAATATGATTGTGTATTAATATGAAGATCTTTTTCCATTAAAAAAAGCCAAATGGGACCCTATTACTATGGCTCCGCTGTCCGTCCGTCCGTCTGTCCATCTGTCGCCGGGCTCTACCGGATCAACCGAAATAGGCTGAAATTTTCACTGAGTGTGTATTTCTATTGCCGCTATAACAACAAATAATGAAAAATACCGGTTTTTAAGAATGAAAAGAAAGTATTTGTATGGCCATTTTCTTAGCCATTTTGTTTTAATTGTTTATTGGTGAAAACTGGACTCTCCCGATCTTATCGGAAAAGATCTTTAATTGCAGGTATTGGGTACTAATTTGTCATTATGCGATTAATTATTGCTCATTCGAATTATAATAAATCAAGCATTTTATTATTATTGGATTTAATTTTTGTAAATAACTTAATCAATTTCTATCCACTTCCGGTTTCAATGAGCAAAGAGTTTCGTTAGCCTAAGGAAATAGTTCAAAACGTACATACTATATAGGTACCCAAAAATCTTCAATGTTTCGTTTTACGGCCTTGAATGTAGTCCTACCTAATATTTTATATTTTATTATTAAAAATTAAAATAAATATATACTCACACAAAAGTCTGTCGCTTTACGTTTTTCCATGTACGATGATATGGAACCCTTCGTGTGCGGGTCCGAAGTATTGCTAGCACTTGACCGATTTTATTTAATTAGTTTTGTTTTGACGCCTTCATCATTTACCCTGTATTTTTCATAGTAACGCTCAGGAAGCATCATTTTGTGAAGTGGAATTGATGATGTAGACCACCGGAATTGCTCCATACTAGGACAGGTATCCTACAGGTTACAAAATGACAGTAATATAAGCTCGTCATTAATGCCTAATGGTGATGGTGACGTAGGTACCAGGAGAACTTCTCAACTATTAATCAACTTCGTGGAAAAATAAAGGAAATTCTTTGAATAACAAAGATTTTTAAGTGTGCGATCAGACGCTTGTGAATTAGATACTGTTTCTAGCTTTTAGTGTGCGATCGGATGCTCTGGAATTATTAATTTGCGCTTCAGCTACACATTTGCTAATTTACTTATTCCTACAAACATAATACTACGCGCTTGCCTTTAGCTCACGTGCACACTAACTTCGACGCGATGTCTTTATTAATGTTATTGCATATTTCTTGTTAGCAAGGGCATTGCCTTAACAGTGCAGTATATCAACGCTCAAAAGGTTCCGTTTTCTTCAAGAGGTAGAGGAGAACTCTGACGGCATTTTCATTCCGGCGCGAAACCTTTCAAGGTGCCATCCTCTGCAGCACCAGCCGCAATCTCAACTGGAAATGGAGCCTACTAGAAGCGGTACCCCATGTCGCAAACAGAAGGTGAAACGACGGGCTCTGACGCGAAAAAACGTCCAAGGTAATCTCCTGGTGAACAGCAAGTCGGCAAGCGCACCAAAATTTACGACTATATAGGCAGTGATAACAAACCTACATTACTGGCAAATAAAATCGAACTCATTCAGTTAGTCCACGAAGCTGTGGAAACGATTATGACAACAGCTAATAGCAGCAGATTGAATAAGGCTGATATCGCTAATATAGACATTCTCGGGCAGCGCATCATAGCAGCAGTGGCAACACATGATCTGCATCTGGTGGAGGCGGAACTGGAAAGCACGCGGGCAGAGGCGAGATGCGCCACCATGAAATGTGCTCTAATAAAAAAATGTGCACCCGGTGAGAGAGGGGAAAGAGTCAACAACATCGAATCTGGTCGTATACACTAATGACGCGGTTGCTATGATGAAGTGTGGTGAGCAGGTATATGCAGTCTTCAAAGACTATTCTAAATTATTCTATCGGCTTCATCACGATGTTATCCTTGCGAAATCGGCCCTCATAGGTATTCATGGAAGTTTATTTAGATGGCTCACCTCGCACCTGGAGAATAGGAGCCAAGCAGTTATATAATTGGCTGCTTCCACTCTCAATTTGCGCCAGTTCCCTCGGGAGACCCCCAAGGTACGCACTTGGGTCCTTTTAAATAAATATTTGCATATCCGATATTTCATCTTGTTTACGATTTCCATGCTTTCCTATGTATGCGGATGACACAAATATATATATGTCTATATTTTTAGATAACTACAATCAGCGACTGTGACAAACTTTAAGAAGATCTGGATCTGTGCTGTACAGATAACAGCCTAGATTTAAATGTAAAAAATATCAAGAGCTAACTATAAGCCGGAATCAACACAACCAGCATAGGTATCAGTCAAGAAAGTGAGCCTGTTCCTATTTATGTAAAGGAACATCCTACGAAGCAGCGCAAGACTAGCTATCCAAAGCGAGGCAGTTTGCTAAATTAACAGCTATAAATATATATGGCTCCGGGACGGTTCATTTAGTGTGCGTAAACTGGATAAGTAGTGAGTTTATGTCATAACATAAACAATGCTCAAGATTTTTTTTATTAACGGTTTTGTAATATTGTCCAGGAACATAAGTATCTGTTAAATAAGATACAACACTGCATGTAATAAGTATATCATTATACAATGTATAAAATCATGTTAACTGTGAAAAATACCATATCTACCCATCACCAATTTCCAAAATAGCCTTAGGGCAAAACGTTTACAACAACTATACAAAATTGTATGATGTTGAAGCATCCCTATATAATGTGTGTACATGTTTGTCGAAAGACACTGTGTGATGCCTATAGTTTGTTATTGTATCCACAAACTAAGTTAAGTCCGTTCGCAAACGTGCCAAGCTATCAAACAAATTGAGGAATCTGACCCATGAACTCTGTCAAAGTGAGGCAGCTCTACAACGGGCAATCTAGACACTACACTTTGAGGGGGGCCATCACTCTCAGCAACGCGACCAGCCTGGCGCTGTCGTCGTATGTCTGAGGCCGTCTGGGTGATGGCAGCAGCTATGTCTTAATACTAATCGACATCCGCTTTTAGTTTATACAACTTGAGTTGCGGAGAATTCTCAATGGATTCCGCCTTGGCACACAGCTTTGATACAATATTGGAGCGATCCTTTACGTCCAAGCCACGTTCCCACACAACATCACTCCTATCCTTGCGTACCACCAAGGTTGATGAGAACCATCTTAGCTCCCTGCTAACCTCTCTCTGAAGCTCTGACAGGGACATTTTGTACGAACTGTTATATCCCCTCTATGTATGGTGAATTGCTGATGAACCTGCTTCATCATCATTTAACTAGGCCCTGTACTGATGAAGTCGTTGGCGAGGAGTCAGTTTCTCTCCGCCGGTCATACCGTAGACACACATATTTCTAATCCCGATCTTTGAATATATTCTATTATTATAGTTTAAAAGTGTTTCTTTTTTTAAAAAGAGAATTCGCGGACCCCTTATAGCATTGGTGGCAGCGAGAAGGGATCTCAAAAGGTCCCCGGACGTCTCCTTCAGTTCCATATAAAAGTGTGTGAAAGTGCAAAACGAGAGACTCAAAATACCTCAACTTTATCAGCGAGTCCACTGTGCGCTAAGTGGATCAAGAGAATAACACCAGCAGCGTGTTATCTTCTGCAACCCAGCACCGACTCCAATATTCTAGTTCCAGCACAAACCCAGTTCCAGTTACATTCGAGTTCCAGGAAAGTTCCAGCATACATTCCAGTCCTTCTACGTCGTTCTGAACCAAATACCAATTCAGACCATAATTTCGTCACATCGAGTAACATCATGCCAGCTATCATCTACCTTCTAATGTGAGTACATTCCAGTTTAAAGTGAAAGTGCATACCTAAAAGTGTCCCACAAAAGTTTTATTCATTGACATTAAATTAACAAACTGTAGTGTAACCGAGTTCACGCATTGTCTCATTCTTATCTCAATTGTGTTATTGTTTTGACTGAGTGTCGCCCACGCATCTATAATGGGAAAAGATAAAGACGAAGCAGGACCGTCTAAAGGCGTAGAGCTTAGTATTCTATTGAAATTTATAAACAAATTCGATGGCAGTCGCGACACACTTGCTCCATTTTTAAACAATTGCCAAAACGCGATAGACCTTGCTTCGCCTTCCCAGCAAATTATATTATTTAAATATATTGTAAGCCAATTGGTAAGACGCGCGGAAATAGCGTGTTCTATCAAAGAATTTGAGACATTTGATCAGTTAGAAGATTTTCTGAAAAATCAGTTTGGCGAGAAAAAACATCATGCCGCCTTATTATCCGAGCTGCAAGATTGTCGCCAGCTTAGTAACGAAGCGGTTAATCAGTTCGGCCTCCGCGTAGAATCCTGCTTAGCAAAATTAATAACTGAAATAAATATTACTATACCAACCAAATTAAAAGGAGAACTGACTGGCCGCATCGCCGCAATGCAAGACCTCGCATTACACACATTCGTGACCGGGTTGAACCCAAGACTGGCAACCGTTATTCGATGCTGTAATCCCTCAACCCTCAATGAGGCAATAAGCTTTGCCTCATCTGAAGAAAAAATATTACAGGCAACACTTAAGAAACATCCAACTTCACATAGCGGTGCCAACTCCTACCAGAACCGTCCACAACAATCATCGAACTTCCAAAATCAGAATCGTTACCAACATCCTAACAATTATCAAAATCCATCTCAACGGTCAGGCCAGTTCCAGCGTCCTCAGAACCGAGGATTTCAGAATCGTGCAGGGATAAACATTACCAACGAGTCCAACGACAATGGTCAAAATAATTCTAGTTCTCGTCCTGTCTGTCGATATTGCAAAAACGAGGGACACCTCATTAAAGACTGCCGTAAACGCGAATTCAACAACAAAAGTTTCGGCAACTATCAAAATCAAGGCCAGTTTAGCCACCCTGTACACCATGTTGACTTACCCTCATTCGATCAGGAAAATGAAGGAGTTGACGAAATCGATAATTTAAACGAATAGGTAGGAAATGAACCATCAAAAGCCGATACTTTCTCATCCCAAAATCTGACTAAACAACAGTCTACGCCACAGGGTAACCAGCCCCACCGGAAAGACAAATCCTCTGAATCTATACGCCCAGCAGCGGCTTCCAAATCCTCTGAATCTATACGCCCAGCAGCGGCTTCCAAATCCTCTGAATCTATACGCCCAGCAGCGGCTTCCAAATCCTCTGAATCTATACGCCCAGCAGCGGCTTCAAAATCCTCTGAATCCATACGTCCAACAACGGCTTCTAAATCCTCTGAGTCCATACCCACAGCAGCGACATCTGAAAAAATATATCAAATTAATACAGATCCATTAAAAAAGTACTTACCCTATATTGAAATACTTACCTCCGTTTCTACCCGACCCTTGACGCTTTTAGTTGATAGTGGTGCATCCGTAAGCTTGATCAAGAAAAGCTCTGTTTAAATAATGCCTGAAATTCTAAGAGATAAAATATCATTTTCAGGAATAGGACAAACTGAAAACCCGATGTCTTCTCCAGGTCGAATCGCGATTGAGTTCAATTCAATAACTCACCAGTTCTATGTAACATCTGGAATCACAATACCATATGACGGTATTTTAGGAAATGACCTTTTTACAAAAACAGACTGTAAAATTGATTATACTAAACAAACTCTCACGATTGACAAGACACAATTACTCCTGAAATTTCAAGAACCTACATACACCATTTCTCCACGAACACAGATGGTAATCGAGTGTTCTGTACAGAATCCTGAAGTAGGAGAAGGTTTCGTATTAGACCTAAATTCAATAGAGTCTTTACTAATTGCTAACTGCATAGTTAAAGTAAAGAATAACTCTAGAATAAATATATCCGTCATTAATGTCTCCGAATCCCCCATAGTTGTGAATTCCAATTTGAATATTAAATTAATTCCAGTGAATGAAATATTTAATGAGCACCACTAAGTTAATCATTTTTCCTCCAAAAGGAAAATAGATGCTGTTAACCGTACTACTGGAGTATTAAATCAGTTACGAATATCACATTTGAACAAAGAAGAAAAAGGGTGTCTAAATGAGCTCTGTTCTAACTATTCTGACATTATTCACCTACCCGATGATAATTTAACTACGACGGATATCCTGAAACATGAAATAAATACGTCCTCCTCTGTTCCCGTAAATACGAAGTCTTATAGATTCCCGGAAATACATAAACAAGAAGTACAATCGCAGGTAAATAAAATGCTACGTCAGGGTATAATAAAACCCTCAACATCCCCTTGGTCTTCCCCAATATGGGTTGTTCCAAAAAAAATTGATGCTTCAGGTGAACGTAAGTGGCGGGTCGTCATTGATTACCGCAAACTTAACGATATCACCATCGGAGATTCCTATCCGATTCCGAATATTTCTGAAATTCTTGACCAATTAGGGAAATGCAAGTACTTCAGTACTCTTGACCTTGCTTCCGGTTTTCATCAGATCCCAATGGCTGATAACGATGCTTCAAAAACCGCGTTCTCAGTCCCTCAGGGACATTTCGAATTTACGCGAATGCCCTTTGGTCTAAAAAATGCTCCCTCAACTTTTCAGAGACTAATGAATTTAGCTCTTTCAGGCCTTCAAGGAATAGAATGTTTTGTCTATCTCGATGACATTGTCATCTATTCTTTCGATTTGGAAACTCACATCAAAAATCTATCCGAAATTTTCCAAAGGCTCCGTGACTTCAATCTGAAACTTCAGCCGGATAAGTGCGAGTTCCTCCGTAACGAAGTATCTTATCTTGGTCATATCGTCACCGATCAAGGTGTCAAGCCAAATCCAGAGAAAATCAGAGCCGTTCAAGAATTTCCATTACCCAAATGTCCTAAAGACATAAAATCATTCTTTGGGCTCGTGTCTTATTACCGGAGATTTATCCCGGAATTATCTAAAATCGCCAAACCCCTAACTTCTCTCCTTAAAAAGGACACTCCATTCAATTGGGAACATGAACATCAATTATCATTTGAGACTTTAAAAAATTCATTGACATCGGCTCCCTTGTTGGCATACCCCGATTTTTCCAAACCCTTTGTACTCACCTGTGACGCATCAAATTATGCGATTTCAGCTATCCTTTCTCAAGGGCCTATTGGCAAAGATCGCCCTATTGCCTATTCATCTCGGACTTTGAATAAAGCCGAATGTAATTACAGCGTTACTGAAAAGGAATGTTTGGCTATCATTTTTGGTACCAGAGTCTTTCGGCCATATCTCTATGGCCGCCGTTTCATAATCGTGACCGATCACCGCCCATTAAAATGGCTTTTCAATTGTAAAGAACCCGGTTCTAAATTAGTTAGGTGGCGACTGAAATTAGAGGAATTTGACTATGAAATTGAGTATAAAAAGGGTAAAATCAATAGCAATGCCGATGCGTTGTCTCGTTACCCTGTAAATCCGATTCTCCATAATGATACTGATCCTGAAGCCTCAACCTTACAAACACAATCTAATGAGCCACAACCATCAACGTCAACTCAAGACCCTGATCTTGACTCAATTCAATTGAGTGACTTAATAGATCTCGGCGATGATAATATAAGCCCTTACGGCGATAACATAGATTTCACTCCCCCGGATCTTCCATTTTCACCACACCCTGAAACGCCAGCAGAATCACCTCAAATCATACACTCTCCCAACAACGACTACTCCCAATTTCTGAAATCATTTTCCAACAAAAACGAAACATATAACACACACATAAACGAATGTAATGAAAATTTGCTGAAAACTCAATACAAAACCATCCTTGTTCCCACATCAATAGATCTTGACGAATCAAATATGTATATGCAAGACCTATTATCTGAAATGGAAAATCCAACAGAACTTCTAAATAGCGAGAAAGAACTACATTCGTTCAAAAAATTTAAAACAAAGGAAAAACTTATTACTTACTATTCACAAAAGTCTATCATTTTGATTCCTGCAATTATCCAGAAATATTCCAATGTCTGAAATCGGTTAAAAATGATTTATCCGAAAATGTTACGGAAATTGCTATATCAGACTTCCAAAATCCATTCGACAAACATGCTTTCACAAAAATCTATGGCGTGATTATGTATTTATTTCACAATAGCCAGATCAATGTCAACATTTGCCACAACACCATAATTTATGCCGTCCCTTCAGAAATAGCAAAGATTTTAAAAGAGAATCATGATATACCAATTGCAGGCTATTTAGGTTCCACCAGGATGTACAATAGAATCAAACAGCGTTATTACTGGAAAAATATGCGATCAGACATTGAACTGTATGTAAAAAACTGCAAGTCATGTCAATCCAACAAAGCCTTTCGTAAAATAAACAGATCTCCTATGCAAATAACCACAACATCAACACGTCCATTTGACCGTATCAGTTTAGACTTAGTTGGACCATTACCTGAAGCCGGACCTTCGAAGCTAAGATTTATTCTTACCCTCCAAGATGATTTGACAAAATACTCGATTGCTTACCCCATCTCGAATGCCACAGCAGAAGAATGCTGTGAATGCCTCGTTCATTTCATATCGCTCTTTGGAATCCCCAAAATGATTTTAACCGATCAAGGGACTAACTTCACTGCCGACCTTTTTAAACGTACTTGCGAATTCCTTAAGATAAAACAAATCTGGTCTTCACCATATCACCCTCAAGGCGCAATTGAAAGGAGCCATTCTACGCTGAAATAATACTTAAAATCGTATGTAAATGAAAACAAAAATAATTGGCATAAATTTGTGTACACAGCAATGCTAGCATATAATAGTAATACCCACTGCACAACCCAATTTACACCTTTCGAGCTGATGTTTGGACATAAGCCACATATCCCTGACTCTGTCTTTAATCTACGCTCAGATGTTACTTATCCAGAGTATGTAAAAATGCTTAACCACCGATTAAAACTATCCCGCGAAAAGGCTTTAGAAAATATCCGGCTCTCCAAAGAAAGATCCAAGGCTTATTATGACAGACAAACCAGAATCTCTACATACAAAGTTGGCGATATGGTATACTTAAGAAACCATCTCAGATTGCGAAAAGCCCTTTCACCAATCTGGAAAGGCCCATATAAGGTGGTTAAAATACATGGAAACAACACATTGTCATTGCTAATAAACAGACGCCATGTTAAACACCACTATGACCAAGTGAAACCAGCACATGAATGTGAATAACCCCTTAGATAGGTAAGATATGTAGTTAAGTTCTAATTTTAATGTAGTTATTAAATTTTTCCAGATTTATTGTGAACAATCACAATCAAGTTCTGGCTACTAGCGTCGAACCGATCACCAAGGGTCCTGGGATACTCTTTAACCCAATTGGTACATTACGTGTCGTGGATGACCATTTTCACGTAGTTATTCCAATAGACATCTCTTACATTAACCATCACCTGGAAAATATTCGTAAAACCTTTAGTACTGTCAGATTCCTATGTCAACAGAATGAACCCATTAGAGGTCAATGCCACAACATGATGCAACCACTCGATTCCCTCTTCAGCGATATTCTACTAGACCATAACTCTATTTCCCATCTCACCTCAAGTAGTCCAATTAGAAGGTCAGCCTGGTTCTCGGGCGTCGGAACTGTATTTAAACACATATTTGGCACCCTTAGTGAAGAGGATGCTGAAAAATATAATAATGCTATTCGAATACTTTACGATAACGATAGTAAACTTACAAATTCTTTGACGGACAGCATTATTGTATCTCAATCGGCAATTTCAAATCTTAACCGATCCTTGTACGAACTAAATAGAAATGAAGCCATACTGGACGCCACTCTTGAAAATTTAACCCATTCATTAAACAATGTTTCCAAAATAATGAATGAACTTGCATTCGAAAATCAAATAACTCACACATTGAACAGTTTGCAAGCCAATATGATCACATTGTCATTTAAAGTTGAAGATATTGTAAATTCTGTACTATTTACTAAAACAAATACTTTGCATCCTTCAATAATTACTCCTAAACAGCTGTATAACGATATTTTAAAACATGTCAATTTAATGCCTAAATATAAAGACTTCCCTGTTGATTTACACCTGAATAATATACATTTACTGATGAATCTTTCAGAATTGATATCATACTTCTTAGATAATAACCTATTTTTATAGTGAAGATTCCTTTAGTTACACTCACAGAGTTTAATCTGTTTAAAAATATACCTGTGCCTACACCCTTAAATGTTAATAAATCAAACACATTTTCAATGATTTTATCTGAAAAACCATTTATTGCCTTAAGTAAAGACAAAACTGTGTATGTGACTCTGGAAAACCTTCAGAAATGTAAAACTATCTTTGAGGACAAATTTATGTGTCACGAAACCGAAATCTTCAGTGTTATTGGGTATCCATCCTGTGAAACCGAAATTATGACAAAAGCTATCACTATATATAGACATATAGACATATGGATAGGATATATAGACATTTGGCACAGATTAAGTAATGACAAATGGATTTTTATCCAATCTGAATCTACTAAGCTTTCGATAGACTGTAATAACAACCTCACGGAATTAACAATATCCGGTGCAGGCGTACTGAATATTGAACCTGAGTGTATAGCGTATTGTAGAAGCAATAAGCTATTAAGTAAATCTAACCCTAAGGTATCTATAATTAACATAAGACCTGAATATAGTATAACTGACGATAAATGCTGTAACATACAAAAATTCAAAGATTTAAACTTGGACACTTCACATCAGAGTATTTCGAATATGAACCTAGATAATCTTAAATATTTAAAATTACTCTCTGATCAAAATATCGAAAACCTAAAATCTGTAAAACCATCAGAACAATTTGTAAACCATGTCAGTTTTCCAATTTTTAGTGTATTATCAATTATCTTTTGTGTTAGTGTTATAATTTTATATTTTTGTAAAAAGTATGAGTGTCTACAATCCCTTATCTGTAAAGATCAAAGTGATCCTGAAAACCCAGAAATTCAAATAGCCGATGAATCTGATCCTGGTCCGCGACTTCGTATTGACTGAATTTCATCTGAAACTTACATGAAATTCGGTAAGTTTCATCTCACGCAGGGGGCTGTTATATCCCCTCTATGTATGGTGAATTGCTGATGAACCTGCTTCATCATCATTTAACTAGGCCCTGTACTGATGAAGTCGTTGGCGAGGAGTCAGTCTCTCTCCGCCGGTCATACCGTAGACACACATATTTCTAATCCCGATCTTTGAATATATTCTATTATTATAGTTTAAAAGTGTTTCTTTTTTAAAAAGAGAATTCGCGGACCCCTTATAACAGAACGATACCTACAATTTATAGAAAGCTTAATTTATTGAACCCTCAAATAAGTGAAACCCTTATTTGGACTCAACATATCGTGGAGTCCGAGAAACTATAAAATTAAGTTTTTTAATTCAATTTTTACAGCTACCAGAACAATACGCACCTATGGGAGGGTCATAGCTATTATCTAATCAATTATTTCATAATAGAGAACTTAAATTCACTTTTAAATCTAATCATCTTAATGTATTTAGAACCCTACCTTATGTTTTAAAGTCAGATCAACATAAATTGAACCCTGCAGTCATAGTTGGTCCACAAATAAATAGATCTTCAGTTTCTGTTGAACACTGTTCATAAAGTTTCCAAAGCTCACTTATGGTTCAACAGTACTGAAATTACAATCAAATTCATAACATAACAACCCAACAAACCGCATTATCACCTGTGAGACCTATCTCTCATACAAAACAACTGCATTGTGAGGTAAATCAAAGTTCAAAGTTTAATGACCTGATTATAGTAGGTACAGGAAAAAGGCTCATCACAATCACTTAAAGGTTCACTTAAAGGTTCACAATAACAAGTACATGTTCAAGACTTGAAGCTTGGGAACTACATTCTCATTTTTGATACCAGTAGGTACATGCCGATCTCTAGCGCTTAAGATTTACTGGTGCAAACTATGAATTGCTTCATCAATTTCTGATGTCATTTTGAACACTTCTGCGTCAGCATCAGCGTATTTAAAGTAGCGGAAAGGCGGTCTCCGAGAGGGGTGGATCTCCCTTTTAACACTGGGCAGAGCATAACACTGGAAGATGGTTAGATGACAAGGCCGGAGTGGCTTTTACTTCACTAATAGTAGAGGTGGTGTTCTTCCTGACTGACATTAGAATCTATATAGTGTAAGATTAGCTTGCTCTGGGGAAGGCTTTCTCTAATTGGTACCAGCATAGCCATTCTGTAAACTCGGGGCTATATCCCAACATGTCCCGTAGCCCTGTAGGCAGTCATGAATCTAAACTCCGTCTCCCTACATCATCACAGTATGAGCGTGGGTGTGCGTCAGGTCCACATGTGTGTATTACATTTGAAATGAACAAGAGGACAGACGCTTGATGCGTGGTCCTAGAAATACATTTATGTAACAGAATCAATACTACATGGGGTCTTTAATTATCTTAATTAATCTTTTAAGAAACGTTCAGAACCACCTTCCTTGTAAAACTTAGCGTTTATTTAAAGAATAACAATGCCTTTGTACGACCATCCAACTTAGAATGTTTACCAAGGTTAATACTGACCGGGTTAGGTAGAACAGGTTTCCTTCACAGCTTAAGTTTGTTTAAATGTCCGAGTTGGTTACAAAATTTTAGTTAAGAAGTGTCCGAGTCATAGAAATTGTGAAGTAACTACATCCCAGGTTAAAATCAATAAAACGGAAAAAAATTGTCGAGAAACTGTTGTTTAAATTATCACTTTTCTTTTTAAGTAATTTCTGGTAACCGGATTCACCAGTGGCGCCCTCTTTTACGGAAGAACACGTATTTCACTAGGATAATCGACTTGTAAACGCGTCGGCACACGAACCCCATATCTACAACGCCTAGTCGTCGTTAGCCTAGTCGGTCGGAAAATACTATTTAACGAGTTATCTCGTTACAACTGTACTGTTTTCGTTGAATAAACGATTTTATCTACGTACGTATCATAAATGCTCTTAAATCGACTCAGAAACCATAGGCCAATGACCTGAATTATGACACATCGATGCGGATATGGCTATTTACAGGCAAACAATTTGGTCTTTAACGCATCGATTAATTGATTAATCGATGCGTTTAAATATATATTTTTGTCTGTGATCGCCGAATCGTCAAAATTGGCATTTGTCTTGACGTCTGTACAGTGCCACGACATTAACTGTTCAGGTGGCTAAAACATGCAACTAATGTCCATTCTGCTAACTATCACCGCACCCTCATCGATTACGCTGGTGCCTGCTGGGTCAGTGCCAATGAAGAACTACTAAACAAACTCGAACGACTTCAAAATCTCGGGATTCGGTTTATCTTCGGGCTGCGCAAATACGACCAAGTGTCACAACATCGCTAGGAGTTGAATTAGCTGCCGATCCATCTTCGTCGGGATTAACACATCCTAAATTTAAGGGAAATTTAGGATGTGTTCAACAACATCTTACAGAATCCACGCTATCCAACCTTCCTACGAGACAGTTTTCAATTTATTTCTTCTGATGTGCTCCGTGGTCCAATGGGTTTCACGCTTGCTTCTTACACAGAAGATGCAGGTTCGATTCCTGACCATGAACCAATGAGATAATTAATTTATCTTATGTACATTATCGGACGTTCTAACGGTGATGGAAACATCGTGAGGAAACCTTCATTACTCCATAGCTGCGGCGATGGCCTAGCCCCCTGTCACGCAAAATGGAGTATTGAATAACTGGCTGAACGTGGGCACAATTGTGCCTCTGCCACCCCGTATGGGAAAAGCTGTGACGCTATGTTATGTTATATTATGTTCTTCCCGCAGCAGAATGCACTAACTATCACCGCAATGCAACAATAAACAGATGCATTGACCTCTACAAAAATAACTTCACCATATAAAACGATCACAATTCATCTCTGATGTATTAAAATACCTAAGGGCTGACTGAATAACCCCCCTCCCATATTTATTTATTTTTTACAAAATTAACAAACTCTCCAATGTCTAATAGCCTAACAATGGTTAACTTTAACTGGTGAACCATAGCTTCTCATCCGTGCACTTTAACTGGTGAACCATAGCTTCTCATCCGTGCACTTTAACTGGTGAACCATAGCTTCTCATCCGTGCACTTTAACTGGTGATCCATAGCTTCTCATCCGTGCATTTTGTATGCCCCAAACGATTTGCTAAACCACCGTGAATCTTCAACGAAGTAGTAGTACTACGAATAATTTTATGTCATTAATAATTAACGTAAAGCAGCTTATATAATTATAATGGGTGCATTGTATTTGTCTAAGTGAGTGAGTGTGTTTGCGTGTATGTCATGGCTGCATATACAAGCATGTTTGGATGTGTGCGAATGCATTTTTAGTCAGGCACAACCCAAAATTAATTTAAACGTGTGCAAATACGAAACGGTATATTTAACAGGGTATCGTAGTGTTAGACCAGAAGCCATGTTTCATCTGGTCCCACACTAGGATACCCTGTGTCGTCGGAACCAGAAACAGACTCGTCACTCACATATTAACATCTAAGACCTGGGGTGTTTTTTTTTATTTACCTCCAGCCGGGAATCGAACCCGGGACCTCTCGCGTGGTAGGCAGAGCCACAACCGCTGCGCCAGACATGTCGTCACTACCACGTATCTACTTTATTAGCTAACAGAAAAAAAATCTCCATATTATTGGAATAAATGTACTACGAGTCTCGTAATTGGCTAAGCTATAAGAAATAAATATCTCTATTATACACAAAGTTATGAATAAGCTTTGAGACCAAAAACTAGTAGCCCCGCGGGCAGTAGACCTCTCGAACAGGAAACCTCGTGAACCAATTTATAGGTATTTTCATTTGAAGTCTAGGTTTATTTAACAGTGGTACCATGCTCAGCTCGTTGGGCGTTATCAAGGTGCACCCTCCCAAGCCATCGCTTCTTTATAGGTAAACTTACTCAACGTAACGCCAAGATACCTAGAGAAACAAGGTTATGAATTCCCAGCTTCAAGAAGAGAATAGAACAAATACAATACGCACTGATCTTGGTGCAGGTATTTCCAGGACCAAGATCGCAGAAGAAACGCAGAGATTTTGATCCAGGTATGAGATCGATTAGCTTCGTCAATAGTAAGTTGCTAAAGAAATGCCAATGGTCACGCGTCGCCAAGCTTTTTAAATAATTTGTCTCTTTCTATTTCTTCATTACGAGTGAGATGCATAGACAATATTTATTTGTGACAAGCAAGCAAAGAGTGTGCATCTTTCTTTAAGCAAGCAGAAACTTCGGCCGCCATGTCGTAATTTATGTAAGCAAACTGCAACCAACTAAGAAAATAAACAAAAAATTAAATCATAAAAATTCCTTGTTTTCTCATTTTTTCGACACCCTCTCGTTCTCGAGTTTGGTCTATTTTAGAAAAGTATGAAATTAGGTAGAAGTTCATTTTTCCCCTTTTTTCCTCACAAATGTGATGAAAAACATTTTGCGTGTTACGGGCGGTACAGAAATTGCAAACTCGTGTCAATTAGCTCTCGAAAAACAAAAATCATTTTATTCAACGAAAGTATGTTTAATGGTTAAAAAATGAGGCATTCCCCCTTTTTGCCCCCATTTTTATGGCATGATTTTCACAACAACCTGTGAGGAATATAATACTTAATATTTCATCCAAAAATGATCTCGATCCGTTCATAAATAACGCCACAGCACACTTCCCCCCTTTTTGCCCCCATTTTCTCCCTAATCGAAAAAAGCTCTCGACAATCCTATCCAAAAGCCTATCTTTTCGAAATGGCAATCAAAACCTAATCAATATATAGCCGAAAAATTCAGTTGCTCTGATCAAATCGCTTCAATAGTTAAAGTTGTTCAGAAAGATACATGTTTCTATCACACCCTGTATATAAATTTAAGTCGTACTTGCATGTTTGCTTGAGCAGATAATTATTTGGCGACATTCCAAAATGTGAAGTTTTGGCACGGACTTGCGTGGTAACTGGCAAAGACTTACTAGAATATAATATATTTATACATAAACTGGGTGACATTACTTTTTTCCAAAGACACATATCGTCGCAAATGTGTTTTTGTATTGGTCCCCAGTATATTGACCCTATCAGCTGATAACAAATTACTTTGCTAGACATGATGAGGTCTATAATCTTCTTGTTCTTCAACATCGAGTGTGATGATGACGTTGAGTTGCTGCAGTGACACATTGATAGAGTGGTTGAGTGGAGTGTGAGAAATAACTTGACCTTCAATAGCTCCAAGTGCAAGGTTATGACTTCCACTCGACTCTTGACTCATATTTGTCATGACTATTTCATAACTGGCACACCTATCATGAGAGTTAATAAAATACGTTACCTAGGACTGGCTATGGACACAGAGCTGACATTTAATGACCACATTCAAGAAACGTGTGAGAGAGCTTACAGGTCGCTTGGGTTTGTAATGAGACAGGCGAAAGTTTTCAATGGTGTTTCTACAGTCATAACATTGTACAATGCCTTTGTCCGTAGCAGGCTTGAATACAACGCTATCATCTGGGACCCACATGAAGTCAAATATAAGCTCATGTTGGAAAAAGTCCAGAGTAAATTTGCAAGATCCCTATATATGATGATGTATGGGTACTATCCACACTTATTTCCGTCTTTGTTCGTGCCAGGAATGGTGGGAATTGACACCCTATAGAGTTGAGAAGGAAGTCAGCGTTATTAGTGCACTACTATCTCCTTATACACAATAGGGTGGATAACCCCACAGCTCTGCGAAGCTGTACCTTATCAGCCCAAAGCCGTTACACAATGTTGTGCTCTTGGCCGCAGTTCGCAACGGGTGTGTGTGGCCCGTACAGAGCACGCTCGACGCACACCCACCTTCCAGGCACTGACATTGCTGAATTAGTACCTAGTGTCAATTAGTACCTAGAAACTGCCATTTTTGGTATGAGCCTTTGGAAATTTATCCAAATAGTAAATAAGTATTTCAACGTAATTCTGACAAAAAATGAGAAATTGAATGATAATTCTTAATTGTAAATTGTAATCTAAGTAGTTAATAATAATAATACCTTGGACACTATTTACACATATTGATCTAGCCCCAAACTAGGATTCCCTGTATCTTGGGTACAAGAAAATGATACACATACTTATATAGGTAAATATTATACTTAGATAGACAAACAACCGTGACTAGGATACAAACATCCGTTCTCATCAAACAAATATTTGCCCCCGCCGGGACTCGAACCCGGGACCCCCTTGGTTTCGTAGGCAGGGTCACTGCCGACTCGGCCATTCGGGTCGTCGCCAGTTAATGTTTTACTTTTTATAATGTTACTTAATTATTTATTTTATTTTATTTGTTATTAGATAAATTGACTTGTATTATTTTGTTATTGCGTTGTATTACTATTCACATGTGTTGGTGTATACTGTAAGTGTGATATGGATTAACAAAGAAATCTTAATCTAAATCTATCCTCAACAGTACACTCATCAGCCTCTAAGGCAACCCTTGGTTGA
The DNA here is from genome assembly GCA_949825045.1 of Argyresthia goedartella. Classification (NCBI taxonomy): domain Eukaryota; kingdom Metazoa; phylum Arthropoda; class Insecta; order Lepidoptera; family Argyresthiidae; genus Argyresthia; species Argyresthia goedartella. The sequence continues at coordinate 22,096,518 of OX463828.1, forward strand.
TGATGGTGATGGGAGAGCCAACATTTTTAACATTTGCGACCATAGGATTCTAGGGTAAAGTACTAGGGTACTATAATTATCCTTAATTTGCCCGCCGCCCTTTATACGCCCTTATTTAAGTAGTAGTGAACATTCTTTACAAATGTAAAAACTAGAAATTATAATGTGTACTTTTTAATGATTATTATTATTAATTCCCCAAAAGGTCAGCTAATTTAAAAGTGTATTTTTTCCAGTAGAGGGGAGAAATCTACACTTACTACGTTCTTGGCTGAGCTTTTACTTTGTGCATGTGCATATAGACAAAGTGTGCGTGTTTTTAGGGTTCCTTACCCGAAGGGTGCCAAAAGGGACTATTAATAAGCCTCCGCTGTCCGTCCGTCCGTCCGTCTGTCACCAGGCTGTGTCTCAAGAACCGTGATAGTTAGACTGTTGAAAATTTTACAGATGATGTATTTCTGTTGCCGCTTTAACAACAAATACTAAAAAACAGAATAAAATAAATATTGAAGGGGAATCCCATACAACAAACCTTTTTTTTTCTCGTATTTGCTCGATATTGATAACGGCAACAGGTAGACGCTTGAAATATTCATAGAATAGTTAGTTATGTATTTAGTTTAAAAATAAATAAATAAATAAAATTAAAACAAATATTTAAGGGGATGCTCCCATGTAACAAACGTGATTTTTTGCCGTTTTAATATAAATAGCCCTTCGTGCGCGAGTCCGACTTGCACTTGGCCGGTTTTTTTAATTTAGATTTGTTTTAGTATTTTTGAGAGATATATTTGTAGTACATGTTTTTTTCTGTGCTGGTATAGGAATGCATAAAGCATACGCCAGACGGCATTCTACCACTGCTAATGGTTTGAAGCGCACGCCCGTCTACCAAGGGCGTTTAAGGGTCAATCGAAATTTGGTTTAAAACCACTGGATACATGGTTTAAAACCACTGTTTTTCTACCAAGGTCACCTGGCAGAAACTGTGGTAGAATGCCGTCTGGCGTATGCTTTACTGTCAACATTGTCAAACAACAACAAAAAATGGTTAAGTGCGAATCGGACTCGGGCGCCAAGGGTTCGATACAGCACAATATATATTTTTGTTGGAATATAATCCATGAACGTGGCCAACGATAGAATACAATAAAACAAGCATTAAATATCATGTAAAACACTATTCTAAAGATCACTTTAACGTAACGTAACGTGAGTTAGAATGTGGTTTTAAAGTTCGATATTTTACAAAATTAAATGATGTCGTTGATTTTTTGATGATATAAAATTGATAAAAGCTTAGTAATCCATTATTTTGAGAAGTTAGACTTCTGAACACTTCATAAACCAAGCCAAATGCCAGGAGAATCAACCGACGGCTTTTTAGGGTTCCGCACCTTAAAATTAAAAAACCAGTATTGCTTCACGTTGTCCGTCTATTTGTCCGTCTGCCAAGACCCTTTTTCTCAGGTACGCGTAAAGATATCAAATTGAAATTAATACTTATAAGTCTGTAGTCTTTTAAAGTAAAATAACAAACTTATAGGTCAACGCAACCAAAATTCTTGATAATTCACAAGAGCATGAAACCTATATATCACCTTTGGCAGAATGTGTCTCATTTGCGGTGATTTCAATGTTGATTTACTGATTGAAAATAAAAATCAAACGGAGTTCTTGAGCCTATTGAAATGCTATAATTTCAGACCTCTTTTTAGTGAAGTAACTTACGCTTGTGGGGGTGCTGAATCGTGCTTCGACAACATTCTAACCAACCTGCCACAAGACCACACATCAAATATCAACCTGGATCATAATGGACTATCAGATGGACACGCTGCATTATTCTGCGAAGTGGAAGTTCGGCTGGATCAGGGTAAAGTTAAAGGGAGGGAAGATGTAATTTTTGAAGAAAATAGATTGATCAGCGCTCGTAACAACAACAACTTTAAACAGAGCTTAAACAATATAGACTGGAAACTTGAGGGTATTAATAGTTTCCTAACGAAACTGTATAAATGCTTCAATCAAAGTTTTAAAAAAAGACGGAAAAAGGTTAGTTTACGAACTGAGCAAAAACTTAAATGGCTAACAAAAGGAATCAAAATATCTAGCAAAATAAAACGTGTCTTATGTTGTTTTTATAAAAATATTACTGATGACTCAGTCGTATGTTATAAAATAAAGTACCTAAGACTCTATAGAAAAATACTAAGAACTGCAAAAAAGATGGCGATTCAATCTGACATAATCTACGCAAAAAATTCAGCTAAGTATATATGGAACGTAGTAAATAAACACCGAAGTACAAATATAAATAATATAAGAGAAACAATTAAATTAAAAATAGAAAATATATTAATTGATGAGTCCCAACAAATAGTTGATGTTTTTTCAGAAAAATTTGATAACTTTAGTGCACTGACTTTGGGAAACACAGAACTAGCAATAAACTTTTTAGAGAAAAATGTTATAAGAACAGAAGGAAAGATGGACTGGAAAGAGGTTACCGCACTAGAAAGAGAAAGAGAGGTTAAATACATGCCAGCGAAGCGGTCATGTGGTTTTGACGATATGCCTATAAAGATAATTAAGGATAACATAGATCTATTAGCGAAACCATTAGCTTATTTTCTTAATATGTATGCTAATGCCGGAATTTTCCCGGAACAACTTAAGATAGCCAAAGTATTGCCAATTTTTAAAAAAAAAGGAAGCAAGAAAGACCCTAACAATTATAGACCTTCAACAATAATATCCTTGTTACCAATTATTTCAAAAATCTTCGAAATACTCATTAAGACCAGACTTATTAGACATTTAAATAAACATAAAGTACTAAATAAAAGGCAATTTGGTTATCAGAAAGGAGTAAGCACAGCAGATGCCATTGATACATTGTTGGATGAAATAGTTGCCAAAATAAATGACAAAAAGAGAGTTGCTGGTTTATTCCTCGACCTCCGCATTTGATACAGTGGATCATAACTTACTATTGAAAAAAATAGACTTCTATGGGGTAAGGGGCAAATCGTTGACACTATTGAAGTTATATTTGCAAAACCGGTTTCAGTTCATACAGAAGAAAAATATGATAGAAAGATGTGAGAAAACCTATCAGTCTAAAAGAGTGAAGATAACAAGAGGCGTTCCACAAGGTTCTATTTTGGGCCCTGTTCTGTTTATAGCTTTTATTAATGATCTCATTAATTTTATTGATAATTCTGCGCCTGAGGTAGAACTTGTTATTTTTGCAGATGACACAAACGCTATAGCTGCGGCAGATAGCAATGACGAACTTAGTTCCATAGTTAATGCCACTCTTTCACTGTTCTTCAATTGGTTGACAAATAATATTCTCCAACTTAACTCCTCCAAAACAGGGGCAATTCTCTTTAAGACTACAGCGAAAAATAAGGAGACTATAGATATATATCTTAATGGTGCACAAATTTCACTAGTAGATGAAGTAAAGTTCCTGGGTGTGCATATAGACTCACTGCTTAACTGGAAATGAGAATTAAAAGCTATAGAAGGATTTATTAGTTCAGCTTGCTATGCCCTTAGAAGTCTACGCGATGAACTTACAAAAGATTAGTTGAAGACTGTACACTATGCACTTGTGGAATCTAAACTTAGGTACAGCATTAAATGGTGGGGGAACAGCTACCAATATAACATAAAAACAGCTTTCACGATTCAGAAAAGGGCAATTAGGATAATAGTACGAGCACCACATAGGGAATCCTGTAAGCCTCACTTTGCAGAACTAGCAATATTGACAGTCCCTAGCCTTTACATATTCATAATACTATGCGACTTGAAGAAACGTCTTTACAATATAGAATCGGAAGCTGAACGAAAAGTACGTCTTAGCTCAAGAAGAAAAGACCTCGAACAGAAATTATGTCCTCGCCTTAACATTGTGCAGCATAGTGCCCGCTATCAGGCTGTTAAATTATTTAATAGGCTACCAATAGAGTTAAAATTAACCACTAATTAAAATAAATTTGAAACGCAATTGAGGTACTTTCTGTTGGAAAAGGGTTATTTTATTACTCACTAAACGAGTTCACGGATGATCAAAATTGATTAATATTGATTATTTTGTTGTAAAAGTGTTTGTTTGACTGAACTTTATTGATATAACATTTAGAATAGCATATTATAGTTAGTACATTATTATTATTAGAGTAAGATTTTATTATTTTCAACACAATCTATATTGTACAGAAATAAACTAAACTGAAACTGAAACTATACGGTACTTCCCGTTAACCTAGAATCATAGAATTTTGCACGAAGCAAGGTCGGCCATCCCAGGTAAAGCAAAAAATCTAAAAACCATAAATGTGTAGTGCATTCACAAAAAATGCGATTTGGGCAGAACACTTGGAGCGTGGGTCCAACTCGCACTTGGCCGGTTTTTATGTTATCTGATTGAATTTTTACAGGCTTACCGTCTATATCATTTAATTCATGAACTAATCTGCTATCGTGAAAACAAATTCATTCATGTCAATGTCTGCAATAAGTTGTTGCTTTGTTATAAGATAGGTCGGAAAATGTCGTGCGGACGCGCCAGGGACCTCGAACGTTTTGCCCTTCAAGATTCACCGATTACTAAGCCTCCGCTGTACGACCGTCCAGCGGACTGTATCCAAATACCAATAACAGGAAAATTTCCCAGAATGTGTATTTCCGTTGCTTCTGAAGCAATAAATAATGAACTACACAATATTTTCTAAATTAAATGGGGTCCCCATACAAGAGACTTGTTATAACATCCCTGGGATTTTGACGTGAGATCCGTATTCTGCGGGGACTTATATCGAAACCTAGTTCGTTCATTTTTAAGGTTCCGTACACGAAGGGTCCATACCGAGCCCTGTTACTGTCACTCACTCACGTGTCCCTCCGTTCGTTCGTTGTCTGTCACAGAGATTTAACAGCCAAGCGGTTAAAGCTACAGTCTTGAAATATTCACAGTGTAAACATCTTGTTGATTTAACCTCTTAAATTTCACCTTAGCTAACGCCACTTTCCGTTATTAGTTTTAAATGTTATTACCATGGCATAAAGTTCAAAATCGCGACCCGTCCCTAATACCCTCGGTTTTTGAGAGGTTAAAGTAATTCAAATTGTCAAAAAATATTTTTAATATATTTAAGAGTGGCTCCCATACAGCTAACGGGGGCGCGAGAAAATATAATTGATCTATCCCATCGAGTGGGATATTGTTGTTTAGATCCCCTTGAGCACATAAATACTGTATTATTTGTTTTAATAATGAAAATAAAGGCACAAGAAGCCACCAAATTCAGTTTTTTTTACAAAATTTGGTACCGATGTAATTGTATACTTCTCATTGATCATTTGCGATAACATTTATTACATACATATTTTTTTATAAAAAATACCAATATATTGAAAATAGACTTTCTTTATAAATCCCTAATTTTATTTTATTATATTTTTATTTACTTATATTCTACATTTGTTACGGAACCGTAAATATACAAAGTCCGACACGAACTTGGCCTTTTTAATTTTTAGTCCTTAAGTTTTCTTGTATGATGGTACGGATCCCTTTTTTCCTTTTAAAGCACGAAACGGTGGAGGTCTTGGAATTCTGTACGAGTATGAATACATATAAACACTCATACATAATGGTGCGTGTTATAAATTTGGTTCATAAATTAATCTTCATTTACCAAACACAGGTTGGTACTACGATGCAATAAACACACGCCACGTGTTCCAATAGAATCGGCGGACTAATAAATTATTACTCGCAATGGACCCTATTATTATCACATCGATAGGACTTAATAATGCAGGCCGTAATATCTTGTTTATTGATTCATATTGGCGGCGATTGACACGGAGGATGCAGAGAGAAACATATTTATTCTTACCGGTCTACGATTTAGGAATACGCTTAAATATAACTGAGTAGGTTTAGTGGCTGCGTTGATGGGCTAGTCCCTGGTCACGTAAGACGGAGTATCGAATTACTGGTTAAAAGAAGGCGATCTTTCCCTGTTGCACTCCCTCATAGAAAAAGGCTTAATTTTCGTAACAGGAGGCCATCCAATCTCCGCAGTGATTGAATTTTTCTACCGGAAAGTATTTTTACCTTTTCAGAAACACCGTTATAAGCTCTAGGTGAGCAAAATAATACTTCCTAAAAGTGTTTCCGTAGCACATCTCTAAATCCTCTCTAAATAATGAGCGAGTGTCCTCAGCCATTTGAAGGATGCCTGAATGAAGGGACGGTCAATAGGCTTACAGAAGAGGCCCTTTTAATCATCGCCACATGAACGAGACCCACGGTTTATTTGTAAAGGTAGTCTTATAAAACAAATGTGTAAGAATTTCGTGCGACCATTTCTTCAAAATGATAGCCACAAACTATTTATTTATTTATTAATAAAATTGCACAACATAACAGACAAAAAATCCAAATCGTTGCACAATTATCAAATTAATAATATTAACATAAAATAAATTACATACATTAACACAATATTATTATAGAATTATTGAGTACTAGCTTTTACCCGCGGCTTCGCCCGCGTAGTAGTCGGATTTACGCCATGCTTTGGATTGTGCACATTTGTAGTAATATACCTGATGTGTTTAAAAAAGAGAACAAAAATAATTCTGTAAGAGTTTCTGGTATTCCAACGTAGAGAACCGTTGTAAGTATATTTGTACACATGTCCGGAAATTAAATCATTTAGAATTTTGAGTATCGCAAACAGTCGTGAAATGCACCGAGAGACAGAAATCTACTGCAATACGTCTCTGTATACAACGTTCCGAGATTTGTTTTTCTCTGCGTAAATATAGAGATTTCTAGCTCTCGATACACGTGAACAGCCAACGTAGAGCTGCCCGTGCGAAAAGCATGGGTAGCCCAGATGAATGCCTGCCACTTTTAATGTTTGCCCTTGGCTCTTGTTAATAGTTATTGAAAAGGCTACTTTCAATGGGAATTGCAGTCGTTTGAATTGAAAGGGCTAGTTCGTTGGGATAATAGGTATTCGCGGTATCAATACCGTTTCTCCCCTGGCCTCGCCGGTGATGATGGTGGCTTACACGATGTGCCTTTTCAGCTCCGTGATGCGTAACCTGGTGCCATTGCACAACCTTGGAGCATCCAGGTTACGCATCAGTATGACAGGCACACCCACCTTCAGTTCCAACTTGTGTGACTGCACTCCCGAAAGCTCTAAAGAGTTAAGAAACTCTACTGGGTATGTTGTTGCATCGTCATTGGTCATCACAGTATCGATTGATGTGTAAGTAGTTACCACACCCGGGACTTGATCGATAATTTTTTTATTAATTTTTCCCACCGACTCGTTTTTTGGCGCCATGATGGCTCTTTCACACAACCACTCCTCGTTGCTCATGTTTTGTTGTAAGCTCGGAAAAACCATATGTATTAGGATCTCTTCCGAGGTTACAACATTACAGAAGTGGCTTTCAAATTTGATAAGGCCTTCCGCATCCATTGCCATGCGGCCTTCGCCGATTTTGAGGTGGTTTTGAGCAAAGATTCCGGATTCTTGGTCGTTGTGGAGCTGGACTCTCATATTAGTTGTGAGGTGCAATCTCTCTACCTTTGCCCATATTGGTGAAGTTTTGAGGCAAGCGTTGATTTCGTCTGCCGGAGTGCCGCGCTCAATGACCGGCAGCGTCTGCCGGAAGTCACCTGCGAGCAAGACGACCACTCCACCCATTAACGTGCGGTTGCCACGGATTTCTTGCAAGCTGCGGTCGAGCGCTTCAATCGCACGCTTGTGTGACATCGTGCATTCATCCCACATGATCAATTTGCATTGCTGCACCAGAGCTCCACGACCACTGCTCTTGCTTATATTGCAAGTGGGAGTTTCCTCATCCGCAAGGTTCAGTGGAAGTTTAAACACCGAGTGAGCAGTTCTGCCTCCGCTGAGCAAGGTCGCTGCTATCCCAGAGGACGCAACAGCTAGCGCAACATTCCTGTCTTTGCGCAGCTGCGCCAGCAGCAAATTCAACAGAAATGTTTTGCCTGTGCCCCCTGGTGCGTCTAAGAAATAGAGACCCCCTTCTTCGCTCTCCACGCGGCTTAATATTTTATTGAAAACGTGCCTTTGCTCCGGTAACAACTGAGGCTCAGTTTGAGCAACTTGAGCTCCTAAGGCTGCGGTATCATAACTGAGCTCCCTGATCAAATCATTGCACAACTCTCCTGTTCGTTGTGGGGTGGGCATGCCGAAATCAGAAAGCCGCTTAGACACTATTGAAAATACTTTGTCCTCAATAAGTTTAAGCGCTTCGTTGAAATATATATCATCGTCGGTCTGTGCTGTCTCTCGGTACCTGTGCGCGATGTCTTCCGATAAAGCGGTTTTATATTTATCCCAAAGTTGCAGGGGGTTCGAGAGTCCGCAAGTGCTCAACATGATGGCGAAGAGCTCTCTCAACTTGGCCGCTGATCGGCACAATACGGCGTCCTCCATCGTAGAGTCCCAGTGGCCGTCATCTTCCAAAAGTCCCATGGCCTCACACGCTTCTCAGAACGTAGCCTTTTCCTGTCCATCGACTGTTTTAAGGGCCTGAAAACTGATGGGGCCCCGGACGCGGGTCAAAAGCAACCGCGCGCAGTAGCACTCAAAGTGTGTAACGTGTACGGTATATATTCTGCCCAGAGCATCCGACGCCTTCACACCATGCCAGCCTTCCACGGGGTTGCCCTGCACACGACGCTTCCATTCTTTCCGCGCAGCGTTCCATGTATAATATTTTGGCACTTCCGCGTACAGCAATGTTTTGGCAAATTCGTCAGTATGGCACAGACGGAAAAACGCTGTAAGTGTAGTCGTCGGCGGTGTCGCTACTCGATCGCGCAAGTTAGCCTCTGTGAAGTAAATGCGCTCACCGTTTGGAAGATGTACCGCAAGATGTATCACTGTCGGGTACCTCTCGTGAAGCGGCAAGCCTAATATTCGCCATGCTGCTTCGTTGCTGCTCACGTATCGACCAGCTCTAAACATCTGCACTTCGTCTCGTGTGTTAATATTGGCATTGCCTTGCTGCTGCACAATAAATATGGCCTGGTCACTGCCTTTGTTGATGTACTTACAAATGTATTTAATTGCCTGAACCGAGTTGCAAAACTCTACATTAATGTGAGCATCAAACATTTTGCAAAGGAGCGGCGAGTAAGGGACTATCCAGTTTTTGTCTACTACGACGTCTTGCGCGGTACCCCTGATTTTAATTGTGACTGTACGTCCCCCTACCTCGAGTGCTCGGCGTCTGTACAACGGATAACCATTATCATTGGTTTGGGTCTCTTTTAACAGTGCACGAGGATACTTTTTTGAGCATTTCCTGTTCTTCATACACGGGGACGTAGGATTCAGGGTTCCACATGGTCCGTGGATCATGCTCTTAATGATCGTGTCATATAGTTGTTTGTTAACGTTAAGGTCTGGTAACTCAGCTGATATCACTTCATCGATTTGGTTCGGAAGCAATTTTTCTTTTAACCACAGCAGCAAGTGCATGTGGGGCAAGCCACGCTTTTGCCACTCAATCGAATATATGAAGCACTGCGCTTCGCCAAATACATGCCCTTTCGTGAGGAGGGCCACCAGCTTTTGTACTTTGATTTTAAAAATTCGTGCTACGATATCGTGCCGGTCCGTCTGTTTTTGCCCACCCATTAATTCATCTTTAATCTCTTTCCAGGCTGGGTTGCACGTGAAGGTAATGAATAAGTCCGGCCGCCCATAGTTCCGAACGTAGGAGAACGCGTCCTGGGTATATTGGTGGAGGTATCGTGGACTGTTCACGAACGACGATGGCAGGATCACCATCTGCCCTAAGTCATTCGGATTCACATTGCCATCGTGCGCAACAGCATCTTGCAAGTGAACGTAATTTTCTGCTCGCAACTTGCTTTGGTTTAGCGCTATGAACCTTAGACGCTCACTCTCTATCTTAACGTACATGTCTACCAAAAATTAGGATAGAAGTACCCTACACCGCAGCAGCAAGTTGAAGTCGTGTTCGCGGACCATCAGGTGGAACGCGTAGAAAGCCATGCATGATACATTTTTGTTCAGGATCGGTTGCCCCGTCGCCGGATTGGTTTGAGGAATACTGAAGTTATATCCAACTTGTCCTTTCCAGAACATAATGGGATACTGTAGCGCATCGTAGAAGCGGTGAGTGTCAGCGATCCTGGTGAGCGTGTCGTTGTGCTTGCGTACGACGATGTCTCTTGGGGCCTTGAGGTCGGCGCCCGCGACCACAGCCGCCACCTCGGTGACGGCCGGCGCGTTGTAGCGGCGCGCGTGCTGCCCGCTCGGCACGCGGTCTGGGTTGATCACAACCTTGCAGCTCTCATCAGGCATGTTCTTGAGAGCTGATTTAAAGTCATGCACCAATTTATTGTGATCGTGCAGGACGTTTTGTATTTTCTGGACAGTCGCTCGTTCCACTCCATGAATAATTTGACACCGTCTATCGGTTTCTGCTTCGTCGTCTCCCATGAAGTAAATTTGCAAAAATTGTGCTTGACCGTTGGGTGGAGGTAAAAGTGACCCTATTTTATGGTGCACTTGCCCCTGCACCGTAAAGGTTGGTGAAAACCCAGGCATCGCGAGAATTCTGTCTGCCCCAAAGGAAGTCATGTGAAAACATGAATTATATTTTTTTATTCGGTTTAGGAAGCGCCGTGACTCATCAGTCTCGCCCAAAAATAATTCCCTTAAAGGGTCGACCGGCTCCGCTAATGTGGGGATGGCTACCTTGCCCCCAGAGCAACACATTCCCGCCGTTTCCTCATTCCATTTCAGTGCCCCACAGAATCTGCAAGCCTTGTTCATACGGTCAATTTTGATGAGTCTATGGTTACTATAATCTAAAGTAGGATCGTAGTCGAAAGCACATTTTTTGAAAACTCCCCACATATTCCTTGAAAATATTTGCCGACGTTCAGCTTGTCGTTGGGCAACAGCGTTTCGGCGCAGATCTGCCTCTTCGACTGTTTCAGAGGCTCGTTGAGAAACCATGCGCTCTGCGTTCTCTTGACGTCGTAAAGTCGCTTCCTCTGGTGTTTCAGAGGCTCGTTGAGAAGCCATGCGCTCTGCGTTCTCTTGTCGTCGTGAAGCCGCCTCCTCTGGTGTTTCAGAGGCTCGTTGAGAAGCCATACGTTCTGCCATACCCCTTCGTCGAGCATCCGACTGCTCTTGTGTCTCCGCAGCAATCTGAGATGCAATGCGGTTAGCGTTCCGGTGACGTCGAGCATCAGCCTGCGCTGAGGTTTCAGATGCTCGAGAATTTGCCTGACGCGCCGCTTGCTCAATTCTCCGCTGTTCAGCATGAACAGAAGATTCTTGCTGTCTAGCTATCTTCTTAGTTCGCGCTCCTTGTGAGCTCGACGGAAGATTTGTTTTGCGTTTGCGAGGCATTCTCAATTTAAAAAGTTACAATGCCAATTACAATTCTATGCGAAAGAACCACAGTTAACCTTTAACCTATCCGAAATTATAAATAGAATACCTTGTTGTAATTATCAAGACAAAAGAGACCAACTATCGAGATGAGAGAGAGAGAGAGAGAGAGAGAGAGAGAGAGAGAAACTTTAGCAATAAATCAACAGAACAACCTCAGTCAGTGCTTGCTTGGTGATCTTCTCACACCCCTTCCAGGGTGCGGGGTTGCGGTCCCGGGGCAATGGACCCCTTCCGCGGAGTCTTCCGCTGGCCGTGACTACGGCCAGGTCATTGGGTGGCTGAGGTCTTCTTCGGGTTGTGTGGCCTCAATCCAGGGGTGCTGCCGGCTCGGCAACCAGGTCTCGGGGTAGGCGGCGACGGTCAGGCGGGCGCGCGTGGTATGGCGCCAGGTCTCGCACGAGCGGGTGTTGAGAGCCGTCCGCTCGTGCGAACATGTTCGTTGCCAGCCTCTGGACGAACTTGTCCAGTGTCTCCAATCCTAGGTCCCTTGCGATCGTTGCGTTTCTCAAGTAGCGAGGCGCGCCGACGATGGTACGCAAGGAGAGGTTTTCTTGGGCCCGGAGTCTCTTCTTGTTGGACTCCGAGCAAAGGGCGTACCATGCCGGCGAGGCATACGTGAGGCGGGACCTGATGTACGTTTTATAGATCCCGAGCTTCGACCGCAGGGGGAGGCCGGAGTCCAGGAGTGGACGAAGTTTTGCCCGTGCAGCCCGGACCTGGTTTACGACGTTGTCGACGTGGGTCTTCATCGTGAGCCAGCGGTCTATGGTGACCCCCAGATACTTCACTTGGTGCAGCCACCCAATGTCCTTCCCTTGGAGTTGGAGTGGTGGTGGCAGGTTGCTCTGGCCGGTGATCATCGCCTGCGTCTTCCCGACGTTGACGGAGAGCCTCCATTTGGCCAGCCATTTAGGCAGGGTGTCCAGCGTGCGTTGCATTTTGACGGCGGCGTGGGGTGCTTTGTAGGACGACGCATAGTATGCTGCGTCGTCAGCGAAGAGGGCCAGCTGTACACCAGGGCCAACTGGGATGTCATCCGTGTATCGGGAGTAGCAGGCGGGTTCAGTCAGTGCGTGTCAGTGCCGGCATATATGAAGTAAGCTTGAAACCAAACCATACCGCGATGTAAAATACATGCAGCGCCATCTAGTGACATATTTATGAAAACTTTTTATGGATGCATTTTGAACATCCGACGGAATCAGTAATTATTTTTCGGGATAAAATGTAGCCTATTTTTTAAGTCAGGGTATGATCTATACACATCTCAAAATTCAATTAAATCCGTCCAGCCGCTTCAGCGCTAAAGACTGACAAACATATAAACACACACACAAACTTTCACGATTATAATATTAGTGTGATTCGGTTTCAATTCAATTTAGAAAATTATTACAAGAAAACACTATCACGCATTCATCTCGCAAAACCTTCCACATTCTCGCACAATATCCCTACATGCATCACCAAACAGGTCAGTCAAGGGCGCTGCGGCCAACAGAGCGTTGAGATTGTTCCGCGCTCTCACCAGCGGAGACTGCTGGCGCGCCACCGTGCGGTGTAGTTATTTGTACGTGCTATTTCACTGCTTTGATTTGTGTAGAATTAACATAACAAGCAGACTTAAGTTAATTCTCAACTTCCATTTTTATTTGTATCTTTGTTTGTATTTCTTCGTTTCTGCATATATATGTAGGTTACAAGTTAGTTGAAGCTCTTCGTTGTTTCGTAGTCAAAAGTTGTAAAATTGTTTTACCTTCACAAATTTATAATTTTGTGTTCTCTAACGTCTTTTACATTAGTTTCTTTTATTTTAGAGGTTATGTAGACTGACACTGACAAGTGAGTGAAGTGTCATTAAAATTTCTCTCTGCTATCAGAACTGTCGGATGCGTTTCGATATTACATTGTGCTTTTACTTTTTCTATAATTTTTTCTATGTGGTAGAAAATTAGTTAAATTGTTGTGTTGTGAGTTATTTCTTCCAGCCAGCGCAGCGGTGCGGTTTGTATTTAAGATTAAGTTGTATTTATTTATTTATACTCATTTTATTTCTAAATTGCTTCATTTATAGATTATCGATGTATTCTCATAATACATATTATTATAATATATATGCCATCTGATATTGATGATGTAGATGATTTTTTTTTCTTATTCTGATGAATATGTTTCAACTTAAGTCTGTATTTTCAAATAGAAAAGGTGCACTTAATCTAGTAAATATGAATTTGCAAAACATTATTGCAAATGTCTCAGACTTCCTTGCAGCTTTTGGTGCTGGCTCGGTGGATGGTATCCTGGTATTAGCATCGTGGCTTAAACCCTCGCTTCCTTCGTCCCTCTGTGCTCTACATGGTTACACTCTCTATCGAAGTGACCGCACTGGTGCACGTGGTAGAGGGATATGTATGTTCATCTGTGATGACATCCCTTGTAGCATTGTATGCCATTATGCCATTCACCCCCCAAGTATTCTGCCTCCTTAGAGTACCTATTTCTATAGCTTAATTTTCACCGCACCAACACCCATGTAGGGGTTGTGTACTGTCCGAATGATAAAATAAATTATTTTAAAACGTTTATATATATACGTTAAATAGTGTACTATCAGACTGATGCCCCCGTGATCATGTAATTGTAATAGGTGATTTTAATCCATGTTTATTAAAAGACGATTATAGGTCACGCGCTCTGGTCAACATAATAACTGCACTAAAATTAAAAATATGCCCTACCTAAATTGATTCAATGATTGTCTCCGATGATACTAAAATTTCTACGCATGATCACGTGACTGATCCTTTTTCGTATCATGATCTAATTTATTTATTAATCAAAATTAAAGTGCTCAAGCGGCAAAAAAGGGTAACTTTCAAAATAAATTGACAAAAGACAAAAGACGTAACAATCAACAAACTTTTGTAAGATTTCTGTGCTATAAATTGGACTGAGTTTTATGCAATGGATTCGGTTGATGCAAGGTAAAATATCTTAATAAAGTTTGTAGTATTGTGCTACTTACATGCTATTCTTGCTTCCTAACCCTTAGCTCCAGCTCCACCATCAGTCCTTTTTGTTTGTCCTTCAGGGTGCTTGCTCTATTACGCTGGATACTTGGTGAGCTGTGCTGCTGATTATTGGTCATCACTTTTATTTCCATAGGAACCTGTAATGTTTTAAACCATAAGAATACATTAATAAATCATGTTCGCTCTGCATTTTCATGTTATCAGCACTTCTAAATCGATAGGGAAGGGGCTTACCTTTGGTGACCTTGTTTTTGGCTTTCTCCGAAACTCTACAATCTCGGGCTTCGTGCGCGCTGGTGCGCTACTATTTTTCCTTTTGTTGTTATGTAATTTTGGCTAAGTGAACTGTTTAAATTTTATATTACGAGCCTGAAACCAACAATTGACATTTGATTTGTTGATTGTTTATCTGGTTGTCATGGCAATGTCCATTCAAACTCGTTAGCGGTCTGATATGTTTACTTTAATACTTTTACAAAAATACTCTTTCTCTCTTGGCCACTCTCAATAATTACGTTTAATTTAAATAATTTTTAGAACTCTCCAAAAAGGGTATAAAAGCGGAACATTTCTTCAATTCTGGACAGTCTCACGTCAGTTTCTGAACTGGAAGTACCAGTAAAGGCCTTATCCCGGGGTCGCTCAACCCCGGGATCCTGCGAAGCCTTCAAACTCCTTCAAATCTCCAAATTCTCCATCTACAACGGGATCCTGCGAAGCCTTCAAACTCCTTCAAATCTCCAAATTCTCCATCTACAACGGGATCCTGCGAGCCTTCAAACTCCCTCAAAACCTTCAAATCAACCTTCAAACAACGGGATTCTGCGAGCCGCGCCTACGCCGCTACCATTCCTACAACGAAGATTTCTACAACGGGATTCTGCGAGCCGTGCCAACGCCGCTACTGTTCCTACAACGACGATTTCTACAACGGGATCCTGCGAGGCGTAACTACAAGTACGCCCGCTACTGTTCCTACAACGACGATTTCAACAACATCTACAACAACAAATACACCTGCACCCAGGTCTCCGCTTCCTTCTTTCTATCCAGACATCTGTATTTTATAAAACCTGTTTCACATCTCATCCATCCTCATCTTCGCATCATCTTTTTTTATAGACTTCACTGTAAATACTATACTTCTAATAAACTGATACTACTAAATTTTATCTTGGTTGTTTGCTGTTAGGTTCTGGTTAGGTTCGGATCCTCACACGACATTTTGGCGCCCAACGTAAAAGTTCTTCTCCACTCTTCACCTTTTCTGCGCCTTGTCTCTTTCCCTTTGATTTGCTTTCTCTTTCACTCTTAAATCTTTATCTATTCATCCTTTTCACATTTTCTAAATTCTAAAACAAAACTTCATCTAGTTTTTCAACTTATCTGGATTATATTTAGGCCTACATTTAATTTACATTACTTCACTTCACTTCACTTCACTTCTATAACACTTGACTCTACACTTAACTATAACAATGGAAAGGGTTATTAAGTACGAATTCCTTAACAAGGCCGAGCTCGAATACGAAGTAAAGATTAGATGTGAGGAACCAGCTAATACTGTTTTGCTTCTTAAAAAACAGGTTTTGGGTTTAGTTGCGAACTCTCACCCCGAAGATATTCTGACTTCTCCAGTTCCGATTGAGGATGACTTATCTCAAATTGGTTCTACTCTAACTTACCTGGATTGTAAAATAGAAAAATTGTTACAAGGGGAAACCAAATACTTACGATTAATAGACACTTTTATTAATCATGTTTTTTACAGATTGGAGCGAATAGATACGGACTTATATCCAGACTCTAAAGCTAGTTTCGATACTTTGAGGTTGAAATTTGACGATTTTTCTAAACAGTTCGGATCCTTGGCTCCACCTTCAACTGCAAATCACTCTCCATCACTGGACCTTCCTGCTGAACCGACTGTCACGGAACCCCCTCTTGTCTTTCAAACTTCTGTCCAGACCCATACCCCGTATCCTCCTCCACCAATTCAATCTTTCCCTCCAACTAACGTCTTCAAGGATTTGAAAAGACACACCTTCAATGGTAAAAGCTGTCCAAGATCCTTTCTTCAAAAACTTGAAGAATATAGCTTAGCTCGTGGCTTGTCCAGGGACTTATTGATTTCTCAGGCGTTCGAAATCTTCACCGACAATGCCCTTCATTGGTTCAGATTTAAATATAATCAGAACCCAAATTTAACTTGGAACGAACTTTCTTCTTTACTAATCAAAGACTTTGGTGGTTTTGATTATGATCATAAACTTCTAGAAGCGATTAGGAATCGTACTCAAGGTCGTGATGAACCTATCGTCATCTTTATATCCATCATGTCTGGAATGTTCGCTCGACTTTCAAAAAGACTTTCTGAAACAGAACAATTGGAGATTATTTTGAGAAATATTCGCCCATGTTATTCAGTCTTCGTAGCTCTAAAGGACATTGACTCTATCGATTCTCTTCTGGCCACTTGCCAAAACTATGAAAAGTTCCTAGACAGAGACAAACAATTTAAAGAACCAAATTTGCAACAAAGTCCTCATGTTTCGGAATTCAACTACAAGCATTCCACTTCAAGTTCAGTTGACTCTCCAAACTCTTCTAATAACTCACGACCTTCTCCTCCCTTCATGAATAAATTCACTCCAACCTACAAATACCCTTCTAGACAAGTTAATAGTCTCTCTCAAACTGCAGCTCCCCAAGAAAGTTCTTTTTGCGTTCGCTGTCGTAAACTGGGTCATACTTTGAACAGTTGCACTCAACCACGATTCGTGATTTGTTTCAGATGTGGTCTTAAGGGTGTTAAAACTGCAGAGTGCCCTACTTGTTCTCCCAAACCTAATACTAGTACAAAAAACTAACTGCTGACTTGAAGAGTAACTCAAATTTTGATAAGGACGAGTGGACTAATTGGCTCAAAACAATTCAAAACTTCTTTGCTTACTACAAAATCTCTTCTACACTCTACTCCAAAGAACAAGATCTTAATCGTCCATTCGTTAATGTCAAAATTTATGACTTAACTTTATCTGGTTTACTAGATTCTGGCAGCTCAGTAACTATTCTAGGTAATAATTCTCATTTGGAAATTCTTAAACTGGGCTGCAAACTTTTCAAGTCAGATATTATTACTGTCTCTACTGCTAATAATCAAAAAATTAATTCCTTGGGTTATTTTGACTTACCTGTTCATTTCAATAACGAAACTCACTTGATTAAAGCTTATGTTTTCCCTGAAATATTCCCTTCTCTAATACTAGGTATCGACTTTTGGAGAAAATTTAATCTTCTACCTAGTGTTTTAACTTCTCTTAACTTTACAGATCCTAAATGCTTGGCTATCGACACTAAAGATATTAAAGTTTTACCTTATGAGCATTTAACTCCTAATCAAAAGAACATTGCTAATGACATCATCCAACGCTTCAAGACAATCTCTTTTGAAGAAAAAGGTGTTCTGGGAAACACACACTTAATCACCCACAAGATTGACACTGGTGATTCTCTTCCGATCAAACAAAGATGTTACAGACTGTCTCCTGAAAAACAAAAGGCTTTAATTAATGAAGTTGACAAGATGCTGGGATGGAACGTCATTGAACAATGCGAAAGTCCATGGTTATCTCCAGTCCTCATCACTCCAAAGAAGAATGGAGAATGGCGTTTCTGCGTAGATAGCAGGAAGCCTAACTCAGTCACACGTCGTGATGCTTATAGTCTGCCTCTAATAAGCGAAATTTTGGACAACCTGAGAAATGCCAAACACTTATCAAGCATCGACATTGCGAAAGCATTTTGGGAGATTCCCTTGAATACTGCTGATAGAGATAAGACAGCATTTTATGTTCCTGGAAGAGGTATGTTCAGATTCAAAGTAATGCCTTTTGGTCTCACTAACTCACCTGCAACTCAACAAAGATTAATGGATACGCTATTTTCTCCTGAATTTGAGAACAAGGTATTTTGCTATCTGGATGACATCATTATTATTAGCGAGACTTTTGATGAGCACATATCGCTTCTCATGAAAGTTCTAGAAAAACTTTCAAACGCTAATCTGACTATTAACTTTGAAAAGAGTCAATTCTTCAGGAAAGAACTGAAATACCTTGGTTTTCTAGTGGACGAGTATGGTCTACGTGCTGATCCAGATAAAATAAAGGCTATTCTAGAATATCCTGTACCTACTTGCAGAAAAGAAGTTCGAAGATTCATAGGCACTTGCAGCTGGTTTAGAAGATTCATTCCAAACTTCAGCACTATTGCCTCTCCGCTCAACCAACTAACCTGTTCCGGAAAGAACGCTCCTAAATTTTTATGGAATTCCAGGGCTGCAGCTGCTTTCCAGAAACTTAAAGAAGCTTTGGTAACTGCTCCTGTCCTTGCTTGCCCTAACTTCGAACTACCCTTCTCTGTACATTGTGATGCATCAAATTATGGCATAGGAGCAATGCTTACTCAACATCAAGATGACAAAGAAGTCGTGATTGCTTACATGAGTAAAGCACTAAACAAAAATCAACAAAACTACTCAACTACTGAAAGAGAAACATTAGCTGTAATAACTGCGCTAGAACATTGGAGATGTTACCTAGACAATGGTAAGGAATTTACAATATATACTGACCACGCTGCACTTAAATGGTTTCAGAACTTATCGAATCCATCTGGAAGACTTGCTCGCTGGACTCTACGCTTATCATGTTTTAATTTTGTCCTGAAACATAAAAAAGGAAAGGATAACGTTGTTCCTGACCTTTTATCAAGGCATAAGCATAAAGAACGTCCTGATTCACAAGAAACTCCACCTCAAGGTGTACATCCTATTACGATTGAAGAACCACGTGATCGTGAACTTGAACACTACAACAAGATTTTTCTTGGATGCTCCAACAACCCAGACACATATCCCAACTACACTATCAGGGATAACAAACTTTACCGCTGCATCCATTCTTCCGATTGTCTAAACGACGACTTTATTTGGAAAGAAGTTCCACTGCCACAAGATAGACATGCACTTATTGAAGTTAGCCATGGTTCCCCTTCAGAACTCCACCTTGGTATCTTCAAAACATTCAAGAAAATATCTTTAAAATACTATTGGCCGGGTATGTTTAAGGACATTGCCAATTTAATCTCGACATGTGAAACCTGCTTAACCTACAAACACCCTAATCATTCTCCCTATGGTCTTATGGGTAAACCTAAACTTTGCTCCAGACCTTTTCAAACTATATCCTTGGATCTTATGGGTCCATTGCCTATGACCCGGAGAAGAAATCAGTATATTCTGGTAATTAACTGCAATTTTACTAAATATACTATGATTTTTCCCCTTAAACGGGCTACTTCAGCTAATATCATTAATGTTTTAGAAAATTCAGTGTTTCTAGCTCATGGCATTCCCCAAACTATAATAATGGACAACGCTGTTCAATTTCAGTCGCGAGAATTCCACTTATTCTTAAATTCTTATAACGTTCCTTGTATTTTTCACACAGCTTTATATTGTCCTCAGGTTAATCCTACACAGAAATTTAATAGTACGATTATTACAGCTCTAGCATCCCTAGTAGGAGACGATCATAGATCCTGGGACAACCATCTTACTAAGATTCAGTTCGCAATGAACAGCGCTACAAACGTTGCTACTGGCTTTACTCCAAACTTTTTAGTCTTTGGTAGGGAAACAATACCTTGTGGTTCCTTCTATACTCCAACTCAGAATCTCGAGGAATTGATATTTATGCCCCGTGATATTTACGCGTCTAATGCTGGTCTCCTCTCATCTATCTTTCACAGAGTTCAAACTAAACTTCACATAGCTCACGCTAAAAATAGCGCTCGCTATGATCTTCGCCGGACTTTTAAAGAATTTAATGTGGGAAATACTGTTTGGCGTAAAAACCATGTTTTAAGCAATGCTGGCACATACTTTAATGCTAAACTTGCCCCTAAATTCATTAAGTGTAAAATAGTAACCAAACTTTCACCATTGGTATACGTTCTAGAAGACCCTAACGGAGTTAGAGGCAAGTGGCACATTAAAGACATTAAATCCTAAATTTTCTTGACTTCTATTAACTGTTACTTTGTATATATGTATAAATATCACCATCATTTTCACCTTATTATTTTATTTCTTCCTTTAATCCAGTGTTCAACACATTTTACTTTAGGACCTCGAATTTTCGTTGGTTAGTCTTCACTTATTTTTTTTAATCTTTATTTCAGACACATCTCGTTGGCGATGTGGCTGATCTCTGGCTTCGAGCTCTACCGCTCTGGCCGCTCTTAATCTTGTCTTAAGTCGTAGCGACTAAAGCTACCTTAGGATTAATTTGTTTCTCTTTACCTCTACTTATTTTTTTTTTCCACGCAGGAGCGGATGACAACTCCTTAAGTAAGCCTGAATGTCCTTTTGAAAACACACTTTTAGAGTGGTAGTCATTGAATGTGAACTCCACCCTTACCTGAATGAAGATGATGAATGTAAGTGATAGTATATCTGATTTTGCCTGGTGATGTCTGTTTCTGCAAAGCTGTGTTTTTCTGGTTTATTTTTGTACATATCAAAATTTTTGCTGAGTCAAAAATTTTTTCCAGGGTCGGGGGGAAAATGTAGTATTGTGCTACTTACATGCTATTCTTGCTTCCTAACCCTTAGCTCCAGCTCCACCATCAGTCCTTTTTGTTTGTCCTTCAGGGTGCTTGCTCTATTACGCTGGATACTTGGTGAGCTGTGCTGCTGATTATTTGTCATCACTTTTATTTCCATAGGAACCTGTAATGTTTTAAACCATAAGAATACATTAATAAATCATGTTCGCTCTGCATTTTCATGTTATCAGCACTTCTAAATCGAT
Organism: Argyresthia goedartella; assembly: GCA_949825045.1. NCBI lineage: Eukaryota > Metazoa > Arthropoda > Insecta > Lepidoptera > Argyresthiidae > Argyresthia > Argyresthia goedartella. The sequence continues at coordinate 22,117,947 of OX463828.1, forward strand.
AGGGAAGGGGCTTACCTTTGGTGACCTTGTTTTTGGCTTTCTCCGAAACTCTACAATCTCGGGCTTCGTGCGCGCTGGTGCGCTACTATTTTTCCTTTTGTTGTTATGTAATTTTGGCTAAGTGAACTGTTTAAATTTTATATTACGAGCCTGAAACCAACAATTGACATTTGATTTGTTGATTGTTTATCTGGTTGTCATGGCAATGTCCATTCAAACTCGTTAGCGGTCTGATATGTTTACTTTAATACTTTTACAAAAATACTCTTTCTCTCTTGGCCACTCTCAATAATTACGTTTAATTTAAATAATTTTTAGAACTCTCCAAAAAGGGTATAAAAGCGGAACATTTCTTCAATTCTGGACAGTCTCACGTCAGTTTCTGAACTGGAAGTACCAGTAAAGGCCTTATCCCGGGGTCGCTCAACCCCGGGATCCTGCGAAGCCTTCAAACTCCTTCAAATCTCCAAATTCTCCATCTACAACGGGATCCTGCGAAGCCTTCAAAATCCTTCAAATCTCCAAATTCTCCATCTACAACGGGATCCTGCGAGCCTTCAAACTCCCTCAAAACCTTCAAATCAATCTTCAAACAACGGGATTCTGCGAGCCGCGCCTACGCCGCTACCATTCCTACAACGAAGATTTCTACAACGGGATTCTGCGAGCCGTGCCAACGCCGCTACTGTTCCTACAACGACGATTTCTACAACGGGATCCTGCGAGGCGTAACTACAAGTACGCCCGCTACTGTTCCTACAACGACGATTTCAACAACATCTACAACAACAAATACACCTGCACCCAGGTCTCCGCTTCCTTCTTTCTATCCAGACATCTGTATTTTATAAAACCTGTTTCACATCTCATCCATCCTCATCTTTGCATCATCTTTTTTTATAGACTTCACTGTAAATACTATACTTCTAATAAACTGATACTACTAAATTTTATCTTGGTTGTTTGCTGTTAGGTTCTGGTTAGGTTCGGATCCTCACACGACAAGTTCTAACCGTTTTCTATGACAAACATGCGCCTTTGAGACCAGTAAGGGTGATTCAATGTCTGGCACCTTGGCTGACGCCGAGTATGAACGTGACAGAGCTAAAGTTAAATTAAAAAACAACCTAGTGATGATAGTCTTACTGCCTATAAGAAACTACGTAACATTTTTAATAAGCTTTGTTGAAATGGAAAGCGACTTATGTCACCGTCATATAGTCAAAACCGTTAGTTGATCGTCATTATGGTTTGTTGATTCATCGGTGATGTCAGTAACACTGAGTCAACTCTCTAATGTTAAGTTAGTCTCTGCTATGCCTCTCTAGTTTCAGTGTGTGAATGAGGCGGATGTCAAAAAGATTACTAACTCCATTTTTACTAATACTGTGGGTTGCGATAATATTAGTCTGGAGATGCTGCTTGCCGTTTTCGATGGGGTTGTAGCGGTCATTACACACATTTTAAATATCTCTCTTTTGACTTGTATTTTCTCTGAAGCATGGAAACAGGCTTATGTTATTCCATTACCCAAAACCTCAAATCCGTCCTCTTTCTCACATTAATGTCCGATTTATATTCTCCCCGTTCTTTCCAAATTACTGGAAACAGTAATACATAAACAATATATAAACAGCTGTTTGAATATATCAACTCTAATTGTCTCCTTACCTCTCGATTGGTGTCTCGGCGGATGTGATTTCTTGGTTCGATTCCTAGGGCATCATAGTGTGAATGAAGGGTGAATGAATCACTTTCTGACTGGTTAAGTTTGTCAGCTGATGTACCGCAAGGTGGGATACTCTCTCCCTTGTTATTTTCGATTTTTGTCAATGAACTTACTAAAGCTATACTAAGCATCCTCTCTTCACCTTTATGCTGACGACCTTCAGCTTTTTAGGCATTTTTCAATCGCGAAGATTTCGGATGCCGTTTTGAATATGAATGCAGATCTTACAGCTGTTAAAGTCTGGGCCAATTTATTTGGAGAGAGAAAGCACAAAAATAGCAGGAGCTAGTTTTCGCATATGGACAATAACAAACAAGACAAATAACTTGCTTTGGAGCTATAATGCCAGCATGAACCAGGCGGAAATCTACGATATAATGGAATGTACTGAAGCACTAAGGGAAACACCAGAAATCAAAAATAATACAGTGGTTATTTATTCTGACAGTCAGGCAGGCAGTCTTTTAAGGCGCTTAGGCAACCAATGAATAAATCTGCACTAGACAAAGAGTGGCAAGTCTCTTTGGGAAAAATATCAGAAATAATTATATCATGGGTCCCCGGTCATGAAGGGTAATTAAAAAGCAGATGAGCTGGCAAGAAACGGTGCTGCGTTTTGTTGGTCCAGAACCAAGATTACTTATATCAGCGACTGTCACAAGCTCATCTTCAACATCATAGGTACGTGAGATACAACCCTAGAGTGGAAGAACACCAAATACAGTAGGCATTCTTTGTTTTTACGAATTTCATTTGAACCGATTTTGGAGCACTAATTATATGTGTGTAGCTAAAGAAGTGTATGCAACTGTATATAAATAGGCCTTAAAACACTCGTGTGATGCTATTATGGAACTCGCTTCGCTCGTCTCATAAAAACACATTAGTGATTTAAGGCGCCTTAGGCGACAGCAGCATAAACTACTATTTATTCACTGTTCTCAGTGTTCTCAGTGAATAAGATATGCATTTTAGAGGGGGAATAGTATTAAGAAATTTGACTTGACTTGCCGATGTTTTCCATTTTTACAAAATGCTTGGCTGGTCTGTGCAGCATGCAACCATATTATGCTACTGAACGTTCTGCTACAATTGCTTTTTAACTCGTTTGGGATATACTCACCTTGTACTATGTGCATTGGAGCGATGTAGTAAAATGAGTTGTTGTTATTTTAGGGTCACCACTTTAAACGACCCTCTCAGTATGGAATTGATTTTATCAGAGCAACTTCATTTTTCTCTTCTCTATACTTGTACTGATGGGTGGCCGCTAGATTCAAAAATAATTCATTAATGTTCAAAATGATATACTTTATAGCCCTATAAAATTTTATTAGTACAATTGTACTACCCATTCCAGTATCCTTGTAATGGCTTAAATCTACACAATTAAAGTGTTAAAATGATGACAACATTCATGTTGACGCAGGTGACGTTATCATAATTTTGACACTTTGGCTGCGTAGAAACGAGCCTAAATGCAGAATAATTTGTGACTAAATGGACTTATCTTGGGTGACGTTCTATCAAAATTGTACGAAACGCCTCGTCCAAAGAATAAGTTTAATATAATGATTAACATGTACGTACATGTCACTTACACCGCTCTGCTCTTTAGTTGAGAAAGTATTTAGTTACTTTTGTATTTTTACTTGAAGGTAGATAGATCTTATGCCTAGCGGACAGCGACCCCGCTGTCTCGTGCTTCATTTACCTTAGTTTAGTGTCCAATTAGCAACTAATTTGACGAAAATATCCTGGTTGATTGATAAGGGTGTGAACAGCGTGGGATGGGAGGGAGTTACTAATCTCTTGATAGACCCTCTGTGATAAAGTTTATCTAGTAGATAGATTATAATCTTGCATCTAACGTATATACCGTTATCTTGCTCTGTGTAATAAGTCAATATTCATAGCAAGTGGTTGCTTTATTTTAATGGCAACGAGGCTGTTCAGTACCCTAATTAAAGATAAAAATGTCGTTTTTGGGCAAATCATCCAAGTGTGACCAAAAATCGGGGGATTGGCTTACTTTTATAGGGCTCCGTGGTCTAATGGGTTTCACGCTTGCTTCTCACACAGGAGATGTAGGCTCGATTCCTGACCACCTACCAATGAGATAATTAATTTATCTTAAGTACATTATACGGACGTTATAACGGTGATGGAAATCATCGTGAGGAAACCTTCATGACTCCATAACTACGGCGATGGGCTAGCGCCCTGTCACGCAAAATGGAGTATTGAATAACTGGCTCAAAGTGGGCACAATTGTGCCTCTGCCATCCCGTATGGGAAACGGCGTGACGCTATGTTGTTATGACAGCTTACTTTTAAAGGAGAATTCAACTAGTTCATTAAGGCGAATTACATCAAACATGATAAGAAAATCACCGTGTTAGTTACCTACCTAACGGAGGTTACCTACCGCTTGTTGGTGAATTTGGTTTACCCATTAAGTGCCACGACGCAGCAAATGGGGCGCTGGGGATAATACTCAAAAAACATTTTACACCTAAAAGGTGAACGTTCGGATAAAATGCGCAATCCTACGGAGCGGTAAGAGAAGCTGGCGAATCATTAAATGACTGGGCGGTGAGACTGCGAGGTCTAGCGAATTATTGAGAATTCGGCAACGTCAGGATGACGCTTTGTACGATCTATTCGCCCTCGGCTTGGACCAAGGCCCCTTTCGCAGCGAACTCTTCGAATAACAGGCTTCAACGGTGACCTTTGAGGAGGCGTTGGAGCTAGCGGAGCAGGCAGAGTATGTAAGACTAGCATAAGCATTGCTAACATGTGCAGCTGGAGTCGAAGAGAAGCAGGAGCCGGTGTACTGAGTCACGAGCCAGCCGGTGACGGGCGCGCACAGGCAGCATGGCCGCGTAGGCAACGCCACCGCCACGGACGCGACTACAGCCTCCGGACACGCCTTCAAGGACTACCAGCGCGATCAACAGTGTGCTCGTTATTCCGTGTGTAGCTTTAAAAGTCATAAAAGTGAAAAGTGTAGATATAAGGATAGATATAGCCGACTAGCTTAAGCATTGGTAACATGTGCAGCTGGAGTCGAGGTGAAGCAGGAGCCGGTGTACTGAGCCACGAACCAGCCGGTCACGGGCGCGCACAAGCTACATGGCCGCGTAGGCAACGCCACCGCCACGAGCGTGAGTACAGCCTTCGGGCACGCCTTCAAGGACTACCAGCGCGATCAACAGTGTGCTCGTTATTCCGTGTGTAGCTTTAAAAGTCATAAAAGTGAAAAGTGTAGATATAAGGGTAGATATAGCCGTATGCAAATCCGTAAAGCACGACAGGTAGAATCCCAACTAAAACTGGCTTTAGAAGAATTAAGACTATGTAGGGAATTGTGTAGTTAGTTGAGTTGTGATCGGAAGTACAATGAAAAGATATTGATAGGAAGCATTAGGTAATAATACTTAACTAAAAACTTAGCTGTCTACGTTACACTCACAATATGAAAATGTACTTTAAGAACAAAATAGGTTAAAATGATAATTCATGGTTTTGATCAGTGCGGTGCTGAATATGAGTATGCTTTGAAGAGAACATCTATCCTGGAGAGGGAGCTGTGTGATGCCCATAATAAAATTACACAATTAGAAGAGTAGTCTCATTGGTTCAGCAGCACTACAAAACCAAAATTTATTTGAGGATTTCATTTTAGCGGATAACTTTGCCGGCCTTGTTTCTGTTGCATGTGTTCATAGTACAGTTGAGTTTATTGTGTTTAAAACCCCACCCGTCCACTGGCGCCATAACAATTTGGTGTCAGAAGTGGGATGCTGCAAATTCATCAGGGGCGAAATATATCCTGGTGAATTGTTAAAAGAAATCCTAAGGATATCTACTGCAGATTTACTGAGAGCGAAATATATCTTAGTAATTTGCTGAAAGTCGATCCAGGGTTCCAGTGGAGATCGGGACACAAAGAGGTTCTTCGAGTCACCGCAGGGAGCAGCCAAGGGAACTTTAAGCGGAACGTGGGAAAGGTTCTACGAGCTTCAAACATCCCTTAGGACCAGACCAAGGATACAAGAGTAAGTGATTCAAGCAAGAAGGCCCCTATTGATAACTCAGCTAATGCCGAAACGACATCCAAGATCACCACTAATAATGACACAGCCGGTACTGATTAGACAAATCATTACATAGAAATAAATCTCGCCGAAAGAATGCTTAGTAGATATAATGGGGATAAGGCAAATTTACACGTTTTCTTAGACAATTGCAATAATGCTTTTGAGCTTTTAAACCCGAAATACGAAATAGCTTTCATTTCAATAGTTCTATCTAAAATTGACGGAAATTTGAGGTCCTCACTGTTAAATAGGACGTTTAATTCGTGGGTAGCATTAAAAAACCATTTACTGGAAAATTATTCAGAAAAAAGAACGTTCGCGCAGTGGCAATTAGAACTAAACTCTTGTAGACAAAAACACAATGAAAAAGTGTTAGATTACTCAAATAGGGTAGAGAGTTGTTACATAAAACTCATAAAATCTTTAGAGCCGACCTTAAGCATCGAAGCCAGGAATGCCAATGTAGAACTCTTAAAGAATCAAGCTTTAAATATTTTTATAAGTGGATTAGTTCCCCAGTTACATATTCTTTTAAAATCACAGAAACCTCAGACTCTTGAAGAGGCTGTATCCATTGCAGTCGCTGAAAAGCAGGAGATAAAATCGAGAGAAGAAATGCATTTTCGCGGAAATGATACGAAAAGATGTCATAACTGTCACAAATTGAGACATCTAGCGTCTCAATGCCGAAACCACCCATCAATCAAAACAATAAGTTTAAACGATAAAGTTGTAACATGCTTTCAATGTGGTAAAAAGGGACACTTTGCCAAAGATTGATATAGTAAAAATCGTTCGAATCAATTAAATCCAAATTATGGTCGCTACAACAGAAATCAATCGAACACTTACAGGTCCAATAATGGAAACAGCAGTCAGTATCAAAATAGGAATAACGGTTACCAAAATAAAAATAATAGCTACCAAAACAGGAATAACAGCTACAGTAATGGAAACGACAAGAATTACGGGAATTTAAACACCGATACTCCAAAGGTATCGACCGACCCAAGGAGTGTCAAAGTGATGCAGGTCGAATAATGTTCATAGATACAGGGAAATCAGCATACGTTAGGTTGAGTAGTGAAGAGTTTTTAAACGGTACGAATAAGTTTTTGATAGATACAGGAGATGAAGTAACATTAATTAAATTGAGTTCGTTAAATGGCGAGTGCATAGTAAATCGAGATAGACAATTAAGATTGAAAGGTATAGATAAAGACGCAGAACCGACGAGAACACTAGGTTACCTCAATATCACATTCAAAATAGGAGATAACGAAGTTAGTCATATACTATTCGTAGTCCCTGACAACTTTCCTATAGAATGTAATGGAGTGATCGGTAGTGACTTGTTACACAAAGTAGATGCAATAATAGATTTTCAGGATGACAGAATTGAATTACTAGGGAAATGGTTGAGAATAGAGTATGAAAATAAAGATTTACAAAGTGTAAGGTCAGAATTAGAAATAGATAGTAATTGTGAAATTTATCCACACGTGATGAATGATGATATATCAGTAAGTTTTGATAGAATGGAAATGGATGAAAGTGAAAAATCAGAAATGAAATATGAAACGGTAATCGACAGGGAAAATGTTCAAGAAACTAACGATAAAATGAGTGAGTCGTTAAAGGAAAAGGAAAGAAATGTGAAGAGATCAGGTAGTGACATGAGTAAAGAAACGATTGTAAATAAGGAAACATTAAAGCCGGGTAAGGAAACAAATAAAGGAAATCTCGTGAGTAAAGAAAACATTGAAAGTCGTAATAAAGAGATAGGAATTGAGAAAATTATTCAAGAATGTGAGGAAATTGTAATTGAGCCGCGTTGCGAGAAAATAATACCGATTAATGTTATGAATACGGAAATTAATGAAGGAATAATACCAGAAACGATAACAATGACGAAAGGAGTATATTTGTGTCCAAGTATTGTCAAAGTCCAGGGTTCAAGAGCGTTAACAGCATGTTTAAATACTACAAATGAGTCAGTAAAGATAAAAGTTATGAATGTAAAGTTAGAACCATTAGTTATTATCGAAACGGATGTGACAAACATGAGAAAAATAAACGATGATAAGAACCAGAGACATTCACATGAGAGTAATCGACTTGTAAAGTTAGAACAAACACTGCGATTAGGACATTTGAATAACGAAGAAAAAGAATCACTGGTAGATATTTGCAAGCAATAAAATCACATTTTTCATTTAGATGGAGATTCATTAACTAGTACAGACACAATAATGCATGAAATTCCGGTATCGAGTGATAGACCAATTAATACTAAATCATATAGATATCCAGAAGCTTTAAAAGAGGAAGTTAATGATCAGATTCACAAATTATTAAAAGATGAGATCATAAAACCATCAAGTAGTCCATGGAATTCACCAGTTTGGATAGTACCAAAAAAGCAAGACGCTTCGGGAAAGAAAAAATGGAGATTAGTTATAGATTTTCGAAAGTTAAATGAAATCAGTGTAGGAGATATGTATCCATTGCCGCAAATAAATGACATTCTTGATCAATTAGGTCATAGTGCCTACTTCACAACTTTAGATTTAGCATCGGGATTCCATCAAATTAAAATGCACCCAAAGGATCAAATGAAAACAGCCTTCAGTGTACCATTAGGTCAATATGAATACAATAGAATGCCATTCGGATTAAAAAATGCCCCAGCTACTTTTCAGAGATTAATGAACAATGTGTTAACTGGTATACAGGGAATAAAATGTTTTGTCTATTTAGATGACAAAGTTGTTTATGGATGTTCATTTCAAGATCACAACATCAAATTAAAAGAGGTTTTTGAGAGACTTTCACAACATAATCTGAAACTACAACCTGATAAATGCGAATTTTTGAAAAAGGAGGTCATGTATTTAGGACACTTAATAACACAAGATGGAGTAAAACCAGATCCAAAGAAAATTTAAGCTGTTCAGAACTTTCCAGTTCCAAAAACGCCTGAAGATATTAAAGCTTTCTTAGGTCTTTCAGGATACTATAGGAGATTTATTAAAAACTTCAGCAAGTTAAGTCAACCATTAACAAAACTGCTAAAGAAATATGAACTTTTTTATTGGACTAGTCTGCAACAAAATGCATTTGAAATTTTAAAATCTAAATTGTGCGAAGAACCAATACTAAAATATCCAGATTTCGAGGAATGCTTCAATTTAACGACAGATGCAAGTAATTACGCAATAAGCAGCGTGTTGTCACAAGGTCCACCATCAAAAGATCTTCATATTCATATTCATATTCATATTCATTTATTTGCATATAACATGTACAATACACACTACAGGTGGAAAATGTATGTAGGGTACATGCACCCTGACAGGGTATAACAAATTTATCTACACATACACATAACTTTTACATTGACCCGATCAGCTGTTCACAGGTTAAAGAGACTAGATTTATTTTCCTAATAATTTTTATCTTCGAAGAATTCCTGCAGCACGTAGTAGCATTTTTCGGCGAGGTAACATTTTAAAAGTTTTTTAAATTTTGTTAAATCTTCCATTTCCTGGAGATTTTTGGGTAAATTATTATATATTTTTGTAGCCATGGTAAAGGGACCACATTGTACCATTTTAAGTTTTGTCTGGGGACAGGATAAGTAGCTTTTAGGTCTTAAATTATTTGGACGGGAATATTTTGGGAACAAATGTAAGTATTTTTTTACAAAGTTGCTTATTTCTAATATATAGATAGAAGTTAGTGTAAGTACTTTATATTGTTTAAAATAGGGCTTGCAGCTAGTCATATTGTCTATATTAGCAATTATTCTGACGCATTTCTTATGTAATAAAAACAAGGTTGGTACCTTGGTACTGTTTCCCCATACCACCATACCATATTGTAGCCACGCGTGAGCATAGGCATAATATGCTGAGAGAGCAGTCTTCACATCTGTGTATTTCTTTAATTCGAGCAGCGCGTAAGTGAATCTTGATAGTTTGGTTGATATATTTGCAATGTGGTCTTTCCAGTTTATATTGCTATCTATGTTAATGCCTAGTAAAGGGTAAGTTTTAGCACATTCGATTTTATTACTTAGATATGAGTAGTTTATTTCTAAGGGACGTTTTTGATGTGGTTTAAATTGTAATAGTTTTGTTTTGGAATAATTTATTTGTAAATTGTGTTCATTTAACCAGTTAATTAATGTATCAAATGTAGTTTGAAGAAGTACGTTGAGGTCGGTGGCATTTTGGCAAGGTATAACTATTGATATATCGTCGGCAAATAGAGTGGATGAATGGTTAATTTGTTTAGGCAAGTCATTAATGTAGAGCAGAAAGAGAATGCACCCCAGTACACTTCCTTGGGGGATTGACTTAGTGACATGTGCTTTTTCAGATCGCACTTTATTAATCAAACCAGTTTTACCATCATAATGTTCTATTTCTACAAGTTGATATCTGTTTGATAAGTAAGAGTCGAACCATTGGTGCACAATACCACGAACACCTATTCCATATATTTTTTTTAATAATATATCATAAAGGACACGATCATATGCCTTGCTCATATCGAGAAGTAAACCAATAGCATATTTATTATTATTTATAATATTTAAAATATCTGTAATATATTTATAAACAGCTAGTGATGTCGAGTGGTTTTTTCTAAATCCATATTGGGACTTACTAAATATATTAAATTGTTCACAGAAGGAATCCAGTCTGTTTGCCATGGCAGTTTCAAAGATTTTTGCGAATGTAGGTAAAAGAGCAATTGGTCTGTAGTTTGTGCAGTTACTTTTGTTACCTTTTTTGTAAATAGGTTTAATTATGGATAGTTTTAAGAGGTCTGGTACTGTACCATCTGCAAAAGACTGATTTATAAGAAACGACAGAATAGGGGCCAATGTTTCAACACATTTTTTTATTAGTAATGGAGGCAGTTCGTCATGACCGAAACTTTTTTTTTTTTTAATTCTTTTATTATTTTAATAACTTCAGGGATGGTAACTGGTTTTAAGTACATTGAATTTTCAGACGGCTCAATTACAGCTTTTCCTTTTGGTGCGGGATGCGAGGGATCTGAATTTGCAACATTCAGGAAAAAGTCGTTGAAAATATTAGCTATACGAAGCGGGTTATCTATTATTTTATTTTGTTCATTCAATTTAATGTTAACTCTATCTATTTTTGTAACTTTGTTAGTTTGCTCCTTTATTAAGTGCCAAGTCAATTTTATTATGTTATCAGAGTTTTTGATTTTATTAATGTTTTGGATCCTTTTAGACGTTTTTACAATTTTTTTCAATAATAGTTTATATTGTTTATAGGCATTATTTAGAATTTTATTATCTATTTTATTTGCAAGTAGTTTTAGTAGTATTTTATTCTTACAGGATTGTTTTATACCTTTTGTTAGCCATGTTTTTTTGCTTTTAAGTTTTATTTTAACATTTTTTTGGGGTATAGTTTTATTTAGAATGTAAGTTAATTTTGATTGAAATGACATATAGTTTTCATTTAAGTTTTTATCTCTAGTGATTAATTTATTAAAGTCAACTTTATTAAGTTCTGATATGAAATTGTTTATATTTTGGTCATTAAATATTATTTTTTTTACTGACCATGTAGTTCGAGCGTTATTATGATCGGTTGGTATTTGTATTGTTGTACCTTTATGATCTGAAAAACCATATTCATGGACGGAGATGTTTTCTTTTTTTACAGTAAAGTTAGTAAATATTAAATCTAAACAAGTAGACGAGGTTTCAGTTATTCTGGTAGCCTCTTTTATACGTTGGTGAAAGTTGTAGCTTTTCATTAGATCAATAAAGCTTGATCTTAGCATAGAATTTACTAGCATATCAATATTAAAATCTAATCCTATTATAACATTTTTCCTTAAATATTTCTTCTTTACGTGCTGCAAGAGATTTGTTAAGGAATTAAAGAAAATATTAGGCATCCTGGTGTGATCTGGCCAATAAATAACAATAACAATTAATTCTAACTTAGGTATCTCAATGGCACAAGTTTCAAATATAAACTCTATATTCATTCTATCAATTTCTTTCAGTTCAATAAACTCAATATTGTCTTCGAGTAGAATGCAAGTTCCTCCTGCCCCATGATGAGATCGACAAAAGGATGCTGCTAGCTTGAAGCCGTCTACACGCAGCAGATCTATCGTTGATGGAGATATCCACGTTTCTGTAAGGCACATCATCTGGATATTTTCATCTTCTTCTGTTGCGGCTTCTGCTAAATGTTGCTTATTTTTGAAGCTCTGTATATTCTGGAATAAAATTTTAATATTATGGTCGAAAAAAATCTGCAGAAATCGTTGTGTTTGGTGGGGATGCCACCGTGGCGTCTAATTTTTGAGTTACAACATTCATGTTTGTTCTGTTGATGATATTGTCATCAAAGGGCTCTGGATTATAATGTCTTCCATTTATAATAAGTTTGTCATCAATTATATTGGCTCGATGCCCATCGCGACGTGCTTTTATTAGGGTTTCTATTAATTTCTTTCGTTTTTGCAGGGATTATTCTCCTAATACTTCCGATACAGCAGGCCCTGTTTTCTTGAAATAACTTCGGTGTTGTAGTATTTGTCGTGTGAGGTTCTTACTCATCAATTCAATTTCTAAGGGTCTTCGAAAGCCTTTTTTTCCTATTCTTTTCATATTTTCTACATATCCCTGTATATTTATGTTTAGTATATCCTGGAACATGCAGACTACCCTTTCGTATAATTGTCCACTTTCTTCCCATCTGTTTTCTTCCAATCCGTATAAAATTATTTTCTTGTCTCTACTTCCTTCACAGCATTTCCCTGTCGGTACAGTATTTTTGTTTATTTCTATATTTTTGTTAATTTTATGTATTTCTGTTTGTAGTTGCACGTTTTCTTTCTTTAGATTTATTATGACTTTGTTTATGTTATCTATCTCTTTATTAATTTGGTCTTGTTTCTGAGATACAGCTATTGTAGTTTTGGAGAGCTCTTGTTTCACTTTATTTATGTCATTAATGGTTACCGTTTCTACCGTCGTTTTGAGTTCTGATAGCCAAGTCTCCTTAATAGAGTATAGTTTTCTATCAAATAGGGCTTCCAATTGTTCAAGTGTTACTCCTATTATAGCATTTTGCATTTGTTGATTATCTGTTTGTGTGTTTTGCTCGTTAATTAATAATTCTTGATTGATAGTATCGCCTAAGATACTCTTCTCATCGTCGGAGTACAATTCTTCTGGTGCATCAGGCATGCTTTTTTTTTGTCGGAGAGTAACATTGCTTCTATCTATAATTTCTAACTTGTTCGACAATTTGCGAGCAACCTCTTAGGTATTTTCTGAGGGGTAGCTGTGTCCCTTTTTATCGCCTGTAGTAGACACTGCAGGGTCTGCTGCCATCGCACGGGCCTGGGGACTGGCCGGCATCATGTCATCATTCCTCGTCCGCTGCATAAGTCGACGGCAGTTTGGGCAGGTCCAGGTACGCTCGAGGTCTTGCTTGCATTCAACAAAATAGGCTTTATTTATGTTTAAGCATTGGAAATGGAAGTGCTCTTTACATTTACTGCAATCCAATAATTCCGCTATGTTGACGTGTTTTCCACATGCTCCACAATTTCTCATTTTTATACGTGGGAAATGCAAGGTTATTAGATTAAATAAAAATTCTGCCCTTATAAAAAAACACCTTACGACATCTGGTGCAGAGTAGCAGGAACCATCTGAGAGTGCAATCGATCGATATTAAGTACTTCTACTTGATCATAGATGGCGCTGGTTTCTTTGATATTAAATCATGGACTTCGTTGGTATTATAATTTTAAACTTTAGAGGTTATGAAAAATATCCAAACTTATTCTCACTCGTTTTTCTTCCTGCTTTTCCGTTAAAAAGGTTGTTTGTTTTTAAAGCTGTTATCGGACAGTCGCTTCTTCTTAAAATATGCAGGAAAATGCAGATTTAGCGGCAAAAACAAACTGGCAGGTTTATCACTTTTTTCTGGTTATTAGCGAAAAATAACTGTAGATCACACTTTTGCATGGAATTTGTAACTCGGGTAATGGTTGTATATTACTTTTATCACTATATTTTAGAAGTTTAAGTTTAATTTATAAAAAATATGCACAGACGTTGTTGTTATGGCGACGGTGGCGCCTCTCTCCCTCTTCCAATAGCCTACGCGAGTAGAACCCTCAACAAAGCAGAAATAAATTATTCTACCACAGAAAAAGAGTAACTGGCTATCGTTTGGTCTGTAAAACACTTCAGACCTTATCTTTATGGTAGGAAATTTAAGATAATAACGGATCATAAACCGTTAGTATGGTTGTTTAATGTAAAAGATCCTGGTTCACGTCTAGTAAGATGGAGGTTATTATTAGAAGAGTATGATTACGAGATCGTTTACAAACAAGGAAAATTAAATAGTAATGCAGATGCTCTAAGTCGCATTAATCCAAAATCATCCGTGACTGATGAGTCAAAACCTGTAATAAATTTGAAAATAATGACAAGAAATAAAGAAAGTTATTCGAACTTTTTAAAAGAAATAGAAAGAAGACCTATTTTATTCCATAAATTATATGAACATCATGAGAAATTGCCAGATCATGTTAACAAACTCATTTTCACATCATTTGATTTGGATAGTCTGAATGATAAAAAACTGAAACCATATGAAAAAGATCTTGAATCGTTAAGAAATAAAAACCCTAAATTATACGAAACCTTAAAGATACACGATAACAAAATGATATTTTTTGGGTTCATTAAAATAAATTACTGGGAAAAGATAAATTATGAAGATATCTTTAAATGCTTGAAAAACGCTAAAGCTACTTTAGAAAATCATAAAATAAAAGAGATTAGTTTTGAAAATATAGATCAACATGGAATAAAATGGTATAAAATTAGGACCATGATAAGATACATATTTAGAGATAGTGATATACAGATTCATGTTTATCATGACAAGGTCATGACACCAAAAGGGGAGGATATTCCAACGATTCTGAAAGAAAATCATTCCAATCATATTTCAGGGCATACAGGGTTTCATAAAACTTACAAGAAAATAAAATCAAGGTACTACTAGGAAACAATGAAAGGAGATGTTAAAGAATTTATAAAAAATTGTAAATCTTGTCAAGAAAATAAACTTAATCGAAAAAAGAATCGAAAGCCGATGAAAATAACTTCAACATCTACGGAAGCATTTGAAAAAGTTAGTCTTGATATTGTTGGGCATTAACTGAAAGCGGGAATAAATACATTTTAACATTGCAAGATGATCTAACAAAATTTTCGCAGGCTTATGCAATTCCTAAGCATGATGCAGAAACTATAGCTGATTGTTTTATTCGTAATTTCGTCTGTTAATTCGGAATCCCTAAAGAAGTTCTTACTGATCAAGGAGCAGATTTCAATTCAAACTTGTTGAAAGAGTTAGCTAAACTTTTAAAACTTAGAAAGATAAACACAACCGCATATCATCCTCAATCAAATGGAGCACTTGAAAGAAGTCATGCTACATTAGCTGACTATCTTAAACATTATGTGAATGAAGACCAATCAAATTGGGATAAGTGGATAGATTTCGGAATGTTTTCTTACAATACAAGTACCCACTCATCGACAAATCTAACACCATTCGAACTAGTATTCGGCTCTAAAGCTTCCATTCCCAGCTCTATAACAAAAGAACCTGAATTTAAATACTGTTATGATAATTATTTAGAAGAATTAATATTACGGTTAAGAAAATCTAGAGAAATCGCTAAGAAACAGTTATTAAAATCGAAGGAAGTTAGTAAAAAATATTACGATAAGAAATGTAACAATATACAATATAAATTAGGAGATAATGTTTATTTAAGTAACGAACAAGTTAAGCCAGGAAAATCAAAGAAACTTTCACCATATTGGTTAGGTCCGTATAAGATAGTAGATATAAATTCAAATGTTAACGTTACAATCCAAAGAGGGAAGAAGAAAGTTAAGGTTCATACTAACCGTCTGAAACGTGCGTTTGTTTCAGAATGAACAACGCAATAACAATCTTGACCGCCTTCATAGGAGCCGTTGCAGGTAATCCTTACAATATAAGTAGAATTACAAAGGGAGGAATGTTCTTTGAGAATTTAGGTATAGTTAACCATTTTGATAGCAACTGGAATTTAATCACGTATTTAGATATAACTAATGTTCATAAGAAGATAGATCTAATTGATAGAACCTTATACAGGACTCAGAAGATATGTCAACATGAAAAATACAATAAGTTTTCTCTATGCCAAACATTGCTTATTATATTAGAACAACTGATTCCACAACTACATAAAGATGAAACTGTTTTAAAAGAATTAACTGGATCTGATCAGATACGGAGAGTCAAAAGGTCATTCGCTGATGGGATTGGACATGTTTTTAAAATATTATTTGGAACGCTAGATTCTCAGGACGCTGAAAAATATGATGAAGCAATAGAAAAACAAAGTCGTAATGAACACAATGTTATGTTAATAATGAAAGATCAGATGCATATTATGAAAACAACGATTACAAACTTTAACAGTACAATTTCAGATTTGAGGAACAGTGAAAGAATTTTTAACAAAAACCTCAATATTAAGGATATTGAGGTTTTTGTTAAAAATTCTTTCACTGTTACTCACTTCCAATTATACTTCTGATGTAACGGTTAAACTTTTTGATATAAATCTAAAACAATCATTAGATGAACACTTGTCACTTTTAACATTGGTCGTGACTGAAGTCAGTAGTGAAATAACTTCTATTATAAATGCTATACTATTTGCAAAAAACAATGCATTGCATCCAATAATAATATCACCAGAACAGTATATAATCGAGTTAAAAAAAACTGTTGTACATCTGCCTCATAAAACCCAATATCCTTTGGAATTAGAGATAAATAGAGCTTCTGAATTATTGTCGTTAACTAGTCTAGTATCTTATTATATGAACGGAAAAATTGTATTTATAATAAGAACTCCGTTAATCACACAGACTAATTATGAATTATATAAAATAGTACCAATACCGATTCCTAACAAAGATAACACTTTTGTTTTTATTTTACCCAGAATGAAATATTTGATGATATCTAACAACAAATTACATTATACTAATGTAGAAGATATAGCAATGTGTAAAAAGCTATCAAATCAAAAATATATTTGTAATCTAGATGTACCACTATATAACGTTCATTCAAGTCCAACATGTGAAACACAAATTATGTTATTAAATGAAAATGTTCCATCAGACTGTGATACAAGGCTAAGTAACATTAACACAGAACAATGGATAAGATTACATCATGAAAATAGTTGGATATTTATCATGCCATCAAAGTCTACAGCAACATTAAATTGCAAAAATAACGAACCAATAGATATCGAACTGTATGACACAGGTATAATACAAATTTCGGATAATTGTAAATTGTATACAGCTAATGTAATTTTACAGACACAAAATAATGGATTAGAAAGTCATTTTAATTCGTATTTGCCTTCAATAGATTTAATCGAAGACGATTGTTGTAAAAAACTAAAAGATAGAAATATTTCTAAAATTTAATTTGTACCATTAAAATTACGTGATAACCTAGATATTGAAAGTCTGAAGGTTGCAAGTCATAAAATTGATCAGATAGAAAAAACTATTGATGATTTAGAAAACGAGGAAAATGTATGGCATAATATTAAGCATAATGCGTATTTCATATATCTCTTCATGTCATTTATAAAAATATTGTTCTTCTATGTAATATACAGACTTATTAAATATTTAATAATAAGAAGATTCTTTTGTAACAATACAAGTAGAATGTTAGCATTAGAAGATACTCGAAATTGTTGTAGTAGAGTCACAAACTGTATTACCCTCAATGTATCCAATAGAGATAATGATAATATAACTGATGTAGAAATGGAACAGAATCCAAAGAATGATGAAACTGTAACAACTCCACTAAGACGAAGTGCTAGAATAGCACAATTGAAAGATTTGTAAATTAGTGTTTTATTATAAATGTCATGTATTATTTTGTATTAGTTAAGCATAGTCGATATTGTAGTCTAGAATTATGTAAAAGAAAAACGTTGTTTTTCTTTCTTAAGGGGGGAGGTGTTATGTATGGACCACTATACTTATACATATTATGTGTGTATGACTGTACCTCATTAAGATGTTGATATCTTATTAGGATGTTGACTTGAAATATTCTAGAAACTTTCACGTGTTTACTGTACAAGGGTCAGCTACTAATTTGTTATTCTCCTACTGTGTTTCTATTTTATTTTTAATTCATATATTTTGGTTACTTTCATTGTTAATAAAAAATAAACTTTGTTAATGACTCTGCTAATAAACTGCCGGTCTCACCTCTCTCCCTCAGCATACTTGTGAATACTCTATTGTGTGTGTATTGATTAACAAGAATATATCAGTGTTCATAGTACAGTTGAGTTTATTGTATTTAAAACCCCACCCGTCCACTGGCGCCATAACAAAACCTTAAAGATAAATAGGTACCTTTATTATTTATTACGTTTTTTGTCTAATTTTATGATTCATAATTTAGAATTTGTGTTAATTCAAAAGTGAATTTTCTTGCTGCTATTAAATTGCACTAGTTTGCACATGTTTATACTAATAATGACTATTTATTTATATTTAAAATAGAGATAGCAGCCCTCGACGGATTTTCTTGTTTTTTTTATTAAGTTCATAGCATAAATTCTTTAAGTTGGGGGTTTCAAAATTACTTTATCCTTTTTCAACTACGTTTTAATCGTGACGGGTTTTTAAAAAAAAAAAAAAGTTTTTTTTGTTTAGAAATGATTTTTTATATTGACCCACTCCATTTTAGGCTTGAAGTCTATGTTTACAGCTATGTGTCACAGTACAAGAGTCTTTAAAACAATCAATGCTTATATCAATATAATGTTTTGTTTACAAGCTTTCACAAAAACAACACTTCAAGCAGTGTTATAAAGAACCTAAGTCATAAATAATGTTAAAGTAACTCGAACCGTGCATGGCGGCTGGGCCGGCTGTGACGTGTGACGTGTTGTGACTCACTCAAGTATTTTTTTGCGCGCTCATCTAAGCGTTTGACCGTTTACGGGATGTCTCAAAGCAACATCTATCATTTCACAAAGCTAGAGCCCTCAGGATAGCTTGGAGTCAGAGCTCTACCAGAGCTGGTGGCGGAAACATCCAACCTAGATTGTAATGCCATGTTCTGCTGAAAGCGTCCGTGAAGATTGATTTCTTGTCACTTCACCAATTCCCAAAACATTTTGTGTTGGCCTGGAAATTGTCAGAACACCTTTTGTTATTTGCTCTTTTATCTGTTCTTTATTACGTTATATTTATCAATCGCTCTATTTACATTTTCTACGTTTATTCTAACTTAATTTTCTCTCATGTTAGTCTTTAGCTAACAAGTCCACCCATGTCTTATTCTTATCATCCACTACCTTTCTTACTTAATTGTCCTACCAAACAGCTTTTTCTGGTCTTATTCCTTTTGGTCACACTACATACTTCTCATGTCATCACTATGACACCATAATATTAGGGTTACGTACCCAAAGGGTAAAAACGGGACACTATTACTAAGACTCTGATGTCTGTCTGTCTATCTGTCTGTCTGTCTGTCACCAGGCTGTATCTCACGAATCTTGATAGTTAGACAGTTAAAATGTTCACAGATGACGTATTTTTGTTGCTGCTATAACAAAAAATACAAAAAATCAGAATAAAATAAATAAATAAGGGGGCCCCCATACAACAATTATTTCAATACCACATACAAACTTATATTGCACCTAGTTACGTGCATGAAGCGTGACAGTAGCCACACTAATAACTTTGTAAACAACATTTTGCTATGTAAAATCCAAACTATTCACTTCACACCATCCCTACGGTACGGTGGCACGGAACCCTTCGTGCAGTAGTTCGACTCGCACTTGACCGTATTTTTAATAATTGAACACGACTGTTCCAAATGAAAGTCACATTCTCCTTTCAAATTAATCCTCTCAATGTGGCTAACCATTATGAGATGATTAATTAAACAATCTTGTTATTTTCTATTTTCCCATATTCTTCGCGTAATTTCTTCTTTTTTAAACGTTCCTACTCTGTTGTCGGCAATGGTGGATGACGTCGCCAACTTTTTAATATATCATTTCGGCAAATCAACAAGTATATAAGTAATAGTAAATGGTCTGTATTAAATAAGAAAACAAAATAAATATATTCAGTAACTACAATAGTGTATCCAAAATGGTTATTTCACCGTGCATTTCATATGGACTAAAAGTGGCAGCCCTCACCAAAGCGAACCGCTCAAGATTAAGAAAATATGAACGCATGTTCTTAGGCGACATGCTCGATAACGCCATAACCACCTCAGACATAGGAAAATACAAGACATCCTGCAGGGGAAAACAATAACCAAACGAATAAAAATCATAGAATGTGCTACTATACACATATCTTAAGACGCCCAAAAAAACACATACTCCACGCCGCTCTAAACTACGAATCTAGTAAGAAGAAAGTCGGCCGACCCATATATACCTGGAAAGATTCCCTCAAACACGATATTAATACGGAAAGAATCCTAGCTACTGGGTCGAAATAGCACACAACAGGGATGAAGTTAGGGCCGTCTCAAATCGAATATACCAGGTTCCGGAAACAGACAGCGAAACTGAAAGCACATCGGACAACCCAGCAGAACAGAACCCAGAAAATCAACCCACAACACATTTCACAGAATTTATGGAAACATGAAGAAACATTTTTTTCTGCTCTCCCATCACATATCCTCCCCTGTCCAAACTTTCTATATTGGCTAAAGGTTGCATTAATCGGTCGATTCTATTCACAATCCTATCCCCTATCACGTGAGCAGGTCTCTCCCCCCCCCCCCCTCAAAAAACGTGCCCTCTGGTATGCCGGCCATTTGACCGGAATAGGTATAATCCTGGCTGGAGTGGTACAATTCATTCATTCATTCATTCATTCATTCATTCATTCATTCATTCATTCATTCATTCATTCATTCATTCATTCATTCAGTAACTACAATAGTGTAATCTGTTATACAAATTTTGAACTTAAACAAAAATAGTTCACTTTCAATCCCTATTTATTTTCCCGCGGTAGGGCTGCGAATGAAGTCTGTGTACATAAAAAATCCTCATCTAATCTGCACAGAACCATACACCAAAACGTCATCTGTGTATATATTTTTTTGTATTTGTTGTATTTTTAAAAAAGCACTTGATAAATTTTGATAAAATTTGTACTAGACCACCTCTTAAGTATGACCTACCAATCAAAACAAGAATCGTCGAAATCGGTTCATAATTGACGGAGTTTTCGCGTAGGTAACAAACAATAAAAAAAACAAACATATTGAGTAGTTTTTTGAAGTAGGTTAAAAATGCGGGATATGCGAGAGTTCAATCTCACTTGCAGTGGTACCACGATTTAAACTCGACTCAACTAAATTTTTCGGAATGCGAAATTCGAATTTCACTTAAGTTTATTTTCTTTCGATTATTTTTAATTTACAATTCAGTAGCACTGCTTATACCTAAGCACTTTGCCACGGGTACAAAATAAATATTAAAAAAAGGTCAAGTGAGAGTCGGACTCACGCACGAAGGGTTCCGTAGCACCGTAAAATGGTAGTAATGGTGTGGAGTGAATAGTTTGGATTTCACACAGCAAAATGTTAATTACAAAATTTTTGGTGCGGCCACTTGAATGTTTTTTTCCTGTAATGTTTGGCTAAAATTAATAATTTTGTATTTTTTCACAATTTTTACACTTTTTTGTTCATAACTTCTGAAGTTATCGAAACTAAAATAAAATAAATTATTTTGAAAAGTTTATAAAGAGCCCTTTTAAGGATACCCTAAAAGACTTATTACGGTGTTTTTTTTTCGTTTTGTCATTTTACCCTCCACTTTTTTGCAGGCAATAGTTTTTTTCATATAAGACTTGAATTATATTTCGTTTATCAGGATAAGTATTTTTTGCAGAATATTTAAAAACTCAAAAAAAAACTCAAACTCAAAACTCAAAACGTTTATTCTGTAAATAGGCCACAAGGGCACTTTCACATGACATTTCATTTCATTTTTTACAGAACATTTGGTATTATTATTTGTATCATATTATCAGAAAAAAAAAGTACTTAATTATTGTTTCTGAGAGATGTAAAGAGTCTCAAATGTCATAATAAAATAATTAAAATATAAATAACAGAGATGTATAGTCTCTTAAGTCAATAATACAATGATAATAGGAGATGTAAATGGTCCCCACAGTCAAGAGTTGTATAATTAAATTAATCTTTGGAGGTGTAAAAGGCCTCCAAGTGTCCAGTAAAAGAAACTCTGGCAGTGAGGATGCTCACAATTAATTAGAACAATTCAGTCCCAAGCATTTTTATCGTCTATGTACTCTTTAATACTGTAGTAAGCTTTAGAAATAAGCCTTTGCTTGATGTATTTCTTGAACTTATTAATTGATAGATCTGTCAAAGTGCTTGGGAGTTTATTGTAAAATCTTACACAATTACCCTTGAACGAGTTTTTTATTTTATGGAGCCGAGTAGTGGGCACTGCAAGTTTGTCCTTGTTTCTAGTATTAAAGTTATGTATATCACAGTTTCTTCGAAAGTTAACAATGTTCTTATGGACATACATAATATTCTCGTAAATATATTGACTATGGACTGTCAATATATTTACTTCTTTAAACTTATTTCTAAGAGAATCTCTATTATTCATTTTATAAATCGCACGAACAGCCCGCTTCTGCAGCACAAAAATAGTATTTATGTCAGCAGCACTGCCCCAGAGCAGAATGCCGTAGGACATAATACTATGAAAATAACTAAAATAAACTAATCTGGCTGTTTTTAAATCTATCAAGTGACGGATTTTCCTGCATGCAAAAGCTGCAGAGCTCAGTCTGTTCGATAGCTTATCAATATGTGGACCCCATTGGAGTTTGGAATCCAACGTTATACCTAGAAACACTGTGCTGGTTACCAATTCCAATTCCTCATTTTTAATTGTTATACATGTCTGATTATTTTTAACGTTAGTAGTAAGAAACTTAACACATTTAGTCTTTTTCTCATTTAATAGCAAATTATTAACATTAAACCAATTTACCACTCTTGATATGGTATTGTTCACGTGATCATCATTAGCGTGTTGGTTTCGCTTTGTTTTAAAAATAAGTGAGGTGTCATCAGCAAACAGTACCATATCATGACAGTCCCTTCCTAGATAGGGTAAGTCGTTTATATAGATGAGGAATAGGAAGGGTCCCAATATTGAGCCCTGTGGCACGCCCAAAGAAACCAATGATCCTGGTGATCGTTCTCCGTTTACGTCTACCCTTTGTATTCTTCCGTTCAGATAAGATTTTAACAAATTCAATGACGTGTCTCTAACTCCATAATGATGTAATTTCCTGATCAATGTTTCATGACAAACGCAATCAAAAGCCTTAGATAAGTCACAAAAAATGCCTAGGGCATCTTGTGACTCTTCCCAGGCATCAAAAATACTTTCAATGAACTGAATTCCGGCATCTGTTGTTGAACGACCGCGAGTGAATCCAAACTGTTTGTTATGCATTAGCTTATTTGATTCAAAATGATGTAATAGCTGTGATAAGATTAATTTCTCAAAAATTTTACTAAAAGTTGGTAGTATTGATATAGGTCTGAAATTGGTGGGGTCTTGAGTACTACCTGCTTTGAAGAGGGGAATTATCTTACTTTGTTTCATTAAATCAGGAAATTCACCGCAGTCTATACAATTGTTGAAAATGACCGCTAGGTCAGGTGCAATTAATTCGATCAGGGATTTAACGACGTGAACAGAGAGTCCCCAAAGATCATTCGTTTTCTTAACATTTATCAATTTAAATGCCTTTACGACATCTGAACTTGTGACGTGCTTAAAATTCAAGTATGAAGCACACTCTGAGACATTATCTTTTAATATTGCAACAGCAGACAAAGGTGACGAATTTAAATACTTAGTCGTGGAAGCCGGTGCATTAGTAAAAAACGATTCAAATTCAGTTGCAACTTCTAAGCTAGAACTCGTAAGCTGTCCATTGATTTTTAGTTCGTAATCGTGACTCGCTTTTTTACTACGACCGGCCTCCTCATTAATTATTTTCCAAGTCGTTTTTATAACATCGGAACTATTCTTAATTTTACTACTCAGAAAATTACGTTTAGCTGTATGACAGTCTAATTTAAATTGTTTGGAGAACTGTTTGACTTGTTCTTTAAACTCGTCACTCATGTTGAACCGTCGTTCCTCATACAATGCATACAATGCTTGCCTGCGTTTATGCAACTCTGCAGTAGCCCACGTACTAAAGTCGTTTGAACCACCAACCACAACCGATTTTGAAGTGAATATCGCGCTGTACTGTTTCATAAAGGTTTCAAAAAATAAGTTATACATTATATTAGGAGACTGTTCAGCAGCCAAAAACGGTAGTTCCTGGGCTAAAGAGTATCTCATTCTTTCTAACCGGTCAGCAGTTATTGGCACAAACGAAATT
Source organism: Argyresthia goedartella (assembly GCA_949825045.1). Classification (NCBI taxonomy): domain Eukaryota; kingdom Metazoa; phylum Arthropoda; class Insecta; order Lepidoptera; family Argyresthiidae; genus Argyresthia; species Argyresthia goedartella. The sequence goes on from OX463828.1 coordinate 22,142,443, forward strand.
TTCTTTTTAATGACAGGTTCTCTAATAGAATCAAATTGAAATAATTGACCTAAATGATCTGAATCCAATTCACTGATAACACTTTTACTGATTGGAATAACATCAGTAAAAATGTTGTCAATGCATGTAGCACTAGTAGCAGTCACTCTTGTTGGCTTCATAAATAGATGGCTAAGCCTAAATGATGAGAAAAGATTTATCAATCTAACGCTGAGAGTAGTTCTTTCTAACAGATTAACATTTAAGTCACCACATATAATTAATCGTTTCGTACTGTGTGATGAAATAGTTAGGACGGATTCCATTATTTTCTCGAACATTTCAAAGTCGCTCAAGGGTGGCCTATAGACACATATAACGATGAACTGTTCTAATTCCACAGCTGCAAGTTCTATAGTTCGTTCAACAGATAAGGAAACAATGTCCTTACGTTCCTTGAATTTCATATGATTGTTTAGTATGATTAATGCCCCACCATGTATTGAATTAAGTCTGGTGAACGAACTACCAACCTGGTGATCTTTAAAGCTAAACATAATTTCATTAATAGTTAACCAGTGCTCTGTTATGCACAAAATGTCAATTTTATTACAATTTAAAAATAACTCTATTTGTAGATCTTTGCCTCTAATACATTGAATATTCTGATGAACCAGGCTTATATACTTAGCATGTGAGCTTCCCTTATTCTTAGGGTTTTCTAATATACTAGAACATATGTTGCCAGAGCCTGGGTCCTCTGTTGTCTTATGAACTAATTTAAATGCATCCTGTTATTCTGGTCTGATACCAGATTCATATTAGGCTGCTCAGTAAAAGCAGAGTTAGAAGCCAAATTTTTGGCTGTAATGTCATATAAATATAATAGTGACATAGCTATTTGTCGTTTACAATAATTTGAAAGGTAATATGTACCTTTAGTCATAGTAAAATAATTACTAACATAATTGTTAGTGTCAATAATATCAAACTTATTATTATATGTACATAAATTGTACATAGTTATATTCATATTATGTCTATATACATTTTCATTTTGTGTCAATTGGTTGCAGTAGGGAAATGTGAACAATATAATTTTTTTCACACTAAGACCATTCAATGTTTCATAAAATTTTATTAAATTATTTTTGTTCACATCTCCCCTATTGCCCATGAAAATTATCAGTGTGGCACTGGCTGTGATAGTGCTGTCATTCAAAATTTGATTTATAATATTATCTACAGTGCTAAAAGGTGAGCAATTACTAATAACACTACGTCCCTTAGAGTATGAGTGGAGTGCTGAGCCCATGCCACTTCCAATCTCATCACAGTACATTATAATATCAGGTGTTGTGGTCATATCAGACTTGGCAGAACTATTATCAGTAACACCTTGTGTTGGTAAACTGTCACACAAGCCCGGAGAGTTGCCCGCTGTCAAACAACCACCTTTCTGCTCACAGTGACAAGTATGGTTGTTGGTCAGCGACTCAAACCGCTCACAATTATGGTTCATTTCTTGAATTAAATCATCCATAGCCAATGAGTTTTCATTTATAACTTTCTTAGAGTTCAAATATGCACTGTTTAGTGATCTCAATGAATCCTCCAAGCTTTGGATTTTCAAATGTAAGTTTTGTGTGTCAGTTTCATACACAAACTTAGTACTTTCTAATTCTAATACACACATATTCAAATCATGTAATAAGTTTACATTTTTCTTGCTTACTTTTAAGTTTTTAGTACACAATTTATTAAGTTTTATTAATTTCTGAGTTTTCCGTATATACCTATTTATTTTAATGTATTTTTTCAGTTTGTTATTGCTGCAACTTAATAACCTTGATGTAGGCAATGTGTCATTAGTTAAATCAATGACATCATCAAGGCTTCCAGTTGCAACAGTAACCAGCTGCGGGCTGATCCCTACAACTTCACTGTAGAGGCTCTGGGTCTGCAACGCTGCGGTGTTTTCCTTCTCCTCCTGACTCTTCACTTAATTGTTCCTGCGAAAAGTGCCTGTGACAGTATATAAGGGTTCCTTTTTACATTTTGAGGTACGGAACCCTAACAATTAACTGTATATTTTGATGCTCAGTAACTGAATTTGAACCCGCATCTCCCGCGTGACTGGCACTTGTGTAGTTGTTTTTTTAATAAAATAAACCTTTAATTTTACACTTATACTCAGTCTCCTTTCACCTGACGGATCATAAAACACTTGTTCAGTGAAAACATCTTAAGCAAATAATGCAAACTTTGCAGTTTCGAAGTTCACAAGCTGTTCTCGAATTAGTTATTCAAGTTATAAACTTGTAACAAAAGCCCGTCGTCTAAGGTTTTGAGCACGAGTCTTGGATAAGTTTGACTGTCCACCATTCATATTTATGTCTAGTGTTGTACTATAATTACTCGCAATAATGGATTGAGGAGCGGTTTAGCCTAGCGGGTAGTGAGTGATCCTGCCTACGAAGCTGACGGTCCTGGGTTCTAATCCCGGTAAGGGAAAATATTTGTGTGATGAGCATTAATATTTGTTTCTTGGCCTTGGATGTTTTCTTTGTATTTACGTAAGTATTTATCTCTATTAAATATATCGTCGTCTAGTACCCATAACACAAGCCTTATTCAGCTTACTATAGGACTAGATCGATTTGTATAACGTTGTCCTCTGATATTTATATTTATATTTTTTATACTATGTTTCACATAATCTAATTTTTTAGGGTTATATCGGAATGACCTTTGTGGTGTTGCAGCCGAGGCTGTGCTTTCCAAGCGAGAGGTCCCGGGTTCGAATCCAGGTTTCATAGGTAGAAAAAAAACGCATGTCTTGGATGTATACGTCACCGTAAGATAGTCAAAACCGTTGGTTGATAAGCTAACGCGTTAGTTGATCAATTATCGACAGACACATAGTAAACCAGACTGACAGGGTTTAGAATTTACGTTTCTTTTGTTCTTACATGTCAACCTAACACGAAAACTATTCGGGGAAAACTACTCTAGTCTAAACCTAAGCTACCGCAGTGTTTGCCCATTTCGTTTGCAATACAAGTTTAAACCAGTTTACTCTTTAACGATTTCAACTGTCAGTTTATCAACTAACGCGTGATATAGAACTGTACGCTACAGTTTACTACACGTCGATAGTTGACCAACTAACGAGAAAAAAAACATTAGTTTATCAACTAACGGTAGAGAGAGAGAGACCTGCACATAGGGGTAACAGAAATTAGTAGGTTGGTACTGTAGGGGTTAGCATTGCGATAGCGATCATTGACCCGACTGGTACTGAGAACCAAATCATACAGAGTAACCAGGGCAATGGTCGGTAACCATGGTAACCATCGGCGACCGCTACAATAATAAGCTATACGACAGTACCCATTTACGATCATACAGTGGTGATAGGATTCAATGCCTGGTATCACATGCTAACCTGAAAAGACTATAGTCATTATATTAAAGTGAGTTATCCGTGACTTCATTGAGCTTCTTCCTCATTTCCTCTTGCTGATCTTTTGATGAGGCCAACTTTATTTTTCAATGTCTATTAAGTGTTAAGACGATATGACACACTGCAGTAGAGATAAGTAGGTATTTAGAAGAATGCAAACAAACAAATGTATAAAGTGACAGTTATTACTTTTTTGTAGAGTAGGTATTTTAGTTTTGTTTGGTGCCTGCAGAATCGGCAAGCTATCATATTTTATCACATTATTTTAAATACCTTCTTATCTTATTGATATTTATATTCTTATTGACACTAACAATTATGTTAGTAATTATTTTACTATGACTAAAGGTACATTTTACCTTTCAAATTATTGTAAACGACAAATAGCTATGTCACTATTATATTTATATGACATTACAGCCAAAAATTTGGCTTCTAACTCTGCTTTTACTGAGCAGCCTAATATGAATCTGGTATCAGACCAGAATAACAGGATGCATTTAAATTAGTTCATAGGACAACAGAGGACCCAGGCTCTGGCAACATATGTTCTAGTATATTAGAAAACCCTAAGAATAAGGGAAGCTCACATGCTAAGTATATAAGCCTGGTTCATCAGAATATTCAATGTATTAGAGGCAAAGATCTACAAATAGAGTTATTTTTAAATTGTAATAAAATTGACATTTTGTGCATAACAGAGCACTGGTTAACTATTAATGAAATTATGTTTAGCTTTAAAGATCACCAGGTTGGTAGTTCGTTCACCAGACTTAATTCAATACATGGTGGGGCATTAATCATACTAAACAATCATATGAAATTCAAGGAACGTAAGGACATTGTTTCCTTATCTGTTGAACGAACTATAGAACTTGCAGCTGTGGAATTAGAACAGTTCATCGTTATATGTGTCTATAGGCCACCCTTGAGCGACTTTGAAATGTTCGAGAAAATAATGGAATCCGTCCTAACTATTTCATCACACAGTACGAAACGATTAATTATATGTGGTGACTTTAATGTTAATCTGTTAGAAAGAACTACTCTCAGCGTTAGATTGATAAATCTTTTCTCATCATTTAGGCTTAGCCATCTATTTATGGAGCCAACAAGAGTGACTGCTACTAGTGCTACATGCATTGACAACATTTTTACTGATGTTATTCCAATCAGTAAAAGTGTTATCAGTGAATTGGATTCAGATCATTTAGGTCAATTATTTCAATTTGATTCTATTAGAGAACCTGTCATTAAAAAGAAAATTTCGTTTGTGCCAGTAACTGCTGACCGGTTAGAAAGAATGAGATACTCTTTAGCCCAGGAACTACCGTTTTTGGCTGCTGAACAGTCTCCTAATATAATGTATAACTTATTCTTTGAAACCTTTATGAAACAGTACAGCGCGATATTCACTTCAAAATCGGTTGTGGTTAGTGGTTCAAACGACTTTAGTACGTGGGCTACTGCAGAGTTGCATAAACGCAGGCAAGCATTGTATGCATTGTATGAGGTACGACGGTTCAACATGAGTGACGAATTTAAAGAACAAGTCAAACAGTTCTCCAAACAATTTAAATTAGACTGTCATACAGCTAAACGTAATTTTCTGAGTAGTAAAATTAAGAATAGTTCCGATGTTATAAAAACGACTTGGAAAATAATTAATGAGGAGGCCGGTCGTAGTAAAAAAGCGAGTCACGATTACGAACTAAAAATCAATGGACAGCTTACGAGTTCTAGCTTAGAAGTTGCAACTGAATTTGAATCGTTTTTTACTAATGCACCGGCTTCCACGACTAAGTATTTAAATTCGTCACCTTTGTCTGCTGTTGCAATATTAAAAGATAATGTCTCAGAATGTGCTTCATACTTGAATTTTAAGCACGTCACAAGTTCAGATGTCGTAAAGGCATTTAAATTGATAAATGTTAAGAAAACGAATGATCTTTGGGGACTCTCTGTTCACGTCGTTAAATCCCTGATCGAATTAATTGCACCTGACCTAGCGGTCATTTTCAACAATTGTATAGACTGCGGTGAATTTCCTGATTTAATGAAACAAAGTAAGATAATTCCCCTCTTCAAAGCAGGTAGTACTCAAGACCCCACCAATTTCAGACCTATATCAATACTACCAACTTTTAGTAAAATTTTTGAGAAATTAATCTTATCACAGCTATTACATCATTTTGAATCAAATAAGCTAATGCATAACAAACAGTTTGGATTCACTCGCGGTCGTTCAACAACAGATGCCGGAATTCAGTTCATTGAAAGTATTTTTGATGCCTGGGAAGAGTCACAAGATGCCCTAGGCATTTTTTGTGACTTATCTAAGGCTTTTGATTGCGTTTGTCATGAAACATTGATCAGGAAATTACATCATTATGGAGTTAGAGACACGTCATTGAATTTGTTAAAATCTTATCTGAACGGAAGAATACAAAGGGTAGACGTAAACGGAGAACGATCACCAGGATCATTGGTTTCTTTGGGCGTGCCACAGGGCTCAATATTGGGACCCTTCCTATTCCTCATCTATATAAACGACTTACCCTATTTAGGAAGGGACTGTCATGATATGGTACTGTTTGCTGATGAAACCTCACTTATTTTTAAAACAAAGCGAAACCAACACGCTACTGATGATCACGTGAACAATACCATATCAAGAGTGGTAAATTGGTTTAATGTTAATAATTTGCTATTAAATGAGAAAAAGACTAAATGTGTTAAGTTTCTTACTACTAACGTTAAAAATAATCAGACATGTATAACAATTAAAAATGAGGAATTGGAATTGGTAACCAGCACAGTGTTTCTAGGTATAACGTTGGATTCCAAACTCCAATGGGGTCCACATATTGATAAGCTATCGAACAGACTGAGCTCTGCAGCTTTTGCATGCAGGAAAATCCGTCACTTGACAGATTTAAAAACAGCCAGATTAGTTTATTTTAGTTATTTTCATAGTATTATGTCCTACGGTATTCTGCTCTGGGGCAGTGCTGCTGACATAAATACTATTTTTGTGCTGCAAAAGCGGGCTGTTCGTGCGATTTATAAAATGAATAATAGAGATTCTCTTAGAAATAAGTTTAAAGAAGTAAATATATTGACAGTCCATAGTCAATATATTTACGAGAATATTATGTATGTCCATAAGAACATTGTTAACTTTCGAAGAAACTGTGATATACATAACTTTAATACTAGAAACAAGGACAAACTTGCAGTGCCCACTACTCGGCTCCATAAAATAAAAAACTCGTTCAAGGGTAATTGTGTAAGATTTTACAATAAACTCCCAAGCACTTTGACAGATCTATCAATTAATAAGTTCAAGAAATACATCAAGCAAAGGCTTATTTCTAAAGCTTACTACAGTATTAAAGAGTACATAGACGATAAAAATGCTTGGGACTGAATTGTTCTAATTAATTGTGAGCATCCTCACTGCCAGAGTTTCTTTTACTGGACACTTGGAGGCCTTTTACACCTCCAAAGATTAATTTAATTATACAACTCTTGACTGTGGGGACCATTTACATCTCCTATTATCATTGTTTGACTAAAGAGACTATACATCTCTGTTATTTATATTTTAATTATTTTATTATGACATTTGAGACTCTTTACATCTCTCAGAAACAATAATTAAAAACTTTTTTTTCTGATAATATGATAATAATACCAAATGTTCTGTAAAAAATGAAATGAAATGTCATGTGAAAGTGCCCTTGCGGCCTATTTACAGAATAAACGTTTTGAGTTTGAGTTTGAGTTTGAGTTTATCATTACATTAACGCTAAAATATAGGTTACCCTGTGTTGTGCATAGGTCCCGGTGTGGGCAAATATTTGTTTGATGAGAACGGATGTTTGTAACCTAGTCATGGTTGTTTAAATATGAAAGTATAATATTTATCTATATAAGTATGTGTATCGTTGTCTAGTACCCAAGATACAGGGAATCCTAGTTTGGGGCTAGATGAATTTGTTTAAATAGTGTCCACTATATGTATACCAGAAACAGCGACGTCACATACATATAAACATCCAAGACCTGGGTTTTTTTCGTTACCCCCAGCCGGGGATCGAAACCGGGACCTCTAGCATGGTAGGCAGAGCCACAACCGGTGCGCCACAGAGGTCATCGACCAATTTATTGAGATTTCAGCTTCAGCTCATATGAATCATTACGTAAGTTTTTTTAATTAAAAAAACTCCTAAAATATACCCCTATACATTTAATTATTAACATTCTGTATAACACGCATGCTTGCGTGATTTCAGACACTGCAAACCATACGAAGTTAAAATAAAATGTCATAAATTGCTTTTGACCCTAACATACGACGCCTTTGCGTCGATTCTAAGTGTTATACAATAACCCTTTTTCATATTAACGTACTATTTAAGACATAATTATTTCGAAATGTTTTATTTCTTTCAGTCATGTGTTAGTAAAACTTACCTGCACTACATATTAAAATGCTATATTATATTGCGCTGTGTTAATAAAATAAAAAAACAGTGTTCCAGATAACCAACAAGGTTTTTTTTATTTATTCTGAAACCTCGATTTTAAACCATGCTTAACAACTAGCATTTGATTTTCTGTTAGCTTTCAGTTCCAACTGCTCCCAAAGAGAACTTGACGTACTTTTTACGTTTTCAGAAAAACGTATAAAAATGATCTTGTGGGCAACAAGTACACTACGTCAAATGTGAATATGAAAATTAGTTTTACCCAGACTTAGTTATCTTATGCTTCAAAATGAAGGTAACGGGTTCAGGGAGGGTTCTGACTAAAATCTCACGTAAGTTTGAAAGGTTTTAAGAGTCATGGAAAAAAGATAAAGTGAATCACGTCCGTATTTTTGATTGGGTAAAAAAGTGCAAAATCTCTGACGAAACTAGCATTTGTGTAATATGGCTTTAAGCATTTAAATCCAATAATCGTTCTAATTTATCAGTATTTAATGAGCTATCAAACCATATATAGTATTAAATAAAATAAAACTTGGTATTATTTACTATGCGGCAAAATATTTGTGACAGAACTTATGGACCGACTAGGTACAATGTACTCAGCTAACACCAATTATTTTAATCGTAAAATGGTACCCACGATTCAGGCTTTGCTGTGGGGCCGCAGTTTATCGCTGTAGCTTAATACCTCTTTTGTGATTCACTTTGTTAGCCCTAGCTTTAAGTATCATTTTCCTAAATAAAGTATATTCTTATTCTTACACCTGTGTTATACTAGACTTCTCTATGCAAAGCGACACTTGAAACTTTATTCCCAACACCGGTGCTTTGTGTGCATTGTTCTGGCATATCGCCCCGAAGGCTTGCAAGTCTGTTCGCTACAGGGTATTTAGAGTATGGACCGACATTAGCCGTTTTAGAGAATACTACCCAATATCTTCCACTTGATCCATAACATTTTTATTACTACAATGAGCCATGTAAAAAAAAATAAAGGTACCATACTGAGAAAACCATTTTCCTAAAAAAAAACTTTGTTCCCATAAAGAATATTGTAATTTTATATTTGAGAGGATAACTGAAATATCTGTAAAAATATCATTTGAAATTCCCTTCACCGTAAAGTTGGCTGTTGTGCAAAAACCGTAAAGTTGTATAATCGAAAACAACCAGCCTCAAGTACACCCGTTCCAAAACTGTAAGCAAATGACGTCACGATGAGAGTTATTAAAAAAAAAAAAAAAGACATCTATTAATTAATCGAAATATTCAAATTTGTTTCTTAAAATAGGCAAAAATTTCATAAAATTTCATAAAATGTCAGTCATTGATAAAAAAATGTCAGTCCAAAGTACAAACACCCACTAGCTAGCTTAAGACCAAACAACTTGTGTTTTACAACTTCTGTAGAGCATAAATCGTCATGAATCTCTTAAAAGTTTATTACAACTTTGTTATTACTTTTAAGGTTTTATACGACGTATATTCCTCTTGAAGCGATATTGCACGCTCGATATCGATTCGACTGCCGATATAAATTGCTTTGACGACCCGAATGGCCGAGTCGGCAGTGACCCTGCCTACGAAGCCAAGGGTCCCGGGTTCGAGTCCCGGTGGGGGCAAATATCTGTTTGATAAGAACGAATGTTTGTACCCTAGTCATGGTTGTATATCTATCTAAGTATAATTATAATTATTTATCTATTTAAGTATGTGTATCGTTGTCTAGTACCCAAGATACAGCGAATCATAATTTGGGGCTAGATTAATTTGTGTAAATAGTGTCCAAGATATTATTATTACTATTACGTCTGATTGAAACGAACAAAATGCAATTAAAATCACCAAAATAATGCATTTACCTAACCAAAATATCGAAATACAGTCGGATCGCTTCAATCGGACATCAGAGAAATTTATTTCGGCAGTCGAATCAATATCGAGCATGCGATATCGCTTCATGAGGAAAGGGCCTTATGTATATCTATTATTATACTAAAGCCCGGATGCACAGAACAACAACTCAAAGTTTAACGGACACTCATGCCATGCTGCCACTAAAAATAACAACGCCATCGCCAGTACGAATTTAAGCGGCACTTTATTTGATCAGCAGCATTCAGCGACACATAAATTACCGATTAAGCCTGATTTCACATTTCACTAGAGCGCAGACAAAGAATTATGCTAAACACCCAATTTTGCAACCCTCTTTCAATACCTTACAGTTTTTTTACGACATATAAAATGTTCTCAAATTTTATCGCTGCCATATCACATTATGGTCTCGTTTCGCACATATATCGAGTTATGGCCGTTTTATCTGAGCCGGGAGTTTATGATTTCTGGGAGAAAAAATTGCGCTCCTTTTATTCGTCTATAGCTTCAGTGTACGATTCATACTTCAAGGGCAGGCTAGGTTAGGCATCTTTGACAGACACAGATTGATTTTTAGAGTTTTTTTTTTAATTGTTTGTGTTTAACGAATATAAACAGAACAATATTTATTATTATAAATAATATTCAGGCATAAATATTATCAAAATTATAAACAGCGGGTTCTATGTTGAGTAAGATTAACCCCATGCAATTTGTGTAAACATGAACATCCCTTTTTATACAAATGGTAATTTCAGAATCTTCAGAGGTATCTATCTCTGTTTCTAGGGCAGGCGAAAAAACGGACAATGACATAAAGTATTACGTAAGCGTCAAAAGAAAACGATACGTATCGCCCTCCATGCACTTCTGTATCGTTTCCGCGTAGTACTGCGTTTAGTGGTACGGGGTGGGGTGAGTGACGCTACCAGTCAGAGATAACAAACCTGATTCGGCGTGTTTAGAATTACACAAGTTTACAAATTCGGATCAACTTTTGGACCTGAGCAGATGAGAACGATTTCTTATGTTATTTGATAGCCTGAACTCAAATCTTCAATCCGTGTGTTAAAATTGGTTCTAGTTTTCGAGTGCGAGCTTTTAGTTGCTCAGGTCCAAAACCGTGTATACTTGTGTAATCAAACATCTTTTAGATATCAGCAAACAATTTTATTATAAATAACATACATAAATATAATAAATAAAAAAAATAATTAGAATTTTATTTATTCCCTACATTCATACGACTGATAATTTTTGAACCTCACCAAAAAAGGTTGGTGATCACTGTGGTAGGCACAAACCTACCCTAGAAACAGAGTTGTCATTATTTCTTAGTTTTAAAAAGGTTGTAAGGTTCTTGCGTACATATTTTAGAAAATATATTAATAACGGAAGCCTCATAGAAATTTAGAATATAGATAGTTAATCCAAAATAACATGATATTTCAGATTGTAAGATCGATACTATTGGAACGACCGATCGATTGTCATTCATTATGCTATCTGTATATAAAAAGTTGGTTCATATCTCAAACATATCTCAATTCATTCTATCAAGTCTTTTTCAATAGCTACACCGCGGCGGGCGGTCGTATAAAAATGTAATTCTCAGATCATCAGCGCGTAACGCGTAGTTTTCTATGTTTCTTAATTGTATAGTGCCCTAGTGTCAATAAATAAGTATAATCGTAAAACTATCTCCATGGTTTGACTTCGTCACATCAACCATCGTCACAGCCCTTTGGAAAGGCAACCGCCGTTGCGGCGACAATTTTCCCACGTAGCCGTATGGGTGGTGGCCTATTTTCCTCCAAGTGCCGCCGGCGGTCGAACTGAAAGATCAGGCCTGGCAAGCACTTGGACCTTACTGCAGTCATCTTCCGTGGTTTTGGATCAAACAGAGCCACGTGTATTATCCAGTTTGGAGGTTCGGCAGTCGGTTGTCACGAGGTGAGGTGACATCTACCCCTATCACATCTTCATTTAGGTTTCCGAGGTGGGACCTACCGATTCAACTAACATTGTAGTGGACTCATGAGTGGAGCCTAGGTTCAGCATCTCTCAAAGTCTACCTTTTCATCGAATATTTATGGTATGGTACATAAGGGGAACGAACCCAAAGCCCAGATCGCATCATCATCGGGTTGAGGGGCTAACTGTTCAAGTGTTTGCATCAAACAATTAAATTCAGTGAAAAGGTCATTTTGTGAGGTCATTGTAAAAACTACAGCGTTGTGTGCAATCAAGGTTAGTCGGCCATATTAGGACAATCGTGGTCGAACCGGACAGTTCACACTTGTATATGTAGCAGGCAAATTGTATGATCCCGCATTTTATAAACGGCGTCGTTCGTTTACAAACGCGGGCTGCTATGTAATATGCCGAAGGCAAATTGACAAATTGAAATTAAAATAGCTAATTATCAGGGCAAAACACTGCGGTAGCTTAGGTGAAGGTTAACGGGGGTGAGCGAAGCGAAGCCCCCTTTACCCTTCGTGTTAGGTTGAACATGTAAGAACAACAATAAATGCTTAAAACATAAAGGAGTGTCAATTTGCCTTCGGCATATTACATAGCAGCGCGCGTTTGTCAACGGATGACGCCGTTTGTAAAATGCGGAATCAAACAAATTGCCTGCGACATATATAAGGTGGCAGCACCTTCGTCGACGCTAACTATCTTTCAGACGAACGTCAATAAATATTTATTTTTTGGTTCTTTATTATTTTGAATAGCTGCTGCTTTCCCCCACAACAAGATACCATAAAACATGTTCCTAACAGCGTAAGCAGCAGAACTAAATCTACCAGCTAACTTTACTATGTGTGGTCCCCACTGCAATAGCTGCATTATATGATTATGTATTCGGTTAATTTTATTAGGAGTATTACGAGTGTGGGTTAGAATCTGAATAGAATTCATATCAATCAATACTGCAGAATAATTATAATAATAGATATAATAATAGCTATGTATGTAAAATAGCGTTAACAATCGCTTTAAACCACAGACCAGAGTATTCTACATTATAGATAAATCTGATGACATCTCCAACATTTCTGAGCACATGTGAATGAGGCAATTCTTATGGGAATCAGCACTGGTTAATGGGATTAGCGCTAGATCAGACAAAACACGGATGTGGCTACATCTAGGCTAGTATATTTTAGTTACTTTCATGTAGTGTCATGTCCTATGGTATCTTGTTGTGGGGGAAAGCAGCGGATATTGAAACTATTTTTATTTTACAGAAAAGAGCTATTGGAGCAATTTATAATTTAAAACGCACAGACTCCTTAAGATAGTTTTTTAAAGAAATTCACATACTAACTGTAGCTAGTCAATTCATTTTCGAAAATATAATGTATGTACGCAAGAACCTTACAAACTTTCCCAAACTTAGCGATAGCTGTAATGTTAACCTAAGCAATAATCACAGACTACTTTCGCCCCGGTTTAGACTCGCGAAGGTTAGCAATTCTTTCAAGGGTCAATGCATTCTCTACCACAACAAGAGACCTCTAAAGATCTTGAAATTGCCTTTGAGCAATTTAAAAACCACGTTAAAGCGACTTTGTCGAAAAACGGATATTACAATGTTCAAGATTACTTAAATGATGGGACTGTATGGGCTTAATCAGGCTCAACACAGACCTTGCTGTTAATAATTTTACAATTATTTATTCCTGCTTATTAATTATGATAATGACATAAGTATATATATTTTGTTTTAGTTAAGCGTAAGGTATTAAAATTAACATAAGTATATATATTTTGTGTTAGTTAAGCATAAGCAATTTTTAAAAGAGATCTAAAAATCAATGTGTGGGAGTTTCTACGCCCTTCTTCTCCCACAGTGTTCCAATGTAGAGAAGTAGCAAAAAATGACGATTGCTAAGTATATGTAAATATCTACAGTAATAAAGACATTTGGAATTTGACCGTAAAAAGTGGCATATTTAAGAAGTATTGTACTCAGAATGTGCTAGCAGCTGGATAGATATATCATTACCGTAGTAATGCCGTACCGAATGACTCTATGTACCCTGGCCGCGAGCAAACGAGTCCCCAGACTCGGCATTTCAGTGACTTCCTCAAACACGGCCCGCTTTGTGACATGAGAGATACACTTGCGGGAAGAAAGACAGGGATGTTGAATATAAACTGTTACATATTATATTCAACTTTCGGACAAGTGTACACATAATTATTTGTCATCAGAACGTTTAGGCCCACGACTATGAAGGAGATTAAACACTACTCTCTAATTAACTAACAACTCAATAAAAATGAGCCCTGAAGGACCGCGTGTGATGTGGTGGTTCTTGAAACTTGCTTTTTAAAAACTATCTTTATTTCGAAAAAGACTTATGTATCTATTACAGAGTTCTTGCTAGTTCGGAGTTTGGAATTGTAATGAATCATCTGTTGGTAGGGTCTTATTTATATAGGGTACATTTCTGGTTATCGCAAAACATGAGTAAGGGATGACTGTAAGGGATGCCTATGCCAAAAATACCATAGCGTTGTCTAAGGGTCTGATAATGGGGTCCATGAGAAACAATTGTAGATAATGGTGAGCTCACGTCTAACGTATGCTAGTAGAGTACATGAGTCACTAATATACAAGGTATGTAAGGTATATAGAGTACCTAGGTAAAGTACAGATTATGTAATACAGATTATGTAACACAGATTATGTAACACCTCCCCCCTTAGAATAAAGATAGGGCATTCTTGCCTAAACTTTTCGGTGAAGGTGGTGATGATGCTGAGGCTGCTGCGTCGTCTTCGTCTTCTGAAATGCAGGTTGTGTTTCTTGCTGTCATTGGTATGGCAACTATATGAGAGTTGTGTGATTTTCTTGATCCAAAGCAATTATTAAATATTTGTATGCATCAATTGCGGCGTCTTTGAGGGATGTTTACATCCATAATTCTGTTTGATCGTCTATTGCAGCACCTGTATATTATGTATCCCAATCCAAATAGTCCAATAGCAAAATATATGTTTGAAAATGTTTCCGTATTGCTGTTTATAAAATTAGACGATTTCAGCTTCTTCAGTTCTTCATTGTATTTGTCTATGTGATGTTTTATATGATTTAAGTTATCTAGTGGCATCTCGTTAATAGTGATAGGAATTAGTTTCTGGTGTTTCAGGTCTTCAGGAGAATCTTCGTAGCAGTCATCAGTTCTTATATCAGGGACAATTATTGGGTAGCTGATGTTGATTTCGTTGGCATGGAAAGCGACGAGAGTGGTTTGTCCAGTGTGCAGTTTACATCCTTGTGGAAGCGATATTAAGCCGGCTCCCAATAGATTGTGGTGTGAAGCTTCGTTGTAACACTGGAGTACGCATGGAGTTGGTTTACTTAAGATGTAGAGCCAATTGTTGTTGTTGAGAGATTGAAACGTATTTATTTGGGCTGGAAATGTCGACGTCGTGCAGATTTCTGGAAGCACTGATGTGGTGCTGAACAGCATCTTGATTTCGCATGTTGGGCGTGTGTGTCTACATCGTAGATGGCGAGGTTTCTGCATATTTTCTTGCCGGTTGCATATGTTTTGCAACTGTCCAGGGAACTTGTTGAGATGTATTGCTGTCCGCTCGGGTTCGTGGCCAGGTAGATATGCTCGGGTACGATGGTTGAAAATAAGGACGAATCGGGGTGTTGTATGGGGATGGAGTATATATGGTATAAGGTAAGAGGGTAATTTGGGACGAGAGGGAATTCCAATATATATACAAGACGGTTGGAATAAACATAGGCCGTTAGTGCAGAGGAGTCCAATATTGTGTGTATATTGTTCATGGTAATGGGGGCTATAAGTTTGTTGTTGGATCTTAGGTTGCTGGACGCTAGTAGTTGTTGGAGAAGTTGGCTCATAGATATAATAGAAGGGTGGACAATATTAGATTTTGCGAAAAGAATGCTGTTAAAGCAATCGTCGATTTCATTTTCTAGACTTAGTACTAGTTCTAGAATCTGCAGTGATATTGTTGAAATTTCTTCAGACGCTTTGATGTTCAATATTAATTTAGTTGTTGAGTTCATGAAATTGTCGAGCCTTTTAATATTTTCGTTTATGATTTCCTCATCATATGTTATTTTAGAAATGGTTTCATTAAAGTTCTTGATAGTTGAGGAGGTAATTTGAATTTGTTTAGTCATGAGGTCAGTTAAATCTAATTCGTGCTTTTCGAGTTTGCCGATACAATCCTCATAATGCTTAGCATCATTCGCGTCTAACGTTCCGATGAGCCATTTCAAAATAATTTCGAGGCCGTCTGCGATCTCTCTCTTCTGACGTGTGTTTTGTCCAAGATACATATGGAGTTCGGAGAGCTTAATTTCTATTTTATTCAGATTTATAGCGAGAAATGATTTTATAGATTGTATGTTTGTAAAGTTATAGTATTTCGATGATACAGCTTGAAATTTTGTTGACAACCGATTAAGGGAGTCTTTTGCTATAAACAACGGTTTCAGATCACGGTAAACTAATAGTTTCCATGATTCATGGGTTGTGAAGAGAGTACCCTCTTCTTTAAAAAAGAGGCCTGAATGGGTCGGGAGAGGAAGGAAAACGTCATTGGCCCTGGCTAAGGGAATCGCCCTGGAAAGATATAATTTCTTGGTTAGAATTTACTACGTGGGTTTAATTATTTTTACTTATGTGAACTACAATTATAAAATTATTATTAAATCTAAGGTCTCAATATAGGAGAGATTTTTATTTTATTTTTTATTTTAGATTTAGAGTTAAGGATTTGGAACTAGAGTTAAGGATTTGGAACTAATACTACTTTTTATTTTAGGTTTAGAGTTAAGGATTTGGAACTAATACTACTTTTTATTTTAGGTTTAGAGTTATGGATTTGGAACTAATACTACTTTTTATTTTAGGTTTAGAGTTAAGGATTTGGAACTAATACTACGGATTTAATCATGTAAGTCGCCTTTTACGACACGTTAGAGAACGTCAGAACTATTCTTTGTACAAGCCGGTGACTGCACGGCTCACGAAGCTTAGCTAATTTACATTATTAATATTTATATTGTAGGGACGTAGTCGGTTTCCATGGATTAAATGGTTCTTTCCAGATTTTCTAATAACGTAATTTTCGTTGAAACCAACTCGTACTACTTCGTATGGACCTTCCCATTTAGCGTCCATGTTATTGGGGTTAGGAACCCGCAATAAAACTTTGCTGCCTATTTTGTAGTCAGCAACGTTTTTGATATTACTATCATATCTTTCTTTTGCTCTTTCTTTCATCCTTTCGCAGTGTTTTAAAGCGGAATCCCTAGCTACTCTGAGGCGCTCGTTAAGGTCTCTGAGGTAATCGCATGGCCTATATTCGGGGATTATTTTCATGGAGTAGAAAGGTCTTGGTTTATAACCAAACAAGAGTTCATGGGGTGTATATCCGGTAGAGCTGTTTACTGAGGTGTTATGGCACATGATCGCGAAGGGTATGATTTCATCCCAATTTTTCAGTCTACGACTATGGTACATTCGGATGTGATCTCGGAGTGTTGCATGGAATCGTTCGAGTGCTCCGTTTGTTTGGGGGTGATATGCTGTTTTGAATGTTTGATTAGCACCCAGAAATTTTATTAGCTGTTTTATGACATTATTCAGGAATTCTGAACCCTGATCGGAATGGAAACGATTTGGTATGCCGTAATGTTGGCAGAAGTGAAGCAATTGTTTGGCAACGGTTGTTGCTTCTTTGCCGGGGATTGGGTAGGCTTGGACGTATCTCGTAAGTTCATCTTGTAGAGTCAATACGTATTTGTTATTATTGTCGCTTATATCTGAGTATGATACTAAATCCATCAAAACTCTTTCGAATGGTTCAGTGGATTGGAATGTTATTACCATTGGAGCCTGATAAGTTTTCCTTTGAATTTTGTTGCGCTGGCAAGTGAGACATGATTCAACGTAGTTCTTAATGTCGTTGGTCATTCCTTTCCAAAAAAACTTGTCGCGTATTTTTCTGGTGGTCTCTACAACACCACGATGTCCTGATAAAAGTTCATCATGAAAATTGTTCAGTATATTTGGGATTTCGTCGGGTTTAGGGTATAGAACTTTATTATCGCATATGATTATATTGCAATCGAAAATTTCTGCTAGATATACAGTTATTCGAAGCTGATCGTTACCTTGGAGTTTGCAAGATTTGCGAGTGATTCGATATTGTGCTTCTGTAAGCAAGTGAAAAGCGACTTAAAGTAACTTTCCGAGTCCCAGGGATCTGACTGAGCAGGTCTAGTACAACAAAAATAGAAATTTTGTTTATCGTCAGAGACGAGAAGATCGGAATCGTACAGTGATTTAGTTTTCTCGAGAAATGGGCCGATTTGGGAACAAGCGTTGATAGCTTCATTGAAGATGTTATTTTGTTCTGAATTAATACAGGAGATGGGAATGAAGACATGTTTGTGTCGAGAATCTAGGAGCCTATCTGGGATTGTCTTGACTTTCGGTGAATTAATGGATCGTTCTTGAGAAAGATAGTGTTCATAGTTGAGTTGCCGTGATTCATCATCATCAATGATGGCGTTTATTGTGGGGTTATTCATAGTGAGGTCAATTACGTTGGAGTGCATAATAGGTGGGCGAGAGAGAGCGTCAGCGTTAGTGTTCATCTTTCCTGCTTTATATACGATTTCGTAGTCAAATTCTTCTAATTTTAACCGCCATCTAACTAGTCTACTTCCTGGGTCTTTAATTGAGAAAAGCCATGTAAGGGGCTTATGATCTGTTACGATTTTGAATTTCCTACCATAAAGGTATGGTCGAAAATGTTTAACTGCCCAGACAATGGCAAGTAATTCGCGCTCTATCGTGGAATAATTTGATTCGGCTTTATTTAAGGTTCGTGAGGCATAGGCGATAGGTAGGTCCTTTCCAATTTCACCTTGAGATAGGATGGCTCCTACAGCATGAAGGGATGCGTCAGTAGTTAGTACAAATTCTTTATTGAAGTCTGGGTACTGTAGTAAAGGAACACTAGTGAGAATGCTTTTGCAAGTATCGAAGGCTCTTTGTTGATTGTCACTCCATATGAAAGGAACATCTTTCTTTAGAAGTCCTGTGAGTGGTTTTGTGATTTTGCTGAAGTTGGGAATGAATCTGCGGTAGTAACCGGCGAGGCCTAGAAATGATTTAATGTCTTTGCAAGATTTAGGTATCGGGAACTCTTTGACGGCTTTGACTTTATCGGGATTAGGTTCACCTTCGCTTGAGATGATATGACCAAGATACGCGACTTCTTTTCTCAGAAATTCGCATTTATCTGGTTGAACCTTGAGGCCATGTTTAAGCAAGCGAGTGAACACCTCTTGAAGTTTTTGTTCATGTTCTTGAAGGCTGGATGCAAAGACTACGATGTCATCAAGATAGACGAAACATCTTTTACCTTGTAATCCGCAAAGGACGCCGTCCATTGCACGTTGGAACGTGGCGGGTGCATTTTTTAATCCGAAAGGCATTCTCAAAAATTCATAATGGCCGTAAGGGGTATTAAACGCGGTTTTCGGAATATCTGCTGGGTCCATTTCGATTTGATGGAACCCTGATGCCAAATCCAGAGTGGTGAAATAGATTGAATGACCTAGTTGATCTAAGATATCGGTTATGTTAGGCAATGGGTAGCTGTCTCCGATGGTGATGTCGTTCAGCTTCCGGTAGTCTATAACTACTCTCCATTTCTGTTTACCAGAAGCGTCCATCTTCTTAGGCACTACCCAAATTGGACTACTCCATGGAGAAGTACTTGGTTGTACGATGTTATTGTCAAGCATCTTTTGAACTTGAGTTTTGACCTCCTGTTGGTGTACAAAAGGGAATCTATACGTTTTTGTATTGATAGGAGTTTGTGAAGTCGTGGGGATCGTATGTTTGGTATGATTAGTGAAGGTCAAAGGTTCGTCCTCCGTATAGAAAATGTCCGCGAATTGTGAAACAATGTTGTCCAGTGAATCACACTCTTCTTTGTTCAGGTGGTCACGTCTAATGAGTTTACCTACTTTTTCTCTTTTGTCTTGCGAAGGGTCGTCACGGAATGATGTTACTGAGTTTATGGGACGTAATGGAGTACTACATACTAGTGTATCTGTGAATACGCTTGTTTTGACTGTGGGTACAGAAATGGTGATATCAGTATCACTTGAATTTATGCATGTAATTAGGAATTTATTATTGCGTACCTCCACGAGGGCGTTGAGGATTGTGACATCCTTGTTTATCAATTGTTTATCCACAATAGCAGTCCCATTCTGCATATCGTAGGCGATACACGTAATGACTGTTTCGGACCGGCGATCTATGAGTTCTTTGTCGTTGACTTTCTGCGTTTCTTCACCGAGGAAGAACAGTTTATATGACCGATCACGAACTCGCATAGTTTTTGATTGGCAATAGACATTGGCATGAAATTTTAGCATGAAGTCGTTACCTATGATTCCGTCGGCAGATATGTTCAGATTCGCTACGTGGAACTTGTGATTTGGGAGTAGGTCAAGAGACACGAGAATAGTACCGTCAGTTTCGACGCTAGATGTACCGTTTGTGACGCCAACTATGGAGACCTTGTTTGATTGATCTATACATTTCCCGGTCAATTTATCTGGTTTTAGCACGGAGATAGCGGCGCCTGTGTCAACTAAGAGGGTTACTGGTTGGCCATCAATGTGGAATTTGCAATACAGAAGATTTTCAGGAGGTGCATCGAGTGAAGAGATTTTGTAAGTTTGTGTTCTAGATTTAGGGACTTAAGAGGCTCTGATTTTGAGTTTGATTTCGATTGAGATTTAGATTTAGATTTGCTTTTCTTGGATTTCTTGGATTTAGGAGAAGTCGAGGTGGAGCTCTGGGTTCGGGGCTGGTAACCCTGTTCGTGAGCTAGTTTCTTGGAACTAGAAGAAGTCGAGATTGAGCTCTGTGTTTGGGGCTGGTTACCCTGTTCGTGAGCTAATTTCTTGGAATTAGAAGAAGTCGAGATTGAGCTCTGTGTTCGGGGCTGGTTACCCTGTTCGTGAGCTAGTTTCTTGGAACTAGAAGAAGTCGAGATTGAGCTCTGTGTTTGGGGCTGGTTACCCTGTTCGTGAGCTAGTTTCTTGGAACTAGAAGAAGTCGAGATTGAGCTCTGTATTTGGGGCTGGTTACCCTGTTTGTGAGCTGCCGAGTTAGAATTTAATTCAGGATTTAGGATTTCTAAAGTAAGGCGAGATATAGAGATTTCCGTTTGGACACCCACATCAGTTACTTGTTTCTTTAGATTTGGAACGGTAACTGCTTGTCCTCGATGGACTGATTGGGGCAACCTACTAGGGACGAATGGTTCTTGTATATTTACCATTTTTGTCGGAAATCTTGGTCGAGATTCGGGGTCTCGTCCAATTGGTTGTCGTTCTCCGAGTTTGTGTAGTGGACCGAATCTATTACCGAGGAGTGGTCCGTCTCCACGGCTACTTGCGAGTTTAAATTGTTTATTTGCCGTTGTTTAGCGCCTGGGTTAGTATTCGGAATATTCCGGGTAGGAATAGGTTGAGCCGGGGTTTGGTTACGCATGGCGTTGTTATATGCGCGTTTTCTGCATTCTTGTATTAGATGCCCCGGTTTCTTGCAATAATTGCAAGTGCGGTTTGGGTTGGTGACTTGAGCAGGTACGAAACTGCGATCGGAGGTTGACTGTCGAGAAGATGGAGTGAAAGTGCGGCTGGGGGTCGACTGTTGTTTAGATGGTGTAGCACGAAATAGGTATTGCCTAGCCCTGTTCATACATCTAACTTTGTCCTCTTGGACCGCGAAGTTGCCTGCGTTTGTCAAATTAGCAAAGTTACGTGTCCTCAACATGACACCTATATCTGATGATAGCCCGTTAATGAATACGTTCAGGGCAGTTTCCTCTGTTGTTATTTTCCTGCCCTCGAGCGTTTGATCGTCAATTTCCGCGGTTAGTTTTTCTAAGATTTTATTACGACACAAATCGACGCAGATAAAATATTCCGTAACTGTTTCATTTGGTTTCTGGAACATCGCTTGAAGTTCCAGATTTAGACGAGCAAGTGTTTTGGTCTGCGAAAACTTTGCTATCAAAAAGCTTTTTAGGTCGGGCCACGTATTATGTATCTTCACATGAACATCGGAAGAGAGAGGTCCCGTGATTCTATTCAATGCATAAGTCAGCAGGATCTCAGACTGACTCAGGGCGGCTAAGTTGAAGGCTGAGTCGCATGATCTTACGTATCGGTAAACTTGATTGGGCTTTGTCGTATCGAACTCGGGTATTAATTTCAAAAGAGTCGTCATGGGGATTTCATCTTGTTTTACTACGCCAGTTTTATCGTCAGTCATGGTGAAATGATAAGTATTCAGAGGTATGTATACGAATAGATATAAGAATACGATGATGTGATTGTGCGATTTAGGATAGGAGATTTAGGGAGATTTGAGCAAATCAATTTAACCACTTACCACAATAACAACAGTAATGTTCGGATCATTGCTTGCAGGTCCGGCGAGTGTCTTTAAAACCCTTCAGGTACCGCAAATAGGGTTTTGGCGATGTTTGTCCTTTGTCCTTTTTGCGTGTTGACTCGTCGAAGCACACGATGCTGGATCCTACCGGCTGCGCCAAAATTGTTATGTGGTGGTTCTTGAAACTTGCTTTTTAAAAACTATCTTTATTTCGAAAAAGACTTATGTATCTATTACAGAGTTCTTGCTAGTTCGGAGTTTGGAATTGTAATGAATCATCTGTTGGTAGGGTCTTATTTATATAGGGTACATTTCTGGTTATCGCAAAACATGAGTAAGGGATGACTGTAAGGGATGACTATGCCAAAAATACCATAGCGATGTCTAAGGGTCTGATAATGGGGTGCATGAGTAACAATTGTAGATAATGGTGAGCTAACGTCTAAGGTATGCTAGTAGAGTACATGAGTCACTAATATACAAGGTATGTAAGGTATATAGAGTACCTAGGTAAAGTACAGATTATGTAACACAGATTATGTAACACAGATTATGTAACACGCGACTTCGTCTGCGAAGTTACGCTTTTCGGTCTCTTTTTCTAGGATGTGAGTGTCAAAGTCCTGGCGAGCATCAAAATATACGACATTACCGGCCGAAAGTTATGTTTGCGTTGACTTGGAAGCCTGATATTTTTATATCCAACGGTGAGAAGGAAAAGGTTTCGAACAACTTTGTATAGAGACTGGCATACCCACGTTCCGACATTTTTACGGAAATCGTAACAAATCTTTTCTTGTATTAATTTAATGGTTGCGAGAGGTCCCTGGTTCGATCCCCGGCTAGGGAGAAAAAACAAGTTTCAACGGTATAGTCCTGATAGTTTCGGAATAAAGTTGCTGTGACATACGGACGGACGAGCAGACGGACAGACAGACTTGACGAAACTATAAGGGTTCCTTGTTTCTCTACGGAACTCTAAAAAGTAACTTTGCCTCCCGGTTTACAGGGAGCACAGTAGTACTTTACTCAGCACTAAAACCACCATCGAATTCACGCCCATCATGCCATTCCGAATTAGAAATCACGCCCATCACTGCTTAAACTAAAGATCCATTCAGAAGGTTTTGGACTCGATGTAGTCGTTGACACATAGATTCGGAATGGACTAATGAGCGATATATTCGATAATGTTGCGACTCGGAATGCGCTGTAAGTTTTTTGTTAAACTCATTTCAGCCAATCACATGTTTTGAATTAATCTTCGATTAAACGCCTATTAGATTTGATCACTCTTTCAGAATTACCGTGTTAGCGTAGAATACCGTGTATTTAAAAATTTCGACTTTAGTTTTCTCTTTGATAGCCATGGAAGTTTTCAGATATTTTCCAAGACATTAATAATTCGATGATTCAAATTAAAAAAAAAAACCTCAGTTCATTAAGTCCCTATAACTTTGCTATACAAAAATTCTAACTAGAAAGGTCTTTTTAAACTATCGAGTGATATTATTATGAAACTCGCCTTCGGTTCTCAAACCCACTCTCGAGTTTTAATGCCCTCCATTATGTATCAGTCACACGAGCGCATGACGTACGGAGAGGGTACAATTACTTAAATTCTATTGATTTTCCTTCACTTTGCCCTTGTTTGTTTACTAAAATTATTTACAATATTCAGACTACTTTCAACCCTTAAATTTAATAACAGAGAATTTCGGTCGGGAGTAGTCAGGACAAAAAGCAATTGATTATTTTACTAAATTAAAACATTATTGATCATCATCATCTCATCCTGTCACCCCTCAGCAGGGGTATAGGGCTTTCAGTACAGCTTTCCATTTTTCCCGATCTTGATCCATCTGCTCTAGCTCCGCCCAATCTGAGCTCACAATGGCGGCCTCTTTCTCCGTTGAACATCGCCACGTTGTTTTGGGGCGACCTTTCTTCCGTTTCCCCTTTGGGCATCACTTGAGGGCTATTTTCGACAGGTGTTCGTCAACTCTCCTCATCACGTGGCCAAGCCATTGTTATTTCCTGGTGATCACCTCCGTCTCCAACAGATTCTGGTACGTGAGCATAATACACAGTTTAGTGAGGGCTTCCCCCATAATTTTCTCAAATATTAGGTCCTTACATATGAAATTGGCGTTTTGCATTGAAAACGTTGGAACCAAAAACGCACTGTGTTTTCTATTACGGCACCGTCGCCATACACATCATTAATCCTTCGAGCCGTTTCTGCAGCACTGGTGTCACGGTAGAACTCATATCGCGTTATTTACGGGTATGAACCCGTAAATAACGCGATATTTCAAGTTTTCCATTTTGTAAGCTGAGTGAAGCAAGAAAAAAAAATTGAGGAAAAAACAAATGAATTATAATTTTAGAAACACAAATACATGAGTAAATAGCTGTCTAAATTTGAATTTGGATTTACTAACCATAGAGGAGATATTTGAGATCAAAATGGCCAGTACGGCGAAACGCCTATTTCATAAGTAAGGACCTAATATTTCGAAATTGCCATGGCCTTTTTCATCCCTCGGTGGCCCATAGACACAAACAATTATATCTTACTCAACACAAAATACCTCTATTTGACATATTTGATCAGCAATAAAAATTATATAATTACTTTAGATCTTTTATTTCATTTTGTCATCTTTGTGCAACCCTAGCGCGTACGCTGAATGATGTAAGCAGACGAACGTCACCCGTTTGGTACAGCGTTCTCATCACTCGGTGTGCAATAGACATATTTTTACTTCCAGTTCACTCCAAGTATTATTATAAAAAGCATTTGGGCTATTATAGCGTAGGTATTTTCGCTTTTATAGGATTGTGATGTATCTGTTACGAAGTAACTATTATTTAATCTGAGGTTGAACTGTCAGTGACTTGTATGACATGCATAATGACACAGGGGGGGAGGAGGGGATTTATCGCGAAATATGAGGGACAGAGCTTTCGATAGCGCTTAGTTGTCCCTCACTTTCCCGCAACAACACACCCCGCGGGGTCTGCATTGCGACGGGAGCTAGACTCACTTACGTTTACGACACGTCAAAGATTCCTGCTTCATATACAGATCCTACCTGAGTACAAAAGAGACAATTTTGAAATGCGGTTTATATTTTGCCCGTGAGTGTACTAGGTAGGAGAGAGGCACAAAGTACGAAAAGCCCCGGAGATAGAATGTTGGAAAACGGCATTTTTTGCACCGACAAGCCATTCATGTGTCCACAAACTGACAATGGCAAAGCTTGAGGGAGGTTCCTTACCGCAAGCATTTGCGTGTAATTTAAGATCATAAATGCACTCGAAATAACTGAAAAGAAACTGATGAGTGACGCGAATTGACTGTATAATCTGTGATCTTCTACGGCGATGAGCTGGCCCTCGGTCAGGTAGCAAGTGAAAAATAAAAAAAATAAAAACCCACGCCGGATATTAACACGTAATATAAACAAAGATATATTTATATAATGAACATATGTATAATGCAAAAAGCGCAACTAAAGTAGCTAAATAGTTTCTGAGAAGTGCTTAAGCGTCAACCTTTCGGGCTGCTGCACAGCCCCCTGGTAGTCTACTACCATAAAACATATCTTAGAATCTGTAGAGATTGTAGCCTACATAAATGAGCTTTATTTAGCATAATAACAAGAGTTATTTAAAGATGGTCATGGTAATTTTGCGGATCACTTAAGGTTCCTAAACTGAATCGGCATAAGACCTTGAAGTAATCGGAGGTGAGACTTCGTTATAACTACCCGATCAAGGATAAGGCGATATACATTTGATCCGAACATTAACAATATTTCGATATCTAGCATTTCTTGGATTGTAAGAAAGAAAACAAATATTGAGCGTCTTGCCATTTTCCTTACAGAGTGCCAGAGGTATGTTGGATTGCCACATTACAGACAAATGTGTGCGGTGAGGGAACTCCCTCATACTAACCAGACAGGAAAATACATATATCGAACGGAATGAAATAGTTCCCTAAGGAAGAATACCGAAAAATTGAAGACACTCTGGGAAACCTATAAACATTCTTAATGATGACGTAACGTTGACGTTTGACGTTATATATTATTTGGCTTATTGGACCTAAGTATCTCATCAGCCACATACAGACCAGAAGGCGAGGAGAAATTAGTTTGTGTAAGTGCTTCTATCCTTAAATGACTTCGACGAAGAGTGAGACGTATCAATGTAAGTTTCGTCAGTGTAGTGAACTATTGTCAAGTAGACGATTGGACGGCCCTGTGCACACCCACAATCGCAATTCTCGGGTCACGCCTTCTGGACTGTACAGTAAGCAATACTGACAGATCTTTAGGCGTAATCCTTTGATTACTCTTTGGCCAAACCATACGTATTAGTTTACTAGTTTAGAAGTCTACAGCCAGTTACAGAAGTGATCTTTAGATTTGAAAGCCCCATCATACGGTAATGGCTTTTTAGTTCAATAAAATTTAGTTTTTTTTATAAAACATGGCTCTTATTATTTTATTTATTTATCCTATTGAATCTATCTATCAAATCTTTAATAATCTATCTTAACAGTTTCTGATTTCATAACGTCCATGACAGTTCACACGCCTTGATGTTACGCTCATTAGCGTTTACTGGGGCTATTTATATATCGTCTCTGTAACTGGCAGTAATTCTTTCTGATTTTCCTCAAACATAAAAAGTCATATCGTGTAGTGAGTTGGATAGGGTAAAAAGTTTACTTACTTACAAAATAAACTAGGAAATACCAGCGAAATATACAAAAACCACTTGCCCTGCCTGACTACGTTCGTGTATTGATCCATCCACTCAGGTAGGGAGAATCTGTAGATATTTCTGTATGGTAAAGGCTGTAACTTACTATATTTTAGTGATATTAGAAAACGTTTCTCTAACACAATCTTTAGATAAAAAACTATCAGCCAGTTGCAGAAACAATCTTTAAACTTTAAAGCCCCGCAAAACGCTAATGTGTCAGTAAAGTGTCAGTTCCATTACAATATGGATCAATATATAAATCAATGTACGATACGAGATGGATCTTATTTCTAAGTCCATAACGTCCATTACAGTTTACATGCCTTGACGTTTTGATCGTTTCTGAAACATCTTTTTGGCTCTCTGCCTGTTGAATGAATTTCATCTTGAGTTTGCTGGAAGAAATATTGTTAGAGATCAGCTTGCCTTTTCTAATGAGCTTGTAATGTGAACTTTCATATGCAAGAAAAATATACGAAATATACGACTTGGTTTTAAACAGATTGTGAACGTATACTGAATAATCTAACTTCCCTAACTTTTCATAAAATATCTATTCTGTTTCGCAGTCAGGCGAAATATTTGTACTATCAGAATTATCGCAACAGCAAGCTTGCCAGATTAATAGAAGCACTAAGCTTCAGAGTTACAAAACGAACCTCTTGATAACTTCTCGTGAAATGTAACAAAGGCCACCTCCGTCAAAGTGACAGCCTACTGAATAGTTTCATAGACTAAGACTTAGTTTCAAATCATAACTTTGGGGTAGCGTACAATAAGGCATCACTTATTTCTATTTTTATTTGATTTGGCTGATTATGTTATAGAAATGGTTGCCATTGTGAAAATGTTCGGCCAAATTTTTTGTTTGACGTTGCTGTTAAATCTAGTAGCGACAGGTCTATTCCGTGCCGCGACACCTCACTGGCAATAAAAAGGCTCCAAACGATGGCTAAACTTGGGACTTAATCAAACTTAGGTAAGTAAGTGAGTATGGTAGGTTTCGGGATTTCGAATACTCGGGATATTAAGTTTTTAGATCTCCGGTATTTCGAATGTTAGGATTTCGAACGTAGGTCATATGATCTTTAGGTATTTCGATCTCCGGTTGGGATTTCGAACGTAGTATCATATAGTTCGGTCAAGATTTGATTGAAATATTTGACCTTTTCATCCACCGATTCCAGTGCAAAAACTCAGACAAGTTCAAACCTACGGAATCCTCCAAAAACTTGTCAACAGTCATATCTTTGAAATTTATTTGTAGAAGTACATTTTTTGTCGCTTAGAAAACTTAATTTTATAAGATTAAAACATGAGATCGTGGTGTAAAAAGGGAGCCGTCAAGAAGCTTTAGTCACATCAAAAACTACTATCAAGTCTAATTGTGAAGGATGAGAATTTGGAAAGTGGGACTTGAAGGTAAAATATTCCAATTGAGGGCGGATACTAAATCATCAAGAGCACGTAATCGATGATCCTTTTTCAACAAGCCTTTACAACAAGTATTTAAGCCTCCCACTATGATAACATGTTCATAAAGGGGGCTCAAGTTAGATAGAAAATTGTCAAACGTATCAAAATAATTAATTTTGTCACTGGGGCAGTATGCAATGCAACACTTCTGTGAAAGGTGAGTTGAAGAAGAAAGTACTCACGTGATGCTGAATACTCAGGAGGAGAGTGGCATACAATGTTGCAGGGGATATCGTCACTAATATAAATACTGTTAGAAACCGGAGGCCGAGATGATTTAAAAAAAAAAACACACTGAAACTGGACGAGTATAATCTGAACAGATATGGACCGCTAACAATACATACTCCACCACCACGTGCGATCATTTCTGTACAAGGTAACCATGTAAATAACAATTCGATGAGGGAAGCGAGGGCTCAAGCCAGAATTCCGATACGAAGATACCGTCCACCGAGCCATCACCAAAGGAAGCAAGGAAGTCAGAGACGTGTGCTCTTTGGGCATTAATATGCAACAATTTTACTTCGCTACCTTTGCTATTAGAAAACGAAGATTTTAGTCGGGAACCAGTGTCTCCCACGTCATCCCCTATCCGAGACAACCTTAAAATCGTTCGCAATCTCATATTCATCAGAACAAGAAAAGAAGGAATCGTCTACATCACTACAATCTGACAACATAGGTAATAAATATTATAATACATATATTAACAAAATAAAAAAGTAAATCAAATAAATACAAAACTAAAAATAATGCCGACAAAGGCCTGTGAAAATAAACCTTCACCGCTGACTGAAAGAGATTATAAGCATCGTAAACATCATATATATAGTACCTACAAAATCATCAAATAACATTGCATTAAAACATGAAGCTTGAAGCAACAACTAAACGCATCTGTCAACCCTTGTTATGTCAGTATCAAAAAATACAATAGCATAACCTCAAAACGAGAGATTGAAATTATTTGAAATCTAAAAAATAAACTTTGTATCGAAGGTACCTGATTTACAACCGCAATTAACAGACAAATTAACGGTATAAAATAAAATGAAGTGCATTTAAAACTGTGCGTGGATGAAAATATGGAAACAGATAAACTATAAATGCAAAAGAGTTGATAGAATACTTGTCTGCTTATTGTACTACTATGGTTTTCTCACATAAAAATGAACTTGAAACATTGCAAAAATCTTACCTAGGTTTGACTACTGTGGGAGAGGAAGGCGAAGTAACTCCCACAGATTAATTTTTAGATATATTTTAAAAATTGGTTGAAATTTACTAATACTAAAATAATTATTACAATATTAATTATTATAAATAATAAGCAGGTACAAATAATTAAAAAAACATTAACAACGATTTCTGTGTTATTATAATAACATATCACCGTAATAAGTCATATAGGTTGGCGTTGAAAAGGGCTCTAAACTTTTTATTTTTTAATATTTTAATTAAAAAAGTGCAAAAAATTATCATTAAACAGCAGGGTCTAAAATTATGAAATAATATATTATTTCATAATTTCCTGTAATATTTGGCTTAAGTTCTATAGAACTTAAGCCAAATATTACAGGAAAACCTATCCGGAATCCCCAGTACAGATTTGGGTCCCTGGTTACGTACATAGAGTAGGAAAGTAGGCGTATTAATAACAGTGCTAACAACATTTTACTAAGTAAAATCCAAACTTCTCACTTCACACCACCGCTATCATTATTCGGTGGTACGGAACCCTTCGTGCGTGAGTCCGACCTGTACTTGACTGCTTTTGTTTTGTCTTTATGTTGTCTTGTACGGTACGGAACCCTTCGTGTCTTCTTCGTCCGTTCCGCACTCGACCGCTGTTTGTTCTCTATCTTTTGTTTTTGCAATAAAGTATCTAAGAACATTCTAGAAGACGGCGAATTCGTGAACATACCCACAACATTTGGCTCACGTCCTCCGTAATAAGTGGCGCTCGCCAACCTCGCTGTTCGGTCACGTCATACGCATAAGAAAAAATGTAGCAAGCCCTCGGACAGGTACCCGCATCACGTAGGATTTTAGTACACTGCAGTTACGGACTTCTTGCCTCGGAACATTCGACGCCTGAATCCGACTTAAACTCACATAATAGACAAGATGAGTCGACTTATGACTATGAGGGATTCAATCAAGGCCTCATGGCCGAATATAATAACTACAACTAGGGTGAATGGTCCAAAACCTGTACACACCCCAAAAGCTGGCTGACTGCCCAACTCTGGGTCGTTAAATTTTCCAATAAGGGCAACTTAATGGACTGTTGACTAAGTGAATCTTCACATAAGTCGCCCTTGATGGACAATGAGGAGTTTTCTGACAGTTGATTTAAAAACAAAAACAAAGCTACCAAAGAGATCGCAACAGTGCGTGACAGAATTTGCCGTTTTAGGTCCGTAGGCTGTCCGAAATGGTGAAAATTGTGATAGCGGCTTAGCGCGAGCTTGGTACTTTACACAGTTCAGACCACAGGACTTTGAAATGTAAGAGACTCAGGTTGTGACCAATAGTCTCTACTCTGTGGTAGACTGCCGCAAATAAAACGGTGCCATCTGGAGAGTCGCTTTGATAACTGAGCTGTCAGAAAGGGCCTATGGTAGGAAAATATCCTCTGGCATTTTCATTCTTTTGTTTAAGAAATATTTTTTTATCCCTTATAAAATATCGGGGAATTCCAAACAGTTTTATATTATAAGATAGCGCTTTCAAATCCAGTTTGCAATTAAATACCACATAGAAAATAATTGCAGAAATTGTACTAAAAACTAAACTTTCCCAAATTACAAATGTCTTTATTACTAGATAGTAGATATTTACATATACTTAGCAATCGTCATATCGCGGCTTCAACGCTGTGAGTAAGCAGAGTTCAAAACAAGGCCACGTTCTATTTTCTCCAGCGCGCGAGATCGCAAAATTTGTGTGGGGAGTGAACACTGCACTGAGCACTTTCGCACAGTGGGACGGTATGTAAAAGTAAAACCTACCTATGAATTTATCATTTTCAGTAATGTTACTATGTAGTCATATGCATATAAGTAGTTGCCCTTTTCTTGGAAACCCAAGAGGTATACAATAACGAAGACGAAGAAATTATAAGAGAAGAAGTTAACTCATTCAAGTAATGACGAATGTATTACTAGTATTATTATCCCCGTCAAGGTCGAGTAGAGGAATTGTATTATGGATATTCCGCGCACGAGTTGATTGCAGTTTTTCAAATTCTTCGCTCTTGTCACGTGCCCCCACTTTTTAAAGAAAGCTGACACCAAACTCAATCATACCGCGTTTTCTTTCAGATTGAACCTAGTACGTCTTCCTCCTTCCTGTTCAGGCAGAGCCACATATGATGGAAGAATCTCATTCTGAACTCGTGAGTAGCATTCAAATGTTAAATAAACGATCAAGTCGAGTCGGACTAGCGCACGAATGGTTCAGTACCAGCGCACAATGGTTAGGGACGGTATGGAGTGAATATGTTGGATATTTGGTAGAAAATTTTGTTAACTGAGTTATTGGTGCGGGTTTATTCACATTAACGTAACCAGATGCATTTATAAATGGTTTAGAAACAAATTTTGATCCACTTTTATAACGATGAATTTCTTTATTCTTTACTGCATAGATAGTATAAAGTTACAGACAATTAAAAGTAATGTAATAAGCAAAGGCGAGCTTATCTCTAAAAAGAGATTTCTTCCAGCAAACCTAGGCAGGACAGGAGAGTTAATTATACAGGAAAGTCCTAGTTCGCAATAACACTATACATACGGATGCATATTACTTTCAAAATATATATAAACTATACCAAATATAAAATATATATATATATATATATATATATAGTGGATATATATATATATATATATATATATATATATATATATATATATATATATATATATATATATATATATACTTCCACTACATAAAATAAAATGTATAGCATGAACATACATAAACTATAATAAATCATACATATACCTACATAAATATGGTACCATTTACGGAAGAGAAAGGAAATGCACTTTCAATCTTTTCTTAAAAGTGAAAATTGAGGGACTTTCCCTAATAGCGCAGGGAAGTGCGTTCCACAGTCGGATTGCCCTTAACCTAAACGAGTGTTCGTAAGCGGCAGTGTTATGCCGAGGAGTTGAAAGGAGAGACACCGTGTGGGATCTCGGATTGCTATCCCTGGGGAAAAGAAAGTCAAAACGTTGGCGTAGATATGTGGGGTATCGGGGATTTCGCAAAATATTGAGCAGATAGGAGAGAATGTGCATGTCACGGCGAAGACGGATCGGAAGCCACTCCAGCTCCTTGCGATACTGGGAGACATGGTCATACTTGCGCAACCCGTAGATAAACCGAATCCCGAGATTTTGAAGTCGTTCGAGTTTGTTCAGTTGTTCTTCGTTCGCGCTGGCCCAACAAACATCCGCATAGTCTATTAAAGGTAGTAGAAGGGACTGAGCAAGAGTGATTTTAGTCTGCCGTGGCAGGAAGTACTGCAATCTTCGGAGGGAGTGCAGAATAAATATGAGATATAAGGGTAATACCTGCATACGTAGTCGATTTACCCCTAGTGAAACCGTATTGTTTGGCGTGGAGTGTTTTGTACGGTTGAAGTGTGAAAGCATTTGATTGAGTATAATCTTTTCAAATATTTTACTTAGTGTTGGAAGAACAGATATTGGTCTGAAATTTGAAGGATCACCCTTATCTCCCGACTTGAACAGAGGTATCAGTTTACTGTGTTTCATGAGGTCTGGGAAAGCCCCATCGTCAACACATTTATTGAATATATAAGCTAAGTGTGGGGCTATAACTAGAATTACTGAACCAATGACTTTGACTGATATACCCCACAGGTCTTCCGTATTTTTTAAGTTAAGTAATTTAAACGTTTTGACAATGTCCTGGGGATATACATGAAGAAATTTTAAATATACATTACTGGCGCTAGTGTTATTTTTTAATAAAGTCTCTGCTTCATATGGAGATGAATTTAGACGGTCTGTTGTGAGTAAGGGTACATTGGTGAAGAATGTTTCAAAAGCTCGAGCAACATCAGCGCTGGATTTAACAACATCATCACCTATCTTTAGGCAGAAATCATGGTTCCTTGGTATAACTTTGCCAGTTTCGCGGTTTATTATTTGCCAAACTGTTTTCATTCTATTATTTGAATTTTTAATTTTTCTATTAATGTGTGAAGTTTTTGCAGTTCTACAAACCAACTTGAAAGTTTTGGCATATTTTTTAACGTAGTCATGAAATTTTCGATCAAAGTTATAGGTTTTTTGTTCATAAAGGTCATATAAGATAACTCTACTTTTATGAATTCCAAGCGTTGCCCAGTCATTAAATTTAGATTTACCGTTGTAGTCACTGACTTTCTTTAATTTAAAAACTTTATTGAATTCTGTCTGAATAATGCTGAAGAAGTCTGAGTAGATTTTGTTTGGGTTCTGTTCATCAAAATCCGGTACTGGCAAATTTATATCTAACTTTTTCATATACGTCTCTAGTCTATGGGATGTAATAGGCCTATAAAATGATGGATCAGTCCTATTTTTACTGGCAATTGGGAATGAAACTGTTTGACCACTGTGATCGGAGGGTAAGCAGTTAATTACATTTTTACTTGTGAATGCACAGTCACAAAATACGTTATCTAAGCAAGTTTGGCTGGTAAATGTAATTCTAGTCGGCTCTAGAAATATATGACATAAATTAAATGATTTGAACAGCGTTATTAATCGTTGTTTCAATGTTGTGTCTACAAGCAAATCTACATTAAAATCGCCATAAATAATTAACTTTTTTCTGCTATTACAAAGTATAATGAGGGCATCCTCCATAATTTTCTCGAACATTTCAAAATTGCCATGGCCGTTTTCATCTCTCGGTGGTCTGTAGACACAAACAATAATATGGCTATCCAACTCAACACAGGATACCTCTATTTGTCTTTCTACAGTAAGTGCAAGAATATCTTTCCGTTGTTTCACCTTAATATTATTTTTTACTAAGATTAAAGAACCACCTATATCGGCAGTCTTTCTATTGTAACAACTGACAATTTTGTAATTATTTATGTTAAAAGACATCATATTTTCCTTTAACCAGTGTTCTGTCATACAAATAACATCGGTGTCTGAATGATTAAGAAATAATTCTAATACAAGTTCTTTGCCAGGTAGCCCCTGCATGTTTTGATGGGAAATATTTAAGTGGGGCTTACCCTTTGTCCTACTATTTTTCATTTGATTGCCAGAAAACCCCTGCTTATTTTGTAAAATTTTCTTATGTTTTGAGGGGTCCTCTTTTGTCGAACTATCTAGTTTAAAACACTACTATTAGTACTAATACTAACTAAAACTGAAGGCGACTGCGTTATAGTATTTACAACTGTGTCGCATATATTATACGCTAACAATGTAGCTACTCGTTTTTTTGTTTTATGAGACAGGTACATAGTATTCTGAGTCAAAGTAAAGTTATGAATAAAATTATTCATGTCGAAATACAAAATAGCATCACTATGATGACACGTTATATTATATAGATGCATGTTCATTCTATGTACACTTTTATTTTGTTTCCCCGATAAATTAGAACAATAAGGAAAGTTACATAGAATAAACTTGCACTTCGTCTTATTATATAAATTGAGCAGTACTGTTCAGGCTTCTCGGCACCTAATGACCTCGTAGGGGCCCATCAGCTACGAGGTAGCGTAGCGATCAGTTGCCAAGAAGTTTGAACGTCGGCGATTCACCGAGCTAAAATGATTGGGTTCGATCTAACCTGGTCTGTGCTTCGTCCCGTCAACCTCCTGTGTCTCTGCAAGGCCCGGGTGCACCCTAGGCTCTTCTTGGTAGACAGGTTCTTCAGCCAACCTCCTGTGTGACTGGCGGGCCAGCCTCGATCAGCACAGTGTTCCAACACAGGTTATGTTACGTGGTAAAAAACCAATCGGCCACGTAAATGCGAACTTTATCTGGTTCGGGGAACCACAACACACTCAGCTATATAGACAATCCTGAGGGAACCTCGAATACATTCCAGATGGACTGCGATTTAATTTCAATACCCTATCCAAACCGCGTTTACATTGCGAGGGCTTTCGTCTGTCAGTTGTCAAAAACTGCTAGGTTGGCAGCAACGTCAAATTCAAAATGGCCGTTCCGAAACCATCGATCGAATATCGATTTGGAATCGAACAATCACCCGCCCGGACAGGCACCCACCTGTCCCCTAATCTACGGGCAGCCGAGACAACGTTGCTACCGCTCGTTTTAGAACCGAGCCTCCTACTAGAACCTCCGCAGACCGGGGGGTCCCGTCCTTGCCAGGGAACAAGTTAACAATGCGCCCCCTGCGCCAACGTAGTGGCGGTAGGTTAGCATCCTTAACCAGAACGAGGTCACCAACACTAGGGGGGCTGGTTTTGTCAGTCCACTTAAGGCGCTGTTGTAAGATATGCAGATACTCGAGCGACCAACGCTTCCAGAAATTCTGAGTAAACTGCTGCAACATCTGATACCTTGACAACCGATACAATTTCACTCCCTCGAAGGGGTGCTCGGGCAACGCGTTAAGTGGCTGTCCTATCAAGAAATGGCCTGGGGTCAGAGCCTCCAGGTCATTTGGATCCGAGCTGAGCGGACACAACGGTCGTGAATTGAGAACGGCCTCGATCTTACAAAAAAATGTCGCGAGCTCCTCAAATGTCAGCGCGGTCTGACCTACTATACGCCCCAAGTGCGTCTTAGCTGACTTAACTACGGCCTCAAAAATCCCACCCCAGTGGGGGCAACTCGGTGGGCTGAAGGTCCACTGTATACCCCGACGGGAGAGGGCCGTTCCAATATCCACTTTATTTACATTCAAAAAGTTGACTATCTCTCGTAAGTATCGTTCCGCACCGACGTAGTTAGTGCCGTTATCAGAGCGGATCAAAGTTGGAAGTCCCCTTCGAGAAACAAACCTATCCAAACAAGCAATGAAAGCCTCTGTCGAGAAATCAGCAACGAGCTCGAGATGTACCGCCTTGGTGGATAAACAAACAAACACACATGAGCTATACCGGTCCAGCAGAAACCCGGCGTCAGGGTCCTCAGCCTTCTGGGTAACATGCACGGCCGCTCTGGGGCCATGATCCGAAGATACTACTACATGGCTGTGGGGCCAGTCCGATTCTCTCCTGGCAAGCCAGGGTGGTCCCCACCACAAATGGTGTCTAACGAGTTCAGGAGCCCGACATCCCCTGGATGCACAATCAGACGGGTTCAATTCTCCTGGTACATGTCTCCAGGTCAGTGGGACCTCAGACGACACAATCTGGGAGACACGGTTTGCAACAAAAACCTCTAAGTTATGGACCGAAGCCTTCAGCCAGCACAAAACAATCTGGCTGTCCGTCCACGCGTACACCGTATCCTCCAAAACCACTGACCCACGCAACACTGTTAGAGTGTGATTCAAAAGTTTGGTCAAAAGAGCAGCCCCGGACAGTTCCAGTTTTGGAATCGTCATCCTTGCCCGAATAGGCGCTACCTTGCTTTTTGCCAAAACCAAACGCACGTCGACCTCCCCGGTGGAGGTGACGGTTCGCAAATAAACCGCTGCCGCAAACCCTCGTTCAGAGGCATCACAAAACCCGTGAAGGTTTGCCCTGTAATCCCCAGCAGGGACCAATTTCCTCGGCAGCGATACATTATTTATGTCCGATAGCGAGGTGAACATTCGCGTCCAATCAGTCAACAAATCACCTGAGAGGTGGGTGTCCCAGGTCAACTGAGCCGCCCATAGCCTTTGCATAAAACATTTGAGAGCAAAGGTGACTGGAGAAATCCATCCATTCGGGTCGAACGTTCTCGCAATCGTTGACAGTACTGACCGCTTCGTCCAGGCCTTCGGTGTTTCTAAAACCACCCGATAGGTAAACTCATCATGGACGGGCCGGTACTGAATTCCAAGCACTGACAACATGTTAGGGTTGTCAGGATTCTCAAAAACGTGCGGGTCTTGTTGAAACTCATCTGGGAGACCAGCCATCAACTCAGGGGAGTTGGACATCCACTTGCGTAGTTCATAGCCGCCTCGTTCCAGCAATTGAATGAGCTCGTCACGTCGGTCCAGAGCTTCCTCTACACTGGCTGCCCCTGTGCAGACGTCATCGACGTACAAATCTTGCTCCAGGATAGCGGCGGCTCTAGGATAGCTCACACGGTCACGCGACGCCAACTCCCGCAGGGTACGCATCGCCAAATACGGGCTAGACCGTAACCCATACGTGTTCGTGTTCAACTCATAGACCTTGACTGGCTGGGCCGTGGACTCACGCCAAAGTATCAACTGATACCTTCTGTCAGCCGGATGAATTACCGTTTGCCTAAACATCATCCGAATGTCTGCGACAAATACAATCTGGTGCCTCCGAAAGCTCGTGAGAATATCCGAAATATCACGGCTCAACTTGGGTCCCGAATGTAGACACTGATTCAGGGACATCCCGTTCGAGGTAGGTGCTGACCCATCAAAAACAACTCGAATCTTGCCGGTAGGGGTTCGTAGGACGGCATGGTGTGGAAGGAAACAATGATCCTCAGATCTCCAGTCCACACCCGATACCGACATGTGTCCTAACGACTCATACTCCCTCATGAAATCAACATATTTTTGTTTAAATACGGCGTCCCTTGTCATCCTACGCTCCATCGACATCAATCTCGTCTCAGCCATCTTCCTAGATTCTCCTAGTGGCGGTCGATCGGCCCTGAAAGGCAGTCGAGTTACAAAACGACCAGAACGAAGGCGACCAGTACTATTCTGGTAAAACAACTCGCACTCTTCTTCGTCTGCGTCGACTCGACGAACGGTGGGAGGTTCCTCTATCTCACAGAAACGTTGGATAGCGTCTGACAACGCTGAGCCAATAAGTATGCCATCTGACTCGGCAGGCCTAACCATTGGCAATGCCGGACCCATGATCACGTGACCAAACTTAGTATCCACAGCAATCAACCCGTCCGGCTGAAGAACTCGCCGATCCGACAACAGAAACCTACCCAGAACGTCTGCTCCCAGTAGCAGGTCGACCGGGGCTGGAGTGTCAAAATCGGGATCCGCCAACTTGAGTCCTGATGTCAGGAATCGAACGGCCGGATTCAACTTCACCAAGGGGTGTCTGCCCATGACATGCGTCATCACTAAAGCTTGCACGGATGTTTTTGTCAAAATGTCATAACGTGGAGAGAACGTGATCACCGATTGACCAACTACATTCGTAACCGTAACATTCCCCACGCCCCGTATTGATTTATTATAGCTATTTACCTTGAGGCCCAACCATTTTGCTAAATCGTTCGATACAATGCAGCCCTGAGCTCCAGAATATAATAGGGCACGAACGTATGTTGGGTTGCCCGCCAAATCCCAAACAAGCACAGAGGCGATCGGTAACACCACCGTCTCCGGTTGGGGGGCAACCAATGGTTGGGCCGCGAATTCCTAGCGAGGACCCCCGGGGCCCCACTGTGCCTGTAACCGATCAGGTAGGCAGCTATACGCCAGAGGGTCCCATTGTACAAATGGCCCACGCGCCGGTTCCATTGCCACCCTACGACGCCCCCCGAAGGGGGGTGGGCGTGAATTCAACCGTGGCCGCTCCATGAGCGGGGGGGACATCACATGCGACCGACGAGGACGAGGCGACGAGCGGGGCGACAACTGAGGCGGCGTCCGAACCGCATCCGCATAGCTCGAAGGTGTCCCATGCCACCCGCCCGTTACGGCCCGCTGAACACACCCAATGTCCCGCTGAGTCGGATGCTGAGTCGCAACCGAAAACTCAGGGCCCCCCATGTGATGACCCTGAGTGCGGCCCTGCACCCTAGTACCGCCCTGTGCACGTGGGGACATTGGCCCCTGAGTTGCGCTCCGAGTCGCAAACGAATTCTCAGGGCCCCATGCCGTGTCACCCTGGGTACGGCCCTGTGGTGGCTGTTGGCCGGACCGGTTCATGCACAACAGATTGTTGTGGGCCCCACCACAATATCCGCACATTTTTGTGCGCGTGCAGTACCTAGCCATGTGTGGCCCGAGGCACAGGAAACACCAGCTCCGCTGCTTGGCCATCCGGCGCCGTCCCTGAACCCTAAGTTCCCCGAACTTATTGCAATTGGCCACAGCATGGCCAATCTGCTTACAACATGGGCAGGTCTCACTATGTGGGGTCAATGCACTCACAGTCCCATATGACTGCCGGTTGGTGCGGTCCTTCCTCGTCAGAGGGCCCCTACTCACAGCGCTCCCGGCAGCTCTCTGTGGCTCCGAAGGATGGGTGACCGTCAACCCCAAATTCTCTGCCCGTCGAGCCTCCTCTTCCAAGAATCCGACCAAGTCGGAGAAGGCGGGCAGGTCCTCGGCCGAACTCCCGTGAGACTGTTCGAAACGAGTCTGCACGTCAGCGGGTAGGCGGGAAAGTACAATGTACAACAGTAGGTACGACCATTCACCAACCGGAAGTCCAAGATTCTCTAGAGCCTTGGTGACGGACAACAATGGGTTCAAAACCTCCGTCTGTATGGCCCCGACCTTGTTGACAACCGGGATGCTAAACAAACGGTTCAGTTGGGCATCGGCCAACCTCCGTTTGTTGTGGTAACGTCTGACCAACAATTGCCTGGCCGTTTCATAGTTACCCTCCGTAACTGTCAAATGAGCGACCAGCTCCCTAGGCTCACCCCTCAATGCTGCCACCAGCTGAGCCATCTTGACAGACTTGGTAATGTCCGATCGCATGTGCACCAAACTGTCGAACAGATTGATGAAGCTCATCCATTCACCGGACACTCCGTCAAAAGTAGGCATAGTTATGGCAGGTAACCTGGACCCCGAACCCTGAAGCGGCAGAGGTGCTTCAATGTCACCACCATGGCTGGACTCGCGCTGTCTACGTATGTCCGCAGCCTTCTGCGTGATAGCAGCTGCCATCTCCATACATTGGTCGACATCCCCTAGCAACCGTGACAGCCTGTCAGGTGCGCAACCATCAACTGATTCCGCCTGCGCGGACAATTCGAGCACCCTATTGTAACGTTCCTTAACGTCCATAGACCGCTCCAATACCACATCATGCCTATCTAAACGGTCTATCAGACCGTGTGCGGAGGAAAACCATCTGAGTTCCTTAGAAACACCCTTCTGGATTTCAGATAACGACATGATCGGAACGATACTTACTCACAATTTGCAGTAACTCAATTTTATTGGACCCTCCAGTCTACAACCCAAACGAGGGAACCCTAAACCACAACTTAAACAATGCTGTTTTCCTTAAACAATAGGAACCGAGTTTTATATCTATATAAATTCTGTAAATACAATTTAGTCTCCCTTTATCACTACAACACACACAGATAGTCAATATTAGTTCAAGTTATAAATTGCTATAAACTGAAAACAATGTAATAGCCTGCTATCAATAGATGTAACTACCTATGTTAACCAAAACATTATTCAATAGCATTACTAGACCACTAATAGATTGACTAACTGGTAATTCAATTCAATATCTGTCTATCTACTACCAGCAATAGACCTATAGCTTACAATACTACCAATCTATGTGGATATAGGAACAACAGTTACCTAATAACCGCCTATACCTACAGATTGATAGTCCCAAATCGTGCGTTCCTGGAGCCCTTGACGGCTGCAAATCTCAGGAAACCACGCTCTAGCTACCAAAGTGTTCAGGCTTCTCGGCACCTAATGACCTCGTAGGGGCCCATCAGCTACGAGGTAGCGTAGCGATCAGTTGCCAAGAAGTTTGAACGTCGGCGATTCACCGAGCTAAAATGATTGGGTTCGATCTAACCTGGTCTGTGCTTCGTCCCGTCAACCTCCTGTCTCTCTGCAAGGCCCGGGTGCACCCTAGGCTCTTCTTGGTAGACAGGTTCTTCAGCCAACCTCCTGTGTGACTGGCGGGCCAGCCTCGATCAGCACAGTGTTCCAACACAGGTTATGTTACGTGGTAAAAAACCAATCGGCCACGTAAATGCGAACTTTATCTGGTTCGGGGAACCACAACACACTCAGCTATATAGACAATCCTGAGGGAACCTCGAATACATTCCAGATGGACTGCGATTTAATTTCAATACCCTATCCAAACCGCGTTTACATTGCGAGGGCTTTCGTCTGTCAGTTGTCAAAAACTGCTAGGTTGGCAGCAACGTCAAATTCAAAATGGCCGTTCCGAAACCATCGATCGAATATCGATTTGGAATCGAACAAGTACCTCTATACCGGTATCTAATGCACTCCGACTAATGTTTGAGTGGTTTCCTATCATAATAACAATGTTAGTATTTTCATCAAAATTCCCTACAGCTATCTTTTTTATAATATCCTCAAAGGAACTATTAGGGCAACAATTATTTGTCACTTGTTGCTTAGGGCCATAATGTAAAAACATACCAAAATCTACATCCATCTTATCTGAATAAACTAGTTCTTTT
This sequence comes from Argyresthia goedartella, assembly GCA_949825045.1. Taxonomy (NCBI): domain Eukaryota; kingdom Metazoa; phylum Arthropoda; class Insecta; order Lepidoptera; family Argyresthiidae; genus Argyresthia; species Argyresthia goedartella. The sequence continues at coordinate 22,184,585 of OX463828.1, forward strand.
GTTTGCTATTGTTCTTCTCGGAGCACGATTTGAGGTGAGTGGCGGGACACTCGTGTTGGAGTGCGGTGCGATGCACGTGCCAGCGGGCGGCGCGGCAGTCGCGGTAGCGAGCGGTGCAACGCGTGTAACGGCGAGCGGCGCGGCCCTCGCGGCAGCGTGCAGCATGACACACGACTCAGCTGGCAGCGCGACACGCGCGTCACTTAGCGGCGCGGCGCTCGTGCTGATGAGCTGTGAGGTGCCTCCTCGACGACGACGGCGACGCTGTTTCTTGGTCGGGACAGCAGTGGGCGCTGCAACACTCACGTTGAGGGGGGTCAAGACCAGAGTTTGTGATGTGGGCTCATCCTTCTTGCTGGTGTCATCCTCCTTGCTGGTCTCATCCTCCTCGTCCTCAATTAGAATGCCTACCAATTCCGCGTTCTGGCGTTGTAGTTGTAGCAGCTCAGATGTTGCAGCTCTGAGTTCGACTAACTCACTCTGTTCTTTGGCATAACATTGGAGTGCGTTTGACAGGAGGTCACGTAGATGCTGGATTTCTATTCGGGCATCTTGGAGGTCTGACTGTAAACCTACATTTTCAGCCTCCAACTCCACCGGTGGTGTGTTACCTGTGTCAGATGTGATGATGGTGACCTCTCTGGCGGTAATCTCGAAGGGAGCGGTGTTAGGCTCGACCTCAGATACCGGGCAGTTCTTGTGAAGGCATTGTTGTGATTGTTGCGAAAGCTCGTGTACTCTCTGTAAATTTGTGTTGCTGTCTGCTATTATTTTATCTAGTTCTATTATTTGTTCTGCTTCTGATTGTGAGATAATACAATATAGTTCTAATAAAGAGAGGCGATTTGTGTATGTGCTGTGTGTTTATATTGGTTTAGACACACCTGTTTATGATTTTTATATAATATTTTTTACATATTGGCAGTAATCCTAACTGTTTCAGTGACAAATATATAGATACTAAAAAAAAACAAAATACCAAAATACATGATGAATTTGTTTATTTTGGTAAATAATATAACTACTCTTGTTTGATATGTAAATCATTAGTATTATTTTGAGTAAATGTTTGATAATTTGTACTGCTGTAATTGGTTAAAAATAATTAGGAGCGAAGCCGAATGTATTTTTTTATGTTGTTTGTGTGCTTTTATAGGAAATGTATGAACAATAAAAGCACACTACACAATGTGTTTATGAGCCATAGAGCATCGTTTTTCACCGACTTGTTATCAGTTTTATTACATCAGTTTACACGATTATATCAGTAAGTAATTATATGAACGACAGATATCAGTGCAGGAGTAGAAAAATATAATTATATACAGCTCAATTTTCTTTTCTTGAAAGTTAGTTGTAGAAAAACTAATGTGTGCAATGGTTTATAAATATTCTGAAAACGCACATAGCATCTTTAATTGCGATACTCGCCAAGGCTCGTACCACGATCAATGCCACTCGCGTTTTAAGGTGATACGAAAAAGGAATGAATTTTTTTTTCGAATCCTTTTACTCCACCATGAATTCATCTACAGATTTGATTTTTGGGTTAACGTTTATTGAGTATTTGATTAAGATTTTCACTAAATGGAAACGCGATTGGATCAAATTTTCTCGATAGAATTTAATTACGAAAACACCTCTAAATTGTTTTATTATTTCCTGTTATTCTGAAATCTTAACTAATATAATTGTGAATCTCCATTCAAAATGTAGGTATTATGTATTCGCAAAATCTCCTTAAAAACTTTTTAACAAAATAACGTAGCTTATTTAAAAAAAAAAAGCTGTGGTTTAGCGCTACGTTTTTTCATTTTTTCCCGATTCCGTCCCTCTCACACTGCGGGTCTTTCCGCCTGAAGTAACGGGGACCTTTGCACGGACGAGGTAGCGCCTTTAGTCCCTTCTGATACAGCTGTTGCATAAAATGTCTTAATTCAGATAGCACCGAGTTCACCACTTCCGCCGCTTATGGTAGAGCAGCAACCACAGGCTGCTGACGAGCCTCTTTTAATAGGCCTTAGGCTAGTTGACGTTAAATATGTCTTGTCTCAACTGAAAGAAATATGTGATCACTGCCCGAAATTAGCAATGCGTAAGTTTGGAAAATATTATGCATATTTTTTGTGACCAGGAAGTGTGAACAGGAAGTTGAGTAGGAAGTCTGGACAAACGATTTCCTGTCAAAAGGTTATTACTCCCATTATTTATTTATTTATCTATTTATTTACATAATCTATTTGTGCCATTACAGCAAAGCCAAGTCGACACAAATATACAAAATTAGAAAATACAATACAATTCAATTATTACAAATTAATTTACCATAATAATGTCAAATATAATAAGTTCAATTCAATCGTATAAATGCAGTTACCATATTATCATTATATCCATAAACATTCGAGAAAATAATTACAATACTACACTATCATGCAATCTTCTCACAGAACCTTCCACATTCTCGCACAATATCCCTCCATGCATCACCAAACAGATCAGTCAATGGTGCTGCGGCCAACAGTGCATTGAGGCTATTCCGTGCCCGGACCAGCGGAGACTGTAGGCGCGCCACCGTGCGGTGCGAGCCGCCCGCTAGCAGCTGGTGCCTACGAGCGCGTAGGTAGTTGTCAGGCACGTAAAGCGCGCATACGGCACTGACAAGCGCTGCGCAGTCACTGTCGCCTCGCAACAATCGACACACAGTCAGAAGCTGTTCGGTGTTACGTTTCACCTCTAGTGAGTTAAATCCAAGCATACCTAAAATAAAATCGGATGGATAAAGGTAAGGGTAGTATCCAAATTTCCTCTTATAGGTATCTAAGAAAAGCTTTGTGTACCTTTTCGAGCATAAGGACGTATGAGCTTTCGTGCGGATTCCAAACAACCGAGCTAGATTCAAGTTTGGTTCTCACTAGGGCCGTGTATAGAAGCTGGACCACACCCAAGTTATGGAATCCCTTACTATTCCGTATCACAAACCCTAATCTTCTGAAGCATTCCTTGGCTAAAGTACTCACATGCTCATGGAATGTAAGTTTAGGGTCGAACGTAACACCGAGGTCCTTCATCGAATACACTCGAGTCAGAGACTCAGTGCCGAGTGTATACATTGCGCTAATAGGCCGTGGAAAGCGCGTGAAGGACATTATACAGCACTTTTCAGTATTGAATAGAAGCTTGTTGTTCACACTCCAACTATGAACCGCGTCTAAATCTGACTTCACGGGAAGTACCAGTTTCAGATCGTCCGCGTACAAAAGGCAATTGGCGTGTTTCAGTTCAGATTCCAGGTCATTTATCATGATGATAAATAACAACGGAGCAAGGATCGAGCCTTGGCTAACACCTGACCGTATGTGGTACGGCTGGGACTCATAACAGCCATGTCGCACGTATTGTTGGCGGTTCTTCAGGTAGTCAGCGAAGAGAACCAACAGCCGTGGGGCAAATCCAATGGCACACAATTGCTTCATTAGGACGTCGTTATCGACTCTATCGAACGCCTTGCGGAAGTCCAGATAGGCGACGTCCACCTGAAATCCCCGATCCATGCTCTCTGAGACCAACTCGACTAACGTCAGTAAGTTGGTGGTTACTGAGCGACGACTCCTGAATCCGTGTTGCGAGTCACATAAAAACGGCGCAATCTGAGGCCAGATTTTACCGTATATGATTGACTCGAACAATTTTGCCAATGAATTCAGGATCGCAATCGGTCGATATTGATTTACAGAGGCAGTGTCACTAGACTTGGGCATAGGACTGACTCGAGAGAGCTTCCAGCTGGTAGGGTACTTCCCTTGCTCGAGAGCTAAGTTGAAGATGTGACCCAACGGTATAACTAGCTGATTACTGTAGGCCTTTAAAAAGTAAGGAGGGACGTTGTCCGGTCCAATTGCGCTCCTTGGCCTAAGCTGCCTCAGTCCCTGCTCTACATCCCTATGGGAAACATGTGAAATTTGGACGTAGTTAGCCGTGCTCGAGGCATCGGAACTGTTTACCAGGTCCGGTGCAAGCGCCGGGACGTCGGTGAGGAAAACGTTGGAGAAGTAGTCTGCAAAAGCGGCGGCTGCTTCCTCTTCGACACATTCTTGCCCCTGATGCATGACCCGAGATTCAAAACCACCCTTTGATCTGAGGCCACTTACATGTTTCCAAAACGCACGCGGGTTAGATCTAATATTACCTTCAATATGTAGCATATGGTTCGTGTATGCTGTAGCTACGCGGGACTTTATGTTGGCTCTCAGCTCACTGAATGCTGAGCAGTCAGCTGGCCTCTCCGACGATTTCCATTTACGATGGAGCTTTGCCTTAGTGGCAAGATCCCTAATAATATCACCAGTAAACCACACTGGATACCGCCTGGAAGGCTGGTTAGGCTTGGTCTTCTTGGGGATCGATTTATTCAAAACCCCGTAAATGGCATCGTAAAAGCGGCCAACTGCCGTCTCCACATCGCGTGCTACGACAACATCGTCCCACGATACGCTACACATGAGCTCATACAGGACTGTGTGGTCGCCTTTGGCAAAGTTCCAGTCATTGTGGCCGCGAATGTTGCTGGGATCCAGACGGCCGGATCGTCCATCCGCGTCCTGCGCTTTCAACAGCGGCACAATGACGTCGAGAGGCGGGTGGTAGGCGTCAGTGCGTGGCACCATGCTGCCTGACACGGAGGTGCGCACAGTTACGCCACGGACGGTCTCCGGCAGCAGCACCACATCAAGCACGCCACCGTGAGCATTCCTCACCTCATTCGTCTCATACAGACTACAAACACTGAGAAAAAAACAATAATAATTCGTAACAGACACTGACGCACTGTTCAGATTTAGGTCACCCAGGATGATTAAAGTTCCACTTAGTTCCGACATGTTCTCCTCGGTTTTTGTAAACCAACTAAGGTATTGGGCGTCTTTTTCGGCTTGTGTAATTTTTTTCTTATTTCTCATCATGCTGGGATCCACATAGACGACGCAGATTGTGAATTGGGCCCCATCTAGAGAGAAGGTTGCCCAAAGATCTTCTCCATTTTCTGTCTCGAGGTCCCGACGTCGGCGAATCGTGATGCCAGGGCGGGCGGCGAGCAGTAAGCCTCCGCACGCGGTGGCGCGGTCCCGGCGCAGTATGCTCCAGCCCCCCGCCGTTACCTCCGCATCGCTGACGGACGTGTCTAAAAAGGTTTCAGTTGCGGCGACTAGGTCGTGCTCTAAAATAATCAAATTATTCTTCCAATACGCCAACCGCCTTTTTATGCCTCTGACATTTTGATAGTACATAGAGAGTATCTTAGTCGTGCTTGACTGTGGCTGCGACTTTCGGAGAGCGGTAGTAAGCCTCGAGGTATTCCCGAAAGGGCATCCACTCTCTCACCCTTGCATTATCAGGCCAGATATCTATGCTGAAACACGTGTCGAAACAGCTCATGGGAACTCCTATTTTGTAGGACTTATATGAGATGAGAGATGCTCGACACTGACCGCTTCAGGCGCACACAGTTGCTCTACATACTTTTTTACATCCTCAGGACCCGACATCATGTTCCAAAGATGTATATATTTGCGACGCTTTACAGCTTTCAAGGTCGTGACGCTGGGCCCCGCCGTACAGCAGAGAGATTGCGGTCGTCGGCGTGACTTCTTTTTAACTTCCGTCCAGCCCTCTTCAGCTTCGACAACGGGAGTATTATCTGCCTCTCGTGGGCGGTCGGTGGATAGGGTTAGTTCGGGGACCGGTCCGACCGTAATGTTCAGCAGACTTGGGAGGCTTGGCACATCCTCGCTGTCACTGCGACGGCTCACTTTTGGGACACCCTGTATATCTCTTTGTATTTTCTCCCGATACATGACGTCATTATCCCGCACAGCAGATACTTTTTCGTGTTCAGTCTTCTTCTTTCTTGCAGGTGCAGCTTTAGTAGACTGGGAGACACTGCGGATTGGCACTTGTTGTAGAGACGACGAGTGCTTGATCTCTAGCGGATTTCCTCTCTGATCTCCATATACTCAGTCGTACGGAAATCAATGTCGGGGGTTACCAGATGCTGCGTCTTGCTCCTTATAGTAACGGACGACGACGGGCGTATCTTCGGGGTACCAACGGGTTTCAGCGTGTTGTCGCCTCCCTTTTTCATCGAAATCCTACACTCCGGACAGACCCATGAATAAATCTCCTCTCGACTCATACGATCCTCGGTGTTAGTGGTGCATAAAAATGGAATTTGTTACGGCAACACCCGACCGTACAACTCAGGCGACTCTCTTCCAACTCAAAGTCGGCCCGACAAGCGTAACAATTATTTTCACTCCTATTAGCGCTCTCCTCCATATTGGTTTGATGAGGGTTGTTGTCTGGTGGTTCCGCTGATAGTGCTAGTGGTCTTATTATTGTAGTGATCGTTAATTCGTGGTAGCAGGCCACAGAGGGCGCCACTGGGCACACACAAATTGAAAAAGGTGAATGCGGCGGGCGAGGATCGAACCCGGGGTCGATTGACCAAAACGTTAACGCAGTGCGCCATCAAGTCACTATGTACAAGTACGAAATTGGGGAACTCTATGGAGTGCTTGATGCGTTATTATAACGTTGATGTAGGTGTTTGGAGAAATGTGCGATTTTGTGTGCACTCAGCGGAATTCGGTCACACTTTGCACTGATTTCACTGTTTCACTGATATAAAAGTTGAAGATTTTACAAAACACTTGAAGATGTATTGGTCTGCTACACTTTGTATGAAAATTGGTACATTTGGTGCACTTTGGACTAATTTTATGAATAAAATTGTACGGAGCGATATTATTATTATACTTTTATTATAAGATAGATTGTTTTTTTTTATGGGCCAATGTACAGACTGCTGCTCAAATAAAGAGCCGCTTAAGGCCCAAGATCACAAAAAACCACTGAAGAGAGATTTGGCAAAAAAAAAACAATAAATGCATTGGTCTCAAAAATATATGTTATTCAAAAAGAGATAATCTAGTTTAAATACTATGTCGTTACGCGATTGGATAAATCTGGCTCGATCGTAAAAAATCCTGAACATAGTCTATATTTAAAAGGAGATACAATATTTTTTATAGAAAATTACTGATTTTTCTAATAATTATTATACTTAAATTTTCCTCTTTTAAATCACCATATCAATCCTTAAATTTCATCTATTAGCTTATTACCGTTTATCAGTAAATTCGAAAAAACACCTAATTTTTAAAGTATCCGGGCGGCCCGATGCTTTCCACGCCACCCGCTACCCCGCCAGTTCCCCTACCCCGCCAGGAGACGATGGGCGAATGCGGCGCCCCTCACCTCAACAGCTAGAACTGGGCCTTAAATGTCATCCGGGCGCTGCCAATTCTCGAGCGAGGGACAGTGGCAGCATGACATTGAGTTTCCGTCAAACTTTGAGTTCCTTCTAATTTCTTACTTTGTCTTCGGTTGACAGTTTTTGTTTGAATGAGGGGCAGAATTTACTTATTTGTCCACACACATATCATAAACCCTCTTTACTGCGTCCAAAAACCGCACGTTACGATCAGCATAATGTTAAACTACTTGGTAAAAACTCATTTCATATTTTTTTTTACATATTATGACATTCAAATTTCGAACGCCGACGCCCGCCTACATGCCGCTTTGTCTGTGAAGTTGGTACTACAGAACAAGCTAAACAACTCAATGCCACAATGCCGGTCAAACATGCGGTTCCTGAACACATCAAAGAGAGCTTATGATATGTGTGTAGATAAATGAGTGTATGTAACTGTACATGCCCTCAATTATGTATCAGTCACGTAAACTAATATTATCTTTCATATTGTTGCTCTTACATACCTACTAATTTATGAACCGTCTATTATGTATTCCAAATTTCAAATCCAACGACCAACGTATACTTATTCCGTTACGTTTATTTCCTGACATAAAGCAAGGAATCAATAAGTAATATTGTGTTGTAGTTATTTTATGTTGATTGTTGAAATAAAGTGTGCCTTATGAATATTAAATATTTAATAAATATGAAAATGAACAAATAAGTAGGTATTTTTTATAAATTCATTTGTTCGTTCGTTGGAATATCCTTTCTTGTACTCCGTGTTAGTTAGTGTATTGTGTTTTTCCAATAAAAAATTTAATTATTAATTTTCCAGAAAGTCCAGAGTAAATTATGTATGGGAGAAGAGGCCTTGTATGGGAGACACTGTACTGTAGATAACTACAGTACAGTGTCTCCCATACAAGGCATTCAGGCCTTAAGAGTTCAGAAATAAAATAGGCATATTAATAGTTTTATTCTATGAACATAAAGAACATAGTTCTATTCAACACAAGTTAAATAATAAATCACATTTATATACCGGCTCATACATTGGTTCTGTGCCCACAATATAGGTTACCCTGTGTGATTCGTCCAATCTCAGTCAAAAAGTCTGTTGTAGTCATAAAGTGAGTGGATCGGTCAGCTGGTAAATTGGGTTCTTGTTTACCCTTCCGTTGTTTATTAGACCCTCCGCCAAGTAGGTTTAAGCATGGAGTCGCATTCCGTATGCTGCTCTTTCGTAGTAGGTAAAAGTTAGAAAAGGAAAGGACGCGACACGTTAACGCCGTTTTTAATTTCATATTATTGAATACGTTATTGGAGTATGACGCAGTCAAAAGGAACTTTTTCATGTTACACGTGTTTGCGCATTTTTTTTGCCAGCCTCCTTTTTCGTTTCATTTCGAAAAAAAATATATAGTCCGGTATTGTAATGCGTATGTGTTTATTACGACGAGAATAGGTTTGCATCTGTTTATGTGCTTCTTTATGTACGTTACCTCATCCCATCGCAACAAATTAGTGTCATTTTCTATGAGGGAATTTATTTGAAAGGTGGTTCCAGTGCTAATTATTCTAAACCCTCCACAGGTTGGCAAATAGAGTTCCAATCAAACTTTACATCACAGAACGTCAGAGTAAAATAAATACAATGGCACCTTGTTTCCCGGAGGAAAGAAAATCGGAAAACTTTGTAACTGATAAAAATCTTATTATTATTATTATTAGTATGTATAAACATAGACCAAAATGAATGTCCAAAGGTATAAGGAAATGTAGCAAATGCAAAAGAGAGCTTCTATGGGAGTTTAGGCGAAGGCCAAACACAGATAATAGGAACATTAGGTTGGCTGGAACAGATCTCTATTTAGAGATAAGCATGCCTTTGTAGATGTCCTTTCTGTTTATTATATCTAATGTCATTTTATGTGCAATTAATATATACGAAATATACGAACTCTTTTAAATCTTACTCTCAAAAACTAAAAAAAAAAAAAAATTGACTCAAAAATCACAAAATAATTACTATTTACAATAATCGCAAAACAAATCGAAAGCTACATAGAATATATTTAACAGCTCAAAGTCAAATCACCCACGAGAACAAATTGAGCAAATTGAAATAAATGGAAAATCAATAAAAAAACCCGACAAACATAGCAAAGGCATTCAATGACCATTTCACGATACCAGAACCATTAAATGAATTTCCTTAAAATCATGTAACTTTGACCTATAATAAACCAAATGCAATGTATTTAAATCCAACCAATCCTACTGACATTATAAGTATAACGATGACCTTGAAAAACACAAGCAGCACAGGATATGATGAGATTTGTACGAAAGTATTAAAATATGTTGTACTTACTATAAGCAAGGTGATGAGCTACAAAATTAATCTTTGCATCGAATTCGGTACATATCCTAATGCCTTAAAGACATCCATAATGAAGCCTCTTTTTAAAAAAGAAAATTAAGAAAATATGAACTTCTACCGGCCTATCGCCCTTATACCAGTGTTTTCAAAAATATTTGAAAAATTAATATATGATGGCATTTACAACTACTGTGAAAAGAATGATATTCTGGTTCTCGAACAAAAAGGCTTTAGAAAACACAAAACAATTAACTTGGCTATCTATGACTTCCTGCAAAAAATTGTTTTCAATTTAGATAATAAAACACCTGTGTCAGCCATATATATGGACATGACCAAAGCATTCGACATTGTAAGCCACAAATTATTGTTACAAAAGTTACAGACTTATGGAGTCAGAGGTAATGTTACAGATTTGATCAAATCATACCTATCTGATCGAAAACAAATCACCGAAATTCAGAGTTTATATTCCCAAACAAACTGTGAACAAATCTATTCATCTGAAGCTTCAAAAGTAACGCTAGGGGTACCACAAGGAAGCGTTATAACGGCCTATAGGCCTATAGGCCCGCTGATATTTTTCTTAGTTTTGATCTATATTAATGATATTGTTAACTCGTCATCTCACCCTATGATCCAATTTGCTGATGATAGTACCATAGTTTATAAAAATGTAGGTAATGATAATTTGACATTTGAAAATGAAATAAATAATTCACTTAATGACATAATAACATGGGTATAATATAATAATTTAAAGATTAATTTAAATAAAACTTATATAATTAATTTTAAACAAACTAAAGAACGGATACCATTAAGTATCAAACTCGGTAACAACATCATTGACGAAGTACAAGTAACAACATTTTTTGGATTACAAATCGACAATAAACTAAATTGGAATGTACAAATAGAAAATGTCACCAAAAAACTGATCAAATTTTCATATGCACTGTATATGTTTCGTAAAGTTGTGGATTTTACCGCAGTACTAATTGCTTATGACGGTTTCGTAATGTCCACTCTCAGGTACGGAATAATATTCTGGGGTAGCGGCGTATATAAGGAAATTGCGTTCAAGTCTCAAAAGAAATGCATTAGAGCTGTATTTTCGTTAAAAAGAACAGACAGTTGCAAACCTTATTTCAATGTGTTTGGCCTGCATGGCTATCACAGGCAGTATGAGAACTACTCCAACTGTAGCAATGGAGGCCATGTTGTGTCTTCCGCCACTCCAGCTGTACATTAAGCAGGAGGCCGCGTCATCTGCGGTGAGACTCAACACCTTAGAACTTTGGAGGAAAAACAGGACCTCACACACCGCCATCCTAGGGGAAGTTTACAAAAAATTTCCCATCTCTATGGCTTGCAGTGACAGAATCCCTAAACAATTTGTTTTCGACAAAAAATACAATATACAGTTACATGAAGACCATCGGGTTGAGGGGCTCGACGTTAAAGAGCTCAGAATTTTCACCGATGGTTCAAAAACTGAAGCAGGCACTGGTTCAGGCACCTTCTCGGAGGACCTAAACATCAAGATAGCCATTCCACTGGGTGCCCATAATACTGTCTTTCAAGCTGAATGCATGGGCATCATCTCGGCCGCTAATGCCATAGCATCGAGAAAGGCAAGAGATTCCTCCATTCGAATCCTCTCGGATAGCATGGCCGTCTTACAAGCCCTAAATAGCAACACTATTAACTCAGGGCTAATCTACGAGTGTCACAAACGACTAATGGAGGTATGTCAACATAACCGCGTAATCCTTCAATGGATAAAAGGACACAGCGGGTCAAGAGGTAACGATGCATGCGATGAGTTGGCGCGTAAAGGATCTAGCTTGGCAGCGTATGGTTCCGAACCTATCATCCCTATTCCCTTCAAGATGGTACGCACATTTCTGAGAGAGTCGACCAGGAATGATCATGCCACTCTTTGGAAAAACCATGAGGAGTGCAGACAGGCTAAGCTGGCCTTGCCGTCCCCTAGCGCTAGGCTTGCTAAGACCTTGCTTCGACTAAGTAGGCCGCGCTTGCGACTGGTGACTGCAGCACTTACTGGCCATGGTTTCTTTAATAAACATCTATATGTCCTAGGTGTTACCGACAGCCCCCTTTGCAGAGCCTGCTTGGAGGCAGAAGAAACGGCTGCTCACGTCCTCATGGAGTGCACAGGAGTAGCGGACTACAGGGCTTAACACCTCGGTCAATCGAGGGACCTTCCAGGGATAGCCGGTAACGTAAAGGGCCTGCTGGCGTTTCTGGAGGAGTTGGGTTGGCTCGAATGATATCGCATTCCCACCCACACGCAAAATAGGCGTTTTCGTCGTCGAGTTGCGGAAACCAGCCCGTCTTACAATTGACATTGACATTGACCTTATTTCAAACGCCATAAATTATTAACAATGCCCTCTCTGTATATTTTTAACAAACCCAAACCTGTTCGACTACCTGATCCAGTTGCCGTAACAACATAAAAATACGTGCTACTAAACACCAAACTGCGCTGTTCAGCAATAGTGAGTTTGGTATGGCATCAAAAAATAATCAAGTTCCAAGTCACTTATGAACATAGATAGCATACATATGTTCAAGCGTCAATTACATGATTATTTAGCTGATAAGGCATACTACTCTGTAGGTGAATATTTAGTACAGTGTTGACATGACATGTTCTATTACTATTGACATCTTTATAATCTTATTTATACTCGACATCCAATCCAATAATTATTTTTGACATCATTGTATATGATGATGATGATGATTCCGACCGATTTCGGTCATGGCGACCACTTCTACTCCTAGTCGGTTTCGCGCGCGTGCGCCCGAACATGGCTTATGTAGCCGATCTTCGCAGCGAAACTCCTTGCGCATTGGCGGCACGTAAGTACGCCACCCGCGTAGTTGGTAACGGCAGCAGGTGGACGGGCTTTTAACAGGTCGCGTTTCATATCAAGGTCAGCTTTACGCTGATCCTCGAACTCGCGTACTTGCCTCTTCACAATCCTGCGCCATTCTGGCCGTTGTGTTGCCAAACCTTCCCATTGAGAGGGCTCTATGTTGCATCTTCTCATGTGTCGCTTCTGAACATCTTTGTATCGGAGAAGCTGGCTGCCATGTTTTCGCTTGCCCTCCTCCAGTTCAGAATAAAAGATGCGCTTCGCCACTCTCTCCTCTTTCATACGTGATACGTGACCGCACCATCGAAGCTGCCGACGCAATAAGTAGGCTTCAATGCCACCAACAAATTCCAAATTTCAAATTTCTTTATTACTGTAGATATTTACATATACTTAGCAATCGTCATTTTTTGCCACTTCTCTACATTGGACCACTGTGGGAGGAGAAGGGCGTAGAAACTCCCACAGATTGATTTTTAGATCTCTTTTTTAAAAATTGCTTATGCTTAACTAATACAAAATATAATATTTAGTCATTATCATAATTAATAAGCAGGAATAAATAATTACAAAATTATTAACAGCAAGGTCTGTGTTGAGCCAGATTAACCCCATACAGACCCATCATTTAAGTAATCTTGAACATTGTAATATCCCTTTTTCGACAAAGTCGCTTTAACATGGATTTTAAATTGCTCAAATGGCAATTTCAAGATCTCCAGAGGTATCTTGTTGTAGTAGAGAATGCATTGACCCTTGAAATAATTGCTAACCTTCGCGAGTCTAAACCGGGGCGCAAGTAGTCTGTGATTATTTCTTAGGTTAACATTACAGCTATGGCTAAGTTTGGGAAATTTTGTAAGGTTCTTGCGTACATACATTATATTTTCGAAAATAAATTGACTAGCTACAGTTAGTATGTCAATTTCTTTAAAAAGCTATCTTAAGGAGTCTGTGCGTTTTAAATTATAAATTGCTCGAATAGCTCTTTTCTGTAGAATAAAAATAGTTTGAATATCCGCTGCTTTCCCCCACAACAAGATACCATAGGACATGACACTATGAAAGTAACTAAAATATACTAGCCTAGATGTAGCCACATCCGTGTTTTGTCTGATGTTCCTAACAGCGTAAGTCGCAGAACTTTATTTACCAGCCAATTTTTGTATGTGGGGTCCCCACTGCATTTTGTTATCACTGGTTATTCCAAGAAACTTTGTGTCGATTACTAATTCTAACGTATTGCTGTCCAACACTAAACCGGTCCCAACTTGCCTGACATTTGGAAGTGAGAATTTGATACATTTGGTTTTACCAGCATTTAACAATAAATTGTCAACTGTGAACCAATTCAAGGTTAAAGATAATAGGTACTATCTATTGACATCATCAAAATCTTCTTTTTGTCTTTCAATTTTGAAGACCAGTGAAAAATCATCAGCAAACAACACTATGTTAGTCAATTTCTCCACCATAAAAGGCAGATCGTTAAAATATACCAGGAATAAGAAAGGGCTTAATATGGAACCTTGTGGAACGCCAATTTTTACCCCCGATCCATCAGATTTAACGCCGTTGACTTCTGCCTTTTGAATTCTATTGCTTAGGTATGATCTTAGTAGATCCAACGCTTTATTTCTAACTCCGTAATGATTTAATTTCATTAGTAACGTGTCATGATCAACACAATCAAATGCCTTCGACAGATCGCAAAAAACACCGATAGCATCTTGTGCGGCTTCCCATGCAGAATAAATATGAGGTATAAGGGTAATACCTGCATCCGTAGTCGATTTACCCCTAGTGAAACCGTATTGCTTGGCGTAGAGTTGTTTTGTACGGTTGAAGTTTGAGAGCATTTGATTGAGTATAATCTTTTCAAAAATTTTACTTAGTGCTGGAAGAACCGATATTGGTCTGAAATTTGACGGATCACCCTTGTCTCTTGACTTGAACAGAGGTATAAGTTTACTGTGTTTCATGAGGTCTGGGAAAGCTCCATCATCAATACATTTATTAAATATATAAGCTAGATGTGGGGCTATAACAAGTATTATTGAACCAATGACTTTGACTGATATACCCCACAGGTCTTCAGTATTTTTTAAGTTAAGTAATCTATACGTTTTGACAATATACTGGCGACATACATGATAAAATTTAAAATCTACATTACTGATGCTAGTGCTGTTTTTTAACAAAACCTCTGCTTCATATGGAGATGAATTTAGACGCTCTGTTGTGAGTAAGGGTGCATTGGTGAAGAATGTTTCAAAAGCTCGAGCTACCTCAGCGTTGGATTTAACAACATCATCACCTATCTTTAAGCAGAAATCATTATCCCTTGGTATAACTTTACCAGTTTCATGGTTTATGATTTGCCAAACCGTTTTCATTCTATTATTTGAATTTTGTATTTTTCTATTTATGTTTAAATCTTTTGCAGTTCTACAAACCAACTTGAAAGTTTTGGAATATTTTTAACACAGTCATGAAATTTTATATCAAAGTTATAGCTTTTTTGTTCATAAAGATCATACAAGATAGCTCTACTTTTACGAATTACAAATGTAGCCCAGTCATTAAATTTAGATTTACCGTTGTTGGCATTGACTTTCTTTAATTTAAAAACTGTATTGAATTCTGTTTGAATAATGTTGAAGAAGTCAGAATAGATTTTGTTCGGGTTCTGTTTTGTTCTGTCATTGGCTCGTCGCAGAACTTCGGTATTACGCACACGGTCCGACCATTTGATTTTCATAATGGATCTAAGGCATTTAACGTGGAAACGATCCAGAGTGCGTATGTGGCGGCAATACACACACCACGATTCAGAGGAGTATAGGAGATTTGGCAGCACAATTGCCATGTATACTGATATTTTGGTAGCCAGCTTAAGGTCATGTGAGCAGAAGACCTTGGAATACAGCTTTCCAAATGCCGCAGCTGCAGCACCTATCCTGTTGTTGATCTCGGCATCAAGGTCACACTTGGATGTAATAGTGTTCCCCAGATAACGAAATTTGTCCACCTGTTTGAGCATATCCTCACCAATCTTTATCGACAGTGTCTCTTGACAATGGTGTCCAGGGACATGACTTCTGTCTTTTTGACACTAATCTTTAGGCCAAATTTACAGCAAGATTGGGGAAATGCGGACATAAGCTCTTGCAAAAGCATAGGTCATCAGCATACATGATCTCTGTTATCAACGCTTACGAGACTTTGGTACATGCCTTAAGTCTAGCTAAATTAAAAAGACCACCGTCTGTGCGAAAGCGGATGCGGACTCCTTCGGAAACTGTCTGTAGGACCTCCTTGACTACCATTGCAAAGTATAAGGCAAACAGTGCGGGTGCTAGGACTCACCCTTGCTTCACTCCACAGGTAACGGGGAAGAAGTCTGACTGTTCACTGTCGACGGCGACGCAGCATTGCATGTCGTCGTGCAGGAGTCTGAGAAGTCTTACAAACTTTTCCGTGCATCCAATCTTTTCTAGCACCAACCAGAGGGCTTCTCGTGGCACACTGTCAAATGCTTTTTCCAGGTCAACAAAGCATAGATACAACTGGCGACCTTGTTCTCTACTTTTCTCTTGTAGTTGACGAACGGAAAAGATAGCTTCGCTTTTTTCCCTATTATATGATTTTGTATGCCTAACGGCTGGACGTAAGAACAGAACTTATTATGTAACATCTAAGCTTAACTACGTCCCACAATAAACGATCTAATCTGAATCTGAATCTTCAATGGTTTTTTTAGGAAAGTTACTTGAAAGATAGTGAAAAATTACATAGGTTGCCCGACTAAGTGGAGTTATTCATTGAAGTCGCATTTGACATCTGTCAACAGTAGGGACAGAGCTATGCGTCAGTCTCGCTTCATTTTCTAAGCGAAACAAGAAGAAAGAGACGCATAATCTGGCTCAACACAGACCTTGCTGTTATTAGTTTTGTAATTACTTATTCCTGTTTATTAATCATAATGACTAATATTGTAATATTTGTATTAAGTTAAGCACAACCGATTTTTAAAAGAGATCTAAAATTCAATCTGTGGGTGTTTCTACGCCCTGCTTCTTCAACAGTGGTCCAATATAGAGAAGAGGCAAAAAATGACGTTTGCTAAGTATATTTAAAATATCTACAGTTATAAAGAACTTTGACTTTGACTTTGAGTTTGCATTGCTCTGTCCCTACTGTTGTCACAGATGTCAATTGCTACTTCTAATAACGACTTCATAGTAATACGGTCTAACGCTAAGCTATTGCAAGAAATGGGCTCTACCATAATATGGGATTTTCTTTGATCAGTAAAAACTTAGGAATGAAAAAGACGCAGCGTGTATTTGCCCACAGTGCTCTACGCGAAACCTTTGTATCTTTTTCTATGTACTATCGACAAAAGTGAATCCTGACCCACAATGGAACCTTGTAAAATTAACACCGTGCATTGAGTCAAACAGTCGCGATTCTACAATTGTAGAATCGCGACTGTTACAAGGTTCCATTGTGGGTCAGGATTCACTTTTATCGATAGTACCTTGAATATTTAGAAACATCGGTAGGTATTTCAGAACATTGATAGTCTATTTTTAGTCAACGCGGGCCAAAATAGATAAAATAGATAGAATTGATTGTAGCCCCTTTATTCAGTTACTCAACTCGATCGAAATTTACAGTTTTCCCACACACCAGTCAAATGTCCATTCGTACTATAATAGAGTGCCATAATTTGCACACGCTCGGAGGCACTCGTAGAGATGGATCGTTTTGGATTTAGGGATCGAACGCTACAAAGAAATATATACTACTTGAAACAGTCTCTCTGTAAAGGTGCATTTACAGTGTAAATGCACCTTTAATTATTCTTTCAGTGGCAACACTATTTGATAAAGTCTGGTCAAAGTTTCGTCATGTCGTCGGTCGGGGAGCGGTTTGTGTTGTGAATTATCGTGATTTTAAAGTGGTAAGTTTCTAGCTAATCTATCTATAGTATATCAAATTTATCGTTACGATATTCAGATTCAAGATTCAAGCATTCTTTTCTCAATTTCGCGCTTCTTGTTTTCATAGTACTCTAGTGCCCACACCCATATATATATATATATGTACTTTAGGTATTATAGTAATCATCGACGTTAAATCGGATTCGAACAAGCTCCGAACAAGTATATATGTATGTATTTACATAATTATATTTAAAATATCTTCATCTCTCAATCAATATATTTCATTTTGTACTAACTTGAGGTAGTTGGCCAATAATGAGTGTTTTAACCGACTTCACAAAAGGGGGATGTTTTTGAACCGATTTGAAAATATATTTTATATGATAGCTTCCAGATTAGTTCCATTTCTTGAAAAATTAAATTTATCCAGGAGATCTTGAAAAAACGTAAATAAACCGAAAAAAATGGTATGTTTACCTAGAAAATTCATAATGAAAAGTTAAAAATATTTTGTTTAAATGTTCATTCATGATAGTAGTTTATCTACACACGTACCATAAACCCTCTTTACTGCGTCTAAAAGCCGCACGTTACGACCAGCATAATTGGTAAAAACTCATTTCTTATCTGAATATTATGTGACTGATACATTATGGAGGGCATTAAAACTCGAGAGTGGGTGTATGAAACGAGCCGAAGGCGAGTTTGGTAATAATATAACTCGAGATTTTTAATGCCTAATTATGTACAGTTACGTATACTAGTTTATCTACACACATATCATAAGCTTTCTTTGATGTGTTCAGGATCCAAATGTTCGACCGGCACGGTGGCATTCATAATTGCTCTGCACTTCTTTAGCTTATTCAAGAGTACCAACTTCACAGAAAAACTATGGGCGAACGCAGGCGTGCGTCGGCGTTCCAAATTTTAATGTCATAATTTGTCGAAAATTTATACGTTATGGTCAAAATGTATCAATATTCAGATAAAAAATGAGTTTTTACCAAGTAGTATAACATTAACATTAACATTGCTGGTCGTAAAGTGCGGTTTTTGGACGCAGTAAAGAGGGTTTATGATACGTGAGTAGATAAATGAAATAATGGTTTAAATTAAACTAGCCGATGTTTGCTTCTCGATAGTGCATGTATTGAATACTTTGCTTGTGATTCGGCTAATGAAGTAGTTTTTTATTATTATTATGGAGTAAGTTGCGACTGGAACTCACAAATTCAAACATGGACATGCCACGTCAATTTGATATAAATTCCATTGGATTTGAGTTACTAATAAGCGAACTGCTCAAATAACGAACCGCAATAAATGTCAACTTGAACTGCCAGTTTTCAAGCGAGAGACAGTGACAGCAAACACCATAATATCATAAAAATACGAAAAAAAAAGTATGAAATTGTTTATCCCATCCAGTAAAGACTGCGCGAAATATACCTCTGAACGAAAGATGCGAATGAGAAGGTGAGGTTGCAAAAATACTGAGAAAATACGGGATGAGAGAGATAGGTTACATTTTATTCTGAGCCAATATTTGGCACGAACTGTACCTACGAAGCGAAGATTTCAGTAACGGAAAAATATTCACTGTAAATGTTTACGACGAAGAACCTCTAAAAATAGAAGTAGAGAATATCAAATGACATGTTAAGTTTTAAATCGATATTTACAGAATGATACCTAGTCTGATTGGTACGTGGAATATTATATTTGTAACTAGCAGGGCCCCTATTTTCGCACAAAATGGCGGATGTCGAAACCCGGATTTCTTATTCCACAAAGTTTACCAAAAGTTACCAAATATACGTTAATGCTGTGACAAGTGTCATTGTCCACTACAAATGCCAGAAATAAGAAAACTTTTTCAGAAAATTTGGCGAGACGAATGTACTTCTGTATCTTGCCACGCTTTAGTTTGCGTATGACCTATTATGAGTCATTAGATAATACTTAAATCTAATGTAGGTAAACATAATTCACAGTAACCCAGTGCTATTTAATAGGGGTGAAGCAAATTGTTTACTGCCCAATTATGTGATGCTCTATATGTATAGCCTTTGAAATAAAATACATAGTTACTAAAGTGGCTTTACAATACTGAAAAGTAAGCTGTTGTTTAGCTCAGTAAGCGGAGGGCCTCCTTAGTGATACAGTTTATACTGTCACTAAGGATGTCCGACGACCCGAATGGCCGAGTCGGCAGTGACCTTGCCTACGAAGCCAAGGGTCCCGGGTTCGAGTCCCGGTGGGGGCAAATATTTGTTTGATGAGAACGGATGTTTGTACCCTAGTCATGGTTGTTTATCTATCTAAGTATAATATTTATCTATGTAAGTATGTGTATCGTTGTCTAGAACCCAAGTTATAGGGAATCCTAGTTTGGGGCTAGATCAATCTGTAAATAGTGTCCAAGGTATTATATTTATTATACGTAATAATATTATAAATTAAAATATATTATCTTCATTCAGTCAGGTCTTATCTTGATAGTAGAATTTTCTTCCTTCTCTCCGATACTGCTTCATTTTTACCAAATATCGTATTATAATGTGTGATCGCTACAATCGAAATTCCGAGCGTGGAATATCGATTGTAGCCAGTTGGTTAAAAAAATATCTTCTAATGCTAAAGGTGGGTCCAGACATGTTATTTTGTCCGTAACGTACCTCCACATCGTATCACTGTCGCGATCCATGTACTATAGTTTGGGCGCCCGTTCGGTACGGAACGGGCGTCGATCGCGGGTCACGATCGCGGCCGATCCGGGCGTCTAAACTTCTTGGATCGCGACGCTGATATGATGCGGACGAATACTTGACGGACCAAAGAACATGTTTTCATAAAACTGCTGCATCTGCTCCTGCATATCATACTGACATCACTATACACTCATGTAACAACACTGATATTGCCTGCAGTTGCGATGCAATCACCAAAACAGATGAGATAAAATACGGAGATCGAATCCGCAGAGTTGTGTACATCAGGCGACAACTTCGTAACACAGCAAAACAGAAACAATGAAAACTGTATGCTTTGCTTTCTGCCAATCACCACTTATATACTGCTCTTTCTCTCTGGGGTCTCTGGTGGGGTAGTGCAGCAAGACCGCTTTGATAAAGGTGTAAAGAGCTCAACGATCCGTTCTTAAAACTATGATGAGAATGTCGTATAAATTCCCAACCAACACTCTATACCAGGAAGCTAAAGTACTCAGTGTTTGTAAACTTTTTATCCTTAGACTCTAAACTCTGCTAACTTTTTGAAGTTGCTGAAATCCGAAACTTTAAAATCCCAACAGCTTGCACTAGATCTGCTTTTGTTTGTTGTTTTATTCCACACATAAGCGCACATACTTGCAATCCAGTACACTGGGTACTTTTTAGCATAATGTGACACTGGACAGCAAACAAACTGGGCCACCCGCTACCTCTTGAATCCCTAGATCGTTTTTTTTTTCAGAAAGTGTAAGTTAACTTTACTCCCATGGTTCGCAGGGGGGTACGCAAGCTACATATATCTCAAGAAAATCTTCGTGTTATTACTTAGGCAATAATAAGATATCAGATATATAGGCTTAATAATATGTCAGTGCTTGGTAATAATTTGTCATTAATAAATAATAGACTGACATATCCTCTTGAACACCTAGTTCGATTTTCTCAGAAATAGACTTTGACACCGTAATAACTATAAATATTTTATTGAATCTAATTGAGGATATAAAGGAGACTTACATTTTTTATCATATTTCTTCATCTGAATCATTACAGATTCAGATTTTGAGTCTAAAGAAGATTTGGATGACGTTGCTTTACGTAAAAGTAAAATAATCTGGTGTGTAGCGGAAACAAAGCTACAACTGCGCGAGCTCTGGCTATAAATGTCCATGAATTTCGGCAGCCGACAACTGGCTGAATGATTGGTCGAGCGCAATAGGAGTGAAGTGAGCGTTCTAAAGACGCACCGTTTAAAAGGACAGTTCCTCCCAAGAACGCACGGACCGTTTTTCGATTTCAGAGTTGACATAGTTACTGTTGCGGCTACTTTTACTCTTTGTAGGAAATTAGATGATTTCGTCAGTTTGTATATGGTTTGCATCTTAGAAAAAAATATGAATGTTATTACCTACATAGAGTATGCAAGTAGCCGCACAGATAACTTTGCAAATTACTTTTTACCATCTAAAATCCAAGCTGGAAATTTTTCACTAAATTACATAACCTAAGTCACTCTCACGGTCCCAACAAATACAACGACACCTCATCTGACATCTTATTATAGTTAAATATCTACAAATAAAAGTGTTTTTATAGTATTTTTACAAAGAAGAAAGAAATAAGTTTATTTGGAACAGGATAATGGCATGTGCTGAATGTGAACAATCAGCGCTAGTCTTCTGTTGAGACCGACGGGTGACAACACGCACAACAATGAGTAATTTTCTGTAAAATATCTAAACAGTAGGCAGTAGTAAAAAATACATAAAAATGAATGGGTAAATTAAGGTATAAAACAAAATATAATAAACAAATAAACAATAAAAATACTTAAGATTATAATTTAATATGATAAAGACGCTTGTGTCGTTTCGTCGAGACTCTTCGCAATTAGAGCACTCAAAGCAATCGGCGACATCTTATTACGTCAATTATTAGAAAAATCTCATAAAAAAATGCAAAATTTAAACTACTTCCAAAGCTGCACCCAAAGGTGAATGAATGAATATGCCATCGTGTCTAGCATGCAAGGTACTAGGTCATGTGAGCCCCAGCCTATCAGTTTCATCCAAAAAAAATAACTTTAACTTGCTGGGTGGCAGAGAACCTAAAAAGGAACTCATGGGTTTATAGGATGTGAACTCTAATACATAAGGTTCAAAATCATAATGCGAAAAAAAAGCGTCTGTGTTGTGTTTTCTCCCATACAAAAAAAATACTTTTTTTTTCCTCACGCGTGAAACTATCGATTCACTCCATATTTTCATATGGCGTATTGAGAGCTAATACCGGAGACGAACAAGCGTCGTCGTATCGTCGGAAACAAACATTCCATCAGAGTTATTAATACCTATATAAGCTTTATTCATAACACATCAAAGACGATAATGTCAAGTCAAGAGCACCAAGTATATTTTAGAAGAAGAAGGAAACTTAGTTTGTCTCGCCCGATGTCCAACGTGACGGTCGCGAAAATTCAAAGCTTTACATCATATGGAAAATTACATCAAACAAAACTAGTCACTAACG
Source organism: Argyresthia goedartella (assembly GCA_949825045.1). Taxonomy (NCBI): domain Eukaryota; kingdom Metazoa; phylum Arthropoda; class Insecta; order Lepidoptera; family Argyresthiidae; genus Argyresthia; species Argyresthia goedartella. The sequence continues at coordinate 22,207,417 of OX463828.1, forward strand.
AGACTATTTTGAAGACTAGTTTTTCCATAGCATAAACGGGTCTCGTCTTGTCATTGAAAAAAACGACGACTACTCACATAATGAAAAAAAAAGCCAGACACAAAGCGAAAAAAAATAAGTCATGTCAGTTTTTCGTATTTCCTCCCCTTATTTGGATAACTGCTTCTTCGTATTCATTGACCTCACGAGCATGACGAAGGTTCGAAGGTGTTGTTGTAAGTGATCCTGGTGAGCGGCTCGATGGCAAAGTAGTTGGTGCGGCGCACCGGCAATCGCAGCAGTGGCATGTGCGCACTAGCGAGGGGCCGGCAACTCCAGATACCAGTATATCGTACGTGTAGACTACGGGGTTCAGCTTGGAAGAAAACCAACACGTAACTGGAAGACTAGGTATATTTTCACAGTTATTTATATTTAACAAAGAAATGTCACAGCGTGGTATGTGACTAGGCTGTAACGGGTTGCATTACATCTGCCCGTTTTAAATTATGTAGTTTTACCTCCTTATTCATAAAACTTATCAAACTTATTATAGCTAAATGTGCTTTGTTCTTTTCTCACAAGCACAAATTTCAAAGTGACAAATAAAGACAAACTAATTATAACGGCATTATAGTTAAAATAGGTTTATTAGACGTTTATGAATAAGGCGGTACATTAAGATTAATATTTGCATAACACCTTTATTTAATAGTAGTTTATGTGACTGCTACATAATGGATGGCAGTAATACTCGAGAGTTTTAATGCCTCATTATGTACAGTTACATACACTAGTTTATCTACACACATATCATGAGCTCTGTTTGATGTGTTCAGGAACCGCATGTTTGACCGGCATTGTGGCTCTGCAGTTGTTTAGCTTGATCTGTAGTACCAACTTCACAGGCAAACTAGGGGCGGCATGCAGGCGGGTGTCGGCGTTCGAAATTTGAATGTCATAATATGTAGGAAAAATACACAGTATGGTCATAATGTGTAATTTTTCAGATAAGAAATGAGTTTTTACCAAGTATTTTAAAATTATGCTGATCGTAACGTACGGTTTTTGTACGCAGTAAAAAGGGTTTATGATACGTGTGTAGATAATAGTAGTTTATGTGACTGCTACATAATGGAGGGCATTAAAGCTCGAGAGTGGGTTCATGAAACGAGCCGATGGCGAGTTTCATAATAATATCACTCGAGAGTTTTAATGCCTAATTATGTACAGTTACATACACTAGTTTATCTACATACATATCATGAGCTCTGTTTGATGTGTTCAGGGACCGCATCTTTGACCGGCATTGTGGCTCTGCAGTTGTTTAGCTTGTTCTGTAGTACCAACTTCGGGCGTCGGCGTTCGAAATTTGAATGTCAGTACCAACTTCACAGACAAACTAGGGGCGGCACGAGGCGGGCGTCGGCGTTCGAAATTTTAATGTCATAATGTGTAGAAAAATTACACATTATGGTCATAATGTGTAATTTTTCAGATAAGAAATGAGTTTTTAACAAGTAGTTTAACATTATGCTGATCGTTACGTGCGGTTTTTGTACTCAGTAAAGAGGGTTTATGATACGTGTGTAGATAAAGGAATAAATGTACCTATCTAATGCGTGCGTCGCTAACACTACCCAACCCAGTGGCATGGTGTCTCTTCACTCAACAATAACGGGATCATAAAAATACTTTTTTCAGATTCAATATACTCTATTGCACGGTAAATAATCAGTATAAACAAATGAACAGTTATGCGCAAAGGCGGGTTTATCTCTATTTTTATATTCTAATAGAATAATATCTAGATCTTATCCCATCCCACGGAGTATTAGTTTTTAAAGATGTTAATATTTACATTTATTTCTTCGAAGTCGGTTTTGATAAGGGCAAAAGGAGTCAAGTTGACTATTTGTAAAATTTAAGGTTTAAAATTGCGGTTTTGTTGAAGGGGGTTTTTTTCGGCAAAAGATTTCGTTATATTAATAAAGTAATTATTTATAATTTCAACATACTCCTCGGGTGTTTTTGAGATTTTAATAGTTCTTGAGACTGTTTTCGTTTCATTGTGTTATTGGCTTTATTTGTTTATCGATTTACACAGATTTTTGCTATGTTTACCTGCTTGACTTAATAAAGATTTTTCTTAGACACGCTTTCATTTTTCAAGTAGGTTATTACAATTTGATCTTTATCTAGAATAGATTAACATAAGGGTTTCGTTGTCGGGATCCATTATTGATTTTAATGAAGTTGTTTCATCATCATCTTTCATGGCACATCTAGGGCTTGATTCTTCTCTTATTACATGGGGTTTTATGCCAACCGTGCATAAAACCTCATGTTCGTGTGTTTGTCCAGAGCTGTTTGAACCAGTTCAATTAACTTACTCGTCACCATATCTAGATCTCTTATTTCCATGATAGAGCCGAGGTCTGACTGTATCATGTCATCCTTGAAACCTTGTTAATTTGTTGTATGTGGTGGATGGCTTAGTCAATTTCTGATATATATATTAACATATTGCTTAAACCTAAACTTAATACGAAGTGACTCTGATCAAATCTTATTGTATTTAGTGAAAATTTTGTGAGGCAGAACTTCGAACATCGAAATGCAGGCAGTAACTGGTAAAATAGAAGGCCTAGAATAAGAGTTAGACCACCTGCACGCTGGTGTGGTCACATTCAGGAATACCTGCAGCTTGGGCATGAGTCATATTTGCGGCGCGTTTATTATGTACCAAAAATCCTAAACAAAAGCATTATTTATTGATCTTCGAAGGGTTTCCCTTTCCCTTTAACTCTCGCTTTTCGGAAAGACAAACAGTTTTCGAAGTTTTTTCCCCTCGACGGATTACGTCGACACGAACAAACTTGCGCCATTTTGAGAAAAGTGTGTAAAGTTAGTGTCTTTTTGCTACAGTGAGCGACAGGCTGGATAATAAGTCTAATTCTCAAGGTGTCAAAACAAAGTACTTATAGAACTAAACTGACAACTTAGAAAAAAACTTTTAGCCAAAGATGCTATTCATAAATTCGCTTTCCTTTAATATTTTTTTTAAATCTTGTTCTAAATAGTTTATTTTGACGTTAAATATTGACATAATATATACATTTGAGATTTATATGTATAGCCTAGTTAAGTATGTACATTTAATTAAAAATAATATATAAACTAACAATAACACAACATAACATAGCGTCACGCCTTTTCGCATACTGGGTAGCTAAGGCACAATTGTGCCCACTTTGAGCCAGTTATTCAATACTCCATTTTGCGTGACAGGGGGCTAGCCTATCGCGGCAGTTTTGGAGTAATCAGGATTTCCTCACGATATTTTCCATCAACGTTAGAACGTCCGTATGATCTAATAAAGATAAATTATTATCTCATTGATGATTATCTCATGGTCAGGAATCGAACCTGGATCCCCTGTGTGAGAAGCAAGCGTGAAACCCATTAGACCACGGCGCTCTTCCTAATCGCCTTCTCCTCCTAACTAACAATATAATATAAATAATGATAAAAACAGCCAGAGCGAGTCTAACTCGTGCACAAAGGGTTCCGTATCACCGTACAATGTTAAGGATTATGTGGAGTGAATAGTTTGGATTTTACATGGCAAAATGTTATTTACAAAGTTATTGGTCCGGCTACTTTCACACTCCATGCACGTAACACCTGGTTACGTTCATGGAGTGTGAAAGTTTCATAAGTTGTATGTGGTATTGAAAGAATTGTTATATGGGAGCCCCTTAAATATTTATTTTATTCTGTTCTTTTAGTAATTGTTATAGCGGCAACAGAAATACATCATCTGAAAAAAAATATCTGTCTAACCTAACTATCACGGTTCATGAGATACAGCCTGGTGACAGACGGACAGACAGACAGACAGACGGACAGCGGAGTCTTAATAATAGGATCCCGTATTTATCCTTTGGATACGGAACCCTAAAAAGATAAAAAGATTGAGCCAGGTCACTGCCGCCGTCGCGTCGCTGGGCAAGGTGCCCAGAAGGCTGGCAGCGTTGCCTCCATGTATGGCGAGGCTCAGCCGTTGCCCATGGTAGGCTCCAGCCCTCCAGTCACTAGAGGCGTTAGCCAGGCGCGAGGAAAGTTCTTTGAACAGCGCTCGCGTTTCTGGAACCCATTAACCGAGGGTTTCGCTCTGCAGTTGATGCTGTCGCGCCAGCCTTACAGGTGGTCGCCTGTAAGTGAGACTGGCCAGCGTCACAAGTCGCGTCCCACACGAGCGACTGGCCATTTTCCCACGGAATGAGAGTCATCCCGTCCGGCATTTGGCTATGGTAGCTCGATATGCCTGCTGGTTTTAATATCGCGGGAACGCCTGCACTGGCAAAAGCCCGGCGGTTGACATCATTCTGGCAGCGATGTGACTCGTTTGGCTTGGCCCTCAGCCTAAGACTAATAGCTAAGCTGAATGACATCCTCTCTAGCAATGATCCTAAGCTCGCCGAGGGGAGCGCATTCATCCAGTACCTTGACTCCGGCTCACAGGTGATCATGAGACGAGCGCGCTCAGCATGGTTTATGCTCGATTTCACGAGGTACTTCTGAACCTCAATACAGAGCGGCCCGTCCCATAGCCTCTGCGCAAACGGGTCTGAGGGCGGCATTGTACTCGGACCAGGTATGCCAGACCAAGCGTTCCTGGCCTCAGTCAAGCACCTCGATGTCACCGACTGACGGGCTTACAATTTTGCTAGTGAAGCCGATCGTGCTGTGCATTGCTTTCCTGCGGATACCCAGGCCTCCGAACCAGATGGGAAGTTTTTCCTGTATCCAATTTCGATCACTCATGTTGCAAATTAGAATTTCGGTTAGAATCGCTCGAATCATTTGGTCTAAACAGTTCAGTAGGTCCTTTCCTTTAATTATTTTTGTTATTTTTAGGCTTTCACGTTGAGAATTGCACATATTGGCTACACTGACTCAAAATTTAAACTCTACTACGCGTCCAACACAACTAACGCATGACGGCACTGAGGTTTCGGCTCCTGAAATCCGCCTACAATACGTACGCATACTCACTTACCTGCACGTACAAGTCACTAGCATGTATTAAGTACGTACTTTATGGTATGATCCCATTTTTATCCTTTGGATACGGAACCCTAAAAAGATAAAAAGATTGAGCCAGGTCACTGCCGCCATCGCTGGGCAAGGTGCCCAGAAGGCTAGCAGCGTTGCCTCGATGTGGCGAGGCTCAGCCTTTGCCCAAGGTAGGCTCCGGCCCTCTAGTCGTTAGAGGCGTTGGCCAGACGCGAGGAAAGTTCTTTGAACAGCGCTCGCGTTTCTGGAACCCATGAACCGAGGGTTTCGCTCTGCAGTTGATGTATAGCTTCGCAAAAATCCATAAATACCTTACTTCTTGACTCTACTATAAATATCTTAACTCCTTGACAAAAATTAACATACAAACTGAAGCTAGTCAATTTATTTTCGTAAATATAACTTATTTACCCAAGAACCCCTAGAAAATATCTCAAACCCAGCGACAGCTGCAAAGTTCACCGAAGAAACAATCACAGACTAGTTGCGCCCCAGTCCGGACTCGCGAAGGTTAGCAATCCCTTCAAGGGTCAGTGCACTCTGTACTATAACAAGACAACTCTGGAGACTTCGTAATTTCCATTTGAACAATTCAAAAACCATGTTAAAGTGACTTTGTCGAAACAGGGATATTGCAATGTTCAAGATTACTCCAATAACTGGACTGTATGGGGCTAATCCAACTCAACACAGATCCTGCTGTGTGATGTCAATATACTTAACATGGATGTGCGCGCTGAGAATCATAACTGATCAACTAATACTATAAAAATACAATAATATTACTAGCTAAAGTACTAAAATGGTCATATAGTTGTAATGTTAAGTTTGTTCTATTTAAAATAATAATTTAAATGTGGTAACTATGCAAATCGCTAACATTCATCTTTCACATCTTCGCACAAACCAGCTGAAAGCCCGATTTAAAAATACAGTTGCTCCGATCAAAGCGGTTTCATAGTAAAAGTTGTTTAGAACAAAGTCCCTAACAACCCTTTATAATATAGACTACACCTTTCTTTTACATCAGTAACCTAAAGAACCTTCCTAACGTTACCGATGAATTCATGTAAAGAACATGAATTCGTACCTTGAGCAATAGAGCTCAAACTTCATTTCGTTTTGCCAGCGCATCATTTGCGCGGTGTATGGGTGGATGTTTATAGGTTTGACTGAATAGGTGTCCTGGTTTTCGCTTTCATGCCGTGTGAGATCGTCGTTATACGCCATATCAGGCTATTCTACTACGATGATTGGGTTCTCAATGACAATATTAGTCGTCATCATTGAGGACCTCTGTGGCCTTGCGGTTCGAGGCACGGTTTCCCAAGCGAAAGGTGCCGGATTTGAACCCCGGCTGGCGAGGCAGAAAAAATAATCATCAGGTCTTGGATGTTTAAATGTGTGTGCACGTCGCTGTTTCTAGTTGCCACGACAATGGTGTCCCAGTGTGGGACCAGAAGCGATTATCGACATGAGATTGTAAGGGAACCCACGTTAGACCACGGACGCTCCTAATTGCGCATCAAATAAGAAGCGCCCCCTTACAGCCACATACCGACTTGGCAGACGGAATCTAGGTCAATACCCCTAATGCGCGTTTCATCCCCCATGACGCAGTATATTCTCATACAGACGCATATTTACACGTGTCAAAAGAATTATGAGCGAAAGTTTTACACCGGCTTTATTGAGCCACGAAATTATGCCAGTGGCGGAATAAATACACCGAAAATTACGTGGAAAATATGTTATTTTGGAATTGAAACACTTTGGTGATTTAAAAATCGAACTCTGGTCGAGGATGAGAGTGAACTTTTAGAATAGGGAACGTCACAATTTCGCATTTCTAATTGATTTATTCTTAGGTAGGTAACTCGATACGTTTTGAGACAAAAAAAATACCATCCAAGATATTAACAATATTTATTTTACATTTTGTTTAAATACTCTGCTTCATTCTCTATGCAAAGTTGAATTCGCCTAAACCAACTATTAAAATACTTTTGCCAGTCTTGATTCGACAGGTCCGAAATTGCGTTTTCGTAGGCGGCCACGGCCTCCTCGGCACAGGAAAAAAAACATTTTATTTTTACTTGATTTTCAGGCACAAAATGAAATCTCAGTGAGCTAAATCAGGACCATACGGTGGATAGGGCAAGGTATCAACACTTCACACAAGAAACACCTTTGTTCTGAGGGACGTAAGTTAGGAAGCCTTATCGTGATGCAACATGCTTCCCCGAAGCCGGTCTTTTGTCTCCTCTCTCGCAGAGCTTGGAAAATTTTCGGCAATGCTACTGTTGTATACCATTCCGAGTTAACAGATCTATGATTTTCCAACATTGTTGTCAACACATGCCCGCTGCGGGAAAAAAAACTAGGTACCATTTTTTTACCAACGTCACGAGGTGTTTGCAGTTTTGTCAGCAACTTTCCTTCTGAAAAGACCCATACTGTCTTTTATTTTTCGGATCATATCGATGAATAAACGTTTCGTCGCCTATGATGATTTTCAAAACACGTATTAACGTTCCGTTTTCTATTCGTATACTAATTTCACGGCACCAATCCACACGGGCCTGCTTTTCAGTGTCTGAGAGCAAACGCGGGATCCAACGACAACAAAGGTTCCACACTCCAAGGTACTGATGCAAATTAATGTTAACGCTCCCCGAACTAACGCCAAGAATCTTTTCGATGTCCGAGTATGTAATTCGTGGGTCTTCTCGCACCATCATTTCAGTAGTCTACACATTATCTGTAGCTACTGCCGTTTGTGGTTTATCACTTCTATGGTCATCTTCGAGATTTGTTAAGCCCTTTTAAATTCACTGAACCATCTAAAAACTGTTGCTCGAGCTGGGGCAGACTCCCCTAATGCTGATTGTAATCGTTGAAGGCTAAGTTTTTCAGTTAAACCAAATGTGAAAACATAAAATATAATAGCATGCAAATGTTCGCGGTTAAGCTCCATAGTTGCAAAGAAAAACGTGGGAACCGTCGTAGTAAAATGATTGGAACATCATTTTATTTTTATGTAACTGATACATTATGGAGGGCATTAAAACTCGAAAGTGGGTTTATGAAACGAGCTGAAGGCGAGTTCCATAATAATATCACTTGAGAGTTTTAATGCCGAATTATGTACAGTTATATACACTAGTTTATCTACATACATATCATAAGTTCTCTTTGATGTGCTTAGGAAACGCATGTTCGACTGGCATGTTGGGATTGATAATTGATCTGCACTTGTTTAGCTTGTTCAATAGTACCATCTTCACAGACAAAGTAGGGGAGGCAGGCAGGCGGGCGAAAAGATAAGAAATGAGTTTTACCAAGTTGTATAACATTAAATTGGTCATAACGTGCGATTTTTGGACGCAGTAAAAAGGGTTTATGATACGTGTTTAGATAAAATACTATTTAACCAGCAAACTGGCTACTTACCTTCTATTTTTATAATTATTAGATTTTTTTATATATATCATACAGCTGCGTTCCATTTTTAAATTACGAGCATCTCAAAACGTATCGAGTGACCTGCGTACAAGTGCGGAAAGTAGATGATGTCCGACGAGTGGCAACTTTACTCACGCACGAATAAAACGAGCGACTATATATACATCGACACGAGTATCTTATTTCTTACGCACGGGTATCATTGTACATTGTACGAGGAAATATAAAATATATATGAACTATAAAATATATATACATTCGCAGTCAACATATCGCAAAAAGGGCACGAGCAAAACAAACATGCAGCCAAATTTATTCAATGAATATTTGAAAATGTATTTATTGCTCATGATCTAAAGTAATTAATGACTCGTTTAATCAAGTCTAAGTTTTATTGTTCCTTTTAGATGAATGAATAAAATGAATGGAATAAAAATTCAGAGAATGCTCGAAGACCTGCATAAAGCTTCACTTGGGGTCGGCCTGGGGATGAAAGTGTCCAAAACCAAGATTAAGACCAAGTTTGAGGGTCCTCAACCTAACATTATCGTAGGTAACTCTAACGTATCGTAGGTCTTCTAGAGACAGTGGACGAATATACCTTGGGCACAGTTTATTTTTCGTCCAAAATTCTTAAGTGAAGGAGATCTCCAGGCGCATACAGCTGGGTTGGCCCACCTTTGGTAAATTGCAAGATATCCTTTAGTCCCAATTCCCTCAATACCTGAAAACCAAGGTGTTTAAAACCAATGTGGCCTGTTTATATTAAGGTTTAAGATATTTATTTCTCAAAAAGAATACAATATTCACTTACTTGAGAAACAACACAAATAAATAATTACACAAATAGATTTCTTCCATCGCGCGAGACATTAAAGTAGGGTAGTCCTTGAAAAATGTAAATATTTATGTTAAGAATGTGGTGACTTTGAGATGTATATTTTTAAATGTTTTTTATAAATTGGTAGTGATCTCGCCTCTTTTATATCTTTCGGTAGTTTGTTATACAGTCGCGCCCCATCTGCAACTATGCTGTTTTTACCGTAGTTTGTCCTGTGGTGTAGTATAACAATGTTATTTGCTTGTCTAGTCAAACGTTTTCGTAGATCTATCTTTTTTGTGAAATTAATTTGGGTATGAATGTCTTTTGTAAGGATTTTTCGTATAAGTATGCATGTGTTATATATGTATATTTGTGATATGTTTAATAATTTTGTTTCTGTATAGATTTTAGTCGTACTTGTTAAGAAATCGTAGCCAAAGAGAGTTTTAATGACTTTATTTTGTGCAATCTGCAGTGGAACCAGGTTTGTTTTCGCCGCTGCACCCCATATCTCTATTAGGTATTCTATGTGGGGTCTTACTAGTGAGTTATAAATGGTATAGCGGACACGTTTTGGTAGGCAACGAGAAATACCACGCAAGGCACCCGATAGAGACGTTAATTTACCTTTTACTTTTTCGATGTGAGGCTTCCATGTTACATGACTATCTATAATTAATCCTAAATATTTTTCTTCATTTGTTTTATCTATTGTTACTTGGTTTATGGTTAGAGATTTATGGACTGGTATTGGTTTGTTTTTAGCAGAAAGAATTAAGTATTTAGTTTTAGACGTATTAATTGTGAGTAAGTTACTCTTAAGCCACTGGTGTAGAGTATCTAGATCTTGCTGAGCTCTGTTTATTATCATGTGGGCATCGTTACCGAAGTAAAATAGGCACGTGTCATCTGCGTAGAGAGTGATATCGCCTGTTAAGCCTATATCTTTCATGCTATTTATGTAAATGAGGAACAAAAGCGGTCCCAGGATTGATCCTTGCGGCACACCGAAGGAGACAGTCCTAGGACCGCTTTCGTGCTCATTAATTTTAACCACCTGGCTTCGATCCTTAAGGTATGATTTAAAGATGTCAAAAGCACTGCCTTTAATCCCAATGCCTTCCAGTTTAAGCAGAAGTATATCGTGACTAACGGTATCAAAAGCCTTCTTTAAATCAATAAATATTCCTAGGGCTATGTGTTTTTTATCTATGTTAAGTTTGATTGTTGTTATTAGGTCAACTGCTGCTGATACAGCATTAGATTTAGGACGGAACCCGTATTGTTTGTCGTTTAGAAAATTGATTGAAAGAAGGTGATTCTCGAGGCGGTTGTAAAGAATCTTTTCGAATATTTTTGATACTATCGGTAGTACGGAAATTGGTCGGTAGTCATTGGGATCGGCCTTTTTTCCAGATTTGTTTATTGGTCGGACTTTTGCTTTTTTAAGTGAGTCAGGAAATTTACCTTCTAACATACACAGATTGATGCTTCTGCTAAGAGGCTCAGTTATTACGCTTTTTATACATTTGATAGTTTTAGAACTAATGCCGTCTATGCCTGTGCTAGTGTTTGGTTTAAGATTATCGATAATTTTTCTTACTTCAGTACTATTTGTTGGGGTGAAGAGTGTGGTGGTGGTTGCAAACAACTTTTTTGGTATCTGTGGGATATTGTAAGATTGGGTTGTAAGTATGTCATTTGCCAATACTGAACCTATACCAGAGAAGAAAGAATTGAAGTACTCGCATATGTTCTTAGGGTCATTTATGGACCCAGTAGGGGTATCTAATTTAGTCGGAACAGATTCTGTTTTCATTTTATTGCTGGATAATGTATTTATAAGTTGCCACATTTTTCTCGGACTCCCTTTACAGTTTTGAAATGATTTATAGTAATATTCGTTTTTAGCCCTTTGTATATTTGTAGACACTAAGTTCCTATCACTCAAAAACTTTGCCTTGATTTGCTGATCATCTGGGTTTAGTTTAGCCTGTTGCCAAAGTAAGTTTCTTCTGTTTATTCCTGATATCAATTCTTTATTAATCCATTCAGTCTTCGGTGGATTTAATACCTTAGTTTTCTTCACTTTGCTCTGTGTCACTGCTTCTAGTATAGTATCTTCAATAGATTTATAGTCTGAGGTTTCTAGTTGAGGTTCGCGTTCTAAGATGTTCAGGTATAGTCTTTTATAGTCAGTTGCTTCGTATGATACTCGTTCTAATGGTTTGGGTTTATAGTTATGCACCTCAACATATATTTGCTTATGATCGGACAGAGAGGAGTCTATCAGTGCCACATGGAAAGAGTTCTCCTTTAGGTTGGTGCAAATATGATCCAGAATTGTCTTAGTAGTGGATGTTTCACGCGTGCAATACTCCCTGGTAATTTTATTAAGTAACTTGTAGCCATTTTCCTTTACTGTATCTTTGTATTCCTTGACAGGTTTATCATTAGTCAATAGGTCATAGTTGAAGTCTCCAAGTATGATTACTCTTTTTCTTTTTGAAAGATAGTCAGAATATGTGTCTAGGAATTCACTGTCGTCTGTTCTCTCTGGTTTATATATCCCTCCAATATGCAGGGAAAACTTCTCAATTTTAATCCACAAATAGTGATTGTCATTTTCAGACTTTTCTTCTAACAATTCATGCTTGAGGTCATTGTGCACGTATATTGACACTCCTCCGCCAATTTTTGTTACTCTGAAGTTGTAATAGTGTTTATAGTTCGGGATTTTTAATCGTTCTGCTTCGTCTTCACTTTTTATCCACGTTTCGACCAAGACTATGACATTTATTTTGTGTAGTGCTTCCAGGACACATCTTAGCTCTTCAATTTTTCCAGGTTTGACTAGGCTTCGTACGTTGGCATAAAGTATCTTCAGTGATTTTTTGTTATAATGTATTTCGGAGTAGTTCTTGGCGATTTCGTAAGTAATGTCGCTCGTAGTGGTATGATCGGGGTTGGTTGTTACTTTTGGTTTTTTGGTAGTAGCTTTGTTATCTTCGGGACACCGTTAACGTATTTTATGGTGAGGTCCTTCTCTCCATTCTCATCAATGCGTTTTCTTAGTTCACTCTGTAGGGCCTTTAAGAATTGTTGTTGTTTTGGGGTTTGGTCTGAGTATATTTTTATGTTTTCTATGTTCAGTTTTTTCTTGAGTATTTTCTTTGCTATAGTCTGAGACTCAAAGCCTACCTTGATAAGTCGTGGTGTTTTGGCCTCTGTTTTACCCAGGCGGTACAGTTTCACGATTTTTGGAGCTGGCTCATCGACGTAGACACTCTTGATTATTTTTTCGACTTCTGTACGATCGTGCTCCCGTTTATCCTCAGCATTCATCGACGAAGACTCCGACAGTCCTGATATAATAATATTTTTATCTCTTATAATACGTTCCTGTATTTCTGATATTATGTCAGAGTCGGAAGAGGTCTTATCTGATGAATCGTTTTGACAGGTTGTGTTTTTCTCGGAAACTGGAGCAAGTTTCATTAGCTGGAGATCGTTTTTAATTTCAGACATATTCTTATCCGTGATGCTTTGAGATGATTTCAATTGTGCAATCTCAGTTTTCAATAGCTTATTTTCCGAGACAAGTAGGTCTGTCGTGCATTTTATATCAGCAATCTGAGTATTTATCAATGCTATGTTTTGGTTAATTGACTGGATGCTATCTTTTTGATTCATAGTGAATGTACAGAGCAGTTCTTTCATTTCAGTTTGAAATTTTGAAAATTCTTGAGCAAAGTCATCGTCTGGGTGTTTTCTCTTCCGGAAAGTGACTTGCGAGATATCTTCTAGATTGGTAACGTTTGTCAAGTCCGGGACGGATTGTGACCCTGTAGGATATTCATGTGGGGTTTGCAGTAGATTAGGCTTTGTAGGTGATCGCATAGTATTCATTGTTGAAGATATCGCAAGTTAGACTGGACTATTTTGAGTCGTAACAATACCAAGCGCATGCACGTATACCTCGCGTGATCGTTGTTGCCGGGCGGTGCGGGTTAGAGATGACAGTAAAGCGCTTTATGATCGGAACGCGTTCAGTAGTAATAGTTGCGGCGTTGCTTGATACCGGTCAGCTAGTTGTGCTCGGACTCGTCTAGTGCGGTTGTGGCGAAAAGGTCGTAAGCGCCATGCACGCGTCGCTTACGCGTTTTTCTCAGACACTCGTGTTTGCAGTGAATATTACTAGATTTTAGGGTTTATCTGGTTGAGTTCTAATGTTGCACTTTATACAACGTCTTTTTCCAAGAGTACACCCAACACTTTCACCGTGGCACCAAAAACTTCGCGGTAAACATCTGTTTTAACGTTTAGAAATAATTAAAATGTTCGGAACTGTTGACAAAGACTGTTTGCTCGCGCGACGTCCGAAGCACATCTATTATATATGGATATTCATATATGGATCCAAGGCATTGCCGCTCATAAAAGAATCCATACTTAAAATCCAGGACATTGGAGCGTGCTATGCTCGGAATCTCCCTTCGCGATCACATACCCAGCGTCGAGATACGATGACGTGCCAAGGTCTTAGATGTGGGTATGAGAATCGCAAGGTTAAAGAGATTGGCGGGACACTTGGCTAGGCGGGACGACGGCAGATGGAGGAGGGCGGTGACAGAATGGTGGCCAAGGGACGCGCGTAGACCGGGAGGCAGACCAACCACCCGAAGTTCGGATGACATCGCCAAATAAGCCGAGCCCTTTTGGATCAGGTTTGCCCAGGACCGCAATAAATAGCGTAATGAAGAGGAGGCCGTCACTCAACAGTGAATGCAGAAGGCTTTGATATAACAATAAATAATAAATAAAAGTTGTTTTATTTCATAAAAACTGTTAACATAGCATATAACATATAGCTTCCCAGTAAGTAATAATAATACTTGTGTTGGGAATGACTCGCAACTTCTCCTAAGATTCTAGCGTACAGTTAAAGGTAAGCATTTTTACTTTTCTTAAATATTAACAAATAAGGGTATATGTGTTTTGTGTATATGTGTGTTGTGTGTGTGTGTGTGTGTGTGTGTGTGTGTGTGTGTGTGTGTGTGTGTGTGTGTGTGTGTGTGTGTGTGTGTGTGTGTGTGTGTGTGTGTGTGTGTGTGTGTGTGTGTGTGTGTGTGTGTGTGTGTGTGTGTGTTGTGTGTGTGTGCGTGTTTTGTGTACCTATGCGTGATAGTCCTTGGGATCGGGTATGTAAACATCCACATATGGTACCAGTTAAACCTACCAACGCCCTGCGGTTGTACAAACCTTGGAGTCTATTATTATACTCGTAGGTAGTGCCTGTGAGAATGCAGTATGTAAAGGGGTTTGGCAAGCACTTATATTAGTTAATCATCGTTTAAGAAGGTCTTTGAAGAAGGTTTTCAACTTCCTCATGGTTAAGTGTATTTAGCCATTTAGTTACAGTCTCTTTACAAGTATGTAGCTGAAGGTGGTATATGCATAAAATTTTGTTTACTTTGTTTTATATAAAGGCTGATTGACAGGCATATTGTCGTTCAGCGAAGACTGTGCGAACTGTCCGCGGTGGGGCAACTTTGTCGTTTCGTCTTTTGGTATTTATGGACTGGTCATACACCAGAGATTTGTGTCATGACAGGATTAAGTTAAGAATGTATAGTTTTCTAACTGACAGGAGGTGACTAGTCTCATATAAGGATTGTGTAGTAAACCTGCGAGGTAGACTGTACATAACCTTTACGATAGATATCTGGGCTCCACATCCATAAATTTGGTTTTTGCTGCCCCCCCAGACTGGTATGCAGTAGGTAATCACTGATTAAATCAATGCTATGTATGTTTTATTTAGGAGTTCCTTATTCATAACGATTCTGAGTGATTTGAAGTCCATGTCAGCTTACGTACTCTGTTCATAATCAGCTCAATATGGCCATACCAGCTTAACCGTTGGTCTACTATGACTCCCAGGTACCTGATATTCTCAACCTTCTGTATATGTGGGCAGTTACAACCTAGGTTTCCAGGATCGGCGCAGCTATGTATTTTTAAACAGAAATTGTCGATAAGCTGGGAATTTATTTAGGGCCCAAAACAAATGTACTTTGTTTTTTTAACATTTAATGACAAAAGATTTTCTTTTAACCAGTTGGCAACCCTAACTAGTCCTAGTTCAGCAACTTTATGTACCGTATCCCATGATTCCCCCGAGAAAACTATTGCAGTATCATCTGCATAGGAGAAGATCCTCCCCCGACGCCCCCAAGGTTACATAGATCGTTTATGTAAATTAGGAAGAGCGTCGGGCCGAGGAAACTCCCCTGCGGGACACCAAAGGTGACAGATTCTTCCTCACTTATAAGTTTTTAAATTTTTACCTTTTGTGTTCGGTCGTGTAGGTAGCTTTCAAATAGGGACAAAGCAGTACCACGAATACCAATATTCTCCAGCTTGTTAATGAGAATGGGGACAGACGCGGCGTCAAAGGCCTCCTTAAGGTCTAAAAAGACTATCAGACACTTCTGGCTCCTGTCTACCTCTCTTGCTATGGTATTTACTAGTATTGTGATAGCGTCTTGCGTTTAGGGTCCCTTTCTGAAGCCGTATTGGATATTTGAGATAATATTATATTTGTTGAGGTAGCTGACCAGCCTCTTGTTAGTCAGTTTCTCGATAATTTTAGGTATCGAGGTCAAAACAGAGATTGGTCTATAATTATTGACATCTGAGCGGTTACCGCTTTTAAAAACAGGCGTCACTACAGCTCGTTTTAGTGCTATCGGGAAGACACCCACGTTGAAACAGAGGTTGGTCAGGTTACTGATCAATGGAACTAGAAAGTCCTTCGAGAGCTTTTCAAATTTTGGGGGAATACCGTCCCAACCCTGGGCGCTGTCCAAATCAAGGTTTATTATAACGTTGCTCACCTCTTGTGGGTCATTATCCAATAGAACAAAAGAGGTGAGTTTGTATTACGAGAAAATGTACTAGAGTTATTACTGTGCTAGGTGTATTGATGATGGACTTTGCGAGGTCCTGCCCAATATTAACAAAAAATTGGTTAATACTGTTCACAGAGGCCAAGGGTGTTGGTGCAATGTTTAATAGGTCACCGTTTGTTGATTTTGGGGGTTTGAATTTGGCTATTTCATTTATAGCTGTCCAGAGTCTTCTTGGTTGTTTTATTGAGTCATTTATTTTATTTCTATTGTATTGTCTTTTTACTTTTTGAATTAGATTGATGCAGAACTTACGGAAACGCTTAAATGTTATTTTTAGTGTTATATTCGATGTATTATTTCTAAGTTTCAGTTGCATTAGGTTTCTGAGTCTAATACATCTCAAAATACCTGTTGTTATCCAGGGCTTTAAGATTCTATGTTTACAGGGATTAACAGTAGTTTTAGAGTTATTGAGAATAGCCGTTTTTATCATACCTACAAGAGCGTTAGCATAGGTATTAGGATCATAGTAGATGTTAAGAAAAGAAACATCGGTGGTTATCAGGGCCATGCATGCTTTTTCATAATTAATAGTTGTTCTGTATTTTTGAGGGATTACTAGTTTGTGAGTGCGTGTGACATTCAGAGTAACCATGTAGTGATCCGTAACTGTGGTGTTTAGGACAGCGACAAAAGGCAAGTTATGACATGACTTGTATCAAGTTTGAAATTAACATGATCAAGGCAGCTATCCTCTCTTGTAGGCAGAGTGTGGCCAGGCGATAGGCCGTGAATACATAGGGTGTTCAGGTAGCTAAGTCTATTTCTACGTTCTTGCGGTTTCTCATTGGGGGTTGCTATTAGGTCGATATTTATGTCTCCCAGAATTATGATATTTTTACACTCCCCAAGGGTTTGAAGGTAAGTGTCAAGGGAGTCAATAAAGTTATCTGCATTTAAATGAGAAGGCGAGCGGTAGATACCTATTATGGTGTAATTAGAGGTTGTAATTTGAATGCCAGTGGCTTCCACAAGATGTAGCTCAACGATTTTAGTTTGGAAGCAATTTTTATTCATGTAAGTTATTACCCCATCATTTTGATTTAGTTGATTAAGCGTTTGATGCGAGATATAGTTATTTAAAACTGGAATTGGTTTATTCGTGTTTAGTCTACATTCAGTCAGTATAATAATATCGGTTTCATAGGGTAATTCTGAAAGTGTAATTTGGAGATTATCAAATTTTTTATAAATGCTCCTAATGTTTTGGGTAATTAATGTAAACTCATTTGAATTTAGGTTATATGTTGCTAGGTCGCCTATGTTGCAATTTACTGATTTTGCTGCTTCCACAAAATCTATTGCTTGCAGTGTATATAGATCATTATCCATTGAGTAAGATGGTGTTAAGCAGGGGTCGTGGTTGGAAATGGTGATCTTTGTTGGTTGATTTGGGCAGGTGAGTATAGATTAAACTAGGTATGTGCAGGTTTGTCTTGAAGTTTTTATAGTTTTTATAACTTGAGTTAGGCAAGGTGGGTTGAGTGTTTCCAGGTGGTGAGCTAGGAAGAATGTATGATTTAGGCTGTGTGTTTGTGTGTGTTTGTGATATAAAGATAGATAGATAGATAGATATAATATATGAAAATCTGTATTTGACTTATTTATAAAACTCTACTCAAATACTACAAATTATTTGCATCAGGCTCATAACTTGGAAACGCTTTTTTCGAGGACATACTTTCCAAAAAAAAGTTTCATTTCAATCACTTGAAGGTGAATTTTGTATGTTAGTGCTTGAAATAAACCATGGTCACTCAAACAGTGAATATTATTAAATCTGTTAACTTCACGCTACGGTATAAAATATCACAATTAATCTCTATTCTAGCGTAAAGTTGACAGATAATGGTAGTCTGAATTTATCCCCAGTTTACGCTTTGGCTCGCGCCCAGTTACTGACCGGCGAAAGCGATAACTTGGCCTTTATAGCTACATATAGGATATATGGAGTAAGCTAGATATCGATAACACAGACAGATTGACCAGGATATACTCATTACCGTACCAATGGATATGGCGAATTAATGCTGTTCCCCGCTGCCGGCCGGCGACGATTCTAGGTCTTCAGGGTTAAAATATTATATCACTCATTTTAACCTACATCTCTTTTTAACCTACTGTGTTGACGGTGAAACGAAACAGCTAGTAAGCGTTCATTTGAGTGCTTGACAATGAAACATTCCAGAAAAAACATAAGTCAAAAGTAGCAGTCTTGCAAGCGTATCGTGGTATGGACGTATTGTAAGTTTGTCGTGCAAAATTTATGATTTATGGTGGTTTTCGGCGAAAAAGACGAAAAAATTAAGAAATCTACCCTATTTTAATCAGCTTCTGTGATAATCTAACGGTTTTTATCACAAAACCAGTGACTAAAACAATCATCTTGTCAATCATCACCCTCGGGCGGAATTTTACTGCACGATTTCTTTGACTTTTTTATCACCAACGTTAATAAAAACAATGCGCATTTCTTTGGCATGGTACTAAATTTGTTTTGGTACATTGTAACATGTTTTTTATTTCCTGAATAGTAAATAAATACTGACCAAAACAAGTAACGTTAATGGATGACCCAAATTAGGCTTCTCACTATTCTGGGCGAGAACCCAACGGGGCTTCTCACTGCAATGTTCCAACGTCAATAGCGCGTCGATAGCGAACGCTTACTTAGTATGAACTCATGAGTAATCTAGTCTAATAGGTAAGTAAATAAATACCAGATAATACCTACCGCACAAACCGTGTTATTTAGTAAGGTAATTAATTGTTATTAGTATTTTTATTACATAACCAATTGGGTGAATCTACAAATATTTTGCAGTTTGTTTTCCGAATAGTTATTTGCATATGCATATATTCATGGCTATATTCTCATAAAGGGGTTTACAGAGCTGCAGGATCACATAAGCAATCAGACAGCCATGTTCAGCAATTTATTTAATTCTCTTTTGCCATCCCTACTAAAATAGGTAAGAATTGTGCACGCTCCTTCAAAGGTTTGACTCTGTTCCTATTCGCTACTCATTTGGTATTGATTGGATATACTACGGTCAAGATAATGATTCGGTTATTTATTATACATACTAACCGGTTATTATTCATATTTACCAATATTTATGTTTCAAGTAATTAATATAGCAATATTTATTACATTATTCGGTTAGTATATAATAATCCCCACACGTCCGAGGTGAAAATGATTAATACTGATTTGCACAGCTTATATCAGGGCAAAACAGTGCGATAGCTTAGGTGAAGGGTAAAGGGTAACAAAACATACTTTAAACATAAATTTAAGTAAGTAGACATAAAATATTTTACACCTATCTAATAAGAATCCTGTGCAGTACTGTGCATTCTAGCTAGACAGACAGTATTAAGAAGAATTTAACTATTTGTTTTATTTTATCTTTAATAAACCATATATGATTAATTAATTAAGAGTATCTTATTACTTTCACAAAACACTCTGGTTAGTATTAATAATAACCAGTTAAAGTAATTAATCGGACTGATTTTAGCTATAGTTATTACATTCACCAAATTCGGTTGTTAGTATGAATACTTAGCGGTAATTATGATACACCGGGAGCAGAATGGCTTATTGTTAGGTGGTAATAATATTTTTTAACCTATTACTAGTTGATAATTGTAAATAATAATGAGTATGATATTTTTAGGACTTCGGTATTTTCGTCAGGTTTTTTTTGTTAGTTTTTTACTTCGATACTTTGATTTGCCTAATGCGGTAGATACATAACAATATTACTACTTATAATCTACATAAAGTATATTACCTTATCCTATCTTCCATATAACAAAGAACAAACAGTGCTGTTCTTGTAAACTCAGACAGGGCAACCCCGAAAATATCAACAAACTCAGATATAATGTTAAGAATCGTGATCGTCAGCAAGTTAGTGCGCGCACACGTCTGCAGCAGCAGCGGCGGCCGGCGGCGGCGCTCCACGTACGGCACACACAGGCTCACCTCGCCCACCAACACGGGATTACACGTTCTACCTACCAGCACCTTATACACATATGATACAAGGGCTACATCCCTTCTGACTCTGAGCTCATTGAAGCTTACCATACGATACTTATAGATATAGTTCACATATTTTTTCGCGATTTTGAAACTTATTCCATGGACATAAAGTAAAATGCCTTTAAATCGTTAGTGTAAGGAAGAGAGTGCTAAGTAAGCGAGAGTGTTAAAAAGTAACATTGTTTAAGCTTGTCTCCCTATTTTTTGATTTGTGTATTTTGTTTTTTTAAAAACTTGTATGAAAATAATAATGGTTTTTAATCTAATTGAGGACCTTCTTCTTTATGAAGTCGGTTACAAAGTACAAAAATGTTCACCAGTAAAATACTTACACTGTATCTCAGCAGAAATGAAAAAGTCATATAATATATTTTTACTATATAAAAGTATCACTATTTTCTATCAAAATTACCTATGTAATAATAGGTTTTGATTTCATTTTTTATTTGATTGATTATCATTGTGTTAAAACTGTTAGAGGGAATTTATTATATGTTCATTAAAATTATTGGGAAATCTAAATTATATGGAAAGGAATATATGGATGGTTGCTTCAATTTGACATTGGTACCAAGATAGTCTAGCTAATAATAGTAAATTAGGGAATTTACTGTTTACGTTCAATTTGAACATCTAGAGTTTTCAATCACTTTAAATAAACCGTTACGGTAGTTCTGAGGGTGGCACCATTTTTATCAATGCTTTAGGAATTCTTGAATGAAAGATTTTGGTTTTTTATGGAAGTATAAAAACTGTAAATAAAACACAAAATATGAATCAAAAAGCTGTTTACCATTTAAAAATATCCAAAATCATACAAAATTAAGGCACAATTATGCTGATACACCTGTAAAACCTTATAACAACATTAAAGGTATAATTATAGGTACTATCGAACCATCTGAATCATGACCCACCATAAGCTTATTTTGCTAAACCCTTTAAATGCAAGTAGGTCGAAATTCGCTTGAAGGTTTATTTCCTTGGTAACGAACTTGTTATCATTTGATTAGACACTGACATTACGATAGATCTTACAAGTTTAAAAGTTTCAAACGAATTATCAGGCAAAAGGGTCATGATTCAGTTGGTTCGATAGTACATAGTAAGAAGAAGTAAATTTATATCACACAAGGTTTCTGCCTAATTCAAAAGCTGCAATAAAGCTGTAAACTGGAAAAACAGAAGAAATACATAAATTAACTGTAGACTATAATAGTAGTTTATATGACTGCTACATAATGGAGGGCATTAATGGCGAGTTTCATAATAATATCGAGAGTTTTAATGCCTAATTATGTACAAATAAAAAAAAAGAGTTTATTTCCATAAGAAACACATAGGTAACATTTGGAGAATGTCAAATCTTAAACTAACACATGTATAAGGTACAGGGAAATATAGAACTCAATTTGAATTCCGTCACCTCAATGTTTTAGATGCTGGAGGCAAAGAGGCGACTAGAAACCTCCAGCTTTATACGTTATTTTTTACAGAATTGGAGCAAACACCTTCCCAAGCTTTCTTGTCTTCTACATAATCTGATATTTTGTAGTAACCTTTTTTACATAAGTTATTTTTAACAACATTTTTAAATTTATTTACAGACAATTCTTGTAACTCAGTCGTAACGTCTCACACTTGTAACTATAGCTAGTTGACATTGTGCCTGTCGCTATTCTTAGGAAATTTATCAATATTTTTGTGGACGTACATTAGGTTTTCATAAATATACTGACACGGCACTGTCATAATATGTCGATACAGGGAATCCTAGTTTGGGGCTAGATCAATGTGTGTAAAAGGTGTCCAAGGTATTATTATTATTATTATTATTATTATGTTAATTTCTTTAAATTTACAACGCAGTGACTCTCTGGGACCCACATTGTAGATTGTACGAACAGCCCTCTTTTGCAGCACAAATATTACGTTAATGTCTGCAGCGTTCCCCCACAGCAGTATGCCGTAAGACATAATGCTAAGGAAGTAGCTGAAGTAAACTAGTCTAGCTGTTTCCACGTCCGTAAAAAGACGGATTTTTTTAACTGCATAAACTGCGGAACTGAGTTTTTTTGATAGCTTATCTATGTGTGGGCCCCACTGAAGCTTATTATCTAAGGTGATTCCTAGGAATACCGTGCTATCTACAATTTCTAAATTTTCACCTTTAACATTAACATTAGCCGAGACTTGTTTAACATTAGGGAGTATAAACCGAATACATTTAGTTTTGTTATTGTTCAGTAAAAGATTATTAGCACTAAACCAATTGACTACCTTTGAGATTGCATTATTCACATCGTCAAAGTTCAAACTGCGTCGTTTCATTTTAAACAAAAGTGAAGTGTCATCTGCAAACAGTAAAATCTCATGATTATCTCTGACAAGATGTGGCAGGTCATCAATATAAACCAAAAACAGGAATGGCCCGAGTATGGAACCCTGCGGTACACCCATAGTAACAACAGACCCTGGAGATCGTTTCCATTAATGTCAACTCTCTGTATCCTGTTATTTAGATAAGAAGAGAGAAGATCTAAAGAGTTATCCCTAATTCCATAGTGATGTAATTTCCTGATCAATGTCCCATGGTCAACGCAATCAAAAGCCTTAGACAAATCGCAAAATACTCCTACAGCATCATGCGACTCCTCCCAGGCATCATATATATGTGATATTAACTCAATACCGGCATCAGTAGTTGATTTGCCTTGTGTAAAACCAAATTGTTTACAGTGGAGCATGTTGTTGGTGTTGAAATATGTAAGAAGTTGATTTAAAATTACTTTTTCAAATACTTTACTAAATGTAGGCAATACCGATATCGGTCTGAAGTTAGAAGGGTCAGATGTACTACCCGATTTAAACAAAGGTACTATTTTACTGTGTTTCATTAAATCAGGAAACACGCCAGATTCAATACATGCATTAAATATGAAAGCTAAATCAAGTGCAATAACATTTATTAGGGGCACAACATGAACAGAAATATCCCAGAGGTCTGCAGTTTTCTTAACATTTATTGATTTAAAGGCTTTAATAATATCTTTATCATCTACATAATTAAACGAGAATTGATTTTCACATCTAGGTACATAGTCTTTTAGCAAGGATTCAGCGACTACTTTGGAAGAGTCTAAAGACTTTGTAGTAGAGATTGGGATGTCAGTAAAAAATATCAAACGCTTTAGCTACATCAATATCATTTTTGAAAGTAATATCATTAATTTTTAATTCATATTCATTGTTTTCCTTTCCAGTCTCACTTTTAATTATACCCCAAGTTGATTTAATTTTGTTATCACTTTTTATTATTTTAGATCAGATATAATTTGTTTTGCAATTTGACAAACTTTTTTAAAGATTTTTGAGTACTTTTTTACTTTATCCATGAACTCTTCACTATGATTCCATTGTTTTTCACTATATAATTCATATAAATTTTGTCTACTTTTAAGTATACCTACTGTGGCTCACTTACTAAAGTTAAGTTTGTCTGAGACCACAATCGATCTGGTAGTAAATACTGCATTGAACGCATTGCTGAATTTGTAAAAAAAATACAGTATGACTCTTTAGGGTTATTATTAGAGTAATTGATAGGTAGTTTGCTATGCCAATTCAATTTAAACCTTTCAAACCGATGTGCAGTCACAGTCACAATTTCTAGTCTAATGTATTGACCTAAATGGTCTGACTTTAAATTACTTATAATTTTTTTAAGTACAATTTTTTCATTTGGATAAGCAAATATATTGTCTATACAGTTACATACAGTAGTTTATCTACACACATATCATTAGCTCTCTTTGATGGGTTCGGGAACCGCATGTTTGACCGGCATTGTGGCATTGATCATTGCTCTGCAGTTGTTTAGCTTGTTCCGCAGTACCAACTTTACAGACAAACTAGGGGCGGCACGCAGGCGGACGTCGGTGTTCGAAATTTGAATGTCATAATTTGACAAATTTTTGTACATTATGGTCGTTGTTTAATATTTATGCTTCGGAACGCACCTCGGTTTTTTGTTGCGCGGATCGACCGCGAGTGATCGGAACATCACTAGCTAGCTGTCACTTGCATAGAAAAAAAACTAGCTAATGTCACTTTTGCAGATGGTAAAATTGTCGGCGTCAGGCATCGGGGCCTTGGCTGAATGTTATTTATAATAATCTCGTAATAATCGTCAAGAAATAAGTTGATTTCACGTCATCGTAGTGAGTGCTTCGTGCCGTGAAAATTTGAAGTGATTCGATGATCAATTCGTCGCGCTCGGATAGCGACCCTTGCAGTCGGCAGCATTAAGACGGCACCAGCAGCGGGTTACGACACGAGTAAGATTCGACTCCCACCACCACCCACCCTTGTGTTCCTCATCCCGTACTCCTGCCTCGAATCTGAACTTTCGAATACCAGTCGACGGCGTCAAGGTCAGTACTACTTTGTGACATTCCATTGTAAAACAACCCGTCACAGACTTCCACCCTTTCGGTTGAGGCGTGGATTTAACATTTTGGTAGGCAGAAGCGTGGTTTCCTAGTAGGAAATCGATTCACGGACGGTTGTAGGGTTGTTTTTTTTGCCAAATTGTAGTGAGAGGGTGTGAGAGGCTCACCGTGTGTTACGGGCGGGAGTCAGATGGCACCTATGATTGGCGTGAAGGCTGGGAGACCACCACCTTCTGCGCCACCCTGCCCGTCGCTCTGGGAGGCGAACAGTCTGATGTCGCCCCCATTCCTAGAGCGCCCAAGGTTGGATCCGCTCTCCCCCATTCATCCACGGTGCGCACCGGGCACACCGTACACCGTCCGGTATGGTCGGATACCGGGACAGCGAGGGGCCTATTATACGGGTTGGGACCCCTTGATGCACATACGGTCTGATATGCCGGTTGCATATCAGCAGCCGAGTTACTCCGAGGCCGAAGGAGGTCTCAGCGGGTTCGGATCCCGCGGAGGTTCCCGCTAGGGACACGCCGCCCACTTACAGGGTGCCGCCACTCCACAGACGGTCATGCTCCCCACCGCCTCTGTGATAGCGTGGAGTTCGGATGGCAAATCATGTGTGGCACGAGCACTATTGGACTCGGGGGCCCAGGGGTGCTTAGTCTCGTGCAACCTTGTAAGACGGTTGGGCATTTCGGTAAGGGAGTATCCACATTCCATTCGGGGAATTGGGAACACGGAAGTCGGTTCCGTTAAGGGAGTATGTCGGATTACTCTCTCGTCACGGATGGATTCATCAGTGAATCTGACGGTCACGGCTGACGATAGACGGTACCAGCTGATACTGTGGCGAGAGAGCCCAGATCAGCCCATCAAGGTGTACGAGCTGAACACCAACACGTACGGGCTACGGTCTAGTCCTTATTTGGCGATTCGTACTCTGCAGGAGTTAGCGGATCGAGTACGGTTAAATTTCCCTACAGGAGCAGCGATCCTGAAGCAGGATCTCTACGTGGACGATATCTGTACCGGTGCAGATTCCGTAGAGGAGGCGCTCGCTCGACGGGACGAGCTAGTTGAGCTCTTACGGGGTGGAGGTTACGAGCTCCGGAAATGGATGTCGAACTCTCCAGAGTTACTGTCTGGTCTTCCGGATGACTACCAGCAGGATCCCCACATTTTCTTAAATCTGGAAAATCCGAATATGTTGTCGGCATTAGGCGTCCAGTACCAGCCGGTGTCAGACATGTTTTCGTATCGGGTCGAGTTGGACTCCCCGAAGGTCTGGACGAAACGGAACGTCCTTTCAACGGTGGCTAGGACATTTGATCCAAACGGGTGGATCACCCCGGTAACATTTCAGCTCAAGTGTTTTATGCAGCAATTGTGGTCTGCTGAGCTGAAATGGGACGACCCGATCGGCGGGTCATTGAGCTCAGAGTGGGAATCGTTCTTTTCGACCCTCCCTGGCATCAATCGGATTTCACTGCCACGGAGGTTGGTCCCCACCAAACGATACACCGCCATCCTGCATGGGTTTTGCGATGCCTCGGAGAAGGGCTACGGAGCTGCGGTGTATCTGCGTACGGTCGACTCCTCGGGGGAGGTTGCTGTGCGGTTGGTCATGGCCAAGAGCAAGGTTGCGCCGTTGCGCACTCGCCTGACCATTCCCAAATTAGAGCTTTCAGGAGCGGCTCTCCTGACTCGTCTGCTCAACCACACGATGACGGTTCTTCGTGGGTCAATAGCGTTAGAAGTTACGGTCTACGCTTGGACGGACAGCCAGATCGTGTTATGCTGGCTGAAGGCTTCAGTTCACAAGCTGGAGATTTTTGTGGTGAATCGGGTTTCGCAGATTTTGAATTCGGAGGTTCCCTTAATCTGGAGACATGTTCCAGGGGAAATGAACCCAGCAGACTGTGCGTCTCGTGGGTGTCACGCTCTGGAGTTAGTTGGACATCCCTTGTGGTGGGGTCCAAAATGGTTGACTCAAGCCGAATCGGATTGGCCAATGAGTCCATGCGTTACCTCGGCGAACGGCGCCTTGACAGTCGGTGTCTGTACGACGCAACCAGAGCCGGAAGAGGAGTTCAGCCTGCTGGAACGGTACAGCTCGCTCGACAAGCTGGTCAATGTGATCGCCTGGATCTTCAGATTTGCGCAGAATTGTCGCAATTCTGAGGCGCAACGGGTGCGGACACAGGTCCTGACACCACGGGAACGGAACCATGCGTTGTTTGCATTGGAACGGAACTTGCAGACGGTGCACTTTAAGTCCGAACTGGACATTCTGAGACTCGGACGCGTCCAACTGAAGGGAGCGGTGGCTCGGCTCAACCCGTTTATTGACCCTCAAGGATTTCTGAGGGTAGGAGGTCGGCTGCGGAATGCCAACCTGCCTTATGCGTCTCGCCACCCATTGTTACTCCCTAGGAAAGTGAAGTTGGTCGAACTGTTGATACAGGATCGACACATTCGGAATGGGTATGTCGGATGCCACGCCTTGATGGCGTTTCTCCAGCGCGAGTTCTGGATTCTATCGGGAAGACGCTTAGTGCGTAGCATCGTATTTCGGTGCCTGCCTTGTTATCAGGCCAAGGCGGCTACGATGCAGCCCCAGATGGGCGATTTGCCTTCGGATAGAGTTAACGAAATCCGGCCCTTTGCGGGTGTCGGAACGGATTTCGCGGGACCATTCATAGTCAAGTCTTTACAGCTACGGAACGCCAGATTAGTGAAGGCATACCTGTGCGTCTTCGTGTGCTTGGCCATGAAGGCAGTCCACTTGGAGGTGGTCAGTGACCTCACTACGGAGGCATTTATCGCATGTCTGGATCGGTTCGTCTCACGAAGGGGCCTCCCGTCATTAATCCGTTCGGACAACGGCACAAATTTTGTCGGAGCCAGGCGATATCTGCAGGAGGTCACTCAATTCCTGAATGGTAACCAGGACGCCATCGGTATGGCTTGCTCCCGACGAGGGATTGAATGGGTTTTCAGTCCGCCGGGATGTCCTCATTGGGGAGGAATTTTTGAGGCTGCGGTTAAATCGGCTAAGTCGCACCTGACGAGGATCATCGGTGAGACCTCTCTACGCTTTGAAGAGCTTGCGACGCTGTTCTGTAAAATTAAAATGACACTGAACTCGCGTCCGTTGTGCCCTCTCAGTTCAGATCCAAATGATTTGGAAGCGTAGACGCCGGGTCACTTCCTGATAGGTCAGCCCCTTAACGCCCTGCCAGAATACCCATTCGGTGATGTTAAGTTAAGTCGGTTAACTAGGTGGCAGATGTTGCAGCAGATGTCTCAAGATTTTTGGAAACGGTGGTCCCTTGAGTACTTGCACATCTTGCAGCAGCGCCTTAAGTGGACTGACCGGACGAGCCCCCCTCAAGTCGGTGATTTGGTGCTGATTAAGGATGCGAACCTGCCATCATTGAGATGGAGACGAGGACGGATCGTCAATTTGTACACGGGTTGGGATGGCACGCCTCGATCAGCAGAAGTCAAAGTGGGGGACTCGGTCCTCAAGAGAGCGGTCGCAACACTTTCTCGCCTTCCTATTGATTAGGGACAGGTTCGGGCCTGTCCGGGCGGGTGACTGTTTAATATTTATGCTTCGGAACGCACCTCGGTTTTTGTTGCGCGAATCGACCGCGAGTGATCGGAACATCACTAGCTAGCTGTCACTTGCATAGAAAAAAAACTAGCTAATGTCACTTTTGCACATGGTAAAATTGTCGGCGTCAGGCATCGGGGCCTTGGCTGAATGTTATTTATAATAATCTCGTAATAATCGTCAAGAAATAAGTTGATTTCACGTCATCGTAGTGAGTGCTTCGTGCCGTGAAAATTTGAAGTGATTCGGTGATCAATTCGTCGCGCTCGGATAGCGACCCTTGTAGTTGGCAGCATTAAGACGGCACCAGCAGCGGGCTACCACACGAGTAAGATTCGACTCCCAACACCCCCCACCCTTGTGTTGGGAGTCGAATCTTACCTCATCCCGTACTCCTGCCTCGAATCTGAGCTTTCGAATACCAGTCGACGGCGTCAAGGTCAGTACTACTTTGTGACATTCCATTGTAAAACAACCCGTCACAGACTTCCACCCTTTCAGTTGAGGCGTGCATTTAACAGTCGTAATGTACATATTTTCAGATAAGAAATGGGTTTTTACCAAATAGTTTTATATTATGCTGGTCTGAACGTGCGGTTTTTAGACGCAGTAAAGAGGGTTTATGATACGTGTGTAGATAAAAGTCCAAACTGCGCGGAGCTCGCTATGGGATCCACAGTTTAAGCATATCCGATATTTTAGCCGGCACTACGAAGGGGCTTCTAAGAAATAGGTTAATAGTTTTTGAATTCTGATAAAACAAATAAGTAATATTTATTCATTTTTAGGATTTATTCACTGGATAATCACAAAATTAGACACAATCTGTATAAACACAAAGGAATACAGAACGGGGAAGCTAACATAAAATTATCACCTCGCTAAGAAGGAGTAAAGTGTATTAAGCACATGTTTATTTTTATTAGGTTCACCTGTAACTAAGGAAGAAAGTAATTAAGTAACTGTTAAATAATTTGCAAGTTATATTTGACCCACTTCCCGTTTTTCAATTAAGCTAAAATTTCAATAGTTACATAAGTACTGTGACAATGCAATATTATGGTACAATTAGAGATGATCTGATGATGGAATTAGTGAGGGTATCAAGCGGAACTGATGATGGGACTTGAAGGTAGACAGTGGAACTCTTCAACGAATACTAGTAAACTCCTCGAGTTTTGACTCGTTTGTATTATTTTAACGTGACAAATACATGCGTGTTTTTTAATTTTTTAAACTACCTAATTTTTTTTCCATAATATTCATAAATTTTCTCAATATTACATAAGCTTTCCTTTGTTCATATTAGTAGGTACCCATATTTTTTTACTTTTCTCCATTTTTGAATTATTTTAAATCCACACACGAGTATAACGAAATGCACAATAAACTTTAAAATGTTTTGAACATTACAAAATTAAAATTTTGCGTGGCCACCTTCTTGAAATAAAAAATAGGCCTTGAATTCGTTACTAGAACCCCAAGAAATCTTGAAAATCATACCTATAAAGCAAAAACCAATTTGGCATGGATACCATATTTCAATGAAAAATATGCCCTCAATTCGGTACCAGTATTTTAAAAAACTTAAACATCATACATCAAACTAAACATATTGCAAATTAAAATTTCGCAGAAATTGGTGTTGTGAATTTGATGGCTACGTGAATGATAAGGGTGTTGAAAGTGGCTTATGAACAAGGGCTACAAGATGATAAAAAATAGGGAAAATCCAAAAAGCCCTTAAAATTAATGAAAAACGTTTTATAAAAAAAAAAACTTTTAAATTTGTATATTCTAGTTTGACTCAATATCTTTTTCCGAAAATAAATAACATTAAAAATAACGTTGTTTTTATTCGACAGGCAATAACAGGTGCCATGATTTTGACAGTAAAATGGCGCTACTGCTGCACATGTTTTATGTGCAGCAGTAGCGCCCTGGATACAAGGCCTATGTCGTAACACTAACCGTCATTTAGCGTGGCAAGAAAACTAAGAAAAAAATACATAAAACTTACTCTGTAGGTAGGTTAACTTTATTTATTTACAATACTTTATATTTGTTTAGATTTCAGATTTCAGATTTCAGATTTCTTTATTGCAATAATCATGTGTCATTACAGTTCTTATATGTAATTCAAGAGGTACATGACACCCTGTAAGGGCACTACAATATGATTAATCTAATTCCTTAATTGCTAGCTTATAATTGTCTATTTCTAGTATTATTTAATTATACATATTTTCTTTTCTATTGTGTACTTTAACATTAATTATCACTGAAAAATTCTTGAAGAGAATAGTAACATTTCTGGATCAAGTACTTATTGAGGGTTATTTTGAATAAAGTATTGTCTTTTATATTTTGTATGTGATATGGTAGAGCATTGAAAACTTTTGCTGCCATTGAGTGGGGACCAGAGTTTATGATTTCTAGTTTAGCAATCTTGGTGGCTAGGCGTTGTTGTGATCTAAGGCCCTCAGGGCGAGTATGTTGTGGAAAAAGAGGCATATTATTCCTGACAAAGACGCTGATTTCTAAAATATAGAGCGCTGTCATAGTTAAAATATTATATTCCACAAAATATCTTCTACAGCTCGTCCTCGCGTCTATATAAGCCAGAATTCTAATACATTTTTTTTGTAATATAAACACGTTTTTTGCGTCTGTGCTATTGCCCCAAAGAATTATACCGTACCTAAGCCAGGCTTGTGCATATGCATGATAAGCGCATGTTGCCGTCCTGAGGTCTGTAGTTTTTTTCAGCTCTGATAGGGCATATATAAAGCTTGAGAGCTTACCAGTTATCTTTAGAATGTGGCTTTTCCAATTTAAATTATTATCTAAATTGATACCTAGGAGACAAGAAGTCTCTACATTTTCTATTACAGTTCCGTTAAATTTATAGTTTATAATATCTAGGGGTCGTTTTTGGTAAGGTCTGAATTCCATTAATTTGGTTTTGTTAAAGTTAATTTCTAAGTTATGGTCATCTAACCAAGTTTTAATTCTATTTAGGTGTGAGTTTAGGTCTATAGTTAATTTCTCTACGTTTTGACTAGGAAAAATCAGGGATATATCATCTGCAAATAGCGTACATGGTATATTAATAGTATTAGGTAGATCATTTATATATATTAAAAAAAGTAAACATCCGAGCACGCTACCCTGCGGGATCGATTTGGTTAATTCTACTTCATTTGATCGTTTTTTACCGATTCGCTTGGTAGTTGAGTTATAATGTTCTATATCAACATATTGTATTCGGTTTCGTAAGTACGATGAAAACCAGTTGAAAGCAATACCTCTCACTCCCACAACATAGAGTTTTTCCAAAAGAGCTCCGTATAAGACTCGATCATAAGCTTTGCTCATGTCTAACAGAACTCCAATGGCATGTTTTTTATCGTTCAGTATTTTTAAAATCTCGTTAACATATGTAATTACTGCTAATATAGTCGATCGACCCTTACGGAAACCATTCTGATTATTGTTGAATATATTAAATTTTTCGCAAAAATTGTAGATACGTTTGTACATAGCGGATTCATTTATTTTAGAAAAGGTGGGAAGAAGAGCAATCGGGCGATAATTATTACAATCGCTACGGCTGCCGCTCTTGTGTAAAGGTTTTACTATAGTTATTTTTAGTTTTTCTGGTACGACGCCTTGTGTAAAAGACTGATTAATAATAAAAGACAAAGGTGGGGACAGTTCCAATGCACATTCCTTTATCAGCGTTGGAGGTAACTCATCAAAACCACAACTTCTTTTGCTTTTTAGTTTCCGTATTAATGAAAAAACTTCAGATGGTGTAGTTGGATGGAGAAATACTGAGTTATACGTTGGAGATAGTACCGGTCGTCCTTTGGGTGGGTTTATACTAGGAGCACCTACTGATGAGAAATATGCATTGAAATAATTGGCAATTATGAGGGGGTCATTGGTAGTTTTATTATTTATATTTAGTTGTATGTTTGATCTTACTTTTTTCTTGGTTTTATTAGTTCGAATCTTAACTACTTGCCACAAAGCTTTAATGATATTATTTGATTTTAATACTTTATTTTTAAAATGAATTTTCTTAGCATTGGCTACAGTCTTTTTCAAAAGTTTTTCATATTTTTTGTAATAATTGTTTAAAATTGTGTTGTCTGTCTGCGAGGTAAATATTTTTAAAAGCCGTTTGTTTTTGCAAGATATTTTTAGCCCTTTTGTCAACCATGTATTTTTATGATCGTTTTTAATAATAATTTTAGATTTTGGGATAATCTTGTCTAAAATAATAGTAATTCTGTCAAGGAATTTGTTATAGTTTTCATTTACAGATTCCGTTATATCAAAAACAGTGTTCCAGTTAACTTTACTAACTTCTAATTTAAATTCTTGCTTTTTACGTTCGCTAAAAATTCTTTCAAATGTATACCATTGTTCTTTATTATCTTTATTAGTGTAAGGTATGCTTATAAAAATTCCTTTGTGATCCGACAAACCTAATTCTTTAACCTCTGCGCTAACTTTGACATTTGGATCATGTACGTTGTTGAAAACTAGGTCAATGCATGTAGAGGTGTTTAGCGTAACTCTTGTTGGTTCGTTTACCAGTTGAAAGAAGTTGAAGTTTTTCATTAAGTTTAATAGTCTAGTCGTTAGATTATTTTGTTCGAGAATGTTTATATTGAAATCCCCGCCTATAATAATATTTTTATTTCTATCTTTGATCATTAATAATTGCAAGAGCTTTGAAAGTGATTCATAAAACATTTCAGGCTGCCTCTTGCTATCTGGCCAATACAGAGCCACTAATACTACATTTATTTTGGGCAACTCTATTGCACATATTTCAAAAATAGACTCTACGGCTAAATTTGAGATATCAGTTCGCTCTTTGCAGTCTTCATCGTTTTTTAATAGAATGCATACGCCTCCACCCTCTCGCTCTGAGCGACAGAAACTACTGGCCAAATTAAAACCTTCAATACTTAGAAGTAGGGTAACATTGGGGGTTCTGCATCACAAATTCGCGCCGCTCGCTTCGCTCGCTCCGCTCGGTTTGTGCTGCAAAACCCCACAATGTTATCCTACCCTGCAGGTTTTAAACGGCAACCTGTTTATTCTGAAGTGTGTCTAATTCATACTGCACCTCTTTTCTATTGACTGATGACGACCTGAGCTACAAAATCTTATTGTACGCTATGCAGTTAACAATTAGTCTGCTTGACAGACATAAAATAATGAAAATTGTGTCCACTAAGTGATCAATAATTTTCATTTCAAGATATAAAAAATAGCAGCAAAACCTTCGCGTTTCGAGAGATGTCTTTACTTGATACGTGGTACGTGGTACGTGGCACTTGTTGCGACATCTCTCTCAACACTTAGGTTGGTCTGGTATGTGGCATATGGTACTTGGCACTTGGTATGTGGTACTTGTTCCCTTGCGGTTATGTCTAAAGCTGCTTTCGGGTTGCCCAAACCCTAATCACCTCAAGAGACAAATTTGCATGGTTGACAATGGGACATGTATAAGAGCAGTAGTAAATCGGGCCAATTTAACTAAAGCATCTCACACAGAACCAGTCTAACTGTAGTTTATCTTACACTTCTTATATACTAAAAGAATGAAAAACTTTGATAGCGCGATGTAGGACTTGATTCATTTTATACTGGAGAATTAAAGTTTTAAACCTGAATCCATATTATGATGACCCTTGGAACTCTGATGACAAGGTTGTGACGTATTTCATTCACACTGCATTTGTTTACTTAGAGATGTCGTAGCCATATCGTCGATTTGGCCATATCACAATATGGTCAGAAATGGCTTGACCATATCATGAAATGGGTTGCCATATCATGATATGACCTGTTTTAATGAAAACATGTCTTTTTAAAAGCATTGTTATTCAGCACTGCATGATGTTTTTTTGTGTTATACATGTCAAACTAACACGAAGACTATTCGAGGGCTTCGCTGCGCTCACTCCCTCTAGTCTTCACCTAAGCTACCGCAGTGTGTGCCCTAAAAGATTTAATCGATTTATGATATTTCACGTTTGGCCATATCGTGATATGGCCAATTCGATGATATGCCTACGACAGAGATATTCCTTATAAGTGTTCCATGTCATAATCATAACAAACTTATGCATATAAGGAGCTATCACGAATAAGGAAGGCGCTATGCGCTTTATACAGGGTGTTGATTTGTAAAGTTACGCCGAGCTCAGAGGTGGTTAAATACATGATACTAAAGCAAAAATAAATTTTTTTTTTCAGTAAAAATTAAATTAATATTTTTTTGATTTTACAAATATTAAAAAAACATAGAAATGTCGTCCAAAAAGTGTTGCACTGGGTGGATTGAGGTTCAGGGCGCGGGGAAGAGTCTATTAGCACTCGGGCGCGGTGACTGGGGGGGGTGTATCCACACTTTTAGGTAATTTCAGGAAAATTTTCAGATGGTAAACTATCGGCTCTGAGTCGGGTGTAACTTTACAAATCAACACCCTGTATGAATCCATTGCATTGAGAGCTCAACATAATTCAGTTATCCTAAACAATTGTCTCAAAAACCATGCTCTTAAAAACCCTGCTTACATTGAAATTTTCACTGCTTGTTTAGAGTGGACGATATTTTTAATGATGCCAATAAACCCATCAATGTATTTAAAGGTACATCTCATAACCATTTAAAAATTATGTTTCTAATTACACACTTGTCCTTATCCAGTACAACCATTGACCAAATTCAGTCAGCTAAGGCAGCGTTCATACAATGATTGTTAATAGTTGGAAACAAAATTGATAATAAGTACTTGAAATATACTAAGTATAAGGTTCAAAATCCTATGCCATTAGATTTTTTTAATTTTTTTTATTACACCGGTTAACAGTATTTTTTCCATTGAAAGTTCGATGTTGATGCACCTTTATAAATCAAAGCTTATAAATATTGATGCAACTAGATGAAAGCCGCTTTTCTAATACTTGCGTCGATATCTTCGAGTGAGCTCGTGTTTTGTGAATTAGTGCTGCTGAAGAACTGAAGACATAAGTATGTAAGTTTGATTTTTTATCACTTATGGATCCCGCACTTGGATACCTTGTGTCATGGGAACCAGAAACAGCGATAATACAAACATGTTAATCTCTAAGACCTAGGAAGGTTTTTTTTGTCCCAACGGAATTAGAATCCGAAACCTCTAGCATGGTAGGCAGACGTACAACCGCTGCGCCACCGAGACCGTTTTTTTTTTTTTTTTTTTTTTTTTTTTTTTTTTTTTTTTTTTTTTTTTTTTTTCATTCTATTAATATTTTAGGTGGTCCAGCCCATTTGATTCTGACGTAGACGAGGAGATCAGGAGCGAAGTTCAGAAGAAAAAACCTGCTGCGAAGGCGAAAAAAACTTCAACCCCTAAAGCGAAAAAAGCGGCGGCAATCCCAACACCAGCACTAACTGATGCCGGTTCTGAGTCGGATGAGGAGCCCATTCCTTGTGCTCAGCCCAAGAAACGGAAGAGAATTGCTACCTTCCCAGATTCCGAGGTAAGCTTTAATATTATTTTATTTAAACAACCATTTCTCATGTTTTAAACTAAATGTAGCATCTTGTTTGAATAATATTTTATGCTCGTCTATTTTAATTTTTTAATCATTATTTACTTTTATCTGTAGCACAAACATGTAAACATTCAAGATCTGATGTTTGTTTTTTATTTAGTTATCCAGCCGGGATTCGAATCCGCGATCCCTCGCATGGTAGGCAGACGCACAACTTCTGCACCGCAAGCCCCGCCCCTAATTTTATTTGTAATTACTTTGATTAACTTTTGATTAAAGATATACCAAAAATGTTTCGTAAAAACAATTTCCTCTTATCTTAATCCAACTTAACTCACAGTTTTAAAATAATTGCTAATAATAATTGATTGACATGCATATTTTACTAGTGAAATTACATTGACAATGTAAAATATATTTTTTTTAAATAATAGCGAATGCCTATTTCACATCTTTACAGGATGAGCTAGAGCCGATTCGTGCATCAGCGCTCAAGAACTTTCTTTCACGTCGCACCGGCTCGGGGTGTTCATTCCAGTCCGATCCTTCACGTCGAGGCGAATATTATGTGGAGCTACGGGTGTACAACAGCCGTGAGTTAGAGGGAAGCAAGTTAGGAGATCGGGACAGATGTAAATTGGCTTTGATACATATGAAAACGAATGTAAATGGAGATGCTCCCCTATGGCATTCGATTTCAAAAGTAGTTACTGATAGTAAGGAGCAATTCAAGGGAGTAAGACCAGTCATTTATCCTTTGAATATTATGTAATGCAAAGCTGTCGATATCCGAATATCGCAAGCGTAAGAATCAGCCTCCGTCTGTCATTTATCCTTTGTTTTTTTAAATCTTAATATTTTTAGCAACTTATTAACATAAAAATTCATGTAATCAATACAAGTCATTGTTATAATTTTTTCATCGTTCACATAATTTGATATTTTACTAATCTTTTACAACAGCAGTATTTGATTAAATAGATAATTCTCTTACCTACAGATAAAAATGGTTTATTGTCAAGAATGTCAAGCATATGTCTCACGATTATCTTCTCACAAGAAAAGTAGCATTCACAAATCTAACTGTTTGATACGAACTGAGTTAAGCAATGTTAAAATAATAGCAACAGCGTTTAGAAATAGAATAATCAGTTATAGAGTCAATCCTGAAAAAGAATATCTTGTACCTGATTTTTTTTTGTCAGATAACTATTCTACCGTTAGTAATCTTATAAGCACCCTTCTAAGAAAACATCGATCGTTAAAAGTAAACATAGAACTTTTTATTACATATAATCTACCTAAAGATAACACTCAATCTTTAAAATCATTTAACACAAAATATACCATGGTATTGCAAAGTACTGATATTTCCGTTTTATACCATGATTTATCAAACCTTTTGCTAATGAAGTGCTTAGAGTTTGAACACGCAGAGTCGGGGTGGACTATAGAGTCAGTAAGTCATTTGGAGATAAACATTGCGAAATTTAGTCCGTTGAAAGCAGGATCGTACATACCACTTCCGAAAAGTATTCAAAACACAAAGTCTTGTCTAAATATAAAAAATAATGATGAGTACTGTTTTTTGTGGAGCATTGTAGCACATTTATATCCTGCAAAAAATAATCCCAATAGACTTTCATCTTACCCTCATTTCTCTAACTTTTTTAACACTTCAGGAATGTCATTTCCCCCCAGCTTTAAATGTATTAAATGGTTTGAAAGACATAATACGGGAGTGAGTGTCAATATTTATGGATTAGATGAACATGGTAGTATAACAGGTCCTCTATACAAAACTTTGCGAAGACGTGTTGAGCATGTGAATTTGTTATTTATCAGTTGTAAATCGAAAAATCATTTCTGTTTAATTAAAGATATGGGAAAGCTCTTACACAACCAACTCACGAAACACAAATCACGAATTCATCTTTGTGATGAATGCTTCATGTACTTTAGTACAGAAGAGAAGTTAGCAAGTCATAATTGTGCAGGGATACAGACTGTTCTTCCTGAGGAAGGCAGCAAAACAGGTTTTTCAAATTATGAAAGAACACAAAGGATTCCAATAGTGATATATGGTGACTTCGAGAGTTTACTCCGCGAGTATTCAGATAAACATAAATCCACTCATGTAGAGAATGTGCAGGTACACGAAGCAACTTGTTTCGGTTATTTCATTTGTTGTAAGTCTAATCCAGAGTTAAATGATTATGTTTCCTACAGGGGTTCCAACTGTTCTCAAAAGTTTTGTGAGTCAATTTGCAAGGATTTGCTTCGTTTACATAAAATATTATCTGTACAAAGAGAAATGACTCCCTTAACAGAAGAAGAAAAATTAAGAGTGGAAAATACAACTAACTGTCATATATGTAAAAAATCATTTTCTCTCGAAGATACAAAAGTTCTAGATCATGATCACTTTACTGGGAAATTTAGAGGACCTGCACACAATTCATGCAATTTAAATTGTAAGACTTGTCCATTCATTCCAATAATTTTCCATAACCTTTCTGGTTACGATTGTCATCTATTTATTGTAGAGCTATCTAAAATATGTGGTCGCATTAAACTATTACCAAAAAACAAAGAAAAATATATTTCCTTTACAAAGTTTATCCCACTTGACAGACAACATACTGCTCAGCTGAAATTTGTTGATTCTTTAAATTTTTTGGATTCAAGTTTAGATAATCTCATTAAAACACTTGAAACCGAAGACTTCATTAACTTAAAGTCATTTTATGAAGATGAAAAGATGTTTAATTTAGCTCGGAGAAAAGGTGTCTTTTGCTATGACTATGTAGATTCGTGGGATAGATATAATGAGACCACATTACCAGACAGAAACAAATTTTATAACAAACTCACTTCTGAGATTATTACCAATGATGATTATAATCATGCTATGAATGTTTGGGAAACATTTGGAATGAAAACTCTTGGAGACTATACAGATTTTTACTTGAAATGTGATGTTTTATTACTTTCTGACGTATTTGAAAAATTTAGATTTATGAGTCTTAATCATTACAATCTAGACCCTTGTCACTATGTTTCTTCACCATCTTTAAGTTGGGATGCTATGCAG
The DNA here is from genome assembly GCA_949825045.1 of Argyresthia goedartella. Taxonomy (NCBI): domain Eukaryota; kingdom Metazoa; phylum Arthropoda; class Insecta; order Lepidoptera; family Argyresthiidae; genus Argyresthia; species Argyresthia goedartella. The sequence goes on from OX463828.1 coordinate 22,246,521, forward strand.
CTTTATACAGGTGTTGAGTTAGACTTAATATCAGATGTTGAAATCTATCAAATGTTTGAAAAAGGTATCAGAGGGGGTTTAGCTCAATGCTCACGACGGTATGCAAAAGCGAATAATAAATATTTATCCGATTATAAACCTAACATATCTTCAAATTATTTAATGTATTTTGACTGTGTTAATTTATATGGATATGTGATGATGTCAAAATTACCCACCGGAAATTTTAGATTTTTAAAAGAAAATGAATTGATCAATTTTAATGTCATGACGATAAGTTCTCATAGTGATACAGGTTTCATTCTTGAAGTAGATTTACATTATCCTTCTGAAATTCATGACAATCATGCAGATCTACCGTTTGCTGCAGAACAATTAAAGGTTCCATTTCCCCTTGGTAAAAATATAAAATTAGTATCCAATTTATTTGATAAATATAAGTATGTGATTCATTATGTACATTTACAAAAATGCTTAGAACATGGCTTACAATTACTTAAAATTCATAGAGTTCTTTCATTTGATCAAAGAGCATTTTTAGAACCTTATATAACTCTCAATACAACTCTAAGACAAAACGCAAAGTCTGAATTCGAAAAAAATTTTTTCAAGAAACAAAATAACTCAATTTTTGGTAAGACTATAGAGAATAAGAGAAAGCAGGTAGATGTGAAACTGATAAACATTTGGTCTGATTCATCAAATAAAACAAACAAATATATTGGTGCTGAAAAATATATAAGCGCTCCTAATTTTAAAAATTTGGCCATTATTTCAAAAGATTTGGTAGTCATACAGATGGAGCCCTCAAAAGTCATTCTGGATAAACCAATTTATGTAGGTTTTAGTATATTAGATCTAGCAAAAACACATTTATATAATTTTCATTACTCAGTAATGAAAAAAATTTATGACAAGAACATCCAACTATGTTACACAGATACAGATAGCCTTCTGTATCTTATAAATACAGAGGATATTTATGAAGACATGAAAAAACATATTAAATATTTTGATACTAGTAATTTTAAGTGTGACAATGTGTACAATATGCCATGTTTAAATAAACAAATTCCAGGATATTTTAAAGATGAGATGAGTGGGGATGTTATTTCAGAATTTGTGGGCTTAAGAGCCAAGTTGTATTGTATAGAGACAAATAAAAACTGTTCAGTTAAGAAAGCCAAGGGTGTGAAAAAATGTGTTGTAAAAAAATTGGATATTAATAAATATAAGGATGCTTTATTTAAAAACATAGAATTTAAAGATTCAATGTATTTTATACGATCTAAAAATCACTGTGTCTATACACAAAAAGTAAATAAGGTTGTTTTAAATGCAAATGATGATAAAAGACAGATATTAAATGGAAGTTTTAAAACATTGCCCTGGGGACATTATTCCACTATATTTTAAGAAATAACCTGCTGTTGTAAATTAATTAAAAAAAATAAACAAAATTTAACCATGTTATATCTAAAGTGGAATCATCACTTTAGATATAATGTTGTTAAATTTTGCGGTTTAACTTTGTAAAAATAACCAAATGAGGTTTTATGTATTTGTAGTTAATATAATTTGCTCCATGTACTGTTGATATTTACTCGCTTATTCCAATAAAATAATATTGTTTAACCTTATTGTTTGTATCATTTATTGAAACCCTCCAGTTCCTTAACAATGTAGAGCTTGTCTTATCTCAAATGACGCACCACCTCATTTCTCATACAAGCAGATGGAGTTTAAAGTGGAGAGGCATGTCATTTGAGCTGAGACAAGCTCTACTTTGTAAATTTTTATCTACTGAAGTTTTTATCTATCCTAGTTAAAATCTCATTAAATAAATTAAACACAAACTTTTAAATATCAATTTATTCACATTTACATTTACATGGGATATATTTATTAGATAAAATAGTATGAAGTCATCGTATACTAGAATAAGGTGAGATAGCTAACATAAATAACAAAAACTACTTATTGATATTAATTATCACTATTATCACATATTTTTTTTGAAATTTTTCTAATTAAATTCTCAGTCTCTTCGAGTACATCCTCATATAAATTTTTTACCACATATTGCACAACAACATTTCTATTCTTATTTCGTTCGTCTAGTGCCTCGATTTCAATTTTTATAACACATGATCCCGAAGCATTTTCTTTTTTAATAAAGGAAGCATCATTCAGTTTCCTTTTTTTAGGGGCAATGGTTTTTTCCTTCTTCTTGGATTCCAACCATGCTATCCTCCTATTTTCAGCTTTATCTAGCCAAGCGTTTACATCTTGACCTTCACCCCCAACACCGAACTCATCAATCAAACTAGGGTCCACAGCTGGGGGGCTAACATTGTAGTAGTTGAAGACAGAGTTCTCCGACATTTCTGAAACAACATTCACATGTTTTTTAAAACTTACTGCAGCAATGATTTGAAGTATAATATTATTTTTAAACAGACATGTAAAATAGGTACTCACTTGTAAATAATAAAGTTGCTTGAATAGTTTATTAGATCCTTGAGACTGGAAGTAATCCCTCAGAGCTCTAAGACACTTAGATGTGCACACTGATTAGGTTAAATATACACTGATATAAAATAAACTGCTTGTGATGAGTATAGACTGAGCGAGGGGAAGGGAGGGTTGTTTAGGTTTTGTTAATATAAAAGGAGATCTGCTGACGTAAGTAAAGATGAAACTTAAAACGGATACATTTTCTAGGAATTTCAGAAACTAATCAAACTTTTATAAGTATTCAATAACATAATAATATACATACATACATACATACATACATATGCTTGAACCTTTTCACCTAAGAGGGGTAGGCATAGACTAAAGATCTTCATTTGCTATGATCCTGGTATACTATATGAAATCTATTCTTATGCAAACAATAAATACACATGCTATTTAATGTATTAATAGCTCATTATGTCATCAGAAACTAAAATGAAGTTAATCAAACAACCCGTTTCTTTAAATATTTGTGAAATAAAAGTTGATAAAAATACTAACACTTTTAGACATAGCATTCTTTTACCAAATTCCATTCGCTGCATAATATGCGGGCCATCGAATTGTGGAAAAACAAATGTAATGATAAGTTTGTTATTAAATGAAAATGGGTTAAAATTTCATAACATTTATCTTTATTCGAAAACAGCTTTCCAGCCAAAATATCTATTTTTAGAGGAAGTGATAAGATACATTCCAGAAATTAAATTGTTCCTGTTCCAAGATGAAAAAAATGTTATTCCACCCCACGATGCTTTGACAAAATCAATATTTATTTTTGATGATGTAGTCTGTGAAAATCAGAGTGATATACGTAATTATTTTTCCATGGGTCGACATAAAAAAATTGATTGTTTTTATTTATCGCAAACTTACTCAAAAATACCTAAGCAGTTGATTCGAGATAATGCTAATTTATTAGTTATCTTCAAACAAGATGATGTAAATTTAAAACATATTTATGATGAGCATGTCAATTCTGATATGAGTTGGCATAGATTTAAATCAATGGCTACTGATATATGGAAAGAAAAATACGCATGTTTAATAATTAACAAAGATTGTGAGCTAGATAAGGGAAGGTACAGGAAATATTTTGATATATTTATTAAATTAGAATAAAAGGATTATATATTACTGTCATTAGAAAAAAAATACCACTATAGTGCAAGCTATAAGAACGAACAGAAGTGTACAATTATTAGTACTTTAAAATGGATGTAGATATAAAAAAACAAATAATAAAATCAGTAAGGAATATTAAAAATAAATTAAAAATACTGAAAGAGGAAGAAGATATTTCAGAACGTAAACAACGTAAGATATTAAAACCCATTACTGATCCGTTAGAGTCGATAGTCTCGATACATAAAAACGAAGAGAATAAAAACAATCAAATGGAAGCTTCCAATGAGAATAATGATGATTACTTTAGCTCATGTACAAGTGACACTAGTATGCATACTGAAGATGAATTAGATGATAGTATTTTCCATGATGAAAGGAATAAAAACATTACTTATGGTATAAGAAACGAAGGAGGCAAAGTACTAATAGGAAACGTTCCCATCGTAATAAAGAAAACTGAAGATAGTTCAGTGTTTAGTATTAAAGATAAAAGCTATGTCATTACTCCAGGTCTATCAGAGTTGTTGTTTGAAAATAAACCTAAGATAGATTTGATCACAGAACAAGATAGGTTACTATATAAAGATATTTTAATTGCTACTAATGCACATAGAAGAGGATTTATTCCATCAGGACAAATACAAGGTAATTCAGGAATAAAATATTCAAAAATAATTAAGCCTTTATTTCTTGAAACTGAAACAAAAAAAGTACAACAAGGTGGTAGTTTACCAATATTAAAAAAATATAAATCAAATACTGATTTAGTATACTGGGACAATCCTAATGAACTTATTGATAGGTTAAAACTTTTAGTTGCCTCAAAGAGTGCAGGAAATACCAATCATGATAATGAAATAATTTCTATAATAGAGGAATTAAAAGAAGCAGGTATTATTAGAGAATAAATAGAGCGTAAACTTTTTCATTAAACTAGTTTATTACTGACGGGCTAGCGATGAACATCGATAAGTTTGGACATCATGTATTTAAACGACAGAAAATGGATAGTCACTCAGATTATCTGATTTGTAGTATGACTGATGGATCTTTAAATAAGCTCCTTAAAAATATTGTAAATCCAGTAGATGCTGGAGATTGTGTGAACAAACAATATGTTGATAAGAATATAGAGAGCTTAGAAATTAAACTCAAATCAATAAACCAAAATCTGGCACAAATTGGATCAGAAATCAACAGTATCAAACAAAGTATAGAGTCAGTGAAACAGAAAATTAAAAAAAAATGAGTAAAGAAATTGTAGTGAAAGAAATACATAAGCAAGCAAGAAAAAATTTTCCAAGAAGACATGTTGTGATGAAAGACATTGATGATTTATGGCAAGCTGATCTAATCGACATGCAATCTATTTCTAGAGAAAATTCTAATTTCAAATACATATTGGCTGTTATTGATGTCTTTTCAAAGTATGCTTGGGTATATCCTTTAAAACAAAAGAATATGGAACAAACATTTAAAGCATTCCAACATTTATTTAGTAAAAATCGTATTCCTAAAAATTTGCAAACTGATTTAGGAACTGAATTTTACAACAAGAAACTTAAAACATTGTTCAATCATTATAATATAAATCATTACTCAACATATTCTACTAAGAAAGCTTCTGTAGTAGAAAGATTTATTAGAACCTTTAAAGGTATTATGTATAGATATTTTAGTTTAAAAGGAAACTATGTTTGGTTTAGTCATGATATTCTTTCAAAATTAATAGAAATGTATAATGGCAGAATGCATAGAACAATAGGTTTGAAACCCAATCAAGTAAATGCAAGTCATAAAGAACAGATATTGCAAAAATATAAAAATAATATACGTTTAGATAAAAGGTTCATACAAAATAAAACTATACTTAAGTTTGGAGATTATGTGCGTATAAGTAAGTATAAAGGAACTTTTGAAAAAGGGTATACACCAAATTGGTCGACAGAAATATTTAAAATTATAAAAATCCAGAACACAGACCCTGTCACTTATCTCCTAGAAGATGCTAAAAAAAATCCTATATTAGGATCGTTCTATATTCAAGAATTACAAAAAACTAGACATCCTGATATTTATCTTGTTGAAAAAGTCATAAAAAAGAATGGAAATAAGCTATTCGTAAAATGGTTAGGTTTGCCTTCTAATGAAAACTGTTGGATAGATAAATCAAAAGTTTTATAAGCAAAATATACAAGTTACATTCTCATTCTGATAATACCTCTTCGAAAAGAAACATCTTTTCATACAATTTTTATAAATAGTATTTTACAATTCGTTTAGATTACAATGGTGATGCAAAAATCAAAAACAAATCAAAAAAAATGTATTAATAAAAATGACAAAAATAATATCAAAAAAGGCACTGGAATGAAAAAAACTTTTAAAAATATAGTTTCAATTACAAAAAAGCATATAAAAAAATTTAAACCTCAATGCAAAAAGGCAGCTATCGAACTCGCCATGGCTGTTGTTAAAGAATTGGGTTCAGATTCAGATGAGTCTGTGATTACCCCGCGTGTGATACCTATCCCAAAAGTTGGAGGATTCTTGCCATTGATACCGATATTTGCTGGACTGTCTGCTGCTGGTGGTTTGGCTGGAGGGGCAGCTGGCATTGCTAAAGCAGTTAATGCTATTAAATGCGCTAAGGAACGCTTGAAAGAATTAAAACGACATAACAAGAAAATGGAAACACTGTGTATAGGAAAAGGATTATGTCTCAAAGAGCGTGGTGATGGTTTGGGAATTTATGTAAATAATAAAAAAAACTAAATCATAGGCTACCCAAGAGAGCGCTTACTAATATAGATTTACTTAAATATGGTCAAAACATTCCATTTTTCAGAGGAGTGTTTATGAGGGATGATTTACCTCAGCATCCATTAAAAAAGGAATGTGCTATTATGAATCTTGACAATTCTGAGAATGCTGGAACTCATTGGGTAGCCTATGCAAAATTAGATAATTATGTAGAGTATTATGATAGTTATGGTAATTTAAAGCCACCAGAAGAATTAATCAAATACATAGGACCAAATATATTTTATAATTATGATAACGATCAGAAACGTAACACATACAAATGTGGTCATTTATGTTTAAAGTTTTTAAATGCCTTTTGGGATCTAAATAAATACTGAGTACTTTACGTTTGAGTTCAGTTGTTGCAATGTCTGTGACTCTAACAATCGTTGGTAATAAATCTATTCTCCAATCTGAATTTACATCTCCTTTGAGTTTAGATGGTAATTATGAGTGTGGTTTATTATTTTTTTCCACATTCAATTCAATTCCTAACATACATGAAAGCAATAACGTATTTGCATATGGGAATAATGATGTGATAAAAATTCCAAATGGCATTTATGATTTATCTGCTTTAAATGAATATATAAAATCGAAAATGGAGAATTGTAACATTATGATTCATCCAAATAACAATACTTTAAAATGTTCTTTATTTTGCACTAAACCAATTGATTTTCGCGTGAAAAATAGTATCGGTGCAATGCTTGGATTCTCGAGTACGATTTTGGAAGCGAATAAATGGCATGATTCAACTCATCCAGTGAACATTATACCAGCGTCTGTGATACGAGTCGAATGTGATCTAATACAGGGCTCTTTTACAAATGGTTCACCTACACATATAATACATGAATTTGTGCTTAATATTCCATCAGGATATCAAGTTATTGAAGTACCAAAAAACGTTATTTATTTCCCAATAAAAAATAAATACATTTCATCAGTAACATTAAAAATTTTGGATTTAGAGGGAAACCTAATTAATTTTAACAACGAAAAAATTCAACTGCGTCTTCATCTAAGGAAAAGAAATGATAGTCTTCAATGATAATCATGATGTCTATAAAATAAACAAAAATAATAAATCTAAAGCCATTATCAAGAGCAACGTGAAACAAACCACACGTAAAAAGTTAAAAATAATTACAAAAAGTAATAAGGAATTTCTTCAAACTTTGGGGTTTAAAATATGAGTATTCTAAAAATATCAGATTATCCGCAGTTCGATAATTCTATCGAAAGTTATGAAACGCATACCTACAATCCCTACAATAATAGCTTTAATGAAAATGATGAAATAAGAATACCAATTCATCAGCAAGATATCTACTTACTACCATCATCAAGTGCGATATACATCGAGGGAAAATTTTGTGTGCAGGCTCGAGATCTGGCTGGAGTTATCAAAAAAAAAAAAGTTAATCTAACTAATAATGCAATTTCCTTTCTATTTCAAGACATTAGATATGAAATGAATGGTGTAGAAATAGATCGTGTACGAAATGTTGGAATAACAACAACTATGAAATCTTTAGTATCTATGAGTAGTGGAGAAAATAAAGTAGCAGCTATATGGGGTTGGAACATAGACGGATTTCATGATCAAGATGGTAGTTTTTACGTCTTACTACCATTAAATAAATTATTAGGCTTTGCAGAAGATTATAGAAAAATAATAATAAATTGTAAACATGAACTAATTCTCAATAGAACTAGTACAAGTTTAAATAGTGTAGTTACTGACAAAGATGACTCTGTTACAGTAAGTTTACAAAAAGTGCAATGGCGTATGCCTCATATCAAGGTATCTGACCAGCAAAAGCTTACTTTAATAAAACACTTAGAGAAAGACAAACCTATACAAATCGCATACAGAAATTGGGATCTATATGAATATCCATTATTACCTAAATCTACCAAGCATACATGGTCTGTTAAAACAACTTCACAATTAGAGAAACCACGTTATGTTATATTTGGATTACAAACAAATAGAAAAAATAATAATGTTAAAGACAGTGCCATTTTCGATCATTGTAATTTGAAAAATGTTACTTTATTCTTAAATTCTTACTATTATCCATACGATGCTCTTAATTTGAAATTTGATGAAAACAAGTACAATATATTATACGATATGTATGCTAGATTTCGTCAGTCGTTCTATAATCTTCCTGTAGACCCGTTGATTGATCACCTAACATTTAAAACTAAAGCTCCGTTGTATGTAATTGATTGTTCACGGCAAAACGAAAATTTAAAAACAGGACCTGTTGATGTACGTTTAGAAATTGAATGTGAAAAGGATATTCCGGATAACACAAGCGCATATTGCTTAATAATAAACGATCATCTGGTAGAGTACAGACCTTTAAGTAATATAGTACGAAAAATATCATGAAATCATCAGCTATTGTAGATGTACAAGGATTCAGAAGAGAAAATAATGAATTTATTATTAAAGAAATTGCTATCATTTGTGGTGATCAAGTTCAAGTTTTATTAATTCTTCCACCTTTTTCATTTCACCACCTTACATACACAGAAAAGATGCAAATCAGATGGATAGAACGAAATAGAAAAATTTTCTGGAATGATGGCTTCATTACCTATGACAATTTTTTAATGAACACGCAGCCATTCTTGGTTGACAAAACAATTTATTGTAAAGGGGTAGAAAAAGCGACTTGGATTAAGAATATATTTAATCATGATGATGTTATAAATTTAGAATACGTTAAATGTCCTAGTTTGTTAAGTTTGCATAAAGAATATAGATTTTGTAATGATATTTTAAATTGTATGTATCATCCTTCATTTTGTGCACTAAAAAATGTTACATGTTTAAAAAAATGGTGTACTTTTTTAAAAATAATATAAACCATCGTTGAAATATCTTTTTTTTATTTTTCAAATACCTTATTTCCTTTTGTAATTTATAAGAAATATATACGCATAGCGTAGGCGGCGTACCCGTCCTATCAGATAAAAAAAAACAGTAAGATTCTGTAGCTCAGATCGTCATCAGTCAACATAAGCAATTGAAAAGAGCTGCAGTACGAATCAGACACACTTCAGAATAAACAGGTTGCCGTTTAAAACCTGCAGGGTAGGATAACATTGCGGGGTTTTGCAGCACAAACCGAGCGGAGCGAGCGAAGCGAGCGGCGCGAATTTGTGATGCAGAACCCCCAATGTTACCCTACTCTTAGAAGGTCCTTTTTAGACGTTGTAATCCATGTTTCCGTAATACAAATTGCCTTAATGTTCTTAATATGGTCTAGGGTAGCTTCCAATAAATTGCGTTTATTCTTTAAGCTTCGCATATTTTGGTATAGTATGTTAAATTTTGACATTTTAGTGGGATGAATTGACTCGAAAAAGCTCTACATTAGCGTTTAGATTTTCGTTATTATTATACACAATCTCTTTATTATTATACCAATTGCTTATGTCATCAATTTTCGCTTTTACATCAAGGAATACCTGTTTCAATCCATTCTTATTCAAAACCCCGCTGTGAGGGTTAAACATGGTGTGGTCGTAGTAAAGGTTCAAATTAGAGTCTACTATATAACCGTGTTCATGCTTCATGATATCTATACAAAGCAGTTTATTAAAAGCCTCTATTCTGGAGTTGAAGATATCAAAATTTCTGTTCCCTTGCTTAAAGGTTGGCACGCATAACAACACATTTGTATGAGTGACTTTAAGTAGTATTTCTCTAATCGATAAAATTAGGTTTAGTAATCGTACCAGTCGGGTATGACAAAGAAATTAAGTCACACGCCGTGACGAGTTGCGCATTACCACCTACCTACCTATATTTGACTTGGCAAGAAAAATTAATACTCGCATATTACTTGCAATAATATCACGGCTGCACTGTTGTGACATAAATGTAATGGAATCATAAAACCCCTAAATTAAGTTTACTATGTACACGTAGTTTGGGCTACAGTCCAACACAAAGACTGTATTATTGTCTCAAATGGCTGTATTCTGTTTTGTGTACTTATTGTAAATAAATAAAAATTCCTTACCTTTTTCCTTTCTTATGACTTTTCCCAATTTTCCACAAAAAAAAACAACGACAATTCCTATGTAGGTACCATAATTGAAATTACAATTTCATAGGTAGGCTACACTTTTTACTTGCGGACACGCTGTGCGCAGTGCTTTATTTGTCGACACATTAAATTCACGAACTATTTGTACTGGCGAAAACCGACGTACTCCCACTTTGACGCCTTGAATTTGTATAGGAATTTCGCTCAATAATTGAATACTTTTAATAAAAGATCTATAAATCTCTAAGTAGAGTTCTTTGGCATTACGTAAACAGGTATTTTATTTTTGTAGAAAACTAAACAAATCATGCATAGAAGACGAGAAACTTGTAAAATATTGACGACACTCAATGCTATTTTACATAAACATAAACATTTATCTACAGGCACAAACATTGCTTCTGGCCCCTCACTAGAATACTCTGTGTCGTGGGAACCACAAACAGCGACATCACACACATATAAGCATCCAAGATCTGGGGATTTCTTTTCTCTATCCCCAGCCGGTGATCGAACCCGGGACCTCTCGCATGGCAGGCAGAGCCACAACCGCAGCGCCACAGAGGTCGTCAAATGGGGTGAGGAGAATTTCAGTGGAAATGAGGCATTAATCTCAAGACATCGCTGACTCGGCAAAACATTTTAATTTTAATATGGATTTAAGTGTAAGTCAGCGTGACCTTAAAAGTCAGCCATGACCTAAATTTTCTCTCCTTTATAAGCCATCCCTATTCAGACGCAGTGAGTCTCCAAACACAATAGGTGCCACCGACAAGCCAAATACAGCACTCGGCACCCTTGCGAGCAATCGATACACTATTGCTCTCGAAGAGACTCGGCTCTTGGATGTCGACTCCCCCATTTCATCCCGGTTCTCTCTGATATGTCTTTAACTAAGAAAATCATTGAAATGTGCCCTGTACTTTTGCTTTATTGACACAAAACTACAACAAATTGCAAAATGACTTGGAATGTTACAAGTATGCACATTATAGCGTACTTGATATGTGTAAAAGCGGCTTGCTGAAATTCTCTACTTAGCAACAACTTCAGGAGAATTGTGTTTGCATTGCAACTATAGTACTTTAACTACAGTGGGAAAATATACTTTGAACATGCATAATGCATATTCTGTAGAGTTTTGAACTTTAGTTGATGTTTGTAGTCTTCATTGTAAATAAGGTATTTATATTTTTTGGGACAGTATGTTAATGTGCGCGGCAATCATTAAATCTTTCTCACACTATAAACATTCCAGTTATGTAAACATTGAACTCCATTATATTTTTAACTAAAATAAGTAATTAAGTGTTTGCCACGTATAAAACCGTGAAATTCAGGAGACAATAGTACAATAGTGATGTGTTAGTATCATCAACTTATTTAATACAAATATACAGCGCAAAAATTAAATATATAGACGTGAACTAATTATACCTAAAGAAGATAAAAGTGACAATAATTAGAACGATTAATTGGCTCCACTACCAACTGTAATGAAAGTAATCAGTGAACAGTGACTTAGTAAAAACTCTATTAAAACGAATATAACATAATTCGATAACGGGATTTAACGAACGCTTGAACAACAACGACACCTACCACGAAGACTTGTTACCGCCAGAATAAGATGGTAGTGTCTCAGTACTAGCTGACTCTGGATCAAAAAGTTGCCATTACATTACGCAATCTAGAGGTCGACATATCAAATCCAAAGACTGCATAAAAGTTTGTTTTGTTCCCTTATCTTACTCACTAATTCAAAATGCAATCAGATAACTCTCAGCAAAACGTAGCATTGAGAAATGGAAGCGGAAATTATCAACACTGACATGAAGAAATTCTGAACGACTCAAATATTTCAGACATATCTGACAATCCTCTTCTGAGCCTACCAGATCTGTCGAATCGACTATGCGATTTAACAGAAGAATTACAGGAATTCAAAAATTTAATTCTTATATCAGAGACGCAGCTAGAAATTGTCAACATAGAACATTTTATTAAAGAAACAACAACTGGATCATCAGATGACCACCAACTTACTCAAAATACCTATCATATCTAGAACCCCTCAGTCTCAGGAAAAGAAAACTCCCATCTCGAAATGCCTAATTCTTGGTAACATATGGGCACGAGGTAGAGGAGACTATGAGCAACAATACAAATATGTAGATGCAACAGAGATTACAGATAATGCACAAAAAATACAGAACCAGCAAAAAGAGAAGAAGAAGACCTAAAAACCAAACAAGATGAAGAACGAAAATCGAAACAAGAGGATGAAATTAAAGTTAAACAAGATAAAAACCTAAGTTTAAAACGAAGTGATATCCTAAAAAGTACGGAAAACCCGAAAAATAATGAAAAGCACAGGGTCATGCTGTTCGCAGATGAAAGAGGACTTGCTGTCAGAGAGAATGTTTAAGATCTTCTGGGACAAGATTTTACTGCTACATCACTAATAAAGACAAATGCTACATCCGACCATCCGACGAGGTGTTGTCTTTCTGTTTAGAAATATGTAGGGACTACACTGAAGAAGATTATCTAGTATTTCTTCTAGGTACAAATGACAAAAACCCTATCAAAATGCAGTCGAATCTATACGACAGCATTAGTTTATTAAATACAAATTTTTTGCTTCGCACTATCTGTTGGACTAGTTTTCTTAATGAGAAAATTATGAACAAAAAGTTCAAATTCTTGTACACTCAATTAACATTGCGACCTTGGTAGACTTATCAAAACAGAAAAAGAATGTCAGTGATGGTGGTGGTGTGACTAGAATCCCTAGACAATTAACTATAAGTATATATCTCTATATATCTGTCTATAGGAAGGGTAATAACGTGTATAACTAATTTAAAAAATTATAGAAATCTAAACAAAACCAACAAAGTGTAACGCCTCATTTATATGCGGGAAACATACCAATTCGTAGCCCAAGACATAAAATAACTCCCGCTCTATCATTAGAGAACATACGGTTTTAAAAGATAAATCGAGCTTACAAAAGAGCACCATTCCTTACTTCTTCCAGAGAAACACTCAATAAAAACCGCTGCATATCACAAAATCGTAACCACACAATCAGATCTACCTAAAATAGGCACTATTTCATATTATTTCACAAATGAGTCGAAAGCCAGCTTCACACCCAATAATAACACACAGTTTTTTTGTCCCTGACAACGAAATATCTGACAAATGTACAGGTCCACCTTACCCAGATAGACAAACTAGTAATATGGTTAAAAATAATATTTATCATCAAAATATGTAAGGAATCACCTTAAGATGAGTTAGATATGTTCATAGATAGTCTTCAAATAAAATGACATTACATCGGTATTAAGGAACACTTCCTAAACAAACACATGGCTTAATTATTTAAATTAGGAAACCATAAGATGGCTGCCTATAATACTAGAGTCGCAATGAAAAGGGGTGGTTCACTTATTTTAGGACATGCGCAAAAATGATATGAAGAACTAGCAATTTGTAAGAAAAATAAGTGTTTCGAGGTATGTGGTGTCATAGATAAAGATACAAAGGCATGTGTTATCTGTTGTTTCCGAAATCCGGACCATGACACGTATGATGAGTTCATGGTGTGCCTATAAATCTTTCAGAGCATTTTTTCACAAAAAATTGTATAATTTGCGGAGATTTCAATACCCACCCTTAGTGATAATAAAGGCAGCAACAAATGTTTGGCGTTGTTGAAATGCTACAATTTTAGATATTTGATAGGTACGCCAACTTTTTACAGAAATGATGCTCGCTCATGCCTTTACAACTTTCTGATAAATCTGCCGGAAGAGTATGTTGAAGGTACGGATGTGCACCAGCCGTTATGAATAATTGTGGGTTTATTTTACAAACACTGGTATAACGCGGTGGATCATTGGGTTAATATGCGGTGTTCGTGATCATAATGTTTCATGTGACTTTTTGTTTTTATTTCTTTTTAGCTTTCATTTTTATTTTGCCTTCTGCACCGAGGTCGCTCGGTCACCCAAGTTCTAATGTTTAATTTTACGTACTGATGGTAAAAAGCTTCCATAGCCAAGAAAATCAAAAGAAACTAAGTCAAGTCTCATGAATACAGATATGCATCATTTGCAAGTAATATAATACTATTTATATTATAATAACGACTGCTTGCTGCTGGACATATCAGTATAGAGCAAAAAGCAGGGATTGGAGAGAAGGAGTCCCCACTTTGAAAGGAAATAACGATTGCTGCTGGCCAAATAGAGTAATTTGAGCTGTTACCCTTTCTGGCGTGGTGAACATTAACGGCACGGAGGAAAGGACGGGGGGCTGGGGGGTTGCCCCCCATAAATTTAAACAGAAACAATGTCTGCTGCTGGACATATGGACTAATTTGAGCTTTGAACCCTAGCCTTGTTCGACTTATGTAAGATTGCCCTATTATATTTTTTTAGTTATGTTGCTACCCGCACGGTCGTTTCCGATGTGCTTATACCGATAGGCCACGGACGCATCTTAGTAAGGCCATAAAGGTTTTAAAATATTATATTATACATATACTTGACCAAGTCCAAAAAAGCATTAGCCCAAAGATATTTTCAATTTACTGTAGAACTGGTGCAATATAGACCTTTTTAGGATTCCGTAGCTGAAGGGTGCCAAACGGGACCCTATCACCAAGCCTCCGCTGTCCGTCTGTCCGTCCGTCCATCCGTCAGTCACCAGGCTGTAACTCATGAACCATGATATTTAGACAGATGAAATGTTCACAGGTGATATATTTCTGTTGCCGCTATAACAACATATACTAAAAATAGAATATAATAAATATTTAAGGGGGCTCCCATAAAACATTTCTTTCAACACCACATACAAACTTATGAATGAAGCTGATTACGTACATGGAGTGTAAAAGTAGCCGCAACAATAACTTTGTAATTCACTCCATACCATCCCTACCATTGTACGGTGGTACGGAACTCTTTGTGCGCGAGTTAGACTCGCACTTCCGGTTTTTTATTTTATTGGTTTCACAAAGAGATTAAAACAATTGAATCAGATTCATGTAGGCATTTACGCACTTGGTCCCCTCAGATGTGAAGTACATGATTATATTATAAAACCTGATCAGCTATCACTACCTGTAGTGCAAGTACCAATATTATTTTGTGCCTTAAGGTTGTATTTTGTAATAACAACTGTTGTTGGTGTGGGAAATGCCCAAGAAACAAGAATTTAGTTTTCAAGAACGTGTTGAAATTGGTCTCTTACACCAGCAGAGAAACAATTCAACAGAAATTGGCCGAACAATTAAGTGTTCACGCTGTGCTGTCAAAACTGCCGTAAAAAGTTATGCTCAGACTGGTAATAACAACAACAGACCCAGGTAGAAAACAAACTACGACGGAACGAGAAGACTAAAAATTAATAAGGGAGGAAAAAGCCCTTTTGAGCTCCTTGCTGCTTTTTCTGAGGATTTTGTTTGTCAATTTTGTTTCACAACGCTAATTTCTCTATTTGTCCAGCAGTAGTTGTTGTTTCTGTTTCTGTTTACTTCGCGGGAGAAGCCGTGATCCAATGTGGCCTGTTCTGATGAATCAAATTTAAACATAAACATAAACATTTGCATACAGGCACATATATTGCTTCTGGCCCCATACTAGGATACCCTGTGTCGTGGCAAACGGCAAAGTCACACACATATAAACATCCAAGACCTGTGTTTCTTTTTCTTTACTTCCAGCCGGGGATTGAACCCGGGACCTCTTGCATGGTAGGCAGAGCCACAACCGCTGCGCCACAGATTTCGCCGAATTTCGAAGAATTTCGAAGAAGGTACAAATTGGTTTTCTAACAATCATAATTAATCATAACTATAAACACTAATTGGCCTTTTAAACTTTTGACCCCTCCCGCAAATTCTAATACTTTTTTATCTCATCTTAGATCTTTGGGACCCCTGGTGAAACATAAGTAAGGCGCCGAAAGGAGAAATATTTTCAACCCGAGTATATTGTTTAGCATGGTAGAGACAGCGTTATGAACTTGGGATGCTTGGCAGCTGATGGGGTTTCAGTACGTATACGCAGGTCGGGTGAACTAAAAAAAAGTAGATTGACGTCCTTGAAACGGCTTTGCATCCATCATATTCGAAAAAAATCGGTGATACCAATATTGACGAGGTGCAGATCCAACAGAACAACTCTCCTTGCTATACCTCAGCCATGACGAAGAGATGGTCCTAGCAAAACAAAATTGATCTTCTGGGCTGGCCAGCGCAATTGCCAGTCCTCAATCCGATTGATTATCGGAACAGATGTCAGTCCCTCTTAAATTTTCCCACACTTCCATACAATGCGCTTGCCTTTGGAGTTCTTTCATTCCGAATGTCCCACCTTTGAACCATCAAACTCCATAAGTTTTCGATCGGCTTCAAAGCCAACGATTTTGCAGGCCATGGTATCACGGCTATGTCGGTATGTTGACCAAACCAGTCACACACAGCTCCAGCCCGATGCACAGGACAGTGATCTTAGAAAAGATAATTGTGGCATATCAGCAGCTGGATAGACACATCGCATAATCACATAGTAACACTTGCACATAATCAGTAGCTGTAGCGCGTCCTGATATCGACACCAATTCACCAGGTCCAGCGGCACTCATCCATCCCCACATTTTACTTCGTGTATTGCATGTGTAAATGTCAGTATTTTTCGGGAACTGAGATATATGTTTCCTGACATACAATAGAATACAGTTTTCATAGACGAATTGACCATAAACAGTAAAAAATTTGATTTCTTTAAATAGAGTCGGCTCTTAATATTTGGGCCACCATATTGGTACACTTCTGATGGTAAGCCGTCAGAGCCAGGTGCCTTGGCATTCTTGAGGCGCTAAGTTGCAAGATGGAATTCTTGGAAGGTTTGTGGGTTAGATAGGTCGTATTTAACTGCTTAAAAAAGGCCTGGGCCGTTCGACCGTTAAAACGTGTTAAACTGCGTTTCTGTGATTTTAATTATTTAAGTGTAAAAACAGACGATTTCCAAAGTAATATGTTTACCAGTTCCTGGGAAATTTAAAAACATAATAAGTGCATATAATTATGTTGAAATCAATATCGGGGAAGCAATGAACAATGTGTAAAATTTATGAATACAAAGATCACTCGTTAAGTGCATGGTACAGATGGTCATGCGTTGCCTAGCGAATTTCACGGTTGCGCGAGCGCCATAGGCATCATCTTCCCATGCAGCACCGAGCCAAATGGTTGGCAGCAACAGCATGCTGAGTCACCTAACGGGATTATCACCACCCGGTGATCGAGCATATAGTGGACGCATACCAGAAGCGACCACAGAGTTGTCTCTAAGAGGAAAAATTAAAATGAACTGATTGTAAGATTATGAAGTGCAATGTGTTCGCGGGAGTCCTCTTCAACAGCTATTTGCTCAGATGTGTCATTTGTAAATGTACTTGTCACCATATTTACGCCAACATCACCTCGGCTTACTACTTAGGAAATCTTACTAACCTACGTAATACATTTACATATCAAACATGCAAAACTGATATAGGAAAAAGTAAAGACGAGGACCAATGTCCTATCATAAATGAGAAGAGCACGATAAAATTCCAGTCACTCCACGGGTATATCACTACTCCAAATACCATATATAGCGATTTCGCAAACATGACACGCAGACCTCCTCGAAAGTTATGTACTCAAGAGTCGCTCTTGGATATATTATATCAGAGCTTACCCAACATGGGTGAAAATAATAATTCACAGGAATTTATCACTTAACACAAGTAAATCACAAACTTCTTGCGGAAATAGATATAGCGAATAGAGAAATAGAGGTATTAAATATGGAAAAAACAGAGCTGAAGAAAGGTGTCATTTTTATTTAACCTATGAAGCTGTTGTAGCCGGTAGTGAGCAAGCAGACTATCCGAAAATGAATTTCATTCGCCTTAATACCGAAATATCAGACCTTGTATGATGCGAATGGGTTACACAAGGACATCCCCTTGGGAATACACAAATAATATTGTGCAGCATTTAGACAAGGCTAAACTTAAGTCTATATACCAGGAACACCCAGCCCTCATATACACAGAGCACGAATCTACTCCCTACATAACGCGATGAGTCACCGAGAACGATGGCAGATGCTAGTGCAAATGATCAAGGTACAAGCATCCAGCTGTCACATGTGCAAGGAGTGAAACCTCTCCTTGTGCAAGACGAAGAGTGCCGGACAACGATGGTGGATTCTACTGCAGCTAGATCTCGAGAAACCGTACATGTGGCATGCTATAGAAGCCTTGTGAATGAAAAAAGAGAATACTATATATATAAAACTAAAAACTCTTGATCAAGTGGTGGGATCATCCAATGTATGTAAAGACTTCACGAGAGGTGATTGTATGATTGTAAAAATGATAAAGATCCGATAAAATTGCAATCTTTGTTGTATCGGAACCTAAGTACACTAGCGAAAACAAATGTTGTGCTTTGCAATGTAGGGACCACTAGTAGACTAAATGAGAAGAAAGTTAATGGGGTCTTCCAGTTGATGTGTTCTCGTTTCTCACACGCCCCATACCTGAGCATTTATAACATCATTGTTACAAATGTCCAGGTACTCTCATATAAGCATTACTCCAAAAAAGCTCCCAAAACAAATTGTATGTAGGATTCTACTAAAGGACATCTTAAAAAATAAGTATAGATATAATCTGAAAAAATATAAAAAAAACAATAGTCATCTTTATAAATATCGCTATACACCAACGTAAAGACCTAAGCTGACGTGACTTCCGGATTTCTTCAGACTTCTAATAACTTCTAAAAATTACAAGGCAGAGACTTAAACTAATTTTAATTACCAAGGAACTTGCTTACACTCAACGCAAACGGAAATTTAACAAAAAATAATTGTTCGTTTCTATTCAAAACTAATAATTATGCATAAAAATATCCGTGCTCCGTAGTCTAATGGGTTTCACGCTTGCTTCTCACACAGGAGATGCAGGTTCGATTCCTGACCATGTACCAATGAGATAAATTAATTTATCTTAAGTACATTATACGGTGATGGAAACATCGTGAGGAAACCTTCATTACTCCATAGCCGCGGTGATGGGCTAGCCCCCTGTCACGAAAAATGGAGTCTTAAATAACTGGCTCAAAGTGGGCACAATTGTGCCTCTGCCACCCCGTATGGAAAAAGGCGTGATGCTATGTTATGTTAAGAATATCCAAAGCATTCTGCCTCATCATCATCATCATGCTCAGCCCACATCAACCCACTGCTGGGCATAGGCCTCTTCTCTACAGCGCCAATCCCCACGGTCCTGGGCCGACCGCATCCATTGAGATCCTGTTGACTTTAGTATATCGTCGGACCATCGGGCAGGTGGTCTGCCCACTGGCCTTGTCCCTCCCTTTGGCCACCACTCTGTGACTGCTTTGGTCCACCGTTCGTCATCCCGTCTAGCCGAGTGTCTCGTTTATCTCTACCTCAGTCCCGTTATCGGCTTACCTACATCTTCGACCTTCATCTTTTGTCGTATTTAAATGTTAGGCACGCGGTCAACGAGAGAGATACCCAACATGGAACGCTCCATTTCTCGTTGGGCCATCTTGATTTTGTATATAATTTGCTTAGTAAGCGTCTATCATTCCGCTCCATAGGTGAGGATAAGCAAGACACATTGGTTATATACCTTAATCTTCAGGCATTGTGGTAGTTTGGACATAAAGACTTCGTCTAGCATCCCGAAAGCAGCCCACCTGCCTGCCTGTTCTGCCTAAACGAGAAATATTAGAATTGACCTTATCTGAGTTATCGGAATCTGATATGGAGCCCGACATTCTATGTTTAACCGAAACTTTTGTTGAAACTGAAAGTGAGAAAAATATGAGACTGTGTAGCTATAGCAGCACAATTTGCCAGAAACAATAAAACCGACCAAGTATTAGTCGGATACGCGCACGAAGGGTTTTTTTACCATTATCTATAAAAAAGGCAAAAAGTAATGTCTATCGTATGGGAGCCCCCCTTAAATATTTGTTTAATTTTTATTTAATTATTTATTTTTAATGTGAATATATACTAAATATTCTGTGAATATTTCAAGCTTCAACCTGTTGCCGTAATCAATATCGCGAAAAAACGAGCTAAAAATTCACGTTTCTTGTATGGGAGCCCCATTAAATATTTATTGTGTTCTCTTTTTTAGTATTTTTTGTTGAAGCAGCTACAGAAATAAATCATCTGTGAAAATTTTAACTGTCTAACTATCACGGTTCATAAGATGCAGCCTGGTGACAGACGGACAGAGAGACAGATGGACAGCGAAGTCTTAGTAGTAGGGTCCCGTTTGGAACCCTTCGGGCTTGGAACCTAAAAAGGGACCTAAGGTTCTTGTAGTCGTATAAAAAGTGGAATGAGTTTAAAACCTAAAATTTATTGACAATCTCGCTCAACCTCAATATATTTGAATGTTGTGGCATTCAGCTAAATCATTGTAACACCTAAATTATGTGCATCTAGATAACATCAGAGGTGGAAGCCTTTATGGACCGTCTAGAATTAATGCTTTACACTTTAAAAGTTAAATATATAAATAAGAAGATTATAATAACCGTAGACATTAATATAAATATACTTAAACCTGACATTATTACTAGAAATGTAACTGGAATTATCAAAATATCAAATGGCATTTCAAATCACAGAACCAACTAGACAAGCATCGTGCTTTGACCATTTAATAAGCAATAAAGATCATGTCGTAGGAACAAACGTACCACTAGAATTGCCGGTTCATGAAAAAGCACAATTACAGTCATTGATAAAAAAAACAACCAGAGGCGACATTCATATATGAAAGAGATTATTTGGATGTGAACGTTGTAAAATTTTATCTCCAATCATTTCCTTTCTCAGTGGTATATATGGGGAAAGTAACCTAAACAAGGTTTTTAATCTGTTTCATGTTTTGCTTATTTTACGACCTTTGTTTTCCCATTATCAAAATAAAAAGAAACACACAAGGTAAACCAAAAAGGGTGTCTCAGGGATTTAAAGTAAGCTGCAAAACAAAAAGATCACATAGGTTCGCTGTTTACAAAAATAAAACAAAATTTAACAAAGCAAATTACGATCAATTCTCTTAACTATTCAAAAAAATGATTTTCTAATAACAGCAGATAAATATGTGATTAATAGTAAAAGAAAATGTAGGGCATCCTGAAATATGGTAAAAAAATAATCGGGGAGTGATCTATATTTACCACATTTTATAGAAAGCATTAGTCATGCGGGTAAAGTCATCAAAACCATTAGAAATTGCAAATAAATTTAACGAGTATTTAAAAAAAGTGTAATAAAAGAAACCATTTTTCATCATCAAATGTAATGGTGGTAGAAATAGAATTAATTAAAGCATCTTCCCGAATCCGTATGACAGTATAGAGGTAAATAAACTGGTTATATCCTTAAATAAAACGAATTCAGAAGGTTACGACGCCATTTCTACAAAACATATTAAGAAATGCTATTTTGCAATTGTGCCTATTGTGATCTATCCCATAAATATGTCCCATGTAACAGGGTTCTTCCTAGATAAACTAAAAGTATCCCTAGTAAAAAACCTGTTTAAAAATGGTGAAAAATGTGAAATAGGTACTGAAGTAAAACCTTTACACCTTTTTTATCAAAAAAATATGTGGAAAGCGTTCGACTTTGTTTCACATGATCTACTAATGTCCAAGCTCGAAAAAAATAGCATTAGAGGCACTAGATTGGATACAGTAATATGTGAAAAATCGATTCCAGTTTGTGGAAATATGTAGAATAAATGATAAAAATGTAGAGAATAGCTATAAATGTGACCTTTAATTAATTTAAATTAATGTACCTCAGAGTGGTGTTTTTAGACCTCTCCTATTGTTACTTTATATCATTGACTTACCCGAGGTGACAAATCCGTAAACGTAACGCGTGCAATAGGTGATGACTTTTCTCTTCATGAGTCTGATTTTAATGTTGTAATTATATGTATCATTCAATGGTTAAATAGTAATAACTTACAGGTTAATTTAGGCTAAACAATGTACTATCGAACCATCTGAATCATGACCCACCATAAGCTTATTTTGCTAAACCCCTTAAATGCAAGTAGGTCGAAATTCGCTTGAAGGTTTATTTCCTTGGTAACGAACTTGTTATCATTTGATTAGACACTGACATTACGATAGATCTTACAAGTTTGAAAGTTTCAAACGAATTATCAGGCAAGTGGGTCATGATTCAGTTGGTTCGATTGTACATTAATTTAAATAACTTTGACAGATTCAATAGAGACAAGACTTTAAACATAAATGGACAAATTCTAGAGGAAGCTTACAGTGTGTCATTTTAAGGTATTAATATAAATCGATATTTAAATTAGAAGACCCAAACTGATACAGTTAGTAAAAAAATAATAGATTTGTATTTGTATTATGTAGACTTCGGAAAACAACGAAGAAAAATACTACCCTAATTGCCTATCATGGTTATGCAGTCTGTTTTACGAAACGGCACTGACATTAATGATGCTTTTATTGCGTAAGAAATATATTTGTACGTGCTGTTAGGCGGCCTGGGTCGTTTGTCTTTTTAAAAAAAAACCACAAAGTCACTAACACTAATATTTATTGATCTCAGAGAGAATTACACAACTCTATAACTTCCCAATTTTGAGGTAGCAGAATGCTTTACCGCTTCCCGCGAGTGACTGAATCTAACTGACTAAAATACAAAAGAGTTAGAAACGACGAAGTCTAAAAATGATGATCAACAGTAATTCACACGGAAAAATACAGCCATGTGGAGATTATGCTCTATTAAGCTTTATCTACATTTTAATAAGGGTTGTAACAGCTCCCCCATTTTGACGGAGCTTCATCCCTTTAAAAATGAAGCGAAGTTCTAAACTAAAGTTTGTTGAAAATAGAAAACTCAAATTTAGGAAGTCTTACAAAACTTACAGTTAACACAAAAGTACAAAACGTATTATCAGAATTCACTTAAAAGTTAAGATTACGTCTAGAAGGATGAGGAACCTCGATTCCATGAAGTTTATAATAAGACTTATAACTAGTATGTGGGGCTGGCAGAGATTTTACAGATTTTTTTTCTTCATCTGAAGTAGAAACATCTGACATTTCAATAGAATTAGACATTTTAGCTTGATGTTTGACCAGCTTCTTATTGTTGCATTGATTGAATATTTGTATACAACATCTAGAGTTACGATTGCCAATTCGATTTCTGTAACATTTATAGAGTTTATACAAAACAAACAGAGATATTATAATAGTTAAAACATAAGTGAAACCTGAATAGTATCTACTGTATTTAACAAAGTGGGATTCTGATTGTAACTTACTTAATTCATCTTCTAAATTATCCAGTTTATGTGTAGCATATTTCAAGGACTCTAAACTTATTTTGCTCAAATTAATTGGCGATAAATGAGGTAGAGTCTGGTTAAAAACTTCTTTCTTACAACAGTCGTCTAATGTGATATCAAAAGTAATATCCAATGGAGACTTCATTACGAAAGAGTAAAAACTAGTTGGAATCAGCTGAATAGTTTTTGAAAAACCGATACAATTTTCGGTTAGTTTTACAATACCGGTACCAACTATGGAATAATCAACAATATTATCATCACATTTCATAGTAAGTTTAGTAGGGTTTGACTGTACATATATCCATTTGTTATTTTGAAGCTTTTGCCATATGCTTATTTGTCCAAATAACAGTTTAGCATTACATTGAGGAGGCAAGGACATTGTCACCTCCGTGAGGAGTTTTGATTCACAATTCGGATTAACATTACTTGAAAATATTGAGACAAGTTTACAAATGGAGTGGTTATAATTAATTTTCTTACACTTATCTATACTGTCCAATATAGCATAGTGCAATCTGTCATCACTTAGAGCAATGTAATTATCGGAAGCTGAATGAGCGCGAAAGTTCTGACATGTGAGTCATCATGCGGGGTAGGCAGAGGTATATTTTTGTAAACTGTGAACCTATCGGAAGTTATTAGTGGAATCTGCAAAACAAAAACTATCCTTTTGTTATAATAGTAACAGTTAAGTTCCGACACGTCAATTAGTGAATGAATGTTGTTTATATTTAGTTCAACAGGAAAGTCTAGTCTTTTGTTTATGTGGTTGCTGAAGATTCGCTATCTTCTGATATTAGACTGACGTCTTCGGTTTCAGATTTAAATTTCGACATTAATCGAACTGTGATATGTTAGACAAGTGTAGTATATAATTAAAAATCACACACAAGTAAAAATTATAAAATGTAAAATAGCATAAAAATATAGTAAAACCTTGTAGAAATATCACTGAAACACTTAATTTTATCTTTGAATTTTAACTCACAAGAACACGGTGATGAAGATCTCGAGTTTCATTCTCACGGTAGTGTCACGCGCAGGTAGTATGTGTGCAGGCAGGTGGCGCGCAGGAAAGTAGGCGCTAATGCAAGGCGCCCAAGGGTATCCAATGAATTGCAGGCTTTGCAACGCTCCTGTTACTATCGCCAGCAGATAACGTGCAGTTGCAGTTGACGGTGTGGAATTTTCCACAAAACAGAGTTTGTATGAAGACTGCCGTGGGAAAATGTTTTCTTGGATGATGGTGGTTGAGTTAGATCTGTGTCATCATCTACAGATGAGTAATGGTGCGGGCTCGAGCTGATGCTGAGGCTGACCGTCGACCAGGTTGGTGAAGCAGTTCGTGTGTGAAGATCGCGGGCTCACGCTACGGAGCGGAGACTAACCGTCGGATCACTAGGTGCTAGGATGCGGCTGATGCAGGCTCGACCTGGGGTCGAGTCTTACTGTCGATCAATTTGACGAAACGTGGCCACGGATTCGGATGACAGAGTCTCAGTAAATAAGACCTTCCTGTCATCGCACTTCTGACACCAGTTGTTAGGCGGCCTGGGTCGTTTGTCTTTTTAAAAAAAAACCACAAAGTCACTAACACTAATATTTATTGATCTCAGAGAGAATTACACAACTCTATAACTTCCCAATTTTGAGGTAGCAGAATGCTTTACCGCTTCCCGCGAGTGACTGAATCTAACTGACTAAAATACAAAAGAGTTAGAAACGACGAAGTCTAAAAATGATGATCAACAGTAATTCACACGGAAAAATACAGCCATGTGGAGATTATGCTCTATTAAGCTTTATCTACATTTTAATAAGGGTTGTAACAGTGCCATTTGCGGCATGGCCCCATAAGATTCTTGCAAAACTTTGTTCATTAATTTATATACAAGATGACATTTAATTAGCGGACCATATTTTTGAAATTGATAGCACCGATCATTATGAACAACTTTCCCAAAGAAACATATGGTCGCAAACGAAAACAAATATTTGTCCCTCAGTACATTGACCCGATCCGCTGATTACAAGTTACTATGGGAGGTCCGAAAATTTATTTCATTTACGACCATATGTTTCTTGGGGAAAGTTGTTCATAATAATGGGTACTATCATTCCCCAAAATATGGTCAGCTAATTAAATGTCAAGTTGTATATTTCCACTGTACATATATCCATAAAATCGGTCGGTCTTATTCAGCTGCAAAAGACAATGTTTGTATATATGGATAAAGACGAACGGATGTATATTACATAGATTTAAAGTATATTAAACGGATGTTCTAACAGTGATGAAACATTAATTTCTCCTGAGTTTCCGCGATAGGCTACCCCTCTGACAGGCAAAATAAGAATCGCATTGCTACTGTGCCTCTGCCTGTCTTCCACTCAAATAAAACCTCCTCGTTCAAATAAAATCAATTGAATGAAAGTTAAATTATTAACACGGTTATCCTTTATCCCTAACATTCGATATTTCGTATTTTTTTTTATTTCTTAGTAAAGGCTTAAATAATCATCAGTTCCTGTCCCAACCTTAGAGTAAGTAAGCGGCTAATGTCGTTAATCAATGGTCCCACACAATATGGTCATACGAGTACAGTGTTGCTACGTCGTTTATAACTGTCACTCTCTTCAGGCTGACGGCTGAAGTAACACTGACTAATGACTGTGCCAAAATTGATGCGATATGCGTCGGTTGCTTCCAGATGTTTTTGATGTTTTTGTAAGAAAAAATCGATATGACAGCGTCATCTGATTAAGTTGTCGCGAATTTAGCTAA
Source organism: Argyresthia goedartella (assembly GCA_949825045.1). Lineage (NCBI taxonomy): Eukaryota > Metazoa > Arthropoda > Insecta > Lepidoptera > Argyresthiidae > Argyresthia > Argyresthia goedartella. The sequence continues at coordinate 22,273,317 of OX463828.1, forward strand.
ATATAATGACGACCCGAATGGCCGAGTCGGCAGTGACCCTGCCTACGAACCCAAGGGTCCCGGGTTCGAGTCCCGGTGGGGGCAAATATTTGTTTGATGAGAACGGATGTTTGTACCCTAGTCATGGTTGTTTATCTATCTAAGTATAATATTTATCTATATAAGTAAGTGTATCGTTGTCTAGTACCCAAGATACAGGGAATCCTAGTTTGGGGCTAGATCAATGTGTGTAAAATAGTGTCCAAGGTATTATTATATAAAAAAAAAATGCACATAAAAAATTACTCCTACATGTCGTTGCAACATAACGCTACAACGTCGCACAGTGTCCCAAATCATGTCCCGTGACATTTTACTTTCGGAACACTTGTTGTTGAGTTGGCAGAGGCACTGATTTATACCCAGGCAATAAAGATCAATTCGAAAAAAAGGATATATCAATTTTGTATACCACACCAAATACAATATAAATATCTGAGTAAATTCATCTTCAAAAAACTCAAATCCATCAAGAAATGACAAAGTTAATAAAGTTTTTAAAAGGGAGTTTAAAAAAATACGCCGGCCCATGCGCAATGTTAAAACGTCACGAGCCACGATCGCCCGCCCTGCCACCGGCCGCGCTGCCGCCGCCAGCCTCTATTACTCGTCGGTTGTGTACTCTGCGTGCGTGGTGTGCTTTGTTACAATATAATAATAATAATTGTCTTTTACTCCAGCCGGAGCTATATACAAGAAAATAACAGATTAAATAACAAATTGAATTGAATTACAAATTAGATAATAATATAAGATTATATTATGTTGATATTGTAAATATTTCAACATTTATTTATTTGTCACAAACGTATGTAGTTACATAATATCGGGATCCTTAAAACCTGAACTAGGTATATCACGTGTATTTCAAGAGTCAGGACTCTTCCAAGGTTAGCTTACTAAATTAGAACTACAAACAATATATTTGGGGAATTTTAAAAAAACGTTAATTAAACGGTTGTACAAAACAGAAGCCATAGAACACTCTACACTAGGAAAGTCAATACTGACGAGTATTTTTTAAATTGTCATTTAAAGATTTGTATACTACTTTTTTATTCAATTTCCAAATTTGGCTTTGGTAACTGTGAATGAGATGAGCTTGGAATTATTATTACGATACGCCACGTCTCAAGAAAACGCTATTAAAAGTTTCACGAACATCGTCTCTTCCAGTAGAATAAGACCGTAAATATCACTGATTATAACGCGCATTATAATTACTTTGGATCTTTAGGTAAATATGCGGTATTCGTGATCATAATTTTTTGTCTGACTTTTTGTTTTTATTTATTTTTAATTTTTATTTTGACTTCTGCACCGAGGTCGCTCGGTCACCCAAGTACTAATGTTCAACTTTACGTACTAATGGTAAAAAACCACCTTAGCAAAAAAAAACAAAAGAAACAGTGAAGTCCACAAGAATGCAGGTATGCATTATTTGCAAGTAATATAATAATAAGATCAACGACTGCTGCTGGACAAATAGACTAATTTGAGCGTTCATCAGTACGGGGTAAAAGACGGGGGGATCGGGTTATGTTGCTTGCTCGCGGGTTACAAATGCAAATACACAACTCACAGACACTATCAGCTGACATGAAGTGAGTTGAAGGGACCTCAAAGAAAATAGAAAGAAGAGAAAAATATGGAGGAAGCCCTCATTAAACTTTGTAACAACAGAAAAAAGTTAATTATTTGTGGCGATCTTAATATAGATTTGCTTGTAGATACAACAATGAAACCACGATTTATAACTCTGTTCAAATCATTTATTTATGGCAGGTATTTCTAGAAATGACTAGGCAAAGCTTCGATGTGTGTGGATACCGCAAGTCTTGTGTTTATCATGACACCAGTTTTTCACCAGAACTAGCCAAACTTCTTATCGTTTAGTTCCTCAGCGATTACGTCCATTTTGATCTGTTCCTCTGCATCCATGCAGCCTTTTGATGCTGTTTAAAGATTGGTCAAAACCGTTTTCTTTCATCAAATAGCGTGCCTTGGTTATATTTTCCAGCCAACATTCATCTTAGGAAAGCTGCCCGAGAATTTTCATAATGTTCCTTAACTATAGAGTAAAGGAACATTATGAAAATTCTCGGGCTATAACTATAGAGTTCCAGCCAGGGAAGATGCATTTTTTTATTTGTGTTTTGGTACGTCTAGAGAAAGAATTAGTTGCTGCAATTCATATAGCGCGAACAAAAACGCCGTAGAGTTTATCTGTATCTCGGGTACAAGTATTGGTTTGTGTACTGTATTGTAATGTATTGTTGGTACAAATACTTTTTTGAGACTTATGCGGTACTTTTGGATATCCCTCCCTCTGTTTGGCTTTGGAAGCAGGATCTCTTGGTCTAGTTATCCACAGTGTATCTCACAATTGGCTCTAAGTTGCACATACATGGGTCGGTGATCCATCCAGTCCACAGTATAGTCTAAGTATACCTCCTCTATCAACCCTTCCATTGATTCATATATACAGTGGTCTAGCCAGGAGGTGGTTGAGTGTGCGTCACTGATGTAAGAGTAGCTTTCAGACAGGACCTTCTCAAGATCCAGAATCCTGAGGTCGTTTTCCATACAACATTTAATTAGTTTTCTTCCAAAGAGTCCATCGGAGTCAGCATTGAGGTCGCCCATTGTAATTGTATTAGCATTGGTTTTGTTTTGGTAACAGCCAAAATTTGCGATAGACATTCCATAAATTCGGGTAGTTCATCTGTATGGTCTCTTAGCATGTATGCTGTAAAAATCATTAGGGACGATGTCTCTTTTACTAATATCTCTATGGCCCCTACTTTGGATGTATCGCAGGTGACGGATCTAACTCGAAAGGACTTTTTTATTAGAATAGCGATGCTACCGTAAGGCCTTCCTCGTAGCGAGCCGCATGCTAAATCAACCGCTGAGTTACGCCAGGCTTGAAATTCTTCATGGACAGAATCAAGTAGTTGTATATCCGTATCCAATGCCCATGTCTCTTGAATTAGGACTATTTCGCATTCAGTACAGATATCTCTGATACATTTTAATTTACGTTTCAAGCCTCTGACATTGATGCTGCATATTTTAAGGTACTGTAAGTGTTCAAGCACAAACGAAACGCAGTGCGTGACGTCAGAGAAAACCAGAGAGTGTCGATCTCGCGAGGGGATCAACGCCATCTTTGAAGTTGGCTCCTTGAAGTTTTGAACACGAAATCTCGGCTCGCATCGCTGCACATTTATCCGCTCGAAACAAATACCAGTCGGCACATTTCGCATCCAATTCTATCGCGAGTGAATAGTGTGCGTGCACGTACCTACTCTACTACGTTAAAACCCGATACCGCGCGTTACATACCCACGAGGTTGCGCGTGACCTTCTGCTGACCTGGAGGATCCAGGCCCTGGTGCTGAACCTGCAGTCGCAGACCGAGGAAGGGTGGCACACCCCAAGACGCCGTCCAGGTACCTTGACCACTTGCTCCACCTTCCCATCTAACCTCAAACCCATATTTTCTCATCTGCTCATCTCAAACTTTCCCATTCTCATCAGCCCTGCACTCCTGCGACCCTTAGCGGTCACATTTTATGGTCCTTCGAGCCTTTTAACCCACCTATAATTCTAAATACAGTCCACTCTCAACAGCTCGAATTTCCATTATTTTTGTCCCGTTTTTTATAACCTTTTAATCACAGGCCTGTGAGCCCTTCCGCCCATTTGCGCTCAAAAACCCAGCTCGATACGTATTTACCTAGGTACCTAAAATAATTATATTTCAAAACATCTCATTTGTATTCTATTTCCCCGCAACAAGTAATTGAGTGTAGGTTGTTCACACATATAACCGTTTCACTGCAAAGTGAAAACACGATAAGATTAAGGTTTGTGGATTCCACAGAAAACGTTGTAATTACCTACTCCTATAATTGTATTTAACTAGCTACAAATAAGTAAATTTTCCGCCCGCGTAAGTAAATTTTTCTTCAGTTTCTCATTTACAAATACCGCATAGGTACCTACCTTACAATTCAGTTGCGACCCCTAATTAAGTTATCTAACGTATAGCGAGAATTTACAACAGTGAAAGATTGCATTAGTGTTGTATACCTTTGTCCTTGGCTATCAGAACAAACTTATTAATCTCGTATCCCCAAGCAAATACCTAAATATACATTGAAACGTCGAAGCAGATCATTCCAAATTCATTTGTCGGCCCAAGCTCTATTTCTAGGTACCTACTAAGTTGTTTACTTGTTGAATTATTCACAGTCGGCTCATACAGAGATATAACTACATATAATAGCGTAGCTCAGTGATACGTGTAACGTCGAAGCAAATCGAAACAAGTTATATTGTCGGCGCATGAGTTCTGTACCTACCTATAAGTACAAGCTTTCATTAGGCATTCAGAGATAATCGCTTCAAATAAGGACATAGCGGTATTTCGGCACATACCTAGTACAATATCCTTTTCTAAGTATTGTTTGTTGTCGGCACATTGATATACTACCTTCAGGGTACGGTTTTTCAATTCAGTTCCGCCGGTTGGATGGAATTGCTATCAGCTCAGAAATATTGTTTAATCCCCTTGAAATCTGCTTATTGAAAGTTTTGAAGGTGTTCTCGCATACATTATTGCTCACACATAATATACAGGGTGTTTCTCATTATACAGGGTGTGAGTTAGCGATACAATACCTTCATATTGGGTCATTGTATTTATAATTTGGAATCTGTTTTGTTGCTACATTTTTTTGTTTACTTAACTTGCGCCCACACACTTATCAGCTCAAAGTGACAAAGTAGTTGTTTACATATACATTTCGCCCGCTCAAATATTTAAAAATGCCGTCAAAATCGCAGGCAGCGAAGTTTCGGGAGGCCGTAAAAGGGATAACTCAGCTCAAAGAGATAGGCTTGGCAGTACTGGCCGGCGGCAAGGCCAAGTACGCATTGGCCGATTTCACAGCCCGTTAAATTAAATTGGAAGGGCTGAAGTCGAAGTTAGATGAGGTCTATTACGAGATCATCGACAAAGATGACGATGATGAAGTGGAGGTTACGTACACGGAAAAATACGAGTCCGCGGTCGAGGACTACAATGAGGTACTTGTGACGTTCACCAAGTTAAGTGAAAAGTCAGCCCAGTCCATAACTCCGCACCTAATCAGCTCACATACGCCCGCCGCAGTCCTGCCCAAGATACCGTTGCCCAAGTTCAGCTCAAAGGTTGAAGACTGGCCCGCTTTTGTAGCCATATTTAGGAGCTTGACCGACGAAATGTCGACAGTCTCGGACGCCGTCAAGCTGCATTATTTGCTCTCGTGCCTTTCGGGGGAGGCTTACAACATGGTATCACATCTTCAGCCCACCAATGATAACTACGCAACGGCGATGGACATTTTAACTAGGCGATTTGAGAACCGTCGTGTCCTGATCGACCGTTTTGTAGATATCATTTTGGGTTTGCCGAAAATTGATGCGCGCTCTAATATCCGCGCACTATTTCTTACTCCGCTCATCTCGGCTCACTCCGCCCTGAACAATTTGGAACTGCCCATGAAGGATTCGGACTACGTGTTCGTGTCCATAGTGGTACGTAAGCTTCAGGGCGAGTTACGTACTTTGTTTGAACGGAAGTACGGTTCCCGTTCCACTCTGCCCACACTCAAGAACCTCATTGAGTTCTTAGAGGAACACGCGCGTTGTATTGAGAATGAGTGGTCTGGCCCGACCAGCCACCAGGCCGGGGCCTCATCGCGCCCGGGTCCATCAGGAAGACTTGCGCAACTGACTCAGCTCGCTCAATCAGCTCAACCCACTTACACACACAAACATAGTAGGCCCGGCCCAAGTTACACCCCCCGTCAGCCCAGTCCCACGTACCCCCGCCGTCAGCCCAGTCCCACGTACCCCCCCAGCCAGCCAAGCCCACATTATAGTGCCCCTCAGCACACACAAGGGCACGCTTACTCCGTTCAACCAGCCCATTACCCGTCTACGGGCAATATGCCTTGCCCGTACTGCAAACTTAGGGGGCATAAAATGATTGCCTGCCTACAATACAACGTCCAGACAGTTGAAAACAGATGGACGTTCATATACGAAAAAAACCGGTGCAGGCGTTGTTTGGGACCTCATTTTGCGAAAGATTGCAAGTCCACAGGGACATGCAAGGAGTGTGGCAAAGATAATCACCACACTTCTCTTCATCAGGACAACAACTCACCCAACCATCAATCAGCTCATCACTCAGCACATTACTCGCCTAAATCTCTCTCACCCAAGAGTTTGCGGCGCACGTGACGCGAACTTCTACCCCACGACCCAGTCCACCTCAATCACGATCGCCCAGTAGGTCTCGAGTAGGTCGTTATGAAGCATGACTACCTACAATCACCGAGCACAATGAGAGCATAGAATCTGCACATCCACCCGCCCATATCACACATACATCCGCCCAACAAACACAATCCGCTCACCCAAACTCACACTTACCCACACATACAAGGCCTTTGCATACTTATACAGCACATTTCCGGTCGACGAAATCGGATGCATTAGACACTCACTCAGATACTACTGAACATGTAGGACACATTATCAACACGCCAATTTTATTGCCAATCGTCTCGCTAAAGATAGCGGACGTACATGGCCAGTTTCAATCAGCGAGGGCGTTATTGGACTGCGGTTCAATGTTAACTTTAATTTCTCAGCGCATGGCCCGAAATTTAAAATTACCGCTAAAACCCTCGTCACTAAAAATAACAGGAGTTGGCGATCAGCACACACAACAGTCGTCTATAAAAACTGCATTAAATCAAATTCTTATATTTAAATCGATTTAAAACAATTTAAATCCTATCAAAATATTAGGAGCGCATAACTCCAAAGTGCTCTCCGCTGATACAAATTCTCGCGCCACAACTCCTGCCGCGCGTCCGTGTTCACAGTCACCAGTAGTACGCAAGCCCCACCCACCTACGAGGATCTCATTCACGGACGAAGCAACGTCTCCTGCGCGTGAGTACAACTGCAGCGCCACTACTCCAGCAGCTACGCACTTACTGATCGTACGCGCCGGGTAGTACGCAGGCCCCGCCCACCCACGTGGACCTCATTCATCATATCACATCGCACGCAACCACCTGCTGATTGCTGCGGCCCTGGTACCTTGCCGTCGTCGCATTGACTAAACAGGCTGCGTGGGGCGACACTGATCACTGCTCGTGAGTCTCGTGCGTGCATGACCGAAGCCGGCTAGCCATCTCCTATACCTCGCTCCGGCCGGCCCTGGTACTCCACCACGCTGACCACCTCCGAGTTTATAAATCTTGATCACGGAGGGCACAAGTATCTCACGATGGCATGCAAAATATGTAATCTTGACATCGCCACGATCGAATTAATGAAATGCGTTGCCTGCCAGTGCGCGTTCCATTTCAAATGTGCTGGAATGTCTGAATTTGATTTTAAACGTATATTGCCTATGAACAAAGGCAAATGGAAATGCGCTGAGTGTAAATCACTGAAAAAATACGTCACCCCACCACCGGCACTTGCACGGTCGGCCTCCCCCGTGGTAACAGCTATAGACTCACCTAGCCATGCCTCCATGATAAATGTCGATTCCGCTGCATTAACCTCATATTTCGACGCTAAATTTGAAGCGTTACGCAATGATTGGAAGTCTGATATCAATGCGGCCCTCGCCAATATCCACAATCAAATAAAGGCTGCTGTGTCCTCGGAAATTAAAGAAGCTATAGAATCGCTTAAGGATGAGTTTAGCGCCACAACCGACTTCCTGGCTGCTGGGCAAGAAGAGTGTAAGAACGAGCAGCTAGCTTCTAGCAAAAAATGCGTTGAGCTCGAAAAACAAATCATCCAGCTCCAGCAGGACATCGGAAAACTACAGCATCGTGTGGTGGCATCAGAAAAACTCTCCCGGAGCCTCAATCTAGAGCTTCACGCAGTACCCGAGCGCAACAACGAAAATATCGTGCGGCTTTTCAAAGACCTGTGCGAGGTGATCAATGCTCCGATTACTGAACACGAAATTAGATCATGCCGAAGAATTGCAAAACTGGACAGTACTTCACCCAGACCCCGCACCATACTGATTACCTTGCCGTCCGAGCGTCACCGTGACAACATAATATCCGCGGTGAAGAAATATAACAAGGATCACCCCCAAGCTCACATCAGCTCGAACTTGATTGGCGTATCAGGAGCAGACGAGTCGATCTTCGTCGCGGAGCACCTGTCGCCGGAGGGTAAAGACCTACACGCAGCTGCGAGAAAATACAAGGCCCTTGGTTATAAATTTGTATGGGTGAAATTTGGAAGAGTTTATGTCAGAAAAGACGAACAGTCACCACATATACATATAAAGGACAAGTCTACTCTTGAAAAGCTGCCTATATATAGGTAAACCTTATCTACTCTAATTACTCGTATATGTTACTTTAGCTAATTGATATCAGTTTTCTCTTCCATGCGTATATTTTATCAAAATGTCAATAGAATAAGATCTAAACTAAACGATGTTTATCTCAGTCTGCTTAATGATGACTATGACATAGTCTGCTTGACCGAAACCAACTTTGATAGCGGCATTTACACGAGCGAGGTGATAGATGATAGGTACGTTGTTTTCCGTAGGGACCGCGAATCCACTACCTCTTCGAAACAGTCCGGTGGTGGCGTATTACTTGCAATAAAAAGCACTTTCATGTCACGAGGCATCAGGATATGGAGACCTCTCTTGAAGATCTCTGGATAACGATGAGGACTGGCAAGGCCGGACTTTCCCTCGCAATTTGTCTCGTTTACCTGCCAGACTACCTCAAAATTGATGAGTTTAGGACTTGGATCGATAAATGTTCCAATAACCTGCTTGCGGACACTAGCGACTATAGAACTAAAACCATAATTCTGGGCGATTTCAACCTTCCAAACTTGCAATGGTCACCTGACCCAGCCTCCTCGTACAGCTTGATCAACACAGCCCCACTTGACTCCAAATCCGAGCTGCTGTTCAATCTAATGGCACTTGGTAACTTAAGCCAATGTAACAACATATGCAACGCCAACAATAGGATACTGGACCTATTCTTAACAGATTACCCTAACTTGACCCTGACTGAATGTGACGCCGTATCGCGAGTTGACAGGCACCACCCGGCATTCGTGGCTGAACTGCTGGATGTACCCAAGCCCTTAGTCTCAAAGCCCAAAAAAACACTTAACTACCGCAAATGCAACTTAGCTAAGTGTAACCAAGCCCTTGATTGCATTGACTGGCCCATGGTATTAAGTAACTCTGATGTAAACGTAGACCTAGCGACATTCTATACCACTTTGAATGACATAATCAAACAAAATACCCCCCTTAAAAGAGTTGGTGACAATAGGCACCCCCTCTGGTTTTCAGAATCTCTAAAAGCTTGTATCGATGAGAAAAATAAAGTTCACAGACGGTACAAAAAATATCAGAATCCCCGGGATTATGATGAGTTCCAAATGCTACGAACCAGATCCAAAAAACTTATTAAGGACTGCTACACATCGTTTCTGAGTAGTGTCGAAAACTCCTTGTGTGACACGACAAAATTATTTTTTACCTTCGTCAAGTCTAAAAAAGCAAACAACTCTCTCCCTGAAACTATGTACTTCGGCAACAAATCCGCACGCGGTGGGCTAGAGGTGTGTAATTTGTTCTCCGAATATTTTGCGTCAGTTTTTGAGAAGGACGACATCGATCACGATGGTGACTGTGAAGACTTAACCAACGTCGGTGAATGTAACAATACCCTAGCCAATATGACTATACCTCAAGATGCAGTTCATAGAAAGTTGCTGACTGTAAATGTCAATAAGGGAGCTGGTCCTGACGGGATTCCCCCCTACTTCATTCAATCATGTGCCGGTGCTCTATCTATACCTCTTACGATCATCTTCAACAAGTCGTTCAGCACGAGCACTTTTCCAAATAATTGGAAATTGGCGTATGTTGTGCCTATCCATAAATCGGGTGATATTAGCAATTGTGGTAACTATCGCCCCATCAGCATATCATCATGCTTCGCTAAGGTGCTTGAGTCGTTCGTCTTCGATGTGCTCTATAGCCATGTCAAGCCACGTATTGTACCTGAGCAGCACGGCTTTGTCAAGGGAAAATCAACTGTCTCCAATCTGCTCGAGTACACAAACTACCTGTGTACGGCGTTCAACGACCGCTGCCAAGTGGACACAATCTACACAGATTTGCGTAAAGCTTTTGATAAAGTAAACCATCGTATTCTTTGTTGCAAACTATCACTATATGGGGTGCACGGAAACTTTCTGCGCTGGGTGGAATCATATATCAAAAACCGTAGCCAAATAATAGCGCTGAAAGGGCACTTATCGTCTCCAGCTGGAATCCCCTCTGGTATTCCGCAAGGATCTCTACTAGGGCCTTTATTCTTCATAATTTTTATCAATGACCTGGTGATAAAATTCAATAGTCCTTGCTTGTTATACGCTGACGACCTCAAAGTCTTTACACGTGTCCGTACACAACGCGACTGCACAACCCTTCAGGAAGACTTGAACACACTGTCCCACTGGTGCGCAGACAACCGCATGTTTTTGGCTGCTGACAAGTGCTTCGTAATTACGATGACCCGTAACCACAATCCTGTCCTGTCCGATTATACCATAGGGGATGTAACGCTGCAAAGAAAACACGAAGCCTGTGACTTAGGCGTTATTTTCGACGACAAACTAAGTCTTAATCAACACTGCTCAGCCCTAGTAAAAAAATGTAACCAACTTCTTGGATTCATTTCAAGAGTAACTAAGTCCTTTAAGAAATCAGAGAGTCTCATTCTGTTGTATAATGCCCTTGTCCGCTCCAGATTGGAATATGCGTCTGTCATTTGGTCACCATTTTACAAAACCCACATCGATCATGTTGAGTCAGTCCAGAAGCGCTTCCTACGCATGCTCTGCGCGCGTCTCGGTCTTCGTCGCGCGGTCAAGTCTTACGATAAAAGATGCGAACGTTTCTCACTGGAATCCTTAGAGTCGCGTCGTAGACTCCAGGATCTGATCCATCTTCATAAAATAATAAATGGAGCAATAGTAACTTCTACTCTCTCAGAAATCAACTTTCAAGTACCAAGCAGGTCAGTCAGAATACCGCGTCCTTTCTTCATCCCAACATGCAGGTCGAACATCAGCGCCAATAACCCCATGCTTCGAATGTGTCGTCGCTACAATGAAGTTGTGGCCACCGAAGATGATGTTCCTGACATCTACCACGTCTCGTTGCCTTGCTTTAAATATAAAATGCGCAAAATCCTTAAGCAGGTATGATAAATCATTGATTGTACCAGATATCGATCATCTTTTATTTATGTTTTTAAATTGTTTTTTATTTAGTTTTTTTAGTTCGATTTCATCTCTTAAGTGTAGAAAAATAAATTAAGTTTTTCCAATAGTTAAGTAGGTAATCTTTCCATTGTATGTAGTTTTTGTTTAGTTAGTTCTAGATTTACCTTACACCATGCTGTGTACACATACTTTTGGCGCTGGAGACAGCCCCTTTTGTACTTGTTTTGCTGCTGTAATTTGATGTATTATCTCTAGTGCTGTTTTGTGTACCTAATATAATAAATAAATAAATAACACTCAAAGGCATAAATTACCATTGTATGTAGGCCCACAAACCGTGACACGCCTACAATTACAGCCACAGCCCACATTTTGAAAAATGTTACTGGATACCTACCGCTCGAGAAGGTGCCAGATCTCATACACACAATAGGCCAACCACCGATTCCCCTCGCAGATTGAGGATATCACACACCAGCTCCGGTTGATCTCATACTCGGCTCAGACGTTTTAGGTCAGGTGTTGGACGGGACTAAGGTATCGTTGGGCCCCGGGAAGCCTATTGCCTTCGGCACGATTTTTGACTACACATTAATAGGTCCGATTGAAAATCTTTACATATCACCGGTCAAATCAGTAAGCTCACTCCACACTATCGGCAATCACACAGATCCCAATCCATCCGCTCATGATATACACAAAGACCTAGAAAGGTTTTGGGAGTCAGAGGAACCCCAAGTACACAAACATACCAGTCCATTGCAAGACCAGTGCGAGGAAATCTTTCGCAACACAACAAAACGTGAGCCTACAGGCCAATATATGGTCACACTACCATTTCTGCACAACGCACCGACATTAGGTAACACACATGCAATTGCACTACGCAGGTTTTTCAATTTAGAGAAAAAGCTGCAATCAAACCCGCTCTTTCACTCAAAATACCTAGACTTCATGACAGACTACATAAGGTTAGGCCATATGTCGCTTGGCCATCCCAACACATTCGCTCATAAACCGCACTTTTATATACCACACCACGGCATATTTAAGTCAGGTACAGAAAAGCTACGTTGTGTATTCGACGGAAGCTGCAAAAGCTCAAATGGCATAAGCTTAAATGAATGCCTTCACATAGGCCCAGCACTTCAACAAGACATTGTTGACATCATCATGTCATTTAGAACTCACTCGGTAGTATTTAGTACTGACATCCGAATGATGTTCAGGAATATTCTCATTCGCCCAGAACAAAGACATTATCAGCTCATTCTATGGCGGTCGTCACCCGACCAGCCCCTGCTCACTTATGCGCTCAATACCGTCACATACGGATTACGGTCCAGTCCTTATCATGCTATTCGTACTCTGCTCCAATTAGCTGATGACGAAGGTCATCGTTACCCTCATGCTGCTCATATTATACGCAGTTCAATTTTCGTCGATAACATACGCACAGGTCATGACTCTGTGGAATCTGCTCAGGCACTTCAAAATGAACTCATTGATTTATTGGCCCTAGGTAGCTTCCAGCTCAGTAAATGGACCTCAAACTCACCTCAGCTCCTTGATAGATTCCCTGATGATCAGTGTGACATGCCCAAAGATTTCAGCATCACTTCCGACTCAACTTCAATTAAAGTATTAGGCATACAGTGGATCCCTCAAACTGACGAATTCACTTATCGCATTTCTCTACCCCCCATAACAAAAATTACAAAACGATCAATCCTCAGCACAGTAGCTTCTCTTTATGACCCAAATGGTTGGGTAACCCCCACAGTCTTCCGCGCAAAAATACTTCTTCAGAAGTTATGGCTTCTCAAAATAGGATGGGATGAACCCACTCCCTCAGAAATCCACACAGAATGGCAGCAAATTTCGGAAGATCTTCTTCAGCTCTCAAATATTCATTTACCTCGGCCCATTTGTAAACACAAGTCCACGTCCACGTACTCGCTTCATGGATTCGCAGACGCCTCCATAGCTGGTTATGCAGCTGTCATTTACCTGCATGAACTCGACGCAAATGGACATGTCACCGTACTTCTGATCATGGCCAAGTCAAAGGTGGCACCAATTAAGAACCACCTCACCATTCCCAAGTTGAAGCTTTCAGCTGCAACCCTCTTATCTCAGCTCATGACTAGAGTGTCGACCCACCTTTCGGCTCACATTACTATCGCACATCACACATGTTGGTCCGACAGCACCATGGTATTGGCATGGCTCAATACGCCCCCTCATCGGCTACAGATTTTTGAAGCCAATCGAGTGGCTAAGATCGCTGCTAGCGCGACCCGCCTCATGTGGAGACATGTGCCCACAGACCTGAACCCTGCCGACTGTGCAAGCAGGGGAATGTCGGCTCAATCACTCTCACAACATGAACTGTGGTGGTCTCCCAATTGGCTCAAGGAGCCTCCTTGCGCCTGGCCCATGATGCCACCATCATTAGGCCATCATGCTGTTCCAGGTCTTAAACCAAAAAAGGTATCAGCTCACATAGCGGTCCCAGATCTTGATCTGGATTTGCTTACTCGATTCAGCTTACTGGACAAGCTCGTCGGAGTGACGGCTTGCATCCAGAGGTTCATATTCAACGCCAAGCACGGCTCAGACGCACGGCGTGCTGGTCCGTTGACAGCAAATGAACGTAGGGAAGCTCTAATGTACTGGATCTGCTCAGTTCAGCACAATGAGTTCGCAGAGCAAATTAACCGGTTGCAGACCGGCAAGATTTGTCTCACGCGTCTCCAACGTCTGTCACCATTTATGAAAAACGACCTCTCGGAGGCCGACTCTCTCAAGCGTCAATTAGGTACGACGCTCAACACCCACTCATTCTTCCCAGCTCAAGTCCTCTAGTGGATCTCATTATTGACCATTACCACAAAATACACTGCCATCCTGGCGCTGACACATTATACGCAATCTTACGCCAGCAATTCTGGATTCGCTCCGCCCGCCGTATTATCAGACACCACGTATTTCAGTGCATCAGATGCTTCCGGTGTCGCACTCAAACTACCTGACCTTCCAGTAGATAGGGTCACCCCTCAACCCGTATTTAGCCAGGTCACGACCGATTTTGCCGGTCCGTTTCTCGTTAAATCCAGCACTCTGCGCAACGTAAAGCTCCTAAAGGCATACTTTTGTAATTTTGTTTGCCTCACAACGAAAGCGGTTCATTTAGAGGCCGTCTCTGCCCTTACCACGGAAGCGTTCTTTGCGGCATTACAACGATTTGTATCCGGTCGTGGGACGCCGACTCTCATTAGAAGCGATTGCGGCACAAACTATATAGGCGCTAGAAATCAGCTCAGGGAGGTCCAAGAATTTCTCAGCTCAAATAATGATGCAATCACTCATAAACTCGCTACTCAACAGATAACTTGGTTACTGAACCCCCCAAAGGGACCATGGTTCGGCGCACTGCACGAAATAAATGTGAAATCCACCAAACAACTGTTCTATCGTGTCATAGGTGAACAGCACCTCACATTTGAAGAATTTTCCACTCTCTTAGCCAGAATTGAAGCTGTGCTCAACTCAAGACCCCTCTGCCCACTCTCGTCCGACCCTTTGGACTTTGAACCCCTCACTGCGGGACATTTCAGTATAGGACGCCCTCTTACCGCTCTACCCGAGCATTCACTCGATACTAAGCCCATCTCAGCTCGTAGACGTTTTCAGCTCATACAAGCTCTCTCTCAACGCTTCTGGATCCTTTGGTCCACCTCATACCTCCATACCCTCCAAACCCGCTCCAAATGGCTCTCCCCTTCCTCACCTCCTCAAGTCGGTGAACTGGTACTCATCAAAGAAGATGGCCTGCCTCCGCTACAATGGAAGATGGGAAGAATCACCCGCACAATACCCGGAAAAGACGGAGTGGTACGAGTGGTGAACCTCGACACAGCCCAAGGAAACCTGAGAAGGCCTGTCTTCAAGTTAGCCAGGCTCCCAACAGATTCAGCTCAAGAATAACCTCAGCTCCGCCCGCCCAGGATGTTCACGCACAAACGAAACGCAGTGCGTGACGTCAGAGAAAACCAGAGAGTTTCGATCTCGCGAGGGGATCGACGCCATCTTTGAAGTTGGCTCCTTGAAGTTTTGAACACGAAATCTCGGCTCGCATCGCTGCACATTTATCCGCTCGAAACAAATACCAGTCGGCACATTTCGCATCCAATTCCATCGCGAGTGAATAGTGTGCGTGCACGTACCTACTCTACTACGTTAAAACCCGATACCGCGCGTTACATACCCACGAGGTTGCGCGTGACCTTCTGCTGACCTAGAGGATCCAGGCCCTGGTGCTGAACCTGCAGTCGCAGACCGAGGAAGGGTGGCACACCCCAAGACGCCGTCCAGGTACCTTGACCACTTGCTCCACCTTCCCATCTAACCTCAAACCCATATTTTCTCATCTGCTCATCTCAAACTTTCCCATTCTCATCAGCCCTGCACTCCTGCGACCCTTAGCGGTCACAGTAAGGTTCGATATTTGTCATGCGATTATATTGTATAGGGGCCTATTTAGAGTGGGTGTTCACTTTGACACTGTTACGTAATTTGTAATGAAAAAAAGAAAGAGGCTTGGATGTGGAAAGTCAATGTGACACACTTCACCTTAGGCTTCGGCCAGCGACTGAGCTAAATTATATAGTGAGGATTAGCGTAATGGCTATCGAGCCAGTTGGATCCCTTTTATACTGTTTGTAACCATTCATAATAAATAAAAACACAAGTCAACACCAGTCAAGTCTGTCTGTCACTAGTTTCCTTCTAGACGGTTCTAGAAGGAAACAAGTGAACTTCGGGGAAACCACGGTTATCGAGGATCGTGACGTGATAAATTCTATCGACTTTCAGGAGTTAGGAAAGGGCGATTACGTTTATTTCTCGGGGTTATCGGATTCGTGCGAATTTGCGTTTGGGGTAGAAGATAAACGGTTTATCGTAAATGAGGATTTATGTGAGAATGATAAGCAGGTATTATTGGCGTTGTTGGATAGGAGTGCGGATGGATTTGCATCCATTATTGGATGGATTTAATCCATTGTTAACTCCTTGAATTTACACATTCTTCCCCTTGATGCCACTCACTTTCAGCCTCACTGTACCCCCTCTCTTCTTGACTTGATGATAATATCTAACCCCACTAAGGTTGCCGCACATGGTCAACTCAGTGCCCCCTTCTCCTACCATGATTTAATTTACCTATCCTACAAAATTAGGCCCCCCAAACGTAGAGCTAAGTTTCTTGAACTTCGTAGTTTCAAGGGTATTGATGTCACTTCCCTTAAATCCGACGCCTCTTCCATAGATTGGTCCCTTGTTCTGGGAAGTGAGTCCGTTGATGATAAGGTCCAAAACTTTAACACGATTGTCCTGAGCTTGTTTGACAAACATGCTCCTGTCAAGAAGGTTAAAGTTAAACATCTCCCCGCTCCATGGCTTACTGATACCATTAAGGGTCTGATGGCTAAGAGAAACCGTGCCAAGACTAAATACAAAAAGGATCCGACCGAAGAAAATCTCTTAGCATACAAAAGTCTTCGTAATCGCTGCTCCCGTCGGTGTCGAGATGCCAAACGCCGTCATATATTTGAATGTATCGAAAACTACGCCCCTGCACAAGTTTGGAAATTTCTGAAGACCCTTGGTATTGGTAAGTCCCAGGACCTGACGGTTGGTAACATCGACCTTAACGGTCTCAATCATTTTTTTGCTGTCCCTCCCGTCCAGATGGATCCATCTGTCAAGGATGCCACACTCCGTAACTTGCTTTCCAGGACCGTCTCCTGCCACTCTTCTTTCAATCTGCGTCATGTTGGAATCGCTGCAGTCAGGAAAGCAGTGCTAGCAATCTCATCAAAAGCCGTCGGCGATGACAAAATCTGCTCTCAAATGTTGACAAGTGTTCTTGGAGAATTGCTGCCGGTTATCACTCACATAATTAATGCTTCACTCTCTGACTGTCACTTCCCTAGTCAGTGGAAACGTGCTCTCGTGATCCCTTTGCCTAAAACATCCAACCCAACTTCCTACAAAGAATATCGTCCTATTTCTATCCTGCCCATCCTTTCCAAAGTCCTTGAATCCATTGTACACACTCAACTATCCACCTATCTTTCCTCCATGAATCTCCTTAATTATTTCCAATCGGGTTTTAGGCCGGGTCACAGCACTACCACCGCTCTACTCAAAGTGACAGATGACATCCAACTTGCGATGGATCAGAAGAGGATGTCTGTGCTGGCACTGCTTGACTTCAGCAGCGCTTTCAACTGCGTGGATTTTGATATCCTGGTTGCGATCCTCCGTTCACTTAATGTCTCCTCTCATGCCGCCCGCTGGTTTGACTCCTATCTCAGAGATCGACAACAACGCATCAATTCTGAGGAAACATCCACCGATTGGTGCGATCTATTCACTGGGGTTCCTCAGGGTGGCATCCTTTCACCCCTTCTGTTCTCGGTTTTTATCAACTCAATCTCTGATGTACTTACTTCTTCATATCATCTTTATGCAGATGACCTCCAAATATACCGGCATTTCTCTCCGCGTGATGTGACTCCGGCTGTGGAGGCTCTGAATGCTGACCTCGAGAATATCAGGAAGTGGGCCCTCTCATATGGGCTTCTGGTCAACCCGAGAAAGTCGCAGGCCTTGATCTTGGGAACCCGATACTCTCTTAACCTGTTACAACTTCCAATCGCTCCTCTAATATTTGATGGAACCGTAATCAAATACAGCGATAAAGCTAAAAATCTCGGAATTGTATTCGATAACATGCTGTCTTGGTCGCCCCATGTCTCCGAGGTCAGCAGACGAGTCTTTGCATCGTTTCACTCTCTTCGGAAATTACAATACTTCCTTCCACAGCATACTAAAGTCACTCTAGCCCAGTCCCTTCTACTTCCTTTAATTGATTATGCCGATGCTTGCTGGGTGAGTGCGAACGAAGAACAACTGAATAAACTCGAACGACTTCAGAACCTCGGGATTCGGTTCATCTTCGGGCTGCGCAAGTATGACCACGTCTCGCAGTATCGCAAGGAACTGGGTTGGCTCCCGATTCGTCTTCGCCGTGATTTCCACATATTGACTTTACTTTTTAACATCTTGAGAAACCCCAGATATCCTTCCTACCTTCGTGAACGTTTTGAGTTCCTTTTCTCCAGAGGCAAGGAGCGGAGATCTCACACGGTGTCTCTTCTATGTATTCCGCAGCATAACACCGTCGCCTACGAGCACTCGTTCAGGCTGAGGGCCATTCGGCTGTGGAACGCACTTCCCTGCACTATAAGGGACAGTCATAATTTCATAATTTCTTTATTGCACACAAATCAAACAAAAAAACAAGAGTTACATAAAAAAGTGTACAAAGGCGAGCTTATCTCTAATAAGAGATCTCTTCCAGCAAACCAGGCAAACAAGGGAAAAGTTGATGGTTGAGCAGGGGTAGACCTATGTGTACAATATATAAAATATTAAATTAAATAAATTAAATAATAACTATAATAATATACTAAATACTTATTATATACTACAAATACTATTTTATACACTATACTAATACATACTTACATGCATGCTACCTATAACTCTAAAGGGAGAGGTAATGTCTCTTCACACGACTTTTAAAGATATTCAGATTAGGACTGTCCCTGATGGTGCAGGGGAGTGCATTCCACAACCGAATGGCCCGGGCTCTAAACCCGTTCTCATAGTAAGCGGTGTTATGCTGTGGAGTTGTGAGCATGGAAACTGCGTGAGTTCTCCGAGGTCTGCTGGAAGAAAGAAATTGAAAACTGTCTCGTAAGAAAGTTGGGTAGCGTGGATTACGTAAAATGTTGTAGAGGAAATTGAGGATGTGTGAATCCCGACGAAGACGAATCGGCAGCCACTTCAACTCCCTGCGATGTTGTGACACATGGTCGTATTTGCGCAGCCCGAAGATAAACCGAATCCCGAGATTTTGAAGTCGTTCGAGTTTGTTCAGTAGTTCTTCGTTAGCACTGACCCAGCAGACATCAGCGTAATCGATGAGGGGTAGAATGAGAGATTGAGCAAGAGTGATTTTGGTATGTCGAGGCAAAAAGTACTGAAGTCTCCTGAGAGAGTGAAAGGTAGAAAATACTCGGCGACTTACCTCATTGACATGCGATGACCAGGACAACTGGTTGTCGAAGATTAGACCCAGGTTTTTAACTTTATCGCTATATACGATTGTGGTACCATTAAAAGTGACAGATGGAATGGGATGTTGCTGCAACAAGTTAAGAGAATGTCTAGTACCTATTATCATGGCCTGGGACTTGCTCGGGTTGACCAGGAGTCCGAAGGATGAAGCCCAACTTCTTATTCCCTCAAGATCAGCGTTGAGTGCCTCCACAGCAGAGTGTGCATCGTTGAGAGAGAAGTGGCGATAAATCTGGAGATCATCAGCGTAAAGATGATATGAGGAGGACAGGACGTCCGAGATGGTGTTGATAAAGATCGAGAATAGAAGAGGAGAAAGAATACCACCTTGAGGGACGCCTGTAGAGAGGTCACACCATTCAGTGGATATCTCTTCCGACCTGATACGCTGTTGCCGATCCCTCAAATAAGAGTCGAACCAGCTAGCAGAGAAGGAGGAGACGTTCAGAGATCTGAGAAGCTCAACGAGAATGTCAAAATCTACGCAGTTGAAGGCACTACTGAAGTCAAGTAAAGCAAGCACGGAAAGCTGTTTGCGGTCCATGGCTACCTGGATATCATCTGTGACTTTCATGAGAGCCGTGACGGTGCTATGACCCGGTCTGAATCCTGACTGGTACATGTTCAGCAGATTGTTTGAGAGAAGGTAAGAAGAGAGCTGGGTATGGACAATGGATTCAAGGACTTTGGAGAGGATGGGTAGGATTGAAATAGGTCGATACTCTTTAAAAGAGGTGGGACTGGAAGTTTTAGGGAGCGGGATGACTAATGCTTTTTTCCACATGGTGGGGAAGATGCCATTCGATAGGGAAAAATTTATAACATGTGTAATAGCTGGCAGTAGTTCATCCAGGATTGTTAAAAGCATTTTAAGGCAGATTTTATCATCACCTACGGCTTTAGAGCTCACTGCTAGTACCGCCTTCTTGACCGCATAGATTTCAACATTGCTCAAGTTGAATGGTGTGGTGTCGGGTAAGGACTTAGAGCGCAGGCTCTGAAGAGTGGCTTGTTTGACAATGGGATCCATCACAACAGGTGGGGTAGAAAGGAACTGGTTGAGACCGTTGAGATCTACATTACCAGCATGAAAGTCCTGAGTCTTACCTATGCCAAGTGTTTTTAGAAACTTCCACACCTGAGCTGGTGTATAACTTTCAATACTCTCGTGGATGTGCCGACGCTTAGCATCACGACAGAGACGGTTGCAGCGGTTGCGAAGACATTTGTAAGAAAGGAAATTGTCATCTGTCGGATTCTTACGGTATTTACACTTGGCTCTGTTCCTCTTGGCCATTAGACGCTTAATAGTATCTGTTAGCCAAGGGGCGGGTAGGTGTTTCACTCTCACTTTTTTTATAGGTGCATGCTTGTCGTAGAGACCTAGGACTATGATATTGAACTTGTTGATTTTCTCGTCCATGGTCTCGCTGGATATTACAGGGGACCAGTCGATCGACAAGGCATCCGACCTAAGAGACTCTAGGTTAATATCCCTAAAGTTACGAATATTAAGAAATTTTGCCCTGCTCTTGAGAGGCCTGATCTTATACGAAAGATAGATAAGGTCGTGAAACGAGAAAGGAGAGTTGAGTTGACCATGTACAGCAACCTTATCCAAGTTAGAGACGATCATAATATCGAGGAGAGAGGGAGAGCAGTGAGGTTGGAAATGCGTGGCATCAAGAGGCAGAATATGCAGATTGAAAGAGTTGACTATAAACTTGAGTTTGGTAGAACGGGAGTCGTTTTTGAGGAGACAGGTGTTGAAGTCACCTAGAATGAGGGTATCGTTATACAGAGGTGAGAGTTCATTAAGGAGGGATTCTAATGTGTCGAAGTAGTCGATGCGAAGAGAGGGGCTATAAAGAACACCGAGGAGGACCTTACTATGGTGAAGAGTTATTTCGAGAAAGAGATGTTCAGCAGACTCGGAGTACTGGCTAGGGGACGCGCTGATCACCTTGCACGGGATTTCCACTCGCAGATAGATAGCGACGCCCCCATCGGCTTTCCCGACTCTGTCGTTCCTGTAAAGCCTGTATCCTGGAATGGAGTATGAAGAAGATGACAGCGATGGCTTTAGGAACGACTCAGAGACAAGAATGCCGTCCACGCATTGGTCACTAAAAGCCTCGAGCAGGTCCGGATAGCTGGAGTGAATACTTTGAGCATTGATATGCACGATGTTTAGGTTATCCTCCACACCACCGAAAACAGTCCTAATGTTAGCAGAAAGGGGTTCCTCCGAAGCGGAGGTGTTGCTTTCTGCACTCACAAAATCGTCAACATCGTCGTTTGAAGAGCAGGAAAAGAAACTTTGATTGATAATATCAGGTAAATAATTCATATATATATATATATATATATATATATATAACTAATTATAATACACTCTAAATATATATTTATATATAAATATTTATTCAATTAATATCTAGTTATCAAGCGTTATTAACTGGTTTGAATAAGCGCCTTACTTACACCTAGACCAACCATAAATGGAATGTTGATAGTTATATTTATCTTACAAAATTAACTCAATACTACATATATTACATCAAAAGAACAAGCACAAACTAAAGACTCTGCAAACATACGAATTCAAAGTGGTAAGGTGTGTACTTGACACGAGTCAGATTGTATAAGCTAAATTCGGAACGGACACATTTTACACAAATTAATACTTAACATGAACACAACAAAGTGACAGCTGACAGAGATAAGGAAAAAAAAAAAAGGAATGATTTGGATTTGTTGTGCCGATTCACGAAAGGAAAAAAATATACACTGAACTTTGGACTGTAAATATTGTCGACTACCTCACAGTTCATAGTGGGAAGCAAATGTTGGAACACATTCAACTACACAAAGAGTGGAGATTGCTGATATGTGGTGAATGTGCGATGGCCCAACCTCACTTCTTCTGAGCACCCTTCCTAGTCGTGACGCCCTTCTTCGAAACAGCAGCTGCGCCCGCAGCTGGCTTCATACCTTGTTCTGCAGGGCTGTCCTTACTCGGGTGCTTTGAGGTCAACGGCTGCAGGTCACCCCAGCACTCCACCCTGTGACGAGACTTGTCTGGCAGCAGCACAATGATCTTGCCTTCGGATGTCCATGCGTTGCTCATTCCAAAGTGTTTGCGCGCTGCTGTGAATACTTCCTGGCGTGACTTAGTCAGGAATTCGGTGACTGTGATGCCTGAACCTTTCAGCGCCTTCTTGAGTCTCCAAACCTCATTGCGGGCCGCCAACGTCGTGAAGCGAACTAGCAGAGGCCGGCATTTCGCCCCCTTAGCACCCAGACGATGTGTGACACTGATGGCACCAATGCAGTCGACGGATGCCTTGAGGCGGTCAGCCAGCACTTTCTTCAGGACAGCTTCCGGCTGCTCATCAGTTACCTCTGGCACTCCATGCACCAGCAGTACCTTCCGCCTTGATGCAGTCTCGTGCCGGTCCAGCCCCAATGTCAGTAGCTGCATCTGCGACTGAAGCAACCCGAGGCACTTCCATATGAGAGACCTGAAGTCGGAAAACTCACTCGCCAAGCTGCTGATGTTCTTGGGAGAGGGAGCAGGTGTGGATGCTTGCAGCTCCTGCTCATACCTCTCCATCCGTTCCCCAAATGACTTCACAATAGCATCCATGTTCTTAGAGAGCTCTGCATATAGGTCCATTGTTGCACTTGTTCTTTGATGATTAATAATAATGTAAGATATCAATTGATTGTGTGATTTGGAGAGTCTAGGTAAGTTTAATTAAATTAATTGTGCATTTGTTGATTGTTTTTATTATTAAATTAATTTAAAATCGGGAGCTACAAAATTTTACTGTTGTCACATAGAACTACCCTCAAGAAAAAAAAAAAAAAAAAAAAAAAAAAAAAAAAAAAAAAAAAAAAAAAACTGTCCCACTCTTTTCTCCTTTAAGAATGGCTTGAAAGAGCACTTACTTTCTCTTTCATCATAGGTATTGTATATATAAGTATGTAATTGTATTTATCTATTTATTATTATTATTTGTTTATTCTTATTTTATCTACTATTTCTTTGATTATATGTATTTTTATAGTAAGTATCATATTTTATTGGTATTTGGTAAGTATTTAATTGCACTAGACTACCCTTTTCATTTTATATGTATCCTATCCAGATAGGTTTGCTGGAAGAAATCTCTGTTGAGAGATAAGCTCGCCTTTGCCTTTTAATTTCGTGTATAATTGTATTGGTGTAATGTTCTGTGCAATAAAGAATTGTGATTTGCGTTTTCAACTGACCAGTTAGGTAGGTCGGAGATAGTGTCGGTCGATATTAAGACTTATGATGAAGAGCCGGTTCATTGTCACCCGTTTCGCGTTTCGCCGGTGCAACGAGAACTTATTGAGGAGCAGGTCGCGGGGATGTTGAAACTAGGTGTTATTAGGGAATCTACTAGTTCTTATGCTGCGCCCGTTGTGTTAATTAAAAAGCCCGATAATGCATGGAGGTTTTGTGTAGATTATCGGAAATTAAATAAGAAAATTTGTAGGGATAATTATCCTATTCCGCGGATAGAAGACATTGTCGATAGTTTGGCCGGGGCCAAGTATTTTGCGGAGTTAGATCTCAATTCAGGTTATTGGCAGACGGTTATTACGGAAGGTAGGCATAAAACGGCTTTCGTCACGACCACGGGTCTTTATGAATTTAATGTTGTTCCGTTCGGTTTGGCAACGAGTCAAGCGGTTTTCCAACGGATGATGGATAAAGTTTTAGCGGATTTAAGATTTAAAGGGGTTATGGTTTACGTAGACAATGTAATTGTGTATGGTAGAACGTTCGAGGAGTTTACCGATACGTTGCAGAAAGTTTTTGGGCGGTTTAGAGAAGCGAACCTTCAAGCCATCCAAATGTAAATTCGGTTTTTGCGAGATTGAGATGCTAGGTTATATAATCTCGAATGAAGGAGTAAAATCTAGTGAGAAAAAGCTGAAGGCTATGCAACAGGTTCCAACTACCACATCTACGAAGGATGTGAAACAATTATTAGGTTTAATTTCTTATTATAGAAAATTTGTATCGAAATTTGCGAGAATATCGTTACCTCTCACTAAATTATTGAAAAAGGGGGTAAAGTTTCAATGGAATGAAGAATTGCAGAATTCGTTCGATTATATTAAGAATACAAATACAAATACAAAAACTTTATTATGAGAATTAAAATTTGCGGGTACATGTTACTGTTGAGATCCACACTAGGTTTAACCTGTATCGTGGGCCCCAGCTTGGTGATTGGCTATATACATTTTTATTTGAACAACACGATTTATTTTAACAAAGGTCATGTTTAATTTTTTTTATGTTAAAACCTATAGGTAAATTAATTTAAGTAAGTGTTAGTTGTGATGTGTAAGGGGATAAATAAATAATGATAATAATATATATATATATGAATAAGTGAGGATAGATATGTGTAATGTATGAGAACACACAATTTTTTTCAGCGCCGCCGATCACCCAATAAACTCCAGCATTTTTTCAGTCTCGTCGTAACTTTGCACCGCGAGCCACTTTAGTATTGCGGTTTTTGCTTCCCCAGCTGTAGTCATTTTTAATTCAATGTGTTTGCACACTCTATTGTAGATATAAGGAGAGGCGAAAAAGCTGAAGCGTTTAGCGAACGTAGTACGGATTTTAGGGGTTGGGACTCTATATACTCGTCTATTTAGGAGGTTTTGGTATGAGGCAGAGAAAGTGGTTGTCTTGTGCTGAGCTAATGTTATTTTAAGTATATAGAGTTGCCGAACCGTCAGCACTTTCCAATCCTGGTAGATGTTAGAAGGTTATGTGTAGTGCGCCAATACTTTCCTATTATTCGGGGGATAAGTCGGTTACTACGAGAGTTTATGTGGATGCGTCTAACGAGGCGTTAGGTGCAGTATTGATGCAGGGCATTGAAAAAATGAGTCCGGTTGCCTATGCGTCTAGGAAGTTAACGGATGCGGAGAAAAAATATAGTACGACGGAGAAAGAGTGTCTGGGGTTAGTATGGGCATTAAGGCACTATAGGCATTATCTTTGGGGATCATATTTTCAGGTTGTTACAGACCATAACGCGTTATGTTGGTTACAGTCGAAAAAAGATATGTCTGGTAGGTAAGCGCGATGGGCGTTAGCGATACAAGAATGGGATTTCGAGATAGTTCATTGCTCGGGGAAAAGCAATGTAGTGGCAGATTTTTTGAGTAGGAATCCGCTAATGGAAGAAGGGAAACGGGAAACAGAAGGACCTCAGTCTTCTTCTCGTTCTGAACCTGATGATGATGGTTTGGAAGTTTTTAGTATTAATGTAGAGTCGTTACAGGCGGATCAAGAGAACGATTCATTTTGTAGTAGATGGTTAACGCGGTTGAGCGAACGTCCGGAAGCGAGGCGTAGCGGTTTTTGTTTGAGAAATAATTTATTATATAAAAGCGTACGTAGAGATGGAGAAATTAGGGAGGTATTAGTATTGCCTAGGTCTTTGTTTCAAAATGTATAATGAACGAATTACATGATGAGGCGTGGACAGGAGGTCATTTGGGTCTCGCAAAGACGTTGAAGAGGTTTCGGTCGAAATATTTCATGCCGAAAGCCGATAAGGAGATAGAGCGTTATATAGCTTCGTGCGTGCCGTGTCAAGAAAGGAAATTAGTTAAAAGCGTAACAGATTTGACGCCAATAAAGATAAAAGGCTAAGTTGGCTGATTTAGGAATACTCTGTATTTAAAACTCTTAATTTAGGAATGGTAAATCTGCATTGAATAAGGCAAATTATAGAAAAATTATTAATAATCACTATAATATGTGTTTATGAGCAAAGTTTATTTACAATTTATTTGGTAATATTTTTAAAATTTTAAGACTGACCTGTGGGTGAAATAAATTCTCTCAATAGCCCGGGAGGCCACTCGGCTATTTTGCGAGTTACTCTAGCGCGTCATTTAATACATGGGAAACACTAAACAGAGTAACGGTTTGGTAGAACGAATGAATAGAACGTTAACTTCGATGTTATCAAAATATTTAGGTAGCAATCAAAGGCAATGGTGCTCAGTGGTGGATCGATCATTAGTATAACGGGAAGATGTATGAAGTTGGCACGTCTGTATCAAGGACCATACAAGGTCATTGAGATCGTTGGGAGATCTAATGTGCTGATTCGTCGTCTGAACTCACGGTCACGGGGCGTAATTGTTAACACAAATCGTTTAAAACGCTTTGTGCTGCGTTGAGGAGTTCGTCTGATATTAAATAATTATACATTGGAGTATAATAAAATTTTATACTGGTTTGTGGTTCATGTATGCGATAGTGTTATGAATAGTTTATTAACCGGTGTTTCTTTTCATGTTGTTGCTGAACTATGATGTTTGATGAGGACCGTTCACCAAAGACCCAAGAAATATCTGTAACATACTAGATTTCCGTGGTAGATTACCTTTATATGAGAAACTTTTATAAACGACAGTTCGAATAATTGTTTGAACCGATCGCCTGGTTTTATCTTTGAGAGCAGTATGATGAGGCAATAGCTATTCGACATAGGGTTCTGTTTTGGTTCCTGCGTTCTTAAAGTATAGAGTTGGGATGATTTGGTAAGGGAGTAAGGGTTGTTCATAAAGTTGGTAACGAAGGTTTCTCAATGAAAGTAATTTCTGATGTGGGATAACTCGGGTATCCGATACACATTCGAGATTCTTTGTAGTGTCTTAACTTGGGTAATTGGTTGCAACTCACGGCGATTATCTTAAACTGTTAATAGTAAATGATAGTTTACTGAATTCCAATGGATTAGTTGAGATGTTTGTAAGTTGTAGTATCGGTTTTAAAGCTAGTTGATTTCATCGTATTATTGGAACGTATTTTAATGAACTCATTCTTAATCTGTGGCTTAGTAATACGGTTCTATAGATTAATCCTGTTAATATAGTTGACGTTTCCTATATTTAAAAATGATAATTTTTTCTTTGATCTTGCCTGCGTTAATTTTTGAAATATTTCCATTCGGTGGAAAGAGTTCACAATGTGTTCACAATTTTTTAAACAAAGATGGAGTTGTGTTAATTTTAGGAACGGAGGTATTATTTGTCTGATAAGTTTTTCGCTAGTTTTTTTGACAGAAAGTTTGTCGAATGATAACCATTCGAGAAGCTAAATCTTAGCTAGATTTAGCTGTTTGCCTTCATATTGTAATAGAGAGTTTTCTAGCGTTAGGTAGGTTAGTGTTAAGCCGCGAATAATTGTATGATGGAATCATAGGGTGTTATAATTTAAGTTTTTTAAGGTGCATAGCCTACACCTTAAGTGTAGTTAGGTTTATATTAAGTAGGATCTACACCCTAAGTGTAGTTAGGTGTGTAACTTAACATATGACCTTCGGTCAGTTTATTCTATTTCTTGTCAATTTATTCTTATTCATATCAATGTTTTGTTTTGGTACTGGTCTTATGCGTGTTCAGAATTTAATGTTAGGGTATTTAATGTTTAATTAAGTAGGTTAAATGGGATGGTTGGACAGATAAGGATTAGGGTACTCGATGTTATTTAAAATTATGCTTGCGGCATATTTACTGTTTTTTAGATTTCAAGCATAGCAAGCTCACTTAATGTTAACATTTGATGTTTCTAGATTTTAGATTTTGAGATAGGGTTATCATTTTAGATTTTAGACTTTGAGTTAGGGTTGCCACTTTGAAAAAAAAAAAATCCGTTGGAGTTTTTTTTTTTGAAGGGAGGAGGGAATGATTGTAAGGTTCGATATTTGTCTATGCGATTGTATTATATACGGGCCTCTTTAGAGTGGGTGTTCACTTTGACACTGTTACGTAATTTGTAATGAAAAAAAGAAAGAGGCTTGGGTGTGGAAAGTCAATGTGACACACTTCACCTTAGGCTTCGGCCAGCAACTGAGCTAAATTATATAGTGAGGATTAGCGTAATGGCTATCGAGCCAGTTGGATCCCTTTTATACTGTTTGTAACCTTTCATAATAAATAAAAACAGAAGTCAACACCAGTCAAGTCTTTATATTTACGAAATGCAAGTATAGGTAGTGCTAAGATCACTACGGTATTTATTCATGTTTGATTTGTTAAATCTTCGAGTTACGGATATTTACGGAATACAAAAAAATATTAAGTTTGTCTGCATCGATTGTTACTACGTATGTGTTAAAATTTGTAGCTAGGGCTTAATATACTCGATTTTTATGAAAGAGTCTCCTTTCTTAGCAATGTATTCAGCTAGTTTATATTCTGTAATATTACCCGGAGAAAGGCATTCTCCTCACCTTTCCCACGCATATTTTTACGTCGTGTTACCAATTTAAAGTCATCCTTGTCTATATTTTATGTGGCTTGTTTGCGCTGCGAAGGGATGCCTACTTTAAATGCGTCTCGGCGACTGCTGCCATGAAAAAATTAAAACCATCTCTCGTCAACAATATCTTAACATCTAGTGACATGTTTAGAACTACTTTATTTGAGTTGGCAACAATCCCCTATTCCACCAATTTTGTAGATATCTACATACAGTCTCTTCTATCGCTAATACTATATATAACATGTTGTGCACACACAATGTACATATGGTATTGTAAAGACGGAAAATGAACCAAGTAAATTAACACTCATTACACTTCTATTCATGTCTGTACTTTTTATATGGTTAGAAATAAACTTATATAGTTTTTATGTTCTTCTATGGATTCCCATAACATTTTTAAACTGGTTGAAGCACTATTTGAAGCACTATATTTTGATATAGCATGCATAAATGCAAAAGGTTGCCTTCTACTTGCACTATTATGTATACGCTGCTATTTTTCTGCGTTAAATTCCTCCTCTAAAGTCTCTCTGTCATGGTAGGTAGGTATTTCTCAGTAGTGGTATTTGCTCTGGAAATTTGAAGGAATCTACTAAGAGTCCCGGTAACAAACTATGCACCGACAACTAGATTAAGCTGGTCCTATGAGTGTATAAACTCGACTCATAACAATTTATTAGTTTTAACGTAGAATACAAGTCTGTTACCAAGAAACCAGAGTTTATAGTCATGTGAGCATGACTATAAACTCTAAAATGTCTTTTCTTGCGGCGGCTCTGTGTAGCGGGTTGCTCCTCTCCCTCAAATATGGCGAGGAGGGTGATGGCTGGTGCACAAGTCATATTCGTGAAAGGGTGCTGCTTGGGGGGACTGGTCCAGTCTGGTTTCTCATAAGATATGTTCATTAAAGCTTGTCTTAATTTGAGACATCTTATTGCCACTTATGGATACGATGTTATAATATTGACATTAGATTAAATAATTTTTATATCGTACACTGTGTAATAAAAATAAAAATGGCGAAAATTGAAAATGATATCCCCGTAGAGTTTCTTGGTGCTATCTTCTCTGACGGACGTATTTCTGAAGCACTGGTAGAGTTAATGGAGATTCGAGAATCGCCACTTGAAGGAGAGATTTCCTTTTTCAAACTCAAACCATAATCAGTTATTAGTTTAGTTGACCATATTTGATTTATTTTTAATTTTTTCCATATCTATGAGACTTAAGTAAGTGTATGACTTGTAAAAGTGCTTTAATTTGCCTACTTGCAATAGATTATTTGACTTTTTTTGAGTTTTTTTTTACTTGGTATATTAACTTGAATTGAATGGAATAGTTACTTCTGTACCACTTTGACAGCTTATAACTCGGAAACGTGACGTTTTGCGGGATTTTGACAATTTATACTTTATGTTTGTTTTGATGTGGACTATCTATTTACAAAGGTATTGTTCGTGGCCGCCCCTTTCAATCTCTTTACAACTAAAGTTATACTACTTTTTCGATTTGTACCGTTTTTTGTAAATCTTTTTGACATTTCACATCATTTTCGCAAATCAGAACATACATTACACATGCATACATTCGTTCTGGCTCCACATTAGAGGCCCTGTGTGATGGTAACCAGAAACAGCGACTCTCACACCTAAAAACGTTTAAGACCTGGGGATGTTTTTTTTTCCTCCCCAGGGATTCTAACCTGGGGCATTCATTCGTAAAGACCAATTTCCAATTCCAGATTTCTAACTAAAATAATAAAACAATTAGTACGATAATTCACCAAGTTAAAAACTTAAATAAACTACTTCAAGTTCAAGCCTTATTTCTTCCTCCCCCGTCGTGATGCGAATGAAGTCTGTGTAGATGGAAACTCCTCAACTAAACTTTTACTTCACGAAACCACAAACCAAAATGTCATCAGTGATTTTTTGTATTTGTTGTTTTTTTTCTTTCAAAAAGCGCTGAATCAATGTTTATAAAATTTGTATAAAACCACTTCTGAAGTATGCCCTACCAATCAAAATAAGAATCATCAAAATCGGTTCATAATTGACGGAGTGATCGCGTAACAAACTCACACAAAAAACAGACGAATTGAGAACCTCCTCCTTTTTGAAGTCGGTTAAAAATGGAATCTGTGGCAGACAAGAGCTATCGGATTTCACACTGCCAGTTTAGTCGACGTCATGAGAATTCCACAGTCTGGCCAAGTAAATAATGGAATTAAGGGCGGAGTGCGGGTCCATTGTTCCATAATCGCATTGTTTGTGCGCACGAACAGTGGCCAGGGACAATGGAGGGGTTTAATTAAATTCATCAATCATTTGACGGATACACGTCGGGTGGTCAACCTCGTTAGAGGATAATACGACGTTTAGCACCCATAATTATTAAGCCTCGCCGCACACGGACCACTAAACGTGGACACAAAATGCCACTTGTGGTCACAGCTACGAGACGCGGGCGGCCACCGGCGTGTGGGCCGGTCCATATATGTGTGAAGAGTACAGGAAATAGTGGGGGTTTGTGGCGACATTTTGTGGTCCGTGCAGGCTAACTGATATGGCCCGACAATAGTGGTTGAAGTTAGAGGAAATGGAACGTTGTATACCTTATCTTTAAGTGTAATCAACATTGCTCGTTGGCACCACATTGGTGAATCGTGCATTAAGGTTTACCCCCATTAAGCTTTATAGAAGAGGAATGCAGGTTTATTTCAGTATGTTATTTATGAAAAATAAATCCCCAGGTCTAAGATGTTTATAGGTATACTAACTGTAAACTACTATGCACTGAGGTAGGGGTTGGTTTGGGTACGCCGAGACGATCGGACGTGCCCCGAGCTCTCCGTAGGACGGTGGGACTCTTTTTTGCTCAAATGATCCCTTATTGTCTGAAATACAGGCTATAACGTAGCCTAGTTCTGAAAAATATACAATATTATAGTAGTTTATCTACACACATAATCATAAACCCTCTTTACTGCGTCCAATACTCACCTGCGTGCCGCCGTTTGTCTCTACTGAAAAAGCTTAACAAGTGCAGAGCAATTATCAATGCCACAATGCTGGTCGAACATGCGATTCCTGAACACATCAAAGAGAGCTTATGATATCGCACGCTTAGAATAATAGTGACCTATCTCAAAAATACAAAATGTTGGGATTCGACGAACAACGTTTCGCAAAAATCTTGACTTTTTTTAATTGACTGTAGCGCAACAACTTAGACACTTTAACTGAAAAGTAAAACTACCAGCGTGCTCCTGGGAATGTATACTTTAAGGAACAATCCAGTAAAATAACCAACAGTTAGAAGAAGTACCCTAGAAATGCATTAAAACTCAACCCTTCAGAATTGAGTCTGTTTCACAAAAATAAACAAGCACTAGAGGTTGTAATTATGAATAAGTCTTTGTTATTCGAAAAGTATTCACCTATTTCCAACTTATTATGTAATAGGTCACTGTTTTGTGGGATAAATTGGTCGACATAACTAACAAATAAGTCTGTGTTAAGCTAAAATTATATTGACTTTTAAAAGGAATAAAGAGAAATAAAACACAAAAAAATATGAAAAGTCATTAATTAGACATCAAGAACAAAAACATCAGATAAAAATAACAACAATCAGTCTTGGACACAAAATTCAAATTAAGTAAAGCTAACTTATAGTAGCAATAAACAACAAAACGTACATATTTAAACAGTAAGTTACAAAATACAATAAGGCTTTTAATGACACAATATGAGATCAATAGGTATTACAACAATCAGTCTTATTGACTATGTTTGAATGCGCAAAAGTAATAAAAATTATCAGATAACATAATATGGCACCTGTATGTTTGAAACTACTCTTATGAGGACTGCTAATAAAGACTATTTTTATTTTATTAATAATACTAGGTATAAACTAGAGGAACTTTAGGCAAATGTTGACGACCCGAATGGCCGAGTCGGCAGTGACCCTGCCTACGATGCCAAGGGTCCCGGGTTCGAGTCCCGGTGGGGGCAAATATTTGTTTGATGAGAACGTAGGTTTGTACCCTAGTCATGGTTGTTTATCTATCTATAAAAATAAAATATGTTTATTTCATAAACCAGATGTTACATTTAAGTTTCGGCTGGGGCCTTCTATTAAGTAATAATACCTGTATCAGAAGACCCCGCTCCCTCACGTCAGTGACTGATTAACAACTGAAATGTTGCTACTTTTACTAACATGAATTATGTTAAAATTTGAAATAAGACAATAAAGAGAACGAAAAGGAAAGAAAAACACTCGTAGGTTAAAAATACAAAAATGATTGTTTTTTGGTGTGTGTGTGTTTGTTGTGTTTGATGGTGTGTGTGTGTGTGTGTGTGTGTGTGTTTGTGTGAGGGTGTGTTTGTGTCTGTGTGTATGTGTGTGTGTGTGTGTGTGTGTATGGGGGTTAGTCCAGCACTGTTATACTGTTACTGTTATGGGTTCGGTTTATTTAATGGGTAATTTAATACCGGTATAATAAGGTAAGTTATTTTAATTGTTTTTAGGCTTGGTACAAACAATTAGGTACCTAAACCTAAGTGTTTGTACTTATGAAAAATTCTATCTCGACATAGTTTAATGTCTTTAGCCAATTAGTTAAAAGTTTTTTAACTTCATAGTATTGTTTGGGGTAGATATCTAGATTTATATTTAGTATATTATATAAACGGGCTGATTGCGTTTCGTATTGTTTCATAGCAAACTTAGACTGCCTGGCTTTAATTACAATTGCAGTGTGAGCTCTCCTTTTTTCAAGTATTTTATGGTCAAAACGTAGGGTTTTTTGGACTCTTAGGGTAGCTTTTAATATGTATAGCTTTCTTACAATCAGCATTTGACATAGTGAGTTTAAGTCCACAGTCGGAAATCTAAATGGCTTGAAGTACATAACTTTTAACAGTGCTCGTTGTGATCTATCTACTAAGATTAATTTAGTTTTAGCAGATCCCCCCCATTTGGTGATACAATAGCATAGAACTGATTGGCCCAGGGCAACATATATTTGGTTGAGCAATAAAGGTGGAGCAATATTTCGCAAGGTTTTGAAGACCCAAATAAGTCTTCTCATTCTAGCGCTAAGCAATTCAATATGTGCAAACCACCCCAGTCTTTGATCAATTGTGACCCCTAAGTATTTAATCGTACTTACTTTGTTTATGATTGTGCAGTCATAACTTGAGTCAGAGCCATAGTTGGCACAATTATTATGGATCCTGATGGTAAAATCATCTTTCGGTTGAGTCTTATTTGTCTTGGTAAAGCACATGTATTTTGTCTTTAAAGCATTAAGGGACAGCAGATTGGAACTAAGCCACCGTGAAATCTTATGTAAGCCTATCTCAGCTTGCATACGAGCTCCAGCCCAGGCCTTATTAGAAAATACTACAGCAGTATCATCAGCAAAACATATAATTTTAGCGTTGTCAATTTTTAGGTTGCATAGATCGTTTATGTAGTTTAAAAATAAGGTAGGCCCCAGAACGCTCCCCTGAGGCACGCCATAGACAATTTTAGAGTCTTCGCTAGTGTGTAGCCCGATCCTTACTTTTTGCTTCCTATTACTAAGATAATCTCGAAAGAGAGCCAGAGAAGTATCTCTGATGCATGCATTTTCAAGTTTTTGCACAAGTATAGGAATGCAAACCGTATCAAAGGCCTTTTTAAGGTCTAAAAACACTGCAAGACATTTATTGTTCTTGTCTACCTCGTCAACGATATGTGAGGTCAGAGCTGTTACGGCGTCTTCCGTGGACTTCTTCTGTTCGAAAACCAAACTGTGAGTCTGATAGTATGTTGTATTTATCTAGGTAACAAATTAGCCTTTTATTTATTAACTTTTCTAACACTTTTGAAATTGAGGATAGAACAGATATGGGTCTATTGTTGTTGACGTCATCAATGTCCCCATCCTTATGCACTGGTGTAATTATTGAGTGTTTAAGCAATTGAGGAAAACTGCCTCGACTAAAGCATAGATTATTTAAGTGAGTGATGACTGGTACGATTTCAAATTTAGCCAATTTTAGAAAATGTGTGGGTGTACTGTCCCAGCCGGGGTGCTGTCAATTTTTAGGCCCATTATTACAGCTTGAATTTCCTCGTCATCAGTCTCTAAGAGAGCAAAAGAATTTATTTGGACAGCTGGTCTATCAGTGGAAAATTTGCTAGTTGTTGTGTTAGTATTGGACATAATATTTTTAGCTAGGTCATTTCCAATGTTTGCATAGTAGCTGTTTACATGATTGGCTGCTTCAGCAGGGGATGGTCTTAAGTCTAGTAGTTTAATATTATCTGTTTTAGTATTGGTAAGGTTTGTTATGGACTTAATGCTTTTCCATAGTGTTTTTGAGTTTTTTGTAGAATTAGCCAATTGTTCTCGTTGATACTGTCGTTTGAGTTTCTTTATTAAATTATTGCAGAAGTTGCGATACCTTTTGTAGCTTATTCTAGAGACTTCATTATGTGGATCTAGTCGTAATTTCTTTTGTAGCTTATTTCTATTTCTTATACATTGTAATATGCCAGGAGTTATCCAGGGTTTTATAACACGTTTCGGTTTTGGAATTTGTATTGTTTTTGTATTCTCATTCAAGGATTCGGTAATTTTGTTTATCAATTGTTCTACTACAGAGCCAGGGTCATCACATAGTAGGATTTCTTCTTTATTTGATTTTGCTAAAGTGATAAAAGCGTTGTGAAAGTCTGTGACGGTTTTAATTTTATTACATTCTTTTTTATTAGTTTGACCGGATAAATTTAAAAATATCAAACAATGATCTGTTATACTTGTAGTTAAGACAGCGATTTGGGCAGATGTTTTGTCTATCTGAATCTTTAACATGAAGTGATCTAAACAACTACTTTCCCTAGTGGGGAACTGGTGTCCTGTCAAAATGCCGTGCATTGATAACATGTTGATATAGTTGAGCCTGTTTTCCCGCAAGTAGGTTTTCTCATTTTCTTTTCGAATTAGGTTTATATTGATGTCCCCGGTAACTATTATATTTTTGTAGGCTTTCAGTGTCTAAATTAAATTAAGGGAGTTGATGAACTGGTCCGCGTCTGTATTTTATGGAGAACGGTATATAGCAAGTATGACGGTACCAATTGTTTGTATTTGAATACACGATGCATGGACCAGTTTTATCTCTCTAAGACCAGTCACAATAACATAATTTTGGATATATGTTACCAATCCGTCATTCTGATTAAGATTGTGAATTGTTGCACATGATGTATAGTTTTCCAGGGGCGGAATTGGTCTATCAAAGTTAAGACGGCATTCCGTCAAGATAATTATATCAGGTCGTGTTTTTATCATTCGAAGATTTAAGTAAAGATCGTCGATATTACTGTACATACTCCTTATATTTTGACAGAATATTTTAAGGTCGTTGTCTTTAATAGTTAAATGTGTAGTTAGTTTTTCGGTGTCACACTTTACAACGCACGCATTATCAAAATTATCTATTTCATTTAGGTTTGTAAGAGAATTATCCATAGATATATTTATTTATAAGTCTGATGGTGAAGGTAAAATTTTGTCTTATTAAACATATATATTTGTTTTTGCATCTTTTGGTAAAATTCGTTATTAGGGTTTTGTAGAAATAATACAGTACTGGTGCCAATTTGTTATTTAGGAATGTATGTTTATGTGCATGCGTGGGTGTGTTTTGTAAGGTGTGTAAGGTTGCTTTATTTGTTTCGTGATGATAAGGTGTGTTTGAGTGAGACATAATATTTAACAAGCATAAAAGAGAGGTTGACGTTTGTAACTGAAAACAAATAAGAATATCTAGTCATTTGTAATTTAATAAGCCCTGTATTTGAGCTTCACTTTTAATCAGGATTCTAGGCGAGTTTTCGTCCTTCCTAACGAACACTTTACCAAATGCAGTCCAACAGTACTTAAATGCATGTGATCTAGAGCGATCTCGAGCAAGAAAGTACAGCCGAGCTGCCCTTGGTGTCAGTTGTTCAGATACAAATATGGGCGAGTCTCCGTTTTCACTGATTCCCAGGTGTCTAACGCACAGTTTAGCCGACTTGTTTTTGTAATTGTAGGTTTTGCAGGCAGCAAGCAGGT
Organism: Argyresthia goedartella; assembly: GCA_949825045.1. Classification (NCBI taxonomy): domain Eukaryota; kingdom Metazoa; phylum Arthropoda; class Insecta; order Lepidoptera; family Argyresthiidae; genus Argyresthia; species Argyresthia goedartella. The sequence continues at coordinate 22,310,414 of OX463828.1, forward strand.
CAGTCCTCAACAACGTTGAGCACAATTCTACAACCACAGTTTTGTTGTTATCCTTTTTGTGTATACGGAAAATGTCTTTCACTAGACTCCACATGAATGTCCACATGAATGTGCTCGAAGCAGTCGGACGGGGGATAGGTCGCTATGTGGCTAGAAGTGTGTTTTTGAATTTTCAGTTGTTGACACGACGTGCATGTTTTAGCCCTGGTACCTTTGTCTGTGTTCATAGAAGGCCAAAAGTATTTTTCTTGCATTAGCTTGCAAGTTCGTATTCATATGCCTGGGTGGCTTATGTTGTGCATGGCGTTGAATGCAATGCGACGAAAATCTTCTGGTAGGTATGGTCAAATGTGTGATGTAGATATCTCGTAATAAATCTTCTCTTTTGAGTTTGGTGTGTTAATCTTTTTTGTTGAATAAGTGTTTTCGTCTCTTGCGCGTCGGCCAACTGACTATAGTCGATGGAGGCGGGGCATGTAATAGACTTTATCCACGACAGAGCATCTGCTACGACGTTGTTTTGCCCGCTGATGTGTCGTAGGTCTGTTGTGAACTCTCTGGTCACGTCTGGAAATTGAGCCAGGATGTCGTGGTACTTCTGTGCGGTGTCAATGGTGCGGATTGTGGGCACCGAAGAACTACATAACGGTGCTTTGATGGAGACATTGGTTAATTTATCGATCAGTGATCGACCAGCGATGTCGACGAAAAGTTTATGATGTTGTAAAAAATCAGCGCTTAGTATTGGCTTACTGCTGCAATGACAAACTTCCATTTGTAACTTCAATTTCTTCTTAAGTTGAGGTCCAGCTCCAATGTTTTTTCTCCATATGTTGATATGACGGTATTGTTGGCAGCATACAACGTTAGTTTGGTTTGTTCTGCAAGTCTTCCCTTTTGTTTAGGAATGACGGAAATATTTGCGCCGGTGTCGATTAGAAACAATAGCTTTGACTGCTTGTCGTAGACGAATAGATGGTGTGAATTGTTCCAAGCGCCAGTTGCCGTCTCAGCCAGCGCTTTGTTTAGTTTCCCGATGCCAAACTAATGTTGTTTTCATCAAATTTATTTGCATGGCCGTGTGCATCTCTGTGCATTTTTTCCATAACGGCGGTGATAGAAACAGATGTCATCTGCAGCGGTAGGCAGGGTTTGTTGCGAGTACGTGCGGGGTGCACGGGAACGGGAGTAGCTGCTGGGCGGCGTTCGCGCGTCGCCAGGGTACTCGCACCAGTCGCGGCAGAACGGCGCTCTGCGCTGGTCGTCTTGCCGTTGTACCTTTAATTCCGCGATGTCGTAGGCCAGCATATAAATTTTTTCATGCATGGTCATTTCTTCATGGCTTCCAGTATGTACGTGCGCAGACGTGGCGATAGAAGTGGAGTGTGCGGCTGAAGTAACGTTGGTTTGTTCGATTATTCCGTCTGCGACAAGTGCGAGTTCATTCACGTACGTTTTCTTGGCTATTGTCTCACTAATCGTCAGTGCCGTTCGTGCTGACTGAGGCAGGTGGTATCCACATGATGCGTAACGTAGTCTCAGGAATGCTGTTGCCGGCGAGGGACTGCATGCGCCGCAGTAGCTGGGAGGGTTTGCTGTATGTAACCAAGCTCCATTTCAGAAAATAGCCTCTAGAGCCGGCGCTGTTCTGAATCTTCGTACACTTCCAGTAAGCGCTTTTTAATTGCCGGGTATTTGTTGGTCTCTGGGGGGTTGAGCATAATATCACATATTCCGTCAATGTCTTGGCGCTCCAGCTATCCGACTACGAGGTCGTACATGGTATTGCCTCCTTTTTTGTGCGAAGAGACGATTGATTCGAACTGAACAAACCAAAGACGCAGTCTATCACGCAATCCTCATGTTCACCGATATCCCGAAGAGCTCCTTCTGATCTGGTCGTGGATGTGCCTGGAGTTTGTTGCTCTGTAGTCATCTTGTATGTAGTTTGAGTGTATTAAAAGTCGATAGTCACCACTGTTGAGGTAGGAGGCTTTAGTTTATCAACGAGACAGTAATGCAGACCTGAAAATATTTTATTTAATAATTAATAGCATATATGTACAAATTAACCAATCGATGTAGAACAAAACCGCGCGATAACAGTAATGTGAAGCGTGTGAGCAAGATGGATGACAGGCAGTCTCACAATATATGATAAGCAAGACTGCGCTGCTCTGCTCGGGCTTCAGTTGCACGCCATGTGTCGTCCAGTAGCCGAGTCGATGCTGCTACAATGGCAAAGAACGTATCTTTAAAAATATTTTAATAATTACACAATTTAAGCAATGGGTATGAATAAAATGACACATCAAACAATGAAATTGATGACGAACGAAATGAACCAGAGAAATTAACAAAAACTTGAAACGATCGGCCGCTATCTTTAGCACATCACACATCAATAATACAAACAGAAACACAGAAGGACAATATTACAAAAACAATACAAGAGTTTGAAAGAAGAAACAAGAAAAAAAATGGTTGTTTGTAAAGTAGGTTTACGATCGAGATGTTTACGTGATAAAGGGTTTGTATGCCGCTAGAGTGAGAGAGACGGAAGATCGGTCCACTCACTCGAACGCTATGCCAGCCTCCGCTCGTGAGGATTCCGCGTGACAAGTTTCACGGAATGACTGGCAGCGCTCGAGATGAGACGGGAGATCGGTCCGTCTCTCTCTCGTTATACCTGCGATCGCGCTCGTGAGGTTTTGGTGTGACACAAGTTTCTGAACATGTCACCCGACTAAAACGATTTTAAAGACGTTATCACGTCAAAAACGTTTATTCAGAGCTGACGGAAGCGCATACAGTCAACTAATTCAAACGCATACCAAAACCGTTATCGCGATTCGCCTCAGCAGCTGCAAAATGGCAGCTGACTCAGCATAATGCTAAGGTGAAAACGCCTTAGCGCTGGTTTTCAGTCAGTGCCAGCGGTGATCCACAAGCGTCGCCAAGCGTGGTACCATGGTGTGTAGATACATTAATAAATATTCATATGATATTATACTTGTATACATGCTGTCAATACAATAAATATATTAAAGTACGTATCAATTGTCAACTGTCAATTGTAAGACGGGCTGGTTTCCGCAACTCGACGATGAAAGCGCCTATTTTGCGTGTGGGTGGGAATGCGATATCATTCGAGCCAACCCGACTCCTCCAGGAACGCCAGCAGGCCCTTTACGTTACCGACTATCCCTGGAAGGTCCCTCGATTGACCGAGGTGTTTAGCCCTGTAGTCCGCTACTCCTGTACACTCCATGAGGACGTGAGCAGCCGTTTCTTCTGCCTCCAAGCTGGCTCTGCAAAGGGGGCTGTCGGTAACACCTAGGACATATAGATGTTTATTAAAGAAACCATGACCAGTAAGTACTGCAGTCACCAGTCGCATGCGCGGCCTACAAAGTCGAAGCAAGGTCTTAGCCAGCCTAGCTCTAGGGGACGGCAAGGCCAGCTTAGCCTGCCTGCACTCCTCATGGTTTGTCCAAAGAGTGGCATGATCATTCCTGGTCGACTCTCTCAGAAATGTGCGTACCATCTTGAAGGGAAGAGGGATGATAGGATCGGGACCATACGCTGTCAAGCTAGATCCTTTACGCGCCAACTCATCCGCTGCATCGTTACCTCTTGACCCGCTGTGTCCTTTTATCCATTGAAGGATTACGCGGTTATGTTGACATACTTCCATTAGTCGTTTGTGACAGTCGTAGGTTAGCCCTGAGTTAATAGTGTTGCTATTTAGGGCTTGTAAGACGGCCATGCTATCCGAGAGTATTCGAATGGAGGAACCTTTCTCGATGCTATGGCATTAGCGGCCGAGATGATGCCCATGCATTCAGCTTGAAAGACAGTATTATGGGCACCCAGTGGAATGGCTATCTTGATGTTTAGGTCCTCCGAGAAGGTGCCTGAACCAGTGCCTGCTTCAGTTTTTGAACCATCGGTAAAAATTCTGAGCTCTTTAACGTCGAGCCCCTCAACCCGATGGTCTTCATGTAACTTAATATTGTATTTTTTGTCAAAAACAAATTGTTTAGGGATTCTGTCACTGCAAGTCATAGAGATGGGTATTTTTTTTCTAAACTTCCCCTAGGATGGCGGTGTGTGAGATCCTGTTTTTCCTCCAAAGTCCTAAGGTGTTGAGTCTCACCGCAGATGACGCGGCCTCCTGCTTAATATACAGCTGGAGTGGCGGAAGACACAGCATGGCCTCCATTGCTGCTGTTGGAGTAGTTCTCATACTACCTGTGATAGCCATGCAGGCCAGCCTTTGGAAGCTTTGGAGTTTGCTTACCATTGTGGTTAGTTTGGTCCTGGTTTACCACACCACAGCTCCGTAGCAGACGAAAGGATGGATCACCGTCACGTACAGCTAAAGAATGATGTTGGGAGAAAGTCCCTACTTTTTCCCCACCATTCTCCGACACTGCCAGAAAGCAATACTCACCTTCTTTAGTTTGTTGTCAATGTGGCTACTCCAGTTGAGCTTGCTGTCCAAGATTATGCCCAGGTACTTCACCTCAGTTGCTAGCTGGAGTTCCGTTCCAAAGAGCTTAGGTAGGGTATACCTACCAAGAGCCCTATTGTTAGTGAACATGACCATTTCCGTTTTTGTTGGGTTAACCAACAGGTCATATTCTAGACGATCCGTAGTAGCGTAGCGTAGCGTAGTCGTTTCTTGTACTTGGATTTGGCATCTTTGTAGTTGTCCCAATCCTCATCAGCACTGGTGTTCATCGCGCCACGCTCTGCTACCAACTGTTTAATATTTATGCTTCGGAACGCACCGGTTTTTTGCTGCGCGGATCGACCGCGAGTAATCGGGACATCACTAGTGAAAACGGAACCGCAGCTGTCACTCGTACCAACGAGATGAAAAATTAGAGGTTATCTTTTCTTGTCGTGAGAAAAAACATGTCTGCTCATGGCGTCGGGCCATTGATTGTATTTCGGTGTAACAATTGTCTAATACAGGTGTCGGGCCTGGTCGGAGTGTTAATCATCAACATCGTCGGGAAATAAGTAGATTCGCGTCAGCGGTTGAGTGATTCGTGTTGTGAAGGACATCGTCGTATCGTACGGCGACTCCTCGTGTCGGCAAGCAGCACGCCGGCAACAGCGTCGGCGGCAAATAGTGAGATTCGGTTCCTATCCTATCCCAATTGTGCTCCTATCCCGTATTCCTGCCTCGAATCGAGCCTTCGATTTCCGGTCTGCGACGGCAAGGTAAAGTAGCAATCAAGATTTTCTCTCCCGTGCTGGCAAAAACCCAGCCCCTCAAGATTCCACGCCGTTCGGTTGAGGCGTGGAATTAAACACCCTGTTTAGCAGTCTTCTGATCTTAGCACGCATCCTATCTAGATCAGGACCCCACCAAGGCTGCCCCTTGATGTTGGTAGGCGCTGGTGTGCTAAGCGGGCAAGTTGAATGGTAGCAGTCTATTGATGTATTAGTAAAATCTGTTACCTGTTGTTCGATTTGTTCGGGTCCCTCCGGATCTGGTAGAATCTCAGCCCAAGCAAGTCTTTCAACTAAGATAGCTCTGTACCTGGTTCTGTCAGTCTTGCGTGGGTTTCTCTTAGTCGATGTCGACGAAAAGTTTATGATGTTGTAAAAAATCAGCGCTTAGTATTGGCTTACTGCTGCAATGACAAACTTCCATTTGTAACTTCAATTTCTTCTTAAGTTGAGGTCCAGCTCCAATGTTTTTTCTCCATATGTTGATATGACGGTATTGTTGGCAGCATACAACGTTAGTTTGGTTTGTTCTGCAAGTCTTCCCTTTTGTTTAGGAATGACGGAAATATTTGCGCCGGTGTCGATTAGAAACAATAGCTTTGACTGCTTGTCGTAGACGAATAGATGGTGTGAATTGTTCCAAGCGCCAGTTGCCGTCTCAGCCAGCGCTTTGTTTAGTTTCCCGATGCCAAACTAATGTTGTTTTCATCAAATTTATTTGCATGGCCGTGTGCATCTCTGTGCATTTTTTCCATAACGGCGGTGATAGAAACAGATGTCATCTGCAGCGGTAGGCAGGGTTTGTTGCGAGTACGTGCGGGGTGCACGGGAACGGGAGTAGCTGCTGGGCGGCGTTCGCGCGTCGCCAGGGTACTCGCACCAGTCGCGGCAGAACGGCGCTCTGCGCTGGTCGTCTTGCCGTTGTACCTTTAATTCCGCGATGTCGTAGGCCAGCATATAAATTTTTTCATGCATGGTCATTTCTTCATGGCTTCCAGTATGTACGTGCGCAGACGTGGCGATAGAAGTGGAGTGTGCGGCTGAAGTAACGTTGGTTTGTTCGATTATTCCGTCTGCGACAAGTGCGAGTTCATTCACGTACGTTTTCTTGGCTATTGTCTCACTAATCGTCAGTGCCGTTCGTGCTGACTGAGGCAGGTGGTATCCACATGATGCGTAACGTAGTCTCAGGAATGCTGTTGCCGGCGAGGGACTGCATGCGCCGCAGTAGCTGGGAGGGTTTGCTGTATGTAACCAAGCTCCATTTCAGAAAATAGCCTCTAGAGCCGGCGCTGTTCTGAATCTTCGTACACTTCCAGTAAGCGCTTTTTAATTGCCGGGTATTTGTTGGTCTCTGGGGGGTTGAGCATAATATCACATATTCCGTCAATGTCTTGGCGCTCCAGCTATCCGACTACGAGGTCGTACATGGTATTGCCTCCTTTTTTGTGCGAAGAGACGATTGATTCGAACTGAACAAACCAAAGACGCAGTCTATCACGCAATCCTCATGTTCACCGATATCCCGAAGAGCTCCTTCTGATCTGGTCGTGGATGTGCCTGGAGTTTGTTGCTCTGTAGTCATCTTGTATGTAGTTTGAGTGTATTAAAAGTCGATAGTCACCACTGTTGAGGTAGGAGGCTTTAGTTTATCAACGAGACAGTAATGCAGACCTGAAAATATTTTATTTAATAATTAATAGCATATATGTACAAATTAACCAATCGATGTAGAACAAAACCGCGCGATAACAGTAATGTGAAGCGTGTGAGCAAGATGGATGACAGGCAGTCTCACAATATATGATAAGCAAGACTGCGCTGCTCTGCTCGGGCTTCAGTTGCACGCCATGTGTCGTCCAGTAGCCGAGTCGATGCTGCTACAATGGCAAAGAACGTATCTTTAAAAATATTTTAATAATTACACAATTTAAGCAATGGGTATGAATAAAATGACACATCAAACAATGAAATTGATGACGAACGAAATGAACCAGAGAAATTAACAAAAACTTGAAACGATCGGCCGCTATCTTTAGCACATCACACATCAATAATACAAACAGAAACACAGAAGGACAATATTACAAAAACAATACAAGAGTTTGAAAGAAGAAACAAGAAAAAAAATGGTTGTTTGTAAAGTAGGTTTACGATCGAGATGTTTACGTGATAAAGGGTTTGTATGCCGCTAGAGTGAGAGAGACGGAAGATCGGTCCACTCACTCGAACGCTATGCCAGCCTCCGCTCGTGAGGATTCCGCGTGACAAGTTTCACGGAATGACTGGCAGCGCTCGAGATGAGACGGGAGATCGGTCCGTCTCTCTCTCGTTATACCTGCGATCGCGCTCGTGAGGTTTTGGTGTGACACAAGTTTCTGAACATGTCACCCGACTAAAACGATTTTAAAGACGTTATCACGTCAAAAACGTTTATTCAGAGCTGACGGAAGCGCATACAGTCAACTAATTCAAACGCATACCAAAACCGTTATCGCGATTCGCCTCAGCAGCTGCAAAATGGCAGCTGACTCAGCATAATGCTAAGGTGAAAACGCCTTAGCGCTGGTTTTCAGTCAGTGCCAGCGGTGATCCACAAGCGTCGCCAAGCGTGGTACCATGGTGTGTAGATACATTAATAAATATTCATATGATATTATACTTGTATACATGCTGTCAATACAATAAATATATTAAAGTACGTATCAATTGTCAACTGTCAATTGTAAGACGGGCTGGTTTCCGCAACTCGACGATGAAAGCGCCTATTTTGCGTGTGGGTGGGAATGCGATATCATTCGAGCCAACCCGACTCCTCCAGGAACGCCAGCAGGCCCTTTACGTTACCGACTATCCCTGGAAGGTCCCTCGATTGACCGAGGTGTTTAGCCCTGTAGTCCGCTACTCCTGTACACTCCATGAGGACGTGAGCAGCCGTTTCTTCTGCCTCCAAGCTGGCTCTGCAAAGGGGGCTGTCGGTAACACCTAGGACATATAGATGTTTATTAAAGAAACCATGACCAGTAAGTACTGCAGTCACCAGTCGCATGCGCGGCCTACAAAGTCGAAGCAAGGTCTTAGCCAGCCTAGCTCTAGGGGACGGCAAGGCCAGCTTAGCCTGCCTGCACTCCTCATGGTTTGTCCAAAGAGTGGCATGATCATTCCTGGTCGACTCTCTCAGAAATGTGCGTACCATCTTGAAGGGAAGAGGGATGATAGGATCGGGACCATACGCTGTCAAGCTAGATCCTTTACGCGCCAACTCATCCGCTGCATCGTTACCTCTTGACCCGCTGTGTCCTTTTATCCATTGAAGGATTACGCGGTTATGTTGACATACTTCCATTAGTCGTTTGTGACAGTCGTAGGTTAGCCCTGAGTTAATAGTGTTGCTATTTAGGGCTTGTAAGACGGCCATGCTATCCGAGAGTATTCGAATGGAGGAACCTTTCTCGATGCTATGGCATTAGCGGCCGAGATGATGCCCATGCATTCAGCTTGAAAGACAGTATTATGGGCACCCAGTGGAATGGCTATCTTGATGTTTAGGTCCTCCGAGAAGGTGCCTGAACCAGTGCCTGCTTCAGTTTTTGAACCATCGGTAAAAATTCTGAGCTCTTTAACGTCGAGCCCCTCAACCCGATGGTCTTCATGTAACTTAATATTGTATTTTTTGTCAAAAACAAATTGTTTAGGGATTCTGTCACTGCAAGTCATAGAGATGGGTATTTTTTTTCTAAACTTCCCCTAGGATGGCGGTGTGTGAGATCCTGTTTTTCCTCCAAAGTCCTAAGGTGTTGAGTCTCACCGCAGATGACGCGGCCTCCTGCTTAATATACAGCTGGAGTGGCGGAAGACACAGCATGGCCTCCATTGCTGCTGTTGGAGTAGTTCTCATACTACCTGTGATAGCCATGCAGGCCAGCCTTTGGAAGCTTTGGAGTTTGCTTACCATTGTGGTTAGTTTGGTCCTGGTTTACCACACCACAGCTCCGTAGCAGACGAAAGGATGGATCACCGTCACGTACAGCTAAAGAATGATGTTGGGAGAAAGTCCCTACTTTTTCCCCACCATTCTCCGACACTGCCAGAAAGCAATACTCACCTTCTTTAGTTTGTTGTCAATGTGGCTACTCCAGTTGAGCTTGCTGTCCAAGATTATGCCCAGGTACTTCACCTCAGTTGCTAGCTGGAGTTCCGTTCCAAAGAGCTTAGGTAGGGTATACCTACCAAGAGCCCTATTGTTAGTGAACATGACCATTTCCGTTTTTGTTGGGTTAACCAACAGGTCATATTCTAGACGATCCGTAGTAGCGTAGCGTAGCGTAGTCGTTTCTTGTACTTGGATTTGGCATCTTTGTAGTTGTCCCAATCCTCATCAGCACTGGTGTTCATCGCGCCACGCTCTGCTACCAACTGTTTAATATTTATGCTTCGGAACGCACCGGTTTTTTGCTGCGCGGATCGACCGCGAGTAATCGGGACATCACTAGTGAAAACGGAACCGCAGCTGTCACTCGTACCAACGAGATGAAAAATTAGAGGTTATCTTTTCTTGTCGTGAGAAAAAACATGTCTGCTCATGGCGTCGGGCCATTGATTGTATTTCGGTGTAACAATTGTCTAATACAGGTGTCGGGCCTGGTCGGAGTGTTAATCATCAACATCGTCGGGAAATAAGTAGATTCGCGTCAGCGGTTGAGTGATTCGTGTTGTGAAGGACATCGTCGTATCGTACGGCGACTCCTCGTGTCGGCAAGCAGCACGCCGGCAACAGCGTCGGCGGCAAATAGTGAGATTCGGTTCCTATCCTATCCCAATTGTGCTCCTATCCCGTATTCCTGCCTCGAATCGAGCCTTCGATTTCCGGTCTGCGACGGCAAGGTAAAGTAGCAATCAAGATTTTCTCTCCCGTGCTGGCAAAAACCCAGCCCCTCAAGATTCCACGCCGTTCGGTTGAGGCGTGGAATTAAACACCCTGTTTAGCAGTCTTCTGATCTTAGCACGCATCCTATCTAGATCAGGACCCCACCAAGGCTGCCCCTTGATGTTGGTAGGCGCTGGTGTGCTAAGCGGGCAAGTTGAATGGTAGCAGTCTATTGATGTATTAGTAAAATCTGTTACCTGTTGTTCGATTTGTTCGGGTCCCTCCGGATCTGGTAGAATCTCAGCCCAAGCAAGTCTTTCAACTAAGATAGCTCTGTACCTGGTTCTGTCAGTCTTGCGTGGGTTTCTCTTAGGGACAGTTGGGGAGAACGCTGCGTTGATCTCGAAGCGTATCCATCGATGATCAGAGCATGACGCCTCGTTGGACACATGCCAGCCCCCAACGTCGTCGGATATGTCCGCCGTTGCCAGGGTAATATCAACGATGGTTCTACTCCGCTTGGTAACAAAAGTTGGTTCAGAACCTATGTTAAGCACATTAAGGTTTGTAGTAAATAGGTATTTAACAAGTGTCTTACCTCTGCTGTTCCTATCCGGCATGCCCCACAGTGGATGATGCGCGTTCGAGTTGGCCCCAACAATGAGCTGGAGGCCCGACTTCTCGCAGTGGTCCACCAGCCAGCACAGGTCGTGTGGAGGCGGGTTGTCCTCCGCAGGCATGTAGGCGGAGGCCACCACGAGTTCGCGGCACCTAGCTGTGTTGGGCAGTTGCAGCCTTATGGCACACAGGTCCCTGGAACAGAACTCTGTTAATGGCTGTGCTGGGATGTTGTTAGTAGTTATGATGCACGTTCTAGGGTTATCGTGATCAGTTGTAACGAAAAGCTTACCTCTCAAATTGGCGAGCCCTCAAATGCTACCGCGGTTGATCCACGGCTCCTGGATCAGAGCCACGGCAGTGCTGTTTGCCCCCAACTAGCGTCTTAACTGGGCCGTTGCAGTTTGGCTGTGTTGGAGGTTGGCTTGGAGGACTTTACAATCGCGGGGGAGGGACGCCATTTTTGGTCAACCCCTCCTCCACCTCCAAGACGAGTTCCTCCTCCAGCCGCATGGATAGCTCCTCGCCCTCAGAGGGCACCACTGCTGTTTCTAGCTCATCGCCTTCACCAAGCAGCATGGCCTCCCAGTGCGCGTGCCCGTCCTGCGGTTGAGCAGCAGAACTTTCCCCGACTACATCGGGACCTGTTTGCTGCCGCTCTGGAGTGGAACTCTGGGGCATAGATGTTGTTGATGAGACCCCAGTGATGACCAGCTTAGAGCTGGTCTGCGCTACCACCGGTGGTTCCTTAACAAATTTCCCAACGGGTCCCTGAAATTTAAAGTAGACCGAACCACTACCAAAAAGGAGCTGTCTGCCCCTTCCCAGCAGGGTCGGCACCACATCTTCAGGGATGTCTGTAATGAGAAAAAGGTTGTCCTGCTGCTCAAACACTTTCTGGAGGAGCCATCAGTCAACCTGTGCCCACTTGTTCATAAAGTGGAGGACTACGCCGACGTCGGGCGCAGACTTCCACTTGCCCCGTTCGTTGGGTATGAGCACCCCACATCGAACCCTGCGGACCATCTCCGATTGGCGTTTCACCACCAACTGTACGTTGGATGGTGTAGGCACGCCGGAGACACACTCCCGCAGCCAGTTCAGGGAGTACTCGTCCTCCACGAACAGTTTAAGGTGGCCGTCCTCGTAACGAGGCTTGCCACCGAATTTGGGTTTTTCCTTGCTCTGATCCGCCAATGCTTCCCTCAAGATTTTGTCATCAATCTCGTTGAGGATGAGCGTTGACAGATCCTGTGAAATATGACCAGTAGCGACGTCAGTAACGGCGATGTACTGGTCAGACTTCACCTTCTGAGCATAGGTGACCCCAGCTCTGCGCGCTTCCGTGCACTGCTTTTTAGGCTCTACTCGAGGAGAATTACTATCCTCTAGTCGAGCCCTCTTATTAGCCGCGCGCTCGTTTTTGCCGGATCTCTTGGCAGATTTCAACTTCTTGTTAGAAGTCGGACCACCAGAGAACGCTACGGTAGGTTTAGCCCCGTTTGAGTCTAAGGTTGCCCCTTTGACACCACGGGAGCCGGTCACCTTACCCGCAGCTCCGGCTGTATTAACAGCGGGACCGCTATCGGTCGCCACCGTGGCAGATGGAACCCCATTTACGCCGGCACCGGCCGATGTGGCAGCCAAACGCTGTTTTTTCTTCCACCGACGATTCGCCTTACGCCCTGGTCCGGTTTGCACCGTATCTGGACGTTTAGTCGATGGGCCCTTCCCTTGCAAGGATTGCTTGGGTGGTTTACCCTTTCGACCAACCGTCGTCCAGGCGCTGGCAAAATGCTCGGCGATGTTTGTCGAATGGCTCCGCGCACCGGGTTGCCCCGTGGCCCTGCCTCTGGACTAGCTTTCGGGCTTTGTGCAGCTAACCTCCACAGTGGAAGCACTACCAGTTTGCACCGGTAGGTCACTGATGGTGGCAGTGCGCCCAGTTAAGGCTTGAGGATCTGCCGAGGCAGATTCACGCACCTGTTTGGAGACGCTTGCGGTTTTCACCGCTGGAAGCGTTCCAGATGGGTTTTTTGACCTGACACGATCCATAGTCAAATGTATAGAGATTCGTCTACTCGATTTCCCACCCTCCACGGAGCCCGCACAATTGGGAGCGCCTACTCGCTTGGAACAGCTTTCAGTCGCTAGGAGTACCGAGTAGATATAGGAGCATAGGGCTGGTACTTGGCGCGACATCGGGAGCTCGCTTCTGTGGCCGATGGGAACCAAGGTGTCAGCGACATGGTCCCACCGCCGTAGTCACCGAAGCTTACCCAGTCAGCATGGCCCATCCCACCGCTTTGACTGACGCCTTAGCGGACCCTACACCCCTAGCCGTGGCCCTCTGACGGGACACTTGGCCGTTACCCCAACCCGCGGCTACGGGCGAGGCTACCGTTTTGCCTGAAATCCAGGCCAAAGAGGGCGTGTTGCCTTACGAAGCTAAATCCACAGCAACGCTCGGCTCAACCCCCCAGGACCCCTTCATCCTGGCCTACGGTGATCAACTGCGCAGACCACAAGACGCAGGTGAGTGTAGATAGTCTGCCGGGTACACCCACCTTAACCGACAGAACCGGAGGGACTTTTAGCCATCACCTAGTAAGAGGTCCGGGGACCAGTCACTAGCCGCTGTTACCAGGGTGCACCAGGAGGAAGCAGAAGTTATGCAGTCGGACGTATCCTTCTGCATCACTTCAGCTCCTCCACACTAGGAGGTAGTCGCTCAGAACACCCTTAAAGTACGTATCAATGATGTTGGTCAGTGTAATAAAAGGTAAACAATTTTTAAAACGAGAAACTAAAACTAAAACATAAAATCCTAAGCACATCCCACCACAGACAAATTAAAACTAAACACTTATTCAATATTCAAAATGGCACAGCAGAGCGGAACATAAACAAGATACCAAAGAGGACGACAAAAGACAACATCACCTAAAATAAATTTAGAAAATGCTATTACCAGTCCAGTCGGAAGGCCATAAGGTAACGGAAGGGTTATCAGGAATATGGTAGTCTCTGCTTATTAAGCAGGTATAGCCTTAGCTTACGCCGAAAGGTGTACCTACTTGTTGCTTCACGGTCTGGGGGAGGGATATCATTCCAGCACCTGGACGCCGCAAATCTAAAACTCCCACGGAACGCTGCCGTTCTATGTGCAGGTGTAAGAATCCTTCCTTCCTTATTCATTCGTCACTGACTCGACGACCACTCCAGCCTTCTAAACAGGTAGATAGGGGCTTCATACCGCACAAAACCAAACAGTAACGTTGCGAGGTAAAGTTGTCACCGCGCATCCATATTCAGAAGTTCAATAACGGTGTGATGTGGCATCTAGGAGGGACTTTGAAGCAAAAACTTGCACACGCTATGGACACGTTGTATCAGCTTCTTCGTCGGTACAAGTATACAGCCACCATAAACGACATCACAGTAGTTTATTCTCGATAATATCAGAGATTCACAAAGACTGGTACTAAGGAAATCGCGCACATTGTAAAGAAGCTTTAAGCGGTAGAAGCAATTGGTCACGATCCACGTAGCATTTCGAAAACCAAATTTGTGGTTTTCGAAATGCAATTCACCCTCCATCAGTAGTCCAAGGTTTTTGTCTTCCACCACCCGTTACATTGATTCGCCCATGATGGCTATATTCCTGGAGTTCATGGCTTGTGTCGTATTATGGATTTGATGCTTTGAGCCCATTAACATGTACTTGGATTAGGCTGGATTCAGCACAAGGCAATTTTTGTCAGATCAAGAAGCAATTTTGTTTAACTCTAGATTAATAGCACATACTGCAGCAGCTGCATCGTTAGGCCTGGTTGATGTATTAAGTTGGACATCGTCTGCATACAGATGATACTGGCACTTCTCTATGCTTGTAACAATATCTGAACTGTACAAGATAAATAGAAGTGGACCAAGAATAGAACCCTGTGGTACGCCTCTCGTCAATGGCTTCGTGGTAGAAAAACTCTGGGTTCCATTCTGCCTTCGCAAAACTATCGTCTGCGTTCGGCCTGTTAGATAGTTACTAAACCAGCGCACTGCGGAACTGTCAAATCGACATACGACATTTTCGAAAGCAAAATAGAAATGTTCAAACAAACGAAGGCTCTGGAGAAGTCCAGAAAATTACCAGAATTGTGCTCTTACCGCCATCGAGGGCAGACAGCATATGGTCCACAACGTCGACCAGTGCAGTAGTATTGCCACGACCTTTACGAAATCCGGATTGCAATTCTGGCAGTAAGCTGTTCTCCCCCATATACCCCGACAGCTGATTGCAAACTACCCACTCGATCACTTTCGACATGCATGGAAGAATACTAATAGGGCGAAGAGCTTTTTTTTTTGGAGGCCTAGCAAGCAACATCTCAAAAATTAACTCCCGATTTTAAATTCATTTAAATATTATATTAACAATAATTTAATGTCAATTATTATAAAATGAAACCAGGCATGGACCCCCAACAACATTGAGTTTATTATAAACAATCTTATAAACATACCTTGGATTCTATCTTCAGTTCACAATGGACTTCTACACAAAGTTGACCAATAACATGGAGAAGTTTGCCACCACTTTCAACACAAGGATGTCTCAATATGAGAAGGAGCTTCGGGAGGCTGCCACCATGTCCTCGTCCAGCAGCCAACTTGATATCAACACCCTCGCCAGTGAATTTGTTGAGTTCAAGGCATTCACCTGGAACTGCCTTGACTTGCTGCGCTCTCAGATGGAGTTGCTGCTTGCTGGCCAGGACCGTCTCGAGATGGCATCCAGGCGGAAGGTGCTCCTTCTTCATGGACTCCCCGAAGAAGTGAAGGAGTAGGCCATTGACATTGTGCGTGTAGTACTATCCGACAAAATGAAGTTGTCCCCCGAGTGTGTGTCCAACATACATATAGTGCACAGACTGGGATATACCAAGAAGCCTTCTAATCCCCGTCCTTTACTAGTGAGGTTCTCAAACATCAGTGATCGATCAAAGGCCTGGAAAGCCAAGACAGCTTTGAAGGGAACTGGATTCACAATGTCAGAGTTCCTTACAAAATCCAGGCACGAGGTGTTTGTGGCTGCGCGAAAACACTTCGGTATGCTGAATTGCTGGACAACTGAGGGCAGGATCGTATTGCTGCTTCCTGACAAGTCCAGACAGAAGGTGGAGAGTATGTCGGAGCTTCAGGTTATAACTGCCAAGTTCCCTCCTTCTGCTCTGCCTGTGCCCAAACCAGCCAACATCCCTGCCCCAAAACCGGCTGCGGTTGCTGCAGTGGCGGTAGCGGTTTCTTCGGTTTCTGCCCCTGGCAAGCGTCTACCCAGCTCCAGGCACGCTGGTCCAACGGGAGTCAAGAAGTAGAAATCTCGTACTCAAGCTATCCTCTATTTTTTCCGTGTTCTCGCAAGTTGGACGGGTAATACATCTCATTTTCACTTTTACTCGGTAGGTAGTCTAAAATATTCCATAGCCTTCTTTTCTTAGCATGTTTGGTTTTGTTTTGCAATGGAATCAAGTAAAAATTTTGTACAACACCATGTCAACGACATGCATGTCATGTCAATCAAGCAAGCTAGTTCCCAACATTGTTCCTTCATTTGTCCAACGATGCGCTGCCATGACTTAATTTTTACATCATGGTGTATTATTGGAATGCTGGGTGTGTTCATGTAAATTATGTTTTGTTTTTTATACCTACTGTGTTTCGTCTATTTTACTTTCAGCTTATGTTTTTCATTTCAATTTTTGTAAGTTTGTATTAGTTTGTCCAATTTTTTTCCCAGCAAGCTCAGTGCTCGACTGGGTTCAGGCAATTTTTTTTTTGTTTTTAATAAGTATTGTGTTAACTTATTTTATTTTATATAATTCTATATTTGTATTTATTATATTATATCTAGTTCATGGATACCTACAACTTTGGTAACAGCTTCTTCTCTTGTTCTAATAGTGATGTTTCCGTTAGTGCGGGAAGTGTAGGGTCATCAGCGGATGACTCACTGCCTAACAACTTAAATCGGGTGTTTTCTAATCTTGAAACAAACTTCAACGTTGTCCATATTAATGCACAAAGCATTCACACCAGCTATGCTGACCTCCTTGTAACTTTTAGCGATCAGAAGATACATGGTATTCTTGTTTCGGAATATTTTCTTAAACCTTCACTACCTTCTGCCATGTATGCTCTGCCAGGGTTCAGTCTCTATCGGAACGATAGGACGGGCAAGGCTGATGGCGGTGTAGCCATATACCTACGTGCCGACATTCCATGCAAAGTCATCAGCCAGTCGCCAAGCCTGTACTCTGGTACCACTGAACACCTGGGGGCCAATTCTCACAATGGCGATATTTTATCACATTCGACATTTATCGATCCAAACGACACATATCGATATATTTCACGGTTGACTTATTCTCAAAAAGTCACTATCGATAAATTATCGAAAATTTCCGTTCGACACGTATCGACTACTCCGGGGCAGTCGACATTGAAAATATCGAGTAAATATCGTTCCTGAAAAAAAGTTTAGCCACCACTGCTGTCTGTCAAAGTGTCAATGAAATCAAGTTTATTTTCTGTATTAGTCGCGCTGCTGAAATACATAGCTGAAAATGGACAATTTTATTGCTGCTTTCGTTGCTGATTTAGTGGACGAAGCTGCAATTGCTGCTGCAACATCTCGTCGTCGTGCCCAATGGAGGATCGATCCTTGGGAATTAGGGGACAGAGATTTTATGAAAAACTTTCGACTCTCCAAAGATTTGACGATCTCTCTAATAAACTTGGTTGAACCACTGATGCGGCAAAAAGAAATAGAATTACAAACGAAAGTGAGTACCCACTTTCATAAGTTTATTAGGTTATTAAAAAATAAATGTTTACAAATGTTGTATAGCTGTAAAATTACTAGCAATAACTATCCTAACCATGGAATAAAGGCTTTTTTGTGATTTTCTGTAGGAAATCGTATGGGTACTTATATTTCCTTTGTTTTATGTCAACCCACTGTGAACTAATGTTCTTGGTTGTTTCAGGTTTTCTGCGCTCTAAACTTTTTGCCACTGGGTGCTACCAAACTCCGGTGGGAAATAATTTTATGGCTAACATTTCACAACCATCTGTGTCAAGATGTGTCCAGGAGGTTGTGGAGGTCCTAAATCAACCCACAATTTTCGGTCAGTGGGTTCACTTTCCTGACTCATTCCAGGAAATGAACTCCATAGTGAGGGAGTAAGTCTAACAAGGTTGAATTTATATAAATTAGGTAGGTATGTACTTACATAAGTCTAATGTTTACTATAATATTACTTTTTCAGTTTTTATGACATGTATGGGTTCCCTGGAATCACTGGCTGCATTGACTGTACCCATGTAGCCATTGTTCCACCGGCCTCAACCGTTCATAATGAAAGGAGCTATGTGAACCGAAAGAATTATCACTCCATCAACACTCAATTAGTAAGTAATATCCATTAAAATTATTTTGCCTTTTCATACATGGGCATTGCCTCTACATAATAGGTACCTACCTACTACCTACCAAATTATTCATAGTTGAGCATAACCTGTAATTAATTATAACATTGTTTCTTTTCAGATCTGTGATGCAAACCTTAAAATATTAAATGTAAATAGTTTATTCCCTGGAAGTACCCATGATTGCCACATTTGGAATAGCTCCAATGTCCTTTCATTGTTTGAGTTGTTGGATCGGCAGGGTAACACTAACTATCATCTGATAGGTATGTGCTCATTGTGTTTACTTGGTTGATACATCCAATTTCACACTTAGTCTTTCAGAAAATAATAGGATGTCTGACAATTTCAGGTGACAGTGGCTATGCACTACGGCCATGGTGTCTGACACCAATAGCCACCCAGAAGAAGGAACTCCAGAGTACCGCTACAATGAAGCTTTCTTAAAAGCAAGGTGCACAATTGAACGGTGCAATGGAGTGTTAAAATCACGATTTAGATGTCTACTCAAAGACAGAACACTCCATTATGCGCCAGTTAAGGCATCGAGAATAATTAATGCCTGCACAGTATTGCACAATATGTGCATTACTAACAATATTGGAGAGCCTGACATGATCCATGATGTTCAGCAGCTGGGCATCCTTGAACATACTGTCTTTTCTACGGACAATAGTGATCGCAGGAGACATAACATTTTGCTGCAAAGAGGACGGGGCAAACAAGCTACTATAATAAGAAATTATTTTTATTAAGTTTGGGCTATAATAATTTATAAAAACAAATGTACAATAAAACAATATAAGTAAATATAAAATACTTTTATTTGTTTTTACACTTAGCACTAAATGAAGATATGAGATCGAAATCAAATTATATATTAATTACTCTATATCAGTAACAAGACATAAAAATAACAATATTATGAAATAATATAATAGTTTTTACAGATAACACCAAGTTTCTCTGTCACTGAGTGTAGCGTGGAGGGGGTAACCTCTCTGTCTCTCACCCTAAGCGAGAAAGAGATGTCACCCCCTCCATGCTGCACTCAGGGAAAGAGTAACTTGGCATCACATGTACTACATAACAATATAATAGTTTTTAAGTAGGTAACAATAATTATTATTGCAAAAATCACATAATACAAGAAATATAAAAAATACACTTAGCCCAGAATGAAGTTTTTTATTTGTATGGGGTTAGACCACTAACACTTAATATTGAATGAAGTTATTTGTATGAGTTAGATCTGGCTTCCTGTTTTTGGAATATAGACCTCGAATCTGTGGATTATTAAATAACTATTATACTCTACATCTACAATATACTCTCACATCAGTCTTAAAAATATCAAAATCACAGCATTTAAAAGTAATTAAACATTTATTTAACCTTAAATCAGTCTAATGCAACAAAATCACAGTGAAATTTCAGGCGGTAATCCCTGGCGGTATTAAACATTGATTCTACCATAGATAAGTCTTAAAAATATCAAAACCACAGCATTTAAAAGTAATTAAACATTTATTTAACCTTAGATCAGTCTAATGTTACAAAATCACAGTGAAATTTCAGGTGGTCGATCCCTGGTGGTATTAGATATTGATTCTACCATAGTTAAGTCTTAAAAATATAAAAAATCACAGCATTTAAGAGTTAACTAGTTATTAAACATTTATTTAACCATAAATCAGTCTAATGTTACAAAATTTCAGGCGATCAATCCCTGGGAGTATTAAACATTGATTCTACCATAGATCAGTCTTAAAAATATTAAAATCACAGCATTACATTTTTTACTACTAACTAAACATTTTACTTTTCCTGAAATCAGTAGATTTAGTTTCTTGCAGGAAAAGGTGGAAAATCACTGTAAAATATTACTTGGATTTGCCCCTGCCGTCAAGTGCGTCAAGCTATCTGCAATCCTACACGTTGCGTCAGATTGTCGACGCATTTGTTTTATAAATTCTGTATAAAATTCCTTTTTATACTTATTTTTATCTTCTAAATTTTTATTTAGAGCAGTTGCTGTATCCAAAGATTGTTGCAGCCTTTTTGATGCAGCATTCCTTTTTTTTTTTTTTGTGGAGACCTCGTAGGTTTGTCAGCTATTGTTGAAAAATCTTCAGGTGGAGGTACTATCCCTCCACTAGATTTGATGATTTCTAAAAAAAATAGGAAAAGTAAGATATCTTAATTGTTTGAAGAAAAAAAAAGTTCTGTGATAAGATAGATAAGATAGGACATATGTATATGATTATATAATATATTGAAGTAATATTAAGCAAACAATAGAAGGTTTTGGTGGTGCTTATATTAAAAGTGTTATGGTAAGGTTACATATCTACTCTTTATGATATACCTACCAATCTCAATCATATCTCCGGTTTGTGGCAGAGCACTTGACTGGCTGGATGTATTCTCATCTGAAAATTAAAACACTTCTTACTATGCAAATAATGAAGTATCAAACTTAAGAGTTTGATCAGGGGGTCGGCAGGTTTGCTGATCATCGTAATGCATATATATAAATAATACATTTAAGCATACAATGCCAATGAAGTGTTTCACATCTGATAATTTTAATGTACCTAGTTAATGCATACGATGCCAATGAAGTGTTTCACATCTGATTATTTTAATGTACCTAGGTAATTATACACATGAACATACTATGCCAAATATACTCATACTCACCAATCTGAATCACTTCTCCAATCTCTTGTGATGCCGCAGATGTAGCATTATTTAATTGTGTACCGGTACTGCCTGAAATCAAAATCATAGCTTTGCCCCTTTTTCTTCATAGGTCTGGGTCAGATATCCACAAAGTAGCTAATGTGATTACACTCCTGTGTGACAGCCTATTTTCAAACCATGAACTCAGTCACCCCATGAGTTACTGTAGTATGAGAAATATAAATATAGTAGAGAAACTTTTATGTTTGAGGTTTCCTCACCACAATGTATCCATCACCCAATCAAAACATATATCTAATGAAAGACCCCGCTTCATCTACTAACAGTGTGCTATGTATTTGAGTCACTATGGGTTGAAGTATAACATGACATATTGATTAGGAGTTATCTGAGCAACATGGCTTACCAAAAAAGATCACCTTTGACTCCTCGCAGTTTGGGTGGCCCACAAGAGATGTTTTATCAACAAGTTTTAAGACCATATTATCTTCTTCTGTAAGTTGGTCTGGAGGGGAGCCACCACCAGTCAAGTTTGATAATCTGTTGAACATTGTATTTTTTTTTTACATTTTGACTTCATGTCATGCCATGTCTGAAATCAATATGAAACCATTACCAAACTGACAATACATATACAAAATTGTTTTACAATTACAATGGGATAGGGTTAGGTAAGGTTTATATATATTTTATGCTTACTTTTTTCCACTCTTCGGGCGACTTATTTGCTCCCGGAACAGAATTAAGCTCATCAGCTAATATGTTCCACCTGGCTGCTGCAATCTTGCTGGTGAAAACAGCTGAAAACTTTCCAGCTCGCAGTTCCGCGTCAGCCTCTAAAAGTTCGACTAACCGAGCTTTTTGAGTGACGGTCGGATAAGGTTTTCTTGTTTTTTTTTCTTTCTCCATTATGCACCTAGTCCTTTTGTTAGAATTCTTCTGAAAACTTTGCTCACCTTGCTAGCCTCACCTCACTCAAGAAAACAGCGAAAAAGATACATAAACATAACCAAAAGCAAAGAAAACAGAAATGTCAATTGTTGTCATCACATTACCGTTGCGTTCTGTTATACGAAAATGTTTTATTTTATTTTATTGTAAAAGGGCAAGATGTTGTTAATTTAATTACTATTCTTAGCATATTATTATTAGATGACTTATTGCATAGATACTTATAAATATGAAATGCTTATTAAGACATAAGACAAGTTAAATTTCTTTAAAAAGGTTATAAATAACTCAGTCGAGAAATTTGAAGTCAATCGAGTAAATGGAACAAATGGAACGTTTCCTAATTTGGTTCCATAGACACGGACTGAAGTGGTTTTGTTCTGTGGACTCTAGACCGGATACGATATTTTG
The DNA here is from genome assembly GCA_949825045.1 of Argyresthia goedartella. Lineage (NCBI taxonomy): Eukaryota > Metazoa > Arthropoda > Insecta > Lepidoptera > Argyresthiidae > Argyresthia > Argyresthia goedartella. The sequence goes on from OX463828.1 coordinate 22,332,702, forward strand.
TATCACCTTCGATATTGATATCGCCGGTCACTGAGAATACGGTTTACGTGCAACATTCGATATTTCTGTGCGATAAAGGTGTCGTGATATGTTATCTATTTTGCGTTGTTATCGAAGATATTGAGAATTGGGCCCCTGTTCTTGGAGATTTGCTTGCGTCACAATAAAGTTCTCCTGGGTGTCTATTATAGCCCCTCTCTTCGAATTGACTATTTTAACTCATTTGAAACCCTCCTCAATGATCTCACTCCTCTTTATAGCGACACCCTAATTCTCGGAGACTTTAACACTTGCCTTCTCAAAAATAACGGTCGCTCAGCAAAGCTGAAATCTCTTGTAAGTTCTTTAAACTTACACATCCTTCCCCTGGGGTCACCTCCTTTCAACCACACTGCACCCCTTCTCTTCTTGATCTGATGATCACTTCTAACATATCCAAGGTTGCTGTGCATGGCCAACTTAATGCCCCCTTCTCCTATCATGATTTCATTTACCTTTCATTCAAGTTAAGGCCTCCCAAGCGCGTAGCTAAATTCCTTGACATACGTAGCTTTAAGGGCATGGATCTTAACTCCCTTAAATCAGATGTCGCCTCTGTTGACTGGTCCCCTGTCGTTGATAGCGAGGCCGTTGAAGACAAATTCCGGAACTCACGCACGCTCCGGTCAAGAGGGTTAAGGTTAAGCACCTACCTGCTTACTGACACCATCAAGGGTCTGATGGCCAAGAGAAACCGTGCCAAGAGGAGATATAAGTTGGATCCGACTGACGAGAACATTTTAATTTTCAAACGCCTCCGTAATCTTTGCACTCGTCTGTGTCGTAATGCCAAACGTCGTCACATCTACAAGTGTATTAAGAGCTATACTCCAGCACAGGTTTGGAAATTCCTGAAGACTCATGGTGTAGGTAAGTCCCAGGACTTGGCTGCTGGAAATATTGACCTTAACGGTCTCAACTATTTCTTTGCCATCCCCCCTGTGGTGATGGACCCCCTCGTTAAGGAAGCCACCCTTCGTAACCTACGGTCCAAGACCACAGCCCACAGTTCACCCTTCAACTTTAACCATGTCGGAATCGGCGCAGTAAGGAGGGCAATATTAGCCATCTCTTCAAAGGCCATAGGTGACGACAAGATCTGTTATCAGATGATAACCAGCATCATCGATGAGCCTATCATCACCCACATAATGAATGAGTCGCTTGAACAATCTTGCTTCCCCACTCACTCAGTGGAAACAGGCACTTGTGATTCCCCTGCCTAAAACGTCGAATCCCGTCTCCTTTAAAGATTTCCGTCCCATATCTATTCTGTCTATCCTCTCCAAAGTCCTGGAATCAGTTGTTCACATCCAGCTCTCCTCCTACCTTTCCTCAAAAAACTTATTAAATCCCCAACAATCAGGTTTCAGGCCGGGTCACAGCACTACTACGGCTCTACTTAAAGTCACTGACGATATTCAATCGGCTATGGATCAGAAGCAGCTTACGGTCCTTACTTGATTGCTTGATTTCAGTAGCGCCTTCAACTGCGTCGATTTCGATATCCTGGTTGTTTAATATTTATGCTTCGGAACGCACCTTTTTTCGTTGCGCGACTCGGACCGCGAGTGATCGGAACGGAACTAGCAGCTGTCACTTGTATAGAAACGTGATGACGAGTTAGAGGTTACTTTTTTGCACATGGCATTCGGGCCTTGGCTGTATTTTTATTAGTAATAATTGTCTAACACAGGTGTCGGGCCTGGTCGGAGTGTTAATTTGTAATAATCATCACGGAACAATCATCCAATCGTCGGGAAATAAGTAGATTCACGTCATCGGAGTGAGTGCTTCGTGTTGTGAAGGGACAAAGTGATTCGGGGATCAATTCGTCGCATTCGGACAGCGACCCTTCGTGTCGGCAAGCAACACGACGGCGACAGCATCGGGCTACGACGAGAGTAAGATTCGACTCCTCTCCCCCCACCCTTGTGCTCCTCATCCCGTGTTCCTGCCTCGAATTGAGCTTTCGAATTCCGGTCCACGGCGTCAAAGGTCAGTACTCCTGGTGAAAACCAACCCTACCAAGATTCCACGCCCTGTCGGTTAAGGCGTGGAATTTAATCATTTTGGTAGCAGGCGCGGTTTCCTAGTAGGAAATCGATTCACGGACGGTTGTAGGGTTGTTTTTTTGCCACATTGTAGTTGGGAGAAAAGGGTATCTCAGATTGGTCGGCAATCAGTTTGTGAGTGAGTCTTGTGGTCGGTATACCACAATTAAAGTTCATTTTCGGTTAGTGAACGTATAATTGACGATTTAGTTAACAATTATTATAAATTTGTAGTCGGAAACTACTCGGTGTGCATAAGGAACAGTCATTTGGTCGGACTATAGTATTGCAGTCGGGTTCCATAGTATTGCAGTGTTATTTCGGATTACAGAGCAGGGTCAGGCTATTTATGGGGTATTAAGCTGATTTTGCTGACCTCAAAAGAAGTGTGGGTCATATCGGAGGGGCCACTTCTAGAAAAATAGTTTTTTTTTATAATACCTTTTTGTGTGTTACTTGTATTGTACCATATGGTGGCATTCTCTAATTGATTTAGAGTGTATAGTTATAAGGTGTATGTCCACAGGGCGACCATATTAAATATTTTTTAGGATTTAATTGTTTTAGTGGTTGCCTTAGTTTTGACAACTTAGTTTTAATTTCTGTGCCCAGCGCTGACGGGCAAGTGCTGGTCTCTGGCTATACTTAGTTCGGTAGTGAAGTAAAAGACCAGAATCTATTAAATCGGTAAACATGGAACCTTCGCCCTTGACGGTACTGCGGCATGGTGTCCGTGAGGAAATGAGATGGCTCGCCAATACTCATAAGTATGTGGAGCGACCAGATATGGATGATGTCCTGCTCAAGCGTGTGGAGGACGCAATGACACGCGTCGGGAAGATGTGTCGGCTGGCTGCGGAGGCTGAAGCTCTCGGGCTTACTGATGAAGCCTCGGTGGCTGCAGTGAAACAGCTCTGCGCGGATGCTGACCAAGCGATGGAATGCTTGGGTGACATCGGGCGTCGCGCGGAGAAAATTAAGCGGTCACGATGGAATGACCGTGGGGAGGGTAACGGAGACCCACCCCCGAAGGGTGTTGTTGGACGGCTGCCACACCTGGAGATTCCGGCCTTCAGTGGGGCAATTGATGAGTGGCCGGCCTTCATCAATTTATTTGATAGCTTGGTCCACGGTTGGGACGACCTGGACAACGCCTACAAGTTGGCCCAATTATTGATGGCTCTGCGGGGTGAACCGAAGGAGTTGGTCGGTCACCTAACGGTCACGGCGGGCAATAATGAGATAGCCAGGTCCATATTGTTTGACCGCTACCAACACAAACGGCGGTTGGTTGATGCGCAGCTGGGGATCCCTAAAGTAACCCGGGATGTTGACATCCGAGTACAGGTGCTCAACCCTGTGCTGGTGGCCACGAAGGCCCTTCAGAACCTTGGTCTTCCGGTAGACCAATGGTCATACATTGTTTTGTATATGGTTTTGTCACGGTTGCCTGCAGCTGTTCAAAGTCGGTTTGAACAGCTGCATGGAGGCAGAAGCACGGAACTGCCCACGCTCGTCCAATTGAAGGATTTTTTTGAGGGTGAATGCAGGCGATGTGACACACTGGACACGGAGGCCAGTGTGCAGCGCCAACCCGCGCGGATGCGGGAGGGGCCGCGCCCCCCGCCCCCACGGGGGGATGGGTGGTCGAAACAATTTGGCGTTTTTAATGCCGCGCCGTCGGGTGACGGCTGTGTGCACTGCGACAGTGCCGGTCATGAAGTGACCAGTTGCGCCAACTTTAAGGCGCTCGGGGTAGCTGCCCGCAGGAAGATAGGCTTCCGCCACCGATTGTGTTTCGGTTGTTTGGGGCCACACACGCTGAGCGAGTGCTCGCGCGCGTTCCCCTGTGAGTGCTGTGGTGGCAAGCACCACATCGTGTTGTGCCTGAATCGGTCAGGCCCTTCGGACGGTCACCAGGGCCGGACTCAGGTTGGTCGGCCACAGGGCCCAACCAGGGCCGGACCCAGTCCCCCTCCGGACAACGGGAGTCACCAACGGGGTGACTGGGGTACCCGCGGACGGGACCCCCCCCCGAGGGGAAGGGGGCAGCGTGGGGGGTAACATGCGGGATAGCCGGGTTTAGGTCGCCGCTGTCCACGGTCAACGAGGACTTCGGGCCGCTGGCTCACCGCGTGTTACGGGCGGGTGTCAGATGGCACCTATGAGTGGCGCGAAGGCTGGGAGCCCACCACCTTCTGCCCCACCCTGCCCGTCGCTCTGGGAGGCGAACAGGGAGGCGAACAGTCGGATGTCGCCCCCATTCCTAGAGCGCCCCAGGTTGGATCCGCTCTCCCCCATCCATCCACGGTGGCCACCGGGCACACCGTACACCGTCCGGTATGGTCGGATACCGGGACAGCGAGGGGCCTATTATGCGGGTTGGGACCCCTTGATGTACATACGGTCTGATATGCCACCGGCATATCAGCAGCCGAGTTACTCCACGGCCGACGGAGGTCTCAGCGGGTTCGGATCCCGCGGAGGTTCCGCTAGGGACACGCCGCCCACTTACAGGGTGCCGCCACTCCACAGACGGCCATGCTCCCCACCGCCTCTGTGAAAGCGTGGAGTTCGGACGGCAAATCTTGTGTGGCACGAGCACTATTGGAGTCGGGGGCCCAGGGGTGCTTAGTCTCGTGCGACCTTGTAAGACGGTTGGGCATTTCAGTAAGGGAGTATCCACATTCCAATCGGGGAATTGGGAACACGGAAGTCGGTTCCGTTAAGGGAGTATGTCGGATTACTCTCTCGTCACGGGTGGTTTCATCGGTGAATCTGACGGTCACGGCATTAGTCATGCCTAATGTGATGGGCTCACACCCTCACGTACGGATGTCGCCCTCGGTGCGACAGTTGGTCGCTGGGTTGTCACTGGCTGACACGGAGTTCGATATTCCGGGCCCAGTAGACATTTTATTGGGTGTCGATGCCTTGGGATACCTGTTAGTGCCAGGTGTCCACGTGTTGCAGGCGACTGGTCTGGTTTCGGTCAACACCACACTGGGCCATGCGGTAATGGGTTCGGTCATGCCGGCTGCCCCACGCCTAGCGACTCGTAGTCCCTTATTCGGTTCTGTACTCTCGGAGGTGATACAGAAGTTTTGGGAGGTGGAGGAACCACCTACGGTCCGCCGGTTGGACCCGGTTGAAGAAGAGTGTGAACAGTTTTATCGGAACAATACTGGTCGCCTTCGGTCAGGTCGACTTCTCACACGTCTTCCATTCCGGAGTGATCGCCCACCGCTGGGTAATTCACACCATGCAGCCGAGACGCGGCTTCTGTCGATGGAACGACGCATGAAGCGTGACGGGATTTTCCGGCAGAAGTACGTCGACTTCATGCGGGAATACGAGTCGTTATTAGGCGTCCAGTACCAGCCGGTGTCAGACATGTTTTCGTATCGGGTCGAGTTGGACTCCCCGAAGGTCTGGACGAAACGGAACGTCCTTTTAACGGTGGCTAGGACATTTGATCCAAACGGGTGGATCACCCCGGTAACATTTCAGCTTAAGTGTTTTATGCAGCAATTGTGGTCTGCTGAGCTGAAATGGGACGACCCGATCGGCGGGTCATTGAGCTCAGAGTGGGACTCGTTCTTTTCGACCCTCCCTGGCATCAATCGGATTTCACTGCCACGGAGGTTGGTCCCCACCAAACGATACACCGCCACCCTGCATGGGTTTTGCGATGCCTCGGAGAAGGGCTACGGAGCTGCGGTATATCTGCGTACGGTCGACTCCTCGGGGGAGGTTAGTGTGCGGTTGGTCATGGCCAAGAGCAAGGTTGCGCCGTTGCGCACTCGCCTGACCATTCCCAAATTAGAGCTTTCGGGAGCGGCTCTCCTGACTCGTCTGCTCAACCACACGATGACGGTTCTTCGTGGGTCAATAGCGTTAGAAGATACGGTCTACGCTTGGACGGACAGCCAGATCGTGTTATGCTGGCTGAAGGCTTCAGTTCACAAGCTGGAGATTTTTGTGGCGAATCGGGTTTCGCAGATTTTGAATTCGGAGGTTCCCTTAATCTGGAGACATGTTCCAGGGGAAATGAACCCAGCAGACTGTGCGTCTCGTAGGTGTCAGGCTCCGGAGTTGGTTGGACATCCCTTGTGGTGGGGTCCAAAATCGTTGACTCAAGCCGAATCAGATTGGCCAATGAGTCCACGCGTTACCTCGGTGAACGGTGCCTTGACAGTCGGTGTCTGTACGACGCAACCAGAGCCGGAAGAGGAGTTGGTCGAACTGTTGATACAGGATCGACACATTCGGAATGGGCATATCGGATGCCACGCCTTGAAGGCGTTTCTCCAGCGCGAGTTCTGGATTCTATCGGGAAGACGCTTAGTGCGTAGCGTCGTATTTCGGTGCCTGCCTTGTTATCGGGCCAAGGCGGCTACGATGCAGCCCCAGATGGGCGATTTGCCTTCGGATAGGGTTAACGAAATCCGGCCCTTTGCGGGTGTCGGAATGGATTTCGCGGGACCATTCATGGTCAAGTCTTCACAGCTACGGAACGCCAGATTAGTGAAGGCATACCTGTGCGTCTTCGTGTGCTTGGCTACGAAGGCAGTCCACTTGGAGGTGGTCAGTGACCTCACTACAGAGGCATTTATCGCATGTCTAGATCGGTTCGTCTCACGAAGGGGCCTCCCGACATTAATCCGTTCGGACAACGGCACAAATTTTGTCGGAGCCAGGCGATATCTGCAGGAGGTCACTCAATTCCTGAACGGTAACCAGGACGCCATCGGTACGGCTTGCTCCCGACGAGGGATTGAATGGGTTTTCAGTCCGCCGGGATGTCCTCATTGGGGAGGAATTTTTGAGGCTGCGGTTAAATCGGCTAAGTCGCACCTGACGGGGATCATCGGTGAGACCTCTCTACGCTTTGAAGAGCTTGCGACGCTGTTCTGTAAAATTGAAATGACACTGAACTCGCGTCCGTTGTGCCCGCTCAGTTCGGATCCAAATGATTTGGAAGCGTTGACGCCGGGTCACTTCCTGATAGGTCAGCCCCTTAACGCCCTGCCAGAATACCCATTCGGTGATGTTAAGTTAAGTCGGTTAACTAGGTGGCAGATGTTGCAGCAGATGGCTCAAGATTTTTGGAAACGGTGGTCCCTTCAGTACTTGCACATCTTGCAGCAGCGCCTTAAGACCGGACGAGCCCCCCTCAAGTCGGTGATTTGGTGCTGATTAAGGATGCGAACCTGCCATCATTGAGATGGAGACGAGGACGGATCGTCAAATTGTACACGGGTCGGGATGGCACGCCTCGATCAGCAGAAGTCAAGGTGGGGGACTCGGTCCTCAAGAGAGCGGGCGCAACACTTTCTCGCCTTCCTATTGATTAGGGACAGGTTCGGGTCTGTCCGGGCGGGTGACTGTTTAATATTTATGCTTTGGAACGCACCTTTTTTCGTTGCGCGACTCGGACCGCGAGTGATCGGAACGGAACTAGCAGCTGTCACTTGTATAGAAACGTGATGACGAGTTAGAGGTTACTTTTTTGCACATGGCATTCGGGCCTTGGCTGTATTTTTATTAGTAATAATTGTCTAACACAGGTGTCGGGCCTGGTCGGAGTGTTAATTTGTAATAATCATCACGGAACAATCGTCCAATCGTCGGGAAATAAGTAGATTCACGTCATCGGAGTGAGTGCTTCGTGTTGTGAAGGGACGAAGTGATTCGGGGATCAATTCGTCGCATTCGGACAGCGACCCTTCGTGTCGGCAAGCAACACGACGGCGACAGCATCGGGCTACGACGAGAGTAAGATTCGACTCCTCTCCCCACCCTTGTGCTCCTCATCCCGTGTTCCTGCCTCGAATTGAGCTTTCGAATTCCGGTCCACGGCGTCAAAGGTCAGTACTCCTGGTGAAAACCAACCCTACCAAGATTCCACGCCCTGTCGGTTAAGGCGTGGAATTTAATCACTGGTTGAAATTCTAAAGTCGCTTAAAGTCTCCTCGCCTTCGGCTCGCTTGTTTGACTCCTACCTGAGAGACCGCCAGCAGCGCATTAAGTCTGAGGAGATCTCTACGGACTGGTGTGAGCTCTCCACGGGTGTCCCGCAGGGTGGTATCCTTTCTCCTCACCTCTTCTCAGTATTCATAAACTCCATATCTGATGTTCTTACTTCTTCTTTTCATCTCTACGCAGATGACCTCCAAATATATCGGCGCTTCTCTCCGTGTGATGTGAAACTGACTGTAGATGCGTTGAATGCTGACCTCGACAACATCAGGAAATGGGCTACTTCATATGGGCTGCAAGTCGACCCGGGAAAATCTCAAGCCATGATTATGGGTACACGTCACTCGCTTAACTTATTACAGAATTCGCCCGTCGATCCTGTATTGTATGATGGTACCATCATTACTTACAGTGAGAAAGCTAAGAATCTTGGGGTTATATTTGACAACTTGCTGTCCTGGTCGCCCCATGTTTGTGAGGTCAGCAGACGAGTCTTTGCGTCATTTCACTCCCTCCGAAGATTGCAGTACTTTCTGCTGCGGCAGACTAAAATCACTCTTGCTCAGTCCCTTCTACTACCTTTAATAGACTATGCGGATGTTTGTTGGGTCAGCGCAAACGATGAACAACTGAACAAACTTGAACGACTTCAAAATCTCGGGATTCGGTTCATCTACGGGTTGCGCAAGTATGACCATGTCTCCCAGTATCGCAAGGAGCTGGGGTGGCTCCCGATCCGTCTTCGCCGAGACATGCACATTCTCTCCTATCTGTTCAATATTTTGCGAAATCCGCGGTACCCCACATATCTACGCCAACGTTTTGACTTTCTTTTCCCCAGGGATAGCAATCCGAGATCCCACACGGTGTCTCTCCTTTCAACTCCTCGGCATGACACTGCCGCTTTGAACACTCGTTTAGGTTAATGGCAATCCGTCTGTGGAACGCACTTCCCTGCGCTATTAGGGAAAGTCCCTCAATTTTCAATTTTAAGAAAAGATTGAAAGATTGAAAGTTCTCTTCCGTAAAAGGTACCATATTTATGTAGGTATATGTATGATTTATTATAGTTTTTGTATGTTCATGCTATACGTGCCGGTCAACTATGTTAGTCATATTTCCACGTAATGTTCAGATAAGTTGACGACCGTCACAGATAAGGTATATTTATATTCATCACGTAGTTTTGTAGTAAGTTGTATATAAGCTTAGTATTAACTGTAATAAATTAGTCTAGTATTTGCGCGCATCTCAAGCCTTTTACTTAACTCCCGAAGATGTCGCTCTCCTTATAATTGCCTCTGGTAAACTAAATATTGTATTTTATGTAGTTGAAGTATATATTTTTATTTTATATTTGGTATAGTTTATATATATTTTGAAAGTAATTTTCGTACATATGTATAGAGTGTTATTGCGAACTAGGACTTTCCTGTATAATTAACTCTCCTGTCTTGTCTCCTGGTTTGCTGGAAGAAATCTCTTTTTAGACATAAGCTCGCCTTTGCTTATTACATTTCTTTTAATTGTCTGTAACCTTATATTATCTATGCAATAAAGAATATGAATATCTAAAACTAGGGAAGGATTGGGTGTTTTGGGTATTGGGGTAACTTTTAGATTCTTCCCGTCAGTCGGGAATATGTGAGTCATAATACTTTGGTTAATAATAGCAGTCATAACATCTAAAGTCCTAGGTAATGTCAGTATAATCATATCTATGTCAGTTTTGTCCATACCTTTTGCCGAAGTCTTAATTTTTGTCAGTATTTTCAGTATCGTGTCAGAAGTTACAGTCTGGAGAGAAAATGTAGTTGCTTTGGCATGTCTGTGGTGTTCAAAGTATGTTAAGTCTGAAATTGTTACATCTTTCCGTCCTGGAATAGTTAAAAAATGGTTGTTAATTTCCTCCGTTTCAGTAGTCAGTAGTAGTAAGTGTGAAGGTAGTTCAACATCACGTTTGTCTGTCAGTATCGTGCGCTTGATATTCTTCCACAAGGTTTTGGAGCTAGACGAACAAGAGTTTTTCTTTTTTTCAAAATAAGCCCGTTTTTCACTATGAATTGCTGAAACCACCAGATGTTTAAGTTCCAAGTAATATGTTTTATGGGAATCTTTGTAGTGATTTTTTATACTTTTTATGTGCATTGTCTCGAAGTCTCATCATCAAACGCACGGTACTTGTCAACCCCGGTTTTACATCAATCATAGTCCTTAGCGGTGCATGTCATTCATTAAATCGTCTTACCATCTCGTTCACGTTCGCAAAGTCAACTTTAAAGTCTCCAAGTATAACAATATTGTCGTAATTAGAGAACGAACCTACGGATTCAGTAATCGCATCGAAAAAAACAGAAGTACACAGCCACTGCGGACGGTATGCAGTACCTACGATGTTTTTTTTCCATTGATATTCACGCGAAGCCACATCTGTTCCATGGAGAGTGTAGGGGATGAGGGCAGCTGCGGGCGGTAACACCTTGCCTCACATAAAATCCGACACCTCCGCCGCGCGTACGCATACTAGCTGGTCTCGGTACATGGGATAATGTGTAACCTGCACTTTTTATAGCTCGCTCATCGCGTTAATCCCGCAGCCTCAGCCGCAGAATTGCCCATGCATTTTTCTGATTTATATATATATTTGTAATTTTTTGTATTGAATTTGTATGGTTCTATTTATAAAAAACATATACTAGAAATATTATATATACTATATAGGTAATATTATACACAAAAATTGTGCAGCTGAATTTAGCTGACTCAGCGTTGATACTACCAGGAGTACCACCGGTAGTGCCACGGGCAGATAGATAGATGATGAGGACGCCTGCTGAACACGGGTGGATAATCGGTCCTGTTTGAGACTATTTCACCCAATTCCCAATGTTTGAGCACCGTTTACTGTTGATAGCAGACTTCCCTCCCCAAATCTCTTTGTTCTTGAGCTGTTGATATAGGCAGTCTGGGTACTGGCCCAATAAACCTCTGGTCTGCACCACACCGGCTCGATATACCGCGGGTATATCGTGATTCATGAGATCACAAGTCCGCTTCTCAATCCAAAATGAGAGCAGTAGTTTTAATGGTTGCAGCCACCTTAAAATAAAAATTATAGGTATTATTAATTAAATGAATTAAAAAATATTTGTACAATAATATACAAAATTGTCACCACAACAAACAAGTTAAGTTCTACAATATACTTAATTCTCAAACCCCTAGGTTGTTTTGAGACATTTCGATTTTGAAGCGTATGCCGTATATTAAAATTCAAAACCTATAACCGGAAAATGGCATCATATGATGCCTGGGGTCGTTGAGAGGAAGAGCATATGGTAGTTTAAATATACACTATCAAGAAAATTTCAATCATTTGTCACGGCAATACATATGCAATTTTGCAGTAGATAAAAATTCCCGCCTGCAGAAGCTGGACAATCAGAACAGTTTGACTCCAGGATCTCAGCATTAGTATCTTACTTACGTGAAGGCTTTGGCTCCTCTGAAATCAGCAGTGTTGTGGTTGCTGGAATTCGACATGAACTTCGACAATCATAATTTTGGTAAATTGAGGTAAATTTCACGAATCTGCTTTTTCAAAATTCAAATTGCCGATCTTGTCGTAACGAATAAAATCGAAACGATAAAATATCAAAACAAAACGCTGAATATGATAGTATAACCTAAAATCACGAGAGGTCACTCATAGATCACAGACTTTACAGGGAATAGATTGACGTTTCACATTGTTTTTTTTTGTAGGTAAGACGGGAATGTAAAGGCCCTTTTTCATCCATCTTATGAAGATGCCATAGAAGGTCAAATTTATGCCATTGTGTTTAATTAAAATATCTTAAATATCTATACCTATTTATTAATCTGATAAATAGATATTGTACAGACGACATATTTCTCGAAATGGTTTTGAGATTTCCGTTCCTGTCCAGAAAGTTAGCAACCCCAATTGTTGTGCTACGTCATTGCCTCTAGACTTCTGTGAAATAACTTGACAAGTTAAAGAAGACGGCTAAAAGACTGCCTCAGTAATCTACAAAGACCACTAGCCAATAGCATTTAAATATTATTTCATAAATTTCTCCGTCTCTCTTTTTATTTTGTACAACTTGCATGAAAAACTTAAATAATTAATAATTAATAGGTTTATTTTTTCAAGGACACTTGAAAACAAAAACGTCAGTCAGACTCAGATGTCGTTTGATCACTTTGTCGCTCGTGCGTTTTTGCTTGCTTCCATTGGATTTCTGCGTCCACCTACATCTATTTTTGACCCTTACTTTGCCTGTTGTTATGTCGCTATATTACATGGACATCGCTTTGGTTCAGCATGAGGTGCATTCACTGTGGTAAAGCCACGTATCTACTACGGTGGCACATCACGTCTTCTTTGCCTCTTATGCTTTGTTGGCGCTATGTTGGCACGATTACTATCATTCGAGGTAAGTCATGTTATCACAAAAGCGTAAATAAACTCAATACGTCATAGAGGGAAATTCAACAACTACACTTTTTTACGTCTTCTTCAAATTTTGATGGAGATTTTATTAGTACAGTTTACCAAACAAAGATATTTTTGAGTAATAAATCACCTTCCCTTTACATAGAATGCAAGAGGAAATTATCTAAGCAGTTTCAGTGTTCATTAAGTTTTAAAAAATTGGTGTGCTTTATTTTTTTCAAAACAGTTTTTGTTCACCAAAAATGAAGTTTTCCAAATATAATGCCTTGGACACTATTTACACACATTGATCTAGCCCCAAAACTAGGATTTCCTGTATCTTGGGTGCTAGACAACGATACACATACTTAAATAGATAAATATTATACTTAGATAGATAAATAACCATGACTAGGGTGCATACATCCGTTCTTATCATACAAATATTTGCCCCCACCGGAATTGAACCCGGGACCCTTGGCTTCTTGGCAGGGACACTGCCGACTCGGCCATTCGGGTCATCAAATTTATATGTATGTTTTAAGAAGTCAGCCACTATAGTAAATAAGTACCTAATTTGTACTAAGCACAATAGACAACAAAATAAAATCTTGTGCTCAAGGCTCAAACACAGAAACACCATAATTTTGACAATCCGAAATTAAGGTAAGTTATTTTTTTAAAAAACTTCGACAACATTGTTTTTTTTTTGTTGGAATATGGAAAAAACATATCCTTCTCTGTTACCTAAGACCCTTATTGGAATGAATCTGGTGATGGGATTTTAGATCAGTCTCATTTGTTAATGAAATATTTAGGGGGTGTTTAATGAGTACCACCAAAATCTACCAAAATCTATATTTACGTGCGGACGCACCTTTTGATTAAGACCTTAGATTCGTTACGAAAGCAATTATAAAACAAAAATATCATTGCATAGCTCCATTAATTCGACTGTGAAGCTTTTAATTTATTTATTATGTGAGGTTTTAATTTATTACGTAACTTTTGTGTGAGTATCAAAATATCCATCAAACTGGTTTCTGGCCGAATCACCAAAATTTATCCGTAAGGTATTGTTTTCTCGTCTTTATTCCGAATAACTTAACAATTCATTATTTCTCATGGAGTCATGAATAATTAATTATGGCTACAACCATGACAAAAATGTGCCACAGTAATCCATGCATTTTACACCATAATTTTCAAACACACCGCGAAAAAAATGCCCTTGAGAAATTCTTGCCTAGGGTTACAGGTGAAGACCTCAACGGCAGTAGCGGCGAAAAAGGTGGACTTTGGTACGGCAATGCTGGCGGAAGAGGCGATGGATCTGGATATTTTTAGGCGGACAGGTCACAGACCGGAAGGGGGCGGAATCCTCCCGCATAACGCCTGAAGACTGGCTCGGCGCCGAAGGCAGCCCGACTACTGATAAGCAACAGTGGCTTGGCGGAGTCGGCGAGTCAGCAAGGCAGCGTGTAATGCCGAGGGCGTCAGTAGAGTACAAGGCAACTGGCGGCCATACACTGCATCCAAATTCTCCTCCAATCGTATCGATTCTTCGTTCCATTGGTCCAAGGAGGACGAGGACGAGAGGGTGCATCTGCATATGCGCGCCCGTTTATGCACCTAAATATATCCTGCGCACTTGACTGTTTCGGCAAATATAACGGACACTGACTTACATCAAGCCCTGTGGCGACAATGAGAGGCAGAGAGGTTCGGTATCGATGTAAGCCGGGCTTTGGCTTATCTTGCACACAGGCGGCTCAGAGAGAGTGGTCGCTTCTGCGTAGAACAAGGGATAACTTCGTAGATTCAGCAGCACTCTGTGCGACGAAGCAGCCTTATTCAAAGGAACACTGCTTCCCACGCCTAGCCGTGGAGGGGGCTAGAAAAGGTGCCCCAAACAAATGTTTATCCCAACCCAAAGGGGAGGTAGCAACCGCGGCTGCCTGTGCATCCCAGACTCGCGGTCGAAACAAGAATAAAGTTACGAAAATCCAACCATTGACTTTTGCCGCTTGGAATGTACGAACTCTACTCGATCGTGACACCAACCTATGCCCGGAGCGGAAAACTGCTATCATTGCCCGAGAATCACGACGGTACAATATCGATATAGCCGCACTTAGTGAGACCCATCTAGCGGAAGAGGGCAAAATAGTAGAGCATGGAGGCGGCTATACATTCTTCTGGAAAGGAAACGCAGCATCAGAACCCCGTCGATCTGGTGTTGGTTTCGCAATTAAGAACTAGATAGTGCAAAGGTTGAATGAGCCGAGATTTGGGGAGGGAAGTCGGCTTATTCAACAGTAAACGGTGCTCAAACACTGGGAATTGGGTGAAATAGTCTCAAACAGGACCGATTATCCACCCGTGTTCAGCAGGCGTCCCACCTCATCATCTATCTATCTGCCCGTGGCACTACCGGTGGTACTCCTGGTAGTATCAATGCTGAGTCAGCTAAATTCAGCTGCACAATTTCAATTTTGTGTACAATATTATATATTATATATAATATTTCTAGTATATGTTTTGTATAAATAGAACCATGCAAATCTTTAGAAATTTAGTGTATTTTCATAAGATATAATGAAAATACTCTATAAATAATAAATTTGTTTTAGTTAGACAATGACTGACGTGACGTTTGTTTGACAGTTGACTTCACTCATACTTGGCACTTTTTAGTTGACTCGGCTGCTACTTTTGTTGGCAAAGAAATTTATCCCATTACTCCTCTTGGTGACGTCATATTTACTTTTGGTAGGTTTTTTTTTTAAATAGACGCAATGAACCAAACCCAAAAATATTTAAACAAGTTTCTTAACATGATCTATATTTTCAAAATAAAATTTAAAAAATATATAAATCAGAAAAATGCAGGGGCTATTCTGCTGCGGCTGATACTGCGGGATCAACGCGATGAGCGAGCTACAAAAATTGCAGGCTACACATTATCCCATGTACCGAGGCGTACGTGCATCGGAGTTGTCGGATTTTATGTAAGGCAAGGTGTTACCGCCCGCAGCTGCCCTCATCCCCCTCACCCTCCGTGGAACAGCTTCGCGTGAATATCGATGGAAAAAAAACCATCGTAGTTACTGCATACCGTCCGCAGTGGCTGTGTACTTCTGTTTTTTTCGATGCGATTACTGAATCCGTAGGTTTCGCTCTCTAATTACGACAATATTGTTATACTTGGAGACTTTAAAGTTAACTTTGCGGACAGAAATGAAACAGGCTATAAATGCTTGACACAATGTTTAAGTACATTGTCACTGACTCAAATAATTGAGGAGCCGACACATTTTACCGACCACAGCGAGACTACTATTGACCTTGTTTGCACTGACGCCCGTGTCCGCAGGACAGAAGTTCATCACATACCGGATTTAGGTGGGCACGCTTTGATAGCTGTTGAATTTGACGTAAAAAAAAACCTGAACCCGCCAGAATTATAACAAACAGACCATTAAAAGGCATTGACTGCAGTAATTTTCAACTAGACTTAAATTGGATAATAGACTGGGACAGCATTTTATTACTAGAGAACGTGAACGAGATGGTAAGACGATTTAATTAATTGTTAAGGGAGCTTTTTGACCGACATGCACCGCTCAGGACTATTATTGATGTGAGGGAGTCTCCAAAACCGGTTGACAAGTACCGTGCTTTTGATGCTGAGACTTCGAGACAATGCACATAAAAAGTATAAGAAATCACGACAAGATTCCCATATAACATATTACTTGGAACTTAAACATCTGGTGGTTTCAGCAATACATAGTAAAAAACGGGCTTATTTTGAAAAAAAAAGAGAAACTTTTGTTCGTCTAGCTCCAAAACCTTGTGGAAGAATCTCAAGCGCACGATACTGACAGACAAACGTTTTTAACTATTTAACTTTTTTTTTAACTATTCCAGGACGAAAATTTGTAACAATTTCAGACTTAACATACTTTGCACACCACAGACATGACAAAGCAACTACATTTTCTCTCCAGACTGTAACTTCTGACACGATACTTAAAATACTGACAAAAATTAAGACTTCGGTAAAAGGTATGGATAAAATTGACATAGACATGATTATACTGACCTAGGACTTTAGATGTTATGACTGCGATTGTTAACCAAAGTATTATGACTCACATATTCCCGATGGACTGGAAGAATCCAAAATTTACCCCAATCCCCAAAATACCCAATCCTTCCCTAGTTTCAGATCTTCGCCCTATTAGTATTCTTCCATGCATGTCGAAAGTGATCGAGTGGGTAGTTTGCAATCAGCTGTCGGGGTATCTGGGGGAGAACAGCTTACTGCCAG
The DNA here is from genome assembly GCA_949825045.1 of Argyresthia goedartella. Lineage (NCBI taxonomy): Eukaryota > Metazoa > Arthropoda > Insecta > Lepidoptera > Argyresthiidae > Argyresthia > Argyresthia goedartella. The sequence goes on from OX463828.1 coordinate 22,349,572, forward strand.
AATTGCAATCCGGATTTCGTAAAGGTCGTGGCACTACTAATGCACTGCTCGCTGCTAAAGAGTGTCGAATATGCGGCAATATTTCGAAAGAAGCGTCGAAGCGTCAGGATCAGGAGGACACTTTATTAATTAGTTTGTCTAAAAACTTATAATTGGTTTTATGTTATTGTCGTCGCTTTTAAAACAGCAGTAGCTCCATTCTGTATTTGTGAAATCAATCGCGATAGCATTTAAATGTATGTTTTGAAAGTAGCCTTATCATGTACCTCTGACATCCAGGAGATTCAATTGCTTTTGAATAATTTACCAATCACAGCACAAATATTTGGTACTAAAAGACAGCTAAAACCTAAGGACGACAAATACACGCCTTTGATGTTGAGACCTCTTTCCCTCCAGCCTATTGTCTTCAATACGTCCTCCAGGACATTGGTGAAGAGCTTGGGCAAAAGAGTATCTCCTTAGTACACGCCCCGTTCTGTCCGAACAGTGTTAGAAAGTTTATGGAGTTGTACCTGGAGAGTGGTGGACCTATACAGCTCCTGGAGGATATCCACACATCTCTTGTCAATTCAGCAACGGAGGGAATGGAAGACGGCCTAATGTTCGACACTGTCGAAAGCCTTTTCGTAATCAACACAGGCGAAGCACATTTGCCGGTTGAATTCTCTCCATTTCTCTATCAGTCGGTTGAATGTGTGAATATGTTCTAAAGTGGAATATCCTCTTTGGAAGCCGACTTTATCCACCGGTTGATATTTATCGGTAGGTATTGACTAAGTGTTGCACAGAACTTTGGCGATCAGTTTATAGACCTATAAGATCAGACTAATGGGTCTATAATTTTGCAGATAGGCCTTGTCTTCATTCTTGGGAAGAATGGTGACTAAAGCGTTCTTTTCAGCTATATTTTATTGCGTCTTTGTTTTCAACAAGCATAAACTTGCGATGTTCTGATAAGTCAATTTTACAAAAGTGATTAAAATTGCTAGATTTCAGAATTACATTTTATGGTTACTGTTCGCCAACTGCAAATTAACATTTGTTTCAGATACATAGATTGCTTCTGGCCCCACACTAGGATACCTTGTGACGTGGGAACCAGAAACAAGTATTTAATACGAGCTGTCATCCAAAGCGATTGTTATTTCAATTTGGATCCTGGAATGGAAGCTATCATTTTAAAAATGGACCGGGATCGGGATATGTCAATAGATATAGAATCGAGGTTCTTACATGCAACGTCATTCATCTAATACTTATTTAAATAGTTGTGCATCTGGGTTTCAATCTACAAAACACAAAACAACACAATACTTCCCAAACCCATCGAGCATCTACATTTGAGAAGCCTCATGTACAAAATATCTAAGGTATTTTCATTTCAACTTGCATTTAAAACCCCCCGACGTGAAATAAAGTATGCGGCCACGTGATTTACTCTGCGGTAGTGTAAAGTTATCTCTAAGCTACTTTATTAACACTTAGTTCTTATGTCACATGCCATAGTGCCTACTGTACTAAAATGGGTTAGCTTATCTTGAGCGTATATACAAGCTGCTCCGTAACTGCACCCGCAGATTTATTACGCTGTGGCTTGTGCCAAAATAATAAGAGATTTGTTTTGAGAGGACGTTTTTTTACGTATTTAACGTATATTACGTAGCCACGAATTATAGGATAACAGCAGAATATTTGTGGTAATATATATATATATATATATATATATATGTAATAATATATAGGTGATAATTCACGGGAAAGAAAGAAAATATTATTTTAATAAGGGATATTATAAGTCAAAACTCAAACTCAAAACGTTTATTCTGTAAATAGGCCACAAGGGCACTTTCACATGTCATTTCATTTCATTTTTTACAGAACATTTGGTATTATTATCATATTATCAGAAAAAAAAAGTACTTAATTATTGTTTCTGAGAGATGTAAAGAGTCTCATGTCATAATAAAATAATTAAAATATAAATAACAGAGATGTATAGTCTCTTTAGTCAATAATACAATGATAATAGGAGATGTAAATGGTCCCCACAGTCAAGAGTTGTATAATTAAATTAATCTTTGGAGGTGTAAAAGGCCTCCAAGTGTCCAGTAAAAGAAACTCTGGCAGTGAGGATGCTCATAATTAATTAGAACAATTCAGTCCCAAGCATTTTTATCGTCTATGTACTCTTTAATACTGTAGTAAGCTTTAGAAATAAGCCTTTGCTTGATGTATTTCTTGAACTTATTAATTGATAGATCTGTCAAAGTGCTTGGGAGTTTATTGTAAAATCTAGTAGTATCTGCTTTAGAAAATGCAAGCTAGCGTCTTTTTATACAAAAACAACGATTTATTGCGACAGCTTCCTTTATATTATTTCGTGGTATTTTACCATCGAAAAAGAATATTTAAATAATAATCACAAAAATAATATAAATAACCTAATATAATCCAAGGCTACCGATAAATCTTTTAGCATCAAAATTGTTAACTCAGCGGCAAATTTTGTAAGTGGGCTTCTCTATTTATTTTAAAGATTCAAAATCTGTCCGGTAACAAAATTAAATTATAGCCTCTAAATTATTCATAGAATGTATTTATTTGGTAACTAAATTAATAAATAACTCATATACTTTTTTATGAAAAATAGCTTGTTTTTCCTGGATTTCCGACGATTTTGGTTCGAATAGAATAGAAAATTTCAAATAGAGGCGCCATACCGAGCAAGATGGAGCGGCCTAGGGTGATCGGCGTATAGAACGTCCTGGAGCTAGGGCTATTTCCAAATAATAATGCGAATCTAGTATAGAAGATTCAGTCATCAATTACTTATGCTAACTTATAAATATAGATTTGAATATGAAATTAGAGGTCGTTGAAATTATATTATAGGTGCAGCTGATACACTCATTAGCTAGCTAGCTAACAATTTGTAGACATATTATAAATTTATTTGATATATAAATATCACGATGCTATTATATGAACCGTAGCTCGTATTTCAATAGAATAATTGTTTGGAAAGTCTATATGAGGCGATTAAAATTATATGCTCACCTATTTCAGCGGACAATAAAGTAATTTTGAAGACGAAACTGGTATTTTAATGAAGCTGCATTAAAAATAAACTTTTAATAATGCAAAAAAAAAACAATAGCATCACGCCTTTTCCTATACGGCTTGGCCAAGGAATATATGCACTATTTTACGTTGCCTGAGGCTATCCCATCGCCGCAGCAAAAGAGATAATGTTTTATTTAACGATGTTTTTCAAAATATCACCAAATCCCGTGCATAGAGGCTTCGATTTCGTGTCAGATCATTTCAGGGCAATCAAAAGTCAAAACTCAAAATGATGTTATATATTTTCTTCTGCCGTTTTTAGGGTTCCGTACCCAAAGGGTAAAACGGGACGCTATTACTAAGACTCCGCTGTCTGTCTGTCTGTCCGGCCGTCACCAGCCTGTATATCATGAACCGTGATAAAAAGACAGTTGAAATGTTCACAGATGATGTATTTCTGATGCCGCTATAACAAAAAATACAAAAAATCCGAATAAAATAAATGTTTAAGGGGGCTCCCATACAACAAATGTGATATTTTTGATCATTTTTGCTCGATATTAATAACAGCAACATGTAGACGCTTGAAATATTTACAGAATATTAAGTTATATATTCAATTAAAAAAATAAATAAATATATTAAAATAAAACAAATATTTAAGGGTAATATTTATAGATTTAACCTTTTGCCGTTTTTATAGATATTGGTACGCCCTTCGTGCGTGAGGCCAACTCTCACTTGGCCGGTTTTTGTATTTTTCTAGTACTTTCGTCCTCGACTATAATTGGACTCGCCTCCAGCAGCCGACGCTAAATTGCCTGTTTCGTACTTGCCGAGAGAAGCTAATCCATTCGCCTGCAATAGAAAAAATATAAATGTAAAACCACTTTTGGTAATCATATTCGAGTGAAACATTAAATAGGTAAATAATAAGATGATGTATAAGCAAATGCCCCATCTTTAAAGCGTTTTTCCTCTAAAAGAAGACGCTTACCAAATGCCGACAAAATATTATGTGATAAAGATATTCATTGTCACGTTGTGAATTCCTCACCTTGCCATTTTCTTGTAATCGCATGAATTATAAATTAGAATTGTGTTAACTTGTGTTAGCCGAATTGTTTTTGACGAAAAAATCCAGAATTTTACAGATAATTGGTAATAAATGCCATTTTAACTATAATTGATAAATTTTTCAATTATTTTAATTAAGTAATGATTCATCTAACAAAACTTGTTCTAAGCATCTGTGAAGTCACGTAATATTACAAAATTACAACTACAAACAGTTTATCATGGCCTGAGACCAAGCTCAAAAAAAATTGAACAGATTTTTGTGGTTTATTTCGTGTATATGAAAAATAGTACATTTCATAGTACATAGGAATCATTATTTGTGTCTCAAGGGAGCAAAATGATGTATTTACGGCGAGGACGGTACATTGAATCCAGAGTGAAGTGGATGATTCTACGATAAAATTGTGAGCGTAGCGAGGGATTCTAAGTTATAATCCTGAGCGTAACGAAGGATTCAAGCGTTAACGCCCATGACGAAAATAATTCTGCTCCTGAGTGGCACATACAAATTTTCACACCGACTTTGAGGAAATTTGGAATGAAATGCTCTAAAAATAATGAAATAACTATACTGTGAATTATAATTACACCAATTTTACAACGAAAACAAAACTTTTTTTTTAATGGCGATATCAATATTCATTATATCACAATAATAGTCATCTACACGATAGGTGAATCCTAACAACCCATTGTCAAGCACGATAAATAGCTAGAAATTTCCAAAAAAATTGCGACATTGAACGGAAAAATAATTTCGACAAACATGTTCAGAAACTAAAAAATAAATAGCATATCAAATGATATACATAGGAATAGAAAGACAAATGGACGATTTCATCACAGAAGTCGGGGAAACCAGTGACAAAAAAAAGAAACCTTAGAGGCGATGATAAAATTTTATTGCTTCACATTTGATTTTGATAAATAACATTTTAGTAATTAAAAAGGGTATAATATTAAACCTTAATGTTGTTTTCTACCTTTTTTGTGACTATCGACATCGGCGACCTGACAAAAAAATGCCATTTAACTTGTCATGGACAGAACATTGCTTCTGCAAATTAAATACCGTATGGGAACCAGAAACACCGACATCTCAGAATATTAACACCCAAAACAAGAATTCGAACCCGGAACCTACGCCACAGAAACCTTCGTCGATGTATGTAGATTTGAGTAAATTTCTGCAAGGGGGTTTGGTCTAAAGTTTGCCAGGTTGGACTTGGTCACAAGTGACAAAACTATCGGTCAATCAAGCAAGTGGCCAAACCTTGGTCCTTTTCAGCAATTCCACCTGCGCCTTGCCCACATTCTCATCCTTGCCGGCCCAGACTTTCCACACTGATGCCTGCAGCGCCCTCCCATAGCTGAAGGTCAGGGTCCAGGGTTTCTTCACTGGTAGCTGGTTGATGGCGTGCAGGTTCAGGGTGGCTTCCTCCTCGGATTGGCCGCCGGACAGGAACGCGATTCCTGGGTGGTAGACAAAAGGGTTTTCAAATCGGTACAGTCGTTTAAAAGCTACGAACTATCACACTTTTCAACAACTCAATAAACTTTTACTAATCTGTATAATAATAACAGTACAAAAAATGCACGCCAATTATCAAGAAAAAAGTATATCTATTCTGTATACTAGTACTCGTATAGCTCTTGAAACATAAAAACAGTACCTGGAACTGCAGCTGGGATCGTCCTGAGGAATGCTTTGACAGTAGCTTCTGCTATCTGGGCTGGACTAGCCCTTTTGGGGCAGCTTTGGCCTGGAGTTACCTTTGGGATGTAATAGCTATTTATGCTGCTAGTCCGGAAAGTATAAAGTTTGGCTCCTTTGAAAACGCAACTTTTCTGGCAAAGGCTTGCCAAACTCCAGCTTGCCGAACCCCGGCAAACTTCAATTATGCGCTGACAGTTACAACCACTATTTATTTAGTTATACTGTGTCACAACAAACGCATGCAATCCAACACAAACGCACTGGTTACATATTTAGAACATCTGGAAGTTTGGCAACCCTCCAAAATAAATACAAAATCAGGAGTACTCTGGAACACAACACAACTTTGCCACTGCCACCCTTTAAGCCCTGATTTCCTACAAAATTGGCAGCGACATTTAGCGGTCTCTATATGATGTCACTAGAACGTTGTCTACAATATCTATCTATCTATCTATAAATGGCGTGGTTTCCTAGAGCGGTATTTGACGGCCGTGTTAACGGTGTTGAAGAGTCTCGAATGTTTTTTTTTTTTCGATAAAACTAAATAATTTCTATGAAATTCTATGAAATGTCCCACTGAGGGGATCCGTCCTTTTCCCGGACACGAGTAAGATTGAATCATACTCCACCACGCTGGCTCAGTGCGGGTTGGTGTAGGGGTTTACAACGACTACTACTACCAAGTAGCTATAGTAGCTGGGACCCAGAGACTATCGTATTATCCGAAACATGGCACGTCCATGACTTATCTCATTGGTTCATGATTAGCAACGGATTTGAACCTGCATCTCCTGCATGAGAAGAAAGCGTGAAACCCACTAAACCACGGAGCTCTCGAAGCTTGTTTTCAATAGAGGTGAACAATTTATTGTCTGTAGCTGAAAAGCAATATATTGTGTGTGGTTTCATGATATACGAGTATTATACAAAATGGATCTTCATAAAGTGCACAAAACAATCTGGGTTGAAGAACATCGAAATTCATCGACAAAAAAAACAAAGAAGTTCTCATCGCTCCCATTTTGTATAGCCATTTTATATAATGAAATGCGCTAACTGGGTACCAATTGGAAAAACAAATTATAACTTTGGAATAGAAGAGTTTTTCGTAGTGAAATTGACTAATTCGTGATGATAAAAGTCACGTTGTGCTGTCGGTAATAAAAAGTTGCAAAAAAAGAGTTAGCTGTAAACTAAAATTACGCTTTGTTTATGAAATAATAGTGATTTATCGACAAAATTTTCCACAAAAGTTGGTGCCCAAAATGGATATTTGGGAATATTATTTTCAGATTTCTTACTTAAAAATAGCACCCTCGCCGCTTGATTTTGGGTTCTTAGGCGGAAAAATTATATTCCTAACTCGTTCGAAAAGGCTTTTTACGAACTCGTAGGAAATGTACTAGTTCACCTCAGCAGCTCGAACAAGAAAGTTTTGCTGTGAGTAAACAGTGTGCAAAGTTGCATTTTGCTCACTGGGTGAGACAAAGTAACTTTTTATTTTGAATGCCACGGACGTAAGTATAATCGCAAACAAAACTGTGCTACTAATAGCAATAGGTGCTATTTCACCAAATCGATGCCGTCGATCGTTGGCAGAATATTTGACATCGGCTAATTGTTACAATGAAATAAATTGGACAGAGAAGAGGTATGTGCCCAGAGGTGGCTCAAATATATAAATGATGTAGAGGATGATGAATGGCCGCCATTTTGAACTTTTTAGATACTGGCCCGATCTGCTTCAAAAGCGTTATCTCATGATCCGGTTGGAGTCCGACCATGATTCTGAAGTCAGATTTTAAAAAAGTTGCCACCATTTTGTTTTTTTTTAGTTGATGGACAGATTTGCTTCAAAATCGATATCTGAGAATCCGGTTGAAGTCTGACCATGATTCTGAACTCAGATTTTGGAAAAGTCACCGCCATTCTGAACTTTTTAGTTACTGGTCTGATTTGCTACAAAATCGATATATGAGAACCTGATTTGAGTCCGACCATGATTCTGTAGCCAGATTTTGAAAAAGATGCCGCAGTTTCACCTTTTTAGTAACTGGTAGAAATATGGTAGTAATATCCGGGGCTCCGGTTGGAGTCCAAACATGATTCTGAAGTCACATTTTGAAAAAAGTTGCCGCCTATTTGATTTTTAGGGTTCCGTACCCGAAGGGTTCCAAACGGGACCCTATTACTAAGACTCCGCTGTCCGTCCGTCCGTCCGTCTGTCACCAGGCTGTATCTCAAGAACCTAGCTAGCTAGAGAGTTGAAATTTTCACAGATTATGTATTTATGTTGCCGCTATAACAACATATACTAAAAAACAGGATAAAAGAAATATTTAAGGGGGCTCCCATACAACAATTCTTTCAATACCACATACAAACTTATGGATGCACCTGGTTACGTACATGGAGTGTGAAAGTAACCGCACCAATAACTTTGTAAACAATATTTTGCTGTGTAAAATCCAAACTATTCACTCCACACCATCGCTTCCATTGGACGGTGGTACGGAACCCTTCGTGCGCGATTTAGACTCGCACTTGACCGGTTTTTTTTTACTTAATGGACAGATTTGCTTCAAAATCGATATCTGAGGATCTGGTTATTCTAGTCATTTTAATTGATAAAGAATACAATTAGATAAATATTCCGTAGTGTACATTGTGTACAAAGTGTAAATTAAATTATTTGAAATTTATCATGATACATCACAAATAAATATTAATCGATTTTTTAAAGTTGCATTTTTATTCTTATTTAAAATGTTCTCATTGCTGAGATGAAAAATTGTAGGTGCAACAGGAGACCAAATTTATTTGCATCTCGTGCCTTTGAGTCCCTCGCTCACTCAGGATTCTATCGTATAATCCTTCGCTTGCTCGGGACTCAAACAAGCACTCGCAGCAAAAATCAACTTTGCTCTCTTGCTGCACAAATAACTATTTTGATTGTGTTAGCTTTCAGATGACGCCGAAATTTTGTTTCTAAATAATAAACTTTATTTTCTAATCATTACATTATACCTATGTTCACTTTTCGAAGCTAAGCTTAATCATAGGACCTAGAGATTAGTGATGTAGCCCACATTAATTTCCCTAATGAGAGGCACAGGACTTTTATGGATATGCGTAAGATTGAGCCATACCTCATTAATCTACCTCAGTGCGGGTGGATGGGCGAAGATAATAAATAATTATACTTTGTGACACGTACTGGCTATAAAAACACATGATTATTAATTTTATTCAACTAATAAAAATAATTACAGTGTAATTAACTTATGTTATTACAACAAAAAAGCTAAAGGCATCAGTTTTTCGAAGCATACACATTCTTGTAGTTAAAAGCACCAGGCTGAGCCAAACACAATTTTCACGATAGTAAACGTTTCTTTTTATTTGAGGTTGTAGATCAAATATAACAAACCTATTCGTTAATAGTAAGTACTGACGACAAGCACGCATATTTTTTGTGTTTTTTAATTATTTTTTCTCCGAACAATGGAGAAAAGTTTAGTCAGTTGCACTGATAGTTTCTTAAAGTTTCCTTCTGGTCAAGTTCTTTTTATATGCTCCGTTTGACTGAATTCTCTCCCGCTGAAATAGCCGACGTCCAGTATTATTATGATATGTCACGCAGAAGGTTGGGTGGCGCGAGAACCCCATATAACGCCGCCTTCCCCAACCAACGCCAACCATCCGCGCGGAACATTCAAGAAGTTCATAGAAGACTCTCCTTGACTGGACTTGGCTTAAATCATGATCAGTACAAGACGATTGGCTGCACAACATGACCTCTCTCAGAGAACTGTCTGTCTTCACCCGTAACACTATGTTTGTTCAGGCAGTTCTCGGCACCCAATGACCTCGCAGGGGCCCATAGCTACGAGGTAGCGTAGCTATCAGGTGTCAAGAAGTGAGAACGTCGGCGATTCACCGAGCTAAGTAATAGATTCTATCTGACCTGGTCTGTGCTTCGTTCCCGTCAAACACCTGTCTCTCTGCAAGGCCTGGGTGCACCCTAGGCTCTTCTTGGTAGACAGGTTCTTCAGCCAACCAGGTGTGGCTGGCAGGCCAGCTTCGACGCGCACATACGCGTGAATGCGAACTTTCTCTGGTTCGGTGAACCACAATACACTCAGCTAAATAGACAATCCTGAGGGGAGCCCGAATACAATTCCAGATGGCTTACGATTTAATTTCAATGCCCTATACCAATACGCGTCCATCGCGAGGGCTTTTTCGTCAGTCAGTTGTCAAAAAAACTGCTCTGTCGCAGCTCCGTCAAATTCAAAATGGCCGTTCCGGAACCATAGATCGAGTATCGATTTTGAATCGAACAATCACCCGCCCGGACAGGCACCCACCTGTCCCTTAATCTACGGGCAGCCGAGACAACGTTGCTACCGCTCGTTTTAGTACCGAGCCTCCTACTAGAACCTCTGCAGACCGGGGGGTCCCGTCCTTGCCAGGGAACAAGTTAACAATGCGCCCCCTGCGCCAACGTAGTGGCGGTAGGTTAGCATCCTTAACCAGCATGAGGTCACCAACACTAGGGGGGCTGGTTTTGTCAGTCCACTTAAGGCGCTGTTGTAAGATATGCAGATACTCGAGCGACCAACGCTTCCAGAAATTCTGAGTAAACTGCTGCAACATCTGATACCTTGACAACCGATACAATTTCACTCCCTCGAAGGGGTGCTCGGGCAACGCGTTAAGTGGCTGTCCTATCAAGAAATGGCCTGGGGTCAGAGCCTCCAGGTCATTTGGATCCGAGCTGAGCGGACAGAACGGTCGCAAATTGAGATCGGCCTCGATCTTACAAAACAATGTCGCGAGCTCCTCAAAAGTCAGCGCGGTCTGACCTACTATACGCCCTAAGTGCGTCTTAGCTGACTTAACTACGGCCTCAAAAATCCCACCCCAGTGGGGGCAACTCGGTGGGCTGAAGGTCCACTGTATACCCCGACGGGAGAGGGCCGTTCCAATATCCACTTTATTTACATTCAAAAGGTTGACTATCTCTCGTAAGCATCGTTCCGCACCGATGTAGTTAGTGCCGTTATCAGAGCGGATCAAAGTTGGAAGTCCCCTTCGAGAAACAAACCTATCCAAACAAGCAATGAAAGCCTCTGTCGAGAGATCAGCAACGAGCTCGAGTTCAGGAGCCCGACATCCCCTGGATGCACAATCAGACGGGTTCAATTCTCCTGGTACATGTCTCCAGGTCAGTGGGACCTCAGACGACACAATCTGGGAGACACGGTTCGCAACAAAAACCTCTAAGGTATGGACCGAAGCCTTCAGCCAGCACAAAACAATCTGGCTGTCCGTCCACGCGTACACCGTATCCTCCAAAACCACTGACCCACGCAACACTGTTAGAGTGTTATTCAAAAGTTTGGTCAAAAGAGCAGCCCCGGACAGTTCCAGTTTTGGAATCGTAATCCTTGTCCGAATAGGCGCTACCTTGCTTTTTGCCAAAACCAAACGCACGTCGACCTCCCCGGTGGAGGTGACGGTTCGCAAATAAACCGCTGCCGCAAACCCTCGTTCAAAGGCATCACAAAACCCGTGAAGGGTTGCCCTGTAATCCCCAGCAGGGATCAATTTCCTCGGCAGCGATACATTATTTATATTGAGGCCCAACCATTTTGCTAAATCGTTCGATACAATGCAGCCCTGAGCTCCAGAATCTAATAGGGCGCGAACGTATGTTGGGTTGGCCGCCAAATCCCAAACAAGCACAGAGGCGATCGGTAACACCACCGTCTCCGGTTGGGGGGCAACAAATTGTTGGGCCGCAAATTCCTAGCGAGGGCCCCCGGGGCCCCACTCTGCCTGTAACCGATCAGGTAGGCAGCTATACGCCAGCGGGTCCCACTGTACAAATGGCCCACGCGCCGGTTCCATTGCCACCCTACGACGCCCCCCGAAGGGTTGTGGGCGTGAATTCAACCGTGGCCGCTCCATGAGCGGGGGGGACATCACATGCGACCGACGAGGACGAGGCGTCGAGCGGGGCGACAACTGAGGCGGCGTCCGAACCGCACCCGCATAGCTCGAAGTTGTCCCATGCCACCCGCCCGTTACGGCCTGCTCAACACACCCAATGTGCCGCTGAGTCGGATGCTGAGTCGCAACCGAGAACTCAGGGCCCCCCATGTGATGACCCTGAGTGCGGCCCTGCACCCCTGGGTGGCCGCGTGCTTGTGGCCCCATTGCCCGCTGAGTCGGATGCTGAGTCGCAACCGAAAACTCAGGGCCCCCCATGTGATGACCCTGAGTGCGGCCCTGCACCCTTGGGTGGCTGCGCGCTTGTGGCCCCATTGCCCGCTGAGTCGGATGCTGAGTCGCAACCGAAAACTCAGGGCCCCCCATGTGATGACCCTGAGTGCGGCCCCGCACCCTAGTACTACCCTGTGCACGTGGGGACGCTGGCCCCTGAGTTGCGCTCCAAGTCGCAAACAAATTCTCAGGGCCCCATTCCGTATCACCCTGGGTACGGCCCTGTGGACGTGGGGACGTTGGCTCCTGAGTTGCGCTCCAAGTCGCAAACAAATTCTCAGGGCCCCATGCCGTGTCACCCTGGGTACGGCCCTGTGGTGGCTGTTGGCCGGACCGGTTCATGCACAACAGATTGTTGTGGGCCCCACCACAATATCCGCACAATTTGGTGCGCGTGCAGTCCCTAGCCATGTGTGGCCCGAGGCACAGGAAACACCAGCTCCGCTGCTTGGCCATCCGGCGCCGTCCCTCAACCCTAAGTTCCCCGAACTTATTGCAATCGGCTACAGCATGGCCAATCTGCCTACAACATGGGCAGGTCTCAATATGTGGGGTCAATGCACTCACAGTCCCATATGACTGCCGGTTGGTGCGGTCCTTCCTCGTCGGAGGGCCCCTACTCACAGCGCTCCCGGCAGCTCTCTGTGGCTCCGAAGGATGGGTGACCGTCAACCCCAAATTCTCTGCCCGTCGAGCCTCCTCTTCCAAAAATCCGACCAAGTCGGAGAAGGCGGGCAGGTCCTCGGCCGACCTCCCGTGAGACTGTTCGAAACGAGTCTGCACGTCAGCGGGTAGGCGGGAAAGTACAATGTACAGCAGTAGGTAGGACCATTCACCAACCGGAAGTCCAAGATTCTCTAGGGCCTTGGTGACGGACAACAACGGGTTCAAAACCTCCGTCTGTATGGCCCCGACCTTGTTCACAACCGGGATGCTAAACAAACGGTTCAGTTGGGCATCGGCCAACCTCCGTTTGTTGTGGTAACGTCTGACCAGCAATTGCCTGGCCGTTTCATAGTTACCCTCCGTAACTGTCAAATGAGCGACCAGCTCCCTGGGCTCACCCCTCAATGCTGCCACCAGCTGAGCCATCTTGACAGACTTGGTAATGTCCGATCGCATGTGCACCAAGCTGTCGAACAGATTGATGAAGCTCATCCATTCACCGGACACTCCGTCAAAAGTAGGCATAGTTATGGCAGGTAACCTGGACCCCGAACCCTGATGCGGCAGAGGCGCCCCAATGCCACCACTATGGCTGGACTCGCGCTGCCTACGTATGTCCGCAGCCCTCTGCGTGATAGCAGCCGCCATCTCCATACACTGGTCGACATCCCCTAGCAACCGTGACAGCCTGTCAGGTGCGCAACCATCAACTGCTTCCGCCTGCGCGGACAATTCGAGCACCCTGTTGTAGCGTTCCTTAACGTCCATAGACCGCTCCAACACCACATCATGCCTATCTAAACGGTCTATCAGACCGTGTGCGGAGGAAAACCATCTGAGCTCCTTAGAAACACCCTTCTGTATTTCAGACAACGACATGATCGGAACGATACTTACTCACAATTTGCAGTAACTCAATTATATTGGACCCTCCAGTCTACAACACAAACGAGGGAACCCTAATCTATAACTTAAACAATGCTGATTTCCCCAAACAATAGAAACCGAGTTTTATATCTACACAAATTCTGTAAACAACAATTTAGTTTCCCTATATCATATAACACACACAGATAGTCAATATTAGTTCAAGTTATAAATTGCTATACTGAAAACAATGTCCAAACATTCATTAGCATTACTAGACCACTAATAGATTGACTATGCAAACTTCAAACTGCAAACATGATATGACTTCAATGCAAATTTCAATTCACCTACAATGTACCTGTAATGTAATTACTATTCTGAGTCACATCTCAGTACAACTGGTCATTTAGGGAAAACTGTTATATCTGTCTGTCTACTACCAGCAGTAGACTTATAACTTATAATACTACCAATCTATGTGGATACAGGAACAAAACCAAGTTAGCTAATAACCCTTATACCTACAGATTGATAGTCCCAAATCGTGGGTTCCTGGAGCCCTTGACGGCTGCAAATCTCAGGAAACCACGCTCTTGCTACCAAAATGTTCAGGCAGTTCTCGGCACCCAATGACCTCGCAGGGGCCCATAGCTACGAGGTAGCGTAGCTATCAGGTGTCAAGAAGTGAGAACGTCGGCGATTCACCGAGCTAAGTAATAGATTCTATCTGACCTGGTCTGTGCTTCGTTCCCGTCAAACACCTGTCTCTCTGCAAGGCCTGGGTGCACCCTAGGCTCTTCTTGGTAGACAGGTTCTTCAGCCAACCAGGTGTGGCTGGCAGGCCAGCTTCGACGCGCACATACGCGTGAATGCGAACTTTCTCTGGTTCGGTGAACCACAATACACTCAGCTAAATAGACAATCCTGAGGGGAGCCCGAATACAATTCCAGATGGCTTACGATTTAATTTCAATGCCCTATACCAATACGCGTCCATCGCGAGGGCTTTTTCGTCAGTCAGTTGTCAAAAAAACTGCTCTGTCGCAGCTCCGTCAAATTCAAAATGGCCGTTCCGGAACCATAGATCGAGTATCGATTTTGAATCGAACAATGTTGATAGTGCGATTGCAACATCTCCACGAAGATTTGGAGAACGTGGTGAGATGCGTCATGTCGGCATGGGTCTAAAGGAGGATCTCTGCTGACCCCGAATTTTTCAAGAAAATTTTGAGAGTGGACGAGGCAACATTTAACAGAGATGGCATCACAAACTGCCAAAATCAGCACAAGTGGGCACCATAATCCAAACTTAAAGAAATCCTCCTAATTCCATGTGAGGTTTTCTGTTAACGTATGGATAGGGCTCATGGACAATATGCTGATTTGTCCTGTAATATTACCAAGTGCTATGAGGGGCCACCGTTTTCTGGCGCTTTTGCAGGACGAGTTACCTATATTTTTGGAAGAGGTAATAATCGGTGTAAGACAAGATAGTCTCCGCTAGAACGCCGACAAGCACAGAAGTGTCGTCAAATAAATATCAGATTCGTGTTCTCTACCCTCAAAATCGCTATGATGTTACAAAAAAGTTCTACGTCGATCGTCGTCGCTAGTGGTTCATGCTTCCTCGGATTGTGCCAAAATATCTAACAAGAAAATGTCATCGCTGCGAGCCAAGCCCATCCTAGAGTGGTGCTGCGAAGAATGCTTGAGCTTATCGCAGCGCTCTTCCTTCTTTGTTCCGGCTGACGACTCTGACAACGAAGATGAGACTGCTCATGCTGCCGACCCGAAAGCTATCACCATCGACGTCAAAAAACATCTACACTACATCAGCACAAAAATGAAAAAGACGATTAAGGAACAACTTGATTGATGCCTACCAGCACTCCTTGGCCTGCAATGGTGATCTCATCGTGGAAATTAAAGGGAGGGTCGACAAGCAGGAAACCAAGTCAAAGGTAATGGAAAACAAGAACCAAGCACTGATTAATCAAAATAAGAATCTTGGTCTTAGAATAGCAGTTTTGGAATAGCGCCTCCAGGAATCTGACCAAAGACAACTGGCTTGAAATCTTTTGAAATCTGGGGATTACCAAAGGCACCTAAAAAAAAAGTGGAAGATGTAGTCAAGAAGAGTAGCCACTAAGTTGGATTTCACGGCAACGGACTCGAAGACCATAAAACGCCTATAAGGACGCAAGGTAAACCAGGTCAGAATTATATAGAGATGAATTCACCAGAAACACGCGAACAATGGCAATGAGCTGCGGAAAGGGGAAAACTGACTAGGGCAGACCTGTTTGACAGTTCGTTGGCATCGCCGCGTGATAACTTTGCTTCTGCAGCCCTTAGTGTACATTCGTGAAGCTCTCAACACGCATACAAAGACGCTGCTGTACAATGCAAGAAACAGCTCGGCGATACCTTCCGGTTCATTTGGTGCAAAAATAGCAAGATACTCTGCAGGAAAACGGACAACAGCAAAATACCCGCAGTTCGATCGCTGACCGACATTGAAAAGGTACTGCAAAGTTGTTAGATATCCAAACTGTACCTACTTATAAAAATGTAAATGTTTCTATTCCTCACGGCTTCAAATTTAAATATGACTGAAATCTTCGATTGTATAACTATAAAATCGTACCTAGAAAAAATACCACCTCATCATTATCTTAAATTCATATGTTTTGTATGCATGTAAACATGCGCTCAATGTTATTGCATTTTCGCAATATCTACCATGCATATCTACCTTGGGCTGGTGATTGACCATAAGTTTAATTGGAGTTATCACAGAGAACGAGTGTGTTACAAATCTGCGAGCTTTTCTAGCAAATATTTACATCATCAAAAATCGCATACCTTCATCAGACTGATGCTGTACAATGTTCTGGCAGATTCTGTAATCTTCTAGGAACACAGCAGCTATGGACTCACTCATTTATTTTACCTCGAATGTATACTGAGGCTACAAATTAAAATACTAAAAATAATAGAACCTCCAAAAATCAGACTCCAGTACGCAAATGATGAACTCAAACTATTTAAACACCCAAAATTACTTCCAGTACATACCAAAGTAGATAACGCACTACTAAAGAAACAATTCTTTAACGTATCCATATCCGTATCAGTCCAAATACAGCTAGAACACAAAAAAGGCACCAGAAGCTCCACGAAGAAAAAACTGACGACTGTAGGAGCTACTAACTACTACGGATAACGCCAAATTTCATATCTTGTTCCCCGTCTTCTTAAAAGTCTCTGTCCCGAACTTAAATCGTCAGTCAACCACGAAAATATCAACTACAAATTAAAATCACACTTTATATCATTACTGCCATAATTCAAGACGAACTGTTATTGCACGCCTTTTAAGCAGCGAACGATTTCATGCTTCAAACTTTTATGTTGGTAACTACCTACATAATAATGTAGATTCATTGTTTACTACATACAAACTGTTGTGGATTAAGTCATTACCCGAAGTTAAATATACAAGAAACTATGTAGAATCGATAATAAACGAAAAAGAAAAAAACCTGCAGATGGACGGCTGCCCAGCCCACAACTACACGCCTGTGACATATTTGAATGAACAATTTCCAAATCACTGGATTAGTCGGCAAGGACCGGTAAGATGGCTTCCTCGTTCGCCAGATATGACACCACTAGATTATTTTTAGGGTGCATGATGAAATAAAAAATAAATAGAAGATATGCCCCCATCAACACGGAGGCAGATCTTCTAGATCTGAGGCTCAAGCAGGAATATTTACCAGAGTGAAAAAATGTTCGAGTTCAGAAATCATGAACCTTATGTCAATGTACATAAGAGTCACTGACAGTTCGATTCTCATACTTTTTCGACGCGTAGTTATTCCTGCTTCCTACACAGTTTCTAAGTTGCGCTAACGCCATCTGAAACGACCCAGACATGATTAGAAGAGCTACTTGTTTGTCTTCAACAACAAGGGGACACTTTCACAACATAATTTTTATTAATTAATAAATTTATATTAATATATTTTTATTGTAATTACTCCCCTTATTTTCTTTGTATTTCTGTTATTAATAAATTAAAAAATGATAAATTATAATTATTTTTATTGTTTGATTATCTTCGCCCGTTCACCCGCACTAAGCCAGCTTGATGAGGTATGGCTCAATCTTACGATATCCATAAAAGGCCTAAGTATGTTAGTGGGGACATTAATGTGGGCTACATTTATTTATTTACTAGCTTAAGACTTCACGGTATATCACTAATCTCTAGGTCTTATGATTAAGCTTAGCTCCGAAAAGCGAAAAAAGTGAAAAGGTATTATGCAAAGATTAAAAAAAAGGTTATCATATATAAACACAATTTTGGTATAGTCTGATAGCTAACAAAATTAAGAATAATATTCCGTAATAAAATATTTCCAATTTGGGAACCAAATTTTGTGGAAATCTGCAGTTACCATTTTTTCTACATTTTTTGTTACGTGTGGCGTATTACGTGTCTTTCATCATCACGAATCAGCAAATTTCATACGAAAACCCGTTCCATTCCGAAGTTATTATATATTTTTTGCAGTTGGTACCCAGATAGCGCATTTCAATAATAAAAATTCGGGAAGGAGTTTCTTTTTATTTATTTTTTTTGATAAATTTCTATGTTCTTCAACCCAGATTGTTGTGTGTACTTTATGAAAATTCATACTGTATAATATAAAGCAGATACAGATATTTTATTCTATTATTATTATATCCTCTATTGCATAGAACAACAGTCAAAACAATTAACACAGTGGGAAATAAGATATTCTATGGAAGGATGTTCCGATAGTGGTTGACACGTATTGAGTGGTCTATTTATTTCTGTAAAAAGTCGGCCGTAATTCTCAAACACTCCACGTGTCTGCGGCCGTCTCTTTACGACCACCATATTACGTCCGCTAAATGTCGCCACCGATTTTGTATGAAACCAGAGTTGTATGGGAAAAGGCATGACGCTGGACGCTATTTTGTTTGTTCTTTTAAAGAAGCCAAATACGGGCTCCTCACATCATCAATATCGATTAAGAACTTCTAGTTGAAATTATTACTTTACCATGTTAGGTTTCAGAAGAGTCCCCTCCAATAACACATGATGGTCGCTGAGAGCCTTGTAGACGGCAGCTAGAACTACTTCTGTTACCTTCAGCGTTCTTTCTATGTCATGGGATCCTGGTAAGAGAAATAGTTGTGCTTAATTTATAGGCTTGCAAAGGCTTGCCATACTACCCCAAGCATCATTTGTAAGTTAGTGGCTTGCGTGAGTTCGTTCTGCCTGGCACGTTTAACGCAATTACACGTTGCGCTCGTGTAGTGTCTATGAATACGCGCGCCGTGACGTTGCACTGCGTGGGTATCAATCACATGTATCAATAATAGTCTGTCATTCTGTCTATGTGTCTGTATGTCTCTCTCGTGCGTGGTCAAACTAATGAGTGTGAAGGAGACAGTTATTGTTTTGCTCTTGCTACTGCTTATAAATATAGAGTGATCTTTTTGCATTCGTGTCACGTGTCAATCGACGCGCGCTATTGTGATTATTTACCTATTTAGAAAACCATTTATTTTTAAACATAGTGTATTGTGAAATTGCATTAGTGTAATACTGTGAACGTGCCAGCTTTTGTTAAGCAATCTGTACGAAATAAAACAAATCTGAAATGTCATACCGGTCACATACCACAATAATCAATTACAACCAATTATACAGGGTTTTTGGTGCATCCTTTTCCAAATCAAAATGGCGAATTGAAGGGCCATTTGCTATCTATCTTCTAGGTCCGCAAAAGTTTTGGCCCAACGGATTTTTTTATTTTATTATTTTTAACTTTTTTTGAAAAACATTCTAGAATTACTACTTTAAACTTGAATAAATAAAAAGTTATCAATAAAACCTGCAATTATTTACTGTTATCATTCGTGTAATGTTGTACGGTTTTTCATAGTCAAACATACTGGAAATTAACATCTATTTTTTATCGACTTTTCTTTTTTTTTTCAATTGTTTCACACATTTCACAAATGTTTTTTCATCTGTAACTGATCAACTTTGACTTGCAATAAAAAAACTTAACGAGGGTTTTTACTTGAAAGTTTTAAAAAAGTTTCAATGTTCAATAAAGCCATAAAAAACCATTACTAAGTTGATTAATTTGCCTACTTTGTATCAGGCGGGTGGTACGCATACAGCTGATATTCGACAGGTATGTAAGAATAAACATGATTTTGTAGGTAGACAGAAATTATTTATTGTTCTTTAATCACAAAAACACATTTTTTATAAAAATAATAATTACATATCTTGCTCGAATTGCTGACCTTCATTGCGCTTGCATACATCGATATTTATTTCTACAGTGGTAGTTCGTAAGCGAATTTCCTCTTTAATTACGGCGAATGCTGATTGTATCCGTTGGGATAAACCTTCTCTAGATTCGAATTCCGTAGCGTAGACTGAGTCTTTTGCCCATCTTCAGATGTAGAAGTCCACGTCCTCCAGCTCTAAAGAACGTGCAGGCCAGGGAATAGGTCCATCCTTCCCTATCCACGAATTTGGGAAAACAATATCCATGTGTTCCCTGACTGCAGTTTTCCAGTGAGCTGGACAACCGTCTAGCTGAAAGACCATAGGCCTGTCTTCATTGAAAAGTAGCACCACTGCCAACAATTCTGGAAGGACATTGACTAAGAAATCAAAGTAATTTTCGCCGTCCAGAATATCGGGTAAGTGTTGTCCAATGACTTTATTTCCAACGATTCCTGCCCAAACATTGATACTGAATTTCCTCTGGAAACGCCTCTGTCTTTTGACCCGTGGGTTCTGACCTTTCGACGACCAGTGGTGGATTGTGGAGATTTAGAATTGCCTCTTTTGTAAATTTGGACTAGTCCGTCCACAGGATACTTTTTTTAAAGTCACGATCCTCCAGGTCTGTGTGCAGCAGAAAATATCAAAACCCGACACGTGTCCCAAAGTCTTTATCTTCGAGACCTGTACAATACGGATGAGGTCGCATTAATTACTGTCAACATCTAAACAATTAAAATAAGCAGTAAGTAAACCACCGTAAGAGACAGAGTGATGATTGAACCAATCAGGATTGGGTTTCAGGCAATGTGATACAGGTTGTACCTTCTTAATTCTGTAAAAAGTGCGTAACTTATACAAAAAATTAATGAAATGAATGTTTGTCATTTTGCCGAAGAACCTTCCAGATTGAAATGTCCAGCAGTAGGGCAATATTCCTAATGCTCCTGGTCGGTCCTCCAATTCAAAATATGTTCGTTCAATTCGACATAATGTCGAATCACTATCCCTCTAGGTTCACCACATCTTACATTGCCAGTGTCACTTAAGCGTCGGTATGTGTTTTGAAATGTGTGGCGGGAAGGCAATCGCCTGTTAGAAAACCTTTCTTGATAAATTCTTTGCGCTTCTCGTGCAACACCATATGCGCTTCCATATACCATTAAGATGTCCGCGTAAACTTCATTAGAGAATGAAGACATTATTTAATCATCAAAACCACAGCATTAAAAGGTTTGCGGCGCTATCCAACACGAGAAACACAAAGAATGAAAAACACAATTACGAAAAAAACAAATGTTTGAAAACGCACCAATCACAGTAATCTTTTGGTAGTCTCCCACTGCTGGGCAAAGGCTAAATTCCAAATTCAAATTCCAAATTCCAAATTGCAAACTGCAAATGTCTTCATTACTGTAGATATTTACATCTAATCAGCAATCGTCATTTTTTGCCACTTCTCTACATTGGATCACTGAGGGAGAAGCAGGGCGTAGAAAATCCCACAGATTGATTTTTAGATCTCTTTTAAAAATTGCTTGTGCTTAACTAATACAAATAAATAATTACAAAATTATTATCAGCAAGGTCTGTGTTGAACCAGATTAACCCTATACAGTCCCTTCATTTAAGTAATCTTGAACATTGTAATATCCCTTTTTCGGCTTACCGTAACAGCCCAGTCCGCCAAAAACTTTTCGAAATCAGGGATACGAGTATCGCCCTCCCGCCCGATACACAAAGTTGGCAAATTAAACTATGTTGATAATAATGATAATAATTATTTTATGGCATTATTGTACATTATTAGAAAGAAGATAGGCCAGAAGACTTTTTTTTAAATATTCAAGTTTTTTTTATTGCAAGTCAACAGATTTTTCGTTACAGAATTTTACTTCTTGAAAAAACATTTGTGAGTAAATAAAAAAAGTTTTATTAAATTGACTATACATAAATTGAAGGAGACAGTCTAAGGTCTAGTACCTATAACTACAATAAAATACAATGAAATAAATCCGCCAAACGCCTACTCATAACTAAACATAAGAAAAAAAATACATATCTATAAAAATAAACCGCCACAAGAAACGCCCGCACCAAACGTGCCCATTACACTGTCAGCATTACCGCGCTGTACAGCTAGCGAGATCCTCTGTGACAGGATAAGAATACAAAAATAGATGTTAATTTCCAGTATTTTTACTACAAAAGAGAGACATTACACAACCAATAACAGTAAAATATTACAAGTTTTATAAATTACTTTTTTATATATTCAATTTTAAGGGAGTCATTCTGGAGGATTTTCCAAAAAAGTTAAAAATATAAAAAAAAAGGTTTGGGCATTTGCTTCTCTCCAAAATTTTTAATTTTGCAAACGATGCACCAAACATCAAAAAATAATGCCATCTAGCGCACTGCTTTGATAATTGAGTTGCCAGAAAAGCTCTAATTGACGTGTGCCGGGGCTGGCGGCTTGTGGGAGTTCGGCAAACTTTGGCAATCATGTATGTATATCAAGCTTACGAATATAAATTCGAGATACCTTTCGTTTTGTTCAGCATTTATGTTATTCAGTAAACTTAGATGTTACAAAATTTAAGATATAGATTGAAACATATAATGGGTTACAAAGATCTATGATACAGATGTAGTGAATAATCCTTTCCTTTCGTATTTTCTCGGAAATGTTCGTTTTTGTCTTACTACTTCACCGCACTCAGTACCCATCGAGACAACGTAGGGAACGGTCGCATTGCAAGAGGAAGTATCTATATAGAGTAGTTAATACCACAGAAATATTTTGTTGATATTTATGTTAGATTTTGTGATAAACTTCGTTGACAATAATAAATAATATAAACTATACGATAAACTTCGTGTATTAATGCAGGCCACCTATATTTTTTTTTGACTTTACATTTCACTCTTGTCTGTCATTTTTGTAAATAATAAACATTGATTTTATTCGATCCACATTAACAATTTATAACAGATATGCCGAAAGCACTAAGAAAAGGGAAATGTTTAGATCGGCAAGCCTGCGAAGTTATTTTCAATATTTATTTATATTTCTTAACTGAAAATGATAAATTCAAACATACCAACTATATTGCTTACTTTTGTAAAGTCCAAAAACGAGTTTCGGAGGCCAGTGGAATTTCTCAACGAACAGTAAATAAAATATTGCAAAAAGAATACATAAATCAATCCACCTCCAATAGTCCGAAGTCGGCAAAGTTGGGTAGACCAAATAAATTATTTTGTCTAGGTCTTGACGATTTTGACTACAACGTTATACGCCGATTAGTGTATAATTTCCATTTGATATACAAACAAGTACCTACAATTAAAGCCCTGAAGTCCAAGTTATCCGAAGCCATAAATTTTAAGGGATGTGACTTTACGCTAAGAAAAATTCTTAGAAAAATGGGATTTCGGTATAAAAAAGTTGAAAACAACAGAAAATTACTTATCGAGAAAGATGATGTTCATTTAAAAAGAGTAAAGTTTTTAGCCGCGATAAAAAAGTACAGATTGCAAGGGAGAGAGATTGTTTATATGGATGAAACATACATCCATACCTCACATTTGGCAGGTAAAAGCTGGGCTGACTCGTCAGAAAACGGAGTGAAACAGTTAATTTCTAAAGGACAACGTCGTATAATAGTGCACGCTGGTAGTAGAAAGGGGTTTATACCTGGGGCTTTCTTAATGTATCAGTCTACTGATAAGACAGGTGACTATCACAACGCGATGAACAATGAAAACTATGAAAAATGGCTTCGTAATCAACTCATTCTAAACTTAGCTCCACATTCGGTACTAGTAGTAGATAATGCTGCATATCATAATAAGTACGTAGAAAAACCTCCTAATTCAAATACCAGGAAGCAAGACATGATTGATTGGCTATCCAAACATAACGTTCCGATTGATCCGTCATTAACAAAACTTGAAATATATGAAATTATTTGCAAGTACAAACAAGACTTTGTAGAATACTCAATAGATAAACTTATGAACGAATATGGACACAGCGTACTAAGATTGCCACCATATCATCCTGATTTCAATCCGATTGAAAACATATAGTCTCAAATAAAGGGATACGTATCCAAAAGAAACATCAGTATGAATATGACTACTGTGAAACAATTGGTACAGGAAACGGTTAATATGATTGGTTCCGATGTTTGGGCCAAAGTATGTGACCACGCCATCAAATGCGAAAACGAGTACCGAAAACACGAACCTGAGTTGGAAAATTATATGGCTAGTTTTGTAATCACCGTTCATGAAAACTCTGACGATGATACACTAGAAAATAGTTCTGATTCTGACTGTGATATGGAAGTTGGAAGTATTGCTTCGCATCACACTGTCCACCCCGCTCCTTCTCCTCTTATCCCGCTGTCATAATCGAAGTCGTTCATCCAATCAGAAAATCATATTTATTTATATTAATTTCTCTGCTGGTTTGTTTTGTTTTATGTTGAGGTGTCTTTTTTGTTATGTCATAGTATTTTTAATTAATTACAAAAATTTATTGTTATAAAAAAGGTCTGCAAAATCCTACTGTAGTTTTGACTTATAGTTAGACTTTTGGGGTTCCAATCCTTATAGAATCATTAGATCATCCCAACCGGAATTTGGTTTTTATCAGTGCGTTTTATTGAAATAAAACGTCCTCAGTAACTAGTTATATTTTTGTTTACCTAACGAATTCTTTATATGATAGAATCGTGGTGGTTTTAACATCTCAGTGTAATATACGTCAAACGGGCAATTTGACATTTGACATTGATAAATAAAGTATGCTATTTATTTGATACCTACACTACACGTAATTTAATAATACAGTATTTCATAGACACATCGGCACCATTCGGGTGTTATCGTTGTTCCGAGTTTTGCCGATAGGAAAGGATTATTCACTACATCTGTACCTCTGTAGAAACATTTAGATAAATTAATTTTAAATGTGATGGACGATACTTGAAGATAAATTTGTCCATTGAGACGGAATATCGGCCAATAGTGTTACTACATTTGCAAGATACAAGTCACCTTCTATCTGGAAAAGTATTACTTTTCCACTTCATTATTTCCGACGTTCTTGCATTACTGTGTCAAAAGCTGCTAAGTCATCTCCGGCTCACAGGGACCCAATTCCCTTAGGCAATGAGTCGACGACGTCGGTCAACTTAAAGTATTTTTAGGTGACGTTTTAGTTTTTTAGGTGACGTTTTAATAATCCCTTTCTCTTTGTAGACTAATCAACGAGTGACAATGACGACGTTTGACTTCGGAACTTTGTTTCGACTAGTTATAAGACAAAATAAAATAAAATAAAAGATAAAATATTAACAGTCCTGACCCCTCTGAGGTGAGCCCTAGGAGGGGGGTAGGAGGGGGGGTAGGAGGTCCCTTTTTTTTGTTCGTTTTTTTTTGCTTAAATCTCAAAATTTTGTTGTACTGCATAATGAAAACTGATAAAATTCTCTGCAAATATTATTACACACTTTTTACCTATTCCCAGTTGTTCTTTAGGATATAAGCTACTTTTTTTTTCAAACTTGTGTTTTTTACCTCACTTTTTTGTCATATACATTGCTTATCTTAGCTTAGCTTAACAGTTAATCTGAGGAAAATTTGCCCCAAATAATGTTTCAGAGTGAAATTTTACTTCAAAAATATGAATATTAGGTATGCTAATACGTAATCTACCGTTGAAAAGTTCGGAGCTCATTATCCTTGACAAAGATTGGGAAATAGGTAACAAGTTTACAGAATTAAAGTAATTCATAAAACTTATCAAACCTATAATGGCTAAAAAGTGCTTAGTCCTTTTCTCACAAACACCAATTTCAAAGTGATAGACAAAGAGAAACGAATTATGAGGGCATTGTAGTTAAAATAGGTTTATTAGACGTTTATAAATAAGGCGGTTAGACTCTAATCTTGAATTATGTACACTTCATTATGCAGCACAACAAAATTTCCTACGATTCGTCGTTTTCGAGATGTAAGCAAAAAACCAAAAAACAACATTCTTTGTGCACCACTAGGGCTCACCTCAGCGGTTTCAGGACTTTCAGTTAGTATATCTCTCTAGTCCGTCTATGTAACTAGTCCGAACAAACTTACGAAATCAAACTTTCTACTTTCGACTTTTCCATCAAGACCCCCTTTTGAGCACTAATTTCCTAAGCTATTGGTTTATAACAAATTTAAATGATTAACAATAACCTACCTTCAATAATAGCTAAAAAAATATTTTCCAGCCGCTAAATAATGGATGCCTAAAGTTGACCTTAGCCGTCGCGTGATTTGTCACTGAGCGGTAAATGTGCTAGCAGAATTGGGCCAGTGCTCAGATGTTACATCGAGGGGAATTTCGCAAAGTACCGTGACTGGTATTACTATACAGGGTGGATTAGAAATTTATCCTGCGCTGATCTGGACTTAAGTAGAATACATTAGCTGCATCTACGGTGCAAATCCAAAGAGACAACCAAGGGAGGAGATACTGAATTAAAACGCAATGCGGCGTATGCCTCACGTAGGTCAATCGATATGTTTGAGATGCTCGTAATTTAAAAATGGAACGCATCCGTATTATATATTTTATCTACACACGTATCATAAACCCTCTATACTTCGTACAAACACTGCACGTTACGATCAGCATAATGTTAAACTAAGTGGTAAAAACTCATTTCTTATCTGAAAAATTACACATTATGACCATAATGTGTAGTTTTTCTGCATATTATGACATTCAAATTTCGAACGCCGACGCCTGCCTGCAAGCCGCCCCTAGTTTGTCTGAAAGTTTCTGAAGTTGGTCAGTAATTTCGAACGCCGACGCCCGCCTGCGTGAAGTTGGTACTACAGAACAAGCTAAACAACTGCAGAGCCACAATGCCGGTCAAACATGCGGTTCCTGAACACATCAAAGAGAGCTTAAGATATGTGTGTAGATAAACTAGTGTATGTAACTGTACATAATTAGGCATTAAAACTCTCGATTGATATTATAATGAAACTCGCCTTCGGCTCGTTTCATAAACCCGCTCTCAAGTATTAATGCCCTCCATTATGTAGCAGTCACATAAACTACTATTTATCTATCATAGGTATCATAAAACTTTTTTACTGCGTCCAAAAAGCGCACGTTCCTACCAGCATAATGTTATACTACTTGGTAAAAAATAATTTCTTATCTTAATATTGTGACTATAATGTATCAATTTTTGACAAATACATAGTCAGGTCATAAGTTCTGTCACACAATAAAAACTTTTAAATTTAGAACGCTGGCCACAAAAAAGTTTATTGAATTCGAATTTCGAATTTTTCATGAATATAAAAATGTGTACTTTTTAGAATTTTCCTCATTTTTAAATATGGAGTGGACACTTAAAGAAGACCGTGTCGCAGTTATTGCGTTGCATCGTTGCGGTTACGCGCCAATTCAGATTTTCGACTTAGTGAAAAATTTGAATATAACCAAAAGATTCGTTTATCGTACCATAAAACGATACAATGAAGACTCTAGTGTAGATGACAGGTCAAGAAGTGGTCGCCCTCGCTCTGTTAGGACTCCAGCAGTGATAAAAGCTGTGAAGGCGCGAATTCAAAGAAATCCCATACGTAAGCAGAAACTGTTGGCCCTTCAGATGGGGTTAGGCAGGACCACGGTGAAAAGGGTGTTAAATTAAGACTTAGGGCTTAGGGCATATCGAAGAAAAACAGGAAATCGTTTGGACGCTCGTTTAATGGACCTGAGACTGAAGAGATGCCGCGCTTTGTTGAAGCGGTACGCGGGAAAAAAGCATCGGGAAATTCTTTTTTCGGATGAAAAAATTTTCACCGTGGAAGAGTGCTACAACAAACAAAATGATAAGGTGTATGCACACAGCAGTGAAGAAGCGAGCAACCGTATTCCGCGTGACCAACGAGGTAATTTTCCATCCTCGCTCATGGTTTGGTTGGGAGTCTCTTATTAGGGCTTAACTGAGGTACATTTTTATGAGAAAGGCGTAAAAACGAATGCAGTTGTGTATCAAAATACAGTCCTCAAGAACCTTGTGGAACCTGTTTCTCATACCATGTTTAATAATAGGCACTGGGTATTCCAACAAGGTTCTGCGCCAGCTCATAGAGCGAAAAGCACACAAGACTGGCTGGCGGCGTGTGAAATCGACTTCATCCGGCACGAAGACTGGCCCTCCTCCAGTCCAGAGTTGAGTCCGTTAGATTACAAGATATGGCAACACTTGGAGGAAAAGGCCTGCTCAAAGCCTCATCCTGATTTGGAGTCACTCAAGGTATCCTTGATTAAGGCAGCCGCCGATATTGACATGGACCTCGTTCGAGCTGCGATAGACGACAGGCCGCGCAGAATAAAGGCCTGTATTCAAAATCGCGGGGGTCATTTTGAATAAACTTTATTACCATAAGAATCTATGTTTTTTTAAGTTCATTTTGCTATATAAATGTTTACATATATAATAAACATGTCTAAATTATTTCATATTGCACATGTGACAGAACTTATGACCTGACTATGTATATATATCAATGACACTATGCCAGTTGAATATGCGGTTCCTGAACAAATCAAAGAGAGTTTATGATATGAGTGTAGATAAAGTAATGTATTTAACTGAACATAATTAGGCATTAAATCACTGGAGTGATATTATTATGAAACTCGCCTTCAGCTTGTTACATAAACCCACTATCGATCTTTAATGCCCTCCATTATGTATCAGTTACATAAAAAACAATTAAAAGCAAATTTATTCAAAAATAGAACGCAAGTAGCCAGTTTGCTGGTTTAAAAAATGATAATAATGTTCCAGTCATTTTAATACAATGGTTCCCGCTTTTTTCATTGTAACGACGGAGCTTAACCGCGAACATTTGAGTACTATGATATTTTATTATTTTAAATATGGTTTAGCTAAAAAAACTTAGCCTTCAACGAATACGAGGGTCAAACTGTAAATTCTTAGAAATTCAAAAACTGAGCACACTAGCTAGTTATTCGTTTTATTATATATTTTCAAAAAATTGTCCATTCACGTCAATACATCTCTGCATCCGATGGAACCGCCGAGAAAAGCACTTTGCCCACTCGTCTTTAGGAGCCTCTTCGAGGGCCTTTGAAACACAGCCATTGCTTCCTCGGTGTTCAAAAAACGTTTTCCTCGATCACAAGGTCGAGGCTATATGGCGGGGGACCTGGTAATTCCACGTCTGACGTCGCGAAATAGTCGATCGTTCGCCTGGCGGTGTGCGATGAGGCGTTGTCGTGGTGAAGGAGGATCCTACTGCGAGGTCGTTTCTCCTGAACTTTTTTCAAGACAAGTGGCAAACAATTGTTAGTGTACCACTCTGCAGTAACTGTTTTTAGATCCTCTAAAGCAACTGTCGCGTAGGTAATGACCGGTCCTTCCTAAGAACGAGGCTATCATCTTTATTCCCACGCTTCGACCTCTCTTCACTTTAGTTGGCATCTCCTCGGAAGGAAACACCCACTGAGCAGACTGTTTTTTTGGTTTCGGGATTATAACAGTAAATTCAGCTTTCATCCCCCGTAAGGGCCGTAAGTATGTCGAACACAGTGGCTCAAGCAGGAATAATTACCAGAGTGAAAAAGTGTTCGAGATCAGATAAAATGATCCTTTTTTCATCGATCATAAGAGTCACTGACAGTTCGATTCGCATACTTTTTCGACGCGTAATTATTCCTGCTTCCTACACAGCATTTGACTCACCTCCGTTAAATCTTTGAACCATTTCACGGCACCAATCAACACGACGGAGTTTTTGGGCCTCGGTCAAATCATGAGGTATCCACCGGGCACAAATCTTCCTGACCGCTAATTGTTCATGGAGGATGTTGTTCATTTGGCTCATACCATTGCCTACACTTGCTCGAATCTGCTGATAGGTCGTTCTTTTGGACTGACGTCTCGCGTATAACAACGCCGCACAACACTGATGTTATCTTCAGTCGTCACCAAAGAAGGCCGTCCCTCACGCAGATCATCGGTGAGATTAGTGCGACCACGTTTAAACTCATTTAACCAGTTGTAAACAGTGGCACGAGATGGGGCTTCATCCTGAAAGGCCAATCGAAGTCTATCATAACTTTCTTGTAGAC
This sequence comes from Argyresthia goedartella, assembly GCA_949825045.1. NCBI lineage: Eukaryota > Metazoa > Arthropoda > Insecta > Lepidoptera > Argyresthiidae > Argyresthia > Argyresthia goedartella. The sequence continues at coordinate 22,379,794 of OX463828.1, forward strand.
TTAAATGACATCGAAAGTCATAAGACACCGAAAATCATTGCACGAAAATTTACTCGCGTTGAATTCATGCTGACGTGACAAAGACAAATTTCAGTCAGTCGACGTACGAAACCGCTTGAGCATACACCTATTTAAACTCGCTCTGCAATAATTGCTAACAACTTACGTGTAAACATTTAATTAAATTCAAAATTGTACACCATTCTATAGTGATTCCCAGTGACTTCAAAACTGTGATATTCCCAAGTGCTAGTTGTCAGTGGCCACCTCAGAAACATCTTCGAAAGATCCGAAAATCCTCCGAGTAACCGTCGTAAAACAGCTGAGCAAGTTCATCGCTCGCTGTTGCCGTGCGCGGTCAGTGACCCTGTTTCTCTTGCCCGTTCTTGCGCCGTACAGCGCCGCGCAGCTGCCTCTGTCTCGCACGCCTGCGAATCACGGAGCTTGAGTCACGCGACTGCGTCATCAGTATAGGAGCGCGACCATCTCTCAGCGCTGATACCTGTTCGTGAGTAACTAACTTATAAATAAAATAAACTTCGACGGCGACCTATGCGTAACACCCACGCCCCTTGCGCCAGAGACCCAGGCTCGAATTTCAGCCGCGAAGTTTTGAAAATAGCATTTTGTTACAATGGAGGCAAATGAGTCAAATGATATTTCCTTCAATTTCGTCAATACACAAAGGAGGAATAACATACAAGCTAGATCTACACAGGACTTATCTGCTGGAAATACGTTTCTCAACTCAACACTTCTAAATAACTCGATGAGTAATAGCTTACCTAACTTGTCAATCAGCGATACATCACATACACTAGAGCTGAAAAACCAAGTGCAGCAGTTACGCAGAGATTTAGACAGTGCAAATGAGGAAATTTCAAGCCTTGTAATGGAGCTCTCTAACTTTAAAAGTGAAAGTGTTAAACTCAAAAAGACGATCGAGAACTTTAAGAAAGTTACCAGTACAGGCCTACTAAATGGAAGCACAAAAACACCAAGGAGGTTCTCAATGCCATTTCCATTTAAACCAACCTACAGAACTATAAATAAACCAATCCAACTGAGTTTAACACGTGGCCTTAACAGAAAATACACACAGTCTGTCTGTAATGTATTGGAAAAATCATTCGAAGAGCTGACAAAGAAGCAAGAAAATGAAATTGAAACACAAGAAAAGATATTTTTTAGTACAAAGACATCAGCGAAAATAGAAACAAATAACATCACTAAACCGGCAAAGGGAAAGATTCTTATTTTAGCGGACCAACAAGGACGAAATCTTCGGGATCTACTGCAGGAACTGGTTGGGCAAAACTACCTAGTTACCTGCTTTAGTAAACCAGGTGCAACACTGGAAGATGTTCTAAAATCAGAAAGAGAAGAAGTTCTAAAGATGACCGAAAGAGACTACGTCATTCTGCTGGGAGGAACAAATGACACAAGTCCATACAGATTCCAATTTGGACTTCAATGCTGGATAAATGCAGCAAAAAAAACGAACATCATCACCTGTGAAATTCCACACAATAGGTACTTGAGCACTAGGAAGTTAAATTATGAAATGAGGTTTATAAGTAGCCAACACGAAAATATGTCATTCATCTATATGAATTATCACCAATTTAGGGCAAGCCATAAAATGTTAAATTTAAAATTGTGCCGGTCAATATTAAGTGAAATTCTAAGTGTAGGATCCAAAATAAAAATGACAAAATGTAATTCAAATGTAAAATGTCACACAAAGTCAGAACAATCAACGCAAACTGATTTTACAGATGCAAACGTGAATGAGATAATAGAAAGATGTAATAATAACATAAGCGATAAAACTGATAATGGAAAGGTCATAAATGTTGACAACAATAATGTTGGTAAAAAGGATTTTTTTCGTGTATAATAATATATATGTGATGCATCAAAATATAAATGGATTAATCACAAAATCGGATGAACTAATGGCTCATCTTGAAGAATTAAAAACTAACGGGAAGGATATTGATGTAATCTGTGCAACAGAACATAACATGTTAGAAAGCGACTGGAACCTACTAAACATCCCAAACTTCACACTAGCGTCTTGTTTTAATAGGAATAAACGTAATGGTGGAGCATGCATTTTACTGAAAAACATTCATAGTTTTAGAGAAATGATAGAAATAAAAAAGTATAACGTGCCAAATGTCTTTGAGTGCAGTGGTATCGAAATAACCGAGCATAAAATTATTGTTATATGCATCTATAGAGTCCCTTTATACGATAACAAAACTTTTGAAATATTTTTTTGTTCCCTCAATGACATGCTTCACGATTTTCTATATGATAAGAACTTCAAACTTATACTATGCGGAGATTTTAATAATGACCTACTTAAAAGAACAAAGAACAGTTTACGATTCGAACACTTAACAATGAGCTATAACTTAAAAATAGAAATCAAACAACCGACAAGACCCGCGAGCGGCACTTGTCTTGACAACATAGTCCACAATATACGAGGATGCACAAGTGAGGTCATAGAATTTGCTTTATCAGACCACTCCGCGCAAATCTTACAGTGCCCAGTGAAAAAATGTTATGTCCTGAAAAACTGGTACATCAAAAAACGTGACTACAGCCCAGAAAACATGGAAAAGTTTGCGGAACATCTGAACTCTTTGTCTTTTGACGAAGTTTATAAATCGGAAGACCCAAAATATGCATTTACGAGTTTTTATGATATGTTCATTTTGCTCTATAAATTATGTTTCCCAGTAACAAAAGTAAAAATATCTTTATTACGTAAGCAAAACTGGATATCGAAGGGAATTAGACTATGCTGTAAGAAAAAACGAGAATTACTGTGGCAATATAGAAGATGTCGTAATGAAGGAAATAAAGACAAATTTAAAGCTTATGCAAAACGATTAAAAAATGTAATTTATCTAACACAAAGATCGCAAAATACCTATAGAATAAATATGGCAGAAAATAAATGCAAAGAAACGTGGAATATTATAAAAAAATCCCAAATAAACACACCAAAAGAATACATTGAAAAAATTGTTAAAGATGGTATAGCGATAACGGAACCAACGGACATTGCAGAATCATTTAATAACTTTTTTATTGACCTTACAAATGACTTATCAAATAATTCTATTAATAATTCAAATTTGACATCTAATATAAATAATAATTGTAAATCTATATTTTTGAATCCAGTGACACCTTTTGACATCTCTCAAACAATTAAATCATTAAAAAATACAAATAGCGCAGGATACGATGAGATAAACACTAAGGTCATTAAGTATGTAGTAATTATAGTTTCTCCAATTCTATGCCATATAATTAATAAATGTATGGAGTACGGTAAATTTCCAAGGGAATTAAAAATCGGAGTAGTAAAACCCCTGTTTAAAAAACAAGACAAACAAAATATGAATAATTATAGACCTGTTACACTAATCCCAGTTATCGCAAAAATTTTCGAAAAGGTAATATATCGGAATATATATACTTACTTCGAAATAAATAATCTGTTTGCTCCAGAACAAAAAGGGTTTAGAAACAATAAAACAATAAACATGGCAATTTATGATTTTCTTGCAAAAATATTAGCAAATGTTGATAAAAGGAATCCCGTGGTAACCATTTTTATGGACATGACTAAAGCCTTTGATTTTGTGAGCCACGACATTCTTTTGAATAAACTTCTTAAATACGGCATAAGAGGTAACGCAATAGATCTTGTAAAATCTTACCTAGAAAAACGGCAACAAATAACACAAATAAGCAAAATATGCATAAAATCTAAAACTGAACAGGATTACGTCTCAGACCCGAGAGAATTAAAGCGCGGTGTACCTCAAGGTAGTGTCATGGGGCCGTTACTATTTTTAGCATACATAAATGACTTACCGAAAGTTGTTCATCATCCAATGGTGCTATTTGCGGATGATAGTACGGTAATTATTTCTTGCGAGGACCCAAATGACTTTGAAAATGAAATCAATACTACTCTTCATACAATTATTCAATGGCTTGACAGTAATAATCTAGTTTTAAATATTGACAAAACTAAAATAATGAACTTTCAAAATAATCAAAATACTACTAATAATATGGACATTAAACACGATGGCAAAAAAGTTGAACAAACAGAGGTCACAAAATTTTTAGGAATAGACATTGATAGCAATCTTCAATGGAAAACACAAATTGAAACCACATGTAAAAAGCTACATAAATTTTCATATGCTTTGTACAAACTTTCGAAAACGGTCGCTAAGGATGCAGTATTATTAGCTTACAATGGATACGTAGACTCCATTCTGCGATTTGGAATAATGTACTGGGGTAACGGGGTAGGAAAAGAAAAAGTCCTCGTAGCTCAAAAAAGGTGTGTAAGGTCTATATGTGGCTTACGTCGCAGAGATAGTTGTAAGCCTCATTTTAAGAGGCTAAATATTTTGACGTTTCCATCATTATATATTTACGAGGTAGCTAGTTTTGTCAAAACAAATTCTAATCTATTTGATAATTATTTAAGTAAACGTCATAAATCTAAAATTCATATGCCACAACATAATACTGCTTTATTTAAAAATAATATCTATGGCATGGCACCTATTGTTTATAACAAGCTACCAGATACTGTGCGCAATATAGAACATGTAATACTATTTAGGAAGGAATTGAGAAAATTACTTATCAATAAGACATATTATACAATAAATGAATACATAAATGATCCAACAATATAATAATGATAATAAATATACATGTAATTATAGGTAGGTACTGACTTATACTTAATTCAAAATACAGGGATGATTTGTCATAGAAAATGATTTAATGATGTTGCATGCACTTTATTCTTACTATAAAATATTTGTATGCCTTACGGCGAAACATAGCGATCTTCACCGACTGTAACAACCTAAACCTATGTTTGACAAATAAAATATTTGATTTGATTTGATTTGATTTGATTTGAGTTTGTATCAAATTTTGAAATCGTAAAGCAAATGACAAATGAATAAAATACACACTCAATAATAATGGCAAAGAATTCCATTTCCAAAATTTCAACCTATTTTTTTATTATATTGTTTACAAGTAGCCAGTTCTAAACAATTTCAGTGCTCGTGCAGTCAACGTTAGGGGAGTCTGCCCCATCTCGAGAAAGAGTTTTTAGATGGTACAGTAAACTTAAAAGGGGTAATACAAACCTCGAAGTGGTCGCCCACAAACGGCAGTTACTGCAGAAAATGTGTGGACTACTGAAATGCGAGAAGGTGCGAGAAGACCCACGAATTATATAATAATGATAATAATACCTTGGACCACATACTTGTATTTATATCGATGCCTTGGACACTATTTACACACATTAATGTAGCCCTAAACTAGGATTCCCTGTATCTTGGGTACTAGACAACGATACTCATATTTATATAGATAAATATCATTCCGAGATAGATAAACAATCATGACTAGGGTACAAACATCCGTTCTCATCAAACAAATATTTGCCCCCATCGGGACTCGAACCCTGGACCCTTGGCTTCGTAGGCAGGGTCACTGCCGACTCAGCCATTCGGGTCGTCAAAATTACTTACTCGGAAATCGAGAAGATTCTTGGTGTTAATTCGAGAAAGTGTTAACATTATTTTGCATCAGCATCTTGGAGTGAGGAAACGTTGTTGTCGTTGCATGCCGCGTTTGCTCTCAGACATTGAAAAACAGGTCCGTGTGGATTGGTGCCGCTAAATGCGTCTACGATTTGAAAACGGATCGTCAAGACGTCTTTCGGAAACCATCACAGTCGACGAAACGTGGATTAATCAATTTGATCCGGAAAATAAGAGACAGTCGTCAGTTTTGGTCTTTTTAGAAGGAATGTTGCCGGCAAAACTGCAGAGACCTCGTAACGTTGGTAAAAAATGGTGGCTAGTTTGATTTTCTTGCAACGGGCATGTGTCGACAATAATGTTGAAAAATCATAGATCTGTTATCTCGGAATAGTATACAAGAGCCGACAACCGAAAGTTTTCCAAGCTCTGCGAGAGAGGAGACCAAACACCGGGCTTCGGGGAAACATGCTGCATCACAACTCTACGTCACATACATCCCTCAGAACAGAGGCGTTTCTTGAGGAATCCGGTGTTGACACCTTGGCCCATCCACCGTACAGTCCTGGTTCAGCTCCCTGTGATATCTTTTTGCTCTCGATAATCAAGAAAAAATAAAAGGTTAGTTTTTTTCGTGTGCTGAAGACGTAGCCGCTTACGAAGTAGCAATTTCAGATTTAAAGGATCAATATTGGCAAAAGTGTTTCGAAAGTTGGTTTAGGCGAGTGGAATTTTGCATAGAATGAAGGAGGATAATTCGAAAAAAAAATAACTATAGTTTTTTCTTGTGTCAAAACTTATCGAGTAAACAAATTCGAATGATATACCACACTGGCGACTTCACAGCCTTTACATGGTGCGTATTTTTTCCACGCGGTCGACGGACGGATGTTGCGTGGTCCACGCGGACATATATGCCGAGTGCTTTTGCCACGGCGGATTCTGAAGAAGCGGGGAACTCGCGGAGAACGCGCCTATCAAAATCGAAGAGATGTCAAAATTTTGTTTTTTGAACTTGCCATCCAAAACAACATCAGGCTCCACAATCGGCACCAGTCCCTGGCTCTGGCAGATGGCTGCGTATCTCGCTAGTACTTGCGCAGTGTCATTAATAGCTTGCACCGACGGTGTGTGATCGCCAATCGTGAGAGGGCAGCGCCATTTTGCGAACTTACAGCCGATTTTCTTGTATTCGGCGCAGCGAAGAGCAAGATTGTCTAGACCTGAAAACAGAATTAACAGTATCATAGGAGGAGACTGGCTGAACGTTGACAAAACTTGGCCTCTGGGACCCGTATAGGGAAATTAGTCTGAGGTCGGTGACCCTCGGTGGTCACTAAGGTTATACCCAGCAGTTGGTATATGCTGTTTGAGCATGATCAGATAGGAAGAACTTGAAAGAAATGGCCTCGGCCGGTTCGGCTCGGCCGAGGTTCCGCCTAATAGGCGAGAGGCCCCTGATTCGAATACCCACTGGGGAGGAAGGATTAGATTTTTGTATGTTTGTGTCGTCGCTGGCTTTGTTTTCACAGGGTACCCTACTGTGGGGCCAGAAGCAATATAAATATTTGTGTACGTTTACCTTGAGTAGTCACCTCATTTTCACTCAGAAACAGTGGCACAGCGTCCAAGTCGACCTTGATGCCTGGAATTATTCCAGTCTGCCGGAGGAGTTCCGTGAAAGCAGTACCGTTGTCAGTCTTCTGGTAAACTGTCTCGTGGAAGAGAATGACGCCTGACACGTGCTCGGATAGACCCTGGAATCAAATATACTGTGATAAAAACCCGGGGAAGGAAGATGCTCGCGCCCGCAGGAAATATTTGTATCCCACCACCCTGTCACTTCTGATAGTGTTAACGAGCAGGAAATCAAAATCTTTAAATTTAAGGCCGACGTGCACCCAACTTTTGACAGCCGCTTAATACAGTTTAAATACAACCTAAATACAATACAACGTGGGAACCTGGCTGTCAGGCAATAATCTTACCGTTCTTGACTACTTAAGGCGATACCTCGTCCGTGCAAAGTTCCCCGCTACTCCAGGCGGAAAGACCCGTGTGAGAGAGACGGAATCGGGAAAAAATGACATAAAGCAGCGCCAAACCTCAGAAAATTTGTTTTAAAATAAACAACTCCATTTTGTTAAAAAAAAACAAGGAGAGTTTACGAATACATAATATCCACATTTTGAATGCAATTCCACAATTAAATTAGTTAGGATTTCAGAATTACAGGAAAAAACAAAACAATTTAGAGGTCTTTTCGTAATTGAATTATATCGTGATAATTTGATCCAATCGCGTTTACCTTTAGTGAGAATTATAATCAAATACTCAATAAACGTTAACCCAAAAATCAAATCTGTAGACGACTTCATGGTGGAGTAAATGGATTCGAAAAAACCCCATTTTTTTCGTATCACCTTAACTTGACCGTGCTGAACTTAAGTTTAGTTTAACTGTATTTAGCGGCTGTCAACAGTCTAGTGCAACTCGTCCTTAAATGTATAGATTCTCGAATAAAAAACTGTCTAGATACACTTAATTATATAAAACTACATGAAATTGGCAAAATTTACTTAAGTTTATTAGAGCGTCGAGTGAAAATACTATGTGGAAATCCATATCACTGCTATTCGTGTCAAGTATCGAGAAACACATCACATCACCATTAGACCTCTTCAATCTTCTCGGATCGACAAAGACATTTCTCGAGTGTTATTGCTACATCTGTTCAAGTCAAGCAGCGTATGTTTGAGATACAAAACAACACGTTAGAATCGCTTTTGAAATCAATATCCCTCACTTCGATACCTCTAAACTCAATTGAATACCTTAGCCCGTCTCCTAAGGGAATACAGGCGGAAGAAAATTGATACGCTTTGTGATACAGAAATATGCTCGCTCTTTGATATTCACAGAAATTTATAAAAGTGTTTCCTTTAGCAAGAATAAAATTTGATATGGGACGTGTGAGTAACAGAAGGTTTTAGGGTCCAGTAGTTAGAGAAACCAGTTAGGAGATTGATAGGTATTTCACTTGTTGTGGCTTATGGCTTTAGCCCCGGAAAATGTATTCTAGATTCTAGAGGAGAGGCGTCAAATCCTTATTTGATGTTGTGAAGTGTTACAACTCACGTGAGAAGAGCTGGAAGCTTTGAATTTAGACGATTATTTTTAAAAATTAAACCACATAGAAAAGAACCATTAAATTGCTCGTTTTGTTCGTCAGTTGTATGGATAATTCACCAATTAAACCACATAGAAAAGAACCATTAAATTGCTCGTTTTGTTCGTCACTTGTATGGATAATTCATTAATTAAGCCACATACAAAAGAACCATTAAATTGCTCGTTTTGTTCATTAGTTGTATAGATAATTCACCAATTAAACCACATAGAAAAGAACCATTAAATTGCTCGTTTGGTTCGTCAGTTGTATGGATAATTCACCAATTAAACCACATAGAAAAGAACCATTAAATTGCTCGTTTTGTTCGTCAGTTGTATGGATAATTCAGCAATTAAACCACATAGAAAAGAACCATTAAATAGCTCATTTTGTTCGTCAGTTGTATGGATAATTCACCAATTAAACCACATAGAAAAGAACCATTAAATTGCTCGTTGTGTTCGTCAGTTGTATGGATAATTCACCAATTAAACCACATAGAAAAGAACCATTAAATTGCTCGTTTTGTTCGTCAGTTGTATGGATAATTCACCAATTAAACCACATAGAAAAGAACCATTAAATTGCTCGTTTTGTTCGTCAGTTGTATGGATAATTCACCACGTTAATAACTTAAAAAAAACGGTCAAGTGCGAGTCTAAATCGCGCACGAAGGGTTCCGTACCACCGTTCAATGGAAGCGATGGTGTGGAGTGAATAGTTTGGATTTTACACAGCAAAATATTGTTTACAAAGTTATTGGTGCGGTTACTTTCACACTCCATGTACGTAACCAGGTGCATCCATAAGTTTGTATGTGGTATTGAAAGAATTGTTGTATGGGAGCCCCCTTAAATATTTCTTTTATCCTGTTTTTTAGTATTTTTTGTTATAGCGGCAACATAAATACATCATCTGTGAAAATTTCAACTGTCTAACTATCACGGTTCGTGAGATACAGCCTGGTGACAGACGGACGGACGGTCAGCGGAGTCTTAGTAATAGGGTCCCGTTTGGAACCCTTCGGGTACGGAACCCTAAAAACGACTTAAAGTTCAAGCCCTATTTCTGTCTCCCCGGTTTAGATGCATATGTCGTCTATAAATAAAACTTTTGGACCACAAACCAAAACCTGATCTCTGTATATGTTTTTTTTCTTGTTTTTTTCAAAAAGCGCTTAATCAATTTTGATAAAATTTATATGGGACCACCTTTGAAGTATGACCTACCAATCGAAACAAGAATCATCAAAATCGATTTTGAAAATCGACATTATTGAATGATAATATCTTATAAACTAATAATAAATACACCAAATTTCATTTAAAAAAAGTGTATTTTTTTAGAACTAAACTTAATTCCCAAAATGAATCAAGGGCGGGTATCTAGATATCATTATTTTTTTAGTATAAAATGGATATTATAATTTAAGAGCGATTTGTTTTTTGTTTTCTTACGACACACATCGGACCATTTTTATTTAGAAAACACAGTCAACTCCTTTTTTTTTTCAGGTTGAAATATCTATCTGATTTGTTGATGTAGAAAGATACGACTAACAACAACAACATTTGTTATGTAGAAAAAGCTGTAGGGTGTAAACTTTTCGTGAAAAAAATACATTTATAAAAACAAAATGTAAGAAGAAAATTTACGATTTATCTTGTCAGATAGTGTTTCTCCGGACATGTTTAAAAGGGCTTCAATCAATCTAAAAATCATTCATCATAATTTCATTCATCCAAAAATCAGTAATTAATACCCACAACACTATAAAACGTCACACGGTAATCGGTTTGCGCCATGTTTGTTATTGAATTTAGTCAAGATGGATATAATAAACTCGTATTTCAGAGAACTGTTAACAATATACGCGGAACTACTAACACAAAATTGTTTTCAGACTTATCCGTACTCTCACTCCAAATATTTCCCGACGGATATAAAATGTAATGCTAAATTGCTATTGTAGGGCGTCCCTCTACTTACTTCCATGTTTATTTAAACGCTCGAGTGAGGGACTTTTCTGGAATGGAGTGATAAGGGACTTTTCTGGAATAGGTGGATAATGTCACTTAAGGATAATTTTGACGACTGACGGAGCGGAAAATATAATCCCGGAACAGAATATTTGTTTTTCACGTATTAAACTAGTGGCCCTATGGGCAGTAGACCTCGCTAACAAGGGGGGCTATGAACCAATTTATAGGTAAGTATTTTAGATTCAATCAAAATTAATTAGTAAAGTAGCCGCACCGATAACTTTGTAAACTATTTTTTGCGATTTAAAATACAATCTATTGACTTTTCACGAAAATAGTTACCTATAGTCTATTTCACTCACTCTCATGGTCTGTATAGATGCTCTTTACTAATCCGTCTCCTACTTCGAGGATTCCAAACTTGGTATGTTTTGAAAATGTTTCTTGTAATTCTAGAAAACAGGCGGCTGAAAGGTAATGGTGAATTATTTTTTAGAAACGGCTCATGAAGCCCTTTAATTTGAAAAACCCACACTATCGGTCTCAGAAAAAAAACAAGAGACAGACGAAAGCAAAATCGGCCTCCTATCTTGTCGAAATGGAGCGCTTCGCTCGCTTCGCTCGCTCGGTCGATAAGAAGAACAATCTAAGTTGGCATAGGTACTGAAAGTTATTTAGTGATTATGAAGTGGGTACTTAAAATAATCAAGCGTTCCGATACGGCCCAAAAGAGGATTGTATTTTTGCACTGATTTGTTATATTTTTGTCATATTTATGTATGTTTCCTCTCTAAAATGTTTTTGTTCGTATTTATCTTCGTAAATCTTACCTTGGTACCCCTATGCATATTTCTCGTTCGTATTTCATATCGACACCCTTCCCTTCCAACGTCAATATTAGTTCAGGTATATTTAGATAGCCTACTTACAACATTGAGCGCAATTATGTGTTGTAGCGACTAAAGGCTGAAAACGCGGAACTAAATATGCCTTCTATTATCACGCCTTTTCCTAACGTGGATGTGGAGTCCACATTGTGGAACCGAGAATTGATGCCACTTACTATTTACGTTACTACGTCACATGTGTAAAGAAACGGAACAGAGACAAAGAGTCATACACCACGCCGTCGTGGGTAACCTACTACAAGCATACAGCGTATGTGTGAGTGTCATCTCATCAGCCCCTGTGTCGCGTACGCGCAGCCACCGGATAAAACTGGCTTACGCCCGTCCGGGATGATGACAAACGGAGGACCTGCACTGCATAAACCACGTATTCCTTTTTTCTCATCATCTCATTACCTACCTTATCGAATTGTTTTAAGTGCAATAAACAGCAAATAGTTATGAAAGTGTTAAGAAGTGTACGTTTTGGAATAGAACAATGGTTGTTTACTGATTGTTTGTATGAACAATACTCGTAAAAGAAAAGATAATTCATACTTCATTTTTACCAAGGAGTCTACTAGGTAAGTAAATGAAATTTGGTTTCTGAATAGCCATTTCCATATGCAAATATTTATGGCTATATTCCCATAAAGGGGTTTCCAGAGTTGCAGGATCACATAAGCAATCCTACAGCCACGTTCAGGAATTTATTTTATTCTCTTTGGCCATCTCTACTAAAATAGGTAACAATTTTGCAAGCTCCTTCAAAGGTTTGTCTCTATTCCGATTCCCTACTCATGTGACTACGTAGATAGAAGATATCTACGTTACGTTGTCATAGATCTCTAGTTAAAGTAAATAACATGAGTAATGAATGAGCTTTGTACAATCGACAGTACATTAAGCGTCCCATTCGCACATAGTAGGTGGAGTTCGTTTTTACCCGACTGTACTAGAAGGAGGGTAATATACTCGAAGCCTAGATCTAACACTAACAATGCAGCTGTTGGATCCAACATATTTTTTCCAGTGTTCCTAATCACACCGCACGCTGGAGAAAGCCACTTGGCTCACCCACATTGCGGGCCCGTCAGTCTATAACCGTGACGGTTATAGACTGACGGCAGACGTCCGGCAGACGGTAACAGTCTGCCGGACGACCTCACTTCCGCTCCCAGCACGCAAATCTTAAAATTCAGACTGAAACGCTGGCTTCTCGAGCAATCGTTCTACCACTATAAAGAACTTCTTACGCGAAGTGTATAATTTTAGTCTATTGACATTATTTTGTTGTTCTTACTTTTAATTTTATCACCATTACTAATAATTAATTATTAACTCTGAAGTTCTGAAAAAAATCAAATTTTATTTTCAATATTTAATGGACATTATTTTATTGACTTTGTAATTTGTTATTTGCTATTGAATTTGATTATTGACAATATATATATTTTTGTTAACTCCAAATGCAATTGTACTGTAAACTAAATTGGCATGTACTGAAACTTATGAATAAAGTATCTTATCTTATTTTAGCTTAATCCTGAAAATTCAGTATTTCTATGTAAATGGTTGGAAAATCTTGTGAAAATTCCATTTCAGCCAAACAATATGGTTATTTTCTAGCGCCCTCGTCTTGCGGGTAAATTTTCGCAGACACAAATAAACCTGTTAAAAATATATGTCGGGCAAGACTTTCTGCGTAGTACTCCTATGAGCCTAACCAGTACCACACAATAAAGATCTATTTACGAACGAACGAAGGAATATGAATAGTATTATTTTCCATATTTTTTCGGTCTAATTTCAATAAAACATGAATGCGAAGCTTTTGGGGACAATTTTATGCGTAATTTCCTTTGGGCTTGAGTTATGAATAAAACATTGCATTTGTCACTAGCTTACTTTCTGTGCATTTATATGAAAAAAGAAATTTAGTACAGTAGAAGCTTGTTTTTAGGGTTTGTTTAGGCCAAAGGGTGCCAAACGGGACCCTAAGCCTCCGCTGGCCGTCGGTCTGTCCGTCAGCGCTCCTCATCGCAAGACCCGTAATAGGTAGAGAGTGGGAATGTTCACAGAATGTGTATTTCCCTTCCTTCTACAGCAACAAATACAACAACAACAACATTTACATACATGTTACGATGTCACCATCTACAATGAATCACCGACCAGATGAATCACCTCATACGAGATTGCGAAAGACATGGAACCTTCTAGAACATCGATTCCGAATTTCATGAGAAATCTGACAGTGCATTTCATTTCCATCGTGGGACCACCACCAGTTTTCCCAGTGCCTTTTTGCTAGAATCGCTCTTGCGAGAGGACGTTTAGTATAATTGCGGGATCAATCGCGATCACCCCTAATTTTAAGTGATAGACTAAGAACATTTGTAACTTTCTACATTAAAGTTGTGAATGGACATATCTCGTCTTTTTTAAAATCCCCTCTGACGGCCAGTACACGTAATTGGCGCAGTCGGTAGTGGGTAGTTGGTCAGTGCGTGAATCTAACATCGAGGACCACACTGATAGGTGTCGTATCCGACGACACGGTGCAACTACGATCTACAACCTACGTACGTACAAGTGCCAAGAAGAAGATTTACCGAGCCGCCACATCCAGACATCGATGAGAAAGCTCCAAGACGAGTTGCTGCTACTGGTTACTACCCCGTTGCTACCACCGATTTCTCGTAATGTAGCTCCTTATCAGCCGCAACGAGAAATGCACAGTAACGAAGCGTACGAGACATACGAACCTAACACTTACGATGACTATAATCAAGAGTACCCGGAGTACCCCGGCTTTGTATCAAATGACTGTGACAACCCCCAAATGACTGATCCACAACAGCTCGACTATGACCAGACTCAACAGACCGAGCAGGATTTTCCCCCGGATTCAAAGCCGAATTCCCCAGAATAGAATTAAATCTTCAGCATCGGAGACAACTCCCGTACATCCAGATTTTCAACCCCCCCCTGAAACTACTCATTGACACAGGTGCAAACCAATCGTTTCTTAGCCCTGAAGCGGTTGAAAGATATTTTCCATATATGCCCCTGGACTATGACCCTTTTATAGTGACGAACATACAAGCTACGACGTCAAATAACTACTCAATCAGAATTCCCTGCTTCCCCGAGTTCAATGACCGATTACCGATAAAATTATCTGTCTATAGATTCCATAACTATTTTGACGGCTTAATTGGATGCGATTTGTTGGAACAATGGAAGGCAAAAATAGATCTTGGAAAGAGAATATTCATCACTCAATTTGCAACAAATCCCATTCAGATGTATGAGTCGCCTCAGAATAAAACTCTATATGAGACTGTAGTACCTGCACAGTCCACTCGACTAGTTAGAGTGCCCACAAATGTACCCAACGGAGATATCTCCATAGACCAACAGACAATTTGTGGCTGTAATGTCAATGACTGTCTATCCAGATCCCAAGATAGCCAAGCGTATGTTGAGGTATCGAACCCGACTCACAATGACCTCATATTTTCACTCAAAGACCCCATTCGCGCACATGAGTTTAGCGAATCGACTTTACCACCAATGATGACTAATCGCACACAAGAAGTCTTATCGCGTCTACGTACTGAGCATTTAAACGTCGAAGAAAGAACTAACTTAATGATGCTTTGTAAAGAATATGCCGACGTATTTTATATCGAAGATGAACCACTGACTTTTACGAACCAAGAGAAGCATATTATTAGGACGACTGACGAAATTCCCGTGCACACTAAGACATACAGATACCCCCAAATTCACAAAAAGGAAGTTCAATCTCAGATTCAAAAAATGTTAGACCAGGGTATGATCAGACCCTCAAATTCCGCATGGAGTGCCCCTATTTGGATAGTACCAAAAAAGGTAGACGCCTCCGGTAAAACCAAGTGGAGACTAGTAGTTGACTTTAGAAAACTTAACGAAAAGACAATAGACGATAGGTACCCCATTCCCAACATAACCGACATCCTAGACAAGTTAGGAAATTGCCAGTAATTTTCTTGCCTAGACATGGCTAGCGGATTTTATCAATTGGAGACCCACCCTGATAGTATTCATAAAACCGCGTTCAACGTAAATTGTGCCCCCGGACACTTCGAATTTTTACGCATGCCTATGGGACTAAAGAACTCTCCCTCAACATTCCAGCGCGTGATGGACAACGTGCTTGGAGGCCTTCAAAATGTCATTTGCGTGGTGTACTTGGATGACGTTTTAGTATTTTCAACGTCATTACAGGAACATATCGTAAATCTGCTTAAAATATTCCAGAGATTGCAAGAATCTAACTTCAAAATCCAGATGGACAAATCTGAATTTTTGAAGCATGAAACTCCCTACTTAGGTCACATTATCACCCCCGACGGAGTCAAGCCCAACCCTGATAAAATTGCAGCAATCAAAAACTACCCCATCCCCAGAACCCCGAAGCAGATAAAAGGTTTTCTAGGATTGTTAGGCTACTACAGACGATTTATACCAGACTTTGCTAAACTGACAAAACCTATGACAGTGTGTTTGAAAAAAGGTGCTAAAATAAACCTTATCCCCGACTACATAAAGTGCTTTGAACACTGTAAAGCTCTATTGACGAATGACCCTATATTACGTTACCCCGACTTTACAAAAGACTTCATTTTGACAACTGACGCTTCGAACTTCGCCCTTGGTGCGATTCTCTCACAAGGACCGATAGGTACAGACCGACCCGTAGCATATGCGTCTAGGACCCTAAATAGTAGCGAAATTAACTACTCTACTATTGATAAAGAGATGCTTGCAATCGTATGGGCTACCAAGTATTTCAGACCATACCTTTTTGGACGGAAGTTCAAAATAGTAACTGACCACCAGCCCCTTCAATGGCTTATGAATTTAAAGGAGCCAAACTCTCGCCTCACCAGGTGGAGACTAAAACTCGCAGACTACGACTTCACAGTCGTCTACAAAAAAGGCAAGAACAATACCAATGCCGATGCCCTATCGCGCATCGAAATTCATAATGAAGAACTCGCTTCTATGATAGTGAACATCTCTTCCTCAGGGTCATCAACCATTACTGCCCCCGATGACAGATCCGATCTCAGCCAGTCATCCACGGATACCGCACCCAGTGAAACACCACTGCATAGCTCCCTTCCACTCTTCACTGCACATTCAAACACAGATATACCACCCCCCGGAGACGCCCCCATTCACGTCAACTCACCCGCTGAAACAGTTCATACCAGTGTGGAGAATCCCATACTCAACTTGCCCATTTCAGATGAACCTCTTAATAAATTCCGTAAACAACTTGTGATAAAAATTGTCCCCACTTCCGCTTGCCAGCGCCCAAAAATAGTTAAACCTTTTGAGACCTTCCAAAGAACATACGTTGAAATTACAGAGAGTAATTTTGAGGATAAGTTAATTGATGTCGTAAAAAGATACATCGACCCCAAGCTTCGAACAGCCA
This sequence comes from Argyresthia goedartella, assembly GCA_949825045.1. NCBI lineage: Eukaryota > Metazoa > Arthropoda > Insecta > Lepidoptera > Argyresthiidae > Argyresthia > Argyresthia goedartella. Next base: position 22,396,947 of record OX463828.1, read on the forward strand.
TATTAGTACAACCCCCTGAAAAAATGTACGACATTGTCCCTGTCATACAGAGAACTTTCAAAAGTTCCTCTATGAACTTAGTTCTGGTGAAACATGAACTTGAAAATGTACCTGAATATTTGACCCAACAGAGCATCATTCAAAATTATCATGAAGGAAAACCAATCACCGTGGCATAAATGAAACATTCCTGTCAATGTACCACCGATACTTTTGGCCCAAGTTAAAAGAAAGCATTACAAAATTCATTAGCAACTGTAACATATGTAGTTCCGCGAAATACGACCGCAATCCATTGCGCCCTCAATTACAAATTGTCCCGCCACTGACAAAACCTTTCGAATAAGTACATGCAGATGTGTTAACCATTGAACAGGAAAAGTACTTCACCATCATAGATGCCTTCTCAAAATTTGCACAAGCCTATAAAATCCCGGATAGCACTGCCCCCAGCATAGTTAAAGCCCTATTAACTTTCAGCTCACATTATGGTTTTCCTATGAACTTAAAAACGGACCAAGGAACCGAGTTCACAAATCAGGTCGTTTCAGAACTGTTAAAGTTACACAAAGTCCAACACCATACCACCGCAGCTCATGCCCCTAACGAAAATGGTATGATAGAACGATTTCATAGTATACTCCTAGAGCACCTTAGATTATTAAAAATTCAGCACAGAAATGAACCTGCCAAAATCTTGTTCCATACGCCATTATAGCATACAATAGCTCTATACATAGTCTAACTAAATGCAGACCCTTTGATCTTGTAACTGGACATTTTGACCCCCGAGACCCGACCGACATGAACTTGACTGAAAGATTACTACAACAGTACCTACAGGAACATCGCAATAAAATGGATACAATCTACCATATCATACATGACTCATCAACAGCTGAACGTACCGCGCTGACGTCACAACGCAACGACAGTAGAGAACCCATTTTAAACAGACCAAACGAGGAAATATTCATACGGAACCCGGCAGCTGCTAAACAAAAACTCGCACCACGTTTCACCCATGACAAAGTCGTCTCAAACTTACCCATTCATATTTACACCTCAAAGAAACGTGGACCCATAGCCAAAAATCGAATAAAGAGGCCTTTAAAACATAGATCACTTGACTTGTTACAGGATCATACTAACCCTGACCAGCCAGGCCCCAGCTCAAGACATCCGACTTGACAGATTGGACGACGGACCCGGTATTTTGCCCTTTGACCTAGGCCCTACCAAGATCATATCCCATCACCATACATTCCTACAAGATATAGACCTTGACCTATTACAGACACATCTGACTACTACAAAATCTCAACTAACTGGCGCAGCTAATAGTATCAATAACGAGAACTATAGTTTATTCAAATATCAAATCATTCACCTATTCCATAAAATAGATAAGATATCCTCGCAACTCTATACCTTCCTACCTAAGAGAGCTAAGCGTGGCCTATTCAACCCATTAGGTAGTTTTATCAAAAGTATAACTGGTAACCTCGACTACAGCGATGCTCTGAGGTATGAAAATATCCTTCAAAATTTACAGAAAAACGATCATGACTTATCTGAAAGTTTCAATAACCATATTTCCTTATACAAGGCAATGACGATCCAACAAACTCAGATTTTAAATAACTAATCAGGCAAAGTTAGCGAAAGCGCTATCATATTTCATAAACAATTCCACCTCAGATAGAGTACAACTGGCTCACTATACCCAACTGACTCAGTTATTCGCCTTGATCAGCGAAAACGTACAAGACTTAAGTATGGAGATAGATAAGTTAGAGAATATATTAGCTTTTAGTCGTACAGGCAACTTGCACCATTCTATTTTATCACTTAATGATATCACCTATATGATAAGCAAATTAAACCCTTTGTATGAGCCTGAACAAATTTTAAAGTTAGATTTGAGATATTACTATGATTTGATTAGCTTAGGATGTTATTTTATAGATAAAAAGATCGTGATTGTCCTTAAATTCCCTCTAACTACTACATCATTCTATAAACTATACAGACTCTGCCCAGTACCTAATAAATTCCATAACGTCATCGTTCCCCCATTCCCATTCCTAGCAACCAACTCCAAGGAGTATGCGTACATAGAGGCAGAATGCCCGAAGGTCGAAGGAAGCTGAGCCACCAGATCCGCACGCAACGTGACTGTATCGACACCCTGATATACTTGCAAGAAATAGACGCAACATGCAGTACTACTCCTATCTCTATGTCCAAGGAAGCGCTAACCGAGCTAGACAGTCAGCACTACATCATTTCGTTCCCGAAACCTACAAAAGTCGACATCTTCTGCGGACCACAGCAGCATCAGATCCTAGAAGGCAGTTTTCTAGCAACACTTCCTAGAAATTGCAGTATTCGAGCACCGAAATTCACTATTGCCAACTTCAATGATAAACTTCGTGGACAACCTGTCGAAATCATCATATTCCCACAGTCAACTTCGCTGTCGAAACCATCTTCCGAGAATCGGCGACTTCAGTACCACCTGACCACAATCGACTTGAACAAATTGCACGATATCCAGAAACAAATTACAATGGAAATTCCGACGAAATCAATCACTTCGGACTTACTGACCACCTACCATACAACAATACCTATGTATGTACTGGTGACATTCTTCACAGTTGCACTGATTGCATTTTACCTGCGACATAAGAAGACAAAGAAGTTGAACTCATGCGCTGAACCCAATTTGGAACTATCACCTCTACCTGAGACTACTACTCGTACTTCAGCCAGAAACCTATCTCCGGAAGAGAAAAGAGCCGCAATATTCGCCGTAGACATAGGCAAATAGTTGCTCATCTTGGAGGGGAGGTGTTACGATGTCACCATCTACAATGAATCACCGACCAGATGAATCACCTCATACGAGATTGCGAAAGACATGGAACCTTCTAGAACATCGATTCCGAATTTCATGAGAAATCTGACAGTGCATTTCATTTCCATCGTGGGACCACCACCAGTTTTCCCAGTGCCTTTTTGCTAGAATCGCTCTTGCGAGAGGACGTTTAGTATAATTGCGGGATCAATCGCGATCACCCCTAATTTTAAGTGATAGACTAAGAACATTTGTAACTTTCTACATTAAAGTTGTGAATGGACATATCTCGTCTTTTTTAAAATCCCCTCTGACGGCCAGTACACGTAATTTACAGGCACATACATTGCTGCCAGAAACAGCGACGTCACACACAAATAAACATAAAAGACTCGGGATTTCTTTTTTCTCTATCCCGCACGAATAACGAAGTACGTGCAATTTTTAAAAGGAAATATCCCCGTACAAGAGAACAACATTTACATACAGGCACATACATTGCTGCCAGAAACAGCGACGTCACACACATATAAACATAAAGGACTCGGGATTTCTTTTTTCCTTATCCCGCACGAATAACGATGTACATGCTATTTTTAAAAGGAAATATCCCCTTACAAGAGAACAACATTTACATACAGGCACATACATTGCTGCCAGAAACAGCGACGTCACACACATATAAACATAAAAGACTCGGGATTTCTTTTTTCTTTATTCAGCACGAATAACGAAACACATGCAATTTTCAAAAGGAAATATCCCCGTACAAGAGAATAACATTTACATACAGGCACATACATTGCTGCCAGAAACAGCGTCGTCACACACATATAAACATAAAAGGCTCGGGATTTCTTTTTCTTTATTCCGCACGAATAACGAAGTACGTGCAATTTTTAAAAGGAAATATCCCCGTACAAGAGAACAAAATTTACATACAGGCACATACATTGCTGCCAGAAACAGCGACGTCACACACATATAAACATAAAAGACTCGGGATTTATTTTTTCCTTATCCCGCACGAATAACGAAATACATGCAATATTTAAAAGGAAATATCCCCGTACAAGAGAACAACATTTACATACAGGCACATACATTGCTGCCAGAAACAGCGACGTCACACACATATAAACATAAAAGACTCGGGATTTCTTTTTTCCTTATCCCGCACGAATAACGAAATACATGCAATATTTAAAAGGAAATATCCCCATACAAGAGAACAATATTTACATACAGGCACATACATTGCTGCCAGAAACAGCGACGTCACACACATAAAAACATAAAAGACTCGGGATTTCTTTTTTCTCTATCCCGCACGAATAACGAAGTACGTGCAATTTTTAAAAGGAAATATCCCCGTACAAGAGAACAACATTTACATACAGGCACATACATTGCTGCCAGAAACAGCGACGTCACACACATATAAACATAAAAGGCTCGGGATTTATTTTTTCTTTATCCCGCACAAATAACGAAATACATGCAATTTTTAAAAGGAAATATTCCCTTACAAGAGAACAATATTTACATACAGGCACATACATTGCTGCCAGAAACAGCGACGTCACACACATATAAACTATCCCGAGTATAGAAGACTCGGGATTTCTTTTTTCTATATCCCGCACGAATAACTAAGTACGTGCAATTTTCAAAAGGAAATATACCCGTACAAGAGACGCGTGATTTGGGTTTTTAGGGTTTTGTACCTGATGATACTATTAATTCATCAGCAGATCTAATTTTGGATTTTGGATTGTGTTTGAACTCTATGCCATGGTAATAAAATTTAAAAACAAAAACGGAAAAGTGGCGTTAGCCAACGCCGGTGGTAAATAAGGGGTTAAGGTTTATTAAAAACAATAATAGTAACCTCCTAGGAGTGCAAAAATCCCAATAATAATAATAATAAGAGATAAGATCAGATCTTTCAAACCTGATCTACACACATAATTCTTCAAAAAGCGACCATACTGAATGCTTGGAGAATTGAACCATGATCTTTAATCACCTTTAGAAGCACTTAACGTAAACCCGTGAGTCAGAAACTCTAAACAAGTGTAAAATAAAAAATCCAGCGGCGGTGGCGGCTGCAAGCAGAGATTTACAGCAGTGTAGCCGCTTGCTGTAAGCCAATCTTGGTATAGCCTTCAAGCCCCATTGACTGCGAGGCATGTGCTACCAGCAAGCTGTAAGCAGTGCAGTCGATCGCCTGAAGCTTGCTGCAAGCCCTGCATCAGCCCCAGATCACAAAATTTAACAAATATTGTTATACATATGTAGTTGAAGACTGTATTGTAGTTATGTCACCGTAAGATTGTCAAAACCGTTAGTTGACAAACTAACGTTTTTTTCTCGTTAGTTGGTTAACTATCCATAGAGGTTAACTATCCATAGATAGTACACTGTAGCGTACTGCTTACTAGATGGCACGTTAGTTGATAACCTAACGGTTAAAACCGTTAAATAGTAAACTGCTTTAAACTTGAATTGCTAACGAAATACATGGCAAACACTGCGGTAGCTTAGGTGAAGACTATAGAGAGGGCGAGCGCAGCGAAGCCCCCGAATAGTCTTCGTGTTAGGTTGACATGTAAGAACAAAAGAAACGTCAATTTTAAACCCTGTCAGTCTGGTTTACTATCTGTCGATAGTTTATCAACTAACACGTTAGTTTATCAACTAACGGTTTTGACTATCTTACGGTGACAGTTAAATTTCTGAGAATTGGTCTATGACTACCTAGAAATAATTTTAAACTGTTTTTATCTCTTACTAATTCTTTGAAAGGATATGAATTGCGAAGAAATACGAGTGCGTTTAGAATTGTTGAAAATATCCTATGAAATACACATGATTTCACGAAAGGATAAAAAGAGCAAAAGGAGATGAAATATTAATTAATCCTTTTTAACTCGTTCTTCTTTCAATATTGAAGCACCTATTTAAAAGCTATAGCTATAGCTATGCCAAGTTTCGCGTTTTCTTCCGGATGGGACCAATATTGACATATTTTTGAGCTATCAAGTGTATTAATTTCTTCAACAAAATGTTTATATGTTATGCTTGATGGGGAATATTGTTCGTAATGGTGTACTTACTTTAGTAGTGAACAGTAGTTGCCGATATCTGCGTCTATTCTCCTCGGAGTTTTGTAAGCCCACTGAAGCGAGCAGCTTTCCGATAGCCTCTGAAATAAGTATTACATAAAGTATGAGATAAAAGAAAGGCTTATGTTTAAACGATTACCAAAAACGCACCTATTTTACTACCAATAAATTCGAAATGACTGCCAGAATGGATAAATGTCCACCAAATTGTGTTTGAATAAATGAACACCAAACTTCTTTTTATGTTGTATGTATCTAAGTTTATGTTTTAAGTATTTTTTGTGTGTAAGACATGTTCAACCTAACACGAAGGATAAAGGGGGCTTCGCTTCGCTCACCCCCTTTACCCTTCACCTAAGGTACCGCAGTATTTTGCCCTGATATTTTTTGCAACTTTTGGTGTTCATTTATCCATTTTGGGTAGGAAAAAAATATTTTGGTGATTATTATATTTGCCTAAAATGAAGTCAAATTGTGAGTTAACTTTGATATTCCATTGATATTTTTAAGGCCAATGTATACTGTGCTTAGGGCGAGTGCAGGTTATTATTTCAGTTGCTTAGTGATAAGATAAGGAAAAAACACGTGTGGAACGGACCGCAAGTGATTAATGGGAATTAGTAATCAGCGAAGTGGAGTGAATTTCACAATTCATAATTCTTTATTGAACACAGTAATTTAAAAAGATACACAAAGATAAAACATATGTACAAAGGCGAGCTTATCTCTAAAAAGAGATTTCTTCCAGCAAACCAAGGCTTGATAGAAAAAAATATTACGAAAGGGGCCTACCCCTTCGTAATATTTTTGCACAATATCTAATAATTAATAAAAGACATATAATTAAATTAAATATCTATAAAATAAGAAAAATTCAAAAAAATATATCTACTAAATAAATACTTATACATACATAAACCTGTGTATAGAGTTTACATTTAATAATAATATACATACTATAACCATGGAGCAAGTATTAGAAAAGAGAAGCTTACTCATACAAAATACCATAATCGGAATATAGTACCTATAATGTATCATAGATGTCGCCGGGTGTTTCATTTATTGATTTTAGATATATCGCCGCTCGACAAGAAAGCTAAGAATTCTAGCTTTTGTGAAGACGCCATAGTATAATGTTAGATGGCGTTGTTTTAATTTTTTTCGTCAATATGCGTTTCGTTTCAAAGTGTGGTTCAAATCAAGAAATTAAAATTAGACGGTCAAACTCGCAACAAAAATCTGAATACTTTCTCTATTTACAATCGCATATGAGTTATTGTAAAGTTGACTTTTAAAATTGACGATGTGACTTTTGACATAAAACACCCAATCGATATTCACAAAGCACGTACAAAAAGACACGTTCACAACGACATACACACGCAGTGTAACCAGATAATTGTGGCCAATTGCGAGGCCAAGAAACACGTTGCGGACACTGGCGTTAAGTTTTTGTGTCATTTCTGACAAATTCACAACTCTGTGGAGCGTGCGTGCCGCGGCCCGCGAGTTTAATCAAATTGTCCGTCACAACAGGTTACCATAGCAACATCATAGTGTAACTATTTAGAAATAAATCAATGAAAAGGTGAAGTAAAACTAAAATTTAGGTTAGGTACCTACTAACTACAAAACATCGCTAAAATCTAGACACTTCGAATTTTCTGCCCCCGTTCTCACCAACCATACAGTATGCGCCAAGTTTATTTGGCTCTGAGCGAACGGAACTATGAGTGAAAGAGAGTCCCCGCTCGCTCAGAGCAACAGAAACTTGGCTCGGCTTTTATGAAACGGGCTAGATAATTTCCGACATATTGTACTTACTTGTACCTACCATTCGCTCGCGAGTTCAATGCTCTCCAAATGTAGGTAGGGGCTGTGTTTGTGTGAAAATACCGTAGTTGTCGCTGTGAAACTCGTACCACGAACCGTTCAAAGTACACCCACACGGCTTGATTGATACTGTCACAACATTGTGCAAGTACAGTTTTCTCACTATTTCACAATATTCCACATTTATGTATCGAAATGAAATGGCGTGGTTCGCGCCACTCATGCGCTCGCGCAACAGTGAGGTGGGTGACGGACTAAACAAAACAAACAAACAGATCCCCGCACCCCTAACCCCTACCCAATCCCCTTAATTTGCACTCGCTCACTCGATCGTTGTTTCCGTCGACGCTGTTTTTTCCAGACGGATGAAGAAAGTAAGCGTACCAAATCAGGATTACTTTTGGTGGGCGGCCACGTGTGAGCTTCGTTTTAGCGTGAGTAGAGTTTGGGCAGGGGTCAGTTAAACTGGACAGTCACGCCTAAGTTAGCTTAGCTATAAAGAGACAGCAACAACAATAACTTTTTTCTTCAAAAATATGACCTATATTTAAAGTCAGTGAATCCGACTCGCTCATGATTCTGATCAAACCAGTTTCTCATTATGCGTTTATTCGATGACGTTGTATATATCGCCCAAATAGGCAAATTGCAGGTAGAAAGCCTTCAGTACATACCGAGGCCATAGCTCACAGTAACATCTAACGATAACTGTTAAACAAACAACATCACAGTGTTACATAGGCAATAATCACTTATCGCTAATCACCGGCATTCGCTCTAATATTTTTTTTTTTTTTTTACAAAATAGATTACAATTGTGAAAACTTACTAATAGCATGTGTGGGTATTCGGATAAATTTTAATATAGTTACTGCGATCTCCGCACTAGGCTAACCTGTATCGCGGAAACCGTCACAAATCGAGTGCCATGAACTTATCGATCGTAAGCGGAAAATTGTGAATTGTGTTGCATTGATTAATTTAATTACGTGCTAGAGTTAGTGTGTGTGAGGTATGACTTTAAACTAATTAATGTGTACTTAAACAAGTTTAAATATACAAAATGATTCTAAAATTGTAAAAAATAGGTTCCTATATTGACAAAAGATTAACATCTGTTAACATTAAGATCTGTTAAATTTCTCAAGCTTATCAACTACTACGACTTGATTTAATATTGTATCCCTATAGTGGTCGCTAATGACCTTAGCTGTTTGAGCGACCTTAAATAAATAAATAAAAAAAAAAAAAAAAAAGATTAACAATTTTAATAAAAAATATGTGGTTAGAAGCGCATCTAAAGTTCGTATATTTATTATTTATTCGTATTTATTTTATTAGTTAAACATATTCGGTTATTTTAAAATATTTTCAGTTTCATCATAATTTAAGCTAGTGAGGTATTTTCTTACTTTAATTTTTGTTTCTTCTATTGTAGACGTTTTGAGATCTAGTTTTTGTGTGATCTTATTGTAAATGAGGGGATGTAGATAATTGGAGTATGAAAAGTCAAAGTTGACTCGAGAATTTTGCTAACTCGGGGTTATTATCTTTTAGCCCTCTAGTCTAACCGACAATGGATTATTTCCTACATTTCGTATACATTTATTAAACATGAAATTCAAATTATAAGCTTCTAGAAAGGACATTCTTCAAGAGGTTCAAGCTCATGCCTCAAGATTATTCAGATAACCAAGATACTGTGCATAAATCAAATTAAAATCTCATAAGCGGATGACCATGCAGTACGGTTTTCTTGAAATGAGGAAGAAATACTTAAATGCACGACAAATTCAGTAATTTTGGCAACACTAGAGCCAGTATTTCTAGTCGCTATTCAGTAATCCAGTCAGGCAAAACCAGTATTTTTGCCAAGGAAATTGACCGCCATACATCAAATACAAAATATGTCACTCACACACCAAACACGTTGGCTATGCTATGTAAAATAAAATTTCATTCATACGAGATAAGGTATCTTATAATTTTGGTTTGGTTCCAAAATTGGTCCCCGAAGATGAGAATCATAAATCCTTAGTTATTAATATAAATTATGTTGATTGCGAATCACTAAAATTTTACTCTCGTTTGAAATATTATTATGGCTCAGCTGACTACGATAGCATTAACTTATGTTTGTCGCATGATTACGATTGGGACTCTATTTTAAATAGCAATCCAATAGATGCCTCCATTGAGCTATTTTATGCCCGTCTTTATGAGCTACGTGCTTAATTTGTACCGCACAAATATATAAATACATCATCTTTTCCGCCTTGGTACAGCTCCCCTCTCAAGAGGGTTCTTAAAGAAAAGTACAAATACATTAAGAAATAATTTTTCTTAGAAAAAAAAGGCCAAGACCATGGAGGAAGAATGCTACCGAAATTATATTTCAAACGGAGAAAGTTCCATAATTGAAAACCCCAAAATATGTTTGGTCTTTTGTCAAATCTCAAAGGAGAAGTATCAACTCTATTCCGTCCACATTCGTTTATGAAGGACAGTCGGCTAGGACTGGAGAGAGAATTTGTAACCTTTTTTGCAACTATTTCTATTCCAATTTTCAATCTCAATCGCATAGTTCTTTTTCGGATAACGGCTCGGGAAACGGCTCTGTGGAAAATTATTATCCATGCTCAGTGACATCAATATTGAACATGCTATTGTATTTAAACTACTTAGGTCTCTTAATGTGTCGAAGGGCGATGGGCCTGATAACATTTCCTCAGTGTTCATAGTGAGAAGTGCTGAAGGCCTTAATAATTATAGAAATGACTTTAATAATTATAGGCCCATCTCAAAACTTTGTATTTTCGCCAAGGTTTTGGAGAGGCTTGTTTGTACTGCGGTATATCCAACTCATTTTTACTGACTATAGCAAAGGGTTTGACAGAATAGACCATCAGTTGCACTTACAGAAACTCCTAAGGGCGTGAATGAATGATAATCTTTATAGATGGTTTACCTCCTACATTGAAAATAGATCCCAGGTTGTGGTTCTTAATAGGTTCTCCTCCTCCTCTAGTAGGTAAAAATCCCGTCAGGTGTGCCCTAAGGATCCTTGCTCGGAACGTTCTTTTTTTCTATATTTGTTAATGCTATTCGTCTCTGCTTTAGGTTTTCACAATTTTTGCTATATGCGGACGACGTGAAAGATTATAAACGAATTAGCGACATCGACTGGTGGTGGCTCCCCTCCATACAAATTTACCCAAAAAGATGCAATGGTTTAAAACTTAATAAAAAATCATCCCTTGTTGGTTACCCGGACTGCAAGGAGTCAAAGGTTCTTCTTTGGTAAGTAAATGTAGCTAACATAAGCCATACTCATATTAGTTACTCGGTGAATATCTGAGCCTCTGTCACTTAATACTGTTTTATTTCAGGCAGTACGGCTAGCCAATAAAATGTTGCGGAGTCAGCACAAATAGTTAAGAAGGATATTATTGAGATTGGTGAAGATATTTAGATTGGTGAGTATGAATGTATTTGACATAGTGTGCCCATATGCATTGTTACCACACCCACCCCCTGATCTAAATCTTAAGTTCTTTAGTTGACTAAGCGAGGTCCTTTCATTAATCTATTTGTTTTTAATTTCAGAGGATACATCCAGCCCGTCATGTGTAGCTGTGCCAGAAATAAGAAATGTGATTAGCTATTTCCACACTGTGCCTTTTATTGTTCACTAAGGGCATGCGTCATAGCGCAGTCAACAGCGCACGTGAGGCATGCCCTTAACGCATGCGCGATGACAGTTGAAAGCGAAGCGCGCGCTGTGATGAACCCTATCCGGCGTCGGGTGGTTTTCTGTGCCTCATTGCGTTCAACATCAAGATGGCGGACGAAGAAAAAGATTTTACATTAAAGTTTATAGAAGATTACAGAAGCTTTCCACAACTTTGGGATCAAAATAATAAACTTTACACAAATAAAGTAAAGAGGAACGATGGTTTGCAAGTTCTGGCTTGTAAATATAACATTAATATCGATGCAGTTAAAAAAAAGATTAAAAGTCTTCGCTCATATTTTTCCAAAGAGCATCACAAAGTCACCAGGAAAAAGAGCGGCGCAGGATCCGATGAGATATATGTTTCACCGTGGTTTGCTTATAAACATCTCTTGTTTACTGCTGACTCGCTGACGCCAAGGGAAACTAGAGAAACTAGTACTGAGGATGAAACGGTTATGTAAAACGCAAATTTATTTAGGCAAATCAATTTATTACATTTTCTACAAAATAAAGTTATTAAGGATCGCGCACATTAGGACGGGCATATTATACATAAGTTATTATAAGTATCGGCTTTGGAACGGTAATGCTCCAATATCTGACATGAAATAATTTCCAAGAGATGCTGTGGACTACGACTGAACTGGGTGTTGCGTTCAATTAACGCATTCAATGTTGAATGCGCCAAACGAAAGTTGAATAGAAAGATGAAGACGAAAGTTGAAGATGAATGAGGCACAGTGTGGACATAGCTATTGAGATTGGTAAGTAAAGTAACTTTATATGTACATTCAAGGAAATTAATATCCGACCCACCTAGGGTTGAATATCATATAGCAAACTAGAACCATAAGAAAATTATTGAAGTTTCATTTACTGGTTTTATTATGAGTTTCAGATGATTTTTCAATGAAATGTGTAGGGATTTAGTTTCTGAGACTGTAAAATCATAAAAAGTAGATATGTAACCTTACCTTAGTAAGAGTATAGAGCTCACAGTATCTAGTAACACTTGTACTAGTGTGGGGCCAGAAGCAATGTAAGTGCCTGTATGTAAATGTTTTTAAATGTTGTATATCTATTGTTCGATTCCAAATCGATATTCGATCGATGGTTTCTGAACGGTCATTTTAATTTGACGTTAGCTGTCAATCTGGCAGTTTTGACAACTGACGGACGAAAGCCCTCGCAATGTAAACGCGTTTTGATTAGGGTGTTGAAATTAAATCGCAAGGCATCTGGAATGTATTCGGGATTCCCTCAGGATTGTTAATATAGCTGAGTGTGCCGTTGTCTCTCGAACCAGATAAAGTTCGGATTTTCGTGCCCGATTTGTATTTACCAGTAGAAACATAACCTGTGTTGGACCCATGTGCGTATTGACGCTGGCCCGCCAGTCATACCTGGTTGGCTGAAGAACCTGTCTACCAAGAAGAGCCTAGGGTGCACCCGGGCCTTGCAGAGAGACAGGAGGTTGACGGGACCGAAGCACAGACCAGGTTAGATCTACCCCACATAACTTCAGCTCGGTGAATCGCCGACGTTCATCACTTCTTGGCACCTGATCGTCACGCTACCCGTAGCTCATGGGCCCCTACGAGTTCATGAGGTGCTGAGAAGCCTGAATATTTTGGTAGCAGAGCGTGGCTTCCTGAGATTTGCAGCCGTCAAGGGCTCCAGGAAGGCACGATTTGGGACTATCAATCTGTAGGTATAGGCGGTTAGGTAACTTGGTTGGTTCCTATGTCCACATAGATTGGTAGTATTGTAAGCTATAAGTCTATTGCTGGTAGTAGACAGACAGATATTGAATTGAAATTTGCATTGAATTACCAGTTAGTCAATCTATAAGTGGTCTAGTAATGCTATTGAATGAATGTTTTGGTTAACATAGGTAGTTACATCTATTGATAGAAGGCTATTACATTGTTTTCAGTTTATAGCAATTTATAACTTGAACTAATATTGACTATCTGTGTGTGTTATAATGATAAAGGGAAACTAAATTGTTATTTACAGAATTTATATAGATATAAAACTCGGTTCCTATTGTTTAAGGAAAACAACATTGTTTAAGTTATAGTTTAGGGTTTCCTCGTTTGGGTTATAAACTGGAGGGTCCAATAAAATTGAGTTACTGCAAATTGTGAGTAAGTATCGTTCCGATCATGTCGTTATTTGAAATCCAGAAGGGTGTTTCTAAGGAACTCAGATGGTTTACCTCCGCACACGGTCTGATAGACCGTTTAGATAGGCATGATGCGGTATTGGAGCGGTCTATGGACGTTAAGGAACGTTACAATAGGGTGCTCGAATTGTCCGCGCAGGCGGAATCAGTTGATGGTTGTGCAGCTGTCGTCTCGTCTGACAGGCTGTCACGGTTGATAGGGGATGTCGACCAATGTATGGAGATGGCAGCTGCTATCACGCAGAAGGCTGCGGACATACGTAGACAGCGCGAGTCCAGCTATGATGGTGACATTGAAGCACCTCTGCCGCATCAGGGATCGGGGTCCAGGTTACCTGCCATAACTATGCCTACCTTTGACGGCGTGTCCGGTGAATGGATGAGCTTCATCAATCTGTTCGACAGTTTGGTGCACATGCGATCGGACATTACCAAGTCTGTCAAGATGGCTCAGCTGGTGGCAGCATTGAGGGGTGAGCCTAGAAAGCTGGTCGCTCATTTGACAGTTACGGAGGGTAACTATGAGACGGCCAGGCAATTGTTGGTCAGACGTTACCACAACAAACGGAGGTTGGCCGATGCCCAACTGAACCGTTTGTTTAGCATCCCGGTTGTGAACAAGGTCGGGGCCATACAGACGGAGGTTTTGAACCCATTGTTGTCCGTCACCAAGGCTCTAGAGAATCTTGAACTTCCGGTTGGTGAATGGTCGTACCTACTGTTGTACATTGTACTTTCCCGCCTACCCGCTGACGTGCAGACTCGTTTCGAACAGTCTCACGGGAGGTCAGCCGAGGACCTGCCCGCCTTCTCCGACTTGGTCGGATTTTTGGAAGAGGAGGCTCGACGGGCAGAGAATTTGGGGTTGACGGTCACCCATCCTTCGGAGCCACAGAGAGCTGCCGGGAGCGCTGTGAGTAGGGGCCCTCCGACGAGGAAGGACCGCACCAACCGGCAGTCGTATGGGACTGTGAGTGAATTGACCCCACATGGTGAGACCTGCCCATGTTGTAGGCAGATTGGCCATGCTGTGGCCAATTGCAATAAGTTCGGGGAACTTAGGGTTCAGGGACGGCGCCGGATGGCCAAGCAGCGGAGCTGGTGTTTCCTGTGCCTCGGGCCACACATGGCTAGGGACTGCACGCGCACAAAAATGTGCGGATATTGTGGTGGGGCCCACAACAATCTGTTGTGCATGAACCGGTCCGGCCAACAGCCACCACAGGTCCGTACCCAGGGTGACACGGCAAGGGGCCCTGAGAATTCGTTTGCGACTCGGAGCGCAACTCAGGGGCCAACGTCCCCACATGCACAGGGCAGTACTAGGGTGCAGGGCCGCACTCAGGGTCGCAACCGAAAACTCAGGGCCCCCCATGTAATGACATGGGGGGCCCTGAGTTTTCGGTTGCGACTCAGCATCCGACTCAGCGGGACATTGGGTGTGTTGAGCAGGCCGTAACGGGCGGGTGGCATGGGACACCTTCGAGCTATGCGGGTGCGGTTCGGACGCCACCTCAGTTGTCGCCCCGCTCGTCGCCTCGTCCTCGTCGGTCAGATGTGATGTCCACCCCGCTCATGGAGCGGCCACGGTTGAATTCACGCCCACCCCCCTTTACGGGGCGTCGTAGGGTGGCAATGGAACCGGCGCGTGGGCCATTTGTACAATGGGACCCTGGCGTATAGCTGCATACCTGATCGGTTACAGGCAGAGTGGGGCCCCGGGGGCCCTCGCTAAGAATTTGCGGCCCAACAATTTGTTGCCCCCCAACCGGAGACGGTGGTGTTACCGATCGCCTCTGTGCTTGTTTGGGATTTGGCGGGCAACCCAACATACGTTCGCGCCCTATTAGATTCTGGAGCTCAGGGCTGCATTGTATCGAATGATTTAGCAAAATGGTTGGGCCTCAAGGTAAAATATCGGTATAATAAATCAATACGGGGCGTGGGGAATGTTACGGTTACGAAATTAGTTGGTCAATCGGTGATCACGTTCTCTCCACGTTATGACATTTTGACAAAAACATCCGTGCAAGCTTTAGTAATGACGCATGTCATGGGCAGACACCCCTTGGTGAAGTTGAATCCGGCCGTTCGATTCCTGACATCAGGACTCAAGTTGGCGGATCCCGATTTTGACACTCCAGCCCCGGTCGACGTGCTACTGGGAGCAGACGTTCTGGGTAGGTTTCTGTTGTCGGATCGGCGAGTTCTTCAGCCGGACGGGTTGATTGCTGTGGATACTAAGTTTGATCACGTGATCATGGGTCCGGCATTGCCAATGGTTAGGCCTGCCGAGTCAGATGGCATACTTATTGGCTCAGCGTTGTCAGATGCTATCCAACGTTTCTGGGAGATATAGGAACCTCCCACCGTTCGTCGAGTCGACGCAGACGAAGAAGAGTGCGAGTTGTTTTACCAGAATAGTACTGGTCGCCTTCGTTCTGGTCGTTTTGTAACTCGACTGCCTTTCAGGGCCGATCGACCGCCACTAGGAGAATCTAGGAAGATGGCTGAGACGAGATTGATGTCGATGGAGCGTAGGATGTCAAGGGACGCCGTATTTAAACAAAAATACGTCGATTTCATGAGGGAGTATGAGTCGTTAGGACACATGTCGGTATCGGGTGTGGACTGGAGATCTGAGGATCATTGTTTCCTTCCACACCATGCCGTCCTGCGAACCCCTACCGGCAAGATTCGAGTTGTTTTTGATGGGTCAGCACCTACCTCGAACGGGATGTCCCTGAATCAGTGTCTACATTCGGGACCCAAGTTGAGTCGTGATATTTCGGATATTCTCACGAGCTTTCGGAGACACCAGATTGTATTTGTCGCAGACATTCGGATGATGTTTAGGCAAACGGTAATTCATCCGGCTGACAGAAGGTATCAGTTGATACTTAGGCGTGAGACCACGGCCGAGCCAGTCAAGGTCTATGAGTTAAACACGAACACGTATGGGTTACGGTCTAGCCCGTATTTGGCGATGCGTACCCTGCGGGAGTTGGCGTTGCGTGACCGTGTGAGCTATCCTAGAGCCGCCGCTATCCTAAAGCAAGATTTGTACGTCAATGACGTCTGCACAGGGGCAGCCAGTGTAGAGGAAGCTCTGGACCGACGTGACGAGCTCATTCAATTGCTGGAACGAGGCGGCTATGAACTACGCAAGTGGATGTCCGACTCCCCTGAGTTGATGGCTGGTCTCCCAGATGAGTTTCAACAAGACCCGCACGTTTTTGAGAATCCTGACAACTCTAACATGTTGTCAGTGCTTGGAATTCAGTACCGGCCCGTCCATGATGAGTTTACCTATCGGGTGGTTTTAGAAACACCGAAGGCCTGGACGAAGCGGTCAGTACTGTCAACGATTGCGAGAACGTTCGACCCGAATGGATGGATTTCTCCAGTCACCTTTGCTCTCAAATGCTTTATGCAAAGGCTATGGGCGGCTCAGTTGACCTGGGACACCCACCTCTCAGGTGATTTGTTGACTGATTGGACGCGAATGTTCACCTCGCTATCGGACATAAATAATGTATCGCTGCCGAGGAAATTGGTCCCTGCTGGGGATTACAGGGCAACCCTTCACGGGTTTTGTGATGCCTCTGAACGAGGGTTTGCGGCAGCGGTTTATTTGCGAACCGTCACCTCCACCGGGGAGGTCGACGTGCGTTTGGTTTTGGCAAAAAGCAAGGTAGCGCCTATTCGGACAAGGATGACGATTCCAAAACTGGAACTGTCCGGGGCTGCTCTTTTGACCAAACTTTTGAATCACACTTTAACAGTGTTGCGTGGGTCAGTGGTTTTGGAGGATACGGTGTACGCTTGGACGGATAGCCAGATTGTTTTGTGCTGGCTGAAGGCTTCGGTCCATAACTTAGAGGTTTTTGTTGCGAACCGTGTCTCCCAGATTGTGTCGTCTGAGGTCCCACTGACCTGGAGACATGTACCAGGAGAATTGAACCCATCTGATTGTGCATCCAGGGGATGTCAGGCTCCTGAACTCGTTAGACACCATTTGTGGTGGGGACCACCCTGGCTTGCCAAGAGAGAATCGGACTGGCCCCACAGCCATGTAGTATTATCTTCGGATCATGGCCCCAGAGCGGCCGTGCATGTTACCCAGAAGGCTGAGGACCCTGACGCCGAGTTTCTGCTGGACCGGTATAGCTCACTTGACAAGTTGATAGACGTGTCCACTTGGATTAGGAGATTCGCTCGAAATTGTCGTACTCCTCGCGATCAGCGAACGTTGAACCCTATTCTGACTCCGGCAGAGCGAAACGAGTCGCTGTTGAATTTGGTCCGGTTGGTACAGTCCTCGAAGTTTGGGGCAGAATTGGAGATTATACGAAGTGGACGTTCGAAATTGAAGGGAGCCGTCGCGCGTCTCAACCCCTTTGTTGATTAGACCGGGTTACTTCGGGTAGGAGGAAGATTGCGCAATGCGAATCTGTCGTATTCGGCTCCTCACCCACTTCTGCTCCCCAAGGGGGGAGAGTTAGTTGAATTGCTGGTGACTGATCGTCATATTAAAAGCGCGCATGCCGGCTGTAACGCGTTGTTGGCCACGCTCCAGCGGGAGTTTTGGATCTTATCTGCCCGCCGTGCCATACGGAACATCGTGTTTCGGTGCATGCCTTGTTATCGACTTAAGGCTGCCACGATGCAACCTCTCATGGGGGACTTGCCCCCTGATCGTGTGAATGAGGTCAGACCGTTTTCAGGTGTTGGTACGGATTTTGCAGGACCGTTTATGGTGAAGAGTTCACGATTGCGTACCGCTAAGCAATACAAGGCGTACCTATGTGTGTTTGTTTGTTTATCCACCAAGGCGGTACATCCCGAGCTCGTTGCTGATCTCCCGATAGAGGCTTTCATTGCTTGTTTGGATAGGTTTGTTTCTCGAAGGGGACTTCCAACTTTGATCCGCTCTGATAACGGCACTAACTACATAGGTGCGGAACGATACTTACGAGAGATAGTCAACTTTTTGAATGTAAATAAAGTGGATATTGGAACTGCCCTCTCCCGTCGGGGTATACAGTGGACCTTCAGCCCACCGATTTGCCCCCACTGGGGTGGGATTTTTGAGGCCGTAGTTAAGTCAGCTAAGACGCACTTGGGGCGTATAGTAGGTCAGACCGCGCTGACTTTTGAGGAGCTCGCGACATTGTTTTGTAAGATCGAGGCCGTTCTCAATTCGCGACCGTTGTGTCCGCTCAGCTCGGATCCAAATGACCTGGAGGCTCTGACCCCAGGCCATTTCTTGATAGGAAAGCCACTTAACGCGTTGCCCGAGCACCCCTTCGAGGGAGTGAAATTGTATCGGTTGTCAAGGTATCAGATGTTGCAGCAGTTTACTCAGAATTTCTGGAAGCGTTGGTCGCTCGAGTATCTGCATATCTTACAACAGCGCCTTAAGTGGACTGACAAAACTAGCCCCCCTAGTGTTGGTGACCTCGTTCTGGTTAAGGATGCTAACCTACCGCCACTACGTTGGCGCAGGGGGCGCATTGTTAACTTGTTCCCTGGCAAGGACGGGACCCCCCGGTCTGCAGAGGTTCTAGTAGGAGGCTCGGTTCTAAAACGAGCGGTAGCAACGTTGTCTCGGCTGCCCGTAGATTAGGGGACAGGTGGGTGCCTGTCCGGGCGGGTGATTGTTCGATTCCAAATCGATATTCGATCGATGGTTTCTGAACGGTCATTTTAATTTGACGTTAGCTGTCAATCTGGTAGTTTTGACAACTGACGGACGAAAGCCCTCGCAATGTAAACGCGTTTTGATTAGGGTGTTGAAATTAAATCGCAGGGCATCTGGAATGTATTCGGGATTCCCTCAGGATTGTTAATATAGCTGAGTGTGCCGTTGTCTCTCGAACCAGATAAAGTTCGGATTTTCGTGCCCGATTTGTATTTACCAGTAGAAACATAACCTGTGTTGGACCCATGTGCGTATTGACGCTGGCTCGCCAGTCATACCTGGTTGGCTGAAGAACCTGTCTACCAAGAAGAGCCTAGGGTGCACCCGGGCCTTGCAGAGAGACAGGAGGTTGACGGGACCGAAGCACAGACCAGGTTAGATCTACCCCACATAACTTCAGCTCGGTGAATCGCCGACGTTCATCACTTCTTGGCACCTGATCGTCACGCTACCCGTAGCTCATGGGCCCCTACGAGGTCATTAGGTGCTGAGAAGCCTGAACATCTATCTTATTTCAAAACATACTTTTTTGAACAATTTTGAAAACTATTGCCTACTAATAGTTGTGTACTTTTTTTTTAGAAATAACAGATGAAGGGACATTACCTCCCCCACAAGAATTTTCGGCATCAACAGAAGCTCCGAAAACTCTTACAAAAAAGAACAAAAGGAATGTTGCATCAAAAATAATGCAACAATCTTTAGACGCAGCAATTTCTCTGTTTAGAAGAGAAAAATAAATACAAAAAAGATTTTTATCAAGAATTCATCAAAGAAATGCGCTGTCAATCTAATGCAATGTGCAGAATTGCAGATAGTTTGACGTCATGGGCAATTAGGAGTAATTTTTAACGAGAGGCTTTAATAAGTTATATTTAATGATGATCAAGCCAATGATGGAAAACAGGGACACTAATTCTTAATAATATTCTCCAAGAAACCAAATATCACTGTGATTATGTAATATTAGACTAATTTAAGGTAATATAATTAGAAGTTAAATTTTAAATGTTGTGATTTTGATATTTTTAAGACTGGTTTAAGGTAGAAGAGATACTTTATAATCCACAGATTCAAGGTCTAGGTCTATCAAAAACGGGAAGCCAGATCTAACTCAAACAAATAAAGTTTTTGTAACAAACTCATAGGAAAAAAAATATTACTAATACTGTTAAGAAAAAATATATTTGATTTTGTTGAACTCATATGAATAATAAAAAATAAAAGATTTTTATACACTTAAATTATGTTTTATTGTGCGACAATTGTTATACAAGTAAAATAGTATAGTATATATAATAATATAGAATAATTTGGTAGGTTCACATAGCTCCTTTTATCATGATCCATTGGGCTGGTGGAACAATTGCTACATGAGTACTACAGTCTATGCTGCCAGTGATTCCATATATGTCATAAAAACTGATAAAGTAACATTGTAAACATTGTAAGTATCTCTCACTACAGAGTTCATTTCTTGAAATGAGTCAGGAAAGTGGACCCACTGGCCAAATATGGTAGGATGATTTAGGGCCTCCACCACCTCCTGAACACATCTTGACACTGTTGGTTGCGAAATATTAACAATAAAATTGTTTCCCACCGGAGTTTGATAGCAGCCAGTGGAAAAAGAGTTTAAAGCGCAGAAAACCTGAAACAATCATAAAAATATTGGTTAGCAGTGGGTTCACATAAAACAAAGAATCCAAGTTGGTACATAGGTCCATACATACCACATACCACAAAAAGTCCTCTATTTCATGTGGTTATATTCCAAATTACAAATGTCTTTATTACTGAAGATATTTACATATACTCAGCAATCGTCATTTTTTGCCACTCTCTACACTGGACCACTGTGGGAGAAGATAGGTAGGGCACCTACTAATTTTTCTACGAAGAGGGGTACTTACTTGCGTCTGTAATTTTATTTCTTTTTGCTGCATCAGTGGTTCATAACGTCCATGGTCAAAGCTTTGGAAAGGCGAAAGATTTTCACAAAATCTCTGTCTGCTAATTCGCATGGATCGATCCTCCATTGGACGCGACGACGAGATGTTGCAGCAGCAGTTGTAAATCGTCCACTTAACCTGCTACAACGGCAGCAACAAAACTGTGCAATGGTGACATTTTCAGTTATTTCTCAGTTTAACAATCTCATCTCAAACAAACTCATGCTTCTTGACAGTTTTTTTCATGAGCTCAAAGTCGATATTTTCAATGTCGACTGCCTCAGAGTAGTCGATACGTATCGAACTGATTTGCTCGATAATTTATCGATTGTGACTTTTCGTCATTGCATGAGAATTGGTTAATCGTGATATTTATCGAAATGTGTCATTTTGATCGATAAATGTCGAATGTGATAAAATATCGCCATTGTGAGAATTGGCCCCCTGGTTTGATGCGCTAGCATCTTAAGCTAGGTAAATTATTATTGTTTTAATAATTGTATCTATTTTTTTGTATATTATGTTATTTTTTTTCTATAACTTACAGTTCTAACTTTTTCTAGCTATAATTTCTTGTTAATTATTTTGATTCATTTTATAAGTCTTGTCAATTATAAATTATACTTTGTTTACGTACGTTGTTGTTAACCAGACAGAATTATGTTTCTCATTTTTTCTCCGTTTAACCGCAGTTTTCTTTTTTTTAGCTTCTACATGCGAGAACACATTAATGGTTATCAGTTATTATATAAGTTTATTTATAGAGTGTGTAAAACTGTTTGTTTCCCTAATAAAACAAAATAAATGAAACAAAATAATAACAAAATTGTGATTGCTGTCAGTAGTGTTAGGGATCAACGTTGGGTTTTCACGCTGAATTATGGATTGCTTAGTGTTTTTAACAAAATTGTAGAGATTTTGCGACAAACAGATATCGCCGAGAGCGGACTGTGGTGGTCAAAAGTTTAAGCGGCACTTTACTTGAACAACAGTGTGTCTATCTGTCTATAAAGTTTGGCCAAGTTGTTTTGGCTCTGAGCAAGCTGTGACCTTCTCTTTCTCGCTTAGGGTAAGGTGAAGTGAGTAAGAGGAAGGTGACGCTAAGAATCAAAGCGACTTAGCAAAAATAGAATTCGGGTTGGTATGTTGGTAATTACAACGTAACGCCAATTTGGTTGGCCTCTGAATGCCGCCTGGAGGGGGTAGCGGCATATAAGAAAGGTGCATGCGTGAGAAAGAGTTGAGAGAGAGATCAGAGGAGAAGAAATTGGCGTGGGCTTGAAGGTACCATTAGCCTCGTCGACAGCAAGTATTCCCTTCCCCGGGGTGACGATGGCTTCAGCTGTCGTCTTCAACTCCTGCTGCAGCTTAACGTCAGGGTATGAGAAGAAAGTCGCCATTTCTTTGCTGGTCTGCAAGTAAAATTATATGATAACTACTGCTATTTCAAAGGCTTTCGGTCGATTATATTAATAATAATAATAAACGTTTATTTCGGGCCGCTCATATTTAAAGTAGTTTTGGGACTGATACATAATGAATGGCATTAAAACTCGACTGTGGGTTTAAGAAACAAGCCGAAGGCGAGTTTCCTAATGATATCACGCGAGAGTTTTTATGCCTAATTACAGTTACAGTTAAATACACTAGTTTATCTACATACAAATCATAAGCTCGCTATGATGTGTTCAGGAACCGCTTCTTCGACCGGCATTGCGGCAATGATCATTGCTCTGCACTTGTTTTGTTTGTTCAGTAGTACCAACTTCACAGATAAACTAGGGGCGGCACGCGAGCCGGCTGCGGGTTTCGAAATTTGAATGTCATAATATGTAGAAATATTGATACATTATGATGAGTTTTTACCAAGTGCTGCATTATGCTGGTCATAACGAGAGGTTTTTCGACGCAGTGAAGAGGGCTTATGATACGTTTGTAGATAAATAAAATTAGTACAGAATTAAATTTTAAATATTCACTAGAATTAAAATTAGAACGTTACCCTACAATACGTATGAAGATGCCACCATCATTGAAACCTTAGGAAGGGCGATATTTACGAAATACCGAGTTTTGACACTTTTGGCCTTGATTACCTTAAGACATTTGATTTATTGTCTTTCGAGACAACATCAAAGATACCGAAATAAAGGGTTTATGCAAATTTCTAGCTTATTATTTCACATTCTGAGGTTGATCCTCTTGACAACTTTAACTTTCTTTCATTGTAGGCATATGCATAAATTTATATGGCATTATTAACTTTTAAACAAACGCGAGCCATTTCGAGTAGGAGATGAAAATCGGTCGCTTTTCCGTGGTAATTTTGGGTCAGGGATTTAATCTTTTTGATTAGTTTTTTTTAAAGGGTTGGTGTTTTTTAAATGGTAGTAAATAATAAAATTATGTCTGTTAAAATTTGTGAATATTCGTGAAAGTGTCTTCAATGTCCGTTACAGTTTTTTGACTGATAAGAAATTTATTAAGCAAAAGATTCATGAAAATAAGTACAGAGAATATAAATAAGATATTCATTCTAGTTCAAGACGTGTGGGACTGCCGCTCCATCCTCATATAGGCCTGTGCGATTCCACCTATGGCGGGTGCCGCGGATGCACATGCTGCTAGCCCTGATGATGGCGGTTTGAATTCTTGCTCGTAGCCAGCCCATTATTGTGGCAGGGGTCCGGTTCCAGCGGTCCGCCAGCGTTTCGGCGAGGTGTTTAGTGAATGATATCATTTGTGGAGCAAAAACTCCGTCGACAGAGGTTACTAAAGGGGTGAAGGTGGTGTGGCGCGTCTCGCATGGGTCGCAGTACTTCCTTTTCTTTTCTTCTTCAGCTGAACGAAGGACAGCCGCTACGGGGCGTGATGCGTGGGAGGGAGCGTCGGTGTCTATGACACGGATATCAAATAACGCCTCCCTCTGGGCAATCCATACCCCCCGACAAGCCAAGTCTCCGCGCAGCCCAGTATCGCCTTCGGAGATGACTGGCTCTTTCGTGACGTTTCCACAGGCTTGCTGGCACAGTTCACAGAAAAGATCCCTTATTTCGTTATGTCTGCGTGTGATAAGGCAACCTGTTTTGCAGCACAAGGCGTAGTCCACGTTGAAGTTGTCATTGCCGCAGCCGTCGCAAGTCGCAGGCATGGAGATTGGTGTGCGGTGGTATTTTATGGCCAGGGCATCTCTAAATTCGTGGGGTGATAAGTCGAAGTTGTCTTTTCTTGTCGGTATTACTGAAAGCCATGTTGATCTTTTTGTTTTCATTTTTGTCGCTATTGATCTTTCTATTGCTCTTTTCTTTTTGGATGGTAATTTTGTTAGAATGCTTTCTAGAGTTTCGTTCTCGTATGTTTCTTTTTCCTGGTTTCCTTCTTTTTTTGCGTCACGCAAATAATTGTAGTGTTCAGCAAGGTTTAGGTCTTTTATCTCGGTTAGGGCTGTTGAAAGTATTGTAGATCCCTGTTTTGAGATTTGGTATGCACGGTTTGGTGTGTTGAAGGGGTCAGAAAGGGCAAGTCCGCCTTTGTGGACTGGGAGGGTAAATAGCTGGGTTTCAAGTTTTGTGATTTCGCCTCCGATTAGTGTTGGTATGAATTTGTCGTGTAATGTGTTAGTTAAGGGTTCAAAAAGTTCTTCTGAATTTTTTAAGACACGTAGTAGGAAGGACTATTTAAACTGAGCTGCTTTAATTAGGGCAGTGTAAGCGGCTTGAGGTGAGTTTTTGCAGATTGTTGTGAGTTTCTCGATGATAGATATCCATTCGGTTACATTCTTTTTTACGAAGTCGTCCCCTCCTGTCCCTATGTAGCCTCCTAGGAAGCGGGAGCTGGTAACTATGGAGACGTTGGTACCGGAGAACGTCTTTTCTGCGGTAGACTTGTCAGTTTCTGACACTATTAGAAATGATTTTTTACCTTGTGGTAAGTATCCGTATGCTGGGCCTGTTTTGTTAAGTTGTCCCACCATTGTCGTAGGCTTTGGAAAGTGCCTTGCGCGGAGGAGTCATTGGCGTACCAGCATTGTGGGACTGTGTTTTCGGTTTTAAGTTTGTTAATTATTGGTAGTGTTGCAAGCGCGTACAGTGGCATTGCGAGTGGGTCTCCTTGGGTTACGCCTTCTCTGCTATATAGTCTTGTATCAGAATCGCGAAATACCAATTCAGCGTGGCCATTGTAAGTATTATAAAGAAAGCGGGCGCAGTGTGGCCAGTATATTCTTGCTTGCCAGAGGGCTAGTTGTCTATTCACGGCGTTAAAAGCATTGTTCGCGTCAACGAGGAGCATTCCCCAGTTTGAACCAGGTTGGCAATCTCTTTGGAAGACATCGGTCATGGCATGAATGGCGCCTTCGATGCCACTGCCCAGTCCACTGCAGAGCTGTGACTGGCCGCATGCTTCAGTGACTTCAGAGCCTGTTGCTAAGATCATGCATTTGGATAATATTCTTCGTAGGCATTCGCCGATGCCGATAGGTCTTACGCCTGGGCATTTGTCTAAAGCAACAAGTCGGCTTGACATTAATGCTTGTATTTGGGTCCAGGGTATGGTTTCGTTGCTAAGTTTCGTTGTGAGCTGCGCTACGGCTTCTCTTAAATGGGCGCTTGCTTGGCCGAAGCGGAGTAGGAAATCTCTCCAGTTTTCGGCTGTGCATCCAGTGGGGCCTCCGCCGCCGTGTAGTTTTCTCGCAACTGTTTCGACATGGTCACAAGTTATTTCGATTTCAAGGAGTGGTGGGAGTTTTGTGACGTCTTTGGGGAGAGTGAATAAAGCGGGATCTGGAGTATTAGGCGGGGGGTGCTTTTCTCTCAGCACATCACTGACGGTTTTACCGGATGGATCAACTTCAGTGTCTGGGTTTAAAACTTTGCTCGTGTCTTTTGTGAGGAGCCAGTTGAGCGCTTCCCGTGTTTTTCCATGTAGTATCAGTCGTGTGAATAATTTTGTTTCTTGGTCATTGTTGTTTTGTTTCCGGTTTCTTGTATTCCATATAGATTTATCTGCTTTGGTGGATTCCGTGATGAGTTCCTCGAAACGTTTGTCTGCCCAGAGTTTTAGGCGCCGATCGAGTAGTCTCAGTATATCTTTCATTTTTCTAACGTTTTTGTCTCTTTGCAGTATGACCGCAGCAAAGGTTAATACGCGTTCAGAGGGGTAGGTTGATTTGGTTAGATGCTCAATTTCGTCGGCCAGAGTGTGTACGAATTTTCTATGGGCAGTACCGCATGGCAGTATGGCTTGCCATGAAGGTTACAGACGTTGTCCCAATGCCTTTGCCAGATGCCAGACTTGGGTTGGATGGCATTCAGGAATGGGGATCCGAAGGCTTCTTCCAAAGGTGACATTGGTGTTTGCCCATCGGTGGTTGTTTTAAGAGTAGCGGATGCTGATTAGTTTAGTACATCGTTGTGTGCTGATCTCATGTGACGCTGGAGCCCATTTTTCTTGAATTTCCTGGGGCATAGCGGGCATTCGGTGTCAGCTTGTGACATATGGGTGGGTATTTACTTACTTGAGCTATTTGCACTATAATTTTGTTGTTTAGCTCTCGGATAAGGGTAAGATTAATAAAAACAAGGGATTTTGTTGATAAATAAATGGGTCTAAAGGAAATAATATTAAAATGAAGTATTTTTGTGAAAAATATGTCTATTTGACGTGACAGCTATAGCTTTATTTAATTTTTGTGTGATAGCTATAATTGTATTTTTACTTATTTGTGTGCCATAAAGTGATCTCTTTTTGGCACAAAGGATACAGTGGATACGATTATTTTGCCTTTCCGCTCGACACTTCTCGCTTTTAGTCGCTTAAATTTGTTTTTAACTTAGAATATAAATAAATTCCTAAACATTACTTAACAGCACATGAACAATACAAAACGGTAACAGACAACTAAGGTTTATGAGATGAGATTTGTCGGGTTTTGACACAGATTAAGCAAGTTACATTCATCCATGGATTTTGACTTTGAGTCTTTCAAAATTAAGGCATTTGTCATAATAAAATCAACAAAGTAGATTTATTTATATTTGGCGCTGTAAATTAACATATTTAAAATTATTAATACATTGCCATGAAGGCAAGAACGAGCAACTTTGTTGCATCTGCCAGTAATATAAGACAGGGCCTCAGCTTGATACACAATCTCGCGAAATTGTAAATAATGCATACATGTATATATATATATATATATAAAGCCCAACCAGGAACATAAAAAACCTGGTCTGAGGGCGCTTAAAAACTTTATATATATCAATACAAAGTATAGTATACGCATGCAAATTGGCCGCTTCACTAATTGCCACACTTATTTTAAAATCAAACTTATTAGAAGTTACATTTTAAATATAACTTTAAATTAACAATCATAGAGAGCTTATGATATGTAGAGATAAAGCAGTGTAAGTAACTGGACATAATGAGGCATTAAAATACTAGTGTGTTATTACGAAACACTCATATATTAAAGCCTCTCATTACGGAAGTCAAATTAACTACTATTATTTTTTTATTATTATGAAATAATTTTCCACTAAAGTAAGTACCTGAAATCAGGTTAAAATATAGAAAATAAAACCATTATGATTATGTATTCATTTTTTTTCATTAGTCTTCAAATTCCAAATCTAAATATTCAACAGATTCATATGACATTTAATTTTATCTTCAGGATCAAATTGTACTGGTTCAATTCTAGACATATCAGACTCATTGTCAGTTGTAAGACTGGATGTTTTACTATCGCTGCTGGCAACATTTATAATAAGTTGTTCAATTTCTCTTTCAATTGCCAGTCCCCTGCAACTATATTCCTCTTCTAGATTTATGTATGCTCACAGCAATTATTCCATGTATCAGCAGTTATATCCTCAAAACAGTTTTGTTCAAGCTGTAGGAACGTGATATTATCTAAATTATTTATTTTTACTTATTTTATTATTATCCAACATTCTTTGTGGCAACCTTTCTTTTAAAATGCGCCATATCATTTCTATCGGATTCAGGTCACAATGATATGGCGGCAGTCGTAGTATTTTGTGACCATACTCCTGTACAAAATTATCAATCTCGTTAGGTGACAACTGGGTTAGGTTTATTTTGTTTTACCAAAAATAACAACATACTTTTTTTGGTGGCTTTGGTAGGGTAGGCAATATTATTTGATGTAAGCCATTGGAGGTTTTTTAATTTGGCTAGACTGATATCAAGCATTGTCTATGACTATACAGGTGGGTTCATTTAGATTGGGTTATAATTTTATTCAATAGCCCTTTTTTTCTATTAACTTTATTCATGGCATCATGGAAATCATCTATTTTTCTCTGTCGTTATAAATTAACAAAGCATTCGGGACGAACCCAGTTTTACCACCACAGTGATCAGTTATGTATCTTTTTCATGTAGTTACAGATTTAGATACGCCGGGCTCATTTTCGATTTGCCAGCATTTTGCATGATTGAGCGAAGTATGGATATAACTTTCATCAAGGTATAGAACAGGCATATCACTCTCCCTTGCATCTTTGACTTCATGTAGGTATCAGTCCCTCCGAGCGACTTAAATAACGTCTCATCATAACTGACCTTTGATTTCTACATTTTTTATATTTATAACCTAATTTGTGTAAGAGTAAACGAAGAGGTTCTCTGCCACCAACAAAATTTATGGATTCTTTAAGAGCTGCAAGCAGCCATTTCAAACTCGGTAATTCTTCTCGGACTGCATAAAATTCATGTATTTTATGCCTAATTAATTAATTAAAATGTATGTCCAACTTTAATACAATAAGGACGTTATAAAGCACATTGATAAGAAGCAGATTAGAATACTGTGGTATGGTTGACACCCCAAGAAGACTAAATATATAGAGATGATTGAAAAATGGCACAATAAATTTATAAGGTCTATGTACTTAAGGCAGTATGGTACATATCCGCACTACCCAGCAATGAACCCTTCATTGTTTCTACTAGGGATGATAGGACATAATAGACTAGATGAAAGGAGGCACGTAGCCCTGGTCAGTTATGTGTGGAAAGTATTTTGGGGGTAAATTACTCAATCCGAGACTTATTAATAATATTATTATATTCCGTAGACATTCCAAATAAAATTAATATGTTAACAATGTATATGAGTCTGTATATAAATGTTATGTGATGTTATTTTTAACTTCTATATGATATCGATTTGGGTCTGACACCTGTAATGATATCACGAATTGATATGTAATGAATATATAAATACAAAGTCAGGTCATAAGTTCTGTCACACAATAAAAACTTTTGAATTTAGAACGCTGGCCACAAAAAAGTTTATTGAATTCGAATTTCGAATTTTTCATAAAAATAAAAATGTGTATTTTTTAGAGTTTTCCTCATTATTAAATATGGAGTGGACACTTAAAGAAGACCGTGTCGCAGTTATTGCGTTGCGGTTACGCGCCAATTCAGATTTTCGACTTACTGAAAAATTTGAATATAACCAAAAGATTCGTTTTATCGTATCATAAAATGATACAATGAAGACTCTAGTGTAGATTACATACAGGTCATGAAGTGGTCGCCCTCGTTAGGACTCCAGCAGTGATAAAAGCTGTGAAGGCGCGAATTCAAAGAAATCCCATACGTAAGCAGAAACTGTTGGCCCTTCAGATGGGGTTAAGCAGGACCACGGTGAAAAGGGTGTTAAATGAAGACTTAGGGCTTAGGGCATATCGAAGAAAAACAGGACATCGTTTGGACGCCCGTTTAATGGACCTGAGACTGAAGAGCGCGGCATGCTTTGTTGAAGCGGTACGCGGGAAAAAAGCATCGTGAAATTCTTTTTTCGGATGAAAAAAATTTCACCGTGGAAGAGAGCTACAACAAACAAAATGATAAGTTGTAAGCACACAGCAGTGAAGAAGCGAGCAACCGCATTCCGCGTGTCCAACGAGGTCATTTTCCATCCTCGCTCATGGTTTGATTGGGAGTCTCTTATTGGGGCTTAACTGAGGTACATTTTTGTGAGAAAGGCGTAAAAACGAATGCAGTTGTGTATCAAAATACAGTCCTCAAGAACCTTGTGGAACCTGTTTCTCATACCATGTTTAATAACAGGCACTGGGTATTCCAACAAGATTCTGCGCCAGCTCATAGAGTGAAAAGCACACAAGACTGGCTGGCGGCGCGAGAAATCGACTTCATCCGGCACGAAGACTGGCCCTCCTCCAGTCCAGATTTGAGTCCGTTAGATTACAAGATATGGCAACACTTGGAGGAAAAGGCCTGCTCAAAGCCTCATCCTGATTTGGAGTCACTCAAGGCATCCTTGATTAAGGCAGCCGCCGATATTGACATGGACCTCGTTCGTGCTGCGATAGACGACTGGCCGCGCAGAATAAAGGCCTGTATTCAAAATCGCGGGGGTCATTTTGAATAAACTTTATTACCATAAGAATCTATGTTTTATTAAGTTCATTTTGCTATATAAATGTTTACATAAATAATAAACATGTCTAAATTATTTCATATTGCACATGTGACAGAAATTATGACCTGACTATGTATATAAATTAATCATTGGTTGAACCTGGATGATATCGGTTATTGTGTTATACGAAGGATGATATAGGTACGATTTTCACATGAGGTTTAAAGAACTCCCTACTCTCAAGTCATTACAGAAGAGACTTATACAAGACATCGGATTCAAAGGATCAGTTGCAGCTCTTCGAAATATTATTCAAGATATGGGATTCAGAGAAAGAAGTGTATTATTTTTTATTTTTTTTTTGGATTGATTTTTATTTGTTTTAAACTTAAGTCTTTAAAAACTTTGCCTTGGGGGGCGGAACAGATAGTCCCCGCCACAATTTGAAGTGTATTATCGATAAATATGAATGGAAAAAGATAAAGTCCACATATTACAGACTAAAATACCTTAGAAAAATCCCAAAATTAAGAGCTGTTGGTAAAAATTTCGTTTAATCAGATCTATATATTTACAGTACACACACTAAAAATACAAGATGTACAGATTTAGCCAGCAAAAGTTTAAAACAACCCATTCCCAAAGGTTAACGAAGGTTAGGATTATTGAATGTAATGTTGATTGAATAATCGACTATAATTGACCTGAATAATAATTTCATGCGATGTTTATGTAATATTTAGTTTGGATACTTTGTACGACGACTTGGATATTTTTTTCTGTCTAATGTACGAATTTACTTTAATAAAAATAAATAAATCACAAGGAAAAAATCTCGGAAAAATATGGGAAAACAACTGATGCCTAATTTACCGCATGATAGCGTCATTGTAATTGATAAAACGTCTTATCATAACACACTTATGGAAAAGTAACCTAATTTAAATAGCATAAAAAGAGATATGAGTACATACAATATTCCTTTTGCAGCTGGTGCCAAAAAACCTGAACTATATGATGTAATATTGATGTAACATCACAAAGAATATTGCTTCGAATTTAATGTCTTGCGAGAGCATGGTCGCGATGCAGTTCGTTTGCTTCCGTATCATCCAAAATTTAATCCCACAAATATATCCCGAAAATATTTGAGCAAAACTTAAAGGATATGTTTCTTCTAAAAATATAGATATGAAATAATTATATTATATATTTGAACCAATCAGTTTTCAAACATAACTATATAACTTATGTTTATCTATAAATTATGAATTTAAGTATTACATATTTTTTTGATTTATTTTTATCTTTATTTATTCATTGTGCGTCAGCCAGTGTTGATATTGCGATCTTATTTCCGGAATGTAATTAATAGCACAATGGTTAATTAATTACCGCCAAATCACCTATTCTTTGGACCATCCAAATACGCACAAAAATACAAGCGCATGCGCCACAAGTAGTTCCAAAGTGTCAAGAATAAACTCAATTTCACATATAAGAAGGTGCGGAAAACGTTTCGGAATCTTCGTTGAACAATTCTTGCGAATATGGCGCGATGAGCAACAAAGAAACTTTTTATATGAAAATTTGGTTGATCAAATACTTTGCCCTATAATGACTTCAATTAATGTTGCCATTCAATACATATTAGAAATTTTTGGTTGAAATATCATGTGGTAAGCATATATGCTAAAAACTGCAAATTAAATCGGGTAATTTGTAATGAATAAAGGAAATATATGTATTACAAATTACCCGATAAAATTTTCATTACTCCATACAAACTAAGAGTGCTCTTCATAACCTACACGGAGAGTGTGAAATAAGCTGCACCAATATTTTTCTATAATACTTTTTGCCATCTAAACACCAACTTATTCACTAAAATTATAGCCTATGCCAATTTCACGGTTTTCACGGTTCCGTACCCAAAGAGTGCCAAACGGGACCCTATTACTAAGCCTCCGCTGTCCGTCTGTCTGTCTGTCCGTCACCGGGCTCTAACGGATCAAACGAAATAGGGAGAGCTGAAATTTCTATTGCCGCTATAACAACAAATAATGAAACATACCAGTTTTTAAGAATTAAAAGAAGTACCCATACAATAAATTATTTGTATGGCAATTTTCCTAGAAATTTTGTTTTATTTGAAAATTGGACTCTCCCGATGTTATCGGAAAAGATCTTTGCAGGTATTGAGTGTTTGCTCAGTTATTTGTCAATATACGATTAATTGAAATTGGTCATTCGAATTATAATAAATTATGTTAAGTTTTTTATCATGTTTGTTTTAATTTCTGTAAATAAGTTACTCAATTTCTATCACTTCCGGTTTCAATGAGCAAAGAGTTTCGTTATCCTGAGTACATAGTTTTATACCTACATACTACATACACAAAACTATTTTTCAATGTTTCGATATCCGGTCTACCTAGTATTTAATATTTTATCATTTAAAATTAAAAATATATACTCGTACAAAAGACTGTCGCTTTCCGTTTTTCCGTGTGCGTGTGTGTGTATAAAACCCTTCGTGTGCGGGTCCGACGTCCTACTCACACTTCACCGGTTTCATTTAAATACGCCAAATGACATACCTTTTCAAAAATATTAGGTTCAGTAGTTTCTTAGAAAAGCGTAGGGGGGCTGGCCTTTTTTTATTTTATTTCTTGAAATTTTTTTTAACTAAGTGTTTTATAATTATGAAAAAATATATTAAAATCCTTACAACACGCCCTTTAATTACTAAGCCTCCGCTGTCCGTCTGAGCTGTATCTCATTCACCGTAATAGGCAGAAAGTTGAAATTTTCGCAGAATGTATGTTGGTGTTGCCGCTACAGCAATAAACAATCAAACACGAGATGTAATAAATTTGTGATAAATTAAAATGGGTCCCCATAGTAAAACCCCGGCGTTACAAGAAATCATATCATGATTCTAATATGCTCGTAGATTTCGCGATGTATGAAATGGTTGTGGTGGCGCAATTGGTTTGATATCGGGCTCACATTCTTAAAGTTCTGGGTTCGAATACACGTTCAGACATAATATTATTTTTCTTTAATTTATTATTTTCTTTGTTTTATTTATTATTATTAGTTTTCTTGTACGATGGTACCCTTCGTGTGCGCGTTAGAACCGCACTTGACCCTTTATTTATTGAGATTCCCACCAAAAGTGCCTCCCAAGTTAAAATTATTTAGTTCCCGTCACACGTTCGTTTTTGAGTCACAGAACTACGAATGGATGAAATATTTTTACACGACCCCTGTGGGTGTGGACGATTAAGAAAAAAAAATCGCCAGGTCTTGGTTGTTTTTGATGATGATGACGGTTGTTAATGATATCGCTGTTTCTGGTTACCATGACACAGGGTATCCTAATGTGGGGTCAGAAGCAATGTATGTGACTGTATCTAAAAATAAAAATATATTTATGTTTATTACCTAGGACAGACACACGAGGGATCCTATAATGGTACTATTTTTCCTTTTTAAGGTACGGAACCCTTAAAATTTTAAACATGGATATTTTTCAAAACTATTTTATTAATAAAAGCTTATCTCCAATAGAAAGCGATGATAAATAAATACATGTAATTAAGTTAAGTTGTGGCGTATAATGGATAAAAATGTACATAATACGCTCCGCCTCTGTTCACTCAGAAACTTGGATATTTTAAACTTTCAGCTTTACTCAGAATCTTGAATATTTTAAAATGTTGCCAGTCTGTCAAAACACGCTGAAACTTGATTATGAAATCGTCTCCTCTTCTCTCGTCGTCGCACCTAACTTTTGAGTTCACTTTGCTCAGACATCTAAATATTTTAAGCTTTCAGATTACTCAGAATCGTAAATATTTTAAAATGTTCTCAGTCTCCCGGTCATAGGCATTGATATACTAATACCTATACATCTAGTTTTCTTTAATAGTTGTTAATGTGACTGATACATAATGGAGTTTTAATGCCAAATTTTGTACAATTACATACACTAAAGTAGTATTTTCAATTTGAGGCCAGAAATGTAAACAAACAACTGTCATTTTCTAGAACAAAACCGTTGACTTTGACATTCATATTATATTTTTTGTACTGGAAAATGACAGTTCATTGTTTACATTTCTGGCCTCAAATAGAAAAATATATTTTATCTAGTATGTTCGGGAACTGGCAACCGGCATGCTGGCATTCAAAATTGCTCTGCACTTGTTTAGCTTGTTCAGTAGTACCAACTTCACAGTCAAACTAGGGGCGGCTTATCGGCGGGCGTCAGCGTTTGAAATTTGAATGTCATAATTTGTCGAAAATTTATATATTATGGACATAATGTATCAATATTCAGATAGCAAATGAGTTTTTACCAAGTAGGTAGTATTCTGGTCTTAACGTGCGGTTTTTGGACGCAGTAAAGAGGGTTTATGATACGTGTGCAGATAAAATATTTTATCTACACACGTATCATAAATTTCGAACGCCGACGCCCGCCTGCGTGCCGCCCCTAGTTTGTCTGTGAAGTTGGTACTACAGAACAAGCTAAACAACTGCAGAGCAATTGTCAATGCCACAATGCCGGTC
This sequence comes from Argyresthia goedartella, assembly GCA_949825045.1. NCBI lineage: Eukaryota > Metazoa > Arthropoda > Insecta > Lepidoptera > Argyresthiidae > Argyresthia > Argyresthia goedartella. The sequence goes on from OX463828.1 coordinate 22,432,356, forward strand.
AAACATGCGGTTCCTGAACACATCAAAGAGAGCTTATGATATGTGCCTAGATAAACTAGTGTATGTAACTGTACATAATTAGGCATTAAAACTCTCGAGTGATATTATTATGAAACTCGCCTTCGGCACTCTCGAGTATTGATGCCCTCCATTATGTAGCAGTCACATAAACTACTATTAAAATTTAGTCAGTCTCCCGGTCATGGGCATTGAAGATCAAATACCTATACAAGTAGTTTCCTTTAAAAATATTATTATCATTAATCCGATAGACATTATTCGATGCATGGCACCAGTCTTCTTTTCGTGGTAGACTGCATTTTAATGCTAGACTTTTTTTTAATCCGGAGGATTAACGGAGGACTTTTTATAAGTTTTAATACTTGATTATTTAAGTTAACAGCCTACTTAATCAGAATAAAATTCTATTACGATGCAAACTTCATAGAAATTGGTCATAAATATTACATAATATTACATGCGACTTGTGGTTGTCCGACAAAAAACGTTTTATCTTGATATCAGACCCCTTAAATCCATAAATAATAGGTATTTATATTAACTATTAACATAAAATTACGCCTCACCAATATACATATAACATATTCAAAGCATAAATTGATCAAACAACTGGTTCAAGAGAATTTCGACAATATGTAATGTCAAATCTTTAGACGGCTTTATCTCAAAACTACTTTTTTGCAGATGTAGCTTTGTTCTATATACATATAACATCTTCAAAGCATAAATTGATCAAAAAACTGGTTCAAGAGAATTTCGACAATATGTAATGTCAAATCTTTAGACGGCTTTATCTCAAAACTACTTTTTTGCAGATGTAGCTTTGTTCTTGGGACGCATCGATATGGCAAAAGCGCTCGCAGACACTCACCGAACGACCGTGACACAACAATAGCCGAGTTACTTTCAAGTTAAAAGCTAAAATTTATATTAGAACAGCAAGAGCAATATTTGTTCTTTACAAACAACGAGAAAACTTGTAACAATTTCCACTGCCTGGTGCGTAGCAATAATCTCGCAAACAACACTGTACCTCAGGAGTTACACTGTAAACTTAGGGGAGTAGTCCTATGATATGATATTTAGGGTGATATAGGAACACAAAAGTACCCACGTATTGTTACAGTGAGACATAATTACTGTTTTACCAAACGTAACTCACATTATGAATTTTGATAGTTATACTTTTCGAACATTATTTATTCTGATATTATACATTTAGACCAAAATATATACAGTAATATCAGAATAATAATGTTCGAAATGTAAAACTTCAAAATTCATAATGTAAGTTTACAATGTTTAAGTTCAAATTAAATGTAATCAAAGTATATGATACTTAGAAGGCATAACGATCAAAATACAGAAAGTATGAAGAATATTTACAAATAAAATATCATAAGAAACTGGTATATTTCAATATGTACCTGCCTAAAACTTATAACACCCCTCTTTTTCGCCGAGAGTTAAAAAACGGTACAATTCTGTATTTATCTCAGAAAATAGGCATATTTGTTTATATTTATGGGCATTTACATAGGCAAGCTTATCTCTTACAAGAGATTTCTTCCAGCAAAACCAAGATGGAAAGGATAAATTTAATAGCAGTCACAGGTCTTTGTGCAGTTACCGCACAGTGCGGTAATGAACTTTACTTTTTTTCCAATCTCCACTATGAGTTTTTATGAAAACAACAAACAATTATTAATTTTTGTGAAGAAATAAACGATTATATCTACACACGTATCATAAACCCTCTTTACTGCGTCCAAAAACAGTACGTTACGACCAGCATAATGTTATACTAGTTAGTAAATACTCATTTCTTATCTGAATATTGATACATTATGACCATAATGCATAAATTTTCGACAAATTATGACATTCAAATTTCGAACGCCGACGCCCGCCTGCGTGCCGCTCCTAGTTTGTCTGTGAAGTTGGTACTACTGAGCAAGCTAAGCAAGTGCAGAGCAATTATCAATGCCAACATGCCGGTCGAACAAGCGGTTCCTGAACACATCAAAGAGAGCTTATGATATGTGTGTAGATAAACTAGTGTATGTAACTGCACATAATTAGGCATTATGTATCAGTCACATAAACTTCTATTAAGTACATGTTATGATGACTCAATCATCAATTTTTTATTATTATTTCGTCAAATTATACTTTTTACACTGCATATTAACTTTACTTTTCGTTTGTTGCGGCATTCGGAAAAAATAAAAGGAGCCGGCCATGTCATAAATATTGGTTTACATTTTTGTCACGTGCTTATTACCAATACATAACTATTCATAACTATTCGCAGAGCTGAAGATTTAGATAAAGTAGTGTGACTAATTTATTTATATTTAATTTATTTATATTTAAATTTTCTGTGTGTCGTTAAAATAAACCGTCTCACAATCAATGTCATCGCATCTCTTATAAATTCAATGTTTAAATACATGTTGTTATATTTTCCTGTTCTATACGTATATATTCTACTCTGCAAATCACGCAATCATTCACAACCACTATATATTTTAACTGTTGTTTATGGTGCAACCCATCCACTCATTTTCCATAATGTTATATTCATAAATTTGATATATTATAGTTTACATTATATATTAAAACTCAAACTTAAACAAAACAAATATTTCTTTAAATACATATTGCAATTTTATGTTATCAATGGTTGACTCAAATATTAGTATTTATTATCAAAACTGTGGCGGGTTGCGTGGTAAGCTTGCGGAACTTAGACATAATATACAATGTTCATATTTTGATGTAATTATATTAACAGAAACTTGGCTGTTCAATAGTATTTTTGACTCGGAAATTGTAGACAACAGATATTCGATGTTTCGTCGCGATCGTAACTTGGTTGATTTTAACAAAAAGGACGGTGGAGGTATTGTTGTCGCTATCAATAAAAAAATTACTGCATCGCGACACTTTGAACTGGAAGAGAAGACTACAGAGGAGTTATTTATAAGTATACCTCTGTGTAAATCTAATACTCTATTTTTTTTTTTTTTCAAACTCAAAAGTACTTTATTACTGTAGATATTTACATATTCTTAGCAAACGTCATTTTTTGCCTCTTCTCTACATTGGACCACTGTGGGAGAAGCAGGGCGTAGAAACTCCCACAGATTGATTTTTAGATCTCTTTTAAAAATAGGTTGTGCTTAACTAATACAATTATGATTTATTTTTATTTAATAAGCTGGAATAAATAATTACAAAATTATTAACAGCAAGGTCTGTGTTGAGCCAGATTAACCCCATACAGTCCTGTCATTTAAGTAATCTTGAACATTGTAATATCCCTTTTTCGACAAAGTCGCTTTAACATGCTTTTTAAATTGCTCAAATGGCAATTTCAAAATCTCCAGAGGTATCTTATTGTAGTAGAGAATGCACTGACCGTTGAAAGAATTGCTAACCTTCGCGAGTCTAAAACGGGGCGCACATAGTCTGTGATTATTTCTTAGGTAAACATTACAGTTATCGCTAAGTTTGGAAAATGTTGTAAGGTTCTTGCGTACATACATTATATTTTCGAAAATAAATTGACTAGCTACTGTAAGTATGTCAATTTCTTTAAAAAGCTCTCTTAAGGAGTCTGTTCGTTTTACATTATAAATTGCTCGAATAGCTCTTTTCTGTAAAATAAAAATAGTTTGAATATCCGCTGCTTTCCCCCACAACAAGATACCATAGGACATCACACTATGAAAGTAACTAAAATATACTAGCCTAGATGTAGCCACATCCGTGCTTTGTCTGATGTTCCTAACAGCGTAAGCTGCGTGCTATGCGTAACATATATACCTCCCAAAACTAACAAAAATTTATACGTTTCTCATTTCAATAAGCTACAGCACCTATTTATAAACTATCCTACTTATACTTTCTATGCTATAGGAGACTACAACATACCAGATTTGACTTGGTCGCCCCACTCTACTGGAAATAATTTAGTACAAAATATTAAAACAGAACTTCATAAATCACTTGATAACACCATGGGTTAAATGCAACTCCAACAATAAAATAATATTTACAACAACAATAATCGCTTATTAGATCTTATGTTTTCTAATAGTAGCAACTGCGTATGCTCTCCACCATACATTGAGTTATCGCGGCCTAATTACCAACACCACCCCCCGTTAATATTCACCTTTGAAAATACAAAAACAGTAAAACAAATTCAACCAAAAAAAAACTGACAAATTTAACTTTAATAAATGTGATTTTAACTATATCAAATCTGAACTGTCATTAATAAATTGGGAAAACGTTTTAAAAAATAAAAAAGTAACTGAAAGTGTTTCTATATTCTACGAAATCTTATTCAAAATTATTAATAAACATGTACCTCTATATAAAACAAAGTCACGAAATTTTCCATCATGGTTTTCTAAAGCATTATCAAGCACATTATCACGTAAAAAAACCGTGTGGAATAAGTGGAAAACTTACCATAATCTATCGGACTATAGAGAATTTTCACTCCTTCGTGAAATAGTTAAATTACTTTTAAAAGAGGACTTCAATTCATATATCTCAAAAACCGAGTGTAATATTTCTGAAAACGTTAGACATTTTTGGAAATATGTAGCCTCTCTGAAGAAAAACGAATCGGGATATCCATCTAAAATGTCATTGGATAACAGAACATCTGACAGCCCATCCGAAATAGCTGATATGTTTAATGAATTCTTTAGCTCCGTTTTTGAACCGAATGATACTGATTTAAATGATATTAATATACATGAACTTAATACAAGTTCGGAAGCTGAAAACATCTCTAATCTGCATATTAGTAAATACCGAATTAAAAAAAGGCTTTCAACTCTAGATATATCTAAAGGGCCCGGTCCAGATAAAATAGGTCCAATATTTTTGAAAAACACTGCCGATCTTTTAGTAGATCCACTCTATATAATACTTAACCGCAGTGTTCAAGAAGGATGCTTCCCGGACTTCTGGAAACTAGCATATATCACGCCTCTACACAAATCGGGTTCTCGGAATAATATCACCTATTATAGACCCATATCTGTCCTCTCTACAATACCAAAGATTTTCGAGTCACTGGTTCAGGAATCTCTTTACACGCAAGTAAGACGAAATATTGCTAAACAACAGCACGGATTCATGAAAGACAAGTTCACGATTACTAACTTAGCTTTATACTCGAACTTTCTATTTAAGGCCATGGATAAAGGAGTTCAAGTGGATGTGATATACATGGATTTCCAAAAAGCATTTGACAAAGTGAATCATGTTTTGTTACTCGAGCAGCTAGCATGCAATGGCATAACCGGAAACCTTCTTAAGTGGTTTGGGTCTTACTTACGGGACAGATTCCAGATGGTTACAATCAATGGATATCATTCCGAAAGAAGATTAGTATCTTCTGGTGTAATTCAGGGCTCAATTTTAGGACCTCTCCAAAACACACTTTTTATTAAGAGGATTAACCAATGCTTCCAACATTGTCAGATACTAATGTTCGCCGATGACTTAAAAATCTTTAAAATAATTAACTCTCTGGAAGATTGTATTAGTTTACAAGAAGACCTTAATAGATTCCACGAATTTGTCTAACTAACAAACTTCAACTTGCGCATAATAAATGTAAACAGATAACTTTTACGCGTAATAGGAATAAGATACTCCAACCCAGTGCCTCCAGATTCACTGTAATTACAGCAGATTAACTGTTATTTTAAACTCTTTACTGTATACTGTAATAATAAAATACAGTGTAGGGATCTACTGTATTTGTATTTTTTCTTGACAATATTTGTCAGTAACAATGCGTGAACGAAACTTAACTAAAATTTTTATTTATTCGCCCATTGGCTGCTTTGAAGAAAAATTAAAATGACCATAGAACGTAACAATATTAAATGCCGATCGAAATACGAGCTCGTGACGCGCATTTAATTTTGTTACGTTCTATGGTAACTCGTGTGCTCGTGCTAAAGTAAGTGAAATTGACGAATGAGCAATCGAGGGAATTCAGAGACGAGCGCGTGCACGCGTCACAGGCACAGGCTAACAAAAAGTTGTCGTCTCTCTGACAAGGGATGAATGAGAATATCTTCCTTTCATTTCATTCATCCATTACATTTATTTCAGTTTGTTTCTACTTGAATTGAAAACTAAAGAGTAAGTTAGATTAGTTAGTAAGTTAGATACACAGCAGATTAGATTTGGGATTATAGGTCTATTAATTATTAATGTGTGAATAATTGTAAGAAATGAGTTCAATCAGTGATGAAGGTGGTCTTTGCCTCACTCGAACGCTGAGTGTATAAATAAATGATATAAAAACCATACAGAGGAACTATCTAATCACAAGTACCGTTAAAGGAAACATATTAACTCAGCAAGCAATTCGTAGAAACTCCGAAAATTGTGTTAATTTTAACCCTAACAAAGAAATGATTTCGCAAATGACTGCTAAAATTTACGAAAAACATGAAGAAATAGTTTTAGAAAAATATTATGGAAGAATAAATGATTAAAACTATTTGTTTTTCTTTCAATATTTAATCAAAGTTTTACTGTAATTTTACTGTATTTCAGAATTGATATTTGCTGTATTTTTTTGGATTTCCTGTATTTTTTAACTGGCAACACTGTAATTTCACTATCGTAATATGGAAGCACTGCTCCAACCATACAACATTGGTGGCCAAGAAATGGAGAGGGTTTCCTCAATTCGAGATTTGGGTGTCCTTTTCGATGAAAAAGTCATTTTCGACGACCATATAGAGAAAATTTGTACGAAAGCACATCAGATGCTCGGTTTCATATTAAGGGTTAGTAAAAACTTTAATAAAAAACTTACATATATGACACTCTATAAAACCCTAGTAAGATCCCAACTGGAGTATGCTTCTATTGTATGGAATCCCTTTTATGCCGTTTACAGTGACAAACTTGAGAACATACAAAAAAAAGCCTTCAAATCGATACACTACAGACTTATACGTAGCAAAATGAGCTACGAAAACCTCATGTCACTCTATAAAGTACCTAGTTTGGCCGCTAGACGCACAATAACCGACGAATTATTTCTATATAACATATGTAACAACCACTATGATTGTCCGTAGCTTGTCGAAGAAATTAAATACCTTGCCCCACATACAGCAACGCCACGCCGTCCCTGTAAACTTTTTTATCTAAATCCAACGCGCACCAATTCCGGTCTTCGTGCGCCGCTACATCGAATTTGCCATACCCATAATGAGAGGTTGCTGTCGATAGACATATTTAGGAGCAAAAAAACATCTTTTAAAAAAGAACTAACAGATCATATGGGTTTGAGTTTAAGGTAGATTAAGTATTTTAAAATTATCAAAATAATATTTGTATCACATTATTTTTATAAATGTATGTTTTAGTGATGAACGTATAAGGTAGTAAGCTTACAATGTATTTTGTGTTTGTAATTTATGTTTTGTAAAGTTTATTACTGTTGTTTGTCCAAATAAAGTAAAATAAAAGTAAAATAAAATAAAAAATAAAATACAAGTCCCGCAATTGTGTTGTGAAATATCGTATGAAACGCGTGTGCATTGATCATACACACTCGACTCTCTTACTGCCCCGTGAGTAACGTAATTAATAAATAACTAACTAAGCTCACTTGTATCATGCAAATAATGTACTATTTTAACACTTTTCCTAGTGTTTTTTTTCTACGGCAGCTGACCACAGATGAACTCAATGTTTTGTGCTGAAAATATTAGTTAAGACTAAATTACATAGTTCTCTTATTAAGTATCAACAAATTAACACGTGAATCGTATTAAGCGAGGTAAGCTATAAGCTAGGTAATAGAGAGTCTCTACAAATAAACCAACATCCTAACAGTTGCAAGTCAATATATCTATGAAAACATAATGTATGTGAGGAAAAATATCAGTAGCTTTAAAACCAATAGCCGCCACAATGTGCAAACTAGAAATAAACATAAACTTTATTTTCCAATGTTCAGACTCACTAAAGTTAGTAGTTCTTTTATGGGACACTGTATGCGCTTCTACAATAAAATTCCGCACAAAATACAAAACTTAACTGAAGCTCGATACAAAAAAACTTTATCAAAAACAAGCCTTTATTAAAAATGAACTAAAAAGTTTAAAATAAATTAACTCCAATAACAAATATATCTTTTATTTATGAAATTAGGACTGTGATAAAAACGGGAAGATTTAACAATTAAAGTGTGAAGGTTTTAAAGTTAAAAATATATAATTATGTACGGTATGTAATTAATTTGTCGTAGACGAAGAGGCTTAGTTATCGTTAAAGGTTACAATGAACTTATAAAGGGATATATTTGTTATTGGAGTTAATTTATTTTAAACTTTTTAGTTCATTTTTAATAAAAGCTTGTTTTTGAAAAAGTTTTTATTTTTCTTTTAACTTTTTAGTATATTTAAATCGAGATTTACTATGACGTAGTTCGTAGCACGTAGTAGCGTGTTTCCGTTATGTAGTCCGTAGTACGTTCACATAATATGTGCTGCTTTGAGCACTTAAAGTTTATGGATTTTAGGAAGTGGATCAAATTTAACTTGCAAGATTTGATAACAGACAGACAGACAGACAGAAAACGGGACAGGTGAAACTAAATAAAATCTCGTAAAAATGTATAACGCACACTTTGTGCACAAAGGCTTACTATAAAATTAATGACCTTTTACAAGACACCGACATCTGGCATTAAACCAGTTCATTGCACCCTATATATTATGTACTAATAATAAGGCACCTACTTAATGTTTTATTATGCTTACTTGATTATGTTATGACGTTCATTAAGTCTCCATTTTTGTGTAATTATGTATTAAAATCTTTGAACTTGTACTTAGTAACTATGCATGATAGCGTAAAATTTTTTAAAAACCCTAAAATAGACGGCTGTTCAAGAAATGACTGGCACTAACAATGTAAAAATTGGGGAATTTTAGTGAAACCTTAAGGCTTGTGTTTAAACGATCACCAATAAATTCGAAACGACCGCCAGAATTAGTAAACGTTCACAAAATTTTGTTTGGATAAATGATCACCAAACTTCTTTTTATGTTTTGTGTACTTAAGTTTATGTTTTAAGTATTTATTGTTGTTATTACATGTTCAATCTAACACGAAGGATAAAGTGGGCTTCGCTTCGTTCACCCCCTTTTCCATTCACATGCTTAGGTGTGGTTGGATAAATGATCACCAAACTTCTTTTTATGTTTTATGTACTTAATTTTATGTTGTAAGTATTTGTTGTTGTTCTTACATGTTCAATCTAATACGAAGGATAAAGCACTAAATACCGCGGTATTTTGCCCTGATATTTTCTGCAATTTTTGGTGAACCCATTTTGGGTAAGAAAAAAATATTTTGGTGGTCATTTAAATTGTTCTCAACCTTTAAACCGCCGATATCTCGAATTACAGCAAACGTCCACTGATGTCATGTTAGGCTTATTCGATGCAACCAACCGACCAACACCGTTTGCCAAATTAAAAATAACTTAATGAAAAATATTATTAAAGATAGATACAAATTAATGTCATGATAACTTACCGATGCGTCTCAGACAACACAAAACACAATAATGCAAAGCAAACCTAGCAGAGAGATACGGACTAAAAATAAATATACCGTATACAGGCTGACTGATTATAATTGTTTATTGTTTGAAACAAATTTAAAATTGTAATACCCGATTTCCCCAACAGTTAAGGGACACTGTGTAGCGATTGTTTCGGTGGGCGGACTCTTATATTTAGGGGGTCCCCAAGGAGCCTAAATGACCCTTACACTTTGGGCAAATCGAATCAACCGCTAGGTGGCCCCTGAAAGAAATAAAGTGTCCCCTAAAAGATAGGGATCGTTGGTAAAATCGGCCATTAGTGTTTTTTGACTAATTTAATCACAAGAGTCTCCTAGGATTCGTTTAGTCGCCACTTATTTTTCTAATCATTCAGCATTAAACTCGTTGATCGTATCCAGATTCCCTTCAAATTCAAGCAGTCGCTTTAGATGAAGATCTTGTGTAATAATCGCGTTCTGATTGGTCACGTCACTTTGAAGATGGCGAACAGCTTTAAATCAAAACATTAATGGGCCATGCTTAATAAAATACACGTTTTTTTTTGTGAAATTTTAGGATGTTTGCCACCAAACCAGAATATTCGTCGGCTCAACGCGGCTGCAGCGGCGGCGGTGGCGACTGGATTTTGTTTCATGACTCGCTGTGTAGTGAAGTGTTGTACTTTGGTTCAGCACATCCTGAGCATTTAAATTTTATAAAACATTTACATACAGGCACATAAATTTCTTCGAATATTTCGGGTAATGGATGTCTTATTATTATTTTTTATAATTTTTTAAATAATACACCTCATGACGTCACTTGCTCAGTTTTGGAACGGTTGTACTTTAGGCAGGTTGTTTCCGATTAAAAAACTATAATATCTGTATAATTGTTAAAATTTGTGAGCCCCCTTAAATATTTGTTTAATTATGTTTTTTAGTATTTATTGTTATAGCGGCAACAGAAATACATCATCTGTGAAAATTTCAACTGTCTAACTATCACGGTTCATGAGATACAGACGGACAAACGGACAGCGGAGTCTTAGTAATAGGGTCCAGTTTTTACCGTTTGGGTACGGAACCCTAAGTACTACGCCCGTAGAGTAGAGATGCAATGAATAGTGATTTGGCCGAAAACCGAATATTAGGCGGCGCTCTCAGGCGAATGCCGAATATTCGCCCGCCGAATATTCGGCGGGCGATCAAGTGCATTACAAGTACGTTCGTTTAATTCTCGACGCCGCCTTTGAATCCTTTGATTTCACCGACTTGCCTCCTGCCGCATAATTTCAAAGAAACGCCGACACTCGCACGTGCTCGCGCAAAGAAAGCCGAACACACGAACAGGCTATGACAAGACTCGGTGCGGTGCGTGCGGGGTGACGGGGAGGGAGTATTTGTATTCGGAATTTTGGATTTGGCTCATTGGCCGACGGGTCGTGTCACAACGTGCTGTGTTTTATTCTTATGTTATCGCGAAGAAAAGCTCAACCGTCTGTTACCAACAAATGCTGAAAAACTTGTTTTTATTCACCTTAACCTGCCTTTGATTAGTTTTAAGTATTAAAATCTCAACATTAAGACTTTTAAGCTAAAAATATATTGTATTTGTAATAAAGACACATTTTTTCAATTATTATGTTACATAAAATCTCTACCAACCTCAATATAAAGACTAATGATGATGATTCAGATATTCGGTATAGCAGGAAGTATTCGGCCGAATACCGAATACTGAAAAAAGTGGCCGAATAGGCCGAATACCGAATAGTTGCCAAATATTCGGTGCATCTATACCGTAGAGGACAAATGAAGTACATTATGTTTTTACGGATATTTTAGAAAATATTTTTTGATAGGAATAACGGAATTTAGTTAGGAACATAATTATCTCAAAAAGGTTTTCTCAGTTTCATAGCTATCGGGATTGATTTCATAGTTACAGAATAGAGCTACAGTTCTATTCAGCGCAAACGATAAATCGAGTTCAGCAACAGATATAGATACAGTTCCCATCACGTAAAAAGAACGCTGGATCCACACAAAATGTATTGCAGCCATTGAACTACTAAGTATTAATAGCGTATGGAACCGACACCGCGAACCATTTGACGACCCGAATGGCCGAGTCGGCAGTGATGCTGCCTACGAAACCAAGGGTCCCGGGTTCGAGTCCCGGTGGGGGCAAATATTTGGTTGATGAGAACGAATGTTTGTACCCTAGTCATGGTTGTTTATCTATCTAAGTATAATATTTATCTATATAAGTATGTGTATCGTTGTCTAGTATCCAAGATACAGGGAATCCTAGTTTGGGGCTAGATCAATGTGTGTAAATGTTGTCCGAGGTAGTATTATTTCTTTGCGCCATGACCTAACGCCAACCGGCGTTATTCCCTTTCAGGGCTGCCAGATTGTATAATTGGATACAAAAACTGCATAATTAGGTGACTGATTGTATCCTCTTTGTATCCTGGATCCTCATGTATAATTGGATACATAAAACCTATATGTTGTAATCTGATTTCATAGTCGTTGTTTTCTTAGTACAATTCGGACCTGTCGCTACGTTGACGTACACAAATGCTACTACTTTGCTGCTTTAATCTATGGTGATAATTTTTGAGTTGAGTTGTCAGCTGCCGTTGTTGTATGGAATGATTGCGCGTTAAGGATATGCATACCAAATAAGTTAAAAAAAAACGTAGATAAATTCACGTCATTAACAATCAATATTATGTATGTGAAGGATTTTTATGCAGTGTTTGTATACTGACATGTAGTTTTGTATAATTTCAGAAACATGGCTGAATAATTTAAAAATTTCCACCGGCAGCCCTGTTCATAGCGACTGCATGCCGATATTGTGACTGAAAACAGTTCAAAAATGCCTTCTTGGGTCTTACGAACTTGTGAAAATGCGACTAGTACGAAGAAAAAAGATAGTGGCGTGACGTATCATCAGTAAGTAAGCAAAATATCAACTAAAATAATCCAATACTAATTTTGAACATTATTTTCCGCTGTACCCGACTTTTGTATGAAAACCATAGAATATGAAAAGTGAACCGTACAGATAAGACACGTAGGTACTAATGGTGATACGAGAGAGCACTTCACAAATATGTGGGATATGATGAATGTGGTAAATATGGGTAGAGGACTCCTAAACTAACAAAACATGTTTGGAAATATTTTAACACGACTACCACCAAAAATGGAATGTATTGTATTCAGGGTTCAGGTGGGTATTTTTCTTAATTCCACCACAACTTCTTAAAGCCTGAACCGATTTCGAAGTGCGTGGTATCACTAGGATCCAGCATCCTAAGTGGAGAAGGCTATAAATATATACAAGGTGTAAAAATCATTTCTTTTCAGTTAATTTTGAAATTATGGCAGTATAGTTAACGATAACACATAGCTAATGCGAAAACGCAAGTCATCTACATAAACCTTTGTTTAAATCTCGGTTACTATGAATACTTATATCGGTACATTTTGTAATAGACTGCACTCAATCAAATGAAATATTGTAGGTATAAAAGCGGTGTGTAATCTACAGGGACGACACGTCGAGCTCGCGGCAGTCGCACCATCCCCCCGCCCCGCTTGTGATGTAGTTGCGACACGTTTTTGGTTCGAGACAGCGTCTCTATAGTAATGGTAGCTCAATGATTGCAGCCAGCATTCTGCAGCCTTATGGCGTAAGTCGTCTGAGCTATGAACTTCAAATAGACTTTTACGTTTGACACCTTGCACCAGCTTCGTCTGTCAAATTGGTATCACGCAAGTAGCATCATAATGGAGGCCAAACCCAAGCTGATTGAATGAAGCCTAGAAGCCTTCGGTGATACCCCGCAATCGATGAAATTGTATGAGCATGAGATGAACCATAGACACACGCTATGAACTTCAGAGAGTTACGCCATAAGGCTGCTGTTTACATGATAGTACGAGAGCCCACGACCAAAATTTTTTTCCCATAGCAATATGGCCTTAACCGCATCAAATTGATAGATTCGATTATCGTGAAGTCGAAAATACCAGTATCAGAAATTTTTCGCGTAGCGTTTGATCCGGCCGAATTTTCAAAAATGTTAAAAAAAAATACCGGCCCGTATCATAGCAAACATTCTGATTTTTGGATTGTAGTTGGATGATAGCTGTAATATACCGAAAACATGTTTTTCAGAAGTCAGTAGTAGAAGAAGTATTACTTTGAAAAATAAGAAATGGGATTTAAAAAAATCATCATAGCAATCCGTCTGAAAATCTTTTTTACGAGTCGATTTGGACTAGTTGATGCGAAAAAAATATTTTTCAGATAAAAAATTGAACTCATAAAATTTATAGACTGTTATGCCAATGTTAAAAAATTTTGCCGATCGGTAACATAGCAGTCTGTCTGAAAATTGTTGGACGCGATGAAATAACTTGTCCGGATGAAAAATTTTGTGTAGCACCTTCGTTATCAGAAAACTTTTCGATACTCCAAAATCATTAAAAAATCGTATTCAGGCCTATTGGAGCACATTACATGAAAATTAATAAAGAGTTTACCTGAAACCGTAAAATTGAAGGTGAAGAACTTGGATAAATGTCACAAAAGGGAATTGGATAAAGGTGAGAAAAAAAACTGTTTATTTGGCATCATGCACAAAACGTAAATGTGAATTTAATCATTCTCGGACTCGGAATCGTCTTCAAAATCGCTTTCCAGGTTGCTTAAGAGATCTTCGACGTCTTCTCCTGTGAAATAAATATCATTAGTGAAAATAAGTCAAAAATCCAACCCAAACTTCTTTATAAAATTGCAACAGCAAAAGCCACGTTAACTACTTATGCCTGTTGCGGATGCTGATTTGTTGTCCAAAATAACGTCGCTCAAGTCTGGTAGTTGATTGCCGGAGAACCACGAAAACGCGAATCGTTCCTCGTTTTCATACCAACCGGAATGTGCTGGCTTGAGATCGGTTGGACTCTTCGTATGAGCGTTGCTCCATACTTCCGCAATATATTTACTTCACAATAAATGCATTTCTTATTCGGTTTTGCATGGCGGCAGATTGCAGGCGTCGTAATTGGATAAATTAAGTTTTAGAGTTGTTGAAACCCTGTCGTTTTTTACTTTATATGATTTGGTGAAAATGTTCAGGCGAGCTGAATCCACGTTATTATTATTTTTTCGTTGTACAACCTGCACACGAATTCTTCCAAAACGGAGAATACCTTCTCAGTATCAGAAGTATGGCTGCCCAACTCCGCAAAAGCTTCCTGGTAGCTTGTCGAATTTTCCAGCCTTCTTAAGGGTCTTTTTTACCTTTGCGATAGAACGCAGGATTATAATCGCAGCCGGTCATTGCATGGAAAGCTGGTAAAGATTTCGCCAGAGTCGATCCTAATGTCTCGTATAAACGAGAAACATCAATGTAACGGCGGGAATTACCAACGCCAACATCCATCGAAATCTTGACGAGGTTTGTCACAAATTCCATATTTCCGAGCATTATTATTAATATGTCGGTGTCCGAACATCGGATGGTGACTTGGCTCCGTTGATTAATTTGACAGACATGGTAAACGATTTTTGTATCTGCCTCTTCATGTTCTTGGCAAGTAAATTATCGTTAATTGTTTGGTGAACAACGCCATCTTTAACCGAATATCCATAACACGAAGAAAAAATTTGCGATTTTTGCAAGCATGTAAACATACATTTTCAGATCTCCGGTTCTGATACTCTTATTCAGCATGTCATGATAGGACACTAATTGTATGTACATAAATGGTATAAAACTGAGCAGTTAATCCGTGCTTTCCCTGCAAAGTTTGTGCGGTGAAGTTTTCATATTGTTCGAACAATTTGAGAGTTTCTTCGTGTCCTATTGTGGGCGTCGTTGAGCGATGATTTTGAAATTCAAGCAAAAAATCTTCAATTGTTTTGTCGATGATAATTTTTTTAGGGTCGACGAAGGCATCGAAATGCAGTTTTTGTAATGCAAGCGATACAAGAGAATGCAGTCTTTTGCATCGATTATAATTCGTACCCGAAATGAAACCCTTCAATGATCCATTGGCCAAAATTTCACTGTCCACGAGAATAGTCGTAATACCGCAATCCTCAATGAAAGAGCCAATAACTTTGAAGTATGACATTATTATATGAAATCCGCCGAGATGTATGAAAACGTTGTCAAATTTCGGTGCTTCCTGGCATTTAATTCCGAATGCAATCCTTGCAATAGCTAAATGATACGTCACTTGCATGTATTCCGAACTGCATTCTTCAGCTACTTGTTGAGCCATTTTCAAAGTAAGGTGCACTACCGAATTATCTGTAGGTGATGCATTTATAGGGGCCCAATACGATACTTTCTGCAAAGCAGAGGTGTCTTCATTTATTAGGCAATTGAAGCCAGTCCACATAGGGGTGTCGGGAATTTGCAGTTTGTGAGAGAAAAGCCAAGCAAGATCGAGATTTCTCCACGTCTTAAAAACTTCGGGTTGGATTGAGATTTGACTGATACTCGGAGTTGTGAAATCGGAATCAATTTTTGGTTTCTTCGTATAAGGTACGATTTCGTTCGCGTCGAAACATCTTCTTCTTTTTCGAACTCGCGGCGTTTCATCTTTGGGAACAGCTGAATCATTCTCGTCTAGTACATTAACAGTCTCATCAGTTTGTACTGAAGTTTCGGAAGCGGAAACATTTGTATCACTGGGTATGTTTTGATAGATTATTCCAAACAGTGTCATGGAGAGTATCCTTACCAGTGAGAGTATCGACAAACCAATCGAAGTTATCGAAAGCAACTCCAGTACACAAATTATTGACAAGAATTATGTCTTTGGGACATATTTTGTTTTCTTGCGTTGATGAGAATGTCAGCTCAGTTTCAAGTTCTTCGATAACATTATAGCTACAGAAATGACCATATTTGTTAATGAGGTCGATAATTTTTCTGCTGCTAGAAAGGCTTTTTAACGCTATGCCCAGAGTGACATGCTTCGAAGTTTTAATATTTCCGTTTGTAACCGCATAAATAATGTCCTGACCAAGGAAAAACATTTTCAATGCACGCGACGTTTCCTTTAAATCATGCCGAGATTGACTTATGCCTTTACTGTCACCGCAAATGATGCATTCCAATAGATACGACAGCATCTGTGGCACAGAATCGCATTCACCTCGGATGAGATCTTGGACCTTTATATCTTCTGGCAATTTATTCTTTTCCATTTCGATTATCTCTCGTCTGATAATCTGCCCAATGTTATTGTTATTGCTTGTCTCGTTTCCATGTTTTTGAAGAAATCTTGATTGCTGATGACGTGACCCGCGTATGGAGCAATATATTTTTTATTGTCCGAAAAAAATATTTTCATCTTCTCGGAAAACGTCGCTAATAATTTGTTCTCCAAATTACGCGTCGAAAAAAAATCTGGTTTCTCGACGTTGTAGACGTCGCCGTACTGTTCATGCAGGAATTCAATGTATTTCTCTGATATGAAATTATAAAAGAGGCATTCATTGTTGTCAACAACGCGTTCGCGAATAAATATGCAAATTTTATCGTATGACATTGTCGTTTTTTGTGCCAAGATTCTTCCTTTCTTTTCTCCAAATCATTTTTGCAATGCCACTCGAACTTTGATTTGCAATGTTTGTGGTAGAACCAGTTCTACCACAAACATTGCAAATCACAAAGATTTTGGTAGTATAAGCGACATCAAAAATTTCTGAAAACTGTTTTTTTATAATCCCAGCAGCCATACGAAAAGTTAAAGTAAAAAAAAAACGGGTTGCTATGCTACAGGTCGGCTAAATTTTTTAACATTTTTAAAAATGCGCTCAGGCTAAATGCTACGCGTAAACTTTCTGTAAACGAACTTTATCGTCATAAAACAAAAAATTCTATGTTCATTTTCGATATCAGACGTATTGCTGTGATACCGACTGCCTTTTTTTTTGACACAGCAGAAATGGCCTCCCACGCAGTTGCTACGCTTCTCAATGTTATTATCCACCTAGTCGGGTTCAGAATCATATAATTTGACGATTTTATACAGTTTCGACCGTATTGCTAAGATACATGGTTTTGGTCGTGGGCTCTCGTACTATGACGGGACCTGTACATACATACATACATAATAAATAATGGCTGGTATTTAATCGTATATCAAAAATAATGATATGCACAGCAAAAAAGGATTAGCAAAAACACTTTTTATGTTTTAAATATTTAATGAGTACTTAAGTTTATGTTTTAAGTATTTTTTGTTGTTCTTACATGTTGAACCTAACACGTCGTCGGACGAAACGAAATGGAGGCAATATTGCATTTGGGGTTATAGGTTGTATGTGTGTGTGTGTGTAGGTATGTATGTTATTATTTTCCTAGAAAACTACTGGACCGATTTCGATGCGGCTTTTTGCAATAAATGTACAGCAGGTTTTTAGATATGTTTTACGGTTATCGACCACCAGGGGCGCTGCAGCAGCCAGGATGGTTGACGCTTGAGGGTTTCTCAGAAACTGTTTAGCTATTTTCGATGCGGTTGTTTGCATGTTTCATTGTGTCGGTGGTGTTATTTATAGGTATTTGTATATGTTGTTTTTGTTGAATTCCCATAACTTAAGGGTTACATTCTTCAGTCTCAATAAAAAAACATTGTCGAAGAAACATCTGTTCTAAAATGCATAGAAACAGAGAAATGTATTTTTTTTTTGTAATCTATTGAACCTTTTTTTCTGCATTGCAACGAGCCCTTATTTTACAACGATGCCACATCGATCTCATTCATTGATTATGCGGGCGCTCATCAACTTTCACGATGCATACTTCTTTCCAATTGAATTTCCAAACCATTGCGAACTTGGTGCAAGTTACTTAGATGACAAAACTGCATGGTCCATACCATCTCAGCGCACAGAAATTCGACGAGGGGCGATGGATCAAGTCTATCACTCGCCGGCGAATTTCCTTAGACCGAAACCAGTACCCGTTGTAGTCACTTTTTAAAAAAAAAAGTATGGGGGAGTTTCTTGCCGTTTCTTCTTAACCCCGAGACCGAGGCCCACCTTCCGAAACGGTGTAGTCTTTTTTTTTATAAGTATATAAAAAAAAATATATGACTTGTAGTTATAAGTAAGTATAATTTTGACGTTGAATAAGATAATTTATTTATTTATATTCAATAAAAAAATGACTCTGACTCTGACTCTCTTACATTAATTTCAATCCATACTGAGCAGGCGATATAGTCAATAATTACTGCACGCACACATCAACACCAAACCAATACAGCCATAGCTAACAAAAGGACAGTCGGATATCTCATTCACTCCTACGCTACCTGACAGTCTCATTCATCTCTCTACCGCATTTTTTATTAGTCGAGCGAATGCGATGTAAACAAACAAATGCGTTTGTATAGCGCAGGTACAGTCGATTGATTGTATTATTTTCATGGATCCCAATTCCCAGCATCATGGTGATGGTACGGAATATTACCGATTATTATGGTTTCATCCCCAAAGAGTGAAAAGGAGTCTGAAAAGCGGAGTTTTCCTCCAGGAGCGGTTTCCTGGGCGCTGGTTAAGTTAACAAATTGGTTAAACTGATTTCAGCCAATCACGTGCCGCTATTTTGAATATCAGCGGTACGTGATTGGCTCAAATCAGTTTAACCAATTTGTTAACTTATTCAGCGCCCAGGAAACTGGCAGTTAGTAATAGGGTCCATTACTAAGACTCCACTGTCTGTCTGTCTGTCAGCAGGCTGTATCTCATGAACCGTTAGTTAGACAATTGAAATTTTCAGAAATGATGTATTTCTGTTGCCGCTATATCAAAGAATACTAAAAACAGACAAACATACCATTAAAGGGGGGCTCTAATGCAGAAAACATGATTTTTTAAACAATTTTTGCTCCAATATTGATAATGGCAATAGGTAGACAAGGGACTTACTTACCTTGTACACCTTACAAGTTGTTTTGCCAAGTAATGTTTTGGAATCCTTCGTTCTTGCCTCGAACTTGGCCGATTTTTATTCCCACTATTAAATAATCGACATTTAAACATATTAATGTCGATTTTTCAATCGTCAGATAAGGTCTAACGAGAGAATACCGAAAAATATGCCTTTAGTTAAATTAATTATTTTTTATAAAATGAAAAACCTATCTTTACTATAATATTTACATAAACTTGTCTTCTGCCACAATTACTTGTTAGTTGCACCTTATTGTTTAATCACGAGTAAAAAATCTAAAGAACGAACGAAGAAAAAAGAAAGAAAATTTGAATAAAGCATTAACAAGTATTTCGTATCTCGCTCAACTGTACCCGCAGGAGCGGAACCCATGAACAACAAACAAGCAAACCGATCGACCCGGGTTAAGGGTGGGAAGCGATTTTATGGTTTTCATATTAAGAACTATTTTTCAGCGGCGATTTATTATTTTTCGTCTGTTTTTGTTCGGGTGTGAGTTGAAACTGCTTAATGTGTGTGTGTGACTGTGTGTGTGTGACTTGTCGGATCATTTGAGCTATCACAGACACCACAAGTAAGACAAAGGTAGATATATGCGAGTCAGCGCTGTAGCAAGAGAGACACGTGATCTTTTATTAAAAGCGCGGGAATTTCATTTTCATTGATTAGCGAGTTCCGACATTGCGACGTTGCCGGACTTAGTATAAAGACTTGTTATAGCGAGTATTGAAAAAATATTGAATTATTTTGTATGAAAAATGCAAAAAGTAAAAAAATCGAGTAATTAAAAAACAAGTTTTTACACCCTACAGTTATGGGAATTCAACAAAACACCCTGTATACCTTTTAATAGTGATGCATAAATCGTCGTGATCGTGAGGAAACAATACACCTATAGCTACGGCTAAGGGCTAGCCCATTATCACGCAAAATGGAATACTTCCTGCAGAACCACAAGTTAACTACGGAACCCAAAAATGTTAATCTGCTGGTGACTCTGTGATTTTTTTTTATTTATTTATTTATTTATTTGTTCATGTTGTTCAGTATTATAGTTCACCCTGTTATTTTTACTGTTTACAACTGATTCAATATGATAATGATAGATAACCTCTCGCCATTGACACAATAAATAGCTAGGTATATTAGCACAGGGAGTAACGTGTTTATCTAATGTAATTAATGTGTGCTGGTAGGTACCACATATGAATTCACTTGCATGAGCAACTGAGAAACCATGTACAACTAAAAGTACCCTGGTACAAAATGGTCGGTACCCTGGTATCCTGTACCATGCACTAAAGACTAAACAAGAAGTTGCCGATTGTGCCAAGGACCACACACGAAGAAAGTTAAATTCATCAATCTATCCAAAGAGTTCAGCCATTATTAGAACCTCGATGGTTGCTAGTTTGATTGAACCAGCAAAGAGGTAGGTAAAGATTTCTTGGTCTAACCAACGAGGTCAAAACGTGAAAATGTGTAAAGGTAAAAAAAAAACCTACAAAAATATTATTTTCATTGTAATAGTGATGAGTCGTCGCTACCTCTCGATTAAAAAACTATAGTCGGCAAATATATTATGACCAAATTTTTAACACAGTGCCCTCTATCAACTAACCGTAGAACTAACTGCGGTACTCGAATGGTACTCTTTCACAACGCAAGAGCAAAACAGACTCAATCTTCGTGTAGTGACGTAGTCTTCATTCTTGTTCAGAGTTGATAGGTGGCGCTACAATCATTGATAAGTGTTTTCTACTAGCTAGCTGTCACGCCATCAGTAACCTTCGTACGACCTTTATTCGTGCCCTCTCCTTAGTTTGACAGTAGTGTTACTGTGAAGCGGTTCGGGAGTGTCAGTATTTTCTAAATCATTCCGTTTTTAAACGCAGTAAGTACATTTACTTTCAAAATAGCATATCCGTATGATTTTATAACCTGTGATGCTACATATTTATTCTCGTATTGTGATTGTGAATCAATACTTTTTTAAGCGTTATGTGCAGATTATAACATCAGGTTGATAATTTTAACAAGAAATGTGTTACATAAATTACATACTGAATCATCTACTCCTCATCATTCAATAGGGATACATTGCGGCCCATTAGTTTATATTGTGGGCACTAAAATTTCTATAACATTACATCATTGATTGCTTCCTCTGATTATCTCCATTTTCAAGTTCATTCAAAATATGTCATAAACAATTTTATATCGATCTGTAAATATATTAATTTTGGCACTGAGAATCTGAGAAACTGTTAAAAAAAATAAGTTTTTCACATAGGACACACACTTAGTAGGACTTAGGTCTGGTTTTTACCTTAACCCTTTTGCACAATAAATCAAATTTAAAGATACATACCTATATTGTTTTTCAAGTTATAAATAGAGCAATGTCTTCGAGCGCGCATATCGGTGACCTATGAAGGTCACTTTCAAATAGCACGAAAAGAGCCAGTAATAGTGAAATTTTACAACCGAAAATTGCGCTATGTCTAACAGAACTTGATTACATTTATTTTATATTTTTTCGATCTCTAATAAGCAACTTTTAGATTGTCTGTAGATTATTTTTCATTGTAACAAAATAACGATATGACTGTCAAAAATCAAAATCATCATTTAGAGAGATAAAAACGAATAACAAATGACTGATCGATTAAAAAATTGAGTTGATAATAATATTGCCCATCCCTAATACGTCAGTCAACTGTCAAAAATTTCCAGTTGACGTCTATTTCGATTTTTGAAATTGTTTTGTAAACAAAAATCGTATGGCAGGAAGGCTACCAATTTTACGTTTTTAGGTGAGATTTTATTTTTACACCTTTTATTTATACAAAAATGTCGAGTTTACTCTAAATTTTATACAGTGTCTAAATTATTTGTGAAAAATGGGAGCTAAAAAGAAGGGCAAAAAGAAGGGCAAACCAGAATCAGGATGGATGCCAAGTATGGGGACAAAGGGTAATAATATGTTGTGAATTTTGTAAACAAATCGATTCCAGTTCGGTACAAACCTCTATCAGTCAGACAGTATAAGTCTCTCTATATCTTCAAAAACTGTGAAAGTTTTACCTCTACACTCTACAGCCTCATGCTATGTTCTGATATGAATTCACATTAAGCTTAATTCAAAAAATTCCAAAATTCAAAATGTCTTTATTACTGTAGATATTTACATATACTTAGCAATTTTTGCCAATTCTCTACATTGGACCACTGTGGGAGAAGAAGGGCTTAGAAACTCCCACAGATTGATTTTTACCTAACCATAGCCTTAGCTTAGACACATATCACCACTCACCTCCCATGGTATTTCAAGAAATATTATTTCCATTAATAGGTTTTGAATTTTATTACCATGGCATAAGGTTCAAAATCGCGATGCTTCCCGCATAGTCTTGGCAGGTGAGTTGTTAACCACTTAACTGTCCGATGGCACTTCAGTACCAAGCTAATTGTTTATCCGCATAAGCAACCTGTTTTCTCAATTCCGGACATATGGAGTCATAATGGTATTTGACAACCCGAATGGCCGAGTCGGTAGTAACCCTGCCTTCGAAGCCAAGGGTCCCGGGTTCGAGTCCCGGTGGGGGTAAATATTTGTTTGATGAGAATGTATGTTTGTACCCTAGTCATAGTTGTTTATCTATCTAAGTATATAAGGTATTATTATTATTATTATAATGGTCACCTTACCTACCTATAAATATAAAGTACTGACTAGGCAAGCTAGAAAAATGGTTTACGATGTGAACTGTTATATCAAAAAAGAGTCTGTTATATCATTACTGTCAGATGAATAATATTTTTTGTGTTAAAAACTTAATTGTGGTTTAATTGTTACAAATTATTAGTCAGCGGGAAGAAAAGAGTGTGCAGGACTATTACTACAAGTATCTATATTCACTAGGCCCTAGTGACTAGGGGCATTCTATGCTAGGGGGTTATTTATATATAGGTTTCAACCTTGACGTTAACAAATGTTGTCAATAGAGAGTACCTATAGTTTATTTGACACAAAGTCCATTATTTACATCGGCTAATATCCCAATCAACAAAATATCAAACAGAGAAAAAATAGAAGTGAAGAAAGTCCTGAACACTCATTCCTTCACACTAACCCTAAAAACGCACTTCGGAATTATGCCGCGACTGTACACATGCGCAGTAATCCCCGCCAGTTTCTCCGAGAGCTCTTTATTCGTGGTGCCGAGTGTACCACAACTGATTTGTTTGCTATTCAAGTAATCAAGTTTTGACTCGCGTGGACCGTGATCAGTGTTGACGCGTTGCAAGCGGCTCCACAGAAAAAAATATTTCAACGCGTCATTTTCAAACAAAACGTTCGGAGTTTTAGCTTGAGTTGCTGATAAACGTTGCCGCTTATAAGAAAATTACATCAACAAGTGTTATCTGCTGTAAATCAAGAGTTTTCAGTGATTTTAGTGAAAAGTGGGCTAGTGATTTCGAGAATGTGGGCAGTCAACAAAATTGTCACTGACTAGTCTTCTACCTTCGCCAAGTATCGGCAAACGACGGGTCCATTGGTAGCGAATATTCACCCACCCTACTACACCACTCCGTGGCCCAGTGGTTAAGAACCGCGGTCGTCGTCAGACCGTCGTCGTCGTCGTAGGGTTCAATCCTCAACGGAAGCCGTCATTTTTTGTTTTTGGGAAGAATTGTAAATTAACTTTTTCTTTGTTTTTTATGTTTAGTTTTTTTATTTTTGTTGTTAGAGTACATTTTTTTTTTTTTATAACTTGACATTTTATGATAACTTGACTTTATAATATCGCAATGACTTGCTTGACAGCATGATGTTTATATTTTAATGCTTTATATTTGTTATTAAAAATGACATGTGATAATTTTTGGTACTATGGATGTTTCGAGGGCAGTATGTCCTCATTGCCCCCCCGGTTCCTCAAGGGAATTTGTTATTCCGCGTGGTTTAAATGTTCACATTAGCCGTGTACACAGAGATGTCCAGCCTCAACCGTCTCAGGGTGGTGGTGGGCCGGTTGGTGGGGACGTTAATACCCAATCGCCGTCGCTCAATGATTTGTCTTCCTTGAGAAAGGGTGTTAGGGTTCTTAAGCATGTCCCGAAGGGGGCGAGATGCTTGGCGGCAGGGAAGCTGTCGGAGCTCATCGAGAGGTGCGTACAGACTAATGAGACTACAGATTGGTTCGATCTGCTTACATTTTCGTACACTTGTCTCAGAGTCCCATCTTCCGAAGACAGAACCCGGTCCCTTACCTCTAAGGTGAAGGACAATATTACCGCTGGTACTTTGATCGGCCATCTGTCTTCGGATGTCCGTCCGACTAGAAATAGTAATTTTCGACGGCGTGCTTTTTACAAGCACGTTGAGTCCAAGGTTCACGATGGTGACCTGGATGGTGCTGTGCGGATCCTCTTGTCAGACTGCTCTGTGGCAGAGGACAATGAGGAGACCCTAGAGTCGTTACGACTCAAACACCCCTCACCATCCCGTGCCCTTCATTTCCCTCCGGACCCGTGCCTCTCGAGTGAGTTTTTGGCGGTTGAAGCGGCTGACGTTTTGGAGGCAATCAAGTCATTCAATAACGGGTCCGCAGCTGGCCTTGATGGGATCCGTCCCGCGATTCTAAAGGAGTTAACTGCTGCTGGCGCTGGGGATGGCGGTGCAACTCTCCTACGTTCACTGGTCCATCTGACCAACTTTATGCTCAGGGGAATGGTCAACAGAGAAGTATGCCCCTTCCTTTACGGCGCTTCCCTCTGTGCCTTGAGTAAGAAGGACGGAGGTATTCGGCCTATTGCAGTCGGGAGCGTGCTAAGACGTCTGGTGGCCAAACTCGGTTGCAAAGCTGTTAGGTCTGATGCATCGTCTTTACTTCAGCCGCAGCAGTTGGGATTTGGAGCACCCTTGGGTTGCGAGGCCGCAATTCACGCCACCCGGTCGTTTTCGTTCGACCCGGGAAACAATAACAACGTTATTGTAAAGGTTGACCTTCGAAACGCGTTCAATACAGTTGAACGTGACGTCATTTTAAATAAGGTCAATCAATTTGTTCCGTCTCTCTATCCATTTTTGCATCAGTGCTACTCGGGTCCGAGTAATCTGTATTTTGGGGAGAACCTGGTGGAGTCGCAGGTGGGTGCGCAACAGGGTGATCCCTTGGGACCGTTGATATTCAGTTTGGCGATACAAGATGTAGTCAAGTCCGTGAGGTCCCCCTTAAACGTTTGGTACCTGGATGACGGTACTATCGGGGGTCCTCCAGATGTAGTCCTTGCCGACTTGGACGTCCTTATTCGCGGTCTTGAGGACTTGGGCCTTCACCTGAACCCGCAGAAATGTGAGCTATATCCCTGCTCCGGTATTTTGCAACAGGACTTAAAAGCGGAGTTTGAGGCTTTAGTCCCAGGGGCGAAGGTCCTGGACAAAACAGATTTCACCCTGTTGGGGGCGCCTATCTTTGCGGAAGGTGTGCCGGCCGTCTTGCGAGGTAAGATGGAAGCCTTGGTTGGGGCTTTGCCACATTTGAAGGAGCTTTCCGCACATGTGGCCCTCACAATTACGCGGAATTGTTTATCCCAGCCAAGGTTGACTTACTCATTGCGTACGGCCCCGGTTTGGCTAGCCAGAAGGGAGGCAGATTCATACGACGATTCATTGAGACATATTCTGGAGTGTATTTTGAATGTTAAACTGTCTCCCTCTCAGTGGTCTCAGGCTGCACTACCCATCAGGTTCGGTGGTCTCGGCGTTCGTCGCCTACAGGACACGGAGCTCCCCGCTTTCTTGGCATCTTCGCATGGGGTGTTTAAACTTGTCACTCGCATTTTAAACATTAATGGTGACAATTTAAACATTCCGTTTGCGGCCGAGGCCTTGCGGCTGTGGCGTGTCCGTTGCCCGGGGAGAGATGAGCCAGAAAAGCCAGGCGTTCAGCGAGCCTGGGATGAGGAGATTTGCAAGGCTTCCCTTGACGGTTTGGTGGAGCAAAGCACAGGTGCCGAACTTGCTCGCCTCCGTGCAGCTTCCCAACCAGAGTCAGGCGCCTGGCTACATGCGTTGCCATCTCCGCAGTTGGGCACCTTTTTAGATGACAACTCCCTGCGTGTGGCCGTGGCGCTTCGTTTAGGCTGTGATATATGCGAACCACATCGCTGTGTTTGCGGTGCCGCAGTAGATTCGCTGGGGCGTCACGGGCTGCATTGTGTTCGGAGTGCAGGCAGACTCTCTCGCCATCACTCTATTAACGACATCGTCCGGAGGGCTCTCGTCTCTGCTAACATTCCGGCGGTTCTTGAACCTCCTGGTTTGTGTCGCAGCGACGGAAAGCGTCCGGATGGTTTGACGTTAGTCCCGTGGGAGAGGGGTCGCTGTCTTCTATGGGATGCGACCTGTGTGTGCACGTTTGCCCCATCCCACATCGGCTCAACTGTGGTAACTCCGGGTGCTGCTGCTGAGTTTGCGGCACGGCAGAAGTGCACTAAATACGCGCAGTTAATGGGTAGTTATCTGTTCGTTCCTTTGGCCGTCGAGACCACTGGGGTATGGGGTTCGCAGGGTAGGGCCTTTGTCAGGGACATTGGGCGTCGCTTGAGGGACCGAGGTTTTGACAACCGCTCCGGGGCTTTCATGGTCCAGAGAATCTCAATCGCTGTGCAGCGCGGGAACGCCGCCAGCGTGATGGGCACCTTTGGGCCGGGAGATTCTTGGGGCGGTCTGTTTGTCTAATTGTTTTATCCGTGTTGTATTTTATATGACGAAACTCTGGTAAAATTTGACATTTTATTTTACTGTTAGAATTAGTTTTATTGTTTGTAATTTTTTATTGTAATTTAATGTAATTTTAATTATAATTTTATATTGTAATCTATTGTAATTGACATATTATTATGAACTTATGAACTAATTTTGTATAATTTAATCCAATTTGAATTAGTGTTTGAATTTAATCCATTTTTGTAATTAGCACATAATGTATATTGTACCTTATGACTAAATTCTGAATGCTTAGGCCCTATCAAATGTTAAAAAATAAAGTATTTTAGTAACAGAATGATCCCCTTGATATATTAAATACCTTTACTTCATTACTTACATCAAGGAAAACAATCTTTCTGCAATATGTTCTTATCTTGTTTTGCTAGACATTTGGCAATTAAAATTGTTTTGAATTAGTTAAGTACCTAGTTAGGGGATTATTTGTGTTAGGTAAACAAAACTTTAATGATTGTTAATTACCTACACAGAATTCTTACTGATTGGTGAACAAAAAAACAGAAGATGTGTTTCTAAGAAATTGTTCGAAAACTGTATGAGATACAAAAACGAGTGAAAGGTTGGTGATTGGTTCACACTCATGCGACAATTGGCCAGCCGTGATTGGTTGTTCTATAGACATAGTGAAAATGGCCTTTGGGGCTGCTGTCATGTTAAACTCTACCTGTTTCAGCTTTCGTGGGGTCATTTTTCACAACCTTTTTACTGTTACTAATCATCTTAATAACTTAATAACCGATATGGTCCATTGACATTGACCATCATTTATAGTCAATGCCAATATTCTAAACAGCTGTAAAAGTTGTTGATACCATAACCTATCAGGAGTTCAGGACCATGCCATACAGTCAGGTAACTCATTGACTTTCAATAAGATAATAATATGTTACAATATAACTGTATATAACTATTTAGGTATTATGTTTAATATGTATGCATCTTATCTTCAATTATTCAACAACCCACATATCTATCCTGTGAACAATAGACTTAGTGAGAGATTATTGAGTGATTATTATTGTTTAAAAATATGATAATCTATATTTTATATACTTTTCTTTTAGTAAGGCGAACCCAACTTTCAATGTCTGAATACATCACAGGAAAGTCGTAGGGACTAATAGCAATTTGGTAAGGGTATTAAAACGACCAAATAAAAAACTAATTGAGCGTTCATAAGCAGTAAATTTTGCTTTTTATGGTCATCCATAAAAAGCAAATTTTACTGAAATGAGCGAAAAAAAACTTAGTTGCCTGACAAAATTACTGAATGCTTTATCCACCACTTATTGAATGCCTGGGTGAAGTTTGTGGGTGAAGCCCCCTTCATGTTAGGTTGAACATGTAAGAACAACAAAATTCATCACTCGTTTTGCATTTCATGTTACTTTAATGTTTTCAAGTTCCTGATAGTCAAAGTTAGATTTCTAGTCAAGTAATTCAATAATTTTGTCAGACGAAGCCAGTATTTCTAGTCACGCTCATTTTTGTCACTATTCAGTCATTCAGTCCATAGTAATAAAGAGATTTGAACTTTGAACCTTGTACATGGTATGTATAAATTATTAAAAAGAGATCTAAAAATCAAACTGTAGGAGTTTCTTTTCCTTGTTCTCCCAGTGGTCCCATGTAGAGAAGCGGCAAAATCTGTAACACAGTTTTTTTTTATTTGATGTCTATGTAGGTATTTCTGAAACATAGGCAATTTTTTTATAAAGTTGTGTTTTAAATTTAGACCATTATTATTTTCTAAATTGGCAAGACAAACACTTCAATAAAAATCCAACAGATTTTTATACTGTACTAATTAATAAATGTCACAGGTTAAATGGCGCAAGAATGAACGAACACTTTGAATATAGGGATATCAATTTAATTTGAAATCATATTGGAGAAGGATTAATAATATTAATTTAGTCATTCAATTTAAAATCAAATCATTAAAATTTACTTGCTGATACACATAATACAGAAATGAAAAATTATTACTAAGTTAACCTCATAAAACCCCAGCTTATTGCAGCAAATTATAACCATAGATAGAAGAAGTCTCGGGTGCGTATCCCTGCCGGGGGGAAGAAGGGAATAGTCAATTGCAGGTCGGATTCGCATAGGACGGGTTCCGTACTATCGGACAAGAAAACTTAACCTCTAAAAATAATGAAAAAAAAAAGCAAAAAGAGAATTATATTATGCTCAAACGTGGATTCGAACCCAGAACCCTAAGATTGCGAAACCTGTATCAAACCAATTGCGCCACCACAACCATGATTGTTTGTTATGATGGCTGGCGATAAAACACTCCTTTTGTATGAGGAACTCCTTTAATTTATAAAATCTCGTGTACCTAGTTCATTGCTGTGGCGACAACAGAAATACACATTTTGTGAAAATTTCAACTCTAGCTGTTTCGGTTCGCCGGGTACGGAACCCTAAAAATAACCCATGTTTATATGTTTGTGACATTACCGTTTTTGGTTCCCATGACTCGGTATCATAGTTTGGGGTTATAGAAGCAATGTAAGGGCTTATGAAATTTTATGTTTGCATAATGTTTCAAACATTTGTCCTCCAGGTACAATGAGCACCTACTTCGACTACCCGACCCCCGAGCTGCAGGAGGAGCTGAAGAAGATTGCGCAGGCGATCGTCGCTCCGGGCAAGGGTATCCTCGCCGCAGATGAGTCCACAGGTAACCTCTAGTTAGAGTAAAACCAAGTCGCGTAGAGAGCAATTCAGAGATAACTTGCCCCTTCGCCATTAAGTTGGTAGCAATGGAACCAGGGTTGCTAGCTTCAAAATAATGTGTTACCTAAAAGTTAGGGGAAAATATCTTATCTGTGACTGAAATAGAATATAGATGTAGTAGAAGTCGATTGTTACCAAAAATGACCACGACAAAATGAAGGCTGAATATGATCATCACTTAATTGAAACCAATATTTAATTTATCACAATAAAAATCCAATGTAGATCTAACTATGTCATCATCGCTAGAAAGACGAAGAATATTCGTCACCAGTGTCTCCGACTTCTTTGATAAAATGTTCCATCTCATTTCCCAATTCCCCATCCCCTCCTATCTCGAAGGATATTATATAGGTATATATATAGTAGGTACATAAAAACTGTTGCATTCAACAAGACTGCTTATGCCCACGTGTACAACGTATCAAGACTGCTTATGCCCACGTGTACAACGTATCAAGACCATACAATATCTTGGTATTGTGCTAGATGAAACGTTATCCTTTAAAAATCATATCAACATGATGTCAAGCCAAAGTAAGAAAACCGGTCAAGTGCGAGTCTAAATCGCGCACGAAGGGTTCCGTTCCACCGTTCAATGGAAGCGATGGTTTGGAGTGAATAGTTTGGATTTTACACAGCAAAATATTGTTTACAAAGTTATTGGTGCGGTTACTTTCACACTCCATGTACGTAACCAGGTGCATCCATAAGTTTGTATGTGGTATTGAAAGAATTGTTGTATGGGGGCCCCCTTAAATATTTCTTTTATCCTGTTTTTTAGTATTTGTTGTTATAGCGGCAACATAAATACATAATCTGTGAAAATTTCAACTCTCTAGCTAGCTAGGTTCTTGAGATACAGCCTGGTGACAGACGGACGGACGGACGGACGGACGGACAGCGGAGTCTTAGTAATAGGGTCCCGTTTGGAACCCTTCGGGTACGGAACCCCTAAAACCATCCACATTATGAAGGCTTTGAGGCACAGTGCAGAAATATCGTTACTCAAATCTATATCTACTATATTCATAACGTCTACAATAAAAGAAACAAAAATTAAAGTAAGAAAATACCTCACTAGCTTAAATTATGATGAAACTGAAAATATTTCAAAATTGACCAGTATGTTTAACTAATAAAATAAATACGAATAATTAATAAACATACAAACTTTAAATGCGCTATTAACCACATATTTTATATTAAAATTGTTAATCTTTTGTCAACATATGAACCTAATTTTTACAATTTTAGAATTATTTTATGTATTAAAACTTGTTTAAGTACACATTAATTAATTTTATCTACTCACGTATCATACTGCGTCCAAAAACTACACGTTACGACCAGCATAATGATAAACTTCTTGGTAAAAACATGTAGTATGTATATTATCATAGAAGTAGATAGTGGTAGAAAACATACAATTTTGAAACAATTCCTGGATATTTGCACTGACATACTTGATTTTCGGCCTTACTAATAAAATAAGTTATTACAAAACAACTGACATAAACAATTAAACAAACAAACCGCCCCAAGAATCTCCCGGCCCAAAGGTGCCCATTACACTGGCAGCGTTCCCGCGCTGCACAGCGAGTGAGATTCTCTGGACCAGGAAAGCCCCAGAGCGGTAAAAACTAATTTCTTATCTGAATATTGATACATTATGTAGCAGTCACATAAACTATTATTAAAGTCGTACCTCACACACACTAACTCTAGCACGTAATGAAATTAATCAATGCAACACAATTCTCAATGTTCTGCTTACGATCGATATGTTAATGGCACTCGATTTGTGACGGTTTCCGCGATACATGTTAGCCTAGTGCGGAGATCGCAGTGACTATATTAAAATTTATCTAAGTACCCACACAATCGTAATCTATTTTGGCAAAATAGACCTATTTGTATTTGTAAAAAAAAAACTTCACCCAGTATTAATTTTCCAATTTCTAAACTTTTTTTTATACTTTTCGATGTCAAAATTTTGCAGCACTTTCAGATTTCGCTTTCTCATATAGTTTCTCACTTCTGCATACTGACCCATTTGGATTGATCACCCTGTATACCCGCTTTTTGAAATTGAAAGTTGTGGGGAATTGTGATCTGAGTCTGGCAACCGGACATTGTTCTACCACATTTTTTTACAATTAACGCTGAAGGGCCAAATTATCTGAAATGATCTAAACTATATACTGTCTACTCCACCAAGCCAACTAGACGTCTGTTAGTTATCTCCCGTCTCATGTCATACCTACATGAAAAAAAAATGTTTCAAAGCGTGGCTTATACTCGTAGTATTTAATTACCAAAAGCGCAGACGAGCATCGCTCCCGGCAAGCGAGTCAGCTGTGGCCTTCCTGGCATTTAAAGATTTATTGACATTTACGGGTCACATGTACAGTACAGTCTTAAGACCAAAACATGTGAGCTTAACACTTAACAGTGACATGTTACAGATATATAGAAGAGATTACTTAAAATAAACAAGCAGATAAAAAAACAGACACAGCATACCTTATAAATTATTACATAACCCACACACGACTTTTTAAAAACAAGTAAACATTTTTAAAAAACATCCAGAGCGGCATACTAAAAACATCTAGTTCTGAGTGCTGAGCAACACAGGCATTGAGTAGAGTCAGTGCCTAAAAAGTAGGCGCGTGACGTGACGAGTGTGCTGTGTACGAACAACACCCGTGACGAAGAGCGGCCGCGATCGTAACATCGCGTACCGAGTCGGCGCGTTAAGGCGCTACCTCGTCTGTGCAAAGGTCCCCGTTACTCCAGGCGGAAAGACCCGCAGTGTGAGAGGGACGGAATCGGGAAAAAATTAAAAAACGTAGCGCTAAACCACAGAAAAAATAAACTACGATATTTTGTTAAAAAAACCAGGCGATTTTGCGAATACTTAATATCTACATTTTGAACGCAGTTCCACAATGAAAATAGTTAGGATCCACACCAAGGTAGATAACCCGGCGGCACTGCAAAGTGTTGCACTTAAGGTGATACGAAAAAAATGGGGGTTTTTTCGAACCCATTAACTCCACCATGAAGTCATCTACAGATTATATTTTTGGGTTAACGTTTATTGAGTATTTGATTAAGATTCTCATTAAAGGAAAACGCGATTGGGTGAAATTTTCTCGATAGAATTTAATTACTAAAACACCTCTAAATTATTTATTTTTTCCTGTTACTCTGAAATCCTAACTAATTTCGTTGTGGAACTAAGTTCAAAATGTAGATATTATGTATTCGTAAACTCTCATTAACAAACTTTTTAACAAAATAGCGTAGTTTATTTTTAAACATTTTTTCTGTGGTTTAGCGCTACGTTATTACATTTTTTCCCGATTCCGTCCCTCTCACACTGCGGGTCTTTCCGCCTGGAGTAACGGGGACTTTGCACGGACGAGGTATCGCCTTAAATGTTTTACCCCCGCAAAATGCTGGCGCGTCAGTTCCATTCTTTTTTTAAACATGGCTCTTATTTCTCAATACATAATCTTCATGACAGTTCACACGCCTTGACCTTACGGGCATTAGCATTGTGCGGGGTCATACAATTTACGCAAACAAAGCAAGTAATGTGCTCATTATTTTTACAACCTTCTTTGAGCAAAGTCGACATTGCCGCGCTACTTGGAGGAGCCAGAAAAGGTGCCGGCAATTTCCTGTAAAAATCCACTACTGTCGTGTTTTAGCGACTGGCAAAGTCCTGTCAAAATTCATGATTTTCTAGCTTTGTTTAAAAAATGGTAAAAAAGGTAGTGCAAAAAGGCTTTATCAGAATTTGGTTATGTGACAAAAAAAAAGAGCGGGAGATCTTCTTGCCACTCTCAATTTTCTTTCCAATATTTTGTTGTGTGCCAAAACAATTGTAGTATTAAATTTTAGTAACTGCACATTTACAAATTGTCATTTTTATTATATAAATGATTACTATGTATAATAAGCTGGTTTTATTTAATTACTCGCATTATTTGAGTAAAGTACTTTACAAGCCTTGTTCTATAATGACTGCGTTGCTGGTCGCACTGTTGGTGGCCGAAAGCGCAGCACAGCGCAGCTCAAGGCCTACACAGCGCGATCACCATTGCAGCCTTATAAAATGTCCATCAAAGGCTGCAATGGTGATCGCGCTGTGTAGGCCTTGAGCTGCGCTGTGCTGCGCTTTCGGCCACCAACAGTGCGACCAGCAACGCAGTCATTACAGACCGCGACCGTAATGTACTAATAAAAATCGTTTTGATCACGTGTTTTTATAGCTAAGTTTGGTATTTGGTGTGTTATCGTGAAGTCTGTATAGCAGTAGAAAGTAGATGGCATTCACTCTGGTAGTTTCTTTAAACCACGTCACGATCAATGCCCTTCGGATTCAAGTCAATAAACTTGCTGTATCTGAAAGCGGGAAGTGGGAAAGCCGGCTTCACAGGTTCACAATCTACAGACTACTGCCGCGTAATAAATATGGTTAAATATATGGATATTTTGTTTTTTTTTGTTTTTTGTTGTGGATGCCTGTTTTGTTTCACCAGTAAACACCTTAATAAGTATCTCGTTCATTGCCAATGAGTGGCAAGTACTGAGGCACGACTTTTAATAACAATCGTAGGTAACTACAGACTTCGTTTTGAATACATAACGGCATGTCATGAGGACTGACGCAAATATAATCTAGCTATACACTTCAAAATAAACCGTGATAGCTTTTCCATATTGTTCCCGATCAACAAACGTGAAAGTTATATGAGCATGTTGATGACTTCATCCCAATTCTTGAGCTGATGCCAAGTGTCACAATCCAGGCGTATTCTGGACTAGCTCGTGCAATACCTGACCTTGATGTAACCCAACATACACCTTGAAATAACATCATCATCATCAGAAACCGTTAAGGCAGAAGTATGCAACTGATAAATTCTTTGTTCGTTAGTAATCTATCTTATGTGTTTTAAGGATGTTCTAATTTTAGCGGTAGTGGAAATAATCGTGAAGAATCCTTCAATCTCCTTAGCTGCGGCGGTGCGCTAGCCCCCTGTCATGCAAAATGGAGGGGTGAACAACTGGCTAAACGTCGGCAGAGCTGTGCCTCTGGCAACCCGTATGAGAAAAGGGGTGACGATATGTTTGTGTTTGTTCCCCAGGTACAATGGGCAAGCGTCTGCAGGACATCGGTGTCGAGAACACCGAGGAGAACAGGCGCAAGTACCGGCAGCTCCTCTTCAGCGCTGACCCGGTAAGTTGGACTACTTCTTCTTTCAGGGGGCTAAAGTGCCTGCTTGCCACTTGAGCGGTCCCAACTCCTGCAAAAGCTGGAGCAGGAGGTTGGGCAAGGAGTTGGAATTCAAGTGCATCTGATGGCTGGGGGGGGGGAATTGCCTGATTAATGAACAAGTAACAAAATCACATTTACATACAGGCACATACATTGCTTCTGGCCCCACAATAGGATATCCTGTGTTGTGAGAACCAGAAACAGCGACGTCACACACATATAAACATCCAAGACCTGGGTTTTTATTTCTTTCCCCCAGCCGGGGATCGAACCCGGGACCTCTCGCATGGTAGGCAGAGCCACAACCGCTGCGCCACAGAAGTCGTCATAACATAATTATATTGCCAAACGATCTGTCGGCAGAACCGAAGACGCGGATTGTACAGGACTGAATTGAGTATGTGCGACAGCAATAATTGAGCAAAACACTCAATTATCAAATACTGCACAACGAAAAGGGAGACTTAGCATTGGGACCACCTCTGTAGAAGACCTTCCAATCAAAACAAGAATCATCAAAATAGATTCATAATTGACTCGCGTAACAAACATACAAAAAGACAGTCGAATTGAGAACCTCCCCCTTTTTGAAGTCTGTTGAAAATCACTCACCAGGCGATTTGTGTATTTCCTACCCCGTATGGTTAAAGGCATGATGCTACATCATTATATCTCCATTCCTCCAGGCTCTCTCGGAAAACATCTCCGGAGTGATTCTCTTCCACGAGACCCTCTACCAGAAGGCTGACGACGGTTCCCCCCTAGTCTCCTTGCTGGAGAAGCGCGGCATCATCTGCGGCATCAAGGTCGACAGTGGCGTGGTGCCGCTGTTCGGTTCTGAGGATGAGTGCACTACCCAGGGTGAGTGTCCTACAGGGGATAATCCGCTTTATGGTTTTACTCACAGAAAACCTACTTCGCTTGAAAAAATTGACACGATTGGTTCGCATACATATTGGCGGTGCTTGCAGTCTACCTCTAAGTAAGGTCTGAGGTCTCACTACATCATTAGTTAGAGCACGGAAACTTGACAAATACGAAGCCATTTTGGTACTTTATCTTCAAAGAAGAGTATGGATATCTGTTCTTAGACCTATATTCATTCTATCTAAGCTAGGAGCTGCAGGATCACAAGAGAGAACCCGTATTGCCTGCCTGGCTGCAATCTTAAGGTCTTGTAATTATGGCATTTCTCTTAGTTTAAATGTCAGAATAAGTAAAGTATCTCATTAGCTCCCCGTTGACTGCTTGTCGCAAGTAGCCCTTAATAGATATGAACTTAGAACAGTAATTTCTGTTGTTATCGTTGTTTTTAACAACCTATCAGCGACATGTCATGTTTATCGTACAATAAAACAAGCGACATAGACGTTCGTGGACTTGTAAACTTAGTCCGGCGGGCCTGTGCTATTTATCTGTTCATTGATAACGGCGACAATATTCTTGCGTCATAATATATTTGATCAAGACTTGACTTTGAAGCGAATAGGATAATGTTTTGCATAATATGCTTTTCATATGAGCCGGCTATACGTTTATTTATCTAGCTGTGAAGCAGCTGGGGTCCTGTTGCCTGACAACAGAAGCATTGCATCTGATGTGTTTTGAAATTAATATGTTAATATTTGAAAAACGTATACTCAGTTGTTGTTGATATTTGTACCCTTGATAATATTGAACAAACGCGTTGAAAGTATTTCGGATAACAGTTGCATCATTTGCCTATTTTTATAACGATAAAGATGCTATTTAAAACATAGCAATCAGCTGGATCTTGTTAATATTTTTAATTATCACAGTGACTCAACAAAATACAATTAATTATCTTTGTTATAAATTCAAGGCTCACGGTTATAAAATTACCACTTAGCTAGTATACTAGGATACTTTGTGATTTTTTGGCGGATAGTTAAGGTTAATCCTGAAAGTTTCAGGTTGAGGAACTCAATAGTTTTTCAGATATAATTTTTTGGAAATCTGTAAAATTTGTGTTCATTTGTAGTAACGAAACGCCAAAATAACCTCAAAATACGTTACGTTCCGTTGTACGCTTAATTGGAAAATGAGAATTCTAAGAAGAAATCGTGGATTATATCGAATTATATTAAAATAAAGTCTAGAGATGAGACATAGTGCTTTTTACGACTATTGTAAGGCAATAAAATTTAAAATATTGATAATATTTTCACGTCAAAGGAATGTTTTTGGATTTGGGCTTATTACAGCGTGTAGCCTACTGATGAAATTTTAGACATACATAGTGATATTATTTTTTTGTATCGGAACGTACCCATTCATGACGTTTACAATTTAGCTTACAAGCATTAAAAACCCTACACCCCCTCTCTCCCCGCAAGATGAAAGTCAAGTTCTAAAGTCCTTCCTCAATAATTTGCAGAAAACACAAAAAAAAAACTAGTGTCGCCTTTTCGCATACGAGGTGGCAGAGGCGCATTTGAAGCCAAGTTTCGCCAGTAATTTTTCGAGACAGGGTCCCTGCCCATCGCCGAAACTATGGAGATATTACCGTCTCCTACCATAAGAACGTCTCTATGATATCGTAAGCCCACGTACTATCATTCATTTCCCTACCAGGTCTGGACAACCTAGCCCAGCGCTGCGCCCAGTACAAGAAGGACGGCTGCCACTTCGCCAAGTGGCGTTGCGTGCTCAAGATCGGTCGCAACACGCCCTCCTACCAGGCCATCCTGGAGAACGCCAACGTACTAGCCCGCTACGCCTCCATCTGCCAGAGCCAGCGCATCGTGCCCATTGTGGAACCCGAAATCTTGCCCGATGGTGAGCAAAAACCAGCGTTATCATAGTATCTAATAGTAAAGTATCAAGGTCGGCCGCAACAAACCATCCTACCGGGACATTCTTTCAAGGGTCAGTGCATTCTCTACTTTCTTTCAAGGGTCAGTGCATTCTCTACTACAATAAGATACCTCTGGAGATTTTGAAATTGCCATTTGAGCAATTTAAAAAGCATGTTAAAGCGACTTTGTCGAAAAAGGGATATTACAATGTTCAAGATTACTTAAATGACAGGACTGTATGGGGTTAATCTGGCTCAACACAGACCTTGCTGTTAATAATTTTGTAATTATTTATTCCTGCTTATTATTCATAACAATTAAATTTTTTCATATTTGTATTAGTTAAGCACAACCTATTTTTAAAAGAGATCTAAAAATAAATCTGTGGGAGTTTCTACGCCCTTCTTCTCCCACAGTGGTCCAATGTAGAGAAGAGGCAAAAAATGACGTTTGCTAAGTATATGTAAATATCTACAGTAATAAAGTACTTTGACTATTGACATCTTGGAGAACGCTCAAGTGCTAGCCCGTCATGCGGCGCTCCATCAAAGCCCGTGGATCGTTCCCATGGTTGAGCCTGATATCCTGCCCGATGGTAAGAGAATCGACGAACTTTTCATTGATCTTCATCTAAATAACGTAAAAGATGACTTTTTTTACGTAAGATTTTATTTTTTATTTAGATTGCGTTTCGTGTTACGCAAATTCCATGATTAAAAGGTTCAACTATTCAAATCAAGATGGCTGCCACTTTGATCAGATGCTAACTAAATGTATGGTTAGAAAGATGCCATCATTAAGTCTTAACTATTTATACGATTCACATCGTTATTGTAATTATGACGGAAATTGAAAATACATCCAAAGAAAACATTCACTTGATGGATTTTTTAAACTCGTCTTAAACTGAACCTACAACCCCATTGCAGGTGAGCACGACCTGGACCGCACACAGAAGGTGACGGAGGTGGTCCTGGCCGCCGTGTACAAGGCGCTCAGCGATCACCACGTCTACCTCGAGGGCACGCTGCTGAAGCCTAACATGGTGAGTTTTGTAACAATCACGCGGTACGCGATTTTCCCTCCCTCTCGCCCTCGACGCATTAGGACAGTGAGCGGGCGCTATGACGTCATCGGAGCTTGTTTAAAGACAAAAATGTATGGTATTTGATGTATATTTTGAAGATGAACTTTTTTTTTTTTTGTTGGAGGGGAAAAAAATGGAATTACCCATGCCCAGGAGTCGGACCTCCCTGCTATGTCCGGGTCCCCACATATTGAGCGGGCATCAGCTCGTGTGCTATACGGACTACAAACAACCCCTTTGTGTTTACAGTTGTCTTATTAAGAATTAACTGTGAGCCATGGGTATTTTGAAGTTGAACTGTTTTTTTTTTTTGTAGGAACGTGATTAGTGCCCTTTTGTACCCAAGGCTAAATACTTATTCATAGGAGCAGGCGGTAAACAACGCTTATGGGTTTATATCTGGGAGTTTTGAAAATTGCTGATTTCATTGTCCTTGGTATACTCTTTCCGAATATAAAATGAGCCCGAAAGGTGATTGAACGCCCCGAAGGTCAAAAACTGTTCTTCGGTGTCGTTTTCTTCAAAATGGCGGTGCGAACGGCAAAGATACGAGGTAGTAGAATCTGAAAGAGCTCATCAAAATCTTTGAAAATCACCTATTTTAAAAACTCCAGGAAATCTTTTCTTTAAACCCCTTGTTTTCGCAACAAATTACTGGACTATATTGGCTGTTAATCCCTTAGCTGGTGGCCACATACCCGCCAGCTTATTGCTTGGTCCAAAACCACTGAAAATTCTGCAAGCCCAAGCCAGCTAAGGGGAGTATTTCGCGGAACGTTGCTGTGCGATGATTATGTTCCTGCAGTTGTGTGTGGTTAACAATTAGAAATACGTACCTCTGATATTTATGAATTGCAATACTGACACTCCACTACAACGCATCATCCACTGCTTGTCAGGTAACCCCGGGCCAGCTGTGCAAGAAGTCATACACTCCAATGGATGTCGCGCGAGCGACTTGCACCGCGCTTGTAAGGACCGTGCCCGCTGCCGTCCCCGGTACGTTGCTGTCTCTTTTACTCATGTATCAAGCCTATATATACATCTCTCTTTCTCTCTTGGTCCCCGATATGTTGCTATCTTTTTGAGTCGTCTATTCATCGCAGTTAGTTGGTTAAATCAGGCACTTAACTAACACCGACGTTTAACGAAGTCGTTAAAGTTCCGTCAGACAAGTGAGTGAACGAAACGTTTAACGAGTTGCCTAAACTTTCCTAGGCAACAAGACATTTACAATATAAATAATAACACTTAAGTACACATCAAAAATATTGTATGTGTACTTAAGTTTGTTTTAAGTATTTTTTGTTGTTCTTACATGTTCAAGCTAACACGAAAGATAAAGGGGCTTCGCTTCGCTCATCCCCTTTACCCTTCACCTAAGCTACCGCAATGTTTTGCCCTGATATAAGCTGTGCAAATCAGCAGTGAAAAGATAGACTGAAAGTAGTCAGCTGTTGTCGTGACGCCATCTTGTTTTACATTATTTAACCAACGCCGGCTTTCGGTAAGACAGATCGTTAAACGTTTTCGACGATGCTTTATTTAAATCAAAATGCTAGTGACTTGGTTAAAAATCGGTCTTTAACTAAAGGTGTGTTAGTTAAGTGTCTGATTTAACCAACTAACTGCGACATATACATCACTTTCTGTCGGTCGACGGCACGATGCTAACTAAGCCTAGTAAGCAAATATTTTGATAGATGCGTTCTAATTAAATTGAATTATTCAAAGATTATTTTAAGAAGTATTTCATAACTAAAATAATGCTCATTGGTAACAAACATTTATTTTGGATAGGCGTCAACAATTTATAGGTACTGTCGTTCGCTTTGGAATCGCAAAATGCTGTTACGAAAGCGAAATTGACATGACTGATTACCAAAGTCAAGTACAACTTGACTAATGCCCAAAAGCATAAAAAAAACATTTCATCATATTGTGAAAAATTGTAGAAAATAACTGGACCAAAATGATAGTTGGATTCGACCGAGCTTAATACTCCTATAGTGTTGTAAAAATCGATGCAGTAAAATCGAAGAAATATCGATTCGATGGGAAAAAATCGATTGGTTTAAAAAGGTTGTTTTTTAGGGTTCCGTACCCAAAGGGTAAAACGGGAACCCTATTACTTAGACTCCTCTGTCCGTCCGTCCGTCCGTCTGTCACCAGACTGTATCTCATGAACCGTGATAGTTAGGTAGATGAACTTTTCAGAGATGATGCATTTCTGTTGTCCTATAACAACAAATCCAAAAAAAAACAAAAAAAAAATATTTAAGGGGGCTCCCATACTACATTTCTTTTAATACCACATACACACTTATAAATGCAACTGGTTACGTCCATGGAGTGTGAAAGTAGCGGCACCAATAACTTTGTAAACAACATTTTGCTATGTAGCCGACGGAGACTACAAAAAAAAACTACCATAAAGCGGCAACCCACAAACTGTCATTTTGGTGCAGTTATTTAGATTTCATGGTATAATTTCGTTTACTGGCAACATCATCTTCAAATTACAAATGTCAAACAACTCCAATAGCGGATCCAATAGATCAAAACATTATCATTATCTCAAACTTCATTCATCCCGCCTTCCAGGCATCACATTCCTCTCCGGCGGCCAGTCCGAAGAGGAGGCGTCAGTCCACCTGAACGCCATCAACGCGGTCGAGGGTCTGAAGCGGCCCTGGGCGCTGACCTTCAGCTATGGTCGCGCCCTGCAAGCCTCGGTCCTCAGGGCCTGGGCGGGCAAGCCCGAGAATGTCTTGGCTGGACAGTTGGAGCTGATAAAGCGTGCTAAGGTAACAGAACTGTCAATAAATCTTCAATTATAGGTGGTAAGCAGGAGGTCGAGGGTCTGAAGCGGCCCTGGTCACTGCCTTTCAGCTACGGACGCGCCCTGCAAGCCTCGGTCCATTTGGAGCTGATTAAGCGTGCTAAGGTAACAGAACTGTCAATAAATCTTCAATTATAGGTGGTATGCAGGAGGTCGAGGGTCTGAAGCGGCCCTGGTCACTGCCTTTCAGCTATGGACGCGCCCTGCAAGCCTCGGTCCATTTGGAGCTGATAAAGCGTGCTAAGGTAACAGAACTGTCAATAAATCTTCAATTATAGGTGGTAAGCAGGAGGTCGAGGGTCTGAAGCGGCCCTGGTCACTGCCTTTCAGCTACGGACGCGCCCTGCAAGCCTCGGTCCATTTGGAGCTGATAAAGCGTGCTAAGGTAACAGAACTGTCAATAAATCTTCAATTATAGGTGGTAAGCAGGAGGTCGAGGGTCTGAAGCGGCCCTGGTCACTGCCTTTCAGCTACGGACGCGCCCTGCAAGCCTCGGTTCATTTGGAGCTGATTAAGCGTGCTAAGGTAACAGAGCCATCAAGATACCTTCAACAATTTGCGACATACGTAGGGTCTTACAGAAGCAGCCCCGGGCCCTGCAAGCCTCGGTCCTGAGGGCCTGGGTGGCCTGTGTTGGCTGGATAGTTGGAACCGATAGACCGTGCTGAGGTAACAGGACCATCTTCTCCAATATAGGGGATATACATAGGCCGAAACAGAAGGGCGAGGGTATCAGGCGACCCTGGGACCTGCAAGCCTCGATTCTGGATCTTGAGGGCATGAGCAAGCAAGCAGCAGTCTTGAAACCAGGGCAGGTAAGCCAGCGAATATCCTTGATGGACAATTGAGCTCATCAAACTTGCTAAGGTAATAGAGCAATCAGGCAACCCCGGGCCCTGCAAGCCTCGGTCTTCGGCGCAAATCGCGATCCTGAGGGCGATGGTTCCTCGATGGTTCGATGATGGGCGGGTTGCATACAAAATGGTGGATGAAACATCAAGATACATTGTAAAAGAGGAGAAATCTGTATTGTGCATCTGGGCACAGATTAGGAAACAAGTAAAGTATCTTTGCGGCTGATGGAAGGTGCTGTTAAGGCGTATCTACTAAGAAATGCTGATATGACGGAACGCTTCGAGAAAGGGTAGGTATTCATAGTAGGCAGACTAGATCTTATTGTGTAGCTACCTAATATTTATTCGCATCAGATCTGGGTTGCGCTTTAAAAAAAATTAAATTAACAAAATATCCATCCTCAATCAAGACATGTAAGGCTTGCACTAGACAGTCGAAGCTCGCAATAGTGCTTCCAAATTTTAAAGCGGCACCCAGTTATTGTAATATTGTGTTGTCCTGTGTAGTTGTACTAAACCAACATAATCCTTAGAACACGAAAGCGGTAATCCTAGCGCAGTTTATTTATCATCATCAAACTGCACAGACTGGGCGAAGTTGGAGCGGTCCGCCCAAGAGCGTACAGAATGGTAATCTGTACTGAGAGCCCTGAACACCCGCTAATGGGTAACAGGATGGGATGATGATATGAAAACTTGCACTAGGCTTGCTGTAACGTGTTTGTTGATTCATTGTATTAGCCTGGGAGGCCACGAGGCTATTTCGTGAGTAACTCGAGCGTGTCAGATTAAGATATGGTAGACACATTACTCCATCAAATCTGAGGATTCCCTCTAGAGCCGCGCCGTTAGGGCAGCAAAATGTAAGTCCATGCAAATTGGTTTTATTCGAGCGCGTCAGACGATATGGCGAGTTACTGATATGCTGATAAGAGTACCTTTCAATAAATTTGACGATTTGAGCGTAACGCGAGGGAATGGGGGGGTCACAAAGTTTCATAAAAAAGTGCCTCGCGTTACGCTCAAATCGTCAGATTTATTGAAATTTACATATCTGACGCGCTCGTGTAAATCCCACTTGTATGGACTTGTTTTGTTGCCTAGACGCAAAGCCCACGTTTGGTAGAGTTACTAAACCTGGTTCGAGTCTTTTCTGACGCGCTCAAATCACTCATGAAATCCCCTCTTGGCCTCCCCTGTCATGCTTTTGGAAAGAAGTTACTAATGTCTTTATTTTTTTTCTTCCCTATTCACCTATGCACGTCGACTCACACGCACCTGGACGACCTATACCCGACCATGACAACTGCTTAATACGACGCGAAATTCCTCACAACTCGTGCTCAAAAAATTGCGTCTAAAATTACTTTTGGAATTTTGTCTTGCTGCCAACATTCAGGCCAACGGTCTTGCCAGTACCGGAAAGTATGTGGCTGGATCTATTCCTTCGTTGGCATCCGCCAAATCTAACTTTGTCAAGGCCCATGCTTATTAAAAAAAAATAGGTACCTATTTTGTGAACGGTTCCTTCTTTTCGGAATTTTGAATTTTGACATATTTTTGTGAATTTAACATATTATTGTTATCGAATAGCTATTAAGTATGACTTATATTATATATGTGCTTAAGTAAAAATCATAAATAACATTACAGTA
Organism: Argyresthia goedartella; assembly: GCA_949825045.1. Taxonomy (NCBI): domain Eukaryota; kingdom Metazoa; phylum Arthropoda; class Insecta; order Lepidoptera; family Argyresthiidae; genus Argyresthia; species Argyresthia goedartella. Next base: position 22,477,101 of record OX463828.1, read on the forward strand.
CTATAATTTAATGCCAAAAATCGCAAGTTTAAAAAAAAATACGAAAATTCCAATTCAAATCTCCTTAGATAGAAAAGGCGAGGTAGACTGACGCATAGATCTGTCCCTTACTGACAACAACTATTAAGTCACTTCCTCTGATGGGGTGTTTTGAAACAACTTCCATTTGACTTGCTTTAAATTCGTATTTTTTTGTCGAAAATAAGTAAAATAAAAACGTGCAAATCGCGAAACGTTACCGTCACCATAAATTCTTTCTATTCACCATACTTTGTGTATCTTGCTAATCTGTGTATGTCTAGTCTAGGTCGCATGTTGTAGTCCTGGTAGAACCATACAGGTTTAGCCAAGTCGCTAAGAAGAAGAAAAAGAGGGTGTGATTGTCGGGCACATTCTAACAGCTGCTTCTTGGCATAACCTGTATGGTTCGACTATGGTTCAAGTAAATCTTAGCTTTCAATATCTTATCTTGTTTGTTTCTACACAAGTAACAGAAAGTTGAAAAAAAAACACAGCTTTTTGTTGCTCCTAACAAATCTACTTTCTTGTAAGACCGACCAGCACGTAGTAAGAAATAGAAATAGTTGAGCCGGCTTACGTACCGGCCCGGCATACTGTAGATTTGTGTCCTATACAAATCAACACCAGTCGTCGTAATGGGCGGGGCTGCTTTTTCCACTTGGTGGTACGTGGTCATAATATGGACATGCCCGGCATTCCGGAATCCCGGGCTTACAAATATATTGTATATCGCACAACCGACGTATGTTTTTCACGCCATTTTCAGACCAAGCCATAAGGTAATAAATGCGAAAACCAATGTAAAATCTTTATGAACAGTCCTGACAAAGGGTATATTAATTGAAAATAGATTTTGGGGGTTAGCGAAATAAATATAAACTTTTTTTATAATTAAAACCAAAAAGTGTTCCAATTTTAATTTGTTTTTTATTTCACATCTAATATCCAAGGAGACGTTACACGGAAGCACCTAAAACAATTTGTTTATTTTTTCAAATCCCGGGATCGTAGTCGAAGCATGTCCATACTAACATTATGTTTGATGCCAAATGACGTTACTGAACCAAAACAGCTCCATTCATTGCGACCACTGATCGTTACCTACTTACTAATGATGCCACTAGATGTGTTAATTGATACCCAGTTTCATCATTCTGTACTTATTGATCTCAATTCTACTTTGCACTATTTAATTTTACAATCAGTCCAGTTAGTACCACCATTGTTGGTATACATAAAGATCTATATGGATCGCTAAGGAATACCGAATCGGAAGAAATAGTTTAAAACATACTTTGCCATGAGACAATGGTGCAAGTCAAAATTGAGTTCGATGTTAGTATTTTCTCTGTAGTTTTGCTTGTAATTATTTTTACTTTCGACTTTTGACTGTATCGCTAGTAGTTTGATCGTTGTTTTATTTCTCTATCAACTATCTATATGAAATAAAATTATACTTATTTGTTCTTCTTTTTTGTGTTCCTTAACCTTATTTAATGCTTATATGATTCATACGCGGGTAATGGGACAAATGAAAAATTATTGCAATGTTGCATTTCAATGATTGAAAGAATAACAGGAAAACTGTTTCAATGAAAATGAAATAATGGATTGATGTAGCAATCTCAACTGTCTGTCCCATTTTCCGGTGTGACACAGATGTGTCGTGATTACTTCTACTACACTTTATAATGGTGAGTAACACTTTTAATACATGTTATAGTAAATACTAAATCACGATGGAAAAAGAACTCAATTAGAGACTGGTTCGATTCCACTTGGATCCTCTGGATATAACTGGATTCTGGTGTACCGTAACTGAAAATAGTTGAAAGTACTATTTGTTTACCATATATGTCAATACCTCCTATACATTTAGGACCTTACCACAAAAAAATAACTAAACTAAAACTGTTCCAACACTTTTTTTAAAACAAAAACGTATGGGATTTGACGTTTGTTTTGAGGTTAAACGCTGTTTTTTTTTTGTGGTAACACGGTTAGTTTCTAAAGAAATGTTCCGTCCGACCTAATATCGCTACATAGATGGTTCTGATGCTAGATGGTGAAGATAGAATCTTGATTCATGAGATACCATAGTATAGTTTTTTCTGACTCCATCATACCTGACCAATGAAATACAAAAGTTCTCCTTTTATTGATATATATGCCACTAGTGCGGAAAGTTAATTTCTGATGAGCGATACTTTTATTTACGAGCGAGCGAGTTTTAAGTCGACACGAGTCGGAAATCATTTTACGCAAGTGTATAGGAAATAACAAAATATATGAAGTAAACAATAAATTAGTAGAATAGCGGGCTTATTTTAAATGTCTATGGTCCGCCCCACCACTCACGACCTGCGACGGAAAGTGGAACTAATTACGCGACTCTCAATGGCAAGCAAGACGACGACACGGTGGCGCTGCCGCTATTGGACTTAAGTAGTGGCGGGGGGGGACTCTTCTACTGCGCATGTGCAAATACCTGTCACGCACGTCGTATCGCAAAATATACTTTCAGCCAAACATATTTAAAATTAATTTATTGATCAAAATCTAAAGTAATTAATAACGTGTTTAATGAAGTTCTTATTAGTTTTATTGTGCCTTTTATATGAATGATAATCTGTACTTGACTAATTTGTAAACTACTACTATAATAGGATTTTTAATTTGAGGCCAAATATGTAAACAAAGGTTACCATTAGAGAAAATGCATGCTAGATCGATGGTTACTATTATTGTGAAAAATTAGCTATAATATATTTTCATCTCCGTTTTCAAACTTCTGAAACAACTAAACATATTGAGTCAGACAGATTTGTAAATAGATGTAACATTCATTTTATGTAAAGGAGAACAGTTCTTTTCGGCGAAAGGAAATATGGTGCTTGCAACCCTAAAGAAGTTCGTAACCTTTTGATTCTTTTTTGAACTTATACAAAACTAATCTGCCAAAGCCAAAAAAAAGTCACGCGGACACCATTTTCGCGGACGCCAGTGAGAAACGCGTATTTAGTTGCACTTTCCGTCGCAGGACATGAGTGGTGGCACATGGCCATGGTGACATGGCTGTCATTCGGTTAGGGATGTCCGATCTTATCGATCGAAATAGATGTTTATCCCTTTGAATCGATCCCCGAAATCAAGGGGATTGAATCGATTTCGCAAAGCTCGAAAGAATCGGATTGTATTTAAAAACATGAAATTAAGGAATTGAGTATTGCCTGAATATGTGCTCATCAGTACTCACTCATCATGAAAAGGCGTAACGCTAACTTATGATAAGATAATAATTAGGAAAGGAACTCTTGTGTTTGCCTTGTTTCTGAAATATGACAATGGAAAAATATATGTTTTCAACAACTGGTATGTCATTTTGACAGTGACGTTTCTTTGTTTACATATTTTGCCTCAATAGTTTAGAATAATAAAAACTGCGAAGGGCTGCCGACGGAGTTAAAATTAAAAGTGAAAAGCACTAGTGCGCAAAAGTAGCAGTTTGCGCACGATTTGGCTCCTTGAAATCGTACTTTAACTATGAAAAAGTTTATCCTTCTGTTACTATTATGATAACCATACTTTTTAGCTGCGGCAATAGTCAGGTCGTCGGGCATGCAAAATGATTATTTAATTTCGAATAACTGGATCAATATAGCCGCAACTTTGCCTCTGGTGCCACCACGTATGGGAAAAGGGGTAACGGTAAAACTTTATTAGTTTTTAATTCCATTTATTTACCATGTTTTTTCTCCACAGGCCAACGGACAGGCCTCTCAGGGCAAATACATCGCGGGATCCGTCACAGGTGCGGGCGCGGACGCTGGTCTCTTCGTAGCCAACCACGCTTACTAGACACTTGGTCAGACAGACAGACGGACGGACGTAGTTGTATGTTGTATGCAACAAACTGGCACCGGTTTTCCAATCTCATATTTTCTACAATCTGAAATCTAGCCAACTGTGGGTATGTGATGAAATCACAGATAACTTTCCCTGGTCGATTAAGATCGGTATGTTTTTGCACTTTTTGTTGATGCGTTGGGCGAACGAAACAAACTGGTGGCCAATTTGTTAGGATTATACAGAAATATTTATCTGAAGAGTTTAACAATATTTGATACAATGCCGTTGAGGCTTGAATAAAAATAACCATAGTAAGTAACGTTATGTGGCTTGCTCGAATAATTTGCAAAGATAAATATTCTACTGTATGGTAATGCTTTGACATGTTTTGTATAAAGTTTCGCATATGTCGCCATACGTGAAATTTTAATGTAGTCGGGAAATATTAAAATCAAAGTACCGAGATTTTCTTGCTCTAGAATTTGAGATTCATGTATATTCTAGAAGTAGTACTTTGGTGTAGTTTATGGTAATTCATGTTGTTATATTTGGAAAAGATCTATGACTAGGTATTCAAAATGTTGATAATACAAAGATTTGTTTATGTAGTTAACCTATAGTAGACATTGTTTTATATTCATAACATTAAATTGTAATCATTAATTATATTGGAGTTGTCTAAAGAATTTTTCTATTGAACACTATTTTTATTTGTATTTTAGACGTAATTATATTTTGATAATTTTAAGAGTAAATTATTATATCAGGTACCTAGAACACTATTTTTTTTTATTCCTATCTACGTAAAACCACCTTTATTCATTTTACAGGAAGATAAGCTTATCGTTTGATGACGGTTGAAACCTTTTTGTGATGCCGCACTAACCAAAACCGACTTATAAATGGAGGAGGTTCTTAATTCGACGCGTATGTATTTTTTTCTTTTACTTTTGAGATCTGCTCAATTGATTTACTTTTGTCCATGGGGGATCTAAATGGACCATAGTGTTTACGTGGATCCCCTGGGGTTCCTCATGAACTAGGCAGTGAGCAAACTTGAATACACCAACAGACCATATAAATATTCTTGTCCGTGTCTAAGGTTTCCCAAAAGAACACATTCTGAAAGTTAATAACTCCATTTGATAGCGGCTGAATTATTCTACTAGGTGTAACAGACCGTAATTCTAAAAAAACATTAGCTACGAATCCGATTCGATCAGAGCAACTTTACTTTTTATTTTATGTTCATACATTTTACTGTCAAGAATGTACAATTACTTCTGTAATAGTACATTCTTGTAGAGGCTGGAAAGCGAGCAATAGATTCGAGTTTGCGCCGAGAAATCACATGTTGCTTTACGCGACTACAGCGAGGACTACATCCCACTAATCAAAAAAACATGTAAATGTTGCCAAGACGAGACCATATGGCTCGCACTGTCAAAAAGTTATCAGATCTCATGTAGAGCCAAGCTTCTAACCCTACACGCCCCAACTTTACAAACTCTACGCCTTAGTCAAAATATGTGGCTTGCCAGTTTCGCTACCGCACTCGCGATTTGATAACATTCTTAGCCCGATGTTCGGGTACATATTAGGCGTCTTGAGTGCGCTAATTCTATCCCCTAAATTAAAGCGTGGGAGTTGATTTACTAAAAATTCTGAAATAAGTGTTTTATTATATATAACAAGGAGTCCCTTTATGAATTTTCAGAACTCTAGCATCAAAATTTACGGAAGTCTTGAACAAACTTCTATCCCCTAGAGTTTTTTTGTTGATTGTGTACTAATTAACGAAGTACATAAGAGTAGAGTATTCATATAATTATGTACTAATAATATGAAACCTGACGGGAGCCCTATCCCCTATTTTAAGGGGTTGATGGATGTTTTTTCAAAACCGAAACAAATATTTTCTAATTTGAAAACAAGTAATATGAAGTCTGTATTTATAACTTTCAGATCTCTTGCATGAAATTCTGTTTGAGAAAACTTATACAAACTTCCATCCCCTAATTTAAAGGGTGGGGGATTGATTTACTTAAAATCCTATAATATTTATTCAAATCTCAAGTATAAGAGCCTATGCTTTTGAAATGTTCTATGTATGTTGAGCCTACTACTGACATCATATCCCGAGATTTTGTTTAACTGCTTTAATCCAAACCCAAGTTGTGGGTTCAAAAATACGACGAAGCACTTCGAGGAAAGGTAGGTAGTGCCATTGCGCTTAGCTTGCTCGTCTTGGCGGGGGCACTGCCGTGCCTCCAGATTATTGCAAAGGCCGTTAAATACGCAATTGCAGGTCGAGTACCTATGAGTTTGAAGGCCGAGCCGCACGCGAGGACTTTTCACTAAAACGAGACAGGCAATTGCCATTTCAGTCAAGGCACATATTTTTCTCAAAATAATGCGGGGAAATAAAATATCCTTTTTATGTTAAGGGAACATTTAATTAATATTCCATTGCCGATTTGGCTTCTGGTCTTAAATCTAGTGGAGTACAATCAATCTTCATTTCTTTCACTCTCTGAAGCGTCGGAACTCATTTTAATTATTAAATTTATATCTATATAATAAGTACTAAAATAATAACAAATCAAGACCATTTTTTAGCTTTGCCGCCAATTTTTTATTTATCCTGTGCCGAAAGACACGCATTTATGGCTATACAGCCAAGTGAACGCAATTTTTACTAAGCAAAGAGACTTAAAAAGATTTCCATTCAAAAAGTATTAATTATTTCCAACACGCCGTTTCATACAACATTGTTGGAGCATAGTAATGTTCTAAATTCAAAAATAGCTCCAGCAATGGATTTGATTTTCTTTTTCCTTAAATTCGATACTTCGCGTGTTCTTTTTCCGAAAAAATGACAATATTTCCAAGCATGTTTGAGAAGATTAAATTAATTATACAGAAAATATTTTTTCAGATTAATTAGGTTAGGAACTCCGGCTTGGCTTAATATCGGTAAATCCGACACGGCATGAAGCGCCATTTGAAACCATACCAAACAAGACAGTAATGTTTTTGCTGTCCTGGTTAACTATGAATTGTTTTGCGGCCCCATAACAGTCCATTTCACCACATTTCCGAGCAGTCGAGCGATAAAGTTGGTCTGATCAAATCGGTTTCTGTCCCCATATGGGAATAGACGTGATCACGTGACGCTAAAAAATACGTTTGGTCCACTTCTCATTTGGTTTACTAGAACTAAAACACGCCCTATTCTCTTCTACTTCTTCTTTTAATTTGGCATGCTAACCTTTTTTGAGGTTAATTTTGCCAGTGCCAAGCGTATTTGAAACTTTACAATTTGGTCAGGTCTTCTGTAGAGCATCTGGAAATTAACGTGTTAAGAGTAATTTGTTGCTCCTTAGCACTACCCGGGAGGACGTGCAGTGCTGTAGGAACCAAGTATTTCCTTCGGACGTGAGCAACTGCCTCCCCGCCCTTTACTCGATATATAGCGAAAAGTCCACTTTTCGAAAAAAGTCTGCTTAAGACGATACCTCGAACGTGCAAAGATTACTCGTTACTCCAGGCGAAACGACCCGCAGTGTGAGGGGGATGGAATCGGGAAAAAATGTATATAATAACGTAGCGCTAAACCACAGAAAAATTGTTTAAAAAAACTACGCCATTTCGTTAAAAAGTTTTTTAAGGAGAGTTTAAACATCTACATTTTGAACGGAGTTCCACAATGAAATTAGTTAGGATTTCAGAATTACAGGAAATAATAAAAAAATTAGAGGTATTTTCGTAATGAAATTCGAAAATCGAGAAAATTTCATCCAATCGCGTTTTCCTTTAGTAAGAATCTTAATCAAATATCAATAAATGTTTACCCAAAAATCAAATCTGCAGATGACTTCATGGTGGAGTAAATGGATTCGAAAAAAACCCCCTTTTTTTTCGTCCACCTTAATGCTGGTGTCAATTCCCTTGTGGAGTTTATCAAGTATTTATCAAGCCTTGGAATATTCTAGAGAAATCATTGAACCATCAAAAGGCATGTTTTAAAGTCGAAAGTTCAACCGCCCTGTTTATGTTTAGGGTTTCCCAAACGACCTTCATGAAGCAGTGACTTTATGCCATGTTCATTACTCTCGATTTAAATTATGTAAGTTAATGTAACGTTCACACTGTTAATGTGTACCTACATTAAAAGTACCTACGATAACTTACTTGACATTTGGCACAGAGGTGTTGTCATGAAGAATATAAGTGGAAAAATCTGAAAACAGTTAATTGAGTCATGATTTAAAAATAAATTAAAAGACCGAGAAGTGTCTCAACAGTATAAAGGTCAAATAATCATAGGTACTGTACCTACATACATTGAATAGGTCGATGTTCAGGCTTAATCCGTCTTTGGTCAAGTTGACTGGAGTTGGCTTTTCACCAATTTATAACTATTTTAATGATAATTTGCTGGATAATCCCAGGAAATATCTATCTTTTGATCACTCATTGATGATGCTGAGTACAGGCCTATCCTTCAGTTCAGGTGCCTACACTCTAACTGGAAGAGCAAAACTTTATGGGGATATTTGAAGACATCATTCGGGACAATCAGTCTTAAACAGATTTGATTAGAGCAACTTTATGTCGCACTTCTCCATAAGTCTAACAGCTGGCTGTCAAAATATATCATAGAAAAAACAAGCGTAAAAATATTTATGTAGGTAAATTAGCCTAGCTTAGTGCATAGAAACCAAACCATCTGAAATGAAATTCCATTTAACACCATCGACTTTATTAAAATGTGTTTTGATAAAGACGAGAGTGGATGCATTTCAATTCGTTTAAAGTGGCGGCGAATCCGAAGCCCATTTGGGGGTATTACACCCCGAAGTGCGGCGTTGCGAACATAATTTACATTGTCACCACGCTTAGAAGTTACATTCGACTTTCGATGACGATTAGAATATCTGCTGCATGGCCACCAGAGTGGATTATGCCACGTTTAGATTGGGCAAGATCGCCACCATCTTCACTACCTGTACTATTTTTAGGGTTCCGTACTACGAGTATTATATTAGGGGCTTGGAATTTTGGGGCCCGATTCCGGAATACAGTTCCGGAATTTCGATATCAGTTACAAAATTGAAATCCTTCCGATATAGTTTAGTTGTAGCTGCGACGTAAAAAATTAGGTGATTTTTTCGAATTTACGGAAAACCTGAAAAAGCGAATTGATGAAATTCAAGGATTGATAAGGAGCTCTAATAGAGGAAAATTTAGGTATTAAAATTACGAGAAAAATCAGAAATTTTATATTTAAATTATTATTTTTCGAATAATAATCGATCCAATCGTGTAACGAAATAGTATTTAAACTAGATTATCTCATTGTGAATAACATATTGTGCTGCAAAACAGGTGGCCTTATCACACGCAGACATAACGAAATAAGGGATATTTTCTGTGAATTGTGCCAGCAAGCCTGGGGAAACGTCACGAAAGAGCCAGTCATCTCCGAAGGCGATACTGGGCTGCGCGGAGACTTGGCTTGTCGGGGGGTATGGATTGCCCAGAGGGAGGCGTTATTTGATATCCGTGTCATAGACACCGACGCTCCCTCCCACGCATCACGCCCCGTAGCGGCTGTCCTTCGTTCAGCTGAAGAAGAAAAGAAAATGAAGTACTGCGACCCATGCGAGACGCGCCACACCACCTTCACCCCTTTAGTAACCTCTGTCGACGGAGTTTTTGCTCCACAAATGATATCATTCACTAAACACCTCGCCGAAACGCTGGCGGACCGCTGGAACCGGACCCCTGCCACAATAATGGGCTGGCTACGAGCAAGAATTCAAACCGCCATCATCAGGGCTAGCAGCATGTGCATCCGCGGTACCCGCCATAGGTGGAATCGCACAGGCCTATATGAGGATGGAGCGGCAGTCCCACACGTCTTGAACTAGAATGAATATCTTATTTATATTCTCTGTACTTATTTTCATGAATCTTTTGCTTATACTAATAAATAAATCTACATATATATTTTTTTAGACAGATGAGTTTAATGAATTTTTATTTTTTGTGCCAAAGCGCTTTTCAGTGGTTTTGTGTGAGCTTGGGCCTTCACCAGTTATCTAGCTTAAAGCAACAACCCAATGACACATAATCGCTGCACAACTGTACCCATGTACTTTCTTTCAAGATACTTCAATTCGTTGGGACGTTCAATGCCCCTTCACTCCTATTGCAGGGTAAAGAGGTAAGGGTAATAAGGGTACTAAGAAAGGGTAATAAAAAGGTACGATACGATTATTATTTCTTTACCACTCGACACTTTTCGGCCTTTATCGGCACAGATCGGATGATATACATTGCTGCATATTCATGACAATACTACTTACTGCATAGTAGAATAAGATCGGGAGAGTTCAGTTTTCACCGATAAACAAATAAAACAAAATGGCTAAGAAAATAACCATACCAATAATTTCTTGTACGGTACTCTTTTTTTTTTTTTTGAAACGTTAAATTTCATTATTTCTTGTTATAGCGGCAATCTTTGTGAAAATTTTAGCTTTCTACCTATTTCGGTTGATCCGGTAGAGCCCGATGACAGACGGACGGCGGAGGCTTAGTAATAGGGTCCCGTTTGGCACCCTTCGGGTACGGAACCCTAAAAAAAGTAATGTACCGAGGTTACATTAGGCGAGGTTATAGAGTACACCTATAAATTACATAGATGTGTGACTCGCACAATCACTTTCACTGCCTGAATCAGACACATTGATTGTAAAGCTATCACTTAATACATCTGTTTCTTTTTCAGTTCAAAATGCTTTCTCACATTTCGTTGCGTGATTACAAACTTTCGTCCATTTTTCAGGTCCCAGAATCTCGCTTTTTTCCTTTTTATGCCGTCTTATACTTATTACAGATGTTTCATCCATTGAACTACTATGTTTCATCTGATAAATTTGGGGTTGCTAACTTTCTGGACAGGAACGGAAATCAGAAAAACATTTCAAGAAACATGTTTTTTGTACACTTTATATTTATCAGATTAATAAATAAGTTTAAATAATTTAAGATATTTTAATAAAACACAATGATATTCATTTGCCCTATCTATCTATCATAAGATCTGTGAAAAAATGCCTTTACCTGCCCGCCTTCCCCACAAAAAAAAATGTGAAACGTCAATCTATTCCCTGTGTCTGTGATCTATGAGTGACCTCTCATGAGTGTAAGTTATATTCAACGTTTTGTTTTGACATTTGACCATTTTGGTTTTAATCGCTACGACAAGAATGGAAAATTTTAAAAAGCAGGCAAGCATTTACCTCAAGATACCAAAATTATGATCATGTCAAAGTTCATCTCGAATTCCAGCGTAATCTTTGTGCGAGCTCGTTAAGGACAGGTCGCTTTTCGCTGTCTACTTCTACGCAAACCAATTGCGACCTTATTACCTAAATACCGTTCGGCTCATTTTTTCTAATTAATTACCTGTGTGTATTTCTAACCTATAAAAAACTTGTCAACACGATGAACTGTGCTGAGTGCGTGCAACGATAGTTTTATCGAAGGTATTGTACGCCGTGGTAGTCTTCATAATGGGTCCGAGAAAAAGGCATCATGGATGTTCTGCATGCCGTGTTTTTCCCCCTTCTCTTTCCGTGACACCAGCCTCCGATATATCGATAGTTCTTGCTGAACTTGGGAAATCAGATCCGATTTTAACAGTTGTATGGCCGACATTCGCTCCAATTCGCTCGCCCTCAATGAAGTCGATAAGAAAATAAGTTCTTCGAGTATCCGCTTTGACGCCTTTAAAGCACGGTTGTATAAAGCAGAAAAGATGTTATCATCATTGTCATCAGTGCAGAAGCCCGACATTCGCTCCATTACGTTCGCCCTCAGCGAAGTCGATAAGAAAATAAGTTCCTTGAGTTACCGTTTTGACGCCTTTGAAGCAAGGTTATATAAAGCCGAAAATATGTCGAAAATATCTCCGTCGGACACAGACATTGACACCATCCATCGGGTGCGCCGTTTCAGCAGGACCGATTTGGATTCTAAAACTAAATCCAAGCGTGATGCAGCCGTCATTGTCCGCTTTACTCAGCGCCGGCGAAAGGATCAGCTGATAGCGGCCGTGCGCGCCCGTCGCGGGATCACTACGCCCGATATTGAAATATTAGGCCCAGCAATGGACCTATACATAAACGAGCATTTAACTCCATCTAACAAGCTGCTGCTGAAGGGGGCGCGAGAACAAAGTCAAAGTACTTTATTACTGTAGATATTTACATATACTTAGCAAACGTCATTTTTTGCCTCTTCTCTCACTGTGGGAGAAGAAGGGCGTAGAAACTCCCACAGATTGATTTTTAGATCTCTTTTAAAAATAGGTTGTGCATAACTAATACAATTATGTTTTTATTTTATTTTATAAGCAGGCAATAATAAATAATTACAAAATTATTAACAGCGAGGTCTGTGTTGAACTAGATTAACCCCATACAGTCCTGTCATTCAAGTAATCTCGAACATTGTAATATCCCTTTTTCGACAAAGTCGCTTTAACATGCTTTTTAAATTGCTCAAATGGCAATTTCAAAATCTCCAGAGGTATCTTATTATAAAAGAGAATGCACTGACCCTTGAAAGAATTGCTAACCTTCGCGAGTCTAAATCGGGGCGCACACAGTCTGTGATTATTTCTTAGGTTAACATTGCAGCTATCGCTAAATTTGGTAAATGTTGTAAGGTTCTTGCGTACATACATTATATTTTCGAAAATAAACTGACTAGCTACAGTATGTCAATTTCTTTGAAAAGCTCTCTTAAGGAGTCTTTGCGTTTTAAATTATAAATTGCTCGAATAGCTCTTTGCTGTAAAATAAAAATAGTTTGAATATCCGTTGCTTTCCCCCACAACAAGATACCATAGGACATGACACTATGAAAGTAACTAAAACATACTAGCCTAGATGTAGCCACATCCGTGCTTTGTCTGATGTTCCTAACAGCGTAAGCCGCAGAACTTAATTTACCAGCAAATTTATCTATGTGGGGTCCCCACTGCAATCATTTACTAATTCTAACGTGCTGTTGTCTAACACTAAACTGGTCTCAACTTGCCTGACATTTGGAAGTGAGAATTTGATACACTTGGTTTTACCAGCGTTTAACAATAAATTATTAACTGTGAACCAATTCAAGGTTAAAGACAATACACCATTAACATCATCAAAATCTCCTTTTTGTCTTTCAATTTTGAAGACCATCGAAGTATCATCAGCAAACAACACTATGTCAGTTAATTTCTCCACCATGAAAGGCAGATCGTTAATATATACCAGGAATAAGAAAGGGCATAATATGGAACCTTGTGAAACGCCAATTTTTACACCCGATCCATCAGATTTAACGCAAAGCCGAGCCGGATATTCACATCTATGGATCCGCGACTGTAAAATTATGATGCGTAAATCGGATAAAACCAAGGCTATTAGTACTCTGAAAGTGATCTAAAATCTAAAGTGACTTAGTTTACTTGGTTTATATCCCTACATCGATTTGACTTATTATAATTTTTTTTTTTATAGCCGTGATTATAATTTTTGCACCACCCACAACCCACATTTGCACTACTATTGAAGCTTATTTTGCTCACCACAGAATATTGTTTGTTTTTGTCGCAAATTTTATTTCATCGTCACATCTGAAAACTAATATCGGCAGTCTGAATGATTCGTATATACCTGGTACTTCTTTCTTCTTATATAATTGCTATGTCGAATATGGATACTCTTAACATTTATTAACAAAATACTAGAGGATTACGAACTAAATCTCATTCCTTCCTATCAAATGTACAGTGTACTAACTATGACGTAAATTTTGTTTGACGGAGTTGACATGGTTATCGCCTGATTTTCTCGATCGTGAATACTTCCATATGCAATACCTACAATGTATTCCGTCTCGATCGGTGTGCCGAAACGGGGCGCGACTCACTCGGGGGCGGCGCGTGCTAATTGCTTCGCCGCGACGAGTGGCGCTCTGCTCTTCATCACGACGAAATGTGGCTCTCAATAGAATTGCAATCATCCTTTACGACCACAAAATCCACTTATCTTCTCATAGCTTGAGATTTTTTCTCCTCAAAATAATGATTATTTTAACTCTTTAGACGCTTCTTCGACCATACTCACGACATAATATCTTTTCAGATTTAAAAGGATAGTTTTTTGATTGTAGGCATTTTTAACCTTACTGTAAGCCTTATTGTAAACTATTGAATAAATAAATAAATAAATAAATAAATATGCTATTTGGCTACAGGTGTCAAACTCAAACAATTACATTATAAACGCCAATGTCAACAAAAAAGCTAGCTTTATGTCAGATATTATGGCTATAACCAGTTTTCATCAATATAATCACTGCACCAATAGCAATTCTCGACTTAATTTTGAGTGATCTTGATTTCAGTGTGGTCCCTTGTGCACAACCTATAACACGTGAATACCCTCATCATAAGGCTATAGAAATGACATTGGCTCTTCTCTCTGCTCATACTTTAAAACAAAATTCCCACTACAAAACAATTTTCCACGCAGCAAATTACTTATAAATTAAAAACTCATTTAACACTTTGCCAGCCGACCGTTTGATAGCGCGCCTTATCTGGCACGCCGGCGTTTTTTGCTGATATTGTAATATTTATAAAAAAAAAAACTATCTATGCTACATGCATACTTTTTATTTTATTTAGATGCCGGTTTTATTTATTTTTAGGATAAAAATAAAAACATATTAAAATTATTTGTTTTTATTTGAAAATGTCGGTACAAATAGAGCCCAAAAGTGAAAAAAAAAACTCTTACATGAAAATTTCGATGAACATTTCCTTTTTTTCGCGCGCGCGTCTAAAATCGATTGCCACTCCTACACCCCGCTCCCCATGTCTGTGAACGATACATATATGCGTAGCTAAAGCATTACACTCCATCAAGGTTACACGCAAATCACGTCCGGCGCGCGTGATTTTAAAACAAACGATATGAAAATCAGTGCCGTACTGAGTACATGATCAACGTCCTGAGATGACAGCGTCAATACCGTACCAGGTAGGTATGTGATCGGCTGTCAAAGTTTACCCATGACTGGTACATTCTACTTGACCGAATCAGCTACTAACTACTTCTATACATTTTTGAATAATCAAATAAATAAACATGTACCTCGAAAAAAAGGCACGGTTAGTGGATTTCATCCAGTTTGGTATACTACAAATACGATAGAGATATAGACTTATAAATAAAATTGTCACATGAGAAGCGTAAATTTCACAGCAAATGGAAACGGAATAATAATAACGCACTGGATTACCAAGCCTTTAGTTGCTTAAGAACTAGGGGGAAAAAGATGGAAAAAGAGTGTTACAATAACTACATCAATCATGCGGAAGATAATATAATAAATTATCCCAAATACTTCTAGTCTTTCATAAAATCTAAATTTTCAGCTAATTTTGTCCCAGACCGTATGACAAACGGAAACATCGCCGCATCTGATGGCAACTCGATTTGCAATTTATTGAATTGAATGAATATTTTAATTCCGTTTTTGTTATTCACACCTCACCTCAATTGTCTTCAAAACCAAACCCTTCTACTCCATTATTGAATATCTCCTCCTTGCAAATTACTCAACATCAACTCTTAAAGTTTCTTAAACATATAGACACTGCAAAAGGAGCTGGACATGACGGAATCCATCCCCTTCTAATAACAAACTGCGCTGATGAGCTATGTTTCCCCTTGCTAACCCTATTTAACGAATGGCTATCCGAAGTAATTTTCCCCAGAATTTGGAAAAAGACGCTCGTGACCCCAATCCCTAAAGGTGCAGATAGGCACTACGTAAAACAGTACCGACCCATATCCAAGCAGAGCGTCTTTGGAAAGTTGCTAGAAAATATTGTCACCCAAGAAGTAAGTTCAGGCGTATTGCGCCATGTAGCTCCGGAGCAGCAGGCTTTTTAGGGGATCTAGTGTCGACACCAATTTGATAACCTACACAGATTTTATCCTCAATGCTATGGATCGTAGGTTGACGCTGTACATAAATGTAATGTCAAGCGGTTCATCTGTGAACCGCTTGACATTACATTTTACGTTACATTAATGTCAATGACATTACATTTTACATTACAGTATTCTGATACATCTACATACCAAGTTTCAACTATGTAGTCCTAATAGTTTCGGACGGACGGAAAGACAGACTTGACGAAACTATAAGGGTTCTTTGTTTCTCTACGGAAACCTAAAAACGATAGCTGTCCCATTCCGGGGTAGCAGAGGCAAAGAGGCAATGCTCCATTTTGCGTGTCTTTCTATTCCTGAGAAATACTGAAGATACTTATCTAATATTGAATATATTAGAATCTCCTGGAAAAGAAGATTATCTTGTATTGCGCAAACGTTGGCCATAAAAAAACAAATCTTAGGTTTCCTAACGGTCCCTAAATGCGATATTCTAGGCAAAGCTGAACAAAATGATATAAAGTATAGGTAGCCATAAAAGTCCTTGTCTCCAAGACACGTAACGTTGGTTGGAAACCTTTTAACATAATTTAGTGTTTAACCGAGCAAAAAGGACATCAATGGATGACTAATGGCAGGACAATTATTCAGTCGGCATGCAAGCCTAGTTCGTTTTGCATTAGATCTGTCCACACGGACTAGGATAAAACTCAGCTTCCAATGTATAATGCTGCTGAGTGTTTGCTATCAAAATAATTGTACTCACTGGTGACCACCGCGGCCCATGTCGTTGGAATCCCGCGGGGATCACTGCGCCGGCCTCACCCCCGCGCCCTTCTGGGATATCCTCGGATCGCAGGCAAGGTCACGCGCATTGTTTATGATTTTATAACAAAATCTTTAATTCTTAGCCAAAAAATCGTCCTGCGTCTTCTAACATGAATCAATCAGAACTGAAAAAAAAACAATGACAGGGTAACTGACAGGCCAGCTTAATCACCTTAAACTTATAACACCCCTCTTTTGGTCATCAGGGGTCAAAAATTAGGGGCCAAGCAATAAGTCTGTCTCATTGGTTTAGAACTCTTTTATTCTTATTTATTTATTGTAAAGTCATTCGCACACCATTACAGATAAGCTTCAAATCGTTGTACAACTGTCATTTTAACCATTAAAATTTATCAACAACTAATATAAAAAATATTACATTATATAAATACAATTTTAGTCAAATACAATTTGATTCAATAAGGTCATGTCAGTTCAATTCAATTAAAATTTTCACACGAGAAAAATAATACTATTAGAAGACAACACTATCATGCATTCTTCTCGCAGAACCTTCCACATTCTCGCACAATATCCGTCCATGCGTCACCAAACAGATCGTTCAGCGGTGGGTGCTGCAGCAAACATCGCGGAGACTGCCGGCGCGCCACCGTGCGGTGCTTAGCTTAGTGTCGAAAGAAGCTCGTATGCGGAAACTGTTCTCCAGGACCGCGCCGGGCATGCTCAATTTAGTTTTGTACCGGCACTGTAACCTCCAGCGAGAAAATTGGGTTCAAACACGAGCCCGTCACGCGGTCGCCGGTGAGCCCCACAACCTGAACGGGTAGTATTGTTGTGTGAGCCCCACGGCACAAACGGAACAACCACTAAATTTGTATCGGCGACTATCGTGTGCAACAAAATTTCAAAATTTCAAAAGGCTATCAATAAAATAAAATAGAAACGCCATATTATGTTTTCGAAATCAAATAAAAAACTTCGATGATATGAATTAACGTTAAGTTAAACTTTATTAAAAAAAAAAACAAAAAACTCAGATGTACCTCGAAATATGTCCCATATCTAACCAGTCTCATTATATTTTTTTCTGAAATTAAGGGCTTTTATAGATGTTTTAGTGTGTACTAAGAGTAAGAAGCTTTCAAATACAGTTTTTTTTTCAATAAAATAGGTATACTTTTCTTGAAAATAACCATAAAGGTTCACCTCGTCCACATTCTCACCTCGTCCGAATTCCCATTTCGTCCAAATTATCATCTGGTCCACATTCTCATCTCGTCCACATTACCATTTCGTTCACAGTACCATTTCTTCCATATTCCTGTATAGTCGACATTCCTATCTTATCCATATTCCCATCTTGTAGCATAGACACATATTGACGAATTGTCATTTTTGAAAGATGTCACCTTTTTGACAGCTGTCACGAGTTTCGACAGGTATGGCATTTTTGCAAGGTATCACTTATTTTGACAGATATACAGCTAAGTAATAAATTGCATTCAATAACTTTTTGAAAATTAGTTTAACACATAACATAACAACATAACTAAAACATTTAATACTCGTACCTACGAAGCATTCGAAAAACTGTTTATCTACACACGTATCATAAACCCTCTTTACTGCGTCCAAAAACCACACGTTACGACCAGCATAATGATAAACTTCTTGGTAAAAACTCAGTTCTTATCTGAATATTGATACATTATGACCACAATGTACCAAAATTTGTCAAATTATGACATTCAAATTTCGAACGCCGACGCCCACCTGCGTGCCGCCCCTAGTTTGTCTGTGAAGTTGGTACTACCGAACAAGCTAAACAACTATAATAAATAATAATAATAATAATAATAATTTATTTGCATCATCAAAATAGTTACAAGAGTTACCAACTAAGTCCTTATAATAATGTCACAGATAAATTGGGAACATCTGAAGCCTGAACTAGGTATAAATAACCTGTATTTCTGGCCCCAGCGCAACTTCCGGATTAAGGTTGGATGCTAAATTTATATAGAGTAGCGACTATCCGACGCATTATCGACATTAATATACAACTAAAAGTATTTAATTACAAAAATAAAATTTAAACTTAACTTTATTGAAGATGTGGAGATTTGGCCTCTCTTTGTGTTGCATGTGTGTGTGTGTGTGTGTGTGAGAGAGAGGGTGAGTATTTTGTGAATCCACTGAGTTAAAAACAGGTATCGTACACACATTAAAACAATATAAAACAAATGACACAAGCTACTTTAATAAATAAATAAATACTTACTTAAATAAAAACTGATCTATGTCTGTGATTGATACAATATATAAATGTTATTGATTATATACATACATGTTTTTACATATACCTACACAAGTAGTTTTACAATAAGTCTTCAATATGCTTCAATTTATCATATCAGCAAACTGAAGATATCTTCAGTTAGCTGGTAAGACAGGGGTTTTATATATTTAGATACTGCAGCTTTGAGATGATGGCTGTTAAGGGGATATATATCTATTTGTCGATTTATTCTATTATAAATAAAGGGACCCAAGAAACAGAAAAATTTATGGGAAAACGAGGTTCTGAAAATGCGTGAGGGAATGAAAACTCTGTCTTCACGGCGTTTTTTACGAGATCCGGGGTTAAATGTTGATAGGGAATGTTGTTTAATAACTAATTGAGAAATAAACAGTTGGCGAACAGTGAGCACATCACAAAAATCATAAAGTTGCTGAGTAGGAAAGAGAAAGGGTTTGAAGGTACAAACCTTTAAGATGGCTCTTTGAGCCCTTTCTAATTTAAGGAGTAGGGTTTTTGATGCTCCACCCCAAGACGTTATGCAGTAGGTCAAAATTGATTGACAGAGAGATATATGCGTTTCATCAACCCTCCGTCAGCCACATGACGCAGAGATTTAAAAATATATATGAGTTTTCTAACTCTACCGCATAAAAGAAGGATGTGTGGACCAAAGGTAAGGTGATGGTCTATCAGTACACCCAAGTACTTAATGCTCTCAGTCTTAGAAAGGAACGGGCAACAGCATCGAATGTTTTTCGGGTCAGTGCAATTGTGGGCCTGTATCGTTCCGTTGTGAGCCGTTCCAGAAGATCTCATGGAAAAAGTCAAATATTTTGTCTTTTCCGCGTTAAGGGTTAACAAGTTTTTTGCGAGCCATTGGTTTACTGAATTAAAGCCCATCTGCGCAACCTCAAAGGTAAGTTCCCAGGTTTTAGCGGAAAAAAGTAAAGCCGTGTCATCTGCATAGGTGACTATTTTACCTTGAGGTAGATTTAAGTTGCACAGGTCATTAATGTAGATGAGGAACAGGGTAGGACCAATGATGCTACCCTGTGGAACCCCATAAGATATCGGTAGTTCGGCACTACAATAATCTCCTATTTTTACAAACTGTGTCCGGTCCGTAAGGTAATCCTCCAGTAGTTTCAATTGAACGCCACGAATCCCCAGAGTATTTAATTTGTGCAAAAGTATGGGTACAGAGACCGTGTCAAAGGCCTTTGCCAGGTCCAGAAATATGCCCAAAACCTTATTGCCACTATCCAGATTTTTCACAATGTAATCCGTGAGTTCGTGTACTGCATCACTTTTGGATATATTGCGGCGGAAACCAAATTGGGATTTAGAAAGTAGTTTGTTGTCTTCAAGGTACTTGATCAACCTAGAATTAACCAGACGTTCAAGCAACTTGGATATTGATGGCAGAATAGAAATGGGTCTATAGTTGTTGACACGGTCTCTGTCACCAGACTTGTGGATTGGGAGGATCATGCACTTCTTGAGGGATCTAGGGAACACCCCTTGAGATAGGCACAAATTGAAGATGTGAGTGAGCGGACGCACAAATAAATCTTTAAAGAGTTTAAGGATCCTATTTGAAACTTTGTCCAAACCAACTGCACACACACTCTTAAGACCTTTAATTAGAGTCTCGATTTCATGTACATCGGTCTCTAGCAGAACAAAAGATTCCACTCTACTCTCTGAAGGGGTTAGTATAGGAACGTGTGCGTCTACGTTACCAATCATTTTCTCCGCTAAACTCTTCCCTATATTAACAAAAAAGTCATTTACTTGGTCTGTTGTGTTTTCATTGCCAGGGGGACCTAACAACCCATCAGCGTTAGACTTTACCTTTTTAGTACTTGAGATTTCTTTTATAACTCTCCATAAGTCCCTTGTGTTACTGCCTGCTTTAGTTATTTCATTTTTTTCATGTGTTCTTTTCAGTTTTTTTAGTAGATTATTGCAGAAATTTCTTTATCTTTTGTATGTGGTTTGTAAAACCAGATTTTTTATGTAGTCGGTCTCTATTTCTCATGCAGCGAATAAGACCTGGTGTGATCCATGGCTTTATCACTTTCTGTCGGCGTGACAACTTTTTGGAGGATGTATTAGCATCAATAGCACCACGTACATATGTAATGAATAAGTCTAAAGCTCGGTTTGGACTAGAAGAATTGTAAATTGGATCTAGGTCAATTTCGGAGAGACTTGTACTCAGACCCGAGAAGTCTATTTTAGTAGCTGTAGTTTGATTAAAAACTCTTCTTTAAAAACTGCAAAGTCACATGCCACATCAATGCCACAATGCCGGTCGAACATGCGGTTCCTGAACACATCAAAGAGAGCTTATGATATGTGTGTATATAAACTAGTGTATGTAACTGTACATAATTAGGCATTAAAACTCTCGGGTGATATTATGAAACTCGCCGCCTCGAGTATTAATGCCCTCCATTATGTAGTAGTCACATAAACTACTATTATTAAAGTAATTCTGTGGACTTCAACCCACTTGATACCATATACCGAATTAAAATTCCTACATACCTCTTCTTTGGCTTCCGACAGCATTTGACGAACTCTTTACTGCAGCTTCATTCGATGGCATGAATGAATATTCCCGCGTAAATTCATTTTTCTATCTCAGTCTATTGTTATAGGAGCGGAGCATACAGTGCGGTTGGTGCATTTAATCGAGAACAAATACCAATTTCATAAACATTTAGATAGAGGCACATATATTTCTTCTTAGCTGAACTTAACGTATAACGCAGAATAAGTATATCTTCCTCTTTGGGTTTTACTAAATTTGAAGAAAGACATTGTACAAATTATGTCTTCTTAGAATTGCAATGACAACTTGATGATATTGTCTCATTAAAATTTCAATAGCGGTAAAAACAGCACGTCAGTTTTAGACAGGGTTAAACAGAATGTGTAATAGTACGACTTGTCAGCTCACAAATATGTCAATATCAGTCCGGAACACTCCCGGAAGAAAGCATGAAACTTGGCATACTTACATGTAACTTTTAAAATATAGGTACGTGCTACAATTTAGAAAGAGGACGCCTTTTCTGTTTTACGTCATGCTTTGGAATGTGCCAGAAGAACGAATAATGATTTCATTGTTGGTATGTAAGCATATGCTAAGGCACGGAAAAGATAATATATGGAGAGCTAGAAATCACTTTCCAAAGTATGACGTAAAACCGAATATCACGCGGTCGGAACCGCGGGTAAAAGCTATTAAGCTTTATACATTCCAAATTTTATCCAATGATCATCCTACCTGAACAGTAAAAAATTTTCGGGATAAAGGATAGCCTGTATGTTAAGTCAGGGTGTAAGCTATTTACATTTCAAATTTCATCCAAATCCGTCCAGCCGTTTCAGCGTTAAAGCAAACCTATAAACACACGCATACAAACACACTTACGCAATAATAATATTGGTAGGATAATGCGATTATGGACCCAAAAGAGGGGGAAGGAAAGAAATAGTACATTTCCCACGAGTTCGCAAAGGCTTATATATACGAACCGATAAGTCCACGGCACGAACCGAAGGTGTGGGGCGTAGCGAGGTTCGTAAAAAGCCTTTTCGAAGAGTTAGGAATAGAATTTTTCCGCCTGAGAACCCAAAATCACACGGCGAAGGTGCTATTTTTAGCTCAGAAGTCAGAAAAAAAACTTTTACAACCTGTTACTTTTTCAATATTGAAGCACATTATATAAAAGCTACATATATGCCAAGTTCCATGCTTTCTTCCGGATGGGACCATATTTAAGTCAAAAAAGCCATACTTTAAGGAGATTATAAAAAAAGCCTTCAAATAATTTCTGTTGTTTCAGGATAAGAAAAGTAACCTACCGGGAGATCAGAAAGAAGAAGGAGAAGATTATTTCAATTTAGTTTATTTATGTCCAGTGATACACATCCAGTTAAGTATTTGCCAATGAAGTAAAGTTAAAACTCGACACAAAGTTAGACGTTTTATTTATGCTTAAAATTATTAGGTATTCAATCCAACTTATATTTCATAACTTCTGGGTATACCTCGCGCCACGAATTAAGAGCGCTGGGCGACGTTGGCGGGAATTACTGCGCTGTATGTATTTTATGTACCTACAGCGGGTTTACCACAACATCTTATGGTGACCGTCTTAAAACAAGTCTTGGTATTAGGTAAATAAAGCCCATTATGGCGAATTGGAAAGGAAATGGTTGCCATGGTGATATTCTTGTTTTGAACCTAATTTGAATCGGGAAAATATTGTGGTGAGTATCCTTGTATTGAAAAGTGACTACTGCGCATTCAAGGCCACCGCTCATAACGTGTGGCGCGACGTATAATAAGTTGTATTTTTTTAGGTTAGTGTGAAGTTGTCAGCTGCGGAATTTTGAAATTGATGTCTATTTTGTAGCGTTAGCAAACTCAACAGAAAACTGCAATGAGTAATAAAATAAAAATTAACATCGTCGACAAACTTTTGAAGTGAATAGCTTCTTTAGCCGTGATTTGGAAATTAAAATGTGGATGAGAAAGAGGGGTGACAAACTAATACCTAAAGGTGGTGCAGGCTCAGGCGTAAAAAGAATATCTATCCTAGGTCCTAGACTATGTACATAACAAACAAAACATAGGATGACATGTATAAAACTAAGTGCCATATATTTTTTTACTTGACATTTTTCATGTGTAAAACTCAGTGCCATATTTTTTTTTACTAGACATTTTTTTAGGGTTTTATACCCAAACGGTAAAACGGGATCCTATTACCAAGACTCCGCTGTCCGTCCGTCTGTCTGTCCGTCAGGCTATCTCATGAACCGTGATAGTTAGACAGTTGTAATGTTCACAGATGATGTATTTCTGTTTCCTAGCTAAACATAGCTTTATTTAAAATTGTAGGTGATAGCCATACAATTAACACTAGAAATAAAAATAGGTTAGCATTACCATTATTTAGACTAAGTAAAGTAGGCACATCATTCATGGGGCACTGTATTCGCTTCTACAATAAAATACCACAGGAATCATTGATCCTTCCTGAAAAGAGGTTCAAAAACTATGTTAAAAATGAGCTGATAAGAAAGTCCTATTATAGTATTAAGGAATACTTAGATGACAAAACTGCATGGTCCATACCATCTCAGCGAAAAAAAAAGGTATGGGGGAGTTTCTTGCCGTTTCTTCTTAACCCCGATGCCCACCTTCCGAAACGGTGTAGTCTTTTTTTTTATATAAAAAAAAATTGACTTGTAGTTATAAGTAAGTATAATTTTGACGTTGAATAAGATAATTTATTTATTTATATTCAATAAAAAAAATACTCTGACTCTGACTCTTTCCGCTGTAAAGCGAATACTAAAAAACAGAATATAATAAATATTTAAACGGGCTCCCATACAACGAACGTAATTTTTTGCTCGTTTTTGCTCGATATTGATAGCGGCAACAGATAGATATTTCGTTATTACATAATTCACTTTAAAAATAAATTATAAAATAAAAAAAAAATAATTTTTAAGGTATATAAACCCCCCCTTCAATATTAATTACATTTAAGGGGAAACCTTAAATAACCCATTACCCATACAACAAACGTGTTTTTTTGCCGATTTTATAGATAACGGTATGGAACCCTTCGTGCGCGAGCCGCGACTTGCACTTGGGCGGTTTTTTTATCTTCAGTATGGTGACGGTAAGACTGATTTACTCTAAAGATTTAATGCCTGGGTATTTTTGTTGAAAACTAGTGTTTTTATTCATTCGTTCATCAATCACCTTTTTTACTAGCAGCACATTGTGCGAAACCATTCACACCAACTTAAGCCAATATAGCTGTAGGTCCCTACCATACATAGCAAAATTTATGGGTTGTAATATTTAGGACAGAAGTTTCTTGGAGTAAATTAACAGTGAAATGTAACACATAATCTGTAACTTATTACACGTAGTCACGAAATACTTGTATTTATAGCACCACAGGACAGTCTAGTGAACTAGATTACGCCTGATTAATTTATCGCAGCAATAAACGCGTATCGGTGTCAATGATCAACAGGCGCTCTGAGATTGGCCTTTTATTAAGTATGATCTGAAATTTCAGTGCCACAGACCGGTCTGTGGTCAGTACAGTTGGACTTGAAACAGAGATTCAAACATTATGTTATCGTTCCTCATCATCAGCGTCAACTCACTCAATCGCGGTGAAATACGCGAACAAAATTGTTCCATCCATAGTTGAAAAGCTATCGGTGGTTTGGCTGACTTACTATTTCTTTTATGCAATTATGGACCACTGGGGCATAATTCTACACTGAAACTACTTTTGTAAGTTTTTTAGGGTTCCGTACCCAACGGGTAAGAACGGAACCCTATTACTAAGACTTCGCTGTCCGTCCGTCTGTCACCAGGCTGTATCTCAAGAACCTAGCTAGCTAGAGACTTGAAATTTTCACAGATTATGTATTTCTGTTGCCGCTTTAACAACAAATACTAAAAAACAGGATAAAAGAAATATTTAAGGGGGCTCCCATACAACAATTCTTTCAATACCACATACAAACTTATGGATGCACCTGGTTACGTACATGGAGTGTGAAAGTAACCGCACCAATAACTTTGTAAACAATATTTTGCTGTGTAAAATCCAAACTATTCACTCCACACCATCGCTTCCATCGTCAGATTATATTTTTCTAAAAAAATTTTTGAATAATAGCTTAAACGAGATCGATATTTTAGTTCAATTTTGTCAATGTATGGGGTGGGTGTATTGTTGGAACACGAGTAAATTTTGGCGTATGTGACCAATGCCCACACATACCTTTTTAAAATTTAGTTTACGGCTTTGGATGCTCTTCCTTCAGTCGACATCCACAGACCCTAAAAGAATAAAAGAACTTACAACAGTATTTTAGTTAAAACCGACTCGCTATACAATAAATCACAAAAATATAAAACGCTCATTAAGGTTAAATAGAGGATTTTGCTTAAACAGGTCTACAAATAAATTAGGTATTTTTTATAGGTAACACTTCATTTCATTCAAATTTCGAACGCCGACGCCCGCCTGCGTGTCGCCCCTAGTTTGTCTGTGAAATTGGTACTACTGAACAAGCTAAACAAGTGCAGAGCAATTATCAATGCCACCATGCCGGTCGAACATGCGGTTCCTGAACACATCAAATAGAGCTAATGATGTGTGTAGATAAACTAGTGCATGTAACTGTATATAATTAGGCATTAAAACTCT
Source organism: Argyresthia goedartella (assembly GCA_949825045.1). Taxonomy (NCBI): domain Eukaryota; kingdom Metazoa; phylum Arthropoda; class Insecta; order Lepidoptera; family Argyresthiidae; genus Argyresthia; species Argyresthia goedartella. The sequence continues at coordinate 22,503,365 of OX463828.1, forward strand.
CGAGTAATATTTATTATGAACTCGCCTTCGGCTCGTTTCATAAACCCACTCTCGAGTTTTAATGCCCTCCATTATGTATAAGTCACATACTACTAATTTGCTGTCAGCATTTCATATTATTACACAATATTACTCAAATTTTTATGATGTATTAAAAGATTTAAAATAATATTAAAGTCAATTAGTAAAATACATTGCCAACCGGTTTATAAGAAAACCTGTATTATTTCTTCAGACTTCAGAAGGCAATACATACACTTTAGCCATCGAATTCGACACTAATTATTTTAATAATAAAAATACTTATTTCGAGATGCATTTCGTTGGTATCGGGCTCGGGTTGTTTGTAAGTGATTGGAAAATTTTTCAGTGGAAGGTAATTAATGCGTGAGAATACTATACTGCGATTTTTTATTTGAGGCCAAAAATGGAAACAAAAAACTGTCATTTTCCAGTACAAAAAGTATAATATGAATGTCGAAGTCAACGGTTTTGTTCTAGAACATGAGAGTTGTTTGTTTACATTTCTGGCCTCAAATTAAAAATGGCAGTATAGTGTCTATATCTTATCGTGGTAATCTACGTTGCGTGATTTGGAATCAAAATTTCGTGAACTGTGTTTGCTACTACGTAGCTCAAATGTAGGTATTTTGGGAATGTCTGAGGGAAAGACATTTGAGTGTGATATCTGCCGACGTCAGTGGAAGAGTCCCTAGAACTACGGGCAGGGGCTTAGCTCAGGGCGATCGCGATCCAATGTCTCCGTTATTATTTAATCTGGCTACTATTCGCATTTGTCATGAAATTGTTAATGTCGACATAACTCAGTACGCAGATGATTTTGTTCTATATGTGTCTCGAAAGTGCTTAGCTAATGCAGTAACTGTTTTTAAGTTGGCTTTGAATTAGTTGCTAACTTTTGTTAATGAATTCGGATTAGACATTTCATATAAGAAAAGTAAAGTCTGCCTATTTAGTAGAGGCTTTAACCGGCAAATGTAATTGTAAATCTTTTGTAAACCTAAAAGTAACATTGAACTTGTAGATATCTTTAAATATTAAGGTTTATGGCTAGATCGTTCCCTTCAGGTGGGGTAAACACATCAATGAGATCTATCAAAAGACAGTCAAGTTTTTAAACCTGTTTAAGGTTGCAGGGTCGAATTGGGGTATCCACCCTATACACTTAAAGCAACTGTATATAACAATCATACGTAGTAGGCTGACAAAATTCTAAATCAAGCTATGAGTGTTGTTGGTGTATTTATAAAATCTATTCCCATCAATTCTATGGAAAGCGAGCTTTGTCTTCAACCACTAGTCTCCGAAGGAGTCATTTGCTAGTAAATTTTGGCTACGGTCCGAATCAATGAACAGTATCAATATTGGTATCAAACTAGCGATGCGCGATTATAGATGACACAAATGAAATCACTCGATTATGGCAATCATTCGACGTATTCGAATGGAACACCTAAATCATTCGAATGGACACCTCACAACAACGAACTGCGACTAACAGCGATCGACGAGTACTAATCGATAAATGTGTATTCGCCAGTTGACAAAATGATTCAAACAACAGACCGACTGTCCGACTTGCAAGTAATATTCAACCATATGGCTATAACTATTATTCGAATTGAAATATTAATAGTCGTTGGATTATTCGAGTCACAAAATCATTCACTATCGAACATCGCTATTAAAAACCTTATGCATTCGTCTAGCGTTATGGGAATGTTCTATTTAGACACCTGGGTGAGCAACATAGATGTATCCAACATTATCTGCTGCAAAATCTGGTGTAGAAAAATCGAAGAGTGAGGTGGACGTCACTGTATTAAAAGATATAAAAGGTAACTTGTTGTTGGGGAAAAGTATAAAAACTTTTATAAGATTTATACCGATGGCTCTAAGGATGTTGCAGGAACAAGAGCTGCATTGTTTTATGAACTTTCTGGCTTTTGCAAAGTTTTTAAAATTGCAAACAACTTTTTCTAATGTTCGTAAAGCTAATAGTTATCGCAGAAGCTTTGTCGTATATAAATAGTCTTCACGGCGATAAATTTGTAATATAAACAGACTCAAGGAATGCTCAGCAAAACATTGGCAAATGCAGCTCCGCATTCCTAGGGTCACCCATTACTTACACCATTCTTGGTCTGCTTGTTAATATTAAGGAATCGGGTAAAACAATTATTATACAATGGATCCCACCGCATGTGGGTGTTTCAGGTAACGAGGAAGTGGACAGGCTGGCTAAGACCGCGGGTGTGGTTAGAGATGCATACTTTCTCGAGCCATTTAAACGGACTTGATACCCGCGGTGGAAATGCAATGCACCACGTTGTGGAAAGAGTACTCCAACGAAAGACCTTTGATCGCGGACATCTGGTAGAAAACTGTCAAGCCTGATCCTCCTCCTGGAGGATGTGAATTGTACTTGCTCTAAGGATACGTTCCGGACACATTCCTCCTAATACATTCGTCTTTTTAATGGGGAAAGCAGGATCTCCTAATTGCAGCGAGTGCGGCACCTCTGTGGACGTCGTTCACGTGCTGATGGAGTGTGTCCAGAACAAAGTCTTTAGGATATTATCAATAATAATAATACCTTGGTCACTATTTACACACATTGAGCGTATCTATCTAGTCCGAAACTAGGTTTACCTGTATCTTGGGTACTAGACAACGATGCACATACTTATTTAGATAAATATTATACTTAGATAGATAAACAACCATGACTAGGGTACAAACATCCGTTCTCATCAAACAAATATCCCCACCGGGACTCGAACCCGGGACCCTTGGCTTCGTAGACAGGGAGACTTGGCCATTCAGGTCGTCATACAGACTCGCATTCATAATTATAAAATGTTTTCAGGTGTAGTTGGATGCCTCAGCATTCTGACTTTTCCGTCCTCTGCAGAAGCCAGAATGCTGTATACATTAGCAAAAATATACATTAAATATGGGTAGTATTTGTTATTTCTTTGTATTTTTTTCGTGGGTTTAAGTTTTGTCCTATAGAGCGACATAGTCATACTTGTAAAATATACTAAGCTCTTTAAATAAAGGTTTAAAAAAATGTTTCCTTGTTTCATATAAGTGACGACTTCTCTGGCTCTGCATAACATGGGTTCGATCCCCGGCTGGGGACAAAGAAAAACACACAGGTCTTGAATGTGTTTACGATATCGCTTTTTCTGGTTCCCACGACACAGGGTATCCTAATGTGGGGCCAAAAGCAATTTATGTGCTTGTGTGTAAATGTTTGTTTATTCAAAAACCACCTTTAATTTATTAAACGAATATTTGAGCAGCTACACTGATTGCCCAAATGCCCGTATGGGTTAAAATTATAGAAATACAATAAAGAAATTAAGAAATAAATTGTGCAGGCCACCCTGTACTAACTTTCTCGCATGATGCTTTCGGTGTTGTTATTTAAATGATAGTTTGTGGATATTCGTGTGCAGGCGTTTAGGAGACGTTTGAAGAGTTCTATTATAAAGGGTCTAACAGAAAGGGAGTTACAAGCCGAAAGGTGTGCTTCTTAGGAACAACTTTTACTATGGAACTGACGTGATCAGAGAAACTTTATTTTTCTTATCTCAGTACATTTCTTAGTTTTCACTTCGATCAACTCGAAAGTAAAAAAAATATGTGCGCCGAAGCAACGTAGTGCGTTGCCGAACGCGAGACCAGCCCGTCGGCTATAATGTTGCTGTGAAATTACTAACTTGCACCTAAGCAAACCAATATCCGCCATTTATGTGTATTACAGTAGAGCTATGCATCTTCAAACTCATGGGACATGCAAGCCTCAAATGTGCTGTGGCAAAAAAAAAGTTTATGTTTAAACGATTACCAAAAACGCACCTATTTCACTACCAATAAATTCGAAATGACTGCCAGAATGGATGAATGTCCACCAAATTGTGTTTGGATAAATGATCACCAAACTTCTTTTTATGTTTTGTGTACTTAAGTTTATGTTTTAAGTATTTTTTGTTGTTCTTACATATTCAACCTAACACGAAGGATAAAGGGGGCTTCGCTTCGCTCACCCCCTTTACCCTTCACCTAAGCTACCGCAGTATTTTCCCCTGATATTTTTTGCAACTTTTGGTGTTAATTTATCCATTTTGGGTAGGAAAACTTTTTTTGGTGATCATTATATTTGTTGCCAAAAAAAACACTCAGGATTTTTTATTAGAACTGGACCGTTATTCTGAGTTGTACATAAAATAGTATGTTTTTTGAAATATGTCTCAGCTCTGAACAACGAAGACCCTTTTATGAAAGTTATTTTTAACCCACGACGAAAAAGAGGGGTATTATAAGTTTGGAGCGTATGTCTGTCTGACTGAATGTGTGGCTGTACATAGCACCCTACCTAGCATTCAAAGGGGTGGACAGATTTTGATGCGGTTTTTTTTATTCGTAGAAGAAATCACCGCCTTGATTCTAAGCTATGTTTCATGGGATATATTAACATTTTAATATATAGTTATCAGGGTCTAGAGCTTCGTGGTCAAATCAAATCAAATCAAATCAAAACTTTATTGCACCATAATGTATAAATAAGGTCTTAAAATTTAATAACAGTCTCTATTATGGACCCTTTTCGGGTAATGCAAAAACACTTATCAAATGGAATGTATTAAATCTTAACTAATAACAATTATTTAAGCACTTATAGCTATTTCTAGGTTAACAATTTATTGAAGGTAATCCTCAATTGTGTATGGACACATATTAATAAGGTATTGTTTAAGCCTTTTAGTGAATAGTGGCTGGTTTTCTATATTTTTTATATCAATAGGTAATTTGTTAAAGAGTCTAATTGCCATGTAGTACGGGCTACAGTTGAGCATTTTTATTCGGGATTGTGGTAGATTTAATCTTTCTTTATGTTTTGTATTAAAATTATGTGTGTCTTTTACTTGGGGAAATATTCGGTGGTTATTAAATACGAATAAACATGTATCGAATATATACATGGCAGGAAGGTCTGGCGGGTTTCACGATTGCCTCTCACGTAGGACTAGTGGGGTCAAATCCAGATCACGCACCAATGAGAGAGTTCATTTATCGTACATTATCCTACATTCCGTGTTTCATATGAGCTGTAGGTTCGCTACTTGGTAGTAGTAGTCCTAAAACCCCTCCTCCCGCACTGAGCTAGCTTGATGGTGATCCGGATACGATCATGATTGCTCAATCATGATCGTATCCGGATAAAGGCCTGTGCCTCTCGTTGGGGGCGTTCATGGGCTACATTTTTATTTATATGTACATGTTATTATCATGCCATTGTCATCATTCAATATGATGCTCCAATTCCTTTAATTTCTAGAGTAAAAATTGTCTGTGCATTCGTTTCTCACCAACACATATTTCCACTCCGAAGCGACCATGCTGCAAAAACTGAACCCACACATCGAAAAGCAGGTGTACTTCACAGACAGGGTCCCCTTGGGGGATACTATAGCTATCGATGTACACCGATATCGGGTATTGATCGGTTCGAAACAACTCCTCGCTCGTTCTGTGCGCCTAGTCTTTTCCGAACGGTTGTCCATCATCGGCAATTTCCGATACTTCCAATGGATGTTCAATATGCACCCCTCCCCCCTACGATCCGTTTTGTTTCGTCGTTTTTTCAAAGCTGTAGTTTTCGTATCTAAGAAAATGAGTTAGTGTTTGGTTCGATACGACGGTTCCCGAAGCAAATACATTTGATAGCTTGATTAATGATAATCAATGTGATTTGGGAAAATATTGAAGTCCCACTAATTAAATTAAATTTAACACAAAATATATTATTCTTCGTCCGTTTGCTGTTTTCCGATAGAAAGAACCTTGTAACATGTAAATATTGTAAAAAAAAACAATGAGAAAGATCGAAGTGTTTGTTAATTTTCGGAATTACCATGAAATGCCAGGGATGCCAATTCCGAATCGTGGGAACCACGAATTGATGGAACGTGAGAAACAAGATCTCCTTCTACGATATGCGATCCTGGTACCAGCGAAGAAGTTTCATCCCGAATTTCTCACGCTCTATCCCCGATTTCTTTTCTCAACACCAACCCTGTACGAACACAGCACAATCTGTCTTATTTCTATGAAGTGAAAATCTAATTTACCACTTCATTACGATTAAACTCACTTTCTTGGAGTTTATACCTGCATCCTTTCATTCTGCTCCCTTCGTTAAAACCTTGCGGCTATCCAATAGAGTTTAAATTCGAGTAAGCGTGAGTAATTTGTGTCAGCGAATGCGCGTCCCGTTTCTGTCTCGCTCACTCGTCTAGCTAGTTCAATGACCGACGCGTCGGTTAGGAGTTGGGAGCACGGGAACGGCGGTATGCATTACCTCCTGTTGGACTCTGGCAGCCTGGTACTTGTGGAGGCTTGGGAGCTCAATGCTGAGCCAGGGGAATTTCGCTGGGGACGGGAATTCTAACCGGGAATTTGAACTATGTATAACTTCTTGCGCCAATTTATCTTCTGTGTAGGGAACCCGGTCCCCAGTCATCGGGTAATAAAATACTACGATCTATTTATTGTGCTCCACACGCCACACTTACTTACAAGTACCGCAAAATAAACAGTTCACAGTTGCCGGAACATAACCGGTCAGATTATGCTTTATGTTTATGACATTTTGATTTTTGATTTTCAAAGTTACTGCATTTAAACTCACGTCCAAAAAAAATATTATAATAGATTATATTAAATATATGAAAACATATTTTTTTATTTAAACTTCTATATACAGGCATATACATTGCTTCTGGCCCCACACTAGGATATCCTGTGTCGTGGGAACCAGAAACAGAGACATCACACACATATAACATTCAAGACCTGGGGTTTTTTCTTTTTTCGCAGCCAGGGATCGAACCCAGGACCTCTGGCATGGTAGGCAGAGCCACTACGGCAGGGCCACAGAGGTCAATATTATAATTAGATTGCAGACTTATCATGTCTTTTTAACCGACTTCAAATGGAGGAAGTTTCTCAATTCATCGGGATATCTCTTTATGTTTTTAACGTTCGAGTTGAACGAAGTGTTGCTCACGTCGGTTCCATAGTAAACGTTGTTCAGAATGATGTCCCTAAGAAACACCTTTCGGCTTGTAACTCCCTTTCTGTTAGACCCTGTATACTTTATAATAGAACTTCTTAAAACGTCTCCTAAACGCCTGCACACGAATATCCACAAACTATTATTTAAATAACAACACCGAAAGCATCATGCGAGAAAGTTAGTACAGGGTGGCCTGCACAATTTTTTTATCTATGTCCAGCGATTTCTCTAAGACGGATAGATCTAATTGGAAAAATCTTTTTTATTCAAGGCGTTTTACTTTCCGATTGATTACGTTGGCATGAGGTCAGGATCTAATGATGGGGTCCTGTAGAAATCGGGGGAACTCTTCCAATATTATAAGCAGACCCACGACGTTTTTTGTACTTTTCAGGGTTCCATACCTCCGCTGTCCGACCGTCCGTCCGTTCGTTCGTCTGTCACCAGGCTGTATCTCATGAACCGTGATAGTGACTGTTGCAATTTTCACAGATGATGTATATAACAACAAATACTAAAAAACAGAATAAAATAAATATATGAGGGGGCCCCCATACAACAATTCTTTCAATACCACATACAAACTTATGAATGCTCCTGGTTTCGTACATGGAGTGTGAAAGTAGCCGCACCAATAACTTTGTAAACAACATTTTGGTATGTAAAATCCAAACTATTCACTCCACACCATCCTTACCATTGTACGGTGGTAAGAACCCTTCGTGCGCGAGTTCGACTCGTACTTGACCGCTTTTTATAATAACTCGTGCATTCACTCTCAGTAAGCATAGTTTTGATAGTTGGAATTGATTATGGAGACCACAGATGGCAACCGGAACTGCCCAGTACTAGGTATTCCATAAGCGATATGGCTACTTTATTGCGGTTGCAATGTAATGTATTCTCGTCATAATGCATATTGTGAAGTGGATGTAAGGTGACGTCAGTCAGGACCTGTGCAGATACCACAATCTTTAATATAGGTAGAATGTATGTATTTATTAGTATATTTATTTAAAAATTATATATATTTAGTATTTATGTTTAGCATGTACGAGTATATTATATGATTTTTATGTAAGCCCTCGTATATTTAGTTAATATTGTTTTATATTAGTTATTTAGATATAACATATATCTAACCATATGTTAGTTATTTAGATATGTACTAAATTATATTGTTGTACACATTGTCACCCCTGCTCAGCAATTGACCATTCCCATCCTAATTTGGTTTGCTGGAAGAGATCTCTTATTAGAGATAAGCTCGCCTTTGTACACTATTTTTATGTAAGTCTTGTTGTCCATATATTAGTTGTGTGCAATAAAGAAATTATGAAAGAAATTATGAATTATGAATCTTTTTCCGATTAAAATTAGGTTCAAAACAAGAACATCACCATGACAACCATTTCGAATCCAATTCGCCATAATGGGCTTTATATACCTAATACCAAGACTTGTTCCTATTTCACACACTACAATACAATTCAATGTACCTTTTCCAGATGCAGAGGCTTCGGAAACTAACATCGAGATACGCTCTACTCTGCGACAAACTGTCGCTAAGACGGTCACGATAATTTTGCGGATCAAATTAGGTTCCTAATCTGAATCGGCATAAGACGTTGTGGTAACCCCCCTGATGACGGGATCATGGAGAGTTCGAGGGAATAATAAATGCACACAAGAAAGTTGAAGTGGAGCTGATGATGAAGAATACAGATTGCCACCGGAATTTCTCAATTCTGGGTTTTTAAATGGGTTGGGATACAGTTGTTTAAATGGTTGATAATCGAAGGGAAATATTAAACTGCTCATTAAAAATACTGATTTGCACGGCAAATATCAGCGCAAAATTCTGCAGTAGTTTTGGTGTTAGGTTAGGTTATTAGTTGAACATGTAAGAACAACAAAAAAATACTTAAAACGTAAACTTAAATACACATAAACTATTATAAAACATAAAAAGTGTTTTTGTTGATCCTTTTTTGCTGTGCAAATCAGTATTTTTGTTGTGCGATTAAATACTACCCATAATCAAATAGGATTTAATTGAAGTCGGATATTGCAAAAGTTTTCTTTTTGTTTAAATTATTAACCGACCCCACAAAAAAAGAAGGTTAACAATAATATTAATTGATTTATAGTATCCTGCAGAAATCGAGGAAACTCTTCAAATATTAGAGGTTTTTTTTTATTTTTCATAGTAACTCGTGCATTTACTCTCGGGAAGCATCATTTTGCGAAGTGATGATAATTTTGCGATGATGATGACCACAGACGGCCACCGGAACTCCTAGGTAGCCCACAGGTTGAAATATGATAACGTCATAAAGGTTGGTCAGCAATGAATGCTCGTAATAATGCTCGGCTTATGTTTAAACGGTCACCAAAAACGCACCTGATTTACTACCAATAAATTCGAAACGACCGCCAGAATTAGTAAACGTCTACCAAATTGTGTTTGGATAAATGATCACCTTTTTATGTTTTGTGTACTTAAGTTTATGTTTTAAGTATTTTTCATAGTTCTTACATATTCAACCTAACACGAAGTATAAAGGAGGCTTCACTTCGCTCACCCCCTTTATCCTTTTTTCCAGAGGCAATTATAAGGAGAGCGACATCTTCGGGAGTAAAGTAAAAGGCTTGAGGTGCGCGCAAATACTAGACTACTTTATTATAGGGAATCCTAGCTTATATACTAGGTTGGTACATGTTATTAATGACGTGCATAAGACATAGTGCGTGATGAATATAAATATACCTTATCTGTGACGGTCGTCAACTTATCTTAACATTACGTGAAAATATGACTAACATAGTCGACCGGCACAGATACTCCCCCCTTTAGGGAAAAAAATAAATGAATGTACTTATAACAATGGAAAAAATCTAAGTTAGATACCATAACAAACATATCAACTGCAATAATAACTAGTAGTATTTTAATAAACAGAAAACCAGATCTTAATTGTGCATACTTTAACTTAATCTGTTTTTATATATAAGGAAAGTTATTGTTAAATACAACTAGATAGTAATAGCGCATACTTCAACTTAATCTAAAGGTAAATCTTACACGAATTAGAAAAATAAAGGAACTACGGTTATGTGAATTCTACATAAGTTTAAAGAATTACTTAATATTTACCTACAGGCAAGTCTTGTGTCTGGCCGCACACTACATAAAATAAACTAAAAACTGGAAAACAGAAAAACACTAGGAAAATGTGGCTTCGCGGTTAGTAAACTAACTTAACCTATAACTGGAAAAGATCCGCAGGAGAGTCGTCTGATGCTGCAGCCGCCCATGTTTTTCAGGAATCGATGAGTCAATTTACCTCGCACGTCGTTGAAGTTGTAATCACTGTTTGTTTATAATTGCGACCGTACCTACACAAGGGTGATTGTGCTGAATCAGCGTCAGCATTAAATCTGTAACCTTGGCTGTAGGCAGTCAATGATCTCGTAAGTCATATGTACGTGCGTGCTCTTCACTCTTGGGTGAATATTAAGTTGTCGATTGATGAAATTTGTGTGCCTAAAAACCATGGGATTTGGCAACATAGGGCACATCTTGTACACCAATCGTTTATACATAGTCAGGTCATAAGTTCTGTCACATGTACAATATGAAATAATTTAGACATGTTTATTATTTATGTAAACATTTATATAGCAAAATTAACTTAATAAAACAAAGATTCTTATGGTAATAAAGTTTATTCAAAATGACCCCCGCGATTTTGAATACAGGCCTTTATTCTGCGCGGCCAGTCGTCTATCGCAGCACGAACGAGGTCCATGTCAATATCGGCGGCTGCCTTAATCAAGGATGCCTTGAGTGACTCCAAATCAGGATGAGGCTTTGAGCAGGCCTTTTCCTCCAAGTGTTGCCATATCTTGTAATCTAACGGACTCAAATCTGGACTGGAGGAGGGCCAGTCTTCGTGCCGGATGAAGTCGATTTCACGCGCCGCCAGCCAGTCTTGTGTGCTTTTCGCTCTATGAGCTGGCGCAGAATCTTGTTGGAATACCCAGTGCCTGTTATTAAACATGGTATGAGAAACAGGTTCCACAAGGTTCTTGAGGACTGTATTTTGATACACAACTGCATTCGTTTTTACGCCTTTCTCACAAAAATGTACCTCAGTTAAGCCCCAATCAGAGACTCCCAACCAAACCATGAGCGAGGATGGAAAATGACCTCGTTGGACACGCGGAATACGGTTGCTCGCTTCTTCACAGCTGTGTGCGTACACCTTATCATTTTGTTTGTTGTAGCTCTCTTCCACGGTGAAAATTTTTTCATCCGAAAAAAGAATTGCCCGATGCTTTTTTCCCGCGTACCGCTTCAACAAAGCGCGGCATCTCTTCAGTCTCAGGTCCATTAAACGAGCGTCCAAACGATGTCCTGTTTTTCTTCGATATGCCCTAAGCCCTAAGTCTTCATTTAACACCCTTTTCACCGTGGTCCTGCTTAACCCTTTAACGGGCATAACGATCTGGCAGTTGAAAAATAAAACTGTTATTGATTATATAATGCTTAGGAGGGTAGAAATGAAAATAGAAAAAAAAATATACGAAATCATTATTATTTCCATGGTGGTAAAAATAGTCCCTCTGCCTGCTCACTGCTGCACTTTTTCTTTATTATCCCAATGAAGTCAGAATTTTTAGGTAAATTAAAAGATTTAAGTAATTCAATCAAATTTATTTGTGCTTATTATTAATTAATTATAGTATTTATTTGTAGGTATTTATTAATTACTATTTATTTGTGGCATTGTTGTGTCATAACATGGCACAATGCATAAAGGCACTTCGCATTTCTCGCACATTATCTTAGAGCGCTTGTCATTCCCTTTGTGCTAAAATGGCGGCATCTTTTATAATTCGTCAGGGGGCAGGGCATGTGGTCACCCACGTTTGTAAAACGCAGCTCTTCCGGGACCACATGCAAAACTTTTTGGCGAGTATCAGAAGCTTGCGCAACTTTCTTTCTGACGACATAATTAGCCATGGTGGAACGCCTTTTTCGATTACCTACTATAGCTACTCACCGGTCCCCTAGCTAACGCCACGCGAAACTCAGTGTGAGAGCGTAATGCCATTTTTGGTAGAAGAAAAGCGTTGGTTATGCTCGTATCCAATAGGAAGTTAAAAATCCTGAGTCACCATCTCTTTCTTCTTTGTCCTACAGTGTAGGTGCTTTTCAATTGGTCGAACCGGTCAACTCCACCCATACTTTTGTGTATTCCTTTGTGGTAAGGGGACATCGGATATTTTTTTTGATTCATCCTTTTGAGTCCTTGTCACACTGGTTAGGTCAACTTTTGGATGAAACACGTTGGTTATGAGAAGTACCTGTTTGTTGTCTTGCCATACAATAAAAGCCACATTTTCCTTTACTCTCTATTTGAACTTACCCTTCGTCAGTTTTAGTTTCTTACCCTTTTCACCTTTTATACATTTGGGCAAATCAGGCTTTTATCTGCGCACGGTACCGGTGGCATAAATTACTTTTTCATATAAAATTTCATAATTTTGTAGTCTTTGAAGAAGAAGTTGTCGAATGTGACATGGACATTTTGCTTCTCACTGCCTATTAGTTTTTGTGTCAACTTTTTCACAACTTTTGTCCCCAGTCCTTCTTCTACCGTGATTCCATCTTTACCTGTGTAAACATCAAATTCATAAAGATATCCACTCTCACTGTCACATCGACACCTAACGCGCTCATTGGAATTTCATCAAAAACTTCAGAATTTGGGCGATTACCATTTCATTCAACTTTTTTCCACATCTCGTCATCGTCTTCAGATTCGGTACTTGTGTCATAGGATTCTGCTCTTGTGTCGTCGGTTACAGCACCTGTGTCGTCAGATGCAGGTTGAGAGCGTGGTCTTGTTCCGGGAACTGGCGTGCTTGGTGCAGGTGTAGACGAACGTGGTCTTGTACGTCTTGAAGTGGAAGCACTAGGGGTAAGAATGCTTCCATTTTCTTGAACGTCAGATGCAGGATAACAATCAGATTCGCCTACAGATGGTTGTGGACTTGGTTGGTTTTCAAGAAAAGGTGTAGATGTTGTATCTGTATCGTTATCAAGACGCTCTAAAATGTTTAGAAACCTGGCTGTACTATACTGAGCTTCCACTTCTTCATCTGACTCCAAATCGTCTTCAGATTGTTCTGGATTGTCAGGCAAAGCAAAGAGTTCTTCAAGCTCATGCTCTATTTCCAAATCATTAAATTTGCGACGACTCATCTGCAAAAACAGAGCAAAAATTGCCACAAATATTCCTAACCTAAAACAAGCACCCGTAAAGCTTGTCGGGTAAAGGGAATATGCAACCCACTATGAAAATTCAAAATTATAGAAAAACTAAAATAAAAGTAAGACAAATATTGCCCTTATCCTAATAAATACACATAAACAAATGAGAAAATACCTCCCTTACCTTATATAATCCGCATAAGCATGTGATGCATAAAGATTAATGTAGCAGTACAGAAAAACTCACGTTCTAAATTGAATCGATCATTCTTTACAAAAAATCATCTGACAATTGACAACTGGTATTTGTCACCACGAAGCCTGACGTTTCGGGCCGGTTACCAGGGTAAAAAAAAGTGTGTGTGTCAGCTCCGACGCAAGACTGGAGTTTACTCCTTACGATAACGATAATTATGATGGGTAAATTCACTGTACAACACTAAACTACAGTAAATACACTTTGGTAAATACACTGTGCTTCTCGCTGCTCTTGTGTTTGAGAAACACGAACACTCGTCATACGAACGCGGCTCTTTTCTAGTGCGATTCCTTCATTGGATTGACTCTGACTCGCCATGTTTCGCAGCCTCCGCAGCCTAGCTGCATTACGGCTTTTTTGGGAAAGATTCGATTTTCTGGGTCGCGACATTGTTTCTTAATTGCACACCATTCTGCCACAAAAGTTCACAAAACCAAAACAAACTATAACCGACCGGTAACCTCAAGTAACAAAATCAAATCATATGCATGCACCACCAAATACGAAAAAAATACATTTGAAAGGACAGGACAGACACACACATTCTTCTTGCTTTTACGGCTGTCGATTGTAATAATGTACTCTGTGGTTCTATCATTCTCTTGAACTGTCAAATTGTATTGCGACAGTGGCTCCACCGGATGAAAGTGGTAGGTTTCTTTTACTTGTCAACAGATGTAACTAAAAGTTGGCGTAGTTTTGTCAACAGATGGCTCTTCATGCTTTTGACAGCATCCTACAGCATCCTACAGATTTTCTCTTTCTACGTGACGCCTCAGCTCAAGTGTTACAGTCTTTTTTACTCCTCATAAAATTTTCATACCGGGTCCTATAACTCAAATCGTTTCTTAAGGAGTAAACTCCAAAAAATACGTTATTAACGTTATGTTCGTTTGTTTTTTCATCGTTAGTGTGGTGGTAAATATATTCCCTTTAACTTAAAAAGGGTTAACCCCATCTGAAGGGCCAACAGTTTCTGCTTACGTATGGGATTTCTTTGAATTCGCGCCTTCACAGCTTTTATCACTGCTGGAGTCCTAACAGAGCGAGGGCGACCACTTCTTGACCTTTCATCTACACTAGAGTCTTCATTGTATCGTTTTATGGTACGATAAACGAATCTTTTGGTTAAATTCAAATTTTTCAGTAAGTCGAAAATCTGAATTGGCGCGTAACCGCAACGATGCAATGCAATAACTGCGACACAATCTTCTTTAAGTGTCCACTCCATATTTAAAAATGAGGAAAATTCTAAAAAGTACACATTTTTATTTTCATGAAAAATTCGATATTCGAATTCAATAAACTTTTTTGTGGCCAGCGTTCTAAATTCAAAAGTTTTTATTGTGTGACAGAACTTATGACCTGACTATGTATATGTAGGGACATGCTTATGTCAGCAATATGTAACAGTGGTAGCGAGTGCGCTCTGCTTGCGAGTTAGTCGTTCCGTAATCGCGTTCTAAGTAACTTGTCTCTTCTGTGTTATCCCAAGTGTACCGTGTAAAGCTGAACTGTAATAAAGGATCTATACTAAAGACTAAGTGAATATTATTGACACTCCTAAATTGGTGACCCCGACTCTTTTTTTTCTGGGAATCAGTGCAGTGACAAGTGTATACCTACCTACGAACGAGCGGCGACGGGACGACTCCCGGCTAAGTAACCACGACTTGGCCGGAGTTTCAACGTGGAACAATGAGTAAGGGAGCGGGCCAAGACAAGGCTGGAGCCGCCGCCGGACCCAGCAAAGAAGAGCAACCATCTGAAATGGCGTCAATTTCGGTGTCGGCGAGAATCCCTGAATTCTGGCAGGAACAGCCGCGTTTATGGTTCGCGCAGTTCGAGGCGATAGTCAGCCCCCAGAAACAAGGTGACGAATATAAATACCAACTGGCAGTGTCAAAGTTAAGTAGGGATGCATTACAACAGTGCTCAGACATACTTTATACACCACCAGCAGAAGGGAAATATAATTCACTCAAAGAGAGGCTTCTCAAGGTGTACGAAGAGTCTCCAGAACGACAATTTCAGCGTCTGGTCGGTGAAATGGATTTGGGATCACAGAAACCCACGCAGCTGCTACGAAAAATGATGACTTTAGCAAGGAACTGCCAAGCGAGTGATGAAACAGTTCATAGATTATGGATGGCACGACTACCGACGCCTGTAAGAGCGGTGTTGACAGCGAGTCAAGATCAGACATTGGAGAACCTGGGGACAATTGCAGATAAGGTAGTGGAAAACATAACGAGTGTGAACGAGGTAGCGTCGGTAAGCAGCGGTGCAGCAAACTTCGCGATGCAAGAGATGATGACATCTATGAACAAATTGGTCCTGGAGGTAGCTTCTCTGCGCGGCGAGATACGTGGCAGGTCACAAGCAAGGTACCAGAGTAGGGGCAGATCAGCGTCAAGGGGCAGATCGCCATCACCTAACCAACTCCAGAGAGTCCGGACTGGCTCTGTCGGTACCATTTCCGATTTAGATCAAGAGCGACTAGATGTGAGAAACCCTGCGCATGGAAACAACCGGCGGAAAACTAGAAGCAACGGCCTCAGGAGACGTAGGAAATACCGTGCTGCGAGAAAATCGTCTCTGTGTGTACGATCGTAAAAACGCGTTGCGGTGGTTAGTGGATACTGGTGCGAACATTTCAGTTATTCCAAAATCAAAAGTGAACAAACATTTGCGACGTGGAAATGTATCTTATAAACTATATGCGGCAAACGGTTCGGAGATACAAACCTACGGAACTGTGACTTTAGAATTAAATTTAAGATTAAGAAGAGCATTGAAATGGGTGTTTGTAATTGCCAATGTAAGCAAACCAATCTTGGGAGCAGATTTTTTAGAGCATTATAAGCTGTTAGTTGATGTAAGTGGGAAATGTTTGCGAGATAAAATTACTGACTTAAAAACAATAGGAATTTTGGTTGATGATGGGGCTACTACAGTGAGCACTTTCGATGGCGGAAACCCCTGTAGCGAAATTTTGGCTAGATACCCAGACATAACCAGGCCTTTTAACCTGAAATATGATACTAAACACGGGGTACACCATTACATTGATACAAAGGGCCCACCTGTTCATGCAAAGGCGAGACGTTTACCCCCAGATAGGTATGACAAGGTCAGGGAGGAATTTAGGAATATGCAAGAATTAGGTATTTGCCGTCCATCGAAGAGCGAATGGGCAAGCCCGCTTCACGTTGTGCCCAAGAAAGATGGGCAAATCCGACCCTGTGGTGACTACAGGCAGCTGAACGCGGCGACCAAGCCGGACCGTTACCCCATCCTAAGACTGCAGGACTTCACATATGGACTTTCAGGTAAGAAACTTTTTTCGCATATTGATTCAAATAAGGCATTCCATAACATCCCAATCAATCCTCAGGACGTCGAAAAAACCGCAATAATTACCCCATTTGGGCTATTCGAGTTTCCCAGAATGACGTTTGGCCTATGTAACGCAGCCCAGACGTATCAAAGGTTCATGAACGACGTAGTATTAAAAGGCATAGAACAGATTAGGTGCGAGGCTACCAGGGAATCGAGTACCGAAAAATCGAACCTATTCTGTTATATTGATGACGTCATTATATCGAGTCATTGTGTGGAATGCCATAAGAAACACCTTGATGTGGTTTGCCAAAGGTATAGTGAGTGCGGGCTAACCATCAATATGGCAAAGTGTGAATTTGCAAAAGATAAAGTAGAATTCCTTGGTTATGAGGTATCGGCGGAGGGTATCACACCCCTCCAAAGTAAAGTGGAGGCCATCATGAATTTTCCTCGTCCACAAACAGTAGAACAACTGAGAAGATTCTTAGGGATGATTAATTTTTACAGATCTCATCTGCCCAGAGCCGTGGAACAACAGCAGGAACTGAACAAGTTTCTGCACAACACTAAGAAAAGAGATAAGACCAGAATAACGTGGACGGAGGAGGCGAGTAAAGCATTTGAACAATGTAAGGTGAGCCTTAGAAATGCTATTACCCTAGCTCATCCATTGGAAGGCGTTCCTTTAGCACTGATGTCTGATGCGTCTGACTCGTGTATCGGCGGAGTACTACAGCAGTGGGATGGTAAGTCGTGGAGACCGTTAGGATTTTACTCAAAGAAACTTTCCGGTACTCAGACTAAATATAGTACCTATGACAGGGAACTTTTAGCAATATACTTATCAATCGAACATTTCCAGAACATGATCGAAGGCCGACCATTGATAATCTTCACGGACCATAAGCCGCTATCATTCGCATTTACAAAGCCCGACAACGGCAAGGAATTAGCTAGAAGAATTAGACAATTAGCATACATAAGTGAGTTCTCAACAGATATACGACATATAAAAGGCGACCTAAACATTGTAGCTGACGCCTTGTCCCGTGTAGAAACAATAGAATGTCCCACTGTGTTCGATTTCGCAGACCTAGCAAGAGCGCAGGAAGCCGATACTCAGATTACATTACTGCTAAATGAAGCGAGCGATAAAAATAGTTATGAATTGAAACAATGTAGCATGCCCAACTCAGACAGCAAGATTTATTGTGAAGTAACTCAGAAAAATATTAGACCATACGTCCCGGAAAATATGAGGAAACAAGTTTTTGATGCGATTCATGGCATCAGCCACCCAGGTATTAGGACAACAAGGAGAATGGTAGCTAAGAGGTACTTTTGGCCAGGTATGAATAAGGATGTAGGCCTTTGGGCCAAAACTTGTATCGCCTGTCAGCGAGCCAAAGTAGTGCGTCATACCAGCTCCGGGATAGGACAATTTGAGAAGAAAGAACGTTTCGAACATATTCACGTCGATATAGTTGGCCCGCTACAGACAACTCAGGAAGGGTACAGGTATGTATTGACAGTTATAGACAGATTCACCAGGTGGCCTGAGGCTTTCCCACTGAAAACAATAACGGCAGATATAGTTGCAAAAACGCTATACGAGGGCTGGATTTGTCGATTTGGAAATTGCAGGGTAATAACCACAGACAAAGGCCGGCAATTCGAGAGTGATTTGTTCACAAAACTGATGCATATGTTAGGGGTAAGTAGAATCAGAACAACCCCATACCACCCCGAGAGCAACGGCATGATAGAACGCTGGCACCGTAGCCTTAAGGCGGCGTTAATGGCAAGGTTATCGCAGACCTCGTGGGTGGACGAACTTCCAACGATCCTGCTTGGGTTGAGAACAGCCATTCGTAGTGATTCAGGGATAAGTGCCGCAGAACTGGTATATGGACAGACAATCACTTTACCAGGTGAAATGTATGTACAGAGTCCTCAGAGATCGTTAGATGAACATGAGTACTTGGAAACACTGCGTAAGTCAATTGCACAGAATAGGCCCCAGCCCAGTTCACACTCTAATTCTAGAACCGTGTTTGTTCATCCGGACCTGAAATTATGTGAGTATGTATTTATTAGAAATGACGCCGTACGCAAGCCTTTACAGCCACCGTATGACGGACCGTACAAAATAGTAAGTAGAACAGACAAATATTATTCGATACAGTTGCCCAACAGAATCACGCAAGTTTCTATAGACAGGCTTAAACCGGCGTATTTAATTAGGGAAGACGAAGATACATTAGGCAGAAACCCAAGGGTAGCGTTGAGAGTTAGGGGACAAACAAACCAACAGACAATAGACATGCCACCCCCCTTTTCAAATTTCGAGCCAGCGGCAGATTTAGTACCCGCCAGCGAAAAGTGCACACGTAGCGGCCGCGTCGTCAAGCGACCCGTGCGCTTCATTAATTGAGCACACGCAATAGGTATAAGTTTTGAATAGAAAATAATATAGTTTAAATACGGATTTTGTCAGATGTTAAATGACGGATGTTGTTGTAAGAAAAATGCTGACAGTGGCTGTAGTGCTTATGTATTTGTATGTGGCCTTCAGACTTTACAAGAATCATCTAAGAAAATTGTTTAGAAAGGACATGAATGCAGCATCCCAAAGTGTGTAGCGATTACGAAGTAGTCTCGTAAGTTTTTTTTCTATTGATTGTATTTGCAAAGTATTGTATTGTATTGTATTGCAATGTATTGAATTTCAAGTCGGGCATTGAAACACATGTACCGCATATGTATGTATCGTTGGCTTGGGGACACAAAAATGAATAGGTGTACGTTTATTTTTGTGTCACACAAGTTAATATGGAATGTACTAAAGTATTTTATGTTAGACTTAAGTGGGTTATCCTCAGTTCAGTTTTGTATAACTACAGTATTTCGTCCCAAGTAAGTTTGATAACGTATTGATTGATATACAACTTATGTGTAATTGTTGGAATGAGTATCAACGTAGGACTTTCGTGGGATTGTGTACTTAGTATGACGCCAAGGAGGTACTCATTCCAACAAGTTTTAACTAACGTATTTAATTGCAAGTGTAATTTCTAATCTTTGAATTAGAAAGGAATACATGTAGACAATGTTTTGTTAAACGGATGTAGGCATAAGCATTGTTATAAATAACAAATGAAACACGATATATATTAACAGAAGGTATATTTCATCATTCAGAATCAGAATACAGTTTTGCATTAGTGTTTATCATTGCAGCGTTGCTCAGAACTTAGAGTCAGCAGAATCATTACAGATAGTATCAGGTATTTTTGCATTGTATTGGACGTTTCAAAGTACAGTCAGTCAAGTAAGTTTTTGCATAATGTTTTGTAATTGTTAAAAATTTCAAGTAAAATTTTTGTTTTTTAAGAGGGGGATGAATGTAGGGACATGCTTATGTCAGCAATATGTAACAGTGGTAGCGAGTGCGCTCTGCTTGCGAGTTAGTCGTTCCGTAATCGCGTTCTAAGTAACTTGTCTCTTCTGTGTTATCCCAAGTGTACCGTGTAAAGCTGAACTGTAATAAAGGATCTATACTAAAGACTAAGTGAATATTATTGACACTCCTAAATATATATATCTCTCTCTCTCTCTCTTCAGTGATTTGATTATTCTTCGTGCGATGTTCTTCCTGGATGATTTCAATATTCGTTGAATTAGGTATATAGATGATGTTTCAATACTCTTCTGGGGGCTGGAACGGCTTCCTATGTCTTGAATTTGAAAAGCTGCTTGCTGTGAATGAATTTGCCGACGCGTTCGTTTCTGCTGGTGCTAGCTCCATTTTGATAAATCAGCAGTCGGCTGACTATCGGTTCATTATTCTTGCGGTATCTTGAGTTCGATGCGGGAAATCTTCAATTGAAATTATTTGGCTTCTGGTCCGTTTTCAAATCTGGTCCGGTCATGGCTTTCTTGATGTCGTCTTGGTTGCCGAAGTCGGGGCCCGGCGATCTTGGACGAAGTGCTTCTTGCTTGCACTTCTAAGGTGGCAGCACACGGAGTTTTCTTCGCGGCTGGGTCCATGCTGCTATTACCGAAGGTTGCTGATGTTCAGAAGTCGGGTCACCACTTTGCCAGAGGCAATTATAAATAGAGCGACATCTTCGGGAGTAAAGTAAAAGGCTTGAGGTGCGCGCAAATACTAGACTACTTTATTATAGGGAATCCTAGCTTATATACTAGGTTGGTACATGTTATTAATGACGTGCATAAGACATAGTGCGTGATGAATATAAATATACCTTATCTGTGACGGTCGTCAACTTATCTTAACATTACGTGAAAATATGACTAACATAGTCGACCGGCACACCCTTCACCTAGGCTACCGCAGTATTTTGACGAGATATTTATTGCAACTTTTGGTGATCATTTACCCATTTTGGGTAGCATTTACCCATTTTGGGTAGGAAAAAATTATTTGGTGATCATTTTATTTGTTGCCATAATGCTTAATGGTGAAATGGAGTGATAGTGACGAACCAGGAGAGCCTCTCAAGAATGTATTAACCTCGATCAGGAGCTGATGATGGGGTCTTCAATCAAGGAAGACACGTATGGATGATATGTTTTTGTTTAAATTATCGGAATGAATATTTTGATTTCAACATATTATCCAAGTTTATTCCGGCAACTGTATTTGATCTATGTGATGATATACTTAAAGTCTCGACTGGATTCACAGACAAAGCAACAAACCACAACAATCGATCACATCACAGGGACTGCCCAAAAAAATCTGTGAATCCTGATTCCCTGAACTTTGATACTAGTTGTGTGCCATTTGAGCAACCATGGAAAACCATGTAAAAGTGACTTTGTCTCAAAGGTCGTATTAAAATGTTGAAGATTACTCAAATGACAGGACTGTGTGGGTTATTCTAACTCGACACAGAACTCTTATTACTTTACTGCTTATTATTTATGATATTATAATTTTGTAATAAATGTATTAGTTACACACAGCCAATTTTTAAAAGAGATCTAAAAATCGTTCTTCGCCCTTCCTCCTTCTCCCACAGTGGTCCAATGTAGAGAAGATGCAAAAAAATACGTTTGCAAAGTATATTTAAATATCTACAGCAATAAAAAAGTTTTGATTGGATTTAATTGATTTGTTGTACTAATGACAAAAATTGAGACCTATTTTTAGGGTTCCGTAACCAAAGGGTGCCAAACGGGACCCTATTACTAAGCCTCCGTTGTCCGTCCGTCCGTGCGTCTGTCACCAGGCTGTATCTCATGAACCGTGATAGTTAGACAGTTTAAATTTTCACAGATGATGTATTTCTGCTGCCGCTATAACAAATACTAAAAAAAAAACAGAATAAAATAAATATTTAAGGGGGCTTCCATACAACAATTATTTCAATACCACATACAAACTTATGAATGCACCTGGTTACGTACATAGAGTGTGAATGTAACCGCACCAATAACTTTTTAAACATTTTGCTATATAAAATCCAAACTATTCTCTCCACACCATACCTACCATTGTATGGTGGCACGGAAACCTTAGTGCGCGAGTTAGACTCGCACTTGAGCGGTTTTTTAGTTATATTTTGCGTAATGCATGAGCCCTTTATTTGTAGAAAGCCACTAGGTTCCAATTCCAATTAGTTACAGTGAGGTTTCCAATTAGGTTACGTAGGTCTGTACTTACCTACTTTTTGCAGAACTAGTAATAGTTATCCCACGCTAATAATTTAGGTAGCGCGATCGCGAAGTAGATTCAATTAGGTGACCAAGATTGCGCAACCAACACTAAATAACACGAACCAACTAGATACCTACTGTTGCGTCCTGGGTCCTGCGCTGCTGTATCCAGGCTCTGGCGTGGTCAGGGAATCGTAATATTGAAGAAAACTCAGGAGATCAGTTCAAGATGTATTCGTTGGTTGCAGAGAAAAGTCAAACAAAGTGCCAGTTACAAGGCAGTATTGCCACATAAAAATAATAATAAATTCAGGCTGATGGCGCCACCTAGTGTTGCCAGTAATTAACGGATCGATTGTCACTGCTACTCAACCCTAGATGGTGCCCTCGGGCTTAACATCTACCTACTCGTTAATAAGAACAATAAATAACAGCCACGTGGTTAATCTGTGCCACGTGGTGGATTTTGCAATTTCATTAAAGTCAAAAGTAGTATAAGACCGCTCTATGACTATTACTAGCATGCTCTATTTGCAAACATTGTGACAGAAACTTGGGAATTACATAACCAGTGATCGTTAACCGACGGATGGACCGATTTGGAAAAAAAATGATAGGAAGGGTTTATCTTTCGATTGGTCCCACTAACATCAGGTCAAGTTCTGATGATGCAAAAATCGAGGTAACTCTTTAAAGATTATTGGCAGACCTGTGGCGATTTTTGTATTTTTCATAGTCGGTACTCGGGAATAATAATTTTGTGAAGTGAAAGTGGGACTGATGATTATTACTTTATTACGGTTACTGGATGCTCGTCATAATAATGTGTTTGGTGAAGTGGACGTGATGGTAGCGTACCAATGATATATCAACGTTGGTCACGATGAAGAGATCATGGAGAAGTCCGCAGGAAAACCGAAAAAGGGATTGAAAATAGGGAAATATTAAACTGCACATCAGAATACTGATTGGCACAGCAAATATACTGATTTTCACGGTATACGCACTAGTTGATCAACTAACGGTTAAAACCGTTAAAAAGTAAACTAGTTTAAACTTGAATTGCAAACGAAATACCAGGGCAAACACTGCGGTAGCTTAGGTGAAGACTAGAGGGGGCGAGGACAGCGAAGCCCCCGAATAGTCTTCGTGTTAGGTTGACATGTAAGAACAAAATAAAAGTAAATTCTAAACCCTAGGTCTCGTTTACTATTTGTCGATAGTTGATTAACTAACGTGTTAGTTTATCAACTAACGGTTTTGACACTCATACGGTGACATATATAATATTCTAATAGAAACAGAAACTAGAGAAAGCCGTCATTAATTAATTGAAAATATAAACAAATGCGCAGCAAACTAGGTTGAGTCGCAATAAATCCCAGGCCAGCCCAGTGTGGTACCTAATAAATTCAGACCAGCGCAATTTATTACAAACCTTACCCTGGAAGGGTCTAGAACTTTCTTCAGAAAAAACTTCACGAATGTTTTAACCTAATTGCTTATTTTTTGCGGTAGGTGATACCCATAAATTTCCTTAGAATGGAGGCAAATTTATTGGGTACACTATTGTAGGTCGCATACATATTATTACTGTTTGTCGAGACAAGAGGGACTTCAAAACATGGGGATATTTAATTTTCTTTCAGCTGTATTAATTGGATTATTTGAATTCCTGAGGTGAATCTGAGTTCAAATTTGAGTTGACTTATTATATAATAATACTAGTGGCCCTGTGGGCAGTACACTTCGCTAACAGGGGGACTGTGAACCAATTTATAGGTATAGGTAAGTATTTTAGATTCAATCAAAATCAAGTAGTAAAGTAACCAATAACTTTATAAACTTCATTTTGCGATTTAAAATACAATCTATAGACTTTTTACGAAGTCTATTTCACTCACTCACATGGTCTGTATAGATCCTCTTTACTAATCCGTCTCCTACTTGGAGGAGTCCAAACTTGGAATGTTGTGAAAATATTTCTTGGATTTTTAGAAATCAGGCGGCCGAATGGTAATGGTGTAGTATAAATTTAGAACCGGCTCATGAAGCCCTTTAATTTGATACCCCACACGATTGGTTTCAGAAAAAAAATATAAAAACCACATACAAAAAAATGATGACGTCATGACTCCCCCCAAAGGATTTAATTCAAGGAACACGTGTGCCAAGTTTTGTGAGGATCGCTTGAAAACTGTGGCCCCTAGACCGGAACTGACAGACACACATAGATAGAGACAGACGAAAGCAAAATCGGCCTCCTATCTTGTCGAAATAGAGCCATTCGCTGGCTTCGGTCGCTCGGTCAATAATAGGCTTATTATATAACCGGTGAATAAAAACTATGTTTATCGAAATCGGGTCATCCAAGAGCATGCTCCTCTTATGGGATGAACCGATACAGACTGACACAGAATATACAAAACTTCGATAAGTTCAACTTCCATACGTTGAAGTTCAACGTCCTTTGCGACAGAGCATATAAATAAGTTCACTTTTGATCTGAGGTCACACATCAAAACAATGGAATTCCTGCCGCTAGCTAACCCCACTTCATACATGGTTCCGCGCAAAAAATCTTGTTTTCACGGAAAAATCTCCCCACGGAACTCGCTAGTGTACCAGGCGCCCATGCCTCGCGTGGAAGTTGCATCGATCCAGACGTCCCGGCAGCGGGGCAAGGGGTTCAACGTACGGCCCCGTTTCGGGAAACCCCGGCCGTGGCGGATGTTCCGAAGTACCAGGCTAATAGAACTCTATAGGATGTCGTTGGGGAGAGATCGTCCCGAACGAATGGTTTTCAGCGACGTTCCATTCCGGTTTTAGGGTTCCGTAATAATCTTTTATAAGCCGAGGGCAAATTGGGTCGCAAATTGTGTTGACTTAATTTGCGTAAGTGTCAGTGGCCGAAAATAAAAGCGGAAATAAATGGAGATTGGCTCATTGAAAGTAAAAGTTATAATGCATTATTTTGATCAACACAACGATAATATTGCTGGTTTAAATATTCATATTTAGAGGATCAAACAGTTTTCCAGGAAAGGTTTGTTTTGTTTAGTTAGACATTTAGACACTCAGGGAGAAACATACAGTTATAATTATACAAATCGCTGAATATTCAGAAGTAGGTATGCACTATATTTGTTCCCTGGTGGGAGTCAGTCAATCCATTTATGTCAATTTCGGGTAAGGGAAGTAGTTTTATATTTAGCATTGGCAATATCAGTTGGTATTGGAGTTTAAAATTAGATTAAAAAAAAAAGTCCATCAAGGCCCGACAGATGGAACGCGATTTTACAATAAACTAGAGTCAATAATGACTCATGACATAACTGTAAAGTGTAGAAGCCGTAAGTTGACGAGATAATTGACTCTACGTTGACGCGGGTTAAAACATTGTAAAACTATAGTGGCTCTGTGAGCTGTACCTCGCGAAAAAAACAGGATATTGCGTTTTTTTTTTATTTATTTTCCACACATGCGCAAGTATTTGACTTGCGCATGTGTGGATTATAAATAGGCACAAATATTCCGACTGCATTTTATGTCAATACCACAAACTTTTGAATGCACCTGGTTACGTACATAGAGTATTAAAGAAGCCGCACCATTAACATTGTATACTACATTTTGCTATCTAAAATCCAACCTATAGACTTTTCATTAAAATTAAATAGCCTGTGTCATTTTTACAATCTTCACAAATTCAACAACACCTCATTTATTAAAATATATCAACCCGTTTGGGCTGTAGTGGTTTTTTTTAGATGTATCAACCCCACATCTCCGCCATTTTGTAAAATTTTAAATAGTTATTTGTGTCTCAAGGGAGCAAAATTATGTATTTACGGGGAGGGCGGTACATTGAATCCAGAGTGAAGCGAAGGATTCTAAGTTAGAATCTTGAGCGTAACGAAGGATTTAAGCGTTAACGCTCATGACGAAAATGATTTTGCTCCTGAGTGACACTTACCACTATTAACACCGGCTATGAGGAAAATTTAAATAAAATGCTCCAAAAATGATGACATTACTATACTTTGAATTATATTTTCACCACTTTTACAGTAATCGAATGACGAACATTTTTTTTTTTATAATGGTGTATTGTGAGGGATTAGGGAAAGGTCACCACAGATTAAATACTCCTGTGCTACTTTTACCAATGTGTAAAGATAATCGAATCGAATATTACAATGGTATTGCATATCAATATTCATCATATCATACTAACAGGCATCGATAGTTTTGATTTCAGTAAAACATATTATCCCCCTGAAATCCCCCAAGACCTAAAGATGGTATAAATAGATAACCAAAATAAACACCTCCGAAAAATGAGGACAGCAATATTGCTAAGACCTCGATATAGCAAACTAGAATCAAGTTCATGTCTATATCAAGGTCAATTCCTTAGGGAGTTTTTCAGTATGGCTTGGCCCACTTTAATCTACAGATACCGTGTATTAAAACTTATTATAAGGATCAAGATTATTAAAGCAACATATTTTTTTCTCCCTCACTTTGGTTGGAGGTGCTCATTTTAATAAATTATGAGTGATAAAGTATAAATGATATTTTAATAGTAGTTTATGTGACTGCTACATAATGCCTAATTATGTACAGTTACATACACTAGTTTATCTACACACATATCATAAGCTCTCTTTGATGTGTTCAGAAATCGCTTGTTCGACCCTCATTGTGGCATTGATCATTGCTCTGCAGTTGTTTAGCTTGTTCAGTAGTACCAACTTCAAAGAAAAACTAGGGGCGGCACGCAGGCGGGCGTCGGCGCGGCGTTCGAAATTTGAATGTCATAATATGACAAATTTTGGTAGGTGTATTATGGGTCATAATTTATCAATATTCAGATAAGAAATGAGTTTTTACCAAAAATTTTATCATTATGCTGGTCCTAACGTGCGGTTTTTGGACAAATTAAAGAGGGTTTATGATACGTGTGTAGATAAAATATATAACAATAGCTCACCATGTTTTTTTCGCACTATATACTATTTTCAGTACTTACATATAATATTTTTTAAATGTTGCTTATTTAAAAAATACATGTAAGTACTGAGAATCCAAGTCGTGCCCAAACTTCTTGAATGAAAACCAAATCTGCATTCAATTAACTATGTTTTGAAAGGTTTGGATTGCATTTTCCCTTTTGTAAGTTAGTAGTAAATTATTGCGCAACATGGTGAGATCACAAATACCACGGACTGCAATAGCAGTCATTTTCCCGTTTTGGATATTGGATGCCACAAAAATGGATTGGGTCGTTGAGGGGAGAAGATACTTACGCCTGGTTTCTGAAAGGAAAATTAGCTGTGATAACTTGTTAAACGCATTTCAGCCAATTAAATGCCGCTATTTTAAATTAATGATCGATTAATCGCTTGTTACATTTGACATCTCTTTCAATTTATTTAATTTATTGTGCTATCTGTGGCCTCAAGGTTTTTTTTGCCTAATTTGAATAAATATTTTTTGACTGCAATTCAGAATTATGAAAAAAATATTTTTGTGATCCCAATTATTACCAATAAACGGTAAAATGGGTTTTTTCGTCAAAAACAATAAAACTGTAAGAATTCGGATAACAAAAGATTGGCTTAAATGGTTCTAATGAAATTGTCTGCACTATCTTCACTGTGGAAGAATTGGAGTCTCCTGGCACAGGTATTTTATACTTAAAAGGTATTGACTGTAATATTTATAACAGAAACGAAAACGAAATCGGACTCGCTCATGAAGGGTCCCGTTGTAACAAGTAATTATGTGACTGGATGTTTGTGAACTAACGAAAAACTATACTTTGAATTATACTTTCACCACTTTTACAGTAATCGAACATCGTTTTTTTTTTTTTTTTTATAATGGTGGATTGTTAACTTTGTTTTTCATAGTGTTTGTATGAATGACAAAGTTATCTTTGCATTTTTTTTTATAAATGTTTTATATCTTAAAAACTGCTTATTTTATTTTGTTCAAACCAATTTTCGTTGAAAGTGTATATTGAGATACACAGCATATATTATTTGTAGATTTATCACTTTATTACTTTAAAAGTTAGGGGGGGGGGGTATACATTTTTCCACTTTGGAATGGTCTGTCTCTTTAAAGAATTACATTGAGAAAAATGGTTTCAGGAACCTCAACGTCATTTTTAAAGACCTATCTACAGACACCCCACACATACAGGTTTGATGAAAATTTGTTTTATTTTATATGAAATATAGTTTTTAAATTTTTCTAAAAAAATCATAAAGCGGTTCACAGAATACATCTACATACCAAGTTGCAACTGAGTAGTCTTTATAGTTTCTGCATAAAGTTGCTGTGACATACGGACGGACGGACGGATGGACGGACAGACAGACCTGACGAAACTATAATGGTTTGTTCCTAAAAATGACATTTGTATAAGTATATGTAAATATCTACAGAAATATAGAAGTTTTGAATTGTTGCTTTGATTTAGGTCAAGAGGGTCTCGGAAGTTAGGGTTTGGACTAAACCTCAATCCTTTCCCTTTATGGACCCTTATTTGAATATTCGGGAGCTGTCTTCATATGCGGTCACGTGGTTGAAGACCTCTGCGGCGTCCATGGCTCACAGTTACATCGATTATCGATAACTGTAAGACACAAGGGGTTATTTTGTATACCATACGATCTGATGCCCGCTCAATATGTGGGGACCCGGACATAGCAGGGAGATTTGACTCCTGGGCATGGGTAAATCCATTTTTTTCCCTTCCAAAAAAAAAAAACCTCTGCGGCGTCGTGGTTGGAGGCTCTGCCGCCCAAGCGAGAGGTACCGCGTTCGGATCCTTGCTGGGGAGGAAGTTTCACAATGTTTGTGTGTGTGACTTCGGTATTTCTGGGTCCCACGACCAAGGCTACATAAATGTCTTGTTCGTGTTTTGATATTTCGTAGAAGCTTCTAAGTAGTTTTTCTCCGAACAAGGTGGGCAGTAGGGCACTCACAAACGTGTTCTGTAGCCAACTATCCGTTCCAGGAATCAATTAATTGGATTGAGTTGAGCACCGTAGAATTGATCACTTCACTTATACAGCTTATATATAGCGTCACGCCCTGTTCTAGCGAGAATATGCATGTATACTATTCTATACTATACTCTACTAGGTATTCCCGCGAGTTGCAGAATAAGTTGTTTGATATTTATTTTCTTTTCTTTTGCCAGGAAATTTAATGCAGTATCGAGAAGGTGTTGCGAGCCCGTTGCCAAGATGCATTCGCTAAAACTGAAGCGACGCGGGTGGCTAAACAGGGTTATCTTTAGACCCCTAGCCAATTTTTTACGTCATAGTGTTGCAGTTATGAAATAAAAGACGTTATATATTTTTTCACACCTTTCATTCGGAAAAAGAAGTTTTGCTCCACGACGAGAGGGAGCAAAATGCTACTCTTTTTTTAATTACTACTACGCAATGTGCCAATTGAACACATCTTAATAAAATAATCGATTGTAATGTCATCGTAGTCGATTAAAAACGAACATGTTTCAAGTTTTAACTTTAACAACGTTATATGAAAATTTATAAATTTTTCGTAATATTGCAAAAAGGTCACAATAAATTATATGTTTTACTAAATCAAAACTATCGATGACTGTTATTGTGATATAATGAATATTTGATATCCGAAACCATTGTAATATTCGATTCGATTATTTTTACACATTAGTAAAAGTACACAGGAATATTTTATCTGTGGTGACCTTTCCCTAATCCTTCACAATCCGCCGTTATAAAAAAAAAGTTTTGTTTACGTTGTTCGATTATTGTAAATGTGGTGAAAGTATAATTCAATGTATAGTTATTTTTTTGGGCATTTGATTTAAATTTTGCTCACAGTTGGTGTGAAAAGTTGTATGTGTCACTCAGGAGCAAAATTATTGTCGTCATGGGCGTTAACGCTTGAATCCTTCGTTACGCTCAGGATTCTAACTTAGAATCCCTCGCTACGCTCAGGATTCTATCGTAGAATCCTTCCCTTCACTCTGGATTCAATGTACCACCCTCGCCGTAAATACATCATTTTGCTCCCTTGTGACACAAATAACTATTAACCTCCGCTGTCCTGACGACTGTCCCACGTATTGTTTTCTCGTTCTGCATGAGAGCTACAGTCCATGCTGCAAGACCTCAGCGTAGCAAGCGTCGAGGTTGGACAGTAGATGAACATGTCAACGACAAAGGTTATGACAAATGGCACTGAGCGTACAGTGGAAGTGGATGGGTCAAGAATTGCATATGACCAAAAATTCATCTACTTGGGCCAAATAGTCTCCTTCCAGAGCAGACAAGACAAAGAGGTCGAAAGACGAATTGAGAACGCATGGAGGAGCTATTGGTCCATGAAAGACCTCATGAAGGGACAACTTCCCTCGTCTCTAAAACGCAAACTCATGGACTTGTAGATTCTTCCCATCCTTACCTACAGCGCACGCTCAGACTTGGTCTTTGAGTGACATCTAAAAGTCTAGGCTTGAGGTTTGCCTACGGAGGATGGAGCGCAGTATCCTGGGGGTCCGATTGGTGGACCGAATCAGGCACACTCTGATACGCTCCAGAACAAAAATAAGGGACATAGCGGAAAAGGCAGCTGAATTGAAGTGGGACTGGGCCGGCCACGTCACTCGGCAGCCTGACCGTTGGGCCAAATTAACCACTTTCTGGAGCCCGAATGCGAAACGGGGACGTGGCCGACCCAGGAAGCGCTGGAGTGACGAGCTGAGGGACCATGACAACTACTGGTGGGAGGTCGCCCAGGGGCGTGAAGAGTGGACTCCCCCACCTCCTACGGGAAGAGAGGCTTTTGCCCAGCATTGAGAAGATATAGGCTAGTAATAATAATAATATATATTTATTTTTATTTTTTGGCCAACTTTTCTTTGTAATTGAAATTATGCTCACTTTCTCGTTGGGAAACCGCGCACACCGCCCATTATTATTATGCTCGGTCGCTCGCGGCTCGCGGCGCGCTGTGCGCAAGGGTGACCGCACGCGCCTAGAAATTTAGGATTTACAATTTGGCGTAAAATGTGTATTTAAAAAAATAAAAGTTGTTATTTTTCTTACCGTTATTTTATATATATTTACATTAATCATGTTTACTTTTGGCTAGGGCACGAAAAATATATCTCTCTGTATATAGAACAGGTCCGGTGGCTGCTTTGGTTGTGGATATTTCATCCTTAAAAGGGGGATGTGGAACCTCCTGCCAGACTCTATCCTAGCTCATTCGGATCAAGACTGAAAGAATACTACCTATCTCAATTATCGTAGGTTTTATTTATTTAAGTATTAAGTGTTTATGTAGTATAATTATCCTCATAATGATATATGTAAATGTTATAAATATTTTTGTAATATTTGTGTTTATGTGTATCTAATGAATTCTATTTTTAAATTTAGTTGCTGTTTTCTTGTTTGCATAAATATTTTGTTATTAGCTGAACCCGCATTGTTTCACTGCACATACTTGTTGGCTGGAAGAGATTTCTTTTAGGAATAAGCCCGCCTTTGTACATCTTATTTCCCACTGTGTTGATTGTTTTTACATTTGGTTTATGCATTAAAGGATATAATAATAATCCCCGCTGGGGACCAACAGCTTACGATCGAACGTTCTACGGGGTGTAAAATAAAGGTGTAGTCAAATTTTAGGAGGTTGTTCGAGACATCATTCTGAACACCTTTCACAATGAAACCGGTTTGATCAGAGCAACTTTAATTTTCAGTTCTCCATACAGTTTTATCATGTAAATCTGACATCTAGGAATTCGAACAATCAGAACATCGCATAAATAAGCAAAGCCGCAATAAAAGACAAATCATGTGAAATTACCGTGTTATTGTTATTTTTCTTCAAAAGCTATTTAAACTCCTACATTTCAGAATTGCATGGTAGAGTTTCGGCCGGGTGATCGGCTGTTTCGATATTTAAAGTTGCTCAGATCAAAACGGTTTCATAGTTAAAGTTGTTCAGAATGATGTCCCTAACAATAAGTAATAACGCCCTTAAATCTCTTAAATACTGTAAAAAGCCAGTACAGTACAGAGCACTTCTATCAGTGACCTGCTAAAATAAATGATCCTTTTAGCCAAGTATTGCAAAGCGTATTTCTAGTTTCTATAAATATATATAAATATATATATATTTATAGTTTCTATATATATATATATATATATATAAATGAATCGCTGTTCGTTAGTCTCGCTAAAACTCGAGAACGGCTGGGCCGATTTAGCTGATTTTGGTTTTGAAATGTTTGTTGTAGACCAGGGTAGGTTTAAAAGTAGGGTAGGATAGGGTATGGGTAGGGTAGGGTAGGGGTAGGGTAGGGGTAGGGTAGGGGTAGGGTAGGGGTAGGGTAGGGGTAGGGTAGGGGTAGGGTAGGGGTAGGGTAGGGGTAGGGTAGGGGTAGGGTAGGGGTAGGGTAGGGGTAGGGTAGGGGTAGGGTAGGGGTAGGGTAGGGGTAGGGTAGGGGTAGGGTAGGGGTAGGGTAGGGGTAGGGTAGGGGTAGGGTAGGGGTAGGGTAGGGGTAGGGTAGGGGTAGGGTAGGGGTAGGGTAGGGGTAGGGTAGGGGTAGGGTAGGGGTAGGGTAGGGGTAGGGTAGGGGTAGGGTAGGGGTAGGGTAGGGGTAGGGTAGGGGTAGGGTAGGGGTAGGGTAGGGGTAGGGTAGGGGTAGGGTAGGGGTAGGGTAGGGGTAGGGCAGGGGTAGGGTAGGGTAGTGTAGGGTAGGGGTAAGGGTAGGGGTAGGGTAGGGGTAGGGTAGGGCAGGGGTAGGGTAGGGGAAGGGTAGGGGTAGGGTAGTGGTTGGGTAGGGGTAGGGTAGGGTAGGTGTTGGGTAGGGGTTGGTTAGGGGTAGGGGTAGGTTAGGGTAGGGATAGGTAAGGGTAAAGTATGGGTAGAGCTACCCGCAGCGAATCGAGAGCGGGTCAGCTAGTATATATATGTATATATATATTTATAGTTTCTATATATATATATATATTTTAAAAACCGTAATAAACAATAAAAACAAATTCGGGAAATAAGACTCTTTTTTATGTGCCCATCGTAGATTTCGCTATTGAGATATCTCCAGAGGCTGAACGACTAATTAAAAAAATATTCTGTAGAAACGTATAGTGATGTGGAGCTATTTTCAACCGACTTCACAAAGTAGGAGGTTTTTCAATTCGTCTGTTTTTTTTTGTTTGTTACGCGATTACTCCGTCAATTATAAACCGATTTTGATGATTCTTGATTTGATTGGTAGGTATTCAGAGGTGGCCCCATGCAAATTTAATTAAAATCAATTGAGCGTTTTTTGAAAAATCATCAAATACAAAAAATATATACAAAGATGACGTTTGGAGGACTTTTCAAATATACATACTCCATTCACATCCCGACCGGGAAGGATGACATAGGGCTTGAACTTGAAGTCGGTGTTTTTAAGGCTCAGTTCTGGCTGTTGAGGTGGGGGGCGCCGCATTCGCCCATCGTCTTCTGGCGGGGTAGCGGAACTGGCGGGGTAGCGGAAATGGCGGGGTAGCGGAACTGGCGGGGTAGCGGAATCGGCGGGGTGGCGGGCGGCGCGGAATAGCATCGGGCCGCCCGGAGACGCTAAAAATTAGGTGTTTTTTCGAATTTACTGAGAAACGGAAATGAGCTAATTGATAAAATTTAAGGATTAATACGGAGCTCTAAAAAAGGAACATTTAGGTATAAAATTATGAGAAAAATCGGTAATTTTATATTAAAATTATTGAATCTCCTTTTAAATATAGACTATGTTCAGGATTTTTTACGATCGAGCCAAATTAATCCAATCTCGTAACGACATAGTATTTAAACTAGATTATCTCTTTATGGATAACATATAATTTTTTGAGACCTATGAATTTATTGGAAATAATTTATATTTTTATTTGCCAAAGCTCTCTTCAGTGGTTTTGTGTGATCTTGGGCCCTAAGTTTTTAACTTGGTGAATTATTAAAGCAACTACTGCTCTTGGAACCATCTCTTTGGTGTTGTACGTACTGTTGATATTTATGGCACACTTAGGTGGGTGGCGAAAGTGGCAAGAAATTAGTGCCAAGGGCATACTTTCCATCGCAGATTAATTATCTGGATTCAGTGATGATTATCGCCTCTATTACGTCTGGGATTCTGGGATCTGTTTTATTAGGCTTTAATTTTACGGATGAATAATATTTGCACGTACCTGCCAATAATAATAATATATTTGTTAATTTTCTGTGACACTATCACGAAAGTAAGTATTCTAAGCAAAGCTCGCAAAAGACACTCTAATGTTCTATACAATTAAAATCAAAGTTTATTCAAGGTGACATTTAATGAGCTGACCATATTCTAGGCTAGCACCCTTCATTATGAACAAGTTTCCTCAAGAAACATATGGTCGCAAACGAAAAAAATTTTGGTTCCTTCAGCTAATCAACTGATCGGGTCAATGTACTGAGGGACAAATATTTTTTTCCCTTTGCGACCATATGTTTCTTGGCGAAAGTTGTTCATAATAATGGGAACTGTCATTCCTCAAAATATGGTCAGCTAATTAAATGTCACCCATGTAAATGTACATGTGTAGATAAATATACTTAGAACACGTAAAAAATTGTTTTGCCTCTTCTTTATAGTTTTTTCGGGTAAGCACGGTATAAGCGGGCATTGAATCCTGCCTACCACTGTATGCCCGTGATTGGGTTGGCGATACTTACTTAGTAAGTGCAACGTTCGAAATTACTGTCGTTTAGCCTATCATGGTAGCGGTCGCTGTTCGTACTATGAATACCGACTGGTATCGGTTCGCAGGAAGCTGTCGGGTCAATGACCGCTATCACAGTGCTAACCCGTATACTACACATCGGACTACTGGGGAAAGAAGGGCGAACGGAACTCGTACAGATTTATTTTTAGTTCTATTTAAAAAAAAATGTGCTACATAGGACAAAAATTATTTTGAAATTATTAACCTTAAATTTGGAGTAATAAATAGCGAGTTCTGTGTTGCGTTATATTTATGAAATCCATGCGCTCTTGTTATTAAAATCTTGGTTATCATAGTTCACATTTTTATATGGGGTTTAATTTGCTCAAATGAAATTTCAAAATCTCCAGAAGGATACAAAAAGATATTCTTGTAGTAAAGAATGCGTTGACCCTTGAAGGCATTGCTAACTTTGGCATGTCTAAACCGGTCTGTGTTCATTTCTAAGGTTATGTTAATATAGCTATCGCCTTTTTTTGAAAATGTTGAAAGGTTTTTGCCTTACAACTTATACATTTTCGACAGTAAAATTCAAAGAAATAAAATAAAAAATCAAAATATTTTCAAAAGACTAAGGAACTTCATTTCATACTGCCACGACATTTAAAGGTTCAATACGTATTTAAATAATAATTGACTTCTATTTTATCTAGTTTTAATAATTTAGGAATAGAAAACACGAATCTGAAATTTATTAAAGCAAATCAAATAAAATAACAAGTTTATTCTACGAAGTGTTATTGTGCGTGTGGCTGTTAGGCCCGATTATCTCAGCCTTTAAAACAATTTTACTTTGTGCACTAGAGCATAAAAGTGGCATTTTGTGCAGCATACATACATCCAGCACAAACACAAACTTTGCGAGCATGTGAAGTGAAATAGTAGATTTCCTACAAGTTTTTTCGAACGAGTATTTTTTTAAAGAACATTTTTCCGCCTGATATCCCAAAATCAAGCGGCGAAGTTACTATTTTGAGGATTTAATGCGGAAAAAAATATACATTATTAACAATAAACAAAAATAAACGAAAAACAAATCTTCATTTTGTCTTCCAATCATGAAGACCTACTTACTTATATGTTAGTCAATATCTCCAACATAAAACGCGGATCGTTTATTTTAGACCAGAAATAAGAAAGAGCCTAATATGGAACCTAGTGAAACGCCGCTTTTAATTCCCTATACAACAGATTTAAGGCAGCCATGATTGACACAATCAGATGCCTTTGACAGATCGCAAAAAACTGTGCGAACACACACGCAGAGAAAATATGAGATATAAAGGTAATGTCTGCATCCGTGGACGATTATTTTAATCAATTTCGCAAACAATAACAAAAATAAATTCACGCCTTTTTCGGTGGCAGGAGAAGCAGAAGCAATTGCGCCAACGTAAACCAGTTATAAAACACGATGTAAAACCCCTTGAAATGTAGCTACATCCATCTTAGAGTTTACACACTGCCTATAAAACATACGACTCAGAAGTGAACCACTCTCTCCTACATATTTTTTGCGCATTAACTATCGATGAGTCATCTAAAATAATGCTAAGGGGAGACTCTGAGAGCCTGACAATAGTTGATACTTGTTGTAATGGCGGCCACCGGGTCACTACCACGCGAATACATTCTCTATTTCGCAGAATAATGCGATACTTCTAGCGGTCATGCAAATGTACTGGATCTTTGTATGAAATTATTATCATTAATTTATGGGCAAGAACTACTTAAGGGATTAAATATGGTCAGAAATGCATCTTTAGCTTCAATTCTAGGCTAAACTAGACAACATAAAAATTTAGGATAAATATATGTTATAAAAGGTCTATTAGAGATAAGAATGGACTTTTAAAATTACCGGATATCTGTTATATTTAATACTTTAAAATATTTTTCGCAATGCATTATTATTCAACTAAATGATCAAGCGCTCGGAGACGAAATCAGTTTCCTATATGAAACGTACACGCAAAAATAGGTAAAAAAAAGGGAAAATTTTTGGTTGTTTTATTTTATTTTTAATGTTATTATTACAGGAGTTTAGTAATATTTTCTATAATTTTCTCGGTCTCGGAGCTCGGGCTGCCCCGCGGGGCTCTGCGCGGGAGCATGCGTCAGTCTGCTTCGACGCGATGCGACGGGTATTTGTTTTCTTTGTCTAATTCTCAATGCCATTGGCCTATGTTCAGCCCTTAACTACACGGTACTAAATCACAGTGAATCACAACACGACGTTTCCCAGATGGGAGGACTCCACATGACCTTTGTGGCGCTGCGGTAGGCTCAATCTACCATGCGAGAGGTCCCGGGTTCGATCCCAGGCTGGGGATAAAGAAACAAACCCAGGTCTTGGATGTTTATGTGATGTTGCTGTCTCTGGTTCCCACGAAACAGGATATCCTAGGTGGGGCCTGTATGTAAATGTTTGTTTTATTTTGTCACGTCTTTTCCCATCCTATACAGGTTGGGTGGCAGAGGCACGATTGCATCAATAGTCCAGTTTGCATGACAGGAAGCCAGTCCATAGCTATGAAGACTCCGGTAGAAGGGTAAACGTTTCATAATAAAAGCGTTCATTTCTGTGCTATAAAAATAGTAACTTTTGATCTTTGCGATACTAATGGTTATTCACCAAAATCTGTAGCAAATAAGCAAACAGTAATTCGAAATCAGTTTAGCTTACAGTTAACATC
This sequence comes from Argyresthia goedartella, assembly GCA_949825045.1. NCBI lineage: Eukaryota > Metazoa > Arthropoda > Insecta > Lepidoptera > Argyresthiidae > Argyresthia > Argyresthia goedartella. Next base: position 22,541,565 of record OX463828.1, read on the forward strand.
AACATTTGTTTAGTCTAAGTAGGCGCTCTGAAACTCTATTTATTTGGGTAAGGGCTAAAGTTTCAAAGCATTTACCGAAGGCTCTACAGGTAAATGTTTAACGATTTTCTCGGAAATACTCGTCATTGAAGTTGGTTATGTAAACTTAGTGAAAACTGACCTTCAACGTTGGTTACGTAAACTTAGTGAAAATTGACCTTCAAAGTTTGAACCAAGCATAGGCGTAGGAAGTATAGGTCGCCTCACGGATTGACCTTTGCACGGACGGGATATGTCGTCCGTGCAAAGGTCTCCCTTACTCCAGGCGGAATGACCCGCAGTGTGAGAGGGACGGAATCGGGGGAAAATGACAAAAGGACGGTTTTAAATTGATACAAAATTAACTAAAATAGCTATGAAAAATTCTATAATAAGCAATTTAGGTATTGTCAAAACCCATCCAAATAAATATTTTTGAATTCTTTGTTGTATTCCAATTTGTCAGACCTCATTTCAATAATTATTTATATCGAGCGAAATACCTCCAATCGCGTGTATGTTATTACAAAATGTAGAAAAAGGTCCTAAAATTGTTATATTAATATATTTATCTACACACTTATCATAAACCCTCTTTACTGCGTACAAAAACCACACATTACGATTAACATAATGTTAAACTACTTGGTAAAAACTCATTTCTTATCTGAAAAATTACACATTATGACCATAATGTGTAATTTTTCTACACATTATGACATTCAAATTTTGAACGCCGACGCCCGCCTGCATGCCGCCCCTAGTTTTTCTGTGAATTTGGTACTGACATTCAAATTTCGAACGCCGACGCCCGAAGTTGGTACTACAGAACAAGCTAAACAACTGCAGAGCCACAATGCCGGTCAAACATGCGGTTCCTGAACACATCAAAGAGAGCTTATGATATGTGTGTAGATAAACTAGTGTATGTAACTGTACATAATTAGGCATTAAAACTCTCGAGTGATATTATTATGAAACTCGCCTTCGGCTCGTTTCATAAACCCACTCTCGAGTTTTAATGCCATCCATTATGTAGCAGTCACATAAACTACTATTGTGTTGAAAAATGAGCGGGTTGCTTGGCTGAACGCAAATTTTCCCAAGTCTTACCTTATTAATATGAAACTTGTCAGATTAATAAAAAAGAGCACGAAGCGGGAAATATGGGTTGTGGTAGGATTATTATACTCCTTGGAGTAAGCAAGATTTTAACTTTTAAATTTTGGGCGGACAAAAATTAGGCACTTCTCGTGTTCGTTTTTCAAACAAAATTCGAACATTTCCGAGCATGGTTGAGAAAAATTCATGTCTATAGAAGTTCTATTAAACTTACGACTGACTTATGCACGTGGCTTAGTTTCATTTAACCCCTTCGCACGGGGTAAAGCCACTCAGTATACTGGATTTTTCGCGATTCATTTTTACATAATTCAAGACCTACATTGGAGCTCCTACATGATGGAAAAGTGAGCTAGATAGGTTCAGAGTGCCGAAATAAAAACAAAAAATATGTATTTCACTCATTTATATACCAATCACTACTTGATTGCTTTAGGGCAGTGCGTGGCGGCCCGAGTCACAATAAATTATTAGGTCTCAAACAGCTCTAGGAAAATAGCTGTCAACAATACAATAGTTGCATGCATTATAGTTTATCACTCGCGAGTGCGCGTGGGCCGGCGTGTTTAGTGTGAGCGTGTCTGACAAGGCATACATACACTGCCACACCTTGCCATATGCCTGCGCGAGATTTGCAATATATAATAAATAGGTAGAATATAACAGTTACAATAACAATTAATGTAATTTCATATTAACAAATAAAAAATTGTACACGTACACAAAAATGTAATTGAACGGTAGTACTTAAATAATAATATCTATTATGTATTGCATTACAAATTATCCCTCATATTCGAATTGCTTATATAAAATTAATAATAACATAGAGCACAAAATTCGCCATGAACATGGATAGTAAAATAAATAATCAATATTATATTTCATAAATTTATAATCTAAAAAGGCAGTTACTAAGTTATGTAGATAAATTATTAACTTGCTAAACACATGATGCAACAACTGAACTGATCAAACAAAGAATATCGAATTTGTTTATTTATTATGTGACGGTTGCTGGTACTGTGTTAAGGTCTATCCCCTAATTAGCTGCAAAGAAGTAAAATTGGGGGTTAAAACATGTGTAATGTTTGGGGACCCCCTTTAAGTTATAAAAACTCGTGAAGTTCATTATTTGTTGCTATAGCGGCAACATATCGTACCTTCGGTAAAACAAGGGCATAATTGTACTATTCGCGATTTTATAGTAGAGCCTTAAAACGTTTTTTTTTTTACATTCAAAGTCTACTGGCTCTGCTCATAAAGCTTTGCTTCAATCCATCTTTGCATGTAATAAAATGTATACTACCGTCACTACGTGTATGAAATTTACATGAAATAAATACCTATCAGTTTTTGATAATTAATATTTTTGCAAATAAGGGGAGACATTTATGACCTTTTCCTTCCAAAACTGAAATTTAATTGTTATTATGACCAAAAGTTTACTTTGATTGCATGTGAATTTCTGAATGAATAAAACAGTTTATTTAGGTGACTCACATTTATTATCATAACACACTGATGTGCTCAGCAGAATTAACGAAAATAATCACAACGATAGTGGTATAGTTGCCGGAAAATAACTTGGCCAGAATGAGTGAATGAATAGGGATTGAAATATTTAATTTTAAATAGATGAGACATGTCTGGAAGAACAGAAATATGTCTAGGACATTGTTTAGATCTCAGACAATGTTTTAAAAATATTTGCATCCTTCCAGACATGTCACATCTTTTTAAAATTAATTATTTCAATCCAAATTCATTCACTCATTCTGGCCAAGTTCGTTTCCGGCAGTTATAACAAGTCTTTGGAAAATCAACCTTAAAATAATACTAAAATTAAAGGAACCTCAAACCTTTAAACATTACCTTCCTATTCGTTTTCATTTATCAGTCAGTCTTTTGCGTAATAATATCAAATAGAAAAAGATGACAAAAACAGTACCTAATTTTGAAAAAGTAATATCAAACAATCAATATTTGAGCAAAAAGTTTGTACTTATCAGACTTTTTTGCGAAACCCGTCACTAAAAAGTATCGTCGGTCATCAAGTAAATTTAATGCAGTTTTCTTTTTGCGATGCTTAGGCTTATACTCCGAACCTTCAGATGCTGAAAAATCTCCATTGTTTGATGACATAACATTTTCGGCTTCTGAAAGGTTGCTTTCCAATACTTTAGGGTGCTGAATTTCAATATCCGAGGATGTTTTTATTGCATGTGTATTCACTGACTTCGTACTTTTAATATTGCATTCCATTATATCTTATTTGCTGTGGCCAAAGCAGCATCCATAGAAGTATTCAGTGCTTCTGAACTGTTGCATTCCATATATTCGGGATCTTGATTTTCTAAGTCATTATTATTTTCCATCCATGTCTCAACTTTGGCTCGAACTGACGAATCAATTGATGAAATATTGATGTTTGAAGTGTTGATATTCTTGTGGCACTTCGTATCATCAATGTATGTTTCATTTGAGGAGACAACACTGCGAGACTCATCATTGACTTTGGTTTGTATGTCACCTTTTTTGTCTTCATTAAGTAACATCAAAATTCGTCTACTTCGGGATCCCATATTGATCTGAAAAATTCAATGATTTATTTTACATATTACATGAAATATGGAAGATTAATTAGAATACTAATCGTGATAAATTACTATGTTGCCAGTTATTTTTTTTTTAATAACTAAGCACTCTTAATTTTTAACCGTACACAGGAAACCGAATTCATACTTATGTAAACAGATTTAAATGGTAATACCTATTTAAGGGTTCATTTCCGAAATAAATAATAATATCCAATCATTTCGGAACTCTGAAGACTCGATTAATTTGAAAATGTTCATAATTTAATACATAGTTGGAATGACTAAACAGGCTAAATTAGTTTAAACGTATATTTTTGTTGTAATTAGTTTGGAATGACAATGCCATTTTAGCACTTCATGACAAAAAACCTAGTGCAATATTGGAAATACAACATCGCAATAGTGAGATGTGTCTTTGTATTACCAGTGTGTCTGTAGGTTTATAGCCTCAAACCCCAATGTGGCTTATAATCTATAAACACATTGGAAGTACAAAGTAAAGCCAATATAACACTTGTGGCTTTGTCCCTCCAAAGACGTGGTAATACAAGAGTCATAAGTGTGGAACATGTGCCGTTGTCCTTCCAGAAACATAATTATGAAAAGGGCATATTTACCTTTGCGGCGTTGTCGCGCTCAAACTGCTCGTAAAGGTGACAAAAATACAAAGGCGAACTGGCGCCCTCTGGCGATTTAAAACCTAACTTTATGAAAGTCTTTGTTCCACCAATAAAGCGGTGTTTTCTAAACATTTCGTCATACTTAGCTGTTTTCCAAAAAAATACAGTTATGCCCTTGTTTTACCGAAGCCGAAGGTACGATATATAAACATTATGTAAACATATCAACACTAAAAACAAAATAAAACAAATAGTTAAATTATTCTTAATATTGTCTGACTTTAACAGGATGCACAGGATGTTTATTAGATAGGTGTAAAATATGTTACGTGTACTTAAGTTTATGTTTTCAGTATTTTTTCTGGTTCTTAGATGATCAACCTAACATAGCACAATGGATAAAGTGGCTTCGCTTCGATTTATATGGGGAAGTGAAAAACTAAGTTGTTCTGATCAAACCGGTTTCGTGGTGAAATGTGCTTAGAATGATGTCCTTTACACCACCTAAATTATGGAAATCATTCTAAACAACTTTCACTTTAAAACCGATTTGATGAGACACATTGTCAACTAAGAGACCAACAAATTAGATAGCGGGTTTAGAATCCGCGCGATACGGCTGTGGAATGAACTTCCCTGCACCATCAGGGACAGTCCATCACTGAATATCTTTAAGAACCGACTAAAGAAGCACTATCTTTCACTTTCTATTTAGCTATATAATGTATTAGTATTAGTATATTTGTAAGATATTTATTGATATGCTGTATTTATGTAACTGTGTATGTAGTCTATATTTCTTATCAATAGGGTTTTATGTATGTGTAATATGTATTATATTAGAATATAGTCTTAATTGTACGCGCAATTCTTTCCCTTACCTATCATCTCCGTCTCCTATCCAACATGGTTTGCTGGAAGAAATTTCTTTTTAGAGATAAGCTCGCCTTTGTACATGTTTTTTCTATCATAAGTTATCTGTATGTCTGTTTTGTTTAGTACAATAAAGAAAATTACGAATTACGATAAATTACTACCTAATAAAGATAAGTAAAAATTAAGTTAATCTAAAAGTGAAAGTGATTGAGAATCAAACCCCCATAGAATGCTACTAACACTTTTTTTTCTAGACCTGCGGAGTCCAATACATTTTACCCGCTAAATACGGTATTTGACAAGGTATTCGAATAAATCTAGAAACGTGTTTCAAGCTGAACCTATTTCAACAAAAATGTTTGACAATATCAGGATGGTCTATTTCCAGCAGTTGTATTTTATGAACTCAATTTTGTGTTAAAAAGACAACATTTGACGATGACGTCACATGCTAGTCTTTCATAGAACTCGTGAACAAAATTACCGTTTTGACAGTTCCTAAAAAGTTTCTATTTTGACTAGCAGTCAAATGCCGTATTATGTCTATCGTAGCCACATGGCAGAATTGATTGTGTCGTGAAATGGCCATCATTTCACGAAATGTTCAGAAAAGATTGAATTTGATGAAACATGTCGTTTTAAAAGTAGTTTTATTCAGTTCTACCTAATAATTTTTGTGATATACCTGTCGAACTAACAAGAAGACTATTCGAGGGCTTCGCTGTGCTCGTCCTTTTTAGTCTCCACCTAAGCTACCGCAGTGTTTTTCCCTAAAAGATTACTTCCTTCAAGGAAAGTTCTAATTCAACCATAGTTGGCCGTTTCGTGATAAGGTAAATTCTACGATATGGCCACGACATGTCCACTGAGCAGCTCCTATCCCAGATATCGGCCGCGATGTCGCCACTAGTCATGTGGTATGTTATCAGGCGTGTCTTATTTCGCAATCGTCACTGGCATCAGCTGTGGACGCTGCGTACTCGCGCATTGGAACTGCGTTGAACTGCGCATTCCGGAACCAAGGGAGGAGATAAGTACAGACATTCGTACCTAAAACAAATGGGCAAGAGATATATTGCTTACCGATATAAGGTTTTGACTCTGACATGTAGTTTCACAGAACCGTGTTGGTATACCACGGGCCTGCAAGCGAAAACATGGCGGGCAGCTTCTCCGACACAAAGATGTTCGGAAGCGACACATGAGAAGATGCAACATAGAGCCCTCTCAATGGGAAGGTTTGGCAGCACAACGGCCAGAATGGCGCAGGATTGTGAAGAGGCAAGTACGCGAGTTCGAGGATCAGCTTAAAGCTGACCTTGATATGAAACGCGACCTGTTAAAAGCCCGTCCACCTGCTGCCATAACCTACAACTACGCGGGCGGCGTACTTACGTGGCCCCAATGCGCAAGGAGTTTCTTTTTTCTTTTTTTTTTTGGTGGAGGGGAAAAAAATGGAATTACCCATGCCCAGGAGTCAGACCTCCCTGCTATGTCCGGGTCCCCACATATTGAGCGGGCATCAGCTATACGTATACGGACTAAAAACAACCCCTTTGTTTTTAACAGTTGTCTTAATAAGAATTAACTGTGAGCCATGGCCTCGGTATATGCTGAAGGCTTTCTACCTGCAATTTGCCCTTTTGGGCGATATATATGTGTATATGATATATGTGGGAGGAGTTTGCCTGCTTACCCGATTTTATGAGCGGGCATCAGCTCATAGTCAACGGGCATGATAGCGGCATGTTAGGGGGGGCAGATTGCCCCCGCTACTAAGAAGTGGTTATAATTTTTGAGACCTATCCTAATCCTAAACTACGCGCAAGGAGTTTCGCTGCGAAGATCGGCTACATAAGCCATGTTCAGGCGCACGCGCGCGGAACCGACTCGGAGTAGAAGTGGTCGCCATGACCGAAATCGGTCGGAATCAATCATCATCACCACGGGCCACGAATTAAGAGAGCAGTGTAGGAAGCAGGTATAAATACGCGTCGAAAAAGTATGCGAATCGAAATGTCAGTGACTCTTATGTACAATGACATAATGCTCATTTCATCTGAACTCGAAAACTTTTTCACTCTGGTAATTATTCCTGCTTGAGCCACAGGAAGCAGGAATAATTACGTGTCGAAAAAGTATGCGAATCAAGCTGTCAGTGGCTCTTATTTGCAATGACATAAGGTTTGTTTTATCTGAACTCGTACACTTTTTCACTCTGGTAATTATTCCTGCTTGAGCCACTGGGTGCCGTTGGTGGGAACTACTGCGCATACGTACAGGTATTGAAAAGTGACTACTGCGCATTCAAGGCCACCGCTCATAACGTGTGGCGCGACGTATAATAAGTTGTATTTTTTTTAGGTTAGTGTGAAGTTTTCAGCTATAGGTCAGTTTCTGGCCGAATATTAAAGTTAGGTTTGTTAGGTCACAACTTTATATATAACCTAGAGCCGAAGCGAAGCGGAGCGGAGCCAGGCGACCCCGTGTAGTTTAGTGTAAAATAGGGTCTAAAATTTTGCTGAACATTTTGTTAGTTTGGGATGGTTTTTTTTTAGAACTTTTACTCAGTTTGGGATAGTAGATTGTTACACAAGGGACGTAAGTGAGCTATTGCAGTACGAGCTCTAATTTGGCGCTCGATCCATTAACGCTCGCAAAGGGCGTGGATCGAGTGCACCCGAGATATTGAGACTATACACAGTTTTAATCTTCATAAAGTGCACGTAACGATCTGGGTTGAAGAACATCGAAATTCATCGACAAAAAATATATCACCCTCCCAATCTATCCAACTTTCCAAATTTTTTCAGTCTTTACATGAAACCTATTTTTACTTTTTGGAGCTAAGCTTAATTATAAGACCTAGAGATTAGTGATATACCGTGAAGTCATAACATAAGGTAGTAAATAAATAAATTTACTACCTTAGGCCGCTCTGAGCCTCATAAAATTTTGATTTTGCCTCAGTGCTTACTGAAATACCTTTAAAATAAAACATAACGCTTATCAGACGAAATAATTATATTAATAACTTTTGAGTAATAATGTCTAAATACTAGAGTAGGCGCGCAAACTGACTTTTTTGCAGCTATAAGTAGAGCTAATTCACTCAACACCAATTCCCTAAGAAAACCTCTCCTTGCGTACCATCGTCGGCGCGCCTCGCTACGTGAGAAACGCAACTATCGCAAGGGACCTAGGATTGGAGACACTGGACAAGTTCGTCCAGAGGCTGGCGACGAACATGTTCGCACGAGCGGACGGCTCTCAACACCCGCTCGTGCGAGACCTGGCGCCATACCACGCGCGCCCGCCTGACCGTCGCCACCTACCCCGAGACCTGGTTGCCGAGCCGGCAGCACCCCTGGATTGAGGCCACACAACCCAACGAACACCTCAGCCACCGCTGACCGTAGTCACGGCCAGCGGAAGACTCCGCGGAAGGGGGCCATTGCCCCGGGACCGCAACCCCGCACCCTGGAAGGGGTGTGAGAAGATCACCAAGAAGACACCAATTCAGTCTGTGCCAAGCGCTTGCCGAGCCTTGACGCTTTTGATACGAGAGTAAGACACTGCCTGAATAATGCCGTCATGTGGTCTGCGGTACTGTAAAAACTAACCGTACAGACCAAAAAAGCCAAGGAATTACTTTTTATGTTAATTACCCAGTATTATTAGTAAAATACGCATATTCAATAATATTTTGTGAATTATAAAAATCAACAAAGCGACAGCCATGTTTTCTCTTTGAAAATCAAAGAGTAACAAGATTTTTACATGCAGATGTGTCATTTCCGAATACCAACGTGTTATGCACATCACATATTCTTAAATTTTATTGCACATGAAAATTCACATTACAAACTTATGTAAAAGAAATTTACAAAGGCAAGCTTATCTCTAACAAGAGATTTCTTCCAGCAAGGCCAAGATGATAAGCATAAACATACAGAACTGTCAATTTATTTATAAACTGACTAACAACATCACATCCAATGAAAAAAACCCATTAAAATATTGGATATGTGCATATTCTCTTTTATTTTATTCCAAAATACACATAATAGGTCGCCTTCGCTTAAAAGTATGCAACATAGGCAGGATTCTCTCGATAGGTATACTTTTGGGCAAAGGCGACTGTACGTCTTCGGCATGTCGCATCTGAGCGTAAAGATTTTTTATATGACAATTGACAAGCCCGCTCTCGTCAAGAGGCCGGACACATATTTTGTTCGAGCTAGCGTCTCTAGTATTTATACATTATTAATTACTCAAAGATTAATAACTAGGAAATAGACTTTTTGTGTTAGTTACTCGCTTCCGTTCGCCACATATGTCCAATGTGGACCGGCCTCACAACACAGTGTTGTCAATATGTAAAAACCGATTGATATTTTTTATTTTTCGAGAAACAAATATGTGTACAACGTCAATGTTTTTATAAATTCTTTCCTTGTGTAAGTTATAAAATAAAATAATCTTTGGAATAGATACGGTTGTTAGTGATACGAGTCTTTTATTTAAGGTTAAAATATACTGAGTCCAATTATATATTTTATCTTAATACGTATCACAAACCCTCTTTACGGCGTCCAAAAACCTCACGTTATGCTCATTATAATGAATGATTATACTTGGTAAAAACTGATTTCTTATCTGAATATTGATTCATGATGACTATAATGTATCAATATTTCGAAATATTATGACATTCAAATTTTAAAAGCTGCGGCCCGCCCGCTTGCGCCTCTAGTTTTTCTGTGTAGTTGGTACTACTGAAAAAGCTAAACAAGTGCAGAGGAATGATCAATACCACAATGCCGGTTAAACCTGCGGTTCCTGAACACATCAAAGAGAGCTTATGATATGTGTGTAGAGACACTAGTGTATACAATTAGGCATTAAACTCTCGCGTGATATTATTATGAAACTCGCCTTCGGCTCGTTTCATCAACCCACACTTGAGTTTTACTGCCCTTCATTACAGCACAGCACAGATACGTATCAGTCACATAAACTACTATTGCGATGGTATGTATCACTGCAGAATTTTTTTTCGGCAGCTAACGAAAAAACGGATTTTAGATGAAATGAAATGCCGTCATTCCCATTGTTTTTTTTGGAGTAAAAAGTTTTCTTATCATTTTGAAAGAAAAGAGATTGTTTCACCAAGGAGTTTTTCACAAGTTGCCCTTTAAAAACAACTTTACAATTCAAGCATAGTGTGACGTAAAGCGATTTGAAAATGGAACGTTTTCTTTAAACAGTGCCTTGTGTAGCAAATGCCATCATATACAGCCTCTTTGCACAGCAGTAAATACAATTACAAAATCATTTAATCAAAATAAAAATTCCTTAACTAGTTTACAATAAGGCCCTGTGCTAGGATCATCAGACCCTGTGTTACAGGAACCCCGCTGATACCATTGTAGCTAAAATTTCGAATAATAATAATTAAAAAGTTAGTAGTATAACAATCTCGATCAAATTAAGTTATTAAAATATGTTAAGAAAAAAATGCATAAAAATTCAATTGCATTTTAATTTAATTAAAAATAAAATTCATGTGGTATGAATTGCATTGTTAAAACATGATTTTGGTGAAAATGTCCGGTAGAGTGAATGTGGTGAGAAGATGAGAGGTGTAGTGAGTGTCTGAAAGTGTGTAGAGTAGTGGCTGTTAATGTGATTGGGGAGGGGAGGGAAATATGACTAAGTCTGCGTACTGTTTTTATTATATTTTTATTCATAATTATGTATGTATGACAATATTTATAGTAAGAATTACAAACTTAGAATATTATTATGAATAAATTACATTGATAAAATAAAAATGTAATAATTAAATTATTGTAAAAAAAAAATATGTAGGAAAATCGGAATGAAATATGATCATTGTTTTTTGTTTTGATTTTCATTTAGATTTTTACTTTGTTATTTCGAGAACTAATTCTGTTTGCTTTATATATTATTATAGTCCAGGCTTTTGAGCCATTTTAAGACACATAGCTTTATATGAACATTTAAAATTTCGCTAACTTTGTTGTATATTATACTGGACTGTATGTGAAACTGTTTACGAGCGAATACTGTTTTTTGTGCCGGAGTCCTGTAAACTATGTTATGTCTTTTATTTGTCATAGTCTTGTAGTTGGCATCCTGTCGATGTCTCCTGAGGATCAGCTGGAGTATGTAAATTTGCCTTAATCCTATTTACTGGGCATTTAAATATAAGGCATACAAATGACAGATATATATATATATATATATATATAAGCTGTAGATAGAAAAGTTTGAAGATGGCAGAACTTTCAGCTTGCTTAATGATTTGATCAAAATCTACGTTTCACTAGCTTTAGCTTGCCTTTATTGAATGCTCTCTTTCAATAAAGTCTGATTGAACGGTTATTGATATTATCAAAATCAGTCAAACAATTAACAATCGTTGGACAGAATGTCTAATCCGAGCATAGAGAAAAAGATAACAGTCAAGTGCTGTCAAGTAGCACGAGACGGTCAGTAATTAATTTAACCTAAGATTGTAGCATTATTTGTATTATCACTCTAGCTGGAGGTAAATATTATTGCTTAGATGGAATTTGTATGTTTTTCTAATCAATTCTCGAAAAATAACAACTTAAGCCCATATAGTTGCCCATCCTAAATAATAAACTTTATGGGCCTTACCACAAAAAAAAAACTACTGTTCAACACTTGTTTAAAAACAAAAGTGTATGGGATTTGACGTTTGTTTTGAGGTTAAACGCTGTTTAATATTTTTTGTGGAAACACGTTATGTATTCAAAATATGCCATTGGTGTCTTCTGTGACCTTTTCAAAGCATTTTATTGCGTAGATCATGCAACTTTACTATTAAAACTGGTTAACTGGTACACAACGATATTAAAAATAAAACTTTTGAGTTCTTATTTAGATATAATTCTGAAATTTCAGATTAACAGAACCAAATCATTAGGATCTCGCGTGAAAATTGGCGTGCCTCAAGGTTCCATAATAGGTACTTTCTTATTTTTGGTCTATATTAATGATTTTCCCTACATGGTTCAAAATTTGCCCAAGATTGTGTTATTTGCTGATGATATATCTCCTATATTTAAAGTAGATCGACATGTACAGAACTATGACGTAGTAAATAATGCTCTTGGATAACATCTTAATTGGTTTACTGCTAACAATCTAGTGCTTAATGTGAAAAAAACTAAATGAATAAAATTCACTTTTCCTAATGTTAATTCCTTAAAAATGAGTTTATATTACATAATGATAAGTTAGAGTTATCTGATAGTACAGTTTTCCTGGGGATAACACTTGACTCGAAACTCCAGTGGAGCCCTCACATTACATCTTTACCGGGAAGACTAAGTTCAGCTGCATATGCTGTGAGACAAATCAGACAGCTGACGGATGTAGACGAGACGTGTTTACTTTAATTAATTCCACAGCATTATTTACTATGGCATTTTGCTGTGGGGCCGAGCTGCTGATATTGACTCAATTTACTTCTACAAAAAAGGGCTATTAGAGCAATTTACAACCTATGTAGTCGTGACTCCCTGAGGGAACTTTTGAAAGAAATTAGCATTATGACTGTACCGTGTCAAAACATTTATGAAAATATTATGTACGTTAGGAAGAACATAAATAGCTTCACTAAAAATATTGAAAATGAAATCACAAGCGAAGTAATATAAATAAAATAAATAAAATTGACCAACCTTACTATAGACTAGCTAAAGTTAGAACTTCATTAGTGGATCTAAGTATATAATACTATAACAAAATACCGGAAGAGATATTAAATTTGTCAGATAAGAAATTTAAAGGCATTGTTAAAAAAAACATTATGTTATAAAGCATATTATAAGTTAGATGATTACATTAATAGCAAAGAGGTAAGGAGCTCTGATTTTCCAGCGCAGCACAAGAACCACGCACACGATTGTAACACAAAATCTGTTTTTGAAAAAAAAAAGAACCGAAAAGAAAAGTAGGCCGTGGTGCTGTGTACGAGTTTCTTGCGCCGCTTCTTCTCCGCTGCCATAATACTTTCCGAAGCGGTAGTAGTTTTTCTTGCATTATATAGATTCAAATGACATTCAAAAAGTGTTCGTAAGAATCTATTTTGAATAAAAAACAATTAAGTTTGAATAAAATTAAACTTTAATACAACTTCTAGCCGTATCGCCAACTCTAATTGTTTTGCGTAGCGCTGGAGATAATGGTTCCCTTACAACCAAGGTTTCGGGTTCGATCCAGGCAGAGAAGAAATAATAAAATATATGACGACCTGTGTGGCGTTATAGATTTAAAAAAACACGTCTTGTATATTTATATGTGTTTGACGTCGCTGTTTCTGGTTCCCACGACACAGGGTATCCTAGTGTGGGGCCAGAAGCAAAGTATATGCTCGTATGTGAATGTTCAAGTTTATGTGGCGCTGCGGCTGTGGCTCCGCCTACCATGCGAGATGTCCCGGCTTCGATCCCCGGCCGGGGATACAGAAACAAAATCGCCAGGACTTGCTGTGACGTCGCTGTTTGTGGTTCCCACGACACAGGGTATCCTAGTGTAGGGCCAGAAGCAATCTATGTGTTTTCGTTTATATAATGTAAGATAGAGACGTCGCTGTTTCTATGATAAGAATTTATTCATTACAAATCATACACCAAATAGAACTTAGAAGATACGAAAAGTAGGCATAGAATATAATACACCTATAATTTGTAAAGTACACATAAGTAAAATTAATAAAACATATGTAGGTATTTCTGTTTTAGGAGATCAAGCTGTCACCAAAGTATTCCTGCTCCATCATCGCATTGAAAAGCCCTGACATGTTTTCTCGTGCCTCTTACTCTCATGGAAACTGCTCTTATAACTGAGATTTGTATTTTCACTTTCAGCCAGTACACTATTTGAGAATACGCTTTCTAGATTTCAGTGATATTATAATATAATAATAATATTAAAAAAAAAAGGGTTTGCTCTGCACTGTATTGTGTTCATATTGTACTACTAACAAAGGTTGTAAGACTAATTATTAACACTTGTATATGGACATGGTCTGACATAACTGATTATTATTATTATCGATTGCCTGGTGGGGCCGGAAGCAAAGTATGATGCAATATTTAGGGTGAACCCTACGTCAACGAAGGGTCATTGACGAAATCATTACGTACATATTTATTATTTTCCTCTAAATGACAAATCAACTGTAGCTACGACAAACAATGAAAAACTCCCCACTTATGACGTCAACAGACCACAACAAGCCATTAGACGTACGCACCCAACGTGGACAAAATACAAATTGGGTCATTGACCAGGAAAAGTTTCCGAAACCGGTTTTTGGTAATTCCTATTTTATTGTTCTTTGTCTTGTAGAATTGGGTTACTATTGCGCGTACGCATAAAGGTGACAACCTGTTCGCAATCTGACGCCTAAAGACGACTCGCTAGAAGACGGATCGAGTAAACTGTGACAACTCCTTAAAAATTCATATGGGAAATTATAATAAGTCATGCCACAGATTTTTTTATTGGCCACCTGATCTAACTTCTCATTTTATAACTTAGCAACGGGAAAATGAGATGGGCTCTAATGCACTAATTCGTCTTTATTACAACGCCAACTAAATATTGTACAGAAAGCGTCAAGTAAAGATCAACAATTATTGTTACTTGTCGTTCTTATTTATACATTACACTTAATTTACTAACTCAGCCACGAATTTTACATCTTATCACCATTTTATGTTTTACAGCTTCAACACAAGGTCATCAAAAAATATAATTCAAGCTTCTACAGACAGTATGATTAATTATAACTTAGCATGTCAAATAACACATCATCATGTCAAATCACACATTGGTGGTAATTTTAGCAAAACTTTGACGATCAATTGATGTGGGATGGGTAACATTTTAAATTTACTGATTTAAAAAATTAGAAGCTAATAGAATATCTTATTTGATGTCATAGAATAAGATTTTAGAAGTTTACTGCTTGAATGCATGTTACAATTTTAGATGCTAAAGCATGCTGAGTTGTATTTAGAGTGGCTGACATGGAAGATAACTAGTGGCTAAGATAGTATCATTCAGACGCTCGTTATTTGTGGCTGACTTAGTTATTTAGAAGGGATTATGTTTAAACGATTACCAAAAACGCCTATTTTACTACCAATAAATTCGAAATGACTGCCAGAATGGATAAATGTCCACCAAATTGTGTTTGGATAAATGATTACCAAACTTATTTTAATGTTTTGTGTACTTTTAAGTTTATGTTTTAAGTATTTTTTGCTGTTCTTACATGTTCAACCTAACACGAAGGATAAAGGGGGCTTCGCTTCGCTCATCCCCTTTACCCTACACCTAAGCTACCGCAGTATTTTGCCCTGATATTTTTTGCAACTTTTGGTGTTCATTTATCCATTTTGGGTAGGAAAAAAATATTTTGGTGATCATTATATTTGTTGCCAATTACAAGGTAAAATAGATTTTTGGTGGCGAATAATGCTATTAAAAGAAATCTGTATTTAGCACCCAATTTATATGGAGTTGTCAAAATGTACTCGAGTAAAGTCTTATTCTGTTTTCTAGGTAGTGGCACTGACAGTGCTGAAGCGAACTAGCATTTTAATCTGTCCGAAGAATTGTGTATAAAATCCTAATAAGGTTTCTGTAAAGACAGTACCCATCATACGAACAACTTTTCCTATGGAGCATTTTAGTACGGGAAATATTAAACTGCACATCAATAATACTGGTTTGCACAACTAATGTACTGATTTTCACAAGGCAAAATACTGCGGTAGCCAAGGTCAAGGGTAAAGGGGGTGAGCGAAACCAAGCTTTATCCTTCTTATTAGGTTGAACATGTAAGTAACAACAAAAATACCTAAAACATAAAAAGTTTTTTTGCTGATCCTTTTTTGCTGTGAAAATTTGTATTTTTGCTGTGCGATTAAATACTAGCCTTGTAGTACCTATTATATATTTTTCATTTTTTTTAACATAAACATTTAAAAATACCTTGCTTCTGGCCCCACAATAGGATACCAAGTGTCGTGGGAACTAGAAACAGCGGCGTCACACACATATAAACATCCAAGACCTGGAGATTTTTCTTTCTTAACCCCCAGCCGGGGATCGAACCCGGGACCTCCTGCATGGTAGGCACAGCCACATCCGCTGCGCCACAGAGGTCGATTGGTCCGATTAGACGATTTAAATGAAGACCCGTTTTTATTCGTTTGCGATTCGTTGGGGAAAGTTCCTAACAATTGATACATTACCTACGTATGAACCTACCTATACATATAATAGAAATAAACAAATAATTTTCCTCATGGTTTAGTCCGACTATTTAAACCACATAAGGACGATTCAATAGAGCGTTTGTGGGCACCATCACCAAACTTAGCAAAGCACAGTCTGCCGCCAAAACCTTCCCAGTTGGGAACAATGTATGACGTCTAGACGGCAGTCACTTTCTTTGTTATGCAAATTATTTACTAATGTTAATCCTATGTTGATTGCTTAATTGTTTTGTTTGGACCTTGGCCTACAAAACATGTAAATAACATTCGACGACTCGATCAAAAAGGAATACATTTGTTTATTTAGCGTTTTTAGGGTCCCGTAGAGAAACAAGGAACCCTTATAGTTTCGTCAAGTCTGTCTGTCCGTCCGTATGTCATAGCATGTTAATGCAGAAACTATTAGGACTACACAATTGAAACTTGGTATGTATATGTAATCTGTAAACCGCTTTACGATTTATAAACAAAAATAATAATAATAATAATAATTAGGGGGCTCCATGGAACTTAAACCAAAAAATAACTCATAATTCATATTTTTTATTGAATTCACAAAATTTCACAAGGTGGTACAACAAAGGTAAGTACATTGTAACGCCCTGCTAGGGCACTGCAATATGCGAAGGACAACCAGTTGTCACTTTTACAAAAATAGGATGATTACATTTATATTCAAATTACATAGTGACACTTAGAAAAACATGTTAGAGATTATTATTAGAAATAATAAAGAATAAAATAAAATAAATAAATTATATAAACATTACATTAGTAATGACATGTAATAATGTGCTATTATAGACTAGATAAATTCCTTTAAGTATTAAATTTATCATTGAAAATTCTTGAACATCATAAAAGCATTTTTCAATGAGGAACTTCTTTAAATTAGTAATAAATAATGTTTCTTTCTCTATGTTTTTTAAGTTATGTGGTATGTGATTGTATATTATGATGGCCCTATGATGGGGACTAGAAGATACGAGTTCTAACTTTGTAAATAGTTTCTTTAATTTATTTTGGTCTCGATTATTCCTTTTTATTTTTACTTCCTAAAGGGGAATATAAGCTATTATATTTTCTTACTAATTTGCAGGATTCTAATATATACATAGTCAGGTCATAAGTTCTGTCACATGTGCAATATGAAATAATTTAGACATGTTTATTATTTATGTAAACATTTATATAGCAAAATGAACTTAATAAAACATAGATTCTTATGGTAATAAAGTTTATTCAAAATGGCCCCCGCGATTTTGAATACAGGCCTTTATTCTGCGCGGCCAGTCGTCTATCGCAGCACGAACGAGGTCCATGTCAATATCGGCGGCTGCCTTAATCAAGGATGCCTTGAGTGACTCCAAATCAGGATGAGGCTTTGAGCAGGCCTTTTCCTCCAAGTGTTGCCATATCTTGTAATCTAATGGACTCATCTGGACTGGAGGAGGGCCAGTCTTCGTGCCGGATGAAGTCGATTTCACGCGCCGCCAGCCAGTCTTGTGTGCTTTTCGCTCTATGAGCTGGCGCAGAATCTTGTTGGAATACCCAGTGCCTTTTATTAAACATGGTATGAGAAACAGGTTCCACAAGGTTCTTGAGGACTGTATTTTGATACACAACTGCATTCGCTTTTACGCCTTTCTCACAAAAATGTACCTCAGTTAAGCCCCAATAAGAGACTCCCAACCAAACCATGAGCGAGGATGGAAAATGACCTCGTTGGACACGCGGAATACGGTTGCTCGCTTCTCCACTGCTGTGTGCGTACACCTTATCATTTTGTTTGTTGTAGCTCGCTTCCACGGTGAAAATTTTTTCATTCGAAAAAATAATTTCCCGATGCTTTTTTCCCGCGTACCGCTTCAACAAAGCGCGGCATCTCTTCAGTCTCAGGTCCATTAAACGAGCGTCCAAACGATGTCCTGTTTTTCTTCGATATGCCCTAAGCCCTAAGTCTTCATTTAACACCCTTTTCACCGTGGTCCTGCTTAACCCCATCTGAAGGGGCATCAGTTTCTGCTTACGTATGGGATTTCTTTGAATTCGCGCCTTCACAGCTTTTATCACTGCTGGAGTCCTAACAGAGCGAGGGCGACCACTTCTTGACCTGTCATCTACACTAGAGTCTTCATTGTATCGTTTTATGGTACGATAAACGAATCTTTTGGTTATATTCAAATTTTTCAGTAAGTCGAAAATCTGAATTGGTGCGTAACCGCAACGATGCAACGCAATAACTGCGACACGGTCTTCTTTAAGTGTCCACTCCATATTTAAAAATGAGGAAAATTCTAAAAAGTACACATTTTTATTTTCATGAAAAATTCGAAATTCGAATTCAATAAACTTTTTTGTGGCCAGCGTTCTAAATTCAAAAGTTTTTATTGTGTGACAGAACTTATGACCTGACTGTGTATATCTAAAGAAGATATATATATTAGTATTTGGAGTTTTACAAAATAAGATCTATAAGATACCATTTGGTCGATATTTATAAGTATTCTAACACATTTCTTTTGTAGAACAAAAATATCCTTTACTTCACAACACTTCCCCCATAACACCATACGAGATATTTTTTTCATTAAACCTATATGTGTGGGGTGGATATAGATAGGTCTTTAAAAAATACGTTTAGGTTCCTGAAACTATTTTTCCTCAAAGTAAATCGCTAAAGAGCCTTCGAAAGTGGAAAAATGTGTACCCCCCCCCCCTCTAACTTTAAAAGTAACTGAGTGGAAAATCTACAAAAAATATATAATGTGTATCTCAATACACACTTTCAACGAAAATTAGTTTAAACAAAATAAAATAAGCGGTTTATAAGATATAAAACATTTATTAAAATCGCGAATATAACTTTGTCATCCGTATAAACACTATGAAAAACAAAGAACACAAACATCCAGGAACCTAATTACTTGCTACAACGGAACCCTTCATGGGCGAGTCCGACTCGCACTTGGCTATGTTTTTTTAGATAGCTATTCGACCCTAGCCTAGTGTGGAGAAATTCTCGGGCATAAAAAAGAAACAAAAATAACCCCATCTAATTATTCTTAATAACTATGAAACATGAGAAAGAAAAAAAGGGTTTATCAATAAATTTTACTATATATATTAACGCTGTTTGGGAGTTTGCGTCAAAATAGTAAACCAAGTGGTGTTGTATTTGGTCTACTTATTGCATAAAACATAGCTAAAAACCATCGCAGTAAAGTCTTTAGTCTGCCTTAAAGTCTACATTAAAGCCGTCCACAGGTTTGACAGCTATTCTTAGCTAAGCTTTTATTTTTTAAATCGGTTCAATGCAACCGTATTAAAATCCGTCCACCCGTTTGACCGCTATTATTAACTTTGCTGATAACTTACGAATTACTGAACCGATTTTAATAAAACATATCTAAGAACTATTGCAGGAAAGTCCACTACTACCTTTTACAGAAAATTGCTTAAAAATCCGTCTATATGTCACCGGAAAATAATACGATCCGCAAGTTTATAAATTTCCTAGGAAATTTATAAACTTCCTTCTAGATTATATTAGGCTAGGTTAGGTTAGGTTATGTTAGGTTAGGTTAGGTTAGTATAGTATATTTATAAACTTGCGGAAAAATATTAGGAAATTTATAAACTTGCGGATCGTATTATTTTCCGGTGACATATATACCTGTTTTCTTTTCTTTATTTATTTACCATAAACTGAAGAATAATATAAAATCTTAAATAGGTCCACGGAAACCATATGGGTTTGCGTGTGGATTCTAGTTTACCGTTTGACCGCTAGGGTGCCACGGACAGACATGTAGACACAGACCGACAGACGCTTCAAACTCATACCATAACACGCCCCTTTTGGTCACCGGAGGCTAAAAATAGAAAAATTGATCAAGTGCGAGTCGGGCTGGCACGCAAGACAACTTAAGGACAAAAAAATATGAAACAAATCTTCTTGATTCTTCGACGACCCGGCCGAGTCGGCACGGCAGTGACCCCTACGAAACCAACGGACTCGAACGGGTCCCGGGTTCGAGTCCCGGTGGGCGCAAATATTTGTTTACGAGAACGGATGTTTGTACCCTAGTCATGGTTGTTTCTCTATCTAAGTATAATATTTATCTATATAAGTATGCGTATCGCTGTCTACTACCACAGATACAGGGAATCCTAGTTTGGGGCTAGATCAATGTGTGTAAATAGCGTCCTAGGTTTTATTATATTATTATTATTATTTCGATACCAGTCCCTACAGATTACGGAGCTGACGTAAAACCAATTGCGTCACCGGACGATAATAGGCACCGCGTATTTGCGATGATATTTGAATCGTGATGATGATTTGGTAATTCGCAGGGGCAGCGATATTTAAAACGCGTCCCTTGTATGGGTATCCCCTTTAACTTAAAAAATCTCATGTAGTTCATGATTGGTTGATGAAGTAAGAAACAGAAATACATGTTCTGTCAGTGAAAAGTTCACCTTTCCACCTATTACTGTCATGGGTTCAGGTGTTTTGGTAGGGAATCCTCGGTGCGCAAGTACGACTCGCACTTAGTGGCCTCTATCCTCCAAGAAATCCTCTGAAATCATTCCTTGGGTGCCACACTTCCAGAGATCTAGGCGATCTTGTCGTAAAGTAAATTAATACATTTGGTTTTTGCTAGAGGGTTAACCTCTACTTACTAAAAACAAAAACAACCTCAAGTTAACTTGATATTTGATTGTACCATAGCCATTTTTCTTGGTTTTATTTATCCCTTCAGGGAAATGCCACGGTGCTAGGCTATACCGCCTTGTGTCTTCAAAAATGTGTCTTTAGTCTATGCCTCTACTCACAGAGTTTAAAAACTTTGATACGTCAAAAGTGGTTAGGTTAGAAACATATTTTTGGTGTCTTTTGAAAGTGATTGTGATTAAAAAAAAATTTCAATACCAAAATATATTTTTTCGGGTACCAAATTTCGTGAAAAACTGCGATTACTAAAAAATAAATCAAATAAATAGAGTTCTATTCTTAATGCGTAATCGGGAGCACGGTAGTGCCCCCGCCAAGTTGAGCGCGAGGCAAACACTCCTTTACTGGAACCATTTCGCCGCTTTTTCAGGCCTCTATTTGAGAACCTCTGGATAAGACCAGAACGCAGAAATTTTCGTCATCCAGTAAACTATAATCACATACTTAAAATTCAAAATTTCAAGTCTGTAGGTCATTTAGTTCCGAAGTTACGAGAAAGCAAAGTTTCGCATTTATGACACTCACTCACTCACTCAGTCACGATCATCAGAATAGAACTAGTACTTACCATAAACTCAGAGAGCTGAAATTTGGTACAGAGTTAGGGGTTTAGGGCCACATAAAGGGAAAACTATAAAAACTAGGACAATCGAAGATCTGGAGTACCTGGTGACCCTGATTAGAAAACACAAGAGCTTGGTTTTCTCTTGGTATAGATTCGGTGTATACCGTTTTCATATCTCCCGGATATTTCCCGAAAATCTAATAAAATAAATCAATATGCCGTTATACGTTATACAAAAAGAATCAATATACGTTTCTACAAAAAGAAGCGAAATCCCACCAAAAACATTCTGTAAAAAACTAGCCAAGTCAAGCCAAGGAGCTGCTTGTTTATCCCTAAAAAGTAATGAAATCTAGATATAGTCGTGCCAAGTCTAAGGTT
Organism: Argyresthia goedartella; assembly: GCA_949825045.1. Taxonomy (NCBI): domain Eukaryota; kingdom Metazoa; phylum Arthropoda; class Insecta; order Lepidoptera; family Argyresthiidae; genus Argyresthia; species Argyresthia goedartella. The sequence continues at coordinate 22,563,839 of OX463828.1, forward strand.
CCTTACTGCGATTTCTTTATTATTATAGTTAATGTTGTGTATAGTTAATTTCATAACGTGTCCCTATCAGGAAACTTGCAGCTAGTAATTTATTGTAATACGACGATAAATACGACGCAGTTCAAAATTGACGTGTACCCACTAACGTATAAAGAATGTTCAACGGCCAAATAACACAACATTAACTATAATAATAAAGAAATCGCAGTAAGGAACCTTAGACTTGGCACGACTTTGTCTAGATTTCATTACTTTTTAGAGATAAACAAGCAGCTCCTTCGAGACTTGGCTAGTTTTTTACAGAATGTTTTTGGTGGGATTTAAGTTTACACTTTTTAGCGACTTTTAGAGACTGGGTGGGTCGGTCGATCTTGCGGCTACCAGAGATGTGTGGGCTCGAACCGGGGATGCCTATTCCCCGCAGTGGGATACTGCTATGGGCTAACTTTTTTTTTATTGATACTGGCATATCGACTGTCTTTCATCATTATTATCCAGGCAATTTGAACACGACGTACTCTTCTGTCGAAGCTATACGAGTATATATTTTTGCCAGTTAATAGACATTTTTTTTAAATTAAAATGACTGAAATACTTAACCCTCTTCAAGCCTGTTTGTTTTAAGATTAACACTGTAAGTGTGAGACGTCGCAGTTTATGGTCCCTACGATACTGGGTAAAATAGTGTGTGGCCAGAAACAGTGTATGTGGCTGTGTATAAATGTTTATGTTTAAGTATAGGGACCAGGCAAGTGATGCAAGTTACTAACCACACAATTTAGCAATTCAAAACTAAGCGTGGCTTTGATCACAAAGATTATCCAGTACAAAGGTAAACGTCCTGGTTAAGCTACACTATACCAATACAACAATAGTCCCTACGACCAGAGGAATAAGAAGGGTAATGATCGTAAAAAGGGTAGGTGATCTTGAACGGCACTTCACTACAAAATTCGACAAAGGAAATCAAGAATTCATTCAACACCCTCATATTCAACTCTTCAGGGAATACCAGACTTGGTATTGATTGTAATGTAATCAATTGAGGAAAATAATTATCCTCGTATATTGAATTCACACATACATACATAGTATTAGGTTAGGTTATACAATTTGAGAAAAACATAATGCTAGAATATATAATAGGTAGTTTTTCATTTATTGTGCACTGATTGAAAATCTATTGAAAATCTATTGCTCTTACTAGCAATAGATTTTCCTGTCCTGCCTAGATTTTCTGGAAGAAATCTCTGTTTAGAGATAAGCTCGCCTTTACGCATAAGTGTTCTATTGTTTGTACTCATTATTTACCGTGCATTAAAGTATAAAGTAACAATAATGTAACGTCATCTTAAATGTTACTTTTAGCTTTTCCCATTCCATTAGTCGGCCATGACCAATTAATTAATCACGCAAAAATATGCTTTTTAATCATCAGAAGTGTTATCCTCCTAACAAACTCCTAATAATGCTATTATCCAAATTTATACATGGCGAAAAGTATTATTAGAATAGAGAGCAAAAAAATCATATTCCTCTATTTCTCAGTTTTGCAATTGATACACCGATACCGTACATGAAACTGTTGCAAGGAACAGCAAAACAAAACGATAACGAAATCGACCGTGACAGGACTCGAACCTGCAATCTTCGGATCCGAAGTCCGACGCCTTATCCATTAGGCCACACGGTCCTTGTTGCGAAATGCGAAATAAGCCGACATATTCACTGGCCCGAGCCTTCCGCGTGATGTCATCGATTACGTCACAAGGTCGACGCCCCACGGCCACATTACTACGACGTGATTTTTCGCGTAAACATTCATTCATATTTGAGATGTTTGTTTTCAATAGTGCTACGTATATTTAGACTTATTATTATTATTATATAACATTGTATTGACTTAAACTACATGTTATTTTAACGCTAGACAATTGATTGTTTTGTTCATAGTTCAGTTGTTTTGTTGGATAAGTCCTTTCCAAGAAGTCCCGATAAGCTCTATTGACGGATTCATCTGTTATTTTTAACATACTTCACAAACGGAGGAGGTTTAAAATTCGTACGGCACTATATTTTTTATGTAAGTACGTTCATCGATTTCTCCAAGACGGATAGACCGATTTGGAAAACTGTTTTTTTGTTTGAAAGGGTTTTCCTCCCGATTGGTCCCATTTTCATCAGGTCAGTATCTGATGATGGGAGCCCAGAGAAATCGAGGGAACTCTTCAAATATTACAGGCAGAACTATAGCGATTTTTGTAGTTTTCATAGTAACTCGTGCGTAATCTCGGGAAGCATCATTTTGTGAAGTGGATCTGATGATGAAGACCATGATGATGGCCACCGGAACTGCTCAATCCAAGGTAGCCTGCAGGTTTATTAAGGTTGATAGATCAAATTCTAGCCGTTCGCGTTCATAACTCGTGCTACGTATGTTTTACATAAAGGGTAAATAGATGTAGGTAACAGTAAAATAGATATGTGTTATACATAGTCTTAGCGTTCTAAAGTAAAAATACACATACATACATACAAAAATAGCTATGGGTTGGGTAGCTACGGGCATTCAAAACTTATCTAGACAAAATACATGCACTACAAATTAGGTTACTTAAATACTTAATCAATAAAGAAACGAAAAAATCAATGATGGACTATGAAAAGATATTTAAAATCACTAAAGTACTACCTATAAAACACAAAGTTAAAATAATGTTGCTATAATGCTATAATGTTGCTTATACCATAGGACATGACACTATGAACGTAACTAAAATATACTAGCCTAGATGAAGCCACATCCGTGTTTTGTCTGATGTTCCTAACAGCGTAGCCAATTTTTCTATGTGGGGTCCCTACAATATGGACGAAGATTTCTTTAACTTTAACTATTTTATAGAATAAGGTAAATAAGTAAAAAACATTTTTATTCTGACGCACGTGTTAAGGTTGAGCAACCCTTACAACTTATACTTAGTCAGCATAATTCTAGTGAATACTTGAATGAAAGGGTCCGTACCTACCCGACTCCGTGCAGCCACAAAGAAAACAATGTCCGTCCCCTTAGTATGTAATTATTATGGAAAACGTACTCTTAATTACCAGTGCCTAAGCTACATAATTAATTGTCGAACATAATTGCACCAGTGTCAGAAGTGAATCAAAGAATAGCCTAAAGATAAGATTAAAAAGACATTTTTTGGACCTATGTCCGTGAAACCAAATATATACTTAAACAAGATATAAACTATGAACATATACTGTGCCGGTCGACTATGTTAGTCATATTTTCACGTAATGTTAAGATAAGTTGACGACCGTCACAGATAAGGTATATTTATATTCATCACGCACTATGTCTTATGCACGTCATTAATAACATGTACCAACCTAGTATATAAGCTAGGATTCCCTATAATAAATTAGTCTAGTCTAGTCTAGTATTGCGCGCATCTCAAGCCTTTTACTTTACTCCCGAAGATGTCACTCTCCTTATGCTCTGCTTCTGGCAAATATACAAAACGTAAGCTAACTTGTTGTTGTTACGTCATGCCAATTTCCTTTGGTAAATTTCAGCGCCGCGACGCATCGTCTGCGCATTGTGTAATAGGCATAGGTATATACCTATAACCTACTTTATTACTTATTCTTTAAGAAACTTTGTTATCTGCCAACAAACTGCTACGCAGTTTGGCGGAAATAGAATTTAAGAAGCCTCTGTAATATCAACGAAAATAAACATTTAAACACGTTTATTTTTAGTTTATTATAAATAATAATAATAATATATATATATATATTAATACCTTGGGTTGTTATGAAAATTAAATTAAATGAAAATGAAATCTCATCCACCAAACTAAAAATACCGAAGCTATGTATGCAGGTAGGTACTTCAGACTACACGTGTTTCACCATCTAGCTTTACTTTGCAAAGTATACAAAAACGTTCACACACCCTTTGTTTGTCGACGGTATGCGGAACTAAGTCTGGTCTATTTTAGGGTGTTGATAAAATTAGTTATCATCATTCATTGATAACTAATGATTACCAACACCCAAAGTCAATAAATATTAGTTAATATACATACGTATAGGTATTTATCATGTGATGATGAGACATTTGAACTACATATTGCAACAAGATAAAAATATTTTCCTGAACTTTGTCATCGGAATTTTATAGGTACTTTGTTCCAATCGCGTTCAAGATAAGCTAAACCATTGGAGTGAATGGATTGTTTATTGTCCCTATGGTGCACTATAAGAGAGCTGAATAAAGTATAAATGCGGCGCTGTAGTCGAAAAAATATGTGATTTGATCAGTGAATTTAATATAAGTGTGACAATCTTAGTAGTTTATGTGACTGATACTTAATGAAGGGCATTAAAACTAGGCGAGTTTCATTAATAATATTACGCTAGAGTTTTAATCCCTAATTATGTACAGTTACATACATACATACATACATATGCTCACGCCTATTTCCCGGAAGAGGGGTAGGCAGAGACTAAAGACCTCCACCTGCTACGATCCTGGCATACATCTCTCGCTTCCTCAACATTCATAAGTCTCTTCATGCAAGCTCGCCGGTTACGGTTACTTCGAATATGCCCCTTCACTAACAAATCGCCGATTTGGGTTTTATAGGACCTTCTTGGGCGTCCTTTAAAGACCAAATATTTATCTTCATACATATCATAAGCTCTCTTTGATGTGCTCAGAAACCGCATGTTCGACCGGCATTATGGCATTGATCATTGCTCTGCAGTTGTTTAGCTTGTTCAGTAGTACCAACTTCACATACAAACTAGCAGGGGCAGCAGGCGGGCGGGCGGCGGATTTCGAAATTTGAATGTCATAATATGTCGAAATACTATATTATAGTCATAATGCATCAATATTCAGATAAGAAATTAGTTTTGACCGAGAAGTATATCATTATTCTGGTCATAATGTGCGGTTTTTGGATGCAGTAAAGAGGATTTGTGACATGTGTGTAAAAATACACGAGTTTTAATACGCCTACTACGTGTGGTTCGTTTTATGAACAAATATCTAGATTCAGGGCCTATAAGGATCGGGTTCTCGGAATAATATCACCTATTATAGACCCATATCTGTCCTCTCTACAATACCAAAGATTTTCGAGTCACTGGTTCAGGAATCTCTTTACACGCAAGTAAGACGAAATATTGCTAAACAACAGCACGGATTCATGAAAGACAAGTCCACGATAACTAACTTAGCTTTATACTCGAACTTTCTATTTAAGGCCATGGATGAAGGAGTTCAAGTGGATGTGATATACACGGATTTCCAAAAAGCATTTGACAAAGTGGATCATGTTTTGTTACTCGAGCAGCTAGCATACAATGGCATAACCGGAAACCTTCTTAAGTGGTTTGGGTCTTACTTACGGGACAGATTCCAGATGGTTACAATCAATGGATATAATTCCGAAAGAAGATTAGTATCTTCTGGTGTAATTCAGGGCTCAATTTTAGGACCTCTCCAATACACACTTTTTATTAATAGGATTAACCAATGCTTCCAACATTGTCAGATACTAATGTTCGCCGATGACTTAAAAATCTTTAAAAAAATTAATTCTCTGGAAGATTGTATTAGTTTACAAGAAGACCTTAATAGATTCCACGAGTTTTGTCTAACTAACAAACTTCAACTTGCGCATAATAAATGTAAACAGATAACTTTTACGCGTAATAGGAACAAGATACTCCAACCATACAACATCGGCGGCCAAGAAATGGAGAGGGTTTCCTCAATTCGAGATTTGGGTGTCCTTTTCGATGAAAAACTCATTTTCGACGACCATATAGAGAAAATTTGTACGAAAGCATATCAGATGCTCGGTTTCATATTAAGGGTTAGTAAAAACTTTAATAAAAAACTTACATATATGACACTCTATAAAACCCTAGTAAGATCCCAACTGGAGTATGCTTCTATTATATGGAATCCCTTTTATGCCGTTTACAGTGACAAACTTGAGAACATACAAAAAAAAGCCCTCAAATCGATACACTATAGACTTACACGTAGCAAAATGAGCTACGAAAACCTCATGTCACTCTATAAAGTACCCAGTTTGGCCTCTAGACGCACAATAACCGACGAATTATTTTTATATAACATATGTAACAACCACTATGATTGTCCGGAGCTTGTCGAAGAAATTAAATACCTTGCCCCACATACAGCAACGCCACGCCGTCCCTGTAAACTTTTTTATCTAAATCCAACGCGCACCAATTCCGGTCTTCGTGCGCCGCTACATCGAATTTGCCATACCTATAATGAGAGGTTGCTGTCGATAGACATATTTAGGAGCAAAAAAACATCTTTTAAAAAAGAACTAACAAATCATATGGGTTTGAGTTTAAGGTAGATTAAGTATTTTAAAATTATCAAAAAAATATTTGTATCACATTATTTTTATAAATGTATGTTTTAGTGATGAACGTATAAGGTAGTAAGCTTACAATGTATTTTGTGTTTGTAATGTATGTTTTGTAAAGTTTATTACTGTTGTTTGTCCAAATAAAGTAAAAAAAAAGAAAAAAAAAAGGTTAACTAGCTAGACAGCTAGACTGCATACGTTTGCTAAATATGTAAATGTCATCAAGAAATGTTGAGTGTGACATAATAAATAAATTTTGACTTAAATGCGAGTAAACTTTGATAACTACATTACGTCACGGTCACGGCTTGATGAATGAATAGAGTGTAGCCAACTCTACAGTTTTAACTGTAGATTTACAGTTTTGTCCATATCGTCACAGTTTTTAGTTCAGACCTCCAAATCTACCGTTTTTCTATATAATACTACGTCATCTATTTTATTCGCTGCGTAACCCGTACAACTCGGTTTTAGCAACGTCTATGGCACGGTTTGCGTAATTGCACAGGTGGCGTTAGTGGATAAATAAATAAATAAATTAAAAAAAACTTATGAGAACCAAACTTAGGAATAAACTGTCTACCAACACCATAAAGGCACCTTACATACGAAATCAGAATATAAAAATTGTTTCGAGTTTCATGCTACCAATAAGCATTTAAAGAGATTCAATTAAAATATGTACGATTTCAAGAACAAAAATGAAACTCAAAATGAGGAGGATGTGCAAATTGAAAACGAAGTCTAGTAGACATATTGTAATTTTTTTAAGATATAAAGTTGATTTTATTACTTAATTATGTTGTTTTATTGATTACTGCCATTAAATAATACAAAATAATAATAATAATAATAATAATAATAATAATAATAATAATAATAATAATTGTTTTATTTCCAGACTATTGTCCAATATAAATGTCGAATAATATAAAATGTCAAAAGATAAAATAGATTAATAATAACATTGATTCACACACAATGTGAATAATTTTAATAATTTAAATAAGAAAAGCTGTAGATTTATAGTTCTGTAAGTATACATTTACAGTTTTCTACAGCTTTTTGAAAGCTTGTTTGCAGTTTTAGTCTAGAATGGGGTTGGCAACACTGAATAGAGACGACCCAGAGATGTAGGTTTGAGCATTGTGCCAAGACTGCCAAGCGACACACAGTTCTGAAAAAAATATATTTTCAAAAGTTTCGGGATTTTTTTAGATTATCACAATTCTGAAAACGAAATCGTTGACAGAGAGATGTTGTTTTTTTCTTCTTTGAAGCGGCAAAAATAGGAAAATCAAAAATCTCCTCCACTCACAGACTATCGATGCCTCCACTATTGTAGCCGCTTTGAAATGAAGGATCCATCATGTTAATGATTTGAAAATAAATAATAGTTTAAAAAAACTAAAAAAACACGCTTTTATAGCTAACTGAACTAAAAATTAGAAAATAATTTTTAATTTCAGAGAGTTTATAATACAGTAGTAGAAGATCGAACAATCAATCAGAATTTATCACCTCAAAATAAAATTATATTAAAGTTTAAGTAATTAACAAAATAATTCAATTCAGAGTAAACAGCGTGGGGTGCTTGATAAAGTAAATGTAACAACCATTCTATTGGCAACTATCTATGAGAGGAGAGTTATGAAAGGTAGTAAAATGCACCCCACGCTTTTACTCTGAATTGAATTCTTTTGTTAATTACTTAAACTTTATTATAATTTTATTTTGAGGTGATAAATTCTGATTGATTGTTCGATCTTCTACTACTGTATTATAAACTCTCTGAAATTAAAAATTATTTTCTAATTTTTAGTTCGGTTAGCTATAAAAGCGTGTTTTTTTAGTTTTTTTAAACTATTATTTATTTTTCATTTTTAGTTCGATTTATCAATTAGTTATTTGTTGACATGTGGTATTGAAATTTCTCACAAATTATTTCGCAATCTCTTCATTTCATTCAAAGCTTCACTGTTGCATGGGGTTTTTCGTGTTAACTTAGAACAATCGAGTTCTTCAATCCGAATACCGTCTAAAGATCTTACACTACTAAGTGCTACATAATCTTGTCCAGCAGCAAACAGTCGCGAGCCTAGATAAATTACTGCATGATCGACTGTACAACCTTGCATCTTGTGGACGGTCGAAGCCCAACTCAGGATTAATGGCAACATTCGTCTCTCAGCAATTCCATAACTGTATTTCGCTGGGAACTGTATCGATATTGGTTTAATCATGTGCACACCATCTGATCCGAAATCGATACGGACTGACGGGATGTCTTCCGCGTATAGTTGGCCTCTGCGAAAATTTGGCCAGATAATTTCTGTGATAAAACCCATATTGCCATTCACTAAACCTTTCGACACGTCAATGTTTGTCCTCAACATCACTTTAGCTCCTACAAATATTTTCAATACATTCGGAAGACCTCCGGTTTTATTAATATCGCAAGGTATCACAGAATCTAAGTCCTTGTTACCTAGATTTCGAGTAGCATCAATGAGTTGGTCTTGTGCTTTTATTGTATAACTAACTGTCACTTTATTCTTAAAACTCTGGAGAACTTTTTCGTTGTGTCTAGCAACCTGATCATTCGTTGGGTAAATTCTTGATGCACTCTCGATTGAGAATTCATTAGTCGCATCTGTTGAAACTTTTTCAAGTAGAATTTCAAGATTCGAAGAAGACGTCATTTCTCCAACTCTAAGGGCGTTAAGCACATCTATAAATGTCGTGTCTCCTTGTTGACGCATATTTTGTTTAACTTCAATCAGACCGAACTGTCGCCACAAATGTGTAGCTGGCTTCATGTGTTCTGGTTGTTGAAAAACTTGATGTCCTCGAACAGGTGGTAACTGCATTAGATCACCAAAGAGAATCACGTTGATGCCTCCAAAACAAGCGTCCGAGGTTTTCAGCTGTCGCAAACGAGTTAAATCAATATGTAAGGGGGCGTCGATACAATAATTCTTTCAATACCACATACAAACTTATGAATGCACCTGGTTACATACATGAAGTATGAAAGTAGTCGCACCAATAACTTTGTAAACAACATTTTGCTATGTATTAATCCTGGCCGTCCTAATAAGGATAATGGGAAACTGTTATCAAATTATTGCATTGTCGTCGGTCCTTGATACGTATGCAAAGTTTCAAATTAATCAGACTTCTGGAAACTGGTGAAAATTAAGTTCAAAGATTCCGTTACATACATAGATACATACATAAGAGCTAATAAAAGCGTGTTAAAAAAAGTTATATACCATTATTGGCAATATTTTTGGGCAACAAATATAATGACCACCAAAATATTTTTTTCCTACCCAAAATGGCTAAATGACCACCAAAAAAAGTTGCAGCAAATATCAGGGCAAAATACTGCGGTAGCTTAGGTGAAGGGTAAAGAGGGTGAGTGAAGCGAAGCCCCCTTTATCCTTCGTGTTAGGTTGAACAACAAAAAATACTTAAAAAATAAACTTAAGTACACAAAACATAAAAGGAAGTTTGGTGATCATTTATCCAAACACAATTTGGTGGGCATTCATCCAATTTGGCAGTCATTTCGAATTTATTGGTAGTAAATTTTCGAATTTTTTGGTAATCGTTTAATACAAGCCATATTTTTGTAGGTGTATGGGACGCTTATAATAATTGTTTAAGAACGATAACGACGTAGGAGTTTCTTGAGTGACGCTCAATCTATGTCTGGGCACAGATTAGATAATAGTTACGTTACTAGTCTGGGTCTGTGTGACATTTTTGTTCACAAATGTCCCGGGAAAAATAAAGATAACAACTATTGATCATTTAGTTATTTCATAAAAGTTCTATATAAAAGAAATAGAGATGTTGATAGAAATATAGATTATAGATGCTGGAGCAGTATTCAAGCCAACTCCTTTTTATGAAGTTGACAAAGTTAAGTGTTAACTCAAGTTCGAAATATTCTCACTTAAATAATATGAAATAAATAAATAAATGTTAGAGGACAATCTTACATAAATCAAACTAGGCCCATAGTAAGCTCAATAAAGCTGGTGTTATGGGTACTAGACGACGATATATTAAATAGAGATAAATACTTATGTAAATACATAGAAAACCTCCAAGACTAAGAAACAAATATTCATGCTCATCACACAAATATTTGCCCTTACCGGGATTCAAACCCAGGACCGTCAGCTTCGTCGGCAGAGTCACTACCCGCCAGGCTATACCTACCGGTCGTCCTGAATTCTTTTTGACACCTCGGCTCTCGTATGGTTCTTGTTCCTGTTGATGGCCTAAATAAGGAATAAGTCTAACACCTCTATAAGGGATAATTACACTTAAACCGCCGAAAAATCGTGTTCGTTTTCTTTATTGGAATGATATTAACCTAAAACCTCAGGTTTAAAAGCGATATCGTAAAAATGATGTTTTGCCTCAACCTCAGCTGATGCGTCAGGGTCCCCCGCATCGACTGATAACCCTAAAGAAAGGTCATTTGGCCAAAGGAATATTCCCCTTATCATATTGGTAATTGAGTACAAGATCGGTTATTCTTGGCCCTGGGGGTTACCACAATCTTTTTCCTATTCAAATTAGGTTTAAAACAAGAACATCACCATGGCGACCGTTTCCATTCCAATTCGCCATAACGGGCTTTATTTACCAAATACCAAGACTTGTTTTAAGACGGTCACGGTAATTTTGCGGATCAAATTAGGTTCTTAATCTGAATCGGCATAAGACGTGGTGGTAGCCCAACCCCCCTGCAACCGTTTTCTGTCAAAACGGTAATTTTCCCAAAAAGTATTTTTTGACTAGCAGTCAAAAACCGTATTCGACACATCGAAAAATTTGCTTACTACATTAATTACTGTTACCGACCTGAATATTTGCTACAAGAATGTTAGAAGAGATATACTCTACTTGGTTTGGCGGAAGTGATCTCTAGTGAGATTAGCTCGCCTTTGTAAACTATTTTTATTTTTAGCGTTCCGTACCTTAAAAAGAAAAAATGGATCACTTCGTTATCTCTCCGTCTATCCGTCTGTCGAGACCTTTTTTGTCAGGAATGCGAGAATATATCGAGTTGAAATTAATACAGATTACAAAATACTGTAAATATTTTTCAAAGTTGTGAGAAAATCCAATTTATTGGTCAACGAAATCAAAAGATATGTCATGATACTGATGAAATTGCTTGATATTAGCAAGGCGATCTAACGGGTATTTTCCGTTGACCTAGAATCATAAAATTTGGCACGAAGCAAGGTCTTAAAGAACAAGTAAAGAATAAAAAACGAAAACTGTAAATTTCTGTCTGTCTGCCTGTCTGTCTGTCCGTCTGTCAAGAGCATTTTTCTTAGGAACGCCGTAGGTAGCAATTCGATATAGATAACTCACATCAGCGGTATCTTGGAGTTGTTTTTTTGTTGGAGGGAAAAAAAATGGAATTACCCATGCCCAGGAGTCAGACCTCCCTGCTATGTCCGGGTCCCCACATATTGAGCGGGCATCAGCTCGTGTGGTATACGGACTAAAACAACCCCTTTGTTGTGTTGAGTGACAGTTATCGATAGTCGATTTAACTGTGAGCCATGGCCTCGGTATATGCTGAAGGCTTTCTACCTGCAATTGCCGTTATGGGCGATATATGTGTGTATATGATATATATGGGAGGATGGATCATATTACCAAAGTTTGAATTATCCTATGAAGAATCCATTGTACTGAGGGTGTCCCTGTTTGAAATTAGTTTCTCGACTAGTGAAGAGAAGGTCGATTATTATGGGGTTCAGGATCAATCTTTCCAGACGGTGGCTTCCGGTGAACGCTGTCGTATGGGAGGTGTGCTTGTGCGAGGCAGCATTTAATCTGTCATCGTTCGTATGGTGGGAATGCTAAAAATGAGCGGGAAGGCAGCAGAAATACAAAATTAATTATTCACTTACGCCATTAGAGACGGATATCTCTGTGCTGAAAGTGGAGGCAGTTCGTACTAGGGGCCTGATATCTAAACAGATCTAATAAACATTTATTTACAGGCACAAACATTACTTCTGGCCCCACACTAGGATATCATGTGTCGTGGGAACCAGAAACAGCGACATCACACACAAATTGCCTGTGATTTTTTTCCACGCTGCTGCCAAATCGATCAGAAAACAATTTCGATGTTAAAATTCTCAGATCACAATAATCAACATTATTGTGTTACTAACTGTTTTGACACGAGCTACACTTCATCTCATTTGGGTGCCAGTAGGGCTGATTCTGAAGGCACATTAACTAAAATTACTTGACAACCTTAACTCCGACAGCTCTTATAATAATAATAATAATACCTTGGACAATATTTACACTCATTGATCTAGCCCCAAACTAGGAGTCCCTGTACCTTGGGTACTAGACAACGATACACATACTTATATAGATAAATATTATACTTAGATAGACAAACAAAAACCGGTCAAGTGCGAGTCTAAATCGCGCACGAAGGGTTCCGTACCACCGTTCAATGGAAACGATGGTGTGGAGTGAATAATTTGGATTTTACACAGCAAAATATTGTTTACAAAGTTATTGGTGCGGTTACTTTCACACTCCATGTACGTAACCACGTGCATCCATAAGTTTGTATGTGGTATTGAAATAATTGTTGTATGGGAGCCCCCTTAAATATTTCTTTTATCCTGTTTTTTAGTTGTTGTTATATTTGTTGTTATAGCGTCAATAGAAATACATAATCTGTGAAAATTTCAACTCTCTAGCTAGCTAGGTTCTTGAGATAAAGCCTGGTGACAGACGGACGGACGGACGGACGGACGGACAGCGAAGTCTTAGTAATAGGGTCCCGTTTGGAACCCTTCGGGTACGGAACCCTAAAAATGACAGGGTACAAACATCTGTTCTCATCAAACAAATATTTGCCCCCACCGGGACTCGAACCCGGGACCCTTGGCTTCGTAGGCAGGGTCACTGCCGACTCGGCCATTCGGTATGCGGTTGCCATAGATACCATTTTCAAAGTAATTCTAAAAAATTCCAAAATTCCAAATGTCTTTATTACTGTACATATTTACATATACATAGCAATCGTCATTTTTTTCCACTTCCCTACATTGGACCACAGTGGGAGAAGTAGGGCGTGGAAACTCCCACAGATTGATTTTTAGATCTCTTTTAAAAGTTGCTTGTGCTTAACTAATACAAAATATATTTACTTATGTTACTTTTGAATGATGAATAATGATGATTGATGACCTAATTCAAAAGTGACTTCGAAAATTGAATCTATGGCTACCGCATAAGAGCTGTCGGAGTTAAGGTTGTCAAGTAATTTTAGTGAGTGTACCCTTCAGAATCAGTCCCAATCTGTCTTCTTTAATTATGGCTATAGGTATACAGGGTGACATTTAATTAGTGACCATATTTTGGGGAATGATAGTTCCCATAATTATGTACAACTTTTCCCAAGAAACGACAAAAGTAATTTCGTCCCTCAGTAACTTCACCCGAGCTAATTATAAGTTACTTTGGGAGATCCAATTTTTTTTTCTCTGCGACCATATGTTTCTTCATAATTATGGTTATGGTTCCCGAAATATGGTCAGCTAATTAAATGTCGGATTAATTAAAATACAGTATATGTGTTGTGACCGTGATAGTAGTTACTTAAATAGAAACATTCTGCGAGGTTTTGAAGCAACACTACAAATTACATATACCAAAGTTTATCTAATTTTAGAGCTATAAATTTTACAAAGTATGGTATTAAAATTAGAACTAAGCAGACTAAAACAATAGCCTACACCTATAATAAGTTGACCTCTTGTTTGCCCCCTAAGTAGAGTTTGAATATCCAATCCAAACTTCATCCTTGTACAGCCCGCGCCAAGTTTATTTGGCTCTGAACGAGCGGTGACCTCTCTTTCTCTCTTAGGGTAAGGTCGGGCGACAGAGAGAGGTGTCACAGTTCGCTGAGAGCCGTAGAAACTTCGCGCGGACTGTATCACGCTTGGCTGGCACGTGTCTCGTGATTCACAATGAAAACACAAACAGTACTTTCATGATTACCACAGAACGAGAGGACTGGAAGCGCCTTCCTACCTAATTACCTACTGAAAAAAAAGACACACAGACTTGATTACAATAACATTAGATCCTCCTTTTAAGTAAATTTTTATACTATTCATGTCAAGTTAAATGAAGGATATAAGTAATTTATCATAAGTACATTATGTGACACATCATAAAGATGGTGATGGGACACATCATACAGGAAATAGTAAACATCACCCATTTCTCGTTTTTTTTTTGTTTAAACGCTGCTTTTTTAATTTATATGACTGCTTTTTTAAGTGATATATAGGCATTTCATAATGTTTTTTTTATATGTTGTGTTAACCTATAATTGGATCTGCACTGCGAAATATTTTCATATTAGGTTATTAAATAAATATACCTTCATTAATCCATAGCTGCGGCGGTGGGCTAGCCACCTGTCACGCAAAACAGAGTATTGAAGAACTGGCCAAGTGGGCACAATTGTGCCTCTGCCGACCCGTAGGGGAAAAGATGTGACGCTATGTTATGTTATGTTGTTTAGTCGATGTCGATAGGTACTAAAAAGGTACATTACAAAATTGAGGTTGAATTTTATGTCACCTTTTTATTTAAACTAATATTTTATTCATCAAAATCAACATCAAATGTCGAACTCGACTTCTATGATAAAATCTGCTGCTTCTAATTTATTTTTCTATTTCTATAACACTCGATACTGGGTATTAATTTTCTAGTTTCTCAACCTGTCTTTTTAAATATTTTTTCCGTTCATCGTCACAATTTACTAGTACTTTTCTAGCTAGTTCTCGTGCTTCAGAAAGGATAATAGTACATTTCGCACGAGTTATATTTAAGAACCGCGAAGCTTAAGCCACGATTCGAGGGCGAGGTTCGTAAAAAGCCTTTTCGAACGAGTTAGGAATATAATTTTTCCGCCTGAGAACCCAAAATCAAGCGGCGAAGGTGCTATTTTTAGCTCAGAATTGGAAAATGTAATTTAACTTTAGATAAAAAGTCAGCCGATGCCATTTGAAATACAGAAATACAAGTAAAGGCTTCTAAGTTAGCAAGATCTTAATCGATAAACAGGATCGATGCGGCCTTGCGCAGCACTACGACAGGGCCTTTGCGGGTGTGCGGGAGGTGCGCGGGACGTCACCCCCTCCGGGATTTTCTCTTTCGCCTCTGACTATAGGCACGTAGTTGCAGTGACGAGGTAACGTATCGATTAAGAAATACAACTACAAAAATTTAATTAAAAAAAAATTAAGTCGACTTTATGTTAACTCGAAAGTAAGAAATAGCATTTATAATTATACACGATATTAAGCACCGAAAAAAATTCAAACGTTGGTATAAAACAATTTTATTTTGAGTTCGGTGCCAAGCCCTAAGAAATAGTAAGAAGTTGTAATTTTTTAACATTACGTAGTCTCCTTCTTACATTTTGAAGCAACTCCAAAAACACCGTTTTCAGATTAATTCCTTTATTGGTGCGATAAGACCGTGCTTCGTGCCAAATTTCATAATTCTAGGTAAACAGAAAGTAACCTATATAGGTTTGGATTCAAAATTGTGACGTATTTATATAGCGGTATTTTTTGATTACGTCGACCTATAAGTTTGATTTTTTCACAACTTCAAGATACCACAGACTAGAGTAATCGATTTAAATTTCAACTTGATGTCTGCACGCGTTCCTGAGGACTAGGGTCATGCTAGACGGATGGACGGACAGACAGACTGACAACGAAGTAATCCTCTACGGGTTCTTTTTTTCCTTTTACGGTACGGAAACCTACAAATCTGAGGATATATATTATAGATATAGGGTGTTTGGTAGAGCTACGCAAAGCTTTAAAACGAAGGTAGTATATACAGACCATTTTGAACCATTTGAGCCAAAGTTGTATCAGCCGCAGTCTTACCGTGTAGTTTTTATCAATGATTTATTTTTGATGGAAAAACCCAGAATTTTACAGTTAGAACAGTTTTAGTGCCACTAGCTAGAAAGCGGGATAATACTATCCTCGGGTTAACTCTTATTCCACCTTCTAGCTAGTCGCCCTTACAGTTACAGTCTTAGAACTTTTACTGTTAATTAGAATTAGAAGTGTAGCTGTGGACCAGTTTGTCCAGAGGCTGGCGAAGGGCATGTTCGCGGGTGCGGATGCGTGACACCACCCGCAAATCCGCGAACTGGCGCCGTACCACGCGCGCCCGCCCGACCGCCGCCGGCTGCCACGCAACCTGGTTGCCTATCCGGCGATCACCTAATGGAGCACCACCAGTGAGAAGATCACCAACGCCCGCGAGCCCCCCCGATGACCTGTCCCCAGGAGTGGACAGAGGCGCTTCCTCAGGAAAAGATCCGATGATCTGACCATGACTTCCCACGTCCCAGAAAAGGTGCGTGAGAAGAAAACTTTACTTAACTGACTAGAAGTGTAGCCTAGTGGTATACGCACATCGGAAACGACCGGGCGAGTAGGAACATCTGGCCTAGACGGTTACGGGCTGGATGACAATTTCTATGTGGCATTTGTATCGGGCGCTTCCGAATTTCAGAGGACACGTTGAGCTGTTGGTCCCGGCTACTATCGATACTCAGTGGAAGTAGTCGCTTGATAACTTCTAAACCCTCCAACAACCCGCGCTGATCCAGCATGGTTGAGTGTAAATCTTACTGGTATCCGGGTAACGGCCCGTGCCCCTCGGTGACGACATTAATGGGCAACATTTATTTATTTATCTACACACGTATCATAAACCCTCTTTACTGCGTACAAAACCGCACGTTAGGATCAGCATTATGTTAAACTACTTGGTAAAAACTCGTTTCTTATCTGAAAAATATTATGACCATAATGTGTAATTTTTCTACACATTATGACATTCAAATTTCGAACGCCGACACCCGCCTGCATGCCGCCCCTAGTTTGTCTGTGTAGGTGGTACTGATATTCAAATTTCGAACGCCGACGCCCGAAGTTGGTGCTACAGAACAAGCTAAACAACTGCAGAGCCACAATGCCGGTCAAACATGCGGTTCCTGAACACATCAAAGAGAGCTGACGACCCGAATGGCCTAGTCGGCAGTGACCCTGCCTACGAAGCTAAGGGTCCCGGGTTCGAGTCCCGGTGGGGCAAATATTTGTTTGTTGAGAACGGATGTTTGTACCCTAGTCATGGTTGTTTATCTATATAAGTATAATATTTATGTATATAAGTATGTGTATCGTTGTCTAGTACCCAAGATACAGGGAATCCTAGTTTGGGGCTAGATCAATGTGTGTAAATAGTGTCCAAGGTATTATTATTATTATTATTATTATTATTAGCTTATGATATGTGTGTAGATAAACTAGTGTATGTAACTGTACATAATTAGGCATTAAAACTCCTTCCATTATGTAGCAGTCACATAAACTACTATTGTAATATTAATTGCGTTCTTGAATAATCATTGATTTATTTTTCAGTTATTTGTCATAAAATAATCTCACAAAACTTGTTCTAGGCATCCGCGACGTGAGATTTAGATTAACAATGATAGAAAATTACCTCTCATTCTAAGAAATTATTTTCAGTCTCAATTTTTTTAAACCGCAGAAGTTTTTTATGTTTAAAACTTTTTTTAAATATGCTTGGCTCTTGTTCTATTTTTTGAGACGTCAGTTAGGAAGATAGCTCGTAAATTATTGAAATTAGAACCACCTAACCACATACAGGGAGCAAAATTCTACGTTTGGAATTTTTCTTAAAGTTGGTGGCGCTCATTGAAAGCTATACACATGTATAGACGATTATTAAACAAACAAAAACCGGTCAAGTACGAGTCGAACTCGCGCACGAAGAGTTCCGTACCACCTTATAATGGTAGCGATGGTGTGAAATGAATAGTTTGGATTTTACATAGCAAAATGTTGTTTATAAAGTTATTTGGTGCGGCTATTTCACATTCCATGAACCTAACCTGGTGCATTCATAAGTTTGTATGTGGTATTGAAAGAATTGTTGTATGGGAGCCCCCTTAAATATATTTTTTTTTCTGTTTTTTAGTATTTGCTGTAATAGCAGCAACAGAAATACATCATCTGTTAAATTTCAACTGCCGTACTATGACGGTTCATGAGATACAGCCTGGTGACAGACGGACGGACGGACGGACAGCGGAGACTTTGTAGTCCCCAAACGGGACCCGTTTGGCACCCTTCGGGTACGGAACCCTAAAGAGGTCATGCAACATAATATTCTAAAGTGTCAAGTTTGCATGAAATTTGAAGAAACATTCTAAAGTTAGACTTTTTCCCTCAATATCGTTAATAATTTATGAGATATTTTTGTTTTTAAAAAGTTTTCGTTCCAAACCCTTCTCCGATTTTTTGAAAACGCAAACGGAAAATAACTTTTTGAAATTAGAACAACTTTTCAGTCACTTCAAAGGTAAAGTAAAAACTAAGTCTGAAGTTGCAGATGCTTAAAAAAATTTTTTTTTAGATTGCCCAAATAGTACTTATCGAGAAACGACTGAACAATATAACAATTGTCGCTCAACATCGCAATTATTAATAATTAACTGAAAATTATGGGTTTTCATGAAAAACAATAAAACATGATTAAAACGAAACGTAAGACTTCGGCTAACACAAAGATCACGCAATTTATTTTAAATGGTTTGTACAACCTTTGTCTTGAGGCTTTGGATCGCTCGATCGCGATCGACAAATACACAAAAATCTTAGAGAAAAAACTAATTAATATAATATTATTGTGTTAGTAATATCAATTACATCAGTGCCTTTTTTCTATGCTGTATCACGCTTAAGTTGCCTACATTTACAAATGTTTCTTAATATCATGTAACTAGTTATGTATCATTAAACTTACCCACAAAAAACATAAAATAACATAAATAAACTGACGTAAGTCACCGGCTGTGCGTTCGAGTAAAAATAGCGATAGAGCCCTTAACGATTAAAAGATATAGAAAGGGTACAAAACAGTTGTTTTTCGTGGTGTCCAAAATGTCAGTTTTTTTTACGGCGAATACACATATCAAAATTGAACTGTGTCGGAAATCGGACAGGCTGTCCAAGAAATAGTTTCCGAAACCCCCTTGAAGTTAAGCGGATGAACATGTGAAATTATAATAAAAACAAGTAACCCGGTTGCATTTTCTTTCAATAACACATATAATCTTAGATTGTTATATTTAAGATCGCAAAATGTAGTTCGCAAAGTTATTGGTCTACTTTCATATTCCATCCCATATATCCACCATTTTGAAAAATACCCAAAAACGGAATCGACAAAAAAAATAACATATAATTATCGAACGATCACAAAATTTCATGAAAATCGGTTGGGAAATGCGACCTGTATAGGAGAACAGCAAAAAATCTGGACAGACGAAAGCAATAAAAAGCAAAAAAATGGCCAAACTATAATAACAAACAATACATATGTAACTGTCATTGTTATTAACTGAGACTGGCTGGTAGGGTTAAGTTTACAACAATATTGTAGGGCAGTTCTTCATATGAAGGAATAAAACTGGAGGTTTTAGGTTCCACACTTTTTTAAATAGATTTAGTGTAGAAACTAGCCAGAGTTCAAGGCCTATATAAGCTACAGTATTGTGGGTTAGACAAGATATTCGTAAATTTTCTAATTATGGCCGTTTTAAGGTTTCTTAATGACATGAAACTTTATTGCGCAGGTAAGTGAAATAAATAGTTTTAAATATTTAAAATTGCATAATAAATATCCAGTTTATTACATAATAATATATATTTTATGCTTAAATTGAAAACAAACATAAAATGTTACTATGAAAACGTTCAATTACTACCAGGATGATGAAAAATTTATACACAAATGTCCAATATGGATATAATATAATAATATAATATTTAGAAACAAATGATCACTAAGAGTAAACAGTAAGACTCTATCAGTCATCAGCGTTTTAAAAAAGTATTTGTATTGAAGTATGTTAAAGCTTACTAAGCTAAGAGATCAGAGTGTGATCACATGAGCAATACTCAACAAACTTAATGCACTCTAGGAACAAATAATCATTAACAGTAAAGGCACTAGGTAACACCAGCATATTAAACAAGTATTTTCTAAAGAGAACACATAACTTTATGAGAAGGTATTTAACTACAAAAATAAACAGCTGTCAGTTTCGAGGAAAAACTTTCAAAGACACTAATTAGTTTACTTAATTGTTAGTACGGCATCTAATATCACAATCTTTCTTAATTTGACTTTTGTCAAGCCACACTTAACCTATGTGACTGTTCATGCCCTGACTGTTCTTGCAGTGCTGTAGGCAGAATCTGGTGCAATGATGGTTGATTTAAATCTTCACCACAAAGCCTTGATGAAGGTCCGCTCTCATAAAATCTATGGACGCATTTTTAGCAGTTCATTTTTTCTTATAGTATTTTCTAGATTAAGCCTGCCATAACTTCCTTCAGCACTGTGTTTCACGATCGGTCGTTTGAGATAAAGTTTAATTTTTTCCTGTTGCTCTTAAATTAAAAAATACCGTTGTTTCTTTTCCTATAAATCAGCTAACTTTTCTTGAATAGTTTACATTCGTTTCCTTTCATTTTCTCGCTTTTGTGGTAATGTTCTTTTTCTTATCAAATCAAATCAAATCATTTATTTCTATAGGATGTTGTTACATCACTTAGATCCGTCATTACATTTTTTTTTGGGTGAGTTCACTAACACAATGGCGGAATCTGTGGAGAAGAGCTCACCGAAGAAACTCCACAGTCGTCGCATCTTTTGCGTTTCCTTTTTTAAATAAAATATTGTCAAATTACAAAATGAATGCTAATTATATGTCGAAACAGCCTGTTACTCAAACAATCTATTCCCATGGACATCTGTCCTCTAAGTAATCAGATATCCTATAGTAACCTTTTTTATACAATTTCTGTTTAATTATTATTTTAAACTTGTCTAAAGGTAAGTTTTTAATATCAGTAGGGACCTTATTGTAATAGCGTATACGTATGAAAGAATTACTAATTTTATGTAGTCGGCTTACATAAGCAACCAACTTGTCTTTATTTCTAGTATTAAAATTGTGTATATCACTGTACTTCTGAAAATTAGTTATATTTCTTTTTACATACACAAGATTGTCATAGATATATTGAGACACAAATGTCAGAATATTGATTTCTTTAAACTTTTCCCTCAGTGACACTCTAGGCCCTAAAAGGTCCCTTAGGTGGTGGCATTTTGGGTTCTGTGGAAAAGAGTCCTCAATAAGTTAATAATATTAACCATAATACCTAACTAGCAGAAAAATGTAGTGTAATATTTTTGTTTTATCCCGGAAACTGAGTAACCAATAAAACATAACAGCAACGACACGTATATGTACTTAACTAGTCTATATACCTATAACTTACATTCATGACTCAGGTATGCAAAATGTAATAACATTGAATAAATACAGGAACAGTAAGCCCTATAATAGTTTATCACTTTCCTGTAATATAATCATTTTCCTGTCTAAGTCGACCCAGACAAGTGATAAAGTCAAAGTCAAAATTTATTTATACATACATACATATGCTCACGCCTATTTCCCGGAAGAGGGGCAGGCAGAGACCAAAGACCTCCACTTGCTCCATTTATTTATTACTGTAGATATTTACATATTATTAGCACACGTCATTTTTTGCCTCTTCTCTGCATTGTACCACTGTGGGAGAAGGAGGGCGTAGAAACTCCCACATATTGATTTTTAGATCTCTTTTAAAAATGGCTTGTGCAAATATTACAATATTAATTATCATAATTAATAAGCAGGAATAAATTATTATAAAATTATTAACAGCAAGGTCTGTGTTAAGTTAGAATATAATTCGATAGAATAGAATACAAGTACAAGTAATTTTTTGAACATTGTAATATCCCTTTTTCGACAAAGTCGCTTAAACATGCTTTTTAAATTGCTCAAATGGCAATTTCTTATTTAGTAGAGAATGCACATGGAATGCACTGACCCTTGAAAGAATTGCTAACCTTCGCGAGTCTAAACCGGGGCGCACATAGTATGTGATTATTTCTTAGGTTAACATTATAGCTATCGCTAAGTTTGGGAAATGTTGTAAGGTTCTAGCGTAAATACATATTTTTTTCGAACATAAATTGACTAGCTACATTTAGTATGTCAATTTCTCTCTCACTTAAGGAGTCTGTTCGTTTTAAATTATAAAGTGCTGGAATAGCGCTTTTCTGCAAAATTAAAATAGTTTGAATATCCGTTGCTTTCCCCCACAACAAGATACCATAAAACATGACACTATGAATGTAACTAAAATATGCCTAGATGAAAGGGGACCCGGAAAGAGATAATTTTAAGATATTTTCGTTAACGTTTAGTTTCGTAACGCTGTCTTTGATTTCAATTTTAAGGCTTTATAATATGTCTGCTCTCGGTATATTAATTAAAACTAATTAAAATATTGAAAACAAATAAACAAATACTGTTTACGTCAGTTCTTACCATAAGAGTGATATTTTGCTGACCCGGGCGGCAATGGGCTCGTAGGGCTACGCACTATCGTATATAGATTTATATCGGAAGTCTGGCAACATCACTTTTTTTTTCTTTTCCTTTTTTTTTTGGAAAAATAAATACTTTTTCTTTCTTTCTTTCTTTCTTTCTTTGTTGTTCCAACTGTCGGTATAACAATACAAGTTCATATAATATTAACGTGTTTTTGCTGACAGGAAAGTAGTACGAAATTCTCGTCGCCTCTATTTTCTTATAGAAAAATGATTAAAAATAAGGTGTCACTTATAATTTTATTCAATTATTTGCAAAGTTATATTATAAGCTGCTGAATTTTGATATATTTTTGATTATATTTACATAGTCAGGTCATAAGTTCTGTCACATGTGCAATATGAAATAATGTTTATTCAAAATGACCCCCGCGATTTTGAATACAGGCCTTTATTCTGCGCGGCCAGTCGTCTATCGCAGCACGAACGAGGTCCATGTCAATATCGGCGGCTGCCTTAATCAAGGATGCCTTGAGTGACTCCAAATCAGGATGAGGCTTTGAGCTGGCCTTTTCCTCCAAGTGTTGCCATATCTTGTAATCTAACGGACTCAAATCTGGACTGGAGGAGGGCCAGTCTTCGTGCCGGATGAAGTCGATTTTACGCGCCGCCAGCCAGTCTTGTGTGCTTTTCGCTCTATGAGCTGGCGCAGAATCTTGTTAGAATACCCAGTGCCTGTTATTAAACATGGTATGAGAAACGAAACAGGTTCCACAAGGTTCTTGAGGACTGTATTTTGATACACAACTGCATTCATTTTTAAGCCTTTCTCACAAAAATGTACCTCAGTTAAGCCCCAATAAGAGACTCCCAACCAAACCATGAGCGAGGATGGAAAATGACCTCGAAGGACACGCGGAATACGGTTGCTCGCTTCTTCACTGCTGTGTGCGTACACCTTATCATTTTGTTTGTTGTAGCTCTCTTCCACGGTGAAAATTTTTTCATCCGAAAAAAGAATTTCCCGATGCTTTTTTCCCGCGTACCGCTTCAACAAAGCGCGGCATCTCTTCAGTCTCAGGTCCATTAAACGAGAGCGTCCAAACGATGTCCTGTTTTTCTTCGATATGCCCTAAGCCCTAAGTCTTCATTTAACACCCTTTTCACCGTGGTCCTGCTTAACCCCATCTGAAGGGCCAACAGTTTCTGCTTACGTATGGGATTTCTTTGAATTCGCTCCTTCACAGCTTTTATCACTGCTGGAGTCCTAACAGAGCGAGGGCGACCACTTCTTGACCTGTCATCTACACTAGAGTCTTCATTGTATCGTTTTATGGTACGATAAACGAATCTTTTGGTTATATTCAAATTTTTCAGTAAGTCGAAAATCTGAATTGGCGCGTAACCGCAACGATGCAACGCAATAACTGCGACACGGTCTTCTTTAAGTGTCCGCTCCATATTTAAAAATGAGGAAAATTCTAAAAAGTACACATTTTTATTTTCATGAAAAATTCGAAATTCGAATTCAATAAACTTTTTTGTGGCCAGCATTCTAAATTCAAAAGTTTTTATTGTGTGACAGAACTTATGACCTGACTGTGTATATTTAGCTAATTATTACGGTTTCATGCTTGAGTTTTGTAAAATCGCCCCACAAGAAAGTGATAACTGCGCACACATTTGGGCACTTTTTTGCAAGAAATTAGATTCTCACCTTCGTCAATTTCAGTGCCTAAATAGTAGACCATTAGTTACTTGTCTCAGATTCATAATACATCAGGAATATTAAAAACTTAAGCAGCTACGAATTAAGCCCACAAAAATCCATTCACTGTACGAACTAACCTGTAAAACATGTACGTGTGGAATATTGTATTCACTATTTTTATTGAGTCTACGATTTAATCTAACGTAGAGATCGATGAACAAACCTCTCGTCATGCTACCGCAACTTTTTATGAAGTATATAAAATGTTTCATGATGTATCTTTATATTCAAAACCGAAAGTATAAATTGTCGTCGGTTGAACGCAGCCATTCCCTAGTTTGTTTTATTTATACGCACTTGCATACACGACAGCTACAATAACTGACTGAGTCAGCGAAATCATCATAAATAGAAAAAAAAAAACACCGAAGTCATCCCCGGCACGTCATCGTCATCTTGAGATCAGCTCATAATGTCGACGTCCCGTGGCTGTGACAGGGCGGGGCGGCGGCAGCGACGGCGGCGCGGGCGGCACGTGTCGATACTGTCGGTGGACAAACGGCCAATGCCGGCGTCTCCAGTCTAAATCCTCCGTGAATTACACATATGAAATTGTGTTATCTCGGCAACACTATTTTGGTTATAATATATTATAATGCTTATAAGCATGGGTTGTGACTTTTGATAGCAACAGCAGATTTCTCTGTTAGTAGGGCACGTGGACCGGATATCCCTAGTATGTAATTCTTATATTTAGGAATATCAATTGCTTTGTAAAATTTACTTACGTATTTTTTTCGATTGCCACAATTATGTTTCTTGGGGAAAGTTGTTCATAATTATGGTGGGTAATGTCATTCTGTTTTATACACCGTGACTTTGGGGGTCATGATTCAACTTCATGATTTTTTTAATTTTTTTGATTCTTTGATTTTTTTATGATTCAGTAAACGATGAAGTCGTGTAAAGCATTACCTCTCTCTTTGGAATTAGAGGTATTTATGTGTTAGTTTGTATTACTATATAATAATAGTAGTAGTAGTATATTACTAGTATTTTATAGATATAATACCAAATAATTTATTTTATTAATTACTAAATAAATAAATATTAAATTTTGGAGGACAGTCTTATACACATCTAACTTGGCCCATACTAATCTCAACAAAGCTTATGTTATGGGCATTAGAGGACGATATATTTGATAGAGATTAATACTTATTTAAATAGAATAGAAAACATACAAGACTAAGAAACAAATATTCATGCTCATCACACAAATATTTGCACTTACCCGGATTTTAACCCAGGACCGTCAGCTTCGTAAGCAGGGTCACTACCCGCTAGGCTAAACAGGTCTTCAATATGTAAGTAAGTACTCGTTTATTTCGTTATATTGTTGTATACATAGGACTACCCCAGCTCAGAAAACAACCTGGAAGTGATCTCTTATTATAGATGAGCTCGTCGGAGTAATAAATACTCTAATGTATGCTGAAAATTAATTAAAACTAAAATAAATACATACTTTTTTCAAATTAACTTCTTGTTATAATGGTTCCAATATGCTTCACTGCGGTACCCTAAATTAGACCACAAACATCCATCACCATTTATGTATCTCTCATATCAGTCAGCAGAAACTATATTTGTAAACACTGTATCAAATTACTATACCTTTTGGTTTAACTGGAACTGTTACCAAGTGAACTGAAACATTTTGGTACTTGCTTTGTACAATAGGTGTACATGATAATTATTATTTTATAATAAAAATAGCTTTGTATTTTTACTGAATACATGAACGGCTGCGAGGCATTAATACTTTATTCTTCACATTTTACACTTTATATCACATACCTTCCATACACTGAATATTCTCATTACATTCCTTCCATACACTGAATATTCTCATTACATCAAACACATTAAAGATACACAAACAAAAAGACAATTAAAAACCACATACACACTTTCTACTTCCTTCAAAATGATAACTTTTCTGTAGCAAATTTTTATTCAATTTTGTGATAACTTCTAATCTAAATCGTGAATATTTCTTTTAATTTGACCTCAAACTCAGTTATTTTCTCTATATAACAATAATAATCACGCACATTTTCAAAACGTAACTACAACACAAATTACTTTTCCGGTAACATACATCTCTCTATTCACAATAAAAAATCAATATAATGTATACTTCACCAACTATACTTATTCAACTGCGTATTACTTTCACTCACTAGGATGCTCTATTTTAACATACGGCGCAATACTTCATTCCTCCACTGAACCCTATAATCTCGAACAACATCCATCACCAAATACGGTTTCTAATAAAGTTCTCTGAGTCATTTATTCATTATATTAAAATTTCATCATTACTTTTATAGTAGTGCAGCTGCAATAAGAGCTGCTAGGTATTGTTACGATCCATTCTCGTCAGAACTAAAACAAATTCTCGGTGGTCCCCTAATTTGGTACTCTGTTGTTAACTGTATTGTATTGCATCGCGTTACATGCAAATATGGTTTGAATACGTACTAACTGGATATGTTACTAAGACAATTATTGTAAATACTTTACAATTTAAAATTATAAATTCACTGGAAAAAAATACACACAAACATACGCCACACAATCAATGTCATCCTTTAACTCATTCATCATCAAACTAAATTATTTAAAAAAATGTAGTTCTTGTCGTCAACCCTTTACAAATTAATCTGAATTATTTATTACACCATATTCGGGGAAGTAAAGCATACTCATACAAAACAATATTAATTTCTTAAATATTCAATTTCTAATCGTTCAATATGTCTTTTACATTTACAATGACCAATTATGCCGGTAATTGTTTACTAATAAATTGTCTCAAATAAAATATCTCACGAAAATCACTAAACAATTAAAAAAAAAATCGGGTTACGACTCACGATCACGAAGACTTCGCGTGGCACCTATCGTTTCTATTGCCTTAGTGCTGCAGCTCGCTCCGGGACACATCTCCCAGCTGCTCCTCATCGGACCCGTACGGTTACGCCCGGCGCCCGGCTTTCCACATCACTTAGGCTTGAAATTCGCCCGGCACCCGGCAGGATTCCTTTATTTTATTTTTTAAGCACACATTTTACTTTTATTCTTCATTATTATTTTTATTCCTCATTTTTATTTTAATTCTTCCCTTAGTTTTCACTCTTCATTTTATATTTATTCTTCTTGCTTAATTTTTAGAAAACTATGTATTATTTTAACATTTTAATTAAAATTATGTTTGCATTCTATGCATTTTATAGTTCTTTAATTTATTCACTTTTTTCCCATTTCTTCATTATTTCTCACTTTTTATTAATTCTCCACTTTTTCATCTCACATTTCCACTATTTTATATTTCACTGGCCATTCGGCCCAGCGCTACCCCGCGAGAGGTAGGCTGGCCTGGCAAGGTCGCCATGTAAGGATCGGCCTATAGGTGGTGAATGAGACGAGTCATTTGTTCAATAGACAGGCGTTTAATGATCCTAGAGTGATACATACATACTGATTATATAGGGATAGGGTAAAGGTGTGTTCGCACACTACAGTACAATTTCAGGTAACACTTGCTTTTTTAATGATTTGTGAAAAATAAAAAAAATAAAAAAATATAAAAATCCATAAAAGTCAGTATTATTGAATAAATAATGCAAAAATATACAAGTTTTATTTTACTTATTTAGTTTATTTTTAATTATCACAATCTTTTGCAGTCAGAAAAAAATGGTTGGACTCCCGACCCAAAATGTATCCTGTATATACCTTTTTCGGGTACCATCTCCTTTTGGATAGGTACTATACAGTGTGTGGCCTAGAACCGGGGATAATATTAAAAACGGAGGATCACTATTGGTCCCAACTAATTAACATCAAAACTTTACTTTTTATCTTTTCTAAAAAAAAATATCGTAAATACAATATAGTTCCGCTCATTTCGGTCCATTGAGTTCATTCTGGATCGTACTATTACTATACTATACTATTAAGTATTCTGAGGTACTTATTCGGAACTACATACTCGGAACGTCTCTTTGACAAATTATGGGTTCTGTCGACTCAGACAAACGAAACTATGTTTTTTTTGGTTTGTCTCTCTTGGGTTCTTGTTGCTCTACAGAATTAGATAATACTCGTCATGTGTATAATTTGTCAAACAACAACTAACTCTTCAATTGCATCGAACAGCCGATCCATCATAGTCATGATTTTATTCTCTTTGGTCATAACATAAACAAAGTCTGAATATTTTAAACCGAAACTTTCGGGAAACGTTATTAAAATTATAAAGCTGATCTGTCAGTGAGAAAAAATATAAAATTGCATTAGAAAGTCATTCGCCTAGTATCTTATTATACGTCTGTGCATTCGCCATATACATCATGGCTGGGTTGGTCGGAAAAGTTTGTTAGAAAAGTTGCCACAATGACCTAAAGTTAGCCATAATACCTTTTCTTCTGTATTTACGCGAATGTGCTCTCTTGTGTTTTCTTTACTACTGGCAAGAGTAGGTTATTGTGGCTACTTTGGGTCATTGTGGCTACTTTCAATCAGGAAGGTTAGGTTATGTTAGAACGTTGAAAAAGATAAACCGGAGCGGAGTGGAGAGAAGCATATGCAAACAAAAACTACTGGCTAGAGTAAGTTATTGTGGCTACTTTAGGTCATTGTGGCTACTTTTCCAACAATGCTATTTTTCCGACCACGACCGGACACCAAAATTTAGCAAACGCTGACGTAATGACCTCTCGTTCACGTTACGGAATGCTCAACTAGTTTGAAAGAGACATCGAATAGTTTCAGACATAGTTCTAATCCTATTCACCAGATATATCTAAAATTGTAAAATCTGCAGAAGAAATCTAGAAATAGTATAATAAAAAACTAGAGCCACTCTAAATGTTTTCTTCCTCATTGGATAATTCTCATTGCGATATTTAATGATGTACACCAGATTTTAATTAATTTGAAAAAGAGATGGGGACCGGTTTTATTCAAGGCGTTGAAGATACATTCTCTTATGGCTACTGATAATTGATATCATGATGTTTAAAGTAAAGTTTAAAGTTGTTTATTATGCCCTGTACAGGTCAGTTAACTAAAGCTGGCACGTTCACAGTACTTACGCTATTGCAATTTAACTATACAGTATATTTAAAAAATAATGATTTCATTCTAACCTCGAAATAGGTAAACAGTCACAATAACGCGCGTCGATTGACACGTGACACGAATGCAAAAATATCAATCTACATTTATAAACAGTAGCCAAATCGGAACAATAACTGTCTCCTCCATACTCATTTTGACCTCGCGCGAGAGAGAAAGACAGACTATTCTTGATGCCAAAGCAGTACAAAGTCACGCCGCGCGCTTATTTACAGGCACTGCATAAGCGCAACGTGTAAATGTGTTGAACGTGCCAGCTTTAGTTAACCGATATGTACCACAACATTGAAAACGTAAGCGATAATATGGTTTTGCAGTAGGTAATACACTGATTATGAAACTTAACTTTGAATTATTATTGTGTGCAACGCATTGTTTTTGGCTAGCAGGAATCTTTTCAGAAAAAATACTTATACTCTTAGAGAGCCTCTATTTTCAATATTATCCCCTAGGCCCCACAATATTATATTTTTGGGTTTTTATTTGTACTGATAAATAGTGAGTGAACATAAATAATCCTAGATCTTAAAATAACTTATTTGTCAGTTTATTGGCGCCTTTTTAGACATTACAACATGAATACGCGAAGCGTAATATGGAGAAATGGTGTAGCATCATAATTGGAAAAACCGGTCAAGTGCGAGTCTAAATCGCGCACGAAGGATTCCGTACCACCGTTCAATGGAAGCGATGGTGTGGAGTGAATAGTTTGGATTTTACACAGTAAAATATTGTTTACCAAGTTATTGGTGCGGTTACTTTCACACTCCATGTACGTAACCAGGTGCATCCATAAGTTTGTATGTGGTATTGAAAGAATTGTTGTATGGGAGCCCCCTTAAATATTTCTTTTATCCTGTTTTTTAGTATTTGTTGTTATAGCGGCAACATAAATACATAATCTGTGAAAATTTCAACTCTCTAGCTAGCTAGGTTCTTGAGATACAGCCTGGTGACAGACGGACGGACGGACGGACGGACAGCGGAGTCTTAGTAATAGGGTCCCGTTTGGAACCCTTCGGGTACGGAACCCTAAAAAGGGTTCACGGTTATCGTTAATTAAAAGTTATGAAGGCTTTAGAGCTGCGCTACATTTGATAACCTTGTTGATATAACAACGGAGCTTTGTCGAGCATAATACATTACATTACACAAGCATAATAACTAGGTAGTGGACGGTAGTTGGGATGGCTATCGACTAATCTACTTACTCTAAATGTGGATGAGATATAAAATATATATTGTACAATTTTCCCTACCCAATACCATAAGTCCCCATCCAGAAACCAGGCTGATGAAAGCTCACACATGTGCACTAGATTCAATAAGTTACGACTGTCACTACCAAAGCGTGGTTAGTAAGGTTGATGAAAAATTGAGCTGGAGGACTCATATTGAAGTCATGTGATCATATATCATCCGCCTAAGACGACCCTTAGGCGGATGATATATATCTTTAGCGAACTAAGGCACTCTGCGGATCGGGAAACATTACTTCTTGTATATCGTAGCCTTGCCGAATCTATCATCACTTATTGTATTTCTAGCCCATTAAAGTAGTTATAGCCCATTAATTTCCCTACCGAGAGGCACACGGCTTTACTTGAGTTCCACCAAGATTGAGCCATACCCCACTACACTGGCTCGGGTTGTCAATATATTCGTATCACGTGTTTTTTCAGAGCCACAATTAGCACGAGAGTCGTAAATAAACGCAATGAGGGTGGTTTCCGTTTCCGGGCAGCTAGTTTACTTGCCCAAATAAATGTATAGAGGCAACTGCTGCATACTAGACCTTCCTATAGTGTTTCCTCGATATCGTTGCATATCAATGCAACTTGAAAGAGCTTAAAGATCTATACTTAAAGTTATGCACTTCGAACGACGAATCTCGTCGTTCGAAATGCAACTGCCAGTCTCTACTCCAAGTTCTGGTGTTCTCTCCGTGAGGCAACTCTACATATTTCGATCAGTGCTCCGAAAACACTCCCTGACGCCTCTTGATCCAAAAATCCTTCAAAAATAGTCTGGAACCACCGTCTGTCCCGAAATTTACTGCCGCACTGCCTTTGAAAGTCGCCAGCTCAGTGCACAAAGCGCTCTTACAATAGGATTAATAAAATATCCCTATTTACAGTTTCAGTTGACGTGAGGTTAAGCTTGCAGTTGTTAAATTGTTTGAACCTCTTGATTATTTAAAGACTGAAGAACTTTTTAGTTATTTAAAGTAGTTAATTAGAATTATTGTTAAGTTTGCAATATCTTACAACTTAATTTCTAAAATATTTAAATTATTGTTTGATCTTTTAGTAACTGTGTAAGTCAAAATTAAATAAATTAACCTGTTTTTATTTCTGATTACCTATATTGTTATAGTTGTTGATAAATTCTGACAAACGGAAGACCCAAATTCTCTAAGATACAGGATCATTACCTAGTTTAGGCATATTAAGTATTCTGTGGTTTAGGGCTTGAAGTTGAAGTTATATTGATGAAACCGTGTACAACAATTTCACTGTAAACTTTAAGTAAAAATTGTAGAAAGTACGAATAAACTTTATATTTATCTTATCTTATCTTAGTTTGCAAAATTGAGTAGTTGTAGTTGAGATGCCGTGTTTCACGACAAACAGCATTCACGTTTAGAAATATTGTTATGTGTGTCTGTACAATACAAAACAATAAGGACATTATGAACATTAAGAAGTTACGAGCCAACCCGCGCCTAGCAACCGAAATTCTTTTGTATATCACTATATCCTTTCCTTTTGCACTAATTGCTTTTAGACCACGTGGGGTCCGTAATAATAAACCGCTGTCAGTTCCGAAAGCTATCTCAATCGCGCGTGAAAATGACATGTCATGTCGCGAAACTGTCATTCCTCCGATTTCTGAATTGAAAATTTCACTTATCAAATACATGCGTATCGTTACGTCTCTGCAGATTTCACAAAAAACATGACAGAACGCTACTTAAGCATTAACTTAGTGACTTATTCAGTTGAGAAAAGAAGAGGATTTTATGACATAGCTGAGACAACTCTCAGTGCTGAGAGCGGTATATTATTTATGGGACTAGGATACCCTGTGAGGTGCGATCCAGAGTCTATCATCGCTAGAAATACTAAGGGAATCTTCGTCACTAGTTTCCCCGACTTCTATGATAAAATTTTCCATCTCTTTATCTAATCTTATATATTTCACCTAGTATTCATTTTGTAGTTTCTAAACATTTTTTTCAAAACTTTTCAATATCACATTAATTTAACATTACTTTTCTGGCGAGTTCTTGTGCTTGAGAATGGATTATTGGTTTTTCCTATCCACATGACGAAGAGGCAATTGATGTCATTTTATAAAACCAGTGCATAAAAGTGCAAGATAAAATGCTCGCTACTGTGCCCATTGTGCATTTAAATCGGTTGGATATCTAAAGATCTATTAGATGCCGACACTACTGATATAAAAATATGTAACATCAAGGTCAAAACCAATGGCGCATGTAAGAAAGTGCCTTTTCTATATTATTTAGAACACACAGATAATTTTGAATATTTTTTTAATACATATATTATTATTAGGTTTAAGTATCATTAGCCTTTCTCTATTTCTTTGTTAGAAAGTTACAAGTTACAACTATTTTACCGTTTTAAATTTCATTTCCGAGGCTGCAAAAGATTTGGTTGTGTGAGTTGACTTGTTTACGCGTGTAGGGGTGACGGGAAAGGGAAATAGGCATGAGGTGCGGGGGAGGGCCGTTCTGGCCACACTCTTTTCGCTGTATTGTGCATGCGCCTCTACATGCGATCAGGTAGGTAGTTAGTTTTCCTAAAACAAAAAAAATGAGAATTTTCTCTAAAATTTATTTTTTATTTTTTGATAGTTTTACGATATATAAATATACTTTCATACATTTGACCCAGTACTTAGAAATTATTTTCAAATCGCGTAGCAATATAAGTTTCAGAACCCATTGATTATTTAAATCGATATTTTTTTATTCGCGTGGTAACTATCATCGGGAAATCCATCCACAGACTTTAACAATCCACGAGGAACTAACATCGCAAATATAAACTTCTGGTTCTGTGAGAACAGTAGACCTCGCGAGCCTTTCGACATACACACATACTTAAACATATTGCACGAATGACGATTATTTAAATGCAATTCGATTTATTGTAATGCAATTCAAATTTAATTTGCGCAACAGTTTAACGAAGAAAGTAAAATTTTAAATTTAATTTACTTTGCAGGCTTTTGAGCTAAATAGGGATATACGTATTGGCGATTACTCGCGTTTTCTACGTCCTAGGAGATCAAATCTGGTGTCTAAGGGTTCGGTTAATGAAGGCAGAGAAAACTGCTTAGTCTGATAAGGTATATATACATTTTCCGAAATAAAATCAAAAACTGAAATGAATTATTATTAATAAAATAACCCGATTCCATTTTCTTTCGATACCACATACGAACTTATGAATTCACCTGGTTACGTACATGAAGTAAGAAAGTACCAATAACTTTGTAACGCCATAAGGCTGCCATTTAAAAAAATAATATAAAATCTGACTCGACAAAAATAATAATATCGAACCTTCTCACAAAATTTCACGAGAATCCGTTGAGAAATTCAACCTGTAGACGAGCACAGACAGACAGACAGACAGAAGGAAAAATTCATTTTTAGCCAATCTCGAAACTGGACGCTTCCCTCGCTCGGTCAATTAAACTCAAGTAGTTACGATAAAAGATGCATTTAACCCGAACCCCCGACCAAAATGGGTTTACCCGCACATGTGTTGTTAAATGTGCAAAGTTGGTATTTAACCAATCGGTTTAATACCTTACTAGCTACTCGCGCAGCACCATGACAGGGTCTTTTCCGGGTGTACGGAAGGTAGGAGGGACGTCATCCCCTCAATGACTTCCTCTTTCCCCTGAGGCCATCCCAACCTGACGCGAACTGTACAAGACCTGTTTTTTTCTCCCTTCCCGACCAGGAACCACATATTCTCGATCTCTGCTTCACATAGGTCGCTATGAAAGGTCGTTGTTTCAATTTTTGGGGTAACCAGTGATGCAAAAAATCATTGGGTAATGTTTTAGTTACACCGATGATTGATCCTGATTTTAGTATGATTATAGTGTTGTGACATGACATGACAGCAGGAAATAACGTGGGTTCATTGTCGGCACATCGTTATTTCGCTGCGACAGATCTGGGCCCTGTAACACAAAACTCGACAGGTGTACAATTCTACGTAATTGTTAAGTGGGTACCTAACGCCCGGTTTCCGAAAGGAAAATTAGCTATGACAAATTGCTGAACTCATTCAGCCAATCACGGGCCGCTATTTTCAATTAATCTCCTGTTACATTTGACCACTCTTTCAGAAATTGGGGGTAAGTGACGTATCACACATATTTATGACAAATTTGTGTTCATTACAAAATTTGTATTCGTTTTTTTTTCTTTGAGGTTAAAGCTTTTGTAGTTGCAATTCTGTCACTGTCACCACTGTGAAGGATATATAACAACCACAACTAGTGGCTCTTTGAGCCGTAGACCTCGCGAGCGACACTGGAAATTTGCATTTTTTTTTCATTAGCCTCCACCCCTTGTAGTTTATCGGATAAACAAGAGGTTTTTTTATAAAAACCAATAATCCGTCTGCATTTTCTTTCAGTACCACATACAAACTTATAAATACAAATTATAAATACGTTACATGGAGTGTTAAATAGCCGCACCGATGACTTTGAAACACAACATCTCTGCCAATTTGAAAAAAATTCAAAAACTGCACCGAAAGAAAAATTCCACATAATTATCGAACCTGCTTACAGAATTTCACGAGAGTTGTTTGAGAAATGCGACCTGTAGACAGCGGAAAATCCGGACGGACAGAGATACTCGTACGAGAGCATTTTTGCACTAGCTTAAACGGAGGCGCTTCGTCGTGATACGCGCTCGCTCGGTCATTTACAAATGTGTTAGTTTTGTTTGATAGGGCCCGCCTTGCTTATTGTGTATGTATTGTATAAATAACAATGGATATTAATGTATACCGCTACATACAGCCTACAAAACATCCAGTTTCGACAGGGCATAACAATAAGGTGTAAACATTATTTTAAGGAGGTTTTAGGGTCACCATAGTGATCGAATTTTTCAGTAAAACCGATTTGTTCAGAGCAATCAACAGCGTGAAATCACGATTGTACAACGGCACTAAGTACTTTAGAATTATTAGTCGGGTAAAATACCCAACATGAAGTTAGCAGTAACTCGTGGTAATATTCCACTGATTATAGGATTGCTAAAACATGTAATTTACCCATCCTCTAACTTGTGGATTGATGAAATTTTCCATTACTAAGGTACACACTTATAATATCATTATTGTGCAACCCACGTGCATCTTTATAAACATAGACGACTGTGGTAGGCAGGTATAAAATCCCTACAGGATTGATACTTACACCTTACCACATGGTAAGGTGTAAGTATATTCTATCGGCAACAAATATAATGATCACCAAAGTATTTTTTTCTTATTCAAAATGGGTAAATGGTCACCGAAAGTTGCAGAAAATATCAGGGCAAAATACTGCGGTACCTTAGGTGAAGGGTAAAGCATTCAGGTGGATAACATAGGAGGCGAAATAGTTTGCTGCACTTTCGGACGGTTCTCTTAGTAGTTGAAATTCTATTTTGTTGTTTGGAGGTTTCCTTTTATGATTCATCGAAAGTAATTGAGACATCTAGGAATTTCAACCGCTTTTGAAAAATTTATTAATTCACCAGCTGTCTTTTATGGCGACAAAGTCAATTTTTCAAAAGCGTAATATTCCTAGATGTCAGAGATTACATAATAAGGCTACAGGTTTCATTGGTAGATAAAAATGGGAAATATTAAACTGCACATCAAAAATACTGAATCACACAAAGGGGGTGAGCGAAGCGAAGCCCCCTTTATCCTTCGTGTTAGGTTGAACATGTAAGAATAACAAAAAATACTTAAAACATAAACTAAAGTTCAAAAAACATAAAAAGAAATTTAGTGATCACATAATTTGGTGATCATTTACTAATTCTGGCATTTATTTCGAATTTACTGGTAGTAAATTTTCGATTTCTTGGGTTATCGTTTAAACTTAAGCCTTTTCTATCTAAGTGGTTGTTAGTGACATTTCATTCATTTTGAGCAACTTTTACTATGAAACCGATTTCATCAGAGTAACTTTATTAAAAAGCTTTCATTTGACTTGCAATGTTGTGTGTTCGGGACAAATCTTTCGAGTCAAGTTTGAACCACTTCCCGATTTCCGATTGAGCTGAAATTTTGCATACTACGTAAATCAGATTTCGGGCTCGTTTGATTCGTCTTGACTTGATCATTTACTAATTCTGGCATTTATTTCGAATTTACTGGTAGTAAATTTTCGATTTCTTGGGTTATCGTTTAAACTTAAGCCTTTTCTATCTAAGTGGTTGTTAGTGACATTTCATTCATTTTGAGCAACTTTTACTATGAAACCGATTTCATCAGAGTAACTTTATTAAAAAGCTTTCATTTGACTTGCAATGTTGTGTGTTCGGGACAAATCTTTCGAGTCAAGTTTGAACCACTTCCCGATTTCCGATTGAGCTGAAATTTTGCATACTACGTAAATCAGATTTCGGGCTCGTTTGATTCGTCTTGACAAGTTCTTCGGTCCTAGATCAAATCCAGAGTCTGATGATGGAGCCGGAAGGTGGTTTTGGGAACTTTGTAATAAAACGACGCTACTCTATCGAGTTTGGGCTGGTTTGATTAATCTTGACAATTACTTTGGTCCTAGATAATATCCAAGGTCTGATGATGGACCCGGAAGATGGCCAGGAATCGGATTTTGGTCTCGTTTGATTCATCTTGACAAGTACTTTGGTCTGAGACCACATCCAGGTTCTGATGATGAAGCCGGAAGGTGGTCATGGGAACTTTGTAATAAAACGACGCTACCCTATCGAGTTTGGGCTGGTTTGATTCGTCTTAACAATTACTTTGGTCCTAGATATGGGGCAGAGGCAAATAACATATAATTGTTAACAAAAACATATAGTTGTACTGTAGATATAGGTTCTGTGTGTTCTTAATTTTACTACCTCCGTTGCAGTACAGAGCCCTATTGATTTGCGGAGAAATGCATCACGAATTTCCACCTTATGCCTTATGGTAATAAGAATAATCCAAATTACATTTCACCTCCAATCTAAATACTAAAAGCTCACACAAACACATAATAAAATAATAATAAAACAATAAATAATTCACATTTTGTGAATAGAGGGCAACCCTGCGCGAGCGCGAGCTGATTCTTTGAAATTTGTTTTTTGATAAATCAAGGTAGATTATTCTTCCATTTCCAGTCACTATTACCAGCAACAAAAAATTGTATGGGGTTCGCACAGGATCAATATTTCCAGACGGTGGTTTCCCGTAAGCGCAGGGAATGTGTGCTTGTGCGAGTCAACGGAGTGTTATAAAGATTGTAACAGAAAAGCGTAGCCATATTTAAGGGAGTTTTTATTTATAATAGCACAAAAATTGAGACATAATAAACATAATAACAGAACCAAGCAAGCATAATAAAATATTAAGTAGGTGCCTAATTATTACATAATATATAGGGTGCAATGAACTTTTATTTTAATAGGTTTAATTCCAGATGTCGGTGTCTTGTAAAAAAATATTAATTTTCGAATCTCCAACGCTCGAATCGAGCTTCAGTTAAGAGTTGTGTTTCTTGCGGAATTTTATTGTAGAAACGTATACAGTGTCCCATAAAATAACTACTAACTTTTGTGAGTCTGACCATTGGAAAAAGAAAGTTTATGTTTATTTCTAGTTTGCACATTATGCGGCTATCAATAGTTTTAAAGCTACTGATATTTTTCCTCACATACATTATGTTTTCATAGATATATTGCCTTGCAACTGTTAGGATGTTGGTTTCTTTGAATAAATCTCTCAGAGTCTCTCTATTACCTAGCTTATAAATAAATCGGATCGCTCTCTTCTAAAAAATGAAGATGGTCTCAATGTCAGCAGCCCGTCCCCATAGTAGTATGCCGTAGGACATAATGCTATGGAGATAACTAAAATATACAAGCCTAGCAGATGAAACGTCAGTCAATTCCCTGATTCTCTTATCTGCATGTACTGCAGAGCTAAGTCTATGTGCTAATTTTACAATATGGGGACCCCACTGTAGTTTGACACAATAGTGATGCCGAGAAATACAGCTTTATCTACTAGTTTTAGTTTGTCTTTCTCCAATACAATGTTACAACTTGCCTTACATTAGGTAAAGTAATTTTTATGCACTTTGTCTTTTTTAATTCAGAAGAAAGTTATTGGCAGTAAACCAGTCTAGTACTTGCCAGAGAGCATTATTTGTTTCCAGTAAGTCATTTTATTGTCTCCTAATTTTTAAAAAAATGTGACGTGTCATCTGCAAATAATACTTTCTCTAACCTGTTTTGTACCGTGAATGGCAAATCATTTACATACACGAGGAAAAGGAACGGCCCCAGAATAGATCCCTGTGAGACTCCCATCTTCACCTGAGAATCCGATGATTTTGTCTTATTAATGTTAGCTTTTTGAACCCTCCCTTTTAAATACGACCACATAAGCTTAGAGCTTTTGCCTTTTATGCCATAATGTTTTAGCTTTAAGAGCAATGTTTCGTGGTCTACACAGTCAAATGCCTTGGATAGGTCACAAAAAACACTTATATCTCTCCATGCATTAAAAATATGTTTAACTAACATGAATGACTTTAGCATCTGGTGTCAACCGCATTTTTATAAATCCAAACTGCTGGCTTTGGAGAATTTGATGCGCATTGAAGTTTTGGCTGATTTTATCAACTCAGCGTACAAAGGTTTAGTAGAATTATTTCTACATTCGTTTATTTTCGCGACAATAACAGGGTCATAAATATTGAATGCCAATAATTTGGCAATCTGTCGCTTAGATGGCGCAGGTACCATACATTGTAAACCTAGACAGTATAAAATTTCGAATACACTTATTCATATCAAAATATAATACTCGGTCCCGATGACCAAGGTCAAGTTATAACTACATAAGCCGGTTGAGTCTAGAAATCCGGTAATTTGGTGCTCTGATAGAGCTTTGGAATAGGGACAACCACACAGAATAATTTTCCTTGCCCGGAGAGATACTATAGATTCAAAGTAATTTATCAAATCGTCTTTTTGAACTCCTGTGCTGTTCCCCATTTGTAATACAATAGTCGTATTACTGTCATACTCCCTATTAAGCATGCAGCTTACTATTTGCATGTAAGATGCATCAGGCATACAAATGCTTTAAATTAAAATTTCTACATGCTGCCATAAGTTATTCTGCAGCTTGATGCCTAAACCTACTACTAATTTATCTGAGTACACTATGGAATTGAAGGCACTATTTTCACGAACTGAGTTGCTGGTGTGTGTTGATTGCCAATGTCCATCTAAGGCATCACAGGTTGACATGTTGCTATGGCCCGTTGTTCCATTTGATGCTGCCGATTGACCGCCTGCCTTGACTCCATGCGGCTTTGCTGGATCCCGCAGTAAAGAGGACGGTGTGACGGGTAAGCTGCATGTTCATTTTTAGTTTCATCATTCTGAGCATCTTTCACAATGAACCCGATTTGATCTGAGCAACTTTAATTTTCATCTCAATACAGCTTGGGCGATCAGCTATTTTGTATGGAGAAGTGAAAATTAAAGTTGCTCAGATCAAATCTATGTCATAGTAAAAGTTGTTCAGGATGATCCCCATATCAACCCCCTTAAACCTTTCTGTTACATCCTATATAATCTGTCATCGTTCGTGTAGGGAGTGCTTACGCGAGCGGGAAGTTTA
Source organism: Argyresthia goedartella (assembly GCA_949825045.1). NCBI lineage: Eukaryota > Metazoa > Arthropoda > Insecta > Lepidoptera > Argyresthiidae > Argyresthia > Argyresthia goedartella. The sequence goes on from OX463828.1 coordinate 22,604,728, forward strand.
ATGACACTATAGTTGACGACAAGGACTCAATATGTATCTTCGAACATCTGGTCTGTTCCCCAACAATATAATATCTTGATCGTTCATCCACCTATATTACTTCAGAGTGTTTATTTGTGGATTCTCAGAACAAAACTACTTCTTTTCAGGACAATACTTTGGAAAAGTGACGAAGTCCTAAATAAACTCAATTTGCGTAAAATGATATTGAAGTCGACATTTTTCCACGATATACGATAGTTTCCACAAGTTTCTATTCATAAATAAAGCCCATCAAGTATGTAAAGGTACAATCAAAAACCAGCCAGGTGCGTGTCTGACTTCGCAAATTTGGGGTTCCATATCAAAAGTAGAAAATAAGCCTAAATATGGGGGAACTTATTATATTATACAATGTATTAGCACCAAATTTTAAGGTCAAGCTCAATGGGAAGTTAAACACTTTTTGGCTATAATTTTCCTTTGTTTTCCAATATGTTTTAATATAAAAAATACATTTACAATCTACTTAACGAGCTATCATCTTTTTTTTCGTGCCCCCCTTTAGCTGTATGGGAGCGCCCCTTGAAAACATGATATAATATTTTTGTCAATTTGTACAGCTTTAGGTCAACAAGATATTTATACTGTGAAAATTTTAAGACTGTAGCTTTAACCGTTTGGCTGTAAAACCTGTGCAACAGACGGCGGACTGACCGGACGGACGGGCACGTGAGTAATGGCAATATGGCTCCGTTTAAACCCTTCGGGTACGGAACCCTAGAAATAAGTATGTACATACACTGCCATCTAAGTTCTAAGGTGACAGGGGTGATATGTAACATTCTTAACAAAATCCAATTTTCCTCATTTCAATTTCTATAATTTTCCAGAAAATGATGACCATCAACATCTTCATCATCAGCCCTTATAATCCCACTGCTGGGCATAGACCTCTCCCAAAGCACGTCATTCGCTACGGTCCCCTGCCACTCTAGTCCATTACTTTCCAGCCACCTTAGCAATATCTCATCTGTCCATCGGGCCTGTGGTCTGCCCGCTGTTCTCTGTCCTGTTCGCGGCCGCCACTCTGTGGCTGCCTTGGTCCACCATCCACTGACGCATACGCCGTTTTTTTATATGTAAATTCAAAAATAAAATAAAGTTTATCTGTAGCTGGATTCTGTATCTCTTGACATCCATTCCGATGCCTTAAAAAGTATTGCGATTATGATTATGACTGAAATTTTATATGGGATTTGTGTCATAATTTATGCTCAGAAGTAATACATAACATAACATAGCGTCACGCCTTTTCCCATACGGGGTGGCAGATGCACAGTTGTGCCCACTTGTAGCCAGTCATTCAATACACGAGTTTGCGTGATAGGGGGCTAGCCCATCGCCGCAGCTTTGGAGTATGAATATGTCCTGACGATGTTTTCCATCGAGTTACAAAGTCTGTATAGCGTACTTAAGATAAATTACTTATGTCATTATTACATGGTCAGCACCGGGATTCAAACCTGCACCTCCTGCGTGAGAAGCAAGCGTGAAACTCACTAGATCGCGGAGCTCAGTGCTCAGACTAGAAGCAAAATCGGAATATCCTCCAAAAACTCATTTCAAAAGGATCTGGAGAGATGTTTCGTTACATGATCACATCAATTTCAGAGTAAAAATGGTTCTATAGATACATACATACATATACTTATGCCTATTACCCGGAAGAGGGGTAGGCAGAGACTAAAGACCTGCTACGATCCTGGCATCCATTTCTCGCTTCTCAACATTCATAAGTCTCTTCATGCAAGCTCGCCGGTTACGGGTACTTCGTATTTGCCCCTTCACTAACAAATCGCCGATTCGGTCTTTATAGGACCTTCTTGGGCGTCTCTGTCCGACGCCTCCTTTTACACCCGCTGTATAAATCTGTTGTTGTATACTATTTATATAATATTCTATACATAGTGGTCTCTGTAACATGCTGCTTAGTATACAATTTCGTAATGGAGGGGTCGCAACTGGTACGGCAATATTCCCCAGAGCGGACATTCATTCTTATGCATATTTTAATCGAATAAAAAATATAGAAACTTCAAGAAATATAGCACGAAAATTTCCCATAAGTGGGTCTTCCTCTAAAAGAGTTTCCTTTACGCGTGACAACTTAATGAAAACCCCAGGATAACATTATCATTCCTTTGACACCCGAAGGGATTAGGGCCATCGCCCTGTATGCTCGAGTATTGACCCGACCCGCTCTCATCTTCAGGTGTGTTGACATCAACAGGTTAAATCTTCAAACGGATTTTAACCTTTTGCCGAGAATAAAACGCCGAGATGAAATGATTTTTTTAGTGCTAAGGATTGTCGTATATCACTTTGGGAGTTGATTTGATGGGGATCATGTTTCATGGGTTATTCGGGAAAAATACGCGTGCAGCACCGTACACGTGAGAGTATGTAAAACTTATTTTCGGAGTGGACGTGGACGGCACATACATTGCTTCTGGCCCCACACTAGGATACCCTGTGTCGTGGGAACAAGAAACAGCGACGTCAAACACATATAAACATCCAAGATCTGGGGTTTTTTTTTACCCCCGGCCGGGTAACGAACCCGGGACCTCTCGCATGGTAGGCAGAGTCACAACCGCGGCGCCACAGAGGTCTTCTATCCTAGTAGCTAGATCGTAGCACACTTGTACTATACATAAGGTACAATTAGTTGTGCGTGATGTTATCTATATCGCTCAAGTATATCTTTGCCGTTACTTTGCACGGCCAAGGGGCTAGCTGGGTAGCTTAGGTAACTCTGCAAATATTATTAAGCACACTCAAAAACTGCGCCAGTATGACATTTAAGTGGTACTTAACTACTCAACAACCGAGGGTGGTTGGGAAGGATCGAATTTAAACCCTATGCCATGGTAATTAAGACGCTGATTAAATAAATATGGGGTGCTGTTTTCATGTGTTTTTCAGGAAATACTGGGCAAATCGTAATTAATTTCTGGTATATGTAATTTGACTATATAACCTAGAGATTCTTAATTGGAAAACATGTTTGGATAAAAATTTCTCGATAGAAAATAAATACAAAGTCAACCCTTTTTTTATGGTTTTATCCTATTACACCGCAGTAGTAAGTGAATATGACTGTGTGATAATTGCAATGTATGAACAATTGTTATTTCTAACGATTTGCAATTTGAAAGTTAATTCCCTGAAATAGTTTATTTTTTATGATTTTTTTTACGTTTTGGCGCTTACGTTGTTTCAGATTAGTCGCGAGTGCATTATTGGCATCCCGCTTTTTCTTATTCGCGAGTAATTATTGCATCTCACTTCCACTCGACAGCGCATTTTTATTCCATCATCGCCTTAAATTTAAAACCTATAACGGAAAAGTGGTGTTAGCTAACGCCGGTGGCAACTGAGGAGTTAATTTGGGCAGCAGTCTTTTTATTACTCCATTATCCTATTCCATGCTCATCTGTCTAAGTACAAAGCTAACACAGCGTCACGCCTTTTTCCATACGGGGTGGTAGAGTCACAGTTTTTCCCACCTTTAGTCGGTTATTTAATACTCCATCTTTGCCTGACTTGGCTGTCACCACAGCTATGAAGAAGGAAAGTTTCCTCGCGATGTTTCCTCTCGCCGTTAGAATGTCCGTACTTAAGCCCTATCTGTGGGGCCACTGTGCCGTTATAGGCATAGAATTTTATTAAAATGGCCTGAGGATAAATTCCAGGGCTCAAATGGTTGGTACATGGTCAGCACTGGGATTTGAACCTAAATGTCCTGGGTAAGAAGCGGGCGAGAAACCACTAGAACACGGACGAGTGTTTAAGTATGAAATTCAATATACGTGTTAGCGTATCCAAGATGGCAGCTGCTTTTCTGCGGTCTTGCAGTTGACCGCAAATTGGTATACAGGGAATCTACAAAAGTCTTTTCTCAACAAGGGTACCGATACATCCTGTATAAGCTACAGCTGATAGACTCATTTCCCTTGTTTCCTAACACGAACGAAATACTAAGGTAGTTAGTTAGTTAATAATATAACAAAATAATTCCTTGGACACTATTTACACACATTGATCTAGCCCCAAACTAGGATTCCCTGTATCTTGGGTACTAGACAACGATACACATTCTTATATAGATAAATATAAATTATAAAAATATAAATATAATTATGCTTAGATAAACAACCATGACTAGGGTACAAACATCCGTCCTCATCAAACAAATATTTACCCCCACCGGGACTCGAAACCGGGACCCTTGGCTTTGTAGGCAGGGTCACTGCCGACTCTGCCATTTGGGTCGTCGAGTTATAAGTTCAATACCCTGATGGTCAAAGCAAAACCCCGTTGCAAAACTCGTGCAGCAGAATTAGTCGACATGTTCACAAATTGTATAACAAAGTGATGGGTTAACGGTATTATTTGGCAGAGGAAGCAAACGCATATGAGGATGCAGGATAGCCAGGGAGACCTGCTCCCTTCGTTCTGTTTAGGAAAGATTCTCGTTATGGCAGATTCTTATGGGAGATTCTTGATATGGCAGATTCGTGTTAGGGCAGAAGTACAGTCATCGTAAAGTTTGGGACCTTCGTCCATTTTCGTAACCAGATTTTCGTAACCAGTTACGAAAATGGAATTATTTTTCCACATTCGTAACTGAGTTACGAAAAGGGAATGTTTTTTCATTTTCGTAACTATTTTGATAGTTACGAAAGTGGTTTTTTTTCATTCGATACTCAGAAAATTTTTTGCAGTGTTTTGTTGGAAAATGAACTTGTATATTTATTTCAGCAAGTTGCGTGAAGAAAAACATCGTAATTTTCCCCGATGGGGTGGCAGAGGCATAACTTCACATAATTTTTATCATTTTGACAGGTGTCAAAATATTTGACAGACGTCACTGTTTTTGACAGGTGTCACTATTTTTTAAAGATGTCAAATTTTGACAGGTGTCGTTATTTTTACAGGTGTCACTATTTATACAGGTGCCAACTACTGATCCCAGAAAACTGGTATGTATGGGAGCTATGACAGTTCTCGTCGAGATCTTCATTTTGGATGACACCTCTCAAAATGATAAAAATTATGTTAAGTTGTGCCTTTGCCACCCCATCCGGGAAAATTACGTTTTTTTTCTAAGTTTATTCTTCACGGAACTTTCTGAATAAAAAAACAAGTCCATTTTCCATAGAAAACATTACACAAATTATTTTAAGTCCGATTTCACGTTTCACGAAAATGTTCATTTGTACTTTTGCCATACCCCATCTAAGAAACTGCGGTTACGAAAATGGAAAATAATTTGATTATTAAAGTGGAAAATTTATTTCTTTGTCGTAACTCAGGTACGAATGTGAAAAATAATTCCATTTTCGTAACCAGTTACAAAAGTCTGGTTATGAAAATGGACGAAGGGGGGTAGGGGGTACTATTGGTACGCGGAGGAGGAGGAGGAGCGAGCACACACTGTCAAGTGAAGTTTCAATATCATCGAGTGAAGGCCTGTGCCCCTCGTTGGGAATGGCTATGGTAAGGGGCGGCCATAAATCATATCTGTTGCAAATCGTTTATCCCAGTAGTAACAAAAAACAAGAACTTGGCTTTGCAAGTCACTTCCGAGCACATGCCAGAAACTGACAGGGTGTCACCGTCGATGGATTCGTCGTGGAAGACATCTTCATCATCATCATTTTAAAAAATACCAAATAATTATTTATTCTATGCACATCAATATTATATTTGATGAGGACAATGCTGTTAGTTTCGCTCCAATAGTGTATATTTTGGACGGGACCAATAAACCGCAACATATTTACGCCATGTTGTTTAAGGTTCTATGAGATAAATTTTAAGTACTTACAAGTGTGACTATGAAATCGCACAAATTCAAGCTTAAAAAAGAAATATTTCCGGAAGTCCAAATCACAGGTTATTTATCATTTTTGCAACGCATACAGCGAAAAATTGGATACAAAAGAACTAATGACGGTTAAAAAATTACGCGAAATTATAAAATTCAGCTGCTACCGGGAAAACGTACGAACTACAAACTCGATCGAAGGTTGGCACCGCAGCATTAACGCAAGATTCCCGAAAAAGCCCACCTTGTAGTATTTCATTCAACTGTTGAAATAAGAAACCACAGTCCAAGATATAAAAATTAAACAATCAGAATTTTCTTCAGGGTTAAGCTGAAAAAACAAATCCATTAATGAAATAATAACAAATCTCGTAGAAAAGCAAATGTTATAGTTTGGAATGTTTAAGTCAATTAGCTGCTTTATAAATATATAAGAAGTGATGGGAGATACCTATCTTTATTATCATTTGGTATGTTTTTTATTAACTTGTTAATTGACTGAAATAGAGTCTAATTGTTTCATTTCCTGTAGTTTGGTTACTTTGTTACTAATAAAAATATTTTATCAATTTTGCGATGACTCTGCTTTTGCTACGGTTTGCTGCAATCATAAGGGGAGCAATGGTCAATCAGATGAAGTCAAAGTAGCTATTTTAAGTGTAAACTGACCGATGATGACTTATAAAATGTAATCACTGGCCATACCCCTGGGGGTAGGGTAGGACTGAACCATACCACCGGAGTCCCATATTACAAAGTCTCCTTTTCCGTGATACGGTTGTGTAGTCCGGTCAACCGGACAATGGAAAGTTTGTTTTTTCCGCGGTACGGTTGTTCTGGACCATGAAATTATTTCAATTTACCGCGGTAAAGTCAAAAACAATGTCAAAAACAGTGATACCTGTAAAAATTTGAGACAATTGTCAAAAATAGTGACACTTGTCAAAATTAATGACACCTGTCAAAAATGATGACACCTGTAAAGTAAAGGACTGTGCCCATAAATGGGGTAGAGTCCAAAAACCCTTTCTTCCCTACAAGTAGTACCACCTACTTTACAATGACTGTACTTCTTCTGCCCTAACACGATTCTGCCATAACGAGAATCTGTCCTAAAGCGAACGAAGGACCTGCTCGTAAGGATTGAGAAGGAGATAATTTCAATCGATCGACTCTTCAGACTAAAGCCTATTGGCTATATTCTGAACAGGATACAGGATATGTGGACTGGGGAGGTTGTTGGAGAGTAGCTGTTCTTTTTTTTGTTCAATTTCTATTTTCAGATATTTGGTTGAGTTGGGTTATCCGATGACCTTTCAGTTTCGCTGTCTGTATATTTGACTGGAAGCCATCCTGACTTCGTCCCTGGTGTATGCTGATTATATCCAGTAACCATGTTCTTCAAAATTTAAACACAAAAATAATATTTTGATTTTGTTAATGATGTATTTAACCTTGAATTGGTTCACATTTAATCAATTATTGTTAAAATCTGGTAAAACCAAGTGTATCAAATTCTCTCTTCCAAATGTTAGGCAAGTTGTCAGACAGCAACACGTTAGAATCAGCAAATGAAGTATCTTGGAATAACCATTGGTAGCAAATTGCAGTGGGCACCCCACATAGATAACTTAGCTGGTAGATTAAGTGCTGTGGCTCACGCTGTTAGGAACATCAGACAGAACACGGATGTGACTACATCTAGGCTAGTATTTTAGTTACTTTCATAGTGTCATATCCTATGGTATCTTGTTGTGGGGGAAAATTCCAAATTCCTAATTCCAAATGTCTTTATTACTGTAGATATTTACATATACTTAGCAATCGTCATTTTTTGCCACTTCTCTACATTGGGAGAGAGAAGGGAGTAGAAACTCCCACAGATTGATTTTTAGATCTCTTTTAATAATTGCTTGTGCTTAACTAATAAAAAATATATATTATCATATTATTATCATATTATCATATCATTAATAAACATGCATAAATTATTTCAAAATTATTAACAGCAAGGTCTGTGTTGAGCCAGATTAACCCCATACAGTCTCATCATTTAAGTAATCTTGAACATTGTAATATCCCTTTTTCGACAAAGTCGCTTTAACATATTTTTTAAATTGCTCAAATGGCAATTTCAAGATCTCCAGAGGTATCTTGTTCTAGTAGAGAATGGATTGACCCTTAAAAGAATTGCTAACCTTCGCGAGTCTAAACCGGGGCGCAAGTAGTCTGTGATTATTTCTTAGGTTAACATTACAGCTATCGCTAAGTTTGGGAAATTTTGTAAGGTTCTTGCGTACATACATTATATTTTCTAAAATAAATTGACTAGCTACAGTTATTACGTCAATTTTTTAAAAAGCTCTCTTAAGGAGTCTGTGCGTTTTAAATTATAAATTGCTAGAATAGCTCTTTTCTGTAAAATAAAAATAGTTTGAATATCCGCTGCTTTCCCCCACAACAAGATACCATAGGACATGACACTATGAAAGTAACTAAAATATACTAGCCTAGATGTAGCCACATCCGTGTTTTGTCTGATGTTCCTAACAGCGTAAGCCGCAGAACTTAACTTAACAGCAAATTTTTCTATGTGGGGTCCCCACTGCAATTTGCTAACAATGGTTATTTCAAGAAACTTCGTGTCATTTACTAATTCTAACGTGCTCCTGTCCATCACTAAACTGGTTTCAACTTGCTTGACATTTGGAAGTGAGAATTTGATACATTTAGTTTTACCAGCTTTTAACAATAAATTATTTTATAAATTATTCAGCAGAAAGCAGCGGATATTCAAATAATTTTTATATCACAGAAAAGAAATTCGATCAATTTATAATTTAAAACTTACAGACTCCTTTAGAGGACTTTTTAAAGAAATTGAAATATCAACTCCTTGCAAAATTATTTTCGAAAATATAATGTATGTGATGCGTACGCAAGGACCATAACATTTTCCAGATTAGCGATGGCTCTAATGTCAACAAGAAATTATTGCATACTAGTTGCGCCCCGTGTTATGGACAGCTTCTGGTGTTCTCGAGCATATTCCTCAGGATCAAGCATTCATATCTTTTTAGTTTAGAACGGTTAGCTTTTGTGAGGGCTGCGGCTTCTAGTCCGTATGTTTGAAATAACCATTTCGTAGATTAGAATTATTAATGCCTTACAATTGCATATGGCTTGCTGGCACCTTCTCTTTATTATGTTTCTCCTACTGTGCTGTGCCGTAGTAAATGCCGAGATATTTTATTTCATTTACGGTTCGTTTTAGACCTTTGTCTAATACGATAACTTGTGGGCGCTGTTTTCGTCTGTCCTACCTACTGTTTTGAGTAGGGCTTTCAGGTGAGTTACGATTTTGTCTAGGTGATGCAAATCTTGCAAACGATAATGATGTCATCCAGGAAGGAAAGAGTAAAACTATCTCTTCTCTTCATTTTGATCCAGTTTTATATTGGGGCTCTCTTCTTCCAGTGGTTTGACGACATCATCTACTAATATTGTAAATAGTCTTGAAGACAATGGACAGATTTGTTTTACCCCTTTTATTGATCCAGTCAGTTTGCTTTCCGTTCATACATGCAGGCAGGCTTTTATTGGTCCTTGAAAGGAGAATATACCTGAGCATGTATAAGTCTTCCGTATCAAATGCTTTTACGATATCCAGAGCTAAAACTTATGTTCTGTTACCCGCGCGCCATTTCACGTCTTTTTCCCTGCGTAGTGTCAAGATGTGGTCATTGGTGGATCTATTGCGAAGAAAAGCTACTTGATAGTTCCCGGGTTCTTTTATTTTCTCGTCTAGTTTTTTGAACAGGTATGTGGCGTAAACGCGATATCATGTATTGCATATGGTTATTCGGCAATAGTCATTAGTGCCTTGAGGGTTTCTGGTTTTTGGAATAGATACTTAGACCGGTTAATTCCAGAACTCTGGTTGTATTTTCTGTCCTAACATTCATTCATTGTTCATTGATTTGGCGAATACCTGTTGTTGCGGTATTCCTTTGTTTAGTTCCGGGTCTACCTGGTCTACACCCTAACTGCTCCATTGAGCATATCACTAATTATATTACTATGTCGGCTTTTATCGGACCAATTTCAAGGTATTCCGGGCTTATTAGCCGGAATGGCCGAGTCGGCAGTGACCCTGCCTTCGAGGCCAAGGGTCCCGGTGGGGGCAAATATTTGTTTGATGAGAACGGATGTTTGTACTCTAGTCATGGTTGTTTATCTATCTAAGAATAATATTTATCTACATAAGTATGTGTATCGTTGTCTAGCACCCAAGATACAGGGAATCCTAGTTTGGGGCTAGATCAATTATGGTGTTAATAGTGTCCAAGATATTATTATTATTACAGTTTCGTTAGGGATGTTATCAATCTTAGGGCCTTCTGATTTCTTTAACGCTTTACCACATACTAACCCATATTTGGGTTTCATAGGTTTAGAATTTTATTACCAAGCATTTAGGTGGAAAATAGCGACCAATTTTGGGTAAGGCCATGCGTTAAGGGTTTAATTCTTATTCCCAGCGTGATATTGGGATATATCGTTGTCTTTTTCACCGTCTCGATTGATGCTGATGTTGTCTTTAATATACAAATACACACACACAATACACCATATGCATTCGTTTGGTTGGGTTTCTTTTTATCTAAGCCTTCAAAGAATGCCGACGACTTCTTGAGGAAACTAAAGATAATTCTATCATATAAAGAATTCGTTAGGTAAACAAAAATATAACTAGTTACTGAGGACGTTTTATTTCAATAAAACGCACTGATAAAAACCAAATTCCGGTTGGGATGATCTAATGATTCTATAAGGATTGGAACCCCAAAAGTCTAACTATAAGTCAAAACTACAGTAGGATTTTGCAGACCTTTTTTATAACAATACATTTTTGTAATTAATTAAAAATACTACTTGCAAATAATTTCATATAAATTGCATTCGTTTTGCGATCGCAAAGCTGTTTTTGTCATGGGTGCGCTGAACCACTCACTGCATTCCGGACTCAGTCTTAATTCCCTCGTTTTGCTTGCTACGCTCGCGTGTGAAATCTGGAGTACTTCGTTACATTCAGGATTCAATATCGCGCCCGTGCCATACCATAACAGCAATTTTTCCCCTTAATGGTGTATAATCTACTATTTCAACAACACTCGTAAACTGACTTGACTGGCAAGGTTCGTAGAGCTAATTACGCATTAGCGATTTTTCTTAACATTACCGCACTAGTGTGTTTAGTGAGCATTGATCATATACACTCGGCTCTCTTACCGAATAATACAGCCTCCTGAGTAATAACAACCAACTTAGCACGCTTGTAATATACATAATGTACTAATAAAGTTACAATTGCTTGTTTTAAAGAACAAAGTACATATTTAAGGGGTGAACAAGGGCCAATGGCATTGAGAATTGGACAAAGAAAACAAATACCCGTCGCATCGCGTCGAAGCAGACTGACGCATTCTCCCGCGCAGAGCCCCGCGGGGCAGCCCGATCTCCGAGACCAAGAAAATTATATAAAATATTACTGAACTCCTGAAATAATAACATTAAAAATTAAATAAAACAACAAAAAAAAAACCTTTTTTTTACCTATTTTTGCGTGTAAGTTTCATATAGGAAACTGATTTCGTCTCCGAGCGCTTGTTCATTTAGTTGAATAATAATGCATTGCGAAAAATATTTTTAAGTATTAAATATAACAGATATCCGGTAATTTTAAAAGTCCATTATTATCTCTAATAGACCTTTTATAACACATATTTATCCTACATTTTTATGTTGTCTAGTTTAGCCTAGAATTGAAGCTAAAGATGCATTTGTTTGTTCGCGCCCCCTGGTACTGGCCATATTTAATCCCTTAAACTTACGTATCTTTGCCTAGTTCAGGTGACTTTGAGTTACTTTCAACTTCCAATGTCCATCGCCAGAAGGTTGACTCCTTGATCCGTGGCGAAAACAAAGCAAGAACTTTCCAAACACGTATACAGGCTACAACAGAATCGTGTGGACATATGTCATATTTAAAAGACTTGTTACGGATATATCTCTGAACAAAGTTTATTACAAAAGTCTGTCCAAGGAGTCAAAAGAAAAACCAATTCACAATTATGTTTACAGGAATGAGATCATAGTTCCAGTATGTTTAACACAGAGACCAAACCACTAAACCAACTTACGATAGGACTTGAATGGCCGAGTCTGTAGTGACCCTGCCTACGAAGCCAAGGGTCCGGGGTTCGAGTCCCGGTGGGGGCAAATATTTGTTGTATGCGGATGTTTGTACCCTAGTCATAGTTGTTTATCTATCTAAGTATAATATTTATCTATATAAGTATGAGTATTGTTGTCTGGAACCCAAGATACAGGGAATCTTAGTTTTTGGATCAATGTGTGTAAATAGTGTCCAAGGTATTATTATTATTCTTTACATGTATTTTTTTAAATGGACTTTTAACTGTTATATAAAAAAAAAAGTAGACTACTTTCAAATATATTTTTTTCCTTCAAATCAGTCCAGTAGATTGGTTCCTAAATATTAAAAAATCCCAGTAAATTTATTACTCGTTTATTACTATATTTATTATTCGTACCTGGATGACTTTTTAAGTCATCCAGGTAAACGAATGTTCTCATAGACGTAAACGAAGCTACGAAATCTCTCTTCTGACAGTCAAGTCCACCCATTGCCATGACAACCAGATAAACAACGATATCAAAATATGTCAGTAATAGAGAAAACAACAAGATGACAATGAAAATTGGGACATTATCGATATAGAAAAAGGTAGCGCACCAGCGCGCACGAAGCCCGAGATTGCAGAGTTTCGGAGAAGCCAAATACAAGGTCACCAAAGGTAAACCCCTTCGACATCGATTTAAAAGTGCTGATAGTGTGAAAATACGAAGTGAAAATGATTTGTTATTGTGCTCTTATGGTTTAAAACGTTACAGGGTCCTATGAAAATAAAGGTGATACGAAATATCCAGCTGTGAGATAAATGCAGACCATCAAGCAGACTGGAAAATGGCATGTAAGTAGCATAACACTACAAGGGTTATTTAATCGAGCAACTAACGAGCAACAAGGCTTGTTGTGTGGGGCGGCGAAGGCCGGACCTAAATGTCACGTGGCTCTCAAATACCAGTAATAATGAGCAACCAATAAGATCTGTAGATTCTGTAACTGTGAAATCAATCCCGGCAACTTTTATATCTACGTTTTGAAAGCTGTTTTCCAACTTCAAATTAACCCTTTACCGCACACTAACCCTTATGTGGTTTCATAGGTTTTGAGCTTTCTTACCAAGCAATAAGGTTGAAAATCGCTATGTATTTCGGGTAAGGCCATGGGGTTAAGGGGTTAAGGTTCACCAATCAGAATGCGAATATTGCATATGATCTGCCATCTAAAGCATCTTTAATTTTAACTTGAAAGTTATCTTAAAATGGATACAGAATCGAGTTACTGTTATGAAAAAAGGTTTATTGCTTTTAAGGCGATGATGGAATAAAAATGCGCTGTCGAGTGGAAGTGAGATGCAATAATTACTCGCGAATAAGAAAAAGCGGGATGCCAATAATGCACTCGCGACTAATCTGAAACAACGTAAGCGCCAAAACGTAAAAAAAAATTATAAAAAATAAACTATTTCAGGGAATTAACTTTCAAATTGAAAATCGTTAGAAATAACAATTGTTCATACATTGCAATTATCACACAGTCATATTCACTTACTACTGCGGTGTAATAGGATAAAACCATAAAAAAAGGGTTGACTTTGTATTTATTTTCTATCGAGAAAATTTTATCCAAACATGTTTTCCAATTAAGAATCTCTAGATTATATAGTCAAATTACATATACCAGAAATTAATTACGATTTGCCCAGTATTTCCTGAAAAACACATGAAAACAGCACCCCATATTTATTTAATCAGCGTCTTAATACATACTATAACTTAATTTAACAAACAATTTGATGAGAATATCTATGTATAAAAAATAAATAGATTATGATTCATATTACAACAGTTATGAACAACATCCCTGAAATTTCACATAGTTAGTAAGTTGAGTAACTAACGGCTAACAAGACCTGTTCTAAATTGAAATTTTATATCACAATTTCCACTCGCCGCCGCGCCCTCCTTCGGATCACTCCCCCCCCCCATCGTTAAGTAACCCGTGCGATAGAGTGTAAGTACAAGTTTCCTACACGTGGACACGTGATGTGTGAAAAATCACATGGCTATAGTTATCCTCAAAAATGTCCGCGCAATGTGACTGTTCTACACAAAATCGCCCTGATATGTTACTGCATTAGAGGTGTAATATCCATATGTAGTATTTTAGTATACTACTTAATGTGTATGAAAAAATCGCGTTGCTGGCCAATGGTTGATGACATTCTAATAGTGGTGGAAAGCAAACCAAAGTCAAAGCTGCGCTGGCACTGCAGCTTTGAATTACAAAAAAGTAGTCTAGCACTGGCTAAAATGGTCCCATATAGCTGTTTTTTTTTCATTTTTTTTTTTTCAGGATAACAAAAAGCCATATCGATAGATACCATGCCAAGTTTATTTCGTATTATCTACATCCATTGAAGGCGGGAAATACATGTGTTTGCCACAAATAGTCCTCTTTATTCCGCCGTCACGTCACCGTACCCAGACAACCTATTAACCTGATTGGGAAACTTCATTATAGATCATAACAATAAGCTATTGTCTTCACATCCTGATGGGAAAAACTTCCGCCTACCACGCATGCTAATACCGGGCATAAACAGATTGTAATTATGTTATCGGAGCCATCGTCAATGGTGTTATGCTGTGCAGGATTGCAACTAGGTTTCTGCACCCATTATTCGTTAACGTATAACTATGCAATGGACTTGAATATCTGGCTAAATGTGAGCACAACTCTGTATAACCCAATATAGGACGGGTATTCGCTTACATTAATTTCTATCAAAGATTGTTTCTTCTAGGGTCGTTTGGCATCGTATCCCACACATAAGTTTGCGACCTTGAAAGTGCGGTGACAACTTTTAGTGGCCCAAAAACCTCAAATTTTTTCGGACTTATTCCAGTTTTTGGCAATTTTAATTCTAAAGGACTAGTTTGTCATACAACAATCTTGTACGTAAATAAACAGGATAAAATGTCCTATAATTCTTGTCTCTACCTCATTTTTTTTTAAATCTATAGTAGCGTACGAGCGCCGTCGACGTCTACTTCAACATGCAATCAATAGTAGCGCCGCACCGCCGAAGACTACGTCAACAAGCATTTTGGCCAAAAATACATTTCCACGCCACCACGCGTTAGAAGTAAGTGGCACATTTTTCAAGCTTCCAGAACTGAAAGGTGCCCACGAACGGACAGCAGAGGCTTAGTAGTAGGTTCCCACTACTAAGTCTCTGCTGTCCGTCTGTCCGTCCCTTCGTCCGTTATTCCGATCGTCCGTCCATTCTTCCGTCTTTCTATCAGCGGGCTATATCACAAAAATTGAAATTTTCAGAAAATGTGTATTATTATTATTGCCGCTTTAGGAATTAACTATGAACAAGAGATGTGTTGTTTTGCATCATTTCTTGTTCGTGTTTTTTTTTGCTGATGTAAGATGACTACCCAAATGGCCGAGTCAGCAGTGACCCTGCCTATACGAAGCCAAGGGTCCGGGGTTCGAGTCCCGGTGGGGGCAAATATTTGTTTGATGAGAATGGATGTTTGTACCCTAGTCATGGTTGTTTATCTATCTAAGTATAATATTTATCTATATAAGTATGTGTATCGTCGTCTAGTACCCAAGATACAGGGAATCCTAGTTTGGGGCTACATCAATGTGTGTAAAATATAGGGAGCGTTAATTTTGTTTATATATTGATAGCAAAATTTATTTTTTTACAGTTCTATGGTATTGCATATGTCACCGTAAGATAGTCAGTTGATAAACTAACGTTTTTTTCTCGTTAGTTGGTCAACTGTCGACAGAAAGTAAACTGTAGCGTATTGCTTACTATATGACGCGTTAGTTGATAAACTCGCGTTTAAAACTGTTAAATAGCGAACTGGTTTAAACTTGAATTGCAAACGAAATACCAGGGCAAACACTGCGGCAGCTTAGGTGAAGACTAGAGGGGACGAGCGCAGCGAAGCCTCCGAATAGTCTTCATGTTAGGTTGACATGTAAGAACAAAAGAAACGTAAATTCTAAATCCTGTCGGTCTGGTTTACTATCTGTCGATAATTGATCAACTAACACGTTAGTTTATCAACTAACGTTTTTGACTATCTTACCGTGACACATACATGAGTAAATACCAAACTCTTTTGTAGAAATGACTGTAGGCTGAATCTCTTTTAGATCCCCTGTATGGCTTTAGGTGAAGATAGACATGACTCTATGACCTATCGTCAAATATTCAAGCGAAACCCCTGGGTTTCACAATCTTCAGTAGACTATGATCGTACTCCACATGGGGTTACCTCGACCTTCACAGTCATTCATGTCATGCATGAATCATGTCATGACTGTACTAAGTATAAATCTTGATGCAAATAAATGTAGCAGCAGTGTACTAATTGTACCATTACAAATACATCATAATCATCAGTTATAGGATACCTAGATTTGTGAAGGCTGATGCGTTAACCATTTCGTTCCGGTTTCGGTTCCCACGTATTTCCTCGGATTTCCGACCAACTTATAACCTCTATGTATTGAAATTAGAGATGTTCACCCACTCGGTTTGCATAATGAGACCTGCTGAAAAGGTCAAGGGACTCACATAACTAATAAGTTGTATAACAGAGAGATTTCAGTTATTTTTCATCACATTGTTCACTATGAAACCGATTTCTTTAGATAAAATTCACTTTTGATAACAAGTCGCAAACAAGTCTTTCTGAGGTGGTCTTTTTGCGATCTCGACCTGATGTTCACGACAATTTGAGAGTGATAGTGACTTAGGCCGACTTGCACCAGACTTTTGAGTTTAAACACAACACGACTATGTTAATTGGGAACCTGGCTGACAGGCAACAAGCTTATCGTGCTTGACTACATTACCTGAACGTGTTTTACTCCGTCCCGTGCAAAGGTCCCCGTTACTCTAGGCGGAAAGACCCGCAGTGTGAGTGGGACGGAATCGGGAAAAAAATAAAAAACGTAGCGCTAAACCACGGAATAATTGTTTAAAAATAAACAACGCTATTTTGTTAAAAAGTTTTTTAAGGAGATTTTGCAAATACATAATATCTACATTTTGAACGCAGTTCCACAATGAAATCAGTTAGGATTTCAGAATTACAGGAAAAAATAAAACAATTTAGAGGTGTTTTCATAATTAAATTATATCGAGAAAATTTCATCCAATCGCGTTTCCCTTTAGTGAAAATCTTAATCAAATACTCAATAAACGTTAACCCACAAATCAAATCATATCTGTAGATGACTTCATAAGTAAATGGATTCGAAAAAAAATACCTTTTTTTTCGTATCACCTTAAGTTGTGCTTAAATTGTATTTAGCGGTTGCCAAAAGTCTGGTGCAAGTCAGCCTCAAAGTATAAAGTATCCTAAGCAAGTATATGTATGATGCGAATCAGGTTAAAAATAGCATAAGTAACGTATTTGCGTCATTGAATCAAAATAGAGGAAAAAGGAAATCGGATGTCCACAGCAGATATTATGCTCGTGCTAACAATAAGATCACGTGACCTATTTAGATGTCTCCTCTCCGCCGCTTGTCAAACGGGACAAAAGGGTAGGTATACAATAAAGGCATGTATCTATAATATAATAGCGTATCGAACCGATGAAAGCCCGCGCGAACCAGTTGTTTGCGCTATTATTTGTTGCAACAACTCATTCATTTAGTCCCTCGTCTGCGCTTATAGAGACCGTTTGCTTAAACTGGGACTAAACAATAATTAAAAACCTCAACAAATTATCACCCAAAATGGGTTAATGGGATCACCAAAAGTTGCAGAAAATATCAGGGCAAAAACTGCGGTAGCATAGGTGAATGGTAAAGGGGGTGAACGAAGCTAAGCCCCCTTTATCTTTCGTGTTAGGTTGAACATGTAAAACAACAACAAATACTTAAAACATAAACTTAAGTACACAAAACATAAAAAGAAGTTTGGTGATCATTTATCCAAACACAATTTTTGCTAATTCTGGCGGTCGTGTCGTATTTATTGGTAGTAAAATAGGTGCGTTTTTGGTGATCGTTTAAACATAAGCCATTACAAACTGCCGGCTTGCATGTTATGAAGAATTATGAATTATGAACTTGGAAAAACAATCGATTACGATCGAAACCTATGTGGCATGACTTACCATCGATAAGTTAACAAATTATCCACGGAAACCTACATTATTCTCAACTGTACCAAACATTTTGTATGAAAATTTTAAATTATGAAAAGTGAACCGTACAGATTCGATACGTGGGGGTACGAGGTACGAGTGATAAGGTAAGTAAGCAGCCGTGTTTTTGCATGAAAACATAGTTATTTAGGACATTTTTTTAGTTACAAACGATACGTAAACTCTCGTTCCTGTGTCGGGCGTAACTTTAAAAAGCAATGCCTATATTGATATCGTCTTCTCTACAATGTTGTGTGTGCAAATAAATTAAATCGACTCTGATGGCCGAGTCGGCAGCGACCCTGCCTACGAAGCCAAGGGTCCCGGGTTCCAGGCCCGGTGGGGGCAAATATTTTTTTGATGAGAACGGATGCTTGTACCCTAGTCATGGTTGTTTATCTATCTAAGTACAATATTTATCTATATTAGTATGTGTATCCTATAGTACCCAAGATGCAGGGAATCCTAGTTTGGGCCTAGTGTGTAAATGGTGTCCAAGGTATTGTTATTATTATTAATATTACTCTTGGTACCTCGAGATATGATAAATTTAAGTGGTAAGGCATACATAAATTAATGGTGTGTTGAACAGAGATTTTAAAGACTTACGATTTTATACACTGCTTATTAACCTATGTGTGTGTAGAAACGTGTTTTATTTCATTACGAATGCTACCACAATAGATATGTATACGTTGCAGATTTTGTTGTTCTTACATGTTCAAACTAACACGAAGGATAAAGGGTCACTTCACTTTGTCTAGACAGTCTTTGTATAGTCAATTATCTGTGGCTAAACCATTCAGGAAATGACTGAACGGTGCCGGTCAATTAAACGGCTATAATAGGCTGTTAATTGAACGTCTTATTACGCTAGCTGACTGCGACAAATACATACGGTGACAAAATCTGAATACCTACCTAGTTGGTAATGTGCTGGGATAATACATATCGGCATTTGAGAAATTTAAAAAGGCATGTTAAAGCGACTTTTTCGAAAAAGGGATATTAGTATGTTTAAGACTACTTAAATGATGGGACTGTATGGGGTTAATTCTTCTCTACAGTGGTCCAATGTAGAGACGAGGCAAAAAATGACGTTTGCTAAGTATATGTAAATATCTACAGTTATAAAGTTCTTTGACTTTATTCTAACTCAACACAGACCTTGCTGTTATTAATTTTTTAATTATTTATTCCTGCTTCTTAATCATAATAGCTAATATTGCAATATTTGTATTAGTTAAGCACAAGCAATTTTTAAAAGAGATGTAAAAATCTATCTGTATGAATTTCTACGCCGATCTTCTCCTCAGTGGTCCAATGTAGAGAAGAGGCAAAAAATGACGTTTGCTAAGTAATCGAAAATTTCATGACTATTTTAAAAAAATATTCCAAAACTTTCAAGTTGGTTTGTAGGGGTGGCGTTTGTGTTGCCGGACCGAACGGACGTGTCCCCCCGAGATCTCCCAAACGCATTTAAACAAACAATAGTTTTCATCCCCGGCGCGCGCCTTTTGTTCTGCCTCCGGAGGCCCGAAAACGAGCCTGGCTTGTACCGCGTGTTACTGTAAGGGTTACCTGGGGAATGTGCGTGATCCATCTAGGCACCCCATCTGTGCAATACCACGCATTTCAGTGATTGTGATGATACTAGTGCGGTCAAGTGTAATGAATGCCCAGAGAACTGCGCGATACTCTTAGGCATCCCATCTGTGCAAGCCCTAGAATTTATTCTAGGCCAGGTGCACGTCTGAGCCACGCAGCGACAGGCCGGCAGCGAGCGACGCCTACGCAACACACCCTCAACGCTACTGCCTCCACCACCACCGCCGCTAAACACACCAACCTGGTGAGATCATTCCGATTAGGACATCATTGATAGTGATTACCTACCTCTAACTTTATTTCTCTCAGCACCACTCGCCGCCTGACAATAATAAACCACCACTTACCGCGGCCGCGGTCGCCCCTATTGACTAAGGCATAATCACATTTATAGGTGCGTCATAGGCAGGATATAACAATTCCCTACCTACGCAATATCAAAATCAACTAATAAAACATTATTATAGCTACATATACTTATATTGCTTTGCCTGAAAATAAATTCGAGATAATTCTCCTCGAGATTTATTTTCTCCTCATCTTCGAAAGACCATTCAAAACAGTCATTAACAATAACCATCCACTAAACCCTGAAACTCAGTGAATAAGCCAACCCAAAACTTAACAATCCTAGAATTATTTTTATGTAGCTAAACTGCAAATATACTAAACCCGACATTAAACAAAAACTAAACAAGTGCAGGTCATAAAAATGCCATCTCACCAAACTCCCAGAAACTAGACAAAACAATTGACTGCTATTTAGGAACAATTTAAAAAGCTTCGAAGCACAAAAGGCTCACAACGTTCCCTCACACATCTGGCACCCATTCTATGGTGTCAGCCCATCTTGGAAATACCGGGAAACATAAGAATAAAAATAGATCGTAAAAAGCCAAACAGCGTCTCTCATCATACCGGCCGTACACCTCTTAGAAACAACCCACACACACACATTCATATTAGCTAAAATACCACGAGGCTTTCTCCTGTAGTAATATCTCACAATCTAAACTCTACCAATGCCCAGAGATGGAAACTGCCTGTTCCATTCAATTGCAGACAAAATCAACCATCTGTTTGGAGCGACATTCAACCATACCCACATCAGAAGCGATTTAGCTAGATACGTGGAAGCTAACAGCAATTATCCACGCATCAAACATGCGATCGACGCACCAAACGCAGAAGCTTTCACTGAGTACATAAAAAATCTCCACATACAGGGCACGTGGGGCGGTGAAGAAATTATCATAGCAGCCGCGGAGTTCTACGTAATAAGTGTAGCGATCCATCATACCTAAATACAAAACTAAGCAGGAACCTACCCAATAATAGTAAAACAAAACATAACCATTTCTAACTTTATCCGGTCCGACAAGCCCACAAAAATAAAACAATAATGCAAGCCCGTCTACTACATAACTGCATATTCTGAGAAATAGCGAGAAACAGCAAACAATTGCACATCATAAAAGGATCATTTCACCATCTTCCAGAAAACAGGCAATTAACAAAAGACTTCCACTGATGAACAATAACAACAATAAAATCGGAGACTTTTTGTCCTAAGCGGCTCTCTACCGAGAATAAGGTCGCACGAAGATACGCACAAACTTTGACAATCGCAACCCGTACGATCTGTTAATCGTAGACAAAGGTAGTTCAAATAAATCACGCTATATCTAAGTTCTTTCTTTCAACAACATCCCAAGAACATAACCTAATGGAAGCCTTACCAACGATGAGATGGTAACTGCTTATTCACCGCAATTGCTGACTAAATTAATCACCTATGTCAATTAACATGCAACCACACTCACATTCGTAAGGACCTAGTTAAATATGTAGAAGAAAACAGCGATGAACAGAACAAAGCTCGCAATCACTGAGCCTGAAATCCTTAACAACTCACCACTGAAAATCTACGCAATTACGGTACTTGGGCTGGAGAGGAGATTATAATACCAGCTGCCGAATACTTTCTACTTAACGCAACAATCCACCAGCAAAATACACCATCGCTCACATTCACGCCCAAGAATCCAGCGGATGCAGTGAAATCTATCAACCTCAACGTCACAGGACACCACTACGACAGCGTTTACTTGCTTGAATCGCCAAATTTACCCAAGGATCAAGCAACCGATAACCAAACTGATAACACCATACTTTCGCCGATACTTAATGCAACACCCATGACCTCCTCAGGGTCAACCATAACATCAACAGAAGACATCCCAGACAACACCGGATATACGATGATACGAAACAGCCCCATATTTAATATTTAATATTTAAACCACAAGTCACATGCGAGCGTATGCGCATTGCTACTTGGAAGGTTAGAGGATGCGCCGAAATAACTAAAAGACTCAACATTGACGCGGAATTGACTAACAAAAACATACACATAGCTATATACAGGAAACAAACATGATACATATGTCAAAACACTATCTCTGGTATCTGTATGCTCGCATCGGACAAGACGCTATAAAGAAATACAGGAAAAAGGGAATTATAGGAACAAACCTCCTTCACAATATTGCACACAAATATTTTAAAAGTTACATCAAAAGAAAATGCATGTACAAGGGCGAGCTTGTCTCTGAAAAGAGATTTCTTCCAGCAAAACAAGGCATTACAGGAATTGCTATCATAAAAGGCAGTGCACGATAATTATTATAACTAAAATGCCTAGGAATAAATTAAAATATCTGTAAAATACAGATAGCAAATACGAAATAATTACCGATATATACATAAACCTTACATATAATAAAATAAATACAATAACTTTTACGAAAGAGACATGTAGAGCTCTTTAATATGTTTCTTAAAAGAAAAAAGAGTCGGACTGTCTCTTATAGTGCAAAGAGGTGCGTTCCAGAGTCGGACCGCCCGCAGGCTGAAGGAGCGTTTATACGCAGCGCTGCTATGCCGCGGAGTAGCTAAAGTGAATAATTAAATATCATCGGAGAACTGCTCATGGCAAACTTAAAAGTAGAAAGACGAAAATTCTTATAAGAGACCCCATAAACAACCAGTGAATTGGACGTAGTTCCAATACGAACCGTAAACGAAATCAAATATCTCGGCAAATATATTACGGCAGGACATAGGACCCAATAAAAAAGAGGTGCCGGCAAGCCATATGCAATTCCAAGGCCCTAATGCATTTTATAAAGAAATCCAACATAGACTGAAATATAGTGCGCCTGATTTACAAAATGGTCACTGCACTGTTTATAAAATACGGACAAAAAGCGGCAACCCTCACTAAAGCAAACAGTTGACAGTCAGTATATGAACGCCTGATCCTCAGAGACATGTTTGAGAACGCCAGAAGCTATCCAAGATACCACAAAATTCATGACTGACTACAGGACAAAACGATATCCAAACGAATCAAAAACCACCGGATATGTTACTATACATATTCTGCGACGCCCACAACAGCACTTACTACACGCTCCATTCAAATACGAAGCAAGGAAGAAGAAAGCCGGCCGACTTATATACACCTGGAAAGATTTCCTTAAGCATGACATCAAACATCAAACACAGTTACTGGACAGAATCATCACACAACAGGGACGATGTCAGGATGGCCTAGAGGCAAATATACCGTATCCCAGAAACAGACAGCAAAAGCGAAACTGGGAACTTACCGGATAACCCAAACGAACACGACTCAGGAAACTCAACTATTAACAATAACTGAAAATAGAAGGAAAACAAGAACTTGAAGAAAACAACAGCTGCTCTCCAAATCCCACATCCTCCCCATTCCACATATCCTATATTGGCTTCAGGCTGAAGAGTCGGTCGATTGAATTCACTATCCTTCCCTTCCTACAGAGCAGGTCATTCCGCCCCCCCTCAAAACTTGTGCCCTCTGGTATGCCGGCCGAAAGACCGGAACAGGTTTAGAACCCTGGCTGGAGAAGCACCATTCATTCATTCATTCATTCAAAACTTTCAAGTTGGTTTGTAGAAATGCAAAAACTTTACACATTAATAGAAAAATTCAAAATTCAAATAGTGGAATGAAAACAATTTGGCAAATAATAAACCGTGAAACTGGCAAAGTTGTACCAAGGGACAATGGTTTCTGCCTAAAGATAGGTGATGATGTTGTTAAATCCAGCGCTGATGTTGCTCGAACTTTTGAAACATTCTTCACCAATGTACCCTTACTCACAACACATAGTCTAAATTCATCTCCATATGAAGCAGAGACTTTATTAAAAAATAACACTAGCGTCAGTAAGGTATATTTAAAATTTCATCATGTATATCCCCAGGACATTGTCAAAACGTTTAGATGACTTAACTTAAAAAATACGGAAGACCTGTGGGGTATATCAGTCAAAGTCATTGGTTCAGTAATTCTAGTTATTAGCTTATATATTCAATAAATGTGTTGACGATGGGGCTTTCCCAGACCTTATGAAACACAGTAAACTGATACCTCTGTTCAAGTCGGGAGATAAGGGCGATCCTTCAAATTTCAGACCAATATCTGTTCTTCCAACACTAAGTAAAATATTTGAAAAGATTATACTCAATCAAATGCTCTCAAACTTCAACCGTACAAAACAACTCCACGCTAAACAATATGGTTTCACTAGGGGTAAATCGACTACGGATGCAGGTATTACCCTTATATCTCATATTTATTCTACATGGGAGGCCGTACAGGGCGTTTGATTGTGTTGATCATAATACGCTATTAATTTAATTAAATTATTACGAAGTTAGAAATCAAGCGTTGGATCTACTAAGATCATATCTAAGCAACAGAACTCAAAAGGCAGAAGTTAACGGCGTTAAATCTGATGGTTCGGGTGTTAAAATTGGCGTTCCACAAGGTTCCATATTAGGCCCTTTCTTATTCCTGGTATGTATTAACGATCTGCCTTTCATGGTGGAGAAACTAACTGACATAGTGTTGTTTGCTGATGATGCTTCAATGGTCTTCAAAGTTGAAAGACAAAAAGGAGATTTTGATGATGTTAATGGTGTATTGTCTTTAACCTTGAATTGGTTCACAGTTAATAATTTATTGTTAAACGCTGGTAAAACCAAGTGTATCAAATTCTACTTCCAAATGTCAGGCAAGTTCAGAACAGTTTAGTGTTAGTTAACAGCACGTTATAATTAGTATATGATACGAAGTTTCTTGGAATAACCATTGATAGCAAATTACAGTGGGGACCCCACATAGATAAATTGGCTGGTAAATAAAAGTTCTGCGGCTTACGCTGTTAGGAACATCAGACAAAGCACGGATGTGGCTAAATCTAGTCTAGTATATTTTAGTAACTTTCATAGTGTGATGTCCTATAATATCTTACTGTGGGGGAAAGCAGCGGAGAACAGACTCCTTAAGAGAGCTTTTTAAAGAAATTGACATACTACCAGTAGCTAGTCAATTTATTTTCGAAAATATAATGTATGTACGCAAGAACCTTACAACATTTTCCAAACTTAGCGATAGCTGTAATGTTAACCTAAGAAATAATCAAAGACTATGTGCGCCCCGATTTAGACTCGCGAAGGTTAGCAATTCTTTCAAGGGTCAGTGCATTCTCTACTATAATAAGATACCTCTGGAGATTTTGAAATTGCCATTTGAGCAATTTAAAAAGCATGTTAAAGCGACTTTGTCGAAAAAGGAATATTACAATGTTCAAGATAACAATGACAGGACTGTATGGGGTTAATCTGGCTCAATACATACCTTGCTATTAATAATTTTGTAATTATTTATTCCTGCTTATTAATCATAACAACATTTTTTTCCTTATTTGTATTAGTTAAGCACAACCTAATTTTAAAAGAGATCTAAAAATCAACCTGTGGGAGTTTCTACGCCCTTCTTCTCCCACAGTGGTCCAATGTAGAGAAGAGGCAAAATTTACGTTTGCTCAGTATATGTAAATATCTACAGTAATAAAGTACTTTGACCTTGAATTTGACTTGAATGTCTTTATTGCCTTTATTATATGTAACATGCTGGCTCGCAGGTTTGCACGGTCCACTCCAGAAGTGAAACTCACATTGTTCAGAGCATACTGTCAAACCTTCTACACCTGCAGCCTGTGGGATAGCTACAAGCAGAGGACCTACAGCGCTCTGCGTGTTCAATATAATTATGCATTGAGGATTGTGTTGGGGCTGCCGCGATTCTGTAGTGCATCAACCATGTTCGCAGAGGCGAAAGTCGACGATTTTTTTGCTATTCTGCGAAAAATAATTGCCTCAACAATGAGTCGTATGCGCGGCAGCCTGAATACGATTCTCGATGTGTTGGCAAATAGGATCGACTGCCCTATTATGAGACACTGGGTAGGTGTACATCTAGCTCCTAATAAAAAATGATGTACCTATTTGTGCATTCCTATTTGTGCTTGCATGATTGTGTATGTAGTAAGGATGTGTAATGTATGTGTGTGTGCATGGGAGGATGTACCTATGTGTGTGATGGTGTGTTTGTGTGTATGTATGCATATTTATTTAATGATTCTAGATTTAATACCTTGTTTGGTGTATCATTCCTGAGTTTGTGTTAAAATATGGATTTGTATCTGAAATAAATTGATAAAAAAATATATAAAAAATAAAAAATACTGTAAATATGTAAATATCTACAGTAAGAAAGACATTTCATTTGATTTCATTTCATTTGATATATAATCGGCTAAATAAATCAGCTCATAGTTTTAAAGAATGATAGTGAGATTATTGATATGATAATTCAATGACAGATCACCTCACTGTTTTCAGTCAGGGTGATGATGAGGTCTATCGCAGTACCTTATAGAAATAGGTAGGTAACTAAGTAATTATATTATACTTGAAATACTACGTTTGCGAAACGTCTCGTAGGTAATTTTACGTGTCGTATTACTAAATACAAGTAAGTAGTAAGTTTCCAACAACAAACGTGATAGGTTTTGAATTCACTTAAAGTGGTTGTTTTGTTATCTTATCATTTAATAATTGAGACCTCATGCAGTCCGACGACTAAGTTAACATGCTGGCTGATTGAACTAATGTACACTTTTAAAATCTCCTTCGTATCGTGCCTCTCTTTTAGGAAGGATTACCTGTTGTCCCCATTGACTCTGTCTCCATTCAATGGGGACAACGGAATTTTAATAAAATAATTAATTTTAGTTCCGTTGTCCCCATCGGCTCTGTCCACGTTTAATGGGGACAGCGGTCCGTAATAACTATAGGAGGAAAAGGAGCTCCGTGGTCTAATGGGTTTCACGCTTGCTTCTCACACAGGAGATGAAGGTTCGAATCCTGACCGTGTACCAATGAGATAATTCATTTATCTTAAGTATATTACACGGACTTTCTAACGGTGATGGAAAACATCGTGAGGAAACCTTCATTACTGCGACGATGGGCTAGCCCCCTGGCACGCAAAATGGAGTAGGTATTGAATGACTGGCTCGAAGTGGGCACGATTGTGCCTCTGCCACCCCGTATGGGAAAAGGCGTGACGCTATGTGTTAGGAAGGGTTATCCTTGTAATCTCCAATCCAGATCCAGATCCGTCCTGATGGGTCGTCGGAGAAGGAGGACATCCTGTTTTATGCTGTACAGTTCGCACCAAGTTTCTTCGGCTATGAGCAAGCTGTGACCTCTCTTTCTAGCGTCAGGTGGGTGAGACTGGGCCTGAACCTTACGAGTGTATTTAATTGATCGAGCGGCGAAGCGTCCAGTTTCGAGATTGGCAAAAACTGCGTTTGTCCTTCTGTCTGTCAGCAGGGGCGTAGCTACCGCCGTATTTGCCGTATCAATTATACGGGGCCCCCGGGCCACGGTGGCCCCCAAAGTGTGTAAGGAAAAAGAAAAAAACTTTCTAATTTATTTTATTTTACAAATGACAAAATTCTATAAAGCAATTCCTTTTTTTCCCGCCTTAAGCGTGCGTTCAAAAGTTGGCAACACTACATCGTTATGGCGGGCTGCGGGACTTCCCCGTTTTACTTACTTCATCTTCAACTCAGCGGGGAATCCCCGGGAATCCTTCATCGATATCGCGATGACGTGTACGTTGTTGTACTTTGCATTGGATGTTAAACCAGTTTGCCGATAAAAAGGCAAGGAGAGTGAAAATATTTAAAATTCGATTTTTATTTGTAAAATGGGTAAATTATGTGATAAATAAATATTACTTCTCACAATATTTTTTTTTCTTTTGTGAAAAATCTTTACCTCCATATAAGGGCCTCCAAAAAATTTTTTATACGGGGCCCCGACAAGGCACGCTACGCCACTGTCTGTCAGTCTGTTAAGTATCTGTTCTCGCCTACAGGTCGCATTTCTCAACTGATTCTCGTGAAATTTTGTGAGCAGGATCGATAATGGGGAGCAAAACGCAAAGCTAAATTACAGATGTCGCCACCGGAGAGTAGGCTCAATCCCAATACGCCGCCATTAGCTTATTGTTGATATTCGTGTTGAGTTTTCTTTCCCAACTCAGTATTTACTAACAAAATGTACTCCATGATGACCGTGCCGCAGCTAAAGGAAGAGTTAAGAAAACGGAAAGCTTCTGTTGTTGGTAAAAAAGCTGTTTTGATACAAAGGTCAGTACAAAACGAAACCTTTATTTCAGGTTATGTGGTTGCATTTGTTTTCATTTTGTTATTAACAATATTGTTTACTGTTCTAGACTAGAAGCCTATGACCGTAATGCAAACTTCGGTGGTGAGGATGTAGAGGAAGATGAAGTTTATGAAGCTCCATCAGCTGAATCTTTCCGCGATATCAACGCGAACTCTGATCTGCCTAAGATCACAAAACAACATATCAAAGCCTTTGTTGAAAGGTAAGCATGCACCTAAAAGGTCTGTGATTTGGCATCGATAAGTATATCTTATTTTGCACTTTTGTTTCAGATTTCAGGCACAGTTTAAGGGACGACAGATGTATGAGTCACGATTTCTATTAACTGCTCGTGTAGCAGTTGATGGTAATTACACTTACATCCAAGGCCAGTGTAAAGCACAAATGAAGAAATTGTTTTATATGGTCAATGTGAAACTGAATGCCGATGGTTCAATTGAACAAACTCACTGTGATATGTGCTGCAGGCAGTGGGCTAGAGGCCCATTGTAAACACATCATGGTACTATTACATGGTGTGGAAGACATGGTCCGTACCAAAACCATCATACTACATCAAGTATGTACGCAGAAACTGATGGATTTCAAACGGCCCCGTAAAGTATACTTTGACTCCCCCATGCATGCTCAAAAGCTGCCAAATAAAAGGAAACGAAGTGTCAATTATGAGCCCCTCAAAGAAGAAGATATAATGGAGAACTACAATGATTATATAAAAAATTTAGCGATTTCATATGGCAATACAACCATGCCTATACTACAAACGGTGAGGCCAGCTAATACTTATGCGTTGGAA
Source organism: Argyresthia goedartella (assembly GCA_949825045.1). Taxonomy (NCBI): domain Eukaryota; kingdom Metazoa; phylum Arthropoda; class Insecta; order Lepidoptera; family Argyresthiidae; genus Argyresthia; species Argyresthia goedartella. Next base: position 22,634,067 of record OX463828.1, read on the forward strand.
AATGATCACAGTTATTTGGAAAAGAGCTCAAAAGATAAAATCCTTGAAGAACTGCTGTTGAAGAACATATCTGTCCAGAAGATAAAAGATGTTGAGGAAAAGACAAGACTGCAGGATAAATGCAAAGAGTGGCACAAGCATAGGTCTTGTAGAATTACGTCAAGTAATTTTCATGCAGTGACACACAGCAAACCAAGTACACAAATACATTTGTCAGAAAAGCTTTTGAATCCAAAACCATTTGTAAGCAAGGCTACGACACATGGACAAATACAAGAATCAGTGGCAATTTTGAAATACACAGAATTATATGATTTGCCTGTAAAATCATGTGGGATATTCATATCCGAGTCACATCCCTTTTTGGGAGCTTCGCCTGATGGCCTCCTTGGAGAAGAGACGGTTATTGAAGTTAAGTGTCCATATATTGCAAGAATCTTTGAAGTGTCTCCTGTTACTGTCCCGTACTTGGAAGAAATTAATGGAGAATATGTTTTGAAAAGTAGTCATCCATATTACAGCCAGATACAGGGGCAGTTATTCTGTACAAACAGGAAGTATTGTAATTTACTTGTTTATACTTTCGTCTGCTTGAAAGTAGTATATGTGTATCGAGATGAACCATTTATCTCCAATATGGTCACTAAATTACAAGATTTCTATGAAAATCATTTTGAGAAGGATTTGTTAGATAAGGTGTTATATAAAAATTATGGAAAATTGCTGAAATAAAATGTATGCAATGTATTTGAAATACTTTTATTTATTTTTTCATTATAGTTTCCCTAAAATTACAGCACATAAAACAAACAAAAAATATCTTAGATGCCAACGGTATATAACTGTGATTTAATTAATTTTTCAAGATTTTGTACGTTTTTATAAGTCCAATTATGCGTTCAATATGTACTCTCTTACTGGCTAGCTTACGGTCCTGCAGCACAGTTAACCCAGGTATTTGAGATTTTCCTTTTAAAAATGTAGGTATATTGACAGTTACATCTTTGTCAGCAAAAAAATCTTGTATGTTAAACCCACGATCAGCCAGTACACTGTCACCAGATTCACAGTTTTGCAATAAGCTGCTACGTTAAACTGTTTGCCGATCACTGACAGATCCCCCATAGGCTTCTGAACAATAGGAAAGCAAACCACCAGGTGTTGCTCCAACCAACATTTTCAAGGTATTGGCATGCTTGTAGCTACTCCAGGAAGCTTGCTGAGAAACGGGATTTTCAGGCTTTTGTACTTTTATTTCTGTTCCATCCAAGATTACACGAGTATTAGAGCTGTATTGTTTAAAACTCTTAGGTGTAAAGTATTGCACCAAATCCTGCTCAGGCCAAATGTTTATTTTACTCCAAAGTTGATGGATAAAATTAATAAAGGTTATAAAAACATTGGAAACAGTGGTTTGACTAACATTGAAAAATCGGCTTAGTTCAAAATTACATATATCTTGCCTTAACTTCATCATCGTGAGAAAAAACTGGTCTTCAGTGCTTAAATTTATAACATTGCTACCATAATACTGAATTTTGTTAATCATAGGACACAAAGTTAGGTACACAAAATGAAATTTTTTGTATGACTCAAAACCTGTGTAAAATAAGATGGCTGCATCATCATTTATGAATCTTTTTATGCACCCATAAGTATGTTCAAAGTCGACTTGTGTACCTCTCTCAAAAGAAAGATTGCTACATTTCATATCTTGAGGTTGAGATAAATTTATGGTGTCGTCGTTTGTGCTCACTTCAATTTCACCTACACATTCAACAATATGACTTTGGATACCCGAAGTGCTTGGCGTTTCTGCGAAGAGCTTTCTTTTACTTCTGATCTCATATCGAGCTTGTCGTTGCTTGGCCAGTGGAGTTTTTTTACTTTCTTGGAAAGAAAATTTACTTGGTACAGCAGTAGACCTGAGAAACTTGGACAGAGGTTTATTTCCTGAAAGAAAGATATTCTTAGGTTATAAAATATTTATCTTAGACCACAGTAATAGAAATACGGAACTAATAATAGCTAAGAGAAGAATAAAAGATTATACTTCACTTCTCGACTCCAGCCTCCCTCTGAGGGCGAAGCTCGGGATCTACAAGTGCTACGTGAGATCCCGCCTCACCAACGCGGCCCCGGCATGGTACGCCCTGTGCTCGGAGACGAACAAACGGAGACTCCGAGCCCAAGAGAACCTCTCTTTGCGTACCATCGTCGACGCCCCCCGCTACGTGAGGAATGCGACGATCCAGAGGGACCTCAGATGGGAACCAGTGGACCAGTTTGTCCAGAGGCTGGCGAAGGGCATGTTCGCACGTGCGGATAGCTCACATCATCCGCACATCCGCGACATGGCGCCGTACCACGCGCGCCCGCCCGACCGCCGCCGCCTGCCACGCGACCTGGTTGCCTAGCCGGCGATCATCCAAAGGAACACCCCTCGTGAGAACATCTCCACCGCCCGCGAGGGCCCCCCGATGACCTGTCCATAGGAGTGGACAGAGGCGCTTCTTCAGGAAGAGATCCGATGATCTGACCCTGACTCCCCACGCCCCAGAATGGGTGCGTGAGAAGAATACTTGATTGATTGAAGATTATACTAACCAGTTTAAGAACTTTCACCATAATAGTCATCAGAATTAAAATGATCAGAACATAATTTCGACCATTTAGTGGCTGTCCAATTTTTCCTTCTCAGGGCCTTTTCCCACAACTTTCTTCGTTTAGAATCCTTGGGGAACATATGAATTCCTTTATTTTTACAACCATGTACAGCATTTCGTCATTTTCTTAACTCCACGAGAAAACAATTACTTATGTAAACAAAAAAATGTATGGCGTTTGACAGCTTTGACAGTTTATTTAGGCCAAGTCGATAATCGCACTCTGCCGGGATAAAAAAGCAGTTTTCTTCCCCATTATAAAGTTTTTTTTTGTCGAGTTAGGGGGGGTTGCAGAAGCAAACGTATTCGATAAAGCGGATTTCAGTTTTTGATTTTATTTCGGAAAAAATATACCTAATCAGACTACGCAGTTTTCTCCGCCTTCACGAGACGAACCCGTAGACACCAGATTTGACCGCCTAGGACCCAGGAAATGCGAGTAATCGCCAAAACTTGTACCCCCATTTCGCTCAGAAGTCTGCATAGTAATTGGAAATTTCAAGCATTCAGGTGCATTCAATTTAAGTTGGTCTTTGTTCGTTAAATTGTTGCACAAAATAAACTTGCATCGCATTATAATAAAGCCTTTTGTCCGTCAGTCGCGACAATATGTTTAAGTATGAATGTATGTCGAAGGGCTCGCGAGGTCTACTGTACAGACAGAACCACTAGTCTAAAAGTGGCTTCCCATGGTGCGTGATATTGCGTACGGAGGCGAACCAGCCCGCACCGACGCACCATGGGAAGAGTATCATCCATGGTAGCGCAGACACGTCCGTCGCGGTGCGTCCGATCCGCGGCGAGTCAGTTACTGCAAAGGAGCGGTGAGAGCTCCTGCTGAGTGCTTAACAAGGGCTTGTGTTTAAACGATTACTAAAAACGCACCTATTTTACTACCAATAAATTCAAAATGACTGCCAGAATGGATAAATGTCCACCAAATTGTGTTTGGATAAATGATCACCAAACTTCTTTTTATGTTTTGTGTACTTAAGTTTATGTTTTAAGTAATTTTTGTTGTTCTTACATGTTCAACCTAACACGAAGGATAAAGGGTACTTCGCTTCGCTCACCCCCTTTACCCTTCACCTAAGCTACCGCAGTATTTTGCCCTGATATTTTTGCAACTTTTGGTGTTCATTTATCCATTTTGGGTAGGACATAAATATTTTGGTGATCATTATATTTGTTGCCCTTAGCTTCGAATCTAAAGACCCACACAGACTGAAACGCACCGTTGGAAGAGCCTTGTGTGCGGTGCGTCGCTGTCCGTAGTCGTCGGCCGTGCGCGATATTCCGCAGAATCACGCACCGTGGGGAGCCGGCTTTAGAAGTTATTTTACTCTACAGTCTACAGTGTAGTAAATAACTGAAATGGGATCATTTCTTTCAAAATTAGCCCAGTTCTTACATCGGCAGTCATATCAGCCTATCAGTACATCGTAACGTCTTTACCCAGAGGAATTGGCAGACGCAAAAAGGAGAAAGGTACGCAACAGCAACTGGCCTGTCTGATGGGCACATCTGTGCCTCTGCCACTCCGTAGGGGAAAAAACATTTTTAAAAAGGTTTGGCACCACCAGTACGTAGGTTAACAAAATCATTAATACTGTTTCATATTACAAATCGTGAGTGTTTTTCCACCGCGTGTCCAACTATCTCGTCTCCAAGGTCCTGGCAAAAGTAATATATAATCAAACAATCAAATTACGCATTCGTAATTACTGTAATGTAAGACCATTCGACACTCATATTCCAGATATTTCCATTACATAAGTTAGGCTCACTAACCTTTGCACGGTAACCATATGTCGAAACGAGAGCCAATATGATACGCATTGCTTTTTCACACGCTGCTGGCCGAATGCTACATTTTCTTTACTGTTACGGTCTTTACCGTGACCTTTTTCATGGTACTAGCTCCAAAAAGGTCCCGTAAGTTTTTCACGTGTTGCTGGCTGAAAACTTTTTTTTCTCATCTGTCTTTTGTTTTCTTTCTTCGCTCTTTTTGTACCTCGGGAAGCACATTAAACTGTCAATCTCGATGAAGAACAATAAAATATCGCCCTGGGGAGTGTTTATACTATGTTTCTGTTGCAGTTATAGCTCTAGCCATCTCCTCTCTCTGTGCTTCCCTAGCAACAATTATTACGACAGTAGATCATTCCACTGTAGGGTTCATTTTTATCGGCTATTATTTAATCGCACATCAACAATACTGATTTGCCCGCCAAAAAAGCATTAGCAAAAACATTTTTTATATTTTACATATTTTATGTGTACTCAAGTTTATATTTTATGTATTTTTTGTTGTTCTTACATGTTCAACCTAACACGAAGGATAAAGGGGGCTTCGCTTCGCTCACCCCCTTTGTGCGATTCAGTATTTTTGTTGTGCAGTTTAATATTTCCCATTTTTATATACCAATGAAACCTGTAGCCTTATTATGTAATCTCTGACATTTAGGAATATACACAGTCAGGTCATAATTAAGTTCTGTCACACAATAAAAACTTTTGAATTTAGAACGCTGGCCACAAAAAAGTTTATTGAATTCGAATTCCGTATTTTTCATGAAAATAAAAATGTGTACTTTTTAGAATTTTCCTCATTTTTAAATATGGAGTGGACACTTAAAGAAGATCGTGTCGCAGTTATTGCGTTGCATCGTTGCGGTTACGCGCCAATTCAGATTTTCGACTTACTGAAAAATTTGAATATAACCAAAAGATTCGTTTATCGTACCATAAAATGATACAATGAAGACTCTAGTGTAGATTACAGGTCAAGAAGTGGTCGCCCTCGCTCTGTTAGGACTCCAGCAGTGATAAAAGCTGTGAAGGCGCGAATTCAAAGAAATCCCATACGTAAGCAGAAACTGTTGGCCCTTCAGATGGGGTTAAGCAGGACCACGGTGAAAAGGGTGTTAAATGAAGACTTAGGGCTTAGGGCATATCGAAGAAAAACAGGACATCGTTTGGACGCTCATTTAATGGACCTGAGACTGAAGAGATGCCGCGCTTTGTTGAAACGGTACGCGGGTAAAAAGCATCGGGAAATTCTTTTTTCGGATGAAAAAATTTTCACCGTGGAAGAGAGCTACAACAAACAAAATGATAAGGTGTACGCACACAGCAGTGAAGAAGCGAGAAACCGTATTCCGCGTGTCCAACGAGGTCATTTTCCATCCTCGCTCATGGTTTGGTTGGGAGTCTCTTATTGGGGCTTAACTGAGGTACATTTTTGTGAGAAAGGCGTAAAAACGATCGATGTGTATCAAAATACAGTCCTCAAGAACCTTGTGGAACCTGTTTCTCATACCATGTTTAATAACAGGCACTGGGTATTCCAACAAGATTCTGCGCCAGCTCATAGAGCGAAAAGCACACAAGACTGGCTGGCGGCGCGTGAAATCGACTTCATCCGGCACGAAGACTGGCCCTCCTCCAGTCCAGAATTGAGTCCGTTAGATTACAAGATATGGCAACACTTGGAGGAAAATGCCTGCTCAAAGCCTCGTCCTGATTTGGAGTCACTCAAGGCATCCTTGATTAAGGCAGCCGCCGATATTTACTTGGACCTCGTGCGTGCTGCGATAGACGACTGGCCGCGCAGAATAAAGGCCTGTATTCAAAATCGCGGGGGTCATTTTGAATAAACTTTATTACCATAAGAATCTATGTTTTATTAAGTTCATTTTGCTATATAAATGTTTACATAAATAATAAACATGACTAAATTATTTCATATTGCACATGTGACAGAACTTATGACCTGACTATGTACGCTTTTGAAAAATTGACTTTGTCGCTATAAAAGACAGCTGGTGTAATTAATAAATTTTTCAAAAGCGGTTGAAATTCCTAAATGTCTCAATTACCTTCGATGAATCATAAAAAGAAACCTCCAAACAACAAAACAGAATTTCAACTACCAAGGGAACCGTCCGAAAGTGCAGCAAACTATTTCGCCTCCTATCTCATCCACCTGAATGCTTTTGCTTTACCCAATCGGACACGGGTACAGAATACTGTCCCACACGATCGATCACACACCAATCGCTGAGTCAGACGGTACAACGACCTCCCTTCGGCTGAACGAACGGAGTAATGCCTGTGTTACAGTCAAACAATGAGGTGTTTCCCCGAATGATTGGGTGTAAGGAGAGCGGTTCGGCATGTCAGAATGCTTTTAATTTGATTTATCCGCGGTTTGAAATCAAGATGAGCAAGTTCTCGTATGTACAATGTATTTGGGCATGTTTTATTGCAATAAAACATGCCCATGACGAAAGCCCGGGCGCTTATTTTTACTTATTTTTAAAGTAACGTTCCGTGGGCCCAAATAACCCTTTGACGCGGGGACTGGAGTCCGTAATTAGCCTAATACAAAGGTACTTACGGCCTTACTTATAAAAAAGTAAATTCACTGTTTAGTTAATTCAGTGTTTTGTCTTGCTTTGATATTTGACATTTAGTCGAAGTGTGAAAAGGACAAAACACTGCTTAAGCTAAACAGTGAATTTACTTTTTTATAAGTAAGGCCGTTAGTGTTTTTCAAGACAATGTGATTTAATCCTCGGTTGGAATTCAAACACTCACACCCTCTCACACACATACACACCACATTTAAACACACAGAGAGGAGTAAACACTAAACAATACCTTTTTTTATTGTAACTTGATTTTCTTTTGTGTAATTTATTAATATTATAGTTGTCTAAATTTTTTCTTAGATTTCTTAGAATTTTTTCTTATTGTTCTGCTGGTAGTTATAATATAATATATTTTTAGGAGCTAGAATTTTTATTCGTCTATAAAATACTGGAAATTTGGGGCGCTGTTTTGCTGAAATACAGGTATTCGCCTAGCTCAGCAAAATCTTATCTAGCCTACATTTAACAGCACCATTGTAACTAATATGTATACTTCTCTTTTTTAGTGACAATACATTATTATTATTATTATTATTATTATAAACTCGGGAACTCCAAGACAGACCCTCGACAGTACAGCGTAGTCGTAAAAAAAACGTATCTTTCTTTAATCTTTTTTTCTAGATATCCCGCCGATATAGTGCAAATGAAATGAAATTAAATGAAATTGAGTTTATTTCATCAAATCATAACTAAACTAGGTTTTCTCCTGTATTTTAGAAACCAGTTTCTCTCACATTATTATTGTTCATAAAAACATGCTTACAATTAGGTTCATTTCAAATGTCTGGTATTGCCTGCAACATTAACTGTCAGACAGGGGCCTAATAGAAGTGTCGGTGCTCGTCGTTCGCTATGTTTAGTGCCACATGTACCTAGTAGGAAACTTTAGTTAACCGCTGATCTAACTTCGGTAAGTACCAGAGCTTTGCGAATTAGTGGAACTAGATATTGATCTGCCCAATTTACATTCCGAAGATAGAGTTAGATAACTAATGTTTTCGGAGCAGTTTTTTTGGTCAGAACGACGGGGAATTTGGCGATGAAATAATATTTATACGTATGGAAAAGTTAAAAATAAAAAAGTCCTGATCCAGGTTCAAATACGGTCTTACTAAAAAAATACTGTTTGAACACAAAAACGTTATAATCTTCATAAACTCTCCTGTCTTGCCTAGGTTTGCTGGAAAAAATCTCTCTTTAGAGATAAGCTCGCCTTTGCTTATAACATTTCTTGTAACTGTCTGTACCTTTATATTTTCTGTGCAATAATGCAATACCTATAAGAGACAGTCCCAATCTTTTCTCTTTCAGAAACCGGGTAAAAGAGCACTTCCTCTCTCTTTCATGATAATATCAAGTTATACACTGACGAGCAATGAAAACGTTCCAGTGACATAGCATCAAATTACATCTAAACGGGAAAGGCTAAGCTTAATGACGCCGTCTGCAATATTGAAATACATTTAACAGCGCATCAGAATATTACCAATTTTTTATTTTTTTATTTATGAAGCTAGGTCCTATGTCTTAGGAGATATTAAGGTGTTTGTCGGCATTTTGTGGGTGGAACTTTTTCATTGCTCGTCAGTGTAGTATTTGTATTATTACTATATGTACAGGTTTATGTATATTTTGGTACATATTTAGTTGTTTTGTATATCTATGTAATATACTTTCCATATTTTACAGATATTTTATTTATTTATTTATTATATATTATAAATAAGTTATTAGATATTGAACACTGCCTACTCTTGCATCTTTTTAGTGATAAGCTCACCTTTGTTTTCCACAAACGTAACTTTTTATTTATCTTTGTGTAATAAATAATTATGAATTATAAATTATGATATGAATTATCAATATGAACATAAATTGTTTTGATGATGTTTTAGACAACGGCAACTCAATGTTGTTCCATCACCGAACTATGCTCTCACTCTCTGTCGCTCGGGTACTCGGGTTAAAACAGCGCCAGTATGGCTTTTAAGAGGTACTTTATTGACCGGCAGACTGAGCATTCGGGATTTAGTCGATTTTCATGGCAAGAATTCAAATACATTTATAATTCTGTGGGTACATGAAACAGTATATCCATTGACATGTAAGAAGTGCTCTCTTTCCATACAATATGTAAAAGAAAAAACGAAGAGAAACAACGTAACGTACACAACGCGTGGTATTGGGACTGGGGGGGGGGGGGGGGGGGGCAATTCTCATCCAGTTAGCAAATCTGTCGCATGCGTCTTAAAGTCGCTCAACTAAAATCTAACATAAAATGTCTGATGCATGACAAAAACTGTATCCTCGCTCACATGTGATATGATAATCTAACAAAATTTTGTATGAAATAGTAGAATAGTCTGTAAATTCTTCGTTCCGTTCATATCTATTATGATATTTATGATATAAATTCGAAATAACTGCCAGAATGGATAAATGTCCATGAAATTGTGTTTGGATAAATGATCACCAAACTTCTTTTTATGTTTTGTGAACTTAAGTTTATGTTTTAAGTAATTTTTGTTGTTCTTACATGTTCAACCTAACACGAAGGATAAAGGGTACTTCGCTTCGCTCACCCCCTTTACCCTTCACCTAAGCTACCGCAGTATTTACCCTGATATTTTTTGCAACTTTTGGTGTTAATTTATCCATTTTGGGTAGGAAAAAAATATTTTGGTGATCATTATATTTGTTGCCAATTTAAATTAGCTAGAATTGACTCACGGTCGTATTTTTGGAGAGTAAAACTTCGGTATGGCAATCACCAATCTGTTGCTCGTTCATTGGTGTTTGAATTTGAACAGGCCCAAACGAATATAACGTTTTTCCTTGACTATAAAGCCTTTTCAGCTGCAGGTACCACGCCGGCAATATCCGGCGTCGGTAAACATAGGATACAAAATCGCCACGGGCAATATGCGGACTAATCAAATGCGATGAAAACTTTCTGCGAGATTCTGACAAACATGCGAGGTGCCATTTTGGCCGCCTACAACCGTCCTTGTATGGACAGGCTTACATACATATGTTCACGCCTTTTTTCCGAAGAGGTGTAGGCTGAGACTAAAGACTTCGTATTTGTAATAACAAGGACTAACGTTTTTAACGTCCAACCAATTGAGCGTGCGGTTGCCGGGAGCCGGCAATGTCACTTTTACCCTGACTGTGCGCCTGCCGGGAGCCAGCAAGCGCGAGTGGTGGAGTTTCGCGCTCATTCAAACGGTGGTTTTAATGCCTATCTCTTTCTAGCATATGTCAAAATGGGCAGGAAGGAACAGGCTAGATAGTGAATGAATCACTTTATATGCCTCGTTCATTGAACACCCACGGTACCAGCGCTCACAAGAGGGTTCATCTTTTGTACTTTTAAAAATGAGGATTGTGTAAAATAAACATATCAAGATAACCTGTGTATAAGTTTATTATAGTTTGAAACATGATACCGTTCAATTAAAACCACACTCTATGACTAACTATTGCTTTATTCATAAAATATTTCAGTAAATCTAGTACAATTTGGGGTACTGCAAATTGAATAACACATTTTAGTTGCAATCCAATAGGAATACAGGTGCAATTGAAATAATGAGGTAAAGGTTTCTATTGAGAGCATTATTTTAATAAGAATTAACCCTAATTCTTATCAGAGTCGGAGTAGTTCAATAAAAATAAAACATCGGCGCGCCACAAACCCTGACTGTGCAGCTGCCAGCTCCCGGCGGCACAGTATGGGACAAAGTTCCAAAATGGCCGACACGCCTGACAGGTTAGAGTGCTCGCATGGTATGTCTGCGCGCGGTGACAAATTCAACTAATTTTTATCTTCCTCAGTCCTCAATGTAAATAAGCGCAATTTTTTTCGATCATTGACAAAATTATCAAATTAATAATTTCGCATTTATTTCAATAAAATTATTACTGGCAATGAATTAAATTAAAAAATAATGGGAAATATTAAACTGCACATCAATAACACTGTTTTGCACAGAAAATATACTGATTTTCACCACAAATATCCGGGCAAAATACTGCGGTAGCTTAGGTGAAGGGTAAAGGGGGTGAGCGAAGCTAAGCCTTGCCCTTCGTAGGTTGAACATGTAAGTAAAACAGAAATACTTAAAACATAAAAACTGTTTTTGCTGATCCTATTTTGCTGAGAAAATCAGTATTTTTTGATGTGCGATTAAATATATATATGTAACCGGCCAAACCCGATTTCAGGACCAACTAGTTTTGCCTAGGATAAACTAGTTTATGTGTGCTTAAATTTATGTTTTAAGTATTTTTTGTTGTTCTTACATGTTCAACGTAACACGAAGGATAAAGGGGGCTTCGCTTCGCTCATCCCCTTTTCCCTTCACCTAACTACCGCAATGTTTTGCCCTGATATAAGCTGTGCAAACTAGTTTATACTAGGTCCTGAAATCGGGTTTGGCCGGTAACATAAATATAACGACCAAAAATAATACCAAAGAAAACGACTCGCACGCCATACCTAGGTACAAACTTATCGTGCGAGCTCTCTCGAACAGGGTGCGCAGTGCCAGCCGCATCCTGTGAGATCGCGTCTACTTCAATCTCATCGTACCATCGGCAAATATACTCGTAGATTTGATATTTATTTTTAGTCCGTTAAAGGCTGTTGAAAGCCCTTGTCCCAGTTATCGCAAGGGCTACTTCTTATTTCGTCTTATCTGAGTAAAGAAGGGCTATCTGTGGCTGACCCACTGCAGTCATATACTAATTAACTCGTGACAATAAAACGTAAATAACTTGTGCAAAGGCTTTGCAACAACAGACCAAGATAAAGTCAGCTGGAAGATTTTATTTACGGAATTCGCACATCGTCATACGATACACCACACGACTTGCTGAGAATAATAATTCACCAAGTAAAATCCTGCATTATTTTTAGGCAATAAATATAATGATCACCAAAATATTTTTTTCCTACCAAAAATGGATAAATGAACACTTGATAAGTTGCAAAAAATATCAAGGTAAAATACTGCGGTAGCTTTGGTGAAGGGTAAAGGGGGTGAGCGAAGCGAAGCCCCCTTTATCCTTCGTATTAGGTTGAACATGTAAGAACAACAAAAAATACTTAAAACCTAAACTTAAGTACACAAAACTTAAAAAGAAGTTTGGTGATCATTTATCCAAACACAATTTGGTGGACATTTATCCATTCTGGAGTCATTTCGAATTTATTGGTAGTAAAATAGGTGCGTTTTTGGTAATCGTTTCAACACAAGCCTATTTTTATGTATTTTTTTTTCCTTTTCCGGCCAGCAGATTAGTGGGAGAGTTAAGTAGGATATGTACGTACTAATAGTTATGGACGTACTCATTGTGATGGAAAATATCGTGAGGAAACCTTAAATCTCCATAGCTGCAGGTATGGGCTAGCCTAACCCCCTGACAAAATGGAGTATCGACTAACTTGCTAAGCGTTGACACAACTGTACCTCTGCCACCCCGTATGGGAAAAGGCGTGACGCTATGTATATGTACCACCCTCCAGCAGGTGCTAACTCATCAAGTTGTCGCATCTCAATTTATTTTTAATATTTGTTAAAGGCGGCAGGATTTTTCCTTGTGAGAATAATAATTCACCAAGTGAAAATTTTTCAAAAATCGATTAAGTACGGATCGGAATCATTTTGTATCCACCATACCATCCATCGTACAAGAAAAAAATATAAAATAAGTAAAACCAACAAAAAAAGTCCGAACTAGGTTTCGAACCTGGGCACCACCCCTGTAGATTCCGGATCCGACGTCAAACCAATTGCGACAACGTAGCTATTTATAGACGACGTAAAATTATCGATCATATTTGAATGAAGATGATTTGACAGAATCTAGAAGCACGTCTCATGTTACCGTAGCGACAACAGAAATAAACATTCTGTGACAATTTCAACTCTCTACCTAATTAATATGGTAAATAGGATAGAGACAGCCAGACGGATAGTGGAGGCTTTGTAATTGGGTCCCATTAGGCAGTCTTTGGGTACGGAACCCTAAATACCGACGGCAAACCCTAGTACATCCTCCCATTGGATTCAAATGTCGTCTAAATACTAAAAACCGAAGCTAAGATACAACATAAACGAATGTTCGATACTCATTGTCAGAAGGCATCTCATGAAAATGATACCTCGGACACTATTTACACACATTGATCTAGCCCCAAACTAGGATTCCCTGTATCTTGGGTACTAGACAATGATACACATACTTATATAGATAAATATTATTCTTAGATAGATAAACAACCATGACTAGGGTACAAACATCCGTTCTCATCAAACGGTTGCACGGATGACACAATAATTCCAGTTATTTTTTTTAAAAAACAAACTACTGCATCGATTTCCAAGTTTAAAAAATAGGTCCAAACTGGAAGTCTACCCTTTTATACAACCATATTAAGAACTCCCTAAGACGAATTCGCAAATGAAATGAATGAATCTAGTATTGAATAGTTGGCTAAGCTTGTGCACAGTTGTCCCTCTGCTAACCCATCTGGGAAAAGGCGTGCGTGACGCTAAGTTGTTGCAAATAATTATCAAATTACCAAGGAGTGGAGTGCAATATCCTTGATGATATGAGCTACATGGTACCACTACTAGTCGTATTAAAAAATAAACAAATACAGTAATTTAATCAACGAAACGTGGGCGCAACCACAATAGTTTCGTTTATCTGAGGGCGCAACACACCTTGCCTGCGAAAAGATTATTTGATTAAGATCCGTTTTAGCTGACAGAACTGTTCTTGACCGAACGCGGGTACAGCTGAATTAATTAGATACTACACTTATTTATAGTGGTCAAGCTACGAAAAAAAAAAACCCAAAATCTCTCTACTCAATGGCTCAACCGATTTTGATAAATGACACGTTATTAGATTCGTCTTGAACATGCTTAAAATAAAAATATATATGTATCGTCTGTCACACAAGTATTACAGTAAAAAAAATCACAGTATTATTAACATTAATTATTTACATTATTTTTCATCACCTGCTATCGTGCCGGATCGATATCCCGCCGTTTTCATCACGTTCGATATGAGTCGATCACAGGGGGCGGTTGACACAGGACCGTAGGGATTGGCGCTATAGAGTAACGAGAAGAGGCCTGTGCCCCGCAGTGGGTCAACGTGGGCTCAGCATGATGATGATTATTATTTGGCTAATGTTTAACTGTTAACCAAATTGAGTAAAAAATACATTTCATCCCAAATTACCTAAATGTTCACCAAACTTGTATACCTACCTTATTTTATACCAAACATTACATGGGGTCTCCTCGCTCCGCTCCGCTTCGCTTCGGTTTCAGGTTATTATAAAGTTGTGGCCTAACCAACCTCGGACAGAAAGGTTCTGTGAACCTACATGGAGGCACTCAATTTGGTGATCATTTTTGGGAGTCAAAACTCATATTTATTGCCTCATTATTTTGTTCACCTATGCATATAGTATTATGTTGATTGTATTGTCTTATATGCGTGCGTTTGTTGTGATGAGAATCAGTTTCCGTTAGATGTGTTTTTACGTAGGCGAAAAACGCCAATTTTTTCTAGGGGAATAACGAATGAACGTAATACGGCTCTAGAGCTCAATGTTATTAGATTCCCAAAATAGACAGGCACAGCTACATTTATTATTTATTTACTCATAAGAGTAACGTGCCCGAACGCCACTTAAGAATCCGGTAAACAATACAATTTACAAACAAGCTTAATTCCATAATGATAACCACTGCGGTTTGCGTGTGGTATAATCTACTCATTATACAGTATTTATTGTAAAGTTTTACAAATGAATGTCAGCAAGTTTAGAATGTGGGATTGTGAAGTAGTATTCAAACCACAGATATTCAAACATTATCCGTGTTACCACAAAAAATGTTAGACCTAGTTTAACCTCAAAATAAACGTCAAATCCTACAGTTTTTCGTCTTTCAAAAAGTGTTGAACAGGAGTTTAATTTGAGTTGGAGAGTGAGTGTTTGATATTTGTCTGTGTGATAGAGTTCCTTGCGCACGCAGGTAGGTTATGAAACAAGTGCGGAATCATGAAGGAGTTCAACCGCTCGCCGTAGGTATTTTCATAGGGTATCAACATATGCTCCTATTTCAATATCAAGATTGTTTAGTTAATATTACACTTCTGTAACATTATATCACAAATTATGACAATGTGGGTGGGCAGAGTGGCGTTCTGTGAAATGAATGGGCCTAATATAAGCTATCCTCGTGCGTGTATCACTAACCGCCGTACTCAGAGTTAGGAAATTAACCATTAATCCGAGTGTCAATCAACTTTTAAACCGACAATTGTAGAATGGGTCGATTTTTTCTTAATAATTTATGATCTGTGTTTTTCTTTCAGTCAATACTTTCCTACCCGAAAACTATCTAATTTTCATATCATTGAAGGCGCGTTGTTGATAAGCTAATAATGCCAGAGTTCAAAAAATTAATCCAGATGCAAATATATTGTCTACTGAGTTACCATAACTACCTTTCGAATAAAGCAGCAAAAAAAGGGTTTTCATAATTCATAATTTAAATACCTGGATCACTGGGTCACCGAGGATCTTTGGGACAATATGGACACAGAGAGGGAACGCAGGTCGCTGGCTGTCCGCTGTAATATGTTGGCCCGAAGGTTTGCAAGGTGTACAAAAGCAGTCAAAATCACGCTTTTTAAAGCATACTGTCAGTCATTTTACACCTGCAGCCTTTGGGTCGACTTTACGCAGCGGGCATATGGCGACCTGCGAGTCCAGTATAATAATGCATTCAGGGTTTTGCTGCGACTGCCGCGGTTTTGAAGTGCCTCCGGAATGTTTGCGGAGGCGCTTACGAATGACTTTTCTACTATAATGAGAAAACGGAGTCCCTCCATGATGGCACGCCTCCGCGTTAGTACCAAAAGGATCCTGAGTGTCTTCATAAACCGGTGGGACTCCCCAATGTTGAAAGGTTGGGTGCAGCTCCACACCAGGATCTAGAGATTTAATCTATGTATTTGCTTGTTTAGTTTTGTTGTTTTTTTAAATGTCAAAATAGACACTCACAAGTCACTCGACTTTAAGATATTGTTACTAACCCTATGGACTTATATCTGAAATAAATGAATATTATTATTATAATTATTTATTAAGGCAAAGAATTTCAAAAAACTTAATAACTATATTCTCCTTATTCAGTCTGCAAAGTGAGATTAATTTACGTAAGAAATATTGAAATTTTTATCACTGGCGTTACTATAAGCGTTTAAAAGTACTTTCTTTCGTTCCTTCAAAAATAAACAATCTTTAACGGAATTCAACCATCATCATTGGTAAATCAAGAAACTTCTTCTCTACTTTATGTCCTTTGTTACACTAAATCTATTTTTGACATGACAAACAGCCAAAATGTTCTCATAAAAAAATGGGACAAAAGTAGCTCCAGAGACAACTTTGGTAACTCTAGATACAATAAAACTGCCACGTGCGAACTTAACTCGCACTAGAAGACTTACGTTCACATTGTAATAACCCGCCATTGGGGTGTAGTGGGTTATAAGCGTCTATCTCTGCCAGCCGACTTCTCTGTAAGTAGCATAGATAGTTCTAAAGTTCGTTGGTAGCTTATAAACTCTCACCAGTGGCTCCTAGTAGCTGTAATGCGCGCAGCGGCCACACCCTGGGCAACCGTGTCGGCTCACGGGCTAAACCTGGATGAGGGGCTTGCCATTTCGGTGGACAAGTTATACGCGGAACCCTCCCGCATAGCGCACAAAATCTGACTCGGCGAGGAAGGCAACAGAAAGCAGATATGCAAAGTTATTTGGCGGACTCGGCGATTCAGTAAGGCAAGGTGGATGGCCTAGTGCGCCGGCAGAGGGCTTACAGTTACCGGCGGCCAGACACAACATCTGACCTCCTCTTCAGTCGTAGCGGTTTCCCGTTCCACTGAAAGAAGAGGGAAGACGAGTGTGTGCGCTTGTGTTTACGCGGACGCTCGCGCACCCTACAATTTCCTGCGTATTTGACCGCTTCCGTTAATTGGACTCCGATTTCACTTCAGTCCTGTGGCGATGGGATAAGGTAGAGAGGTCTGGTTTGATGCAAGCCAGGCTTTGTCTGAATCCTGCACATAGGCGGTCCTGGGGGTGTGAGTACACGCCGTGGTCGCTTTCGCACTGCAACTTTGGGGCAACAGTGCGGTTGAGGCAGCACCCGGGATGACAAAGAGGCACTGCTTTCCTCGCTCAGCCGGGGAGGGGACTAGAAAAGGTATCCTAAAAATTGCTTGCTCCTACTCGGAGGGTGGTAGTAACCGCGGCTGCCACCGCATCACTTTTAAGCGTGGTCGAAAACGCAAAAGAAATGTTAACATGAAAACACCTATCATGACATTCGGTGCGTGGAACGTGAGAACGCTTCTTGATCGAGCTGGCAACGCCTGTCCTGAACGCAAAACCGCCATTGTAGCTCGAGAACTTCATCGTTATAACGTGGATGTGGCTGCTCTCAGCGAGACACATCTGGCGGATGAAGGAGAGCTGGTAGAAACTGGTGGTGGTTATACTTTCTTCTGGAAAGGTAGCGCTGCGTCCGAACCTCGGCGATCAGGTGTAGGATTTGCCATCAAGAATAACTTGGTAAAGCGACTGGAGGAGTACCCTGTACACATCTCCGACCGCGTGACCACATTGTACCTTCACCTGGACAAAGATAACTACCTTAATGTCATCAGTGTCTATGCTCCAACGCTAGACAAAACTGATGACATCAAGGACAAGTTTTACGAAAAATTTACCCATTGCCTAGACAGCATAAACGCCAAAGAGCAGATTCTATTGCTGGGCGATTTCAATGCTAGAGTTGGACGAGACTATGAGGCTTGGCCTGGAGTTCTGGGTAGACATGGAGTCGGCAACATTAACAGCAATGGTCAGTTGCTACTCAGTATCTGTGCTCAATACGGTTTGGCAAATACCTGGCATTTGATCGATTATGCTATTGTAAGGCAAAAAGATATCCGTCAAGTGCAAGTCACCCGTGTCATGCGTGGCGCGCATTGTTGGACGGACCACCGACTTATTGTCCATAAACTGCGACTTCGCCTCCATCACCCTCGTAGATCCACTACTAAAAAGCTTGCGTCTCTGAAGAAGAAGAAGAGAAGAAGCTGAAAGATCCCGAGGTGAGGGAGAAATATGCTAAAGCCTTGACCGAGAAGCCGTTGCCTAGTAGCGAGACAGGTGATGTTGATGTTGCCTGGGGGACTTTATCTTCTCACATTATGGACACCGCTTCTGTTTCTGTAGGTAGAAATGACCGGCGTAATGAAGATTGGTTTGATGAAAATGATGAGATTCTCAGGCAGCACTCGACAAACACCGAGACCTCCTGCGACAGCTTGGTATGCGAGGTTAAAGCGTTGCGATAGTCAAAGCCAGTGCCCCTAGAATTGCGCAAGCTGTCACGCCAAATAAAAGACAGTAGGTGGCAGGACAAAGCTTGCCACATGCAGTGGCTCGACCATAACCAGCTTGGGGAGTTTTACAGCGAGGTACGTAAGTTGATTGGTACATCCTACTAAGCTAAGGTGCCTTTAAGGCCTATAGACGGTATGCACCTCTTAACAAGCAAGCAGAATGTTCTTATGCGTTGGGCTGAACATTTCAATACCTTGCTCAGCGTAGATCGTTCAGCCGATCTACAAAATATCAGCTTAATGCCTCAACTCCCGCTTGCCATCGAGCTGGATGAGCCCTTATCACGTGACGAAGTTGTCACTGCCATCAGACAGCAGCGAAACAATCGGGCGGTTGGCATTGACCTTATACCGGGAGAACTACTTAAATACGGCGGTGATGAGTTGTATACGTTGGTTTGGGAACTAATTGTTCGCATGTGGGATGTAGAGCGGGTCCCTAATGACTTCAAAGTGTCGCGCATTAGTGCTCTCTACAAGAATAAGGGTAACCGTTCCGACTGCAACTGTTACCGCGGTATTTCGCATTTGTCTGCCCCTGGAAAGGCCTTTGCCAGAGTGCTTCTAAATCGCCTAAAGAATTTGTCCAAAAAAATTCTGCCTGAAACCCAGTTTGGCTTCCGACCTGATCGTGGCACCTGCGAAGCTATCTTTTCCGTTCGTCAACTACAAGAGAAAAGTAGAGAACAAGGTCGCCAGTTGTATCTATGCTTTGTTGACCTGGAAAAAGCATTTGATAGTGTGCCACGAGAAGCCCTCTGGTTGGTGCTAGAAAAGATTGGATGCACGGAAAAGTTTGTAAGACTTCTCAGACTCCTGCACGACGACATGCACTGCCTGCGTCGCCGTAGACGGGGAACAGTCAGACGTCTTCCCCGTTACCTGTGGAGTGAAGCAAGGGTGTGTCCTAGCACCCACAATGTTTGCCTTATACTTTGCAATGGTAGTCAAGGAGGTCTTACAGACAGTTTCCGAAGGAGTCCGCATCCGTTTTCGCACAGACGGTGGTCTTTTTAATTTAGCTAGATTTAGGGCGTGTACTGAAGTCTCGTATGCGTTGATAACAGAGATCATGTATGCTGATGACCTATGCTTTCTAGCAGAAACCCCAGATGGCCTGCAAGAGCTTATGTCCGCGTTTCACAAATCTTGCTGTAAATTCGGCTTAAAGATTAGTGTCAAAAAAGACAGAAGTCATGTCCCTGGACACCTATTGTCAAGAGACACTGTCGATAAAGATTGGTGAGGATATGCTCAAACTGGTGGACAAATTTCGTTATCTGGGGAACACTATTACATCCAAGTGTGACCTTGATGCCGAGATCAACAGCAGGATAGGTGCTGCAGCTGCGGCATTTGGAAAGCTGTGTTCCAAGGTCTTCTGCTCACATGACCTTAAGCTAGCTACCAAAATATCAGTATACATGGCAATTATGCTGCCAAATCTCCTATACTCCTCTGAATCTTGGTGTGTGTATCGCCGCCACATACGCACTCTGGATCGTTTCCACCTTAAATGCCTTCGATCCATTTTGAAAATCAAATGGACCGACCGTGTGCGTAATACCGAAGTTCTGCGACGAGCCAATGTTGGTGGCATTTAAGCCTACTTAATGCGTCGGCAGCTTCGATGGTGCGGTCACGTATCACGTATGAAAGAGGAGAGAGTGGCGAAGCGCATCTTTTATTCTGAACTGGAGAAGGGCAAGCGAAAACATGGCGGGCAGCTTCTCCGATACAAAGATGTTCAGAAGCGACACATGAGAAGATGCAACATAGAGGGGAAGGTTTGGCAGCACAACGGCCAGAATGGCGCTGGATTGTGAAGAGGCAAGTACGCGAGTTCGAGGATCAGCGGCTGATAAAGCTGACCTTGATATGAAATGCGACCTGTTAAAAGCCCGTCCATCTGCTGCCATTTCCTACAACTACGCGGGTGGCGTACTTACGTGCCGCCAATGCGCAAGGAATTTCGCTGCGAAGATCGGCTACATAAGCCATGTTCGGGCGCACGCGCGCGAAACCGACTTGGAGTAGAAGTGGTCGCCATGACCGAAATCGGTCGGAATCAATCATCATCATCATTCTAACCCGCCAAGTCTCGTCGACACTCCATTAGAATATATTTTGTAAACAAATAGGATAATAGTTAGAGGTATCTTATTTCCTACGGATTTCTGCCCTTCTGTGTTAGAAGAGCAGAAATCCGAAGAAATCTGTCTTATGAAAAAATCATCATCTTAATCATCGTTAGCCTGTCAGGGAACCCACTGTTGAGTCTACGGTCCCTTGCCACCTGCATTCATTGATTTACGTGCCTACATTGGCCTCTCTGTGAATTTTTTATTGCTTAGCGGCCTTTTTCCTAGCGTGTCTTTTAAAGGTGGCGGGGTATGCTAGACATTCTCTGGAATGTAGTGGTTATTTGATTCAAATTTCTCTTGCCTTCGGCCTCGCATTTCTTTGACAAATGGTGGAGTGTTCAGAGCGCTTAACTCAGCTCTTAGTGTTGTACTATTCTTAATATTCATTCGCACTTCAGTTAGTTGTGGTACGTTTAGCTTTAGCTTGGATCAGCTTTTGGATTTGCAATTTTCTTGCATTTGGTACTACACTATTAGCACATATGGCTCGGCCATCGGCTTCGTACTATTCGGTTGCGTAACAGGAGTTCGTAGTGCATGGCTCGGTTGGCCTACGGCCTCGTGCGCGTGTTATATGTAGTATATTTTCAGTCTTCTTTTCACGGCCTCCAGCCTTGCCTGTGAGCCACGCACTTTTCTTACAAAAAGTACAGTTTTATTACACATGGTTTGGTATAGTCTAGATAAATAAAAGCTTCCAAATAAAATAGCAATGCAAAGCTGGAGTTTACGAAGTCTTTTTATGATTAGCTTAGCCTTTGGCCTCTCATTTTTCGGTAAAATAGTGTCGTATTCATGACAATGGACTCGCCTCTTGATGTCGTACTATTCTTAGATAAAGTATGATTTGTATGAATTTTTAGCACATAGCTTAACCTACGGCATCACGCTGGTGTTATATGTGGTACGTTTTCGGTCTTCTTTGTCTATGGAGTTATCGAAAAAGTAACTCAGTATTCAAATAACTCTATAGACAATTTAAGGCATTTAATTAATAGAAAAATCAGCTGCAACTTTTATGCGTAAGCAACTCACTGACTTCCAAGAAAGTCTCAAGCTCATCAAAATTTTACAATAAAAAAGAAGAAAAATATTTTTTTCCGGTGAAAATTTGGTCACTCAGCAGACGATGAATAAAGGTACGTGATCGCCGCGGCTAACTGTGGTTAATTTACAAGCCAAAGGCGTAAAGGAGCAACATTGACACGGGCAGGGAGAAAAGGCGATAAGTTTTCGGCGGCCAAGCGCCCGAACTTCATGCTGTACTTTTTGAACAAATAACCGACAGTAACTCCGCAGACTGTCAATATAAACAGTTTGGGACAGTTGGAAAATTATTTTGCTAATAATTGGTTTTACAGGCTTAAAGGCAAAATTTTCGAAAAGTGTCTATATAGGACACTGCTTTTAGTATGGAGCAAGTACTTAGTATATAAATTGTCAACTGAGTTACCGAGAAATTCTAATAGAATTGCCTAATTATCTGAAAACTAAAAATATAATTAAAATGTTGTTTGCTCTAGTATGCATAAATTACATAAATATTTTGTCTGAAATATAGTTTTTTAAGCAATTTTATTTTTTTACCACGAGATACACTAAAATGTCGGTTTAAAAGTTGATTCACTACGTAATAAATAACACATAACAAAGCGCCACCCCTTTTCCCATACGGGGTGGCAGAGGCACGATTGTGCCCACTTTTAGTTAGTTGTTCAATATTCCATTTTGCGTGACAGGGGGCTAGGCCATCGCCGAAGCTATAGAGTATTCCTTAATGAATCATTTAACGACGCTGGGTATGGCGGTATGATAATTTATCTGAGGGATTCATGTCTTCGTCGCTGAGTGAGATGCCCAACCCATTTAAGTACTTATTCACCCAGATATTTAATACGTAAACAGATCTTTGTTACCATCGGCAGAATAATAAAGAGATCTTGGCTTGGATCTTGAAGAAAAGTATCATAGATCTGTCAGTGACAGGAAACCATCAGGAAACACTTAATTGTTGACGTTCGCTCATTAGCGCGTACAGTACAAATCCACAAAGTTATCTGGCCCGGTGGCGTGAGCTAATCTCATTCGTAAGCCACTGACGCTAGCGACGCTTTCGCCGGGTCAGATAAGTGTGTGGATCTACTCATACCAACAATTATCATTTACTTTAAATATTAGAAGGTTATACTTTTTTTATTTACTCGGCCAATTTAATCTAAATCTGTGGGGTATGGGTGCCTACATTCCTGTATATGTCATCATCATACATTATATTCAACCATTTCGATGTCAACCCCTCAACAATAATTATTCCTACTTAGCTATGTATACCTAATGTTTACGTTAAGATTAATTAGATATTTAATGTTTAAGAGAAGACTCCCGACCCACAGACAAACCTTACTCACATTCAGTTTTGTGGAATGTATGTGTAGCTCATAAGAGTTTTATGTAACAAATTAAGTTTTATTCTATTATATTCTATGTATATGTCTTCTAAACTGATTGTACACGTGTCGTATCTTCGTAATGATAACGTTTCGGGGTGTGCTTTGGCCACCGCCTTCGGTTTACGACCTCAATTTTTTTAACCAATTCCTGGTGATTGCCAAAATACTATATTGTCAATCAAATTTATGTATTTTTTTTATCGGAAAGGCGTCAAGAAGATGTTATGATGACCTCTGTGGTGTTGAAGTCGAGGCCGTCTGTGTATTCCAAGCGAGAGGTCCCGGGTTCGAATCCCAGCTGGGGAGGAAGAAAAACAATCCCTTGCATGCTTACATGTTAGTGACGTGGTTGTTTCTGGTTCCCTCGACACAGGGAATCCTAGTGTGGGGCCAGAAGCAATGTATATGCATGTCAAAGTTAAATATTACGTTTACTTATTTGTGTTTGTCCAGTTAACCTTTCCAGTTTCGGCAGAAGGGTCAGGGAATTCACCGCTCAAACCTGCAATCCACAGAAGTCATAAATAATGAGATGTTTTTGTTGTCTACAGACGACATTATCTTTACGTGTGTATTTACAACTCTTTTATCTATAGGCAGTTCAGTTATGACGCGCGGACCCGCCTCCAGTTGCAACGTCTCTATTTATTTATATCATCGTGTTATTATAATAATTGTATGTACTCATAACTATATGGCAGTAAATTGTAAACATAACGTAACATAACAAAAGTTATTTGTAACATAACATAAAAAAGCGTCACGCCTTTTCCTACACGGGGTAGCAGAGGCACAATTAATTGTGCCCACTTTTAGCTAGTTATTCAATACTCCATTTTTGCCTTACATGGGGCCAGCCCATTACCGCAGCTATGGAGTAATGAAGTTTTCCACTCACGACGTTTTCCATCACCGCTAGAACGTCCGTGTAATGTACTTAAGATAAATTACTTATCTCATTTGTACATCGACAGCACCGGGACTCGAACTTGCAGCTTCTGCGTGAGAAGCAAGCGTTAAACTCGCTAGACCACGCAGCTCTTTTAATAAAAGTTAATGTGCAGCTGAGGAAAGCCACGCGTGGATTTAGCCCATGCACAATTATGCAAGATGACATTTAATTAGCTGGCCATATTTTGGGGAATGATAATGCCAATAATTATGAAAAACTTTGCCGAAGAAACATATGGTCACAAATGAAAAAAAAAATGGGTCTCCCTTAGTAACTTGTAATCAGCTGATCGGGTCAATGTACTGAGGAATTGCAATTTTTTTCATTTGCGACCATATGTTTCTTCGGGAAAGTTGTTGATAATGACATGACGGGTAATATCATTCCCAAAAATATGGTCAGCTAATTAAATATCACCATGTATTTAATACCGTTCCGAAGGACGTCAAAAGGGACCCTATTCTATGCCTCCGCTGTCCGTCCGTCCGTCTTATACTGTCCGACAGCGGGCACATGAACCGTTATTAGGTAGAGAGCTGGACTCTTCACAGAAAGTCTATTTCTGTCATCTCATCATGACTCATCTTTCAAGGGCGAAAATATGTCGCATAACTCCTTTTGCTTTTAACCATCAATATGTATGTGACTGGTACATTGTGTCTAAAAATACCGAATACACTTTACATTTCGCAAGATTTATACTTTAGACAAATTCATTTCTCAGCAATTCTCGTTTGTTAGATGAACTCAGCTAAATAGATATGAAAATTACAGAAGTGAGCAAAGATATGAGTAAGAATCAGGGCGATTCTCAGAACGGCGACAGTTTATCACATTCGATGTAAATAGATCGATACATATCACGGTTAATCTATTCTCATACAATCACTATCGATAAATCATCAAAAAAAAACTATTCGACACGTATCTACTGTACGCGCATATACGCGCATGTATATGTACAGGTATTCAAAATGACTACTGCGCATTCAAGGCCGCCGCTCATAATTCGTGAAGCGACGTGTAGCGGGTGAAAACTAGGACAAGCACAGCATTTTTGAATTGGGGGTCATTCGTATATTTACGTCTGTTGGTATAATAAAATGTATAGGTAATACTCAGGAAGGAATAGAAAGATCACATTGAAACAATTTGTAGTCATAACTCTGCTTTTACCCCTAATCTGGGAAAATGCGTGTTGTTTGAACACCAATTTCATCAGATGAGCAAATTTTAAAATGTTCCTTCATTTTTGTTTCGATCCGACCGAATGTCAATCAAACTGATGAATTAATAATAATTTGCGACGCCCCTCGTCAAACACAAGATGTTTCAGTCCCGCCACAGAGTCTGGTACACAAAGCAAAG
Organism: Argyresthia goedartella; assembly: GCA_949825045.1. Taxonomy (NCBI): domain Eukaryota; kingdom Metazoa; phylum Arthropoda; class Insecta; order Lepidoptera; family Argyresthiidae; genus Argyresthia; species Argyresthia goedartella. The sequence continues at coordinate 22,659,599 of OX463828.1, forward strand.
ATCATCAGCGAACATGATCTCTCTAATCGTATCATAGGATGTCTTGGTACGCGCTTTCAGCCGGGCAAGGTTGAATAACTTTCCATCTGTTCTAAAGCGGATTTGAATACCAGATATGGATTCGTCAATAGATTCTCTTACGACTACAGCAAAGAAAAGATCAAATAAAGTCGGTGCCAGTAAACCTTGGTGAAAAACTCGGATTGGTCTCCGTTTTAGCGGACACAACACTGCATATTGTCGTGGAGTAGACGTGTAATCCGTACGAATTTTTCAGGGCACCTCAACTTTGTCAGCAACATTCAAAGCGGTGTTCCGTTTACGCTATCAAAAGTTTCTAGGTCAATGAAGCAGAGAAACAGAGGTTGTCTTTGTTCTCGACTTTTTTCCAGAAGTTAGCGTTCAGAAAAGATAGCTTAACACGTTTCTTTCTCCGGGCGGAAGCCAAACTGTGTTTCTGGCAAGTTGGATTCAAAAACAGGGATGATGTGGTTACGCAGGACCCGAGCAAATTTCTTCCCAACATAAGTCGGAAGTCGGAAGGGTCGCCTTTGTGCTTGTATATGGCGCAGATACGCGAAGCGATGAAGTTATCTGCGATGCTTTCCTCGTTCCACATCTGTATCAATATTTTACAGAGTATGCATTGAAGCTCCTCAGCGCCATATTGAAGTAGTTCGGATGTGGCCGATGCCCATTGCCTTATTATTAATTTGTTGGTATATAGCGTCGATCACTTCACTAGGGTTGGCGATCCTTCCAGCTCAGGTATTATATCAATGCTTGGAGTGGCCCGGATTTTTTCCAGATCTTCTGAACGATCTCCGTTGAGTAAGTTGTTGAAATGTACAGTCCAGCGTCGGAGAGCCTCGTAACCTTTTTTCTTGAAATTTTGACCGTGAGTTCGGGATGCTCAGGCAGCCGCGGTTGCTACTTCCCCTTTGTGTTGTGAAAAAACATTTTTTTTGGGCACCTTTTCAAGCCCCCTCCACGGCTCGGGGTAGCAAGAAGTGTTCTCCTGAATAGGGCTGCTTCGTCATACCGAATGATGCCGCCTCCACGCACCTATCCCTAGTTCTGGCATTCTCTCTGAGCCACCTGAAGGAAAAATTAACCAAGCCCCAGTTTACATCGATACAGAACCTCTGCATCTCACTGTCGCCACAGGGCTTGATGTTAGTCGGAGTCGTTGTACCACAGATGCTGGTATTGAACGATTAAAACATCTTTTTAGTGCATGGAAAGATTCAGAAGATGCCATTGGTGTCTTTTGTGAACTTTTATGATCTGCGCAATTTTGATTGCGTAGATCACGAAACTTTACTGCTTAAATTGGAACACTGCAGTATCAAAAATAAAGCTCTGACACTTTTGAGTTCTTATTTGGATAATATAATTCAGATGGTTCAGATTAACAGAACCAATCATTAGGATCTTGCGTAAAAATTGGTGTGCCTCAAGGTTCTAGATTAGGTCCTTCCTTATTTTTGATCTTTATTAATTTTTCAAAGATTGTGTTACTTGCTGATGATACATCTTTTATATTTAAAATAGATCGACACGTACAGAACTATGACGAAGTAAATAACACTCTTGGAAAAATTCATAATTGGTAAAATAAATGTATAAAATTAACTTTACCTAATGTTAATGCCTTTAAAAATGATGTCACATCAAATAATGAAAAGAGAGAGTTTACAGATAGTACAGTTTTCCGTGGAATCGCACTTGACTCGAAACTACAGTGAAGCCCTCACATTACACCTTTATCGGGAAGACTTAAGTTCAGCTGCATATGCTGTGAGACAAATCAGACAGCTGGCGGATGCAGCTATGGCGAGATCCACAGCATTTATATCCTATGGAATTTTGAAATGGGGCCGAGCCGCTGATATTGATTCAATTTTTGTTCTACAAAAAGGGCTATTAGAGCAATTTATAACCTCCGCAGTCGTGACTCCCTGAGGGAACTGTTAAAAAAAATGCATTATGACTGCACCTGCATATTAATGAAAATATTATGTACGTTAGGAAGGAACATAAATAACTTCACTAAAAATGTTGACAGGCACAAGCAAAATAATATAAGCGGAAATAAAATTGACCTTGAATTACTATAGATTAGCAAAGTTAGAACTTAATTTGTGGGTCTAAGTAAATAATCGGAAGAGATATTAAATTTGTCAGATAGGAAATTTAAAGGCATTTTAAAAAAAACATTATGTTATAAAAATATATGCTTTAGGTTAGATGATCGTCAATACATAATGCGTTTATTCAGATAATACACAAAATTGAATATAACATCATTACAGATATCTGTATAGTACATATAAACACTACTAAAAAATCCCTGTCTATAAAAGTTAAAAATATAAAAACATATGTAGGTATTTCTGTTTCACGAGATCAAGATGTAACCAAAGTCTTGCTTGCCAAACCAAGGCCTCGCTCTCAAAACTGAGATTTGTATTTTTACCTTCAGCCAGTACACTATTTCAGAATACGCTTTTCCCCATTTCCCGTTAAGCTTTGTTGTGTTTTTTTTTAAACTGTTATATTCCGTTCCTAGGGCTCCATCGCATGATATGTGTAGTGGGGCTCTTGAATAGGTCTTCAGCTGCTCGGTCGTATTTTGAGTGTTTCTCTCGGCTATGTCTCTGCTATTTTTTGCCAGGTTAGATTGCTGTTAGAGGAATCGTCAGCATTTACCATGCGTACGTCAAAGTACGCTTTCCTTACAGCTTACTATTCACAGTTACACAATGTTTAGTAACAGATCGCCTATAAGTGCTGGTTTTTAGTGTCTTGCATTATGGGTTCTATTGTGCCAGTTCCCCAAACTAGTTCGGTCCAATTTTTACAGTCATGACTATGTTGATAATGTCCTTTTTTATGGCAACAAATATAATGATGACACCAAAAGTTGCAAAAAATATCAGGGCAAAATACTGCGCTAGCTTAGGTGAAGGGTAAAGGGGGTGAGCGAAGCGAAGCCCCCTTTATCCTTCGTGTTAGGTTGAACATGTGAGAACAACAAAAATACTTAAAACATAAACTTAAGTACACAAAACATAAAAAAAGTTTGGTGATCATTTATCCAAACACAATTTGGTGGACATTTATCCATTCTGGCAGTCATTTCGAATTAATAGGTGCGTTTTTGATAATCGTTTAAACATAAGCCTTTTTTTTATTGATCCTCCTTTCTTGCAGTTCAGTGCGTGGTTCAGGCCGGAGGGAGGTTTGCAGGTTCGTGGGCGTATCTAATAGCTAAAGCATCCCTAAACTCGGTAATTGTGAGATCAGTGTTATTAGCGGTGGTTGGGAAGATTGTTAGCCATTGTGAAATGTTCATTTCAACGACTCTTTGGGTACATATTTTCATTTTATTTGGTAGTTAAGATATTTTTCAACGTTTTTCTTTTGCCGCGATAGTTTTTCTTCTTTGATAGTAAATGTAGCATGAGTTTGATGGCTTAGTAGGTCTAGATTTTCATCAGATTTGATGGCATGCTTTAGTGGTAATTTGACGACCTCTGTGGCGCAGCAGTTGTGGTTCTGCCTACCACGCGAGAGGTCCCGAGTTCGATAGCCCGCTGGGGGTAAAAAAATAAAACCCTTGGTCTTGGATGTTGAAGCTGGGGTAGAAGTAATGTACGTGTCTGTATGTAAATGTAAATGTTTACGTTTAGTGTACTATTTGACTCTACCGATGTTTTATAACAGTCGTTGTTAGTCATGTGGTTGTTAATGCCTAGCCTAGCCTAGCCTAGCCATGTTCTATTGAGGTTAATTCTCTGTCTTAGATTAATGGCATTAGTGTTGTTATGAAGGTTAGCTCAAAAGTATGAAATTCCTTGCAAGTGTTATCCATGACTGTTTGTAAGTATATCCATTCGCATTGGAGTGTTTTCAGGCGGAATCATTAGATTCCGCCTGTTTTGGCTATTATATTTGATGCATACCAGTTTGTATATATATTCCAGTATCTTTGCAGCTTTGGATTGCTATTGATTGCCGCATTACTAATGGATCGTGCTGTGTTGATCCTTCCTTGCTTAAGATGAAATCGCTTGAGCCTGATAGGCAAATGACTGCGTAACCTCTATATGTGTTTAAAAGAAACATTGCACAGCGCGGCCAGTAGATTCTAGCATTCCAGAGAGCAATTGGGCGACTCAGCGCGATGTCTATTAGTCGGAGGCCTTCATCATCTTCACCTTCTTTAAAACATTTGGTAATGGCATGAATCCCTCCTTCAATACCCAATTTCATAGAGCACATAGCTGATCAGAGCCACATGCTAGTTGAACATCTAGCCCTGTTGCAGTCGCCAAGGCTTTTGCAATGATGTCTTGTAGTATTTCACTTATGTCATTTATCCAGTGCTATATCTCTTCTTGCTAATAGAGCTCTTAAGCAATCCCAATCGACAATTTCACTGCTGTGTTTTCTAGTTAGTGCTGCAATAGATTCTCTCAGTTCGGAGCTGTGGTTCCCAAAGCGAAGTAAGAGTAATTTCCATTGTTCTGAGCCGGTGCCGCTTGGTTCAGCTCCGCCAGTCAGTTGTTTAGCAAAGTTTTCTATATGGTTTGCTACTATCAGCAACACTTCAAAAACACTCTGGGAGAAGCGGGGGCGAAGAAACTTCCACAGATTTATTTTAGATCTCTTTTTTGAATTGCTTGTGCTGAACTAATACAAATACTACAATATTCATTATTATAATTAATGAGCAGGAATAAATAATTACAAAATTATTATCAGCAATGTCTGCCAGATTAACCCCATACTGTCCCGTCATTTAAGTTATCTTGAACATTGTAGTATTCCTTTTTTGACAAAGTCGCTTTTACATGGTTTTTAAATTGCTCAAATGGCCATTTTAAAATCTTCAGAGTTATCTTGTTGTAGAAGATAATGCACAGACCCTTGAAGGAATCGCTAATCTTTGCAAGTCTATACCGGGGCGTAACTATTCGATGTTGCCGATACTGGTATCATTTGTATATAATTTACGTATTTCGTATTCTAACGATGTATCTTTTGATTCTTATTTTTCGAAATGGGGTTGTAATAACGTGAACCTGGCACCGGCTATTGCATTTGCCCATTTTTAGGGAGAATTGATAATCGTGCATTATTGCCAACTCAACGGCGAAGGGAATTTAAAGCTGAGATGCACTATACTTAGTGCCCTTTAAAATATATTTACCGTACATTTTTACTTCTGCCCTTCCTCTCTCATACAAATACCAGAAGGCGTTAAAAATCAGTTAACAAACAATTTAGTCAAAAATAAATTACAAGGATGCGTTTTAAATACTCCCTTGAACAGAATGTTATTAGATCGCGGCGGCGCGGCGCGGCGGCGGTGACGAATTGACTTTGTATGAGTTCATGGCTTCGGCTCTTTGTAATTAACATTAACATATCATAGCGTCATGCCTTTCCCATAAGGGGTGGCAGAGGCTCAATATTGCTCACATTTAGCCAGTCATGTTGAATATCGAAATACTAACTTTGATATATTTGATTGAGAAACTATAGTGTTTTATTTATAGTTATGTCGAATTTTGAATTTACTTTTCTTATCCTCCTCATGTGTTTAGGCGGTTGATACGTTAAGATGCTACGAAAAAAAATGAGGTTTTTTTTCGAATCCATTTACTCCACCATGAAGTCATCTACAGATTTGATTTTTGGGTTAACGTTTATTGAGTATTTGATTAAGATTTTCACTAAAGGGAAACGCGATTGGATGAAATTTTCTTGATAGAATTTAATTACGAATACACCTCTAAATTTCATTGTGAAACTGCGCTCAAAATGTAGATATTATGTATTCGCAAAATCTCCTTAAAAAAGTTTTTAAGAAAATAGCGTAGTTTATTTTTAAAAAACTATTCTGTAGTTTACGTTTTTTAATTTTTTCCCGATTCCGTCTCTCTCACACTGCGGGTCTTTCCGCCTGGAGTAACGGGGACCTTTGCACGGACGAGGTATCGCCTTAAGCTAGGTCCCGGCTACTATCGCTACTCGGTGGTAGTAGTCGTAAAGCTGTGTCTGAGGCCCTCATAGGGCAGCTTGATAACATCTGAGAGTCGGGCTGGCTACAACTCCGGCAGCTACAGCTGGCCGAGACCCCTCCATCAACCCGCACTGAGCCAGCGTGGTGGAGTATGGCTCAATATTACTCGTATCCGGGTAAAGGCCCATGCTCCTCGGTGGTCACATTTATGGGCTACATTTATATCCTCCACAAAAAGTCACCGTCGCTGCAATATTTCCTGTACTCTCCATACATTTTATATGGACTCGCACACGCACACACGTGCGATTAACCCCTTCCTCTCTCCCTTCACTTCAGTCACCCCGGGCGAAGTCATAGATAACACTGCAAGCAACGGGGTAAAAAAGTAACGGCCACCGACCACTTGTGGCGACTACTGACCACAAGTGGCTGACTCGAAGATTTAGTAGTTCGTGTGCGGCGAGTGCTTCCCGAATAAGGAAACCTTGTACAAATTCATACTTTATAGTTAATAATAAAAATTCATAATATTATATTATAGGGTCATTGGTTGAAGCTGAGCCTTACCTGTCTGAATCAGTAAGAGTCAGCATTTCATTGAGTTGATCTCGCCAGTACTCTATTTGCCGGAACAAGTTAATGGGAAATAAATGCATCGGCGTCTGATTGGTAGAGCCACGACGCTAAGACCGTGTTCACATCGCAGTGCGAGAATCGTTAAGTTTAATCATGCGACTCAAGATGTTCAGACGTGCTTAACTATCTTCTGTTGGTGCAATTGATAACTTTTTTCTGTGACCCGGCTTGTTTATCGGGACTGACTGAAAAATGTTTAGTTGAGAGTATAATACGTAGGCACATCATGAATGGGACTTTACTTCCAACCTAACCAGTTTGGTTGACGCCCACTAGCTATTTGTCGACCTTGTCTTATGTATGAAATTGTGTAACAGAGACAACGCTCTATTTACTTGTTTCGTCAAATAGAGTCAAATAGGGTCATTGGTTGACTCAGCCTCAACCTTACCTGTCAGTTAGTAAACGTCAGCCTTTCATTGAGTAGATTTGGCAGTAAGTTTCCATAATCTGGAATAGCTCGACATTCCAATCTAATATATTAATATCTGCCCCCCAGCCAAGTGGCATTTGCTACCATATCACTCGCTGCGATATTGAGATTTGACGTTTTCCATGCAAAGGTCATCCTCATCACGTGATTTCAATTCGCATACATTTTCTTAGCGTAAATAATTTTACCTCATGGACCGTTGAGTGACGGATAATTAGGTGATTATTAGAATCGCAAGACTGTAAAAAATATACAATGACTGAGCATTAAAATTGGAACTTGTTTCCCAAAATGCGCCTAACTGTTTATTCTTGTACGTTAATGAACAACATACGCATTCTTAGTGACTTGTTATGTGTGATATTACGCCAAAAAAACAACAATAATGGTCTGAAAAACAAGTTTACTTGATGATGACGATGACCTCTGCACCGAAACTTAAATGATTATTTTTCATAATTCATAATTCTTTATTGCACAAAGATAAATAAAAAGTTACATTTGTTGAAAAAATATGTACAAAGGCGAGCTTATCTTTAAAAAGAGATTTCTTCCAGCAAACCAAGGCATGATAGGAAAAATTACCAAGAAAGGCTAGGCAGTGCACAATATCAAATAACTTATCTATAATAAATAATAAATAAATAAATTGAATATCTATAAAATATGTAAAACAAAATATCTATATACCAAACTACTAAATAAGTACCAATAGATACATAAACCTGTACATATAGTAATAATATACATACTATAACTACTATCATGAAAGAGAGAGGAAGTGCTCCTTTACCCGGTTTTTGAAAGAGAAAAGAGTGAGAGTGTCTTTTATCTTGCAAGGAAGTGCGTTCAACAGTCGGACCGCCTGCAACCTGAAGGTAGATATTTGTGGTACCCGTATCCAGTGAGATCTCATGGTATGGGATCTCACTGGATACGGTAGGCACAGGGTGTGGTGGAACGCTACAGCAGTGGGTCAATGTGGGTGATTTGGTTCCTTGAGGTCGAATCTCGCCACGTCGAATAGCCTCGACGTCGAATCTATATACAAACTCTCAGTCACAGTAATTTCAGCAAATGGGTATCGTAGAGGGGACTCGACGTGGCAGGACTTGACGTCAACGAACCACATCACTCAGTTTTTTGGTTATTTTATATGGATTCAACAAACTCTCGCTCGTAGTAATTTTAGTGAATGAGTAGAACTCGTGCAGGATGCAGCGATGCACCTCGATACAGTTGGTAATGAGTCATTAAAATACAATTATTGTTGCAAATACCGAGTACCTTGATTTGTTTTGATGCAAAATGCGATGGGTTTTTATTGTTTCAAAACAATTTTAATAAATAAGTACACATACATTTTACGCACGCATCACTCACGGCTCAATATCGGGTTAGTAAATACCATAGCTGCAGTATTAGTCAACGGCGTTAAATCTGATGCATTGGGTGTAAAAATTGGTGTTCTACAAGATTCCATTTTGGGCCCTTTCTTAGTCCTGGTATTAACGATCTGCCTTTCATGGTGGAGAAATTGACTGACGTAGTGTTATTTGCTGGTATAATGTTAATGTTGGTAGTGGTATAAGTGAAACGAAAGTTTACACTCCTTGATAGGTCTTTATTGGACAGTGGTCGCAATAATACTACAATTCGACTTAAAAACTAGCTTATATTTATACTCGGGGCTAGCGGTCGGTCTATTGTTCTCTCCATGTTGGTCGCAGGGATCGTGACTCCTAGTTCAAAGTCGACGCATGCGGTCCCTGTCGGCGCGCTGCTCCATCTCGCTCGCACCTCCAGTCGGTCAGTCGGCCGGTTGCGCTGGCCGGGGCTCGCTGCCCGTAACAGTTAACCTAAGAAATGATCACAGACTAGTTGCGCCCCGGTTTATAGACTCGCGAATGTTAGCAATTCTTTCAAGGGAAAGTGCATTCTCTACTACAATAAGATACCTCTGGAGATTTTGAAATTGCCATTAGAGCAATTTAAAAAGCATGTTAAAGCGACTTTGTCGAAAAAGGGATATTACAATGTTCAAGATTACTTAAATGACGGGACTGTATGGGGTTAATCTGGCTCAACACAGACCTTGATGTTAATAATTTTGTAATTATTTATTCCTGCTTATTAATCATAATAATACATTTTTTCATATTTGTATTAGTTAAGCACAACCTATTTTTAAAAGAGATCTAAAAATCAATCTGTGGAAGTTTCTACGCCCTTCTTCTCCCACAGTGGTCCAATGTAAAGAAGTGGCAAAAAATGATGATTGCTAAGTATATGTAAATATCTACAGTAATAAAGACATTTGGAATTTTGGAATTTTATGTTTAAAGTATTTTTTGTTGTTCTTACATGTTGAACCTAATACGAAGGATAAAGGGGGCTTCACTTCGCTCACTTCCTCTACCCTTCACATAAGCTACCGCAGGAAATATAAGGGATATTTGATGTGCAGTTTAATATTTCCCATTTAGTTATACCGCGACTGAGGTCGTCACGTAGACATCAGAAGATAATTGGTAATTAAGTATCATTCATCAACTTGGTTTAGGGACTTTACAGCGCCACTTAGATATCATAACGAGTATCAGTAAGTACTAGACTAGGATATACAACCGGATGCTTCGAAAGTATCATGGTTTCAATTGAGATTAACACTCGTATTTAACCATACGAGGTGTCGGCTCACATATTTAGCTAGTATCAGGAGTCGTTCACGAAGGGTTCCATACTATCGTATAAAATAAATATAAAAAAAAAAAAATATTATGTCCGAACGAACCCAGAACTAAAAGATTGCGCAACCGATATTAAACCAATTACGCTGACACAACCATGCAATAAAATCTATATTCATATTTGATACATGATATTGTTTATCGCGCGCGTTGTTAAAACACATCTCTTGTATGGGGACCCCCGTTAATTTATAAAATATCTTAGTATTTTTTTTATCTACACACGTATCATAAACCCTCTTTACTACGTCCAAAAACCGCACGTTACGACCAGCATGATGTTATACTACTTTGTAAAAACTCGTTTCTTATCTGGATATTGATACATTATGTTATGACCATAATGTCCATTCATGCTGGTCGTCATGATGTTATACTACTTTGTAAAAACTCGTTTCTTATCTGGATAGTGATACATTATGTTATGACCATAATGTATACATTTTCGACAAATTATGACATTCAACTTTGGAACGCCGACGCCCGCCTGCGTGTCGCCCGTAGTTTGTCTGTGAAGTTGGTACTACTGAACAAGCTAAACAAGTGCAGAGCAATTATCAATGGCACCATGCCGGTCGAACATGCAGTTCCTGAACACATCAAAGAGATTTATGATATGTGTGTAGATAAACTAGTATATGTAACTGTACATAATAATTAGGCATTAAAACTCACGAGTGATATTATTATGAAACTCGCCTTCGGCTCGTTTCATGGACCTACTCTCGAGTTTTAATGCCCTCCATTATGTATCAGTCATATAAACTACTATTATTGCAGTAGTGCTAACACACACACATACACATTCTGTGAAAAAAACCACTCTCTACATATAATGGTTCATGATGACATACTGCCCACTGATTGACGACAGCGAAGGCTTATTAAAATGGTCCTGTTTAGCAATCTTCGGGCACGGAACCCTAAAAACATATGATGAGTCACTTTAATATGAACGCATGGTTTCTTTCAGTTTTCCTGGGTCAGAGGTGACCAGATAAATTGATCACCTATCTAAATACTACAGTTTTAATAATTGAATTTTTAATTTATTAAGCACTCAAATAACTACAATATTTGAATTTTGATTTATATTTAAAAAAATCTGTACAGCCATTTATTTAGAATGATCAAGTCGATGGATCTATCTGAGAACTATTATGGTAGTTATGTGACTGATACATAATGGAGGGCATTAAAACTCGAGAGTGGGTTTATGAAACGAGCCGAAGGTTAAGAGGGTTTATGATACGTGTGTAGATAAACATTGATATAATCGTTATTAATCTACTATAAATAATTAGAACTTGCAATTTCAGCGTTCAGCTAACAGAACGGTGCAAGGTCCAATGTGTGATGGTTCGATGTGCATACGTAAAACTTTCGGAACATTGCCCAACGTACTTGGATATCAGTGCTTCTGGTTCCTACGATAGATAGAGAAGAGGCAAAAAATGACATTACTAATTGTTTGTAAAAATAGCTGCGTGGTCTAATGGACTTCACGCTTGCTTCTCACACAAGAGATGCAGGTTCGAATCCTGACCGTGTCCCGATGAAATAATTAATATATCTTAAGTACATAATCGGATGATACGTTAGGCTGTGGGTACCGGCTGCTATCGCTACGTGGTAGTGGTCGTAAAACCCCTCCATCAACCCGCACTGAGCTGAATGGCTTAATCTTACTCGTATCCGAGTAAAGGCCTGTGCTCCTCGGTGGGGACATTAATGGGCTTAATAATGTAAAGATATTTACATTAATAAAGAAAATTTGAATTAAATTTTGAATTGATTGGTTGATATGCCTGTAAACTTGTTAATGTTTATTAAACTGGATACCCTCCCTTACTTATTTATCCAGAGCTAGCCCATCGCCCCTTGCTAAATGTGGGAACGTCAGTACCGCTGCCCTACTCCGTACGGGAAAAGGCGTGACGCTATTTACGTAATAAAAGTAAGTGAAATTAAAAAAATATTTACTCACAAAAACAAGTCCTTAACAGAAGGGTTTCCCTGTCTCCCAAATTAGCGTAACCTGTGTCTTGGGAGACAGTTTCTTCTCGTTATACATTAGACAGTTTTACAATTTGATTTTGTTGCACAGTGCACATCTGAGTTTGCTTTTAACCGACTTCCCAAAACGAGGAGGTTTAGAATTTTTGTCGGGATCTATGTTTTTTATGTATGTCCATCGGTTTCTTCAAGTTGGATGGACCGATTTGGAAAATTGATTTTTTGTTTGAAAGGGTTCACCTTCCGATTAATCTCATTTTCACCAGGATCTGATGACGGGATCCTGGAGAAATTGACGCAACACTTCAAAACTTATAGGCAGACAGACAGAGATTTTTGTAATTTTCATAGTAACTTACTTCCTCTCGGAAAACATCATTTTGTGAACTGGAACTGATAATGAAGGCCACAGGTGACCACCGGAACTGCTCAATACAAGGTAACCTGAAGGTTGCGATAAGGTAACTCTATTAAGGCTGGTCAGTAATGTATGCTCGTCATAATGCATAATGGTGAAATGGAAGAGATGGTGACGTACCAGGAGAGCTCCTCCTCCTTTGACGACCTCTGTGGTGCAGCGGTTGGGGCTCTGCCTACCATGCGAGAGGTCCCGGGTTCCGGAACCGAAAAAAAATCCCCCAGGTCTTGGATGTTTATATGTGTGTGACGTCGCTGTTTCTGGTTCCCACGACACAGGATATCCTAGTGTGGGGGGCCAAAAGCAATATGTAAATGTTTATGTTTATGTTTATTTAACAACGTCGCGGTCAGGACCTGATGAGAGGATCATGGATTAATAAGACAACTCTTTAATTAATGAAGACACGTATGGGTATGTTTTGAAGTCGGTTTTTCATAGAAAAAAGAAGTATTCATTAAAAATAATTTTAATATTAGATAATACTTCTTATAACATTATTGTTTTTCTGCTTAGTTCGCTGGTTACAGATGATAAAAAATACATACGTAATTATCCTCCAAGAAAATACATAATTATCCATAGTTGTGTTAGTCCAATGATATTATGTCCGTGGAGTGGAGTGGAGTCACACAGGAGATGCAAGTTCGAATCCCGATTGGTTCATAGCAATGAGATTATCAATTTATCTTAAGTACAGTATCGGACGTTCAGTGTTTCAAATGACGCGTTAAGCTGTAGGTTCTGGCTACTATCGCTACGTGGTACTATTCGTAAAACCCTTCCATCAACTGCACTGAGCCAGCGTGCAGGAGTATGGCTTAATCTTACTCGTATCCGGGTAAAGGCCCGTGCCTGTCGGTGGGGATATTGGTGAACATTTATGGATGAAAATTTATTGTTAGGTTTAACTTTTTACTCAATTCAGGGGAATAATAAAACAAGCGAATAAAAAACGAATTGAGCGAATGACCATGAACAGCGGAATTACCTGACATGAGGTCACCAGGTTTTCACCTTTTTTACACCCAGGTTACTGAATTTCGCTGAGTAATTACTGAAATGCGCGACAAAATTACTGAATGGTTTATTTAGCAAACGCTGATTGACTAAATAAAGACTATCTGGGCGAATTGGTGGCGCAGGGTAGGTGAAGGGTAAAGGGGAGAACGAAGGGAAGCCCGCTTTACTTCGTGTTAGGTTGAAAATGTTAGAGCAATAGCATCTCATGCTCCTTTTGAATTGTATTTTACTCGAATTAAGGTTTGCAAGTTGTTGTTTTCAATTCAGTAATTTTGTCAGGCAAAATCAGTATTTTTGTCAATCAAAAAATAGATTTATGGTTATAACTTTAAAAACTACTGTTAATGATATGGATAAACCTTGTGTTATAGATATTTTACATATAAAAGGGAAATATTAAACTGCACATCAAAAATTCTGATTTACACAGCAAAATATAAAGGGGGCTTCGCTTCGCTCACCCCCTTTATCCTTCGTGTTAGGTTGAACATGTAAGAACAACAAAAGATACTTAAAACATAAAGAGTGTTATTTTTGATCCTTTTTTGCTGTGCAAATCAGTATTTTTGATGTGCGATTAAATACTACCCTATATAAAATATATGGATAGGATTTTCCCGGGCATCAGTCCCTATCTAATAATAAAAGTACCCGTAACATTATATCATTCAACCAACCAGCGAAATATGCTGCTTAGCAACAGATAACATCAAATAACATGGAAACATGAGAGCCAGTACAGAGGGTGTCACATAAAAGTTTTAAAGTTTATATTGGGATAGTTCGCAGTATAGTAATCGTAGAATACTGCTACGGAGCATAAGACGACCAGCATCGATATTACTTTTCATTATAACACTGATTGCACCATCAAAAAAACTACATAAATTAGTATCGGTTGGTCATACAGCAAAAAACGTACATAAAAAAATATTCTTCATGTTTCGACTACATTGTGATCGATAAGGAAAGCTGATCAAAACGTTCTCCCTAATATTATTCCCTTAATTAAAATACATTCATATTCCTGTTAAAAATCTAATAATACAAGGTGACATTTAATTAACTGATCATATTTTGGGGAATGACAGTACTCAGCATTTTGAACAATTTCCCGCAAGAAACATAGAATAGAATAGAATAGAATAGAATAGACATTTATTCGCTGTATCAGCACAAACACAAGAACATAAAAGTATTACATGGAATGAAGTAGGTACTATTTAAAAATAAAATAAAATTAAGCAATAAAACTACCCGCTATTAGTACCCATAAACATTTGTGAGGGGTTTCGCTGCCATGTGCACATGCTGCGACAGCAAAAGGGTTCAGACTCAGCATAATGTCACAGGAGATCCTGTGACTCTGGTTTTCAGTCTGGGGCCCAGAAGATATAATATGATTTAAAATATTAATTTGTCCAGGTGGCAAGTGTAATAAATAAAATAAACTAAACTTAATATTGGTGGGAAGTGTGAGAATAACCTAGGCTAAGTACCTATTCTCAGAATAAATAAAAATTAAAAACAAATGAAATGTGCGGAATTAAGTTGTGAAAGAGAATTGTAAATTGCATGGTTGTTGCATGCAATTGTTTGGTGTGTTGAATTGTATTGTAAGTAATAATGTCAAATCATAGATACACAAGAAAATATAAAATTTAAATTAAATCACTACATATACACATTAAGGATTTGAATAAATCTTAAGAATAAAATAAAATAAGCTGGAAAACGCGGCACGCAGCACGCTGCCACGTCCGCGGTCGTGGCAGCATCAGGTACTCTGCTTTTGTTGCTCCAATAACTGTGCTCGAATTCGTCTTTTGAATATTGTTTTTGTTTTGAGCTCTCGCAGCGGAGGGGGTTATGTTATTCCAGCATTTTGTGGCAAGGTACCTGAAGCCGCCACGAACATATGGTCGCAAATGAAAAAATATATTTGTCCCTCAGTACACATTGACCCGATCAGCTGATTACAAGTTACTATGAGACCATATGTTTCCTGGGGAAAGTTGTTCAGAATGACGGGGTGCTATCATTCCCTAAGCTAATAAAATCTCACCTTGTATAGATAGATAGATAGATAGATAATCCACTTATTTTCTGTTAAAATAAACCCATTTATCGTTTGACTTTGCCTTTTTGTCATTATCATAGATATCTAAACAAATAATACTCTTTGGTGATACCCTGTATTGAAAGGTAGGTAATTGATATATAATGAACTAGGTGTGGAGGTAATTAGAGTTGCTTGCGTGTTGTCATGAGGCAGGTGGAGAACAGAGACATTCTAAATATGTTATGTTATGAGGCAGGTGGAGAACAGAGACATTCTAAATATGAGAGGACGAGTTTTTAAACGTATGACCGTAAATCCAGTTTTTTATTAACGAAAATACTGATTTTGTGTAACATAATTACTGAATTGCGCGACAAATTGAGTGCGACTAGTAAACTTGAAAACCTTAATTCGAGTGACATAAAATATAAAACGGGCGTTAGATTTTCTTGTTCTTGCATGTTCAACCTAACACGAAGGATAAAGGGGGCTTGGCTTCGCCCAGACAGTATTTATTTAGAACCATTCAGTAATTTTAAGGAAACACTGCTGTTCGTGGTCGTCCGATAAGTTAGTTTTTAGGGTTCCGTACCCGAAGGCTGCCAAACGGGACCCTATTACTAAGCCTCCGCTATCCATCCGGTGGTTCCTCCGACCTTCTGTCACCACGCAGTATCTCACGAACCGTGATTGTTACCTGTTTTATGTGATCAGGGGGGTTACCACAATCTTTTTCCGTTTCAAATTAGGTTCAAAACAAGAACATCACCATGACAACCATTTCCATTCCAATTCGCCACAATGAGCTTAATTTACCTAAGACCAAGACTTGTTTTAAGACGGTCACGGTAATTTTCGGATCAAATTAGGTACCTAATCTGAATCGGCATAAGACGTTGTGGTAACCCCCCAGGTATCTTATTAAAAATATCAATACACTACAAAAATACAATAGTAGATTCGACATTGATGTCGGCTGACTCAGGGGATTTGGTTCCTCAAGGAACCAAATCCCGTTAGTTAGCTTACGAGAACCAAGTATTTGTATTCAATTATTCCATTTGCATGTCCTGTGGCATAGCAGGAATAATTACCAGAGTGAAAAAGTGTTCGAGATCAGATGAAATGAACCTTATGTCATGCATGGCAGATAAGAGTCACTGACAGTTCGATTCGCATACTTTTTCGACGCGTCATTATTCTTGCTGCCTACACTGATGTCATTGTATAGTATACGTCACCGTAAGAATGATGTCATTGTCAAACCGTTAGTTGACAAACTAACGTTTTTTTTTCTCGTTAGTTTGGCAACTATCGACAAATAGTAAACTGTAGCGTACTGCATACTATATGAAGCGTTAATTGATAAAATAACGGTTTAAACCGTTAAATAGTGAACTGGTTTAAACTTGAATTGCAAACAAAATACCAGGGCAAACCCTGCGGTAGCTTAGCTGAAGACTAGAGCGAATAGTCTTCGTGTTAGGTTGACATGTAAGAATAAAAGAAACGTAACTTCCAAACCCTGTCGGTCTGGTTTACTATCTGTCGATTTTTGATCAACTAACGCGTTAGTTTATCAACTAACGGTTTTGACTATCTTACGGTGACATATATAAGAGACACAGACAGTTCGATTCGCATACTTCTTCGACGCGTAGTAATTATTTCTGCTTCCTAAAGTAGAATTTTTAATTTAAGGCCAGAAATGTAAACAATGAACTGTCATTTTCCAGTACAAAAAAAATAATATTCATATTATTTTTTTTGTACTGGAAAATGACAGTTTCTGGAAAAAAACTGTTGACTTTGACATTCATGTCAAAGTCAACAGTTTTGTTCCAGAAAATGACAGGTGTTTGTTTACATTTCTGGTCTCAAATTAAAAATACTACTTTACACTGTTCTCTGTCTAGCCTCGTCCGAAAACGGTGGGTACATAACGTATGTGCCTATATATTTATGTACCTCTATATATGTATGTATTATAAGATATTACCTATGTATGTATCTCTTCGCTCTAGGAGTGTTACCACAACGTCTCATGCCGATTTAGGAGCTTAAACTAATACGCAAAATTACCGCACACGGGACGGGCCAAACAAGTCTTGCTATTAGGTAAAGAGAAATATTAAACTGCACATCAAAATTATATTTGCTGCGGTAGCTGGTAGCTTAGGTGAAGGGTAAAGGGGGTGAGCAAAGCGAAGCCCACTTTATCCTTCGTGTTAGGTTCCACATGTAAGAACAACAACAAATACTTAAAACATAAAATTAAGTCCTAGTTAAATATTTCAAACATAAAAAGTGTATTTGCCGATCCTTTTTTGCTGCGCAAATCAGTATTTTCGATGTGCGATTAAATACCATCCTTAGGTAAATAAAGCTCAATATGGCGTTATTGGAATGGAAATGGTTAACATGGTGATGTTCTTGTTTTGGACTCAATCTGAATCGCTAAAAGGTTGCGGTGATTCTCCAGTTGGATCAAGCAGAAATTATTATCAGAGTGAAAAAGTGTTCGAATTCAGATAAAATGAACCTTATGTCACTGTACTTAAGTGTCACTGGGTAGTTCGATTCGCAAACTTTTTCGACGCGTAATTATTCCTGCTTCCTCCAATAGTCTGTAGTTTTAGGGTTCCTTGCCCGAAGGGTGCCAAACGGGACCTTATTACAAAGCCTACGCTGTCCGTCCGTCTGTCTGTCATCAACTCATCAGGCTGTATCTCATGTACCGTAATAGTTATACAAATTAAATTTTCTCAGATGATGTATTTCTGTTGCCGCTATAACAACAAATACATAAAAAACAGAATACAATAAATATTTAAGGGAGCTCCCAAACAACATTCTTTCAATAACATAAAAACTTATGAATGCACCACCTGGTTATGTACATGGAGTGTGAAAGTAGCCGTACCAATAACTTTGTAAACAACATTTTGCTATGTAAAATCCAAACTATTCACTCCACACCATCCCTACGATTGTACGGTAGTACGGAACCCTTCGTGCGTGAGTTAGACTCGCCCTTGAGCGGTAATATTAAGGTTTTTTCTGACTTTTTCTATGCGCGATTCAGCGGCACATCAGTCCAGCCAGCTCCCGGGGCATGCCGAGCACAGTGCGGGTTTTGTCGCGGGAAAGTGAGCGCGCTATATGTTTAACATAGCTCTGTCCCCCTCACTCACCCTCCCGCGCCGTGCCCGGCATGCTACGGTTGCTGTAATCCTTAGCATATGCTGACTCTTAGGACATATGGCCAGTCCACCAACGCCGCTCTAGTCGTACTAATCATTGTTCCATTAAAGTTAGTTAGTTTAGTTAGGTGTTTAATAGATTACCAAAAAAATCGAAAATTTACTTCCAATAAATTCGAAATGACTGCTATAATTGGTAAATGATCACCAAATTGTGTTTGGATAAATGATCACCAAACTTTTTTTTATGTTTTAAGTATTTTTTTGTTCTTTATATGTTCAACCTAACACGAAGGAGAAAGGGGGGTGAGCGAACCTTCCCTTAGCTACAGCAGTACTTTGCCCTGATATTTTCTGCAACGTTTGGCGATCATTTACCCATTTTGGGTAAGAAAAAATATTTCGGTAATCATTGCATTTGTTGCCGTTTAGTTATATAGTTTATAGCCAGATTTATTTATTTAATAAGGTCTATGCAACAGGAATACAACAGTACAGATCACTTGAATATTTTTTATGTCAGATTAATAAATCTTCGTTAGGTATCTATAGATGTAGCTCAGAAGGCTGCCCAACTAAAATGTGACTGGGCCGGCCATGTTGCTCGGATGCTGCCGAATAGCTGGGCTGAGAGAGCCACAGACTGGCTCCCAGGAAATGCAAAGAGAAAGCGTGGCCGACCCAGGAAGAGATGGAGTGATGAGTTGGTTCTATGGGACAAGGAGTGGAGGGAGACCGCTCGGGATCGGATGGAGTGGAAGAGGGGGAGAGAGGCCTTTGCCCAGCAGTGGGACATGGTGGGCTCGTAATAATAATAATAATAGGTATCTATACTGCGATTTTAAATTTGAGGCCAGAAATGTAAACAAACAACTGTCATGTTCTAGAACAAAACCGTTGAATTTGACTTTCATATTATTACTTTTTGTACTGGAAAATGACAGTTGTTTGTTTACATTTCTGGCCTCAAATTAAAAATGGCATTATAGGTAGCAAATACTCACACATTTATTCCTAAGCCTACGTTGCTCTTTCTGTATCAACTCAAGGTTTCTTGCTACGGCCTCAGATTGCGCGGTGACGTCATCTAGCCATACTGCTATGGTGGGTTTTTTGAAGCTCCTGGGTATCACAGTTACTATAAGCAGTACTCAATACTGCTGACTAAACTTCAATGTTTTCCATATTTAATTAAACCTGCCTGCTATTTGAGAAGGGAGCCGCTAACTTTGGTTGTGGCCCGGATTCACGTCCAGTAGTCATATGTGATGATAAACTACGAAACAGCGCAATTCAACGAAAGTTCTGCAATTCTCACTAACTAGTCTTCACAAAACAAAAGGCCCGGTGTCAGCGTCCGTGTCGCTGAGGTGTAATCTAGTTTGGGCCACCGCACCGGGCCTTTTATTTTGTGATGACTCAGTGGCTCTGTGAGCTGTAGACGTCGCACAAGTGACTCAGGAAATTTGCGTATTTTTCCTCATTTTTCAATCCCCCCCCCCCTAACCCCTTCAAGTTTATCGGATGAATGAGTGGAATCATTATAAAAACCAATAAAAGATGACCCGATTGCATTGTCTTTCAAAACCTTATACAAACTTATGAATGCACCTGGTTACGTAAAAGGAGTATGAAAGTAGCCACTCCGATAACTTTGTAAACAACATTTGTGATCTAAATCCAATCTATTGACTTTCACTAAAATTTAACAGCTACTAAAATTTTATGTATGTAGAGTTTTTTTTTCACCCCTATTTTCAACCCCGAATCGACCCCGAACCTCCAAATGAAGCGACGAAAAATCCCTTATAATTATCGAACTGGCTAGGCTCTAAAAAAATCACGAATATCGGTTGAGAAATGCGACCTGCAGAGGAGAACAGCAAGACAGAAATCTAGACGAAGAAACGGAGTCGCTTCGTCCGGCCAAAAACTTCCCTTTTGTCTTTGACACGTGGTCTGTTTTTGATTAAATGAACAAGTTTGTTGTAAAACATCCTAAGATCGTTGGCAGCGAAGTTGAAATTACTTGCAAACTATGTAATGTACAATTGAGAAGAAATAATTTTTTCCGACTTCTGAGCTAAAAATAGCACCTTCGCCGCTTGATCTTCCAGTTGGAAAAATTATATTCCTTACTCTTTCAAAAAGGCTTTTTACGAACCTCGCTACGTAAGTATAAGCATTTGCGAACTCGTAAGAAATGTACTATTGGTAGCCAGGCAAAGCTACTATTTTCTTTACTACCACGTTTTATACGACTTCCTTGCGTGATTTGCTATCATAATTGCCCACTTGTGTAAAGATACTGGTACCTATGATGGCAAGAAATGTAAGTTCAATACGTGACAATACTTTCAACAGCCTTCAATTTCGTATGTTTATGATCAGTAAGTAACTTCTTTGCAATGCTAAGCATGTTCAGACTCGTGTGGCAGAATCGTGTCAGTAGGCCACGCGAAAGAAATTAAAAAACCAAGTTTCACTTCGATACGAATTTAATAATATCTCACATTTATCATATCAGGTAATAAAATCTTGGAGACCTATTGTTATCAATTAGATTAGGAGATATCGTACGATACGCTTCATCTCGAACTTCTCTGCGAACGTCAAACGTTCGAGCAAGTGATTGCAAGATCAGCAGGAACCGTATCGTACGATATCCCAGAGACAAAATACAATTACAGGGCTCCTCAATCGTCCGCTTAGCGGAAAGGTACATTGACACAATTAATAAATAACTTATAAACTAAATCAGTCTAACGGTCGCGCCTCGCGCTCGGCTTAGCCTAGTATCACAGATGAGAGCGGTGGGTCTGGTACGCCCGGTGGGACGGGTGGTCCGGGGCGGACGCGGGATCGCGGGTCACTCGTCTGAGGCCGACGACAGCTGCGTGCTGCCGCCGGAGCTGAACGAGCCGCGACAAACGTCCGCCGCCGCCCCGTTTCCCGGCCGCACCTCCTCCCCCGGCGACAGTGCCTTTAACAGCTCTAAGGCAGCTCGAGCTCGCTGGCCGTCAGCGGCAGCAGCAGACGCTGCGCCGCCCGATCGCTCCCATGCAGACTTCTCCGGCAGGAACAGCCGTCTGGCTTCTCGTTGCACGCGGCGCGACCGCAGCGCGAATAGGAACGGTGAGGCGGCTGCAGACAACAGCAGCAGCGCTAGTGCTGGCGTGCGAGCGACCTCTGCCCCGGGAAGATCGACTGAAATGGCTAGCGCGGCAGCCGCGTGAGGAATATGCAGCATCACCAGCGCACCAGTCAGCAGCCCCACGCGAGCCGCGCGAGACTCTTCCCGGTAGCGGAATAGG
This sequence comes from Argyresthia goedartella, assembly GCA_949825045.1. Classification (NCBI taxonomy): domain Eukaryota; kingdom Metazoa; phylum Arthropoda; class Insecta; order Lepidoptera; family Argyresthiidae; genus Argyresthia; species Argyresthia goedartella. The sequence goes on from OX463828.1 coordinate 22,681,491, forward strand.
GAAGCGTTGGAGATCCGGCAACGGATCGAGGTGATTCTACTGCCATTGGATGAAGACTGCGCCGGACGCACCGCTAGCATTGGCGCTGCTAGTAAGGGCGCAGAACTGACCGCCGGCAGACTCTTACGGAGATCTTCATTTGATTTGCCCTCCTTCCGCGAGTTGCGGAGACTGGCAACAGAAGGACAGCGCCGCGGTCTTTCCGGCGGAAGCAGGAACGGTCCGAATTTTGCCCTTTCAGCGTCAGGCGTGGTACTGTCGCAAGAGACATCAATCTTGAGCGTCAATCCTTCGCCTTCTTCGACGAGGTCGGGTAAGTTAGGATACGGTTCGTGCAGCTGCAGCGCGCTAGCTCCGTTGGCTCGGGCGCGCAGTCCTGACGACCGCGCCGCGCGGTAGATCCTCGCGTACATGACGCAGACGATCGCAGTCGGCGTCAGAACGCCCAGTATGAGGAAGACTATGCAGTAGGCGATGTGTGCGATCTTCAAAGGGGTTTCGGCGGGGTAGTAGAAGTCGACGGTTCCGAGAGCTGCTCTGCCCGCGGCTGCTGAGGCGGCGATGACCCAGGTCGCGGCGCAGAGAACTATGGGGCGTCGCTGGAGGACTCGCGCGTGGCAGCGCAGGGGGTCGGTGACCGCGTGGTGCTGGTCGAGGGCTATGAGGAGGACGGCCAGCAGGGCGGCCAGGCTGCAGGCGGCGGCGGTGGCGTCAGCGGCTCGGCCCCACGCGCCGCCCGCTCCGGAGTCTTTATCGCTGTGTTCTCCGAACAGCGCCGGCGCCAGCATACATGTCGTCACCAGGTTTGTTGCGAGCAGGTTGATGACGAATCTGCAACAATGGAGAGGCTTGTGAGTGTGTGGGCTTGTTCGCGGGTCATGTTTACTCGAGGGTGTGACGGCAAAGTCACTTAGCTCAAGGTTGAGACGCAGTTGAGAGAGCAAACAGTTTGCGTAGCGTCACCTTTGAGTAGAACAGTTATGCACCCACGATTTGCCATTGTGAGTGCATTCTCCTGAGGGGGACAGGGTTAGCCTTTTGCCATTTCGAAGACCAGACAGAGACCTATCAAATCTCGTAAATTAATTTTTCCATTTTGCTCGCAATTACCTCTATAAAAGATCTAATATCGAAGGCGCGACGTAACTAAACGCTTTTTTCTAATCCATTAATCCTTTTAATCAAGCTATATCAAGAGCGACTAAATCATACGCCTATTAGCTGCTTTGAATTAACGCGAAAGTGGAGTGCAATAAACACAAATTGAAGTGTTTGCTCAATCGTAAAAAGGGCCTTTAACAAGCGAATAGTTACAGGGGTCTGCGACCTACGGCCATTTCTGCGACTATAATCAACAAATCTTCCCATGCACCTAAATAAATACCTACATCTCGTTTGACAGTTTAAATTCATCTTTTAATAATAGGTTCTTCGAATCCTATCCGTGTTACCACAAAAAATATTAAACAGCGTTTAACCTCAAAACAAACGTCAAATTCCATAAACTTTTTTTTAAACAAGTGTTGAACAGTAGTTTATTTTTTTGTGGTAAGGCCCTATAATATGTTTGACATAGGTCCGATTAGTACATCAGCAAGTATGTTCGCTCGATAAAAGTATGGCATCTAACTAATATGGCGTGAGTAATCGGAATTTTCTGGGAAGTACCTTCCTTAAGTAACCTTCGATTCATCATGAAGAACTTACCTTACTAACTTAATGTTCAGTAAATTCGGCGACCAAAGGTGGAACAAAATCAAATGTCTGTTTAGGATTTCTTGTAGCACAGCGTACTACGTTTCTTAGAGAAGTCAACGTGGCGTATTCTACCTATACTACGCAACGCTGTCAACCAAAGGTGTGGTGGGGTAAGTGGCCTTGCATATAATGGTGGGCTGTTGTTTGCATACAACTGTAGGCAAACTGAAACACAACCCTAAATTAAGCTATTGACCAAATGGGTGGGCCCATTGACTCTTTCTGACTAGTAATAAGAAGTCATGGAACTCATGGTGGAATTTTACAGGTGTTCTCCGAATTCAAGACTGTTTTAGCGTCATTGCACACACAGATATTAGCAAATTATTAGTGAAATATGCATCTATATGAATAACGCAATGATTAAGAGAGAAATTGGATTGAACAACTGACTTAACATGGGCACTGTGGTCTTTTTGGGTTAGCACTGCGATAGCTCCTGTTGACCTGACTCCTGTCTACAGAATGCTCGTAATTGGGTTACCGATCATACTAATTACGCGCAACGTTCGAAATTTCTGTCGTTTAGCTGATCGTCGCAGCGGTCGCCGATGCTTACCGAAAGTCGGACCAATGACCCCTATCGCAGTGCCAATCCGTATACAAAATAGCTGTGCCTCCACCACCCCATATTGGAAAAGGAGTAATGCTATGGTGTTTTTTTTAAGTAAAGTATACAAAAACTAGTTAATAATTTGTAGTTGGTTTTCGTAACAATGAGATGTGTTCATAGATTAACTTTCCGTTCACAGTGCAACCAGTGCGTTTCGACATAGACTGTGAGCCAACGCGGTGACCAGGCCAAGTGGTGTATCACGGTCAAACAAACTGTCTAATTGGTCTCTCGCTCACACACGCCATAGTTCAATAAGAGAAGACATTTTATTATAATTGTTTAATTGACCGCGTAACAGTTCAAGTGAATGACTTTGATTTTCTTGATATCTCGAACGGAAAAATGTAGAGGTTACGGCAATATTCGACGCGGGTTTGTTCCATCTCAGAGTTCAACGGCCTGTGATAATCGAGGACATATATATACATCAGCTGCATCTCCTATACATTCGGGATATCACTGGATCACCAATAGTCATCATGAAACTGATTTTGTAAGTGCAACTTAATATAATTAATTCTCGTAAGTTTTGTGTGAAGTGTACAAGTTAAAAGTAAAGTAACTCTGATCAACTTATTATGGCACATTACTTTATAGGAAGCAGGAAGTTTTGGGTAAGTAGATAATAATATAAGTAAGGAGGTAATAACTATGAACTAAAAGGTTAAAATTTTAAATTGACTTCAAAACTCCGTCAAGGTAATAAACTACTAACTATTCACTACATATTATTTATTGACCGTAAGTAACTATCTAAATTGGTTGCATTGAACTCCAATTGCACTATAATAATTAGATTTCAATGTCATATCAAACATTTAAGGTGACTTATACCACTTTTAGCGTAATGAATCGATTTATTATCAATCAGCTGTCAAATTAAAATCGTGGTCTTAGACTCTCTTTGGTTCTTTCTGGGTTTAACACCAATTTTTACTTTTTGCGTGAATTTTCCTTAAAACCTCAAAGCATCGACTCTCCAATTTCGTCTTAAATACGGTAGTTTAACAGACATTATAATGCGATGGTCAATTTTAACTATGTTCAAACAGAAATAGCAACACGATGAGGTATTAAATTAAACAATCATTTAAAAGACTCGGTATATCCTTGTTATAACGGAACAAATAAGCAATTAATTTTCAAAGTAAGGAAGAAGGATTATTGAATATGTCCGCTTACAAAGAACTTTAAGAAGACCTTGTTGCTGTGGCCAAGAGAGGTTTTGAGATTAAAGTATTTCTTCTTCCGCATTTTACTATTCTAAATCGGCATTTTATCCTTAAAATATGTCCAAATCATTTGATAGTATTTCTTAATTTTTTCAATCGATAGGCGTTGTATTACAAAATTACTTTAGTGATCGCTAAAATCATTACATTACAGAACAATATACCGTAGTAGTTGCCTATTGTTTTATTTTACGAAACAACATGGCTTGCACAGAAACAATAACGAAATCATTAATGATTTACATAATGACTGATTTGAAACATACGAATTTCAATTCTACGTGCAATTAGTTTTATTTGTTTACACTGTTCGGTTTAGTTAATTGATAATTGATGGCAAATCAAATAAACTAATATATTTTCACAGAAATCCACTTATTGATATTCTACAATCGAGTCGTGACGTCATCTAGAAATGAAAATGTGAAGAATACTGTGTTTAAACTGTTTTAATTCACTCTCAAGGCAAGGTAACATCTAAAAGTTTTTCGAGTGCCGATCGATGGACAGTAGAAAGTCTCCACATCTCGTAAATATTTATAAATAACTATCCAATATTTACAAACTAAGATCCAGGTAGGCTAATCCCCGATTTCACCAACAGTTAAGGGACACTTAGCTCTTTTTCTAAGCTGTCTAGCGATTGTTTCGCTGGCCGGACTCTTATATTTAGGGGGTCCCCAAGGAGCCTAGACGACATGCACACTTAGGTCAAATCGAAACAACCGCTAGGTGGCCCCTGAAAGAAATAAAGTGTCCCCTAAAATATAGGGATCGTTGGTGGAATTGGCCATAAATGACCTATTTTAAAACTGCTTATTTAAATAGGCCAACTAAACACTATGGATAGGTTTCTTCTTAGAAGTTTATTTTACACTATGGATAGGTTTCTTTTTAGAAGGTAATTTTTTAAATAACATACAACAATTAATAATATGATATACAATACTCGTAGTAAGTTTCTCATATGTCTGCTTCTTCGTAATGCCATAGTATGTAATGCCTTTGGCGTATTGAACAAAAGATTACTACAAGTGAATACTTTTGTAATATTATCTATCTATGAATACATAGAAAACTTTACTAGGAGCCCTATACCCTGCTGAGAGGTTTTTTACATTTACATATAAGCAAACATTTCTGTTGCTTCTGGCCCCACACTAGGATACTGGAAAAGGGTCCCGGGTTCGAGTCCCGGTGGGGGCAAATATTTGTTTGATGAGAACGGATGTTTGTACCCTAGTCATGGTTGTTTGTCTATCTAAGTAATATTTAATATCTAAGTAATAAGTAATATATAAGTATGTGTATCGTTGTCTAGTACCCAAGATACAGGGAATCCTAGTTTCGGGCTAGATCAATGTGTGTAAATAGTGTCCAAGGTATTATTATTATTATTATGCATATTAATTGGCAGTCACCACCGTCGTAAGTACGCGTACATTTGCAGTGTCTTAGTTTTAAATACACAGATATCAATAATTGTTATCTAACGTATCATATCGAATACTGAATGATGACGAAAAGTCATTCAATGGATCATTGACTGTGTGACTGATATTGTTAATGATCACGAATCACCATGGCAACCGGAGAATGAGTCATCAACATCATCAGAATGACTAGTAGTACTTAATTAACTTGTGACATTTGAATTACCCCAAAAAAAGCTATAGAAAAATTTATTCCTCTGTCTGTGAACGATTAATACCTCTCGGTAGTTATTTTTTATCGGTCTATGACCTCACCGTGACCAAAAGTTACAAGTCACTAAAACCTATTAGAATAAATAATTTGTAGACCTTAAACGCATCTGCCATAGGTTTAATTCGCCATACAATCACGCAAGCCATGCCAGGTTGACCAAACAGCATTGAATACACCAAAAATGCATGTCGAGGCCAATTAGGGCCGTGAAATGCGCCCACTGCGCTATGTCAAGAGGACCATAATGCCATTGCGCATGGTCTCAAGTGAGAATCTAATTTGCGGACTAAAGGTTCCGTAGATGAAAAAAAAACGGATGAGTGCGTTTCGGACTTCACACATTTAGGGTTTTTGTAACAAATGTAGAATATAAGCCTAAAAATGAGGGGATTTAATAAAAAGAATAGATTTGTCAATGTATTGGTATTCATTAGTAAAGTACGTAATAATAAGCATTATCACCATATTTTAAGGTACAAAGGTTTTGTACAAAGAACTACTTTGGTGGTATCTCATTCCTTTGTTTTCCAATATTTTTAAAACAAAAAAATAGTATTTATCTACTCAACGAGCTCTACAAAACGACACTACACTCGATGAGGAAGGTCAATCGTCAATATCGGCTATGGAACCCTAAAAACTAAAGGCGGAAATACGTACCGCGCTTTAAAATAAATAAAAATGTCTTGTATCGTCGTTGAAACTATTCTTATGTTGACTGATATGAGGGCATGAGAGAATAATATGTCAGCCACCTTTGCAATTATTTATTATTCCAAGACCCTACATAAATTTGCAGAGTAATTTAAAAATAACGATATATTTATCACACGAGTATGTTTTTATTACGATCCTTCGCTGGTCAGGATCGTTTGCAAATAACTCGAAATTATTTTATCAATTTCCAGCGAATACTGACCTTATTATCTCGAAGGAATGTTATTAATACCCCGGATGTTGTAGAGCAAATTGCAAAAACCAACAATCATCCGAACCTTGAAGCTATATAGGTTAACGATGAATATGTCAACAAATTTCGCGAAGTTATAGCAAAGATTATATGACGTGAGGAAATTCCACTAAAACTGTGTCAATAATCGAGATACTGGCCTGGCAACCGTTTGATACTTTAAATGACGTTTACGTCTTGAGATGAGTAAAAGTATGACACTTTAAATATCGAACACGCATAAATAAAAGTAGCACAGTGTCTCTGACTATTTTTATAATTTATGACGAAATGCGAGAGGTCCCGGCTTCCATCCCCGGCGCGGGATAAAGAAAAAAAAAACAGGTCTTGGATGTTTATATGTGTGTGATGTCGCTTTTTCTGGTTCCCACGACACAGGGTATCCTAGTGTGGGGCCAGAAGCAATGTATGTGCCTATTTATACATTTTAATGTTTATGTTTATGAGTCATTTGATATCGTGTATCGATTCGAGATCGAGGGAAATCCCACGTCAATAAAAAACCAAATCGGATTTTTATATTGTTTTTATATACGACGACTGGTTTTGCGTAGTGGGCAGTGATCCTGCCAACGACGCTGACGGTCCTGGGTTCGAATACAGGTAAGGGCAAAAATTTGTGTGGTGAGCATGAATATTTGTTTCTTAGTCTGGGATGTTTTCTATGTATTTACATAAGTATTTATCTCTATTAAATATATCGTCGCCTAGTACCCATAACACAAGCCTTGTTGAGCTTACAATGGGGCCTAGTTCGATTTGTGTAAGATTGTCCTCTAATATTTATTTAATTATTTTATTATCTATTTATACTTTTTATAAATGATGACGGTGTCCTTCATGACGTATCCGACAACGGCGCGTTTTTTATTGTTCTTTTTACGAGCTTGGATATCAGATCTGGCTCGATAGCCCTCTTACGGTAGGTACCCTTACTGCAAAACCCCGAAAAACTTTCCGTCAACAGAATTTATAAACGGACGATCTTTATCACTACTTACTCCATTAAAGTTTATAAATAAAATGAACCCAAAGCGAGGCTGGGAGTTCCCCCGTTGCTATTTTGGGATCTGTCTTGAGTTTTTACAAAATTGTATGGGCAAAACTAAAACGTCTGACGCACGAGAACTTTGTAAGTCGTCTATATACAGGTGACATTTCATTAACTGGACCATATTTTGGGGAATCATCGTAACCATCATTATAAATCTTCCTCAGTACATTGACCCGATCAGCTGATTACAAGTGACTATGGGAGACCCAAAACAGTTTTCGATTGCGACCATATGTTTCTTTGGGAAAGTTGTTCGTAATAATTGTTACTATCAATCCCCAAAATATGGTCAGCTGATTAAATATCACCTGTATATGTATTATGTAAATTTATAATTGCACCAATAATTATACACAATGATAAATAAATAAATAGATAGATTAGATAGACAATAAATTAGGCTTTGTGGTTTTTAAGCATGATTGCCGAAGTGTGCTGCATTGAAGCATTGTATTGCACGCTAGATAAACACATACAGGCACATACATTGCTTCTGGCCCTACACTGGGATACCCTGTGTCGTGGGAACCAGAAACAGCGACGTCACACACATATAAACATCAAGACCTGGGGTTTTTTTTTCTTTACCCCCAGCCGGGGATCGAACCCGGGACCTCTCGCATGGTAGGCAGAACCACAACCGTTGCAAATCAACGTATGAACTGCTGCTATTGCTAAAAATGTAATGAATATGTTAATAAATTATTTATTTATATTGGAAACTTCAATAGTTATAACAAATTTCGAGTTATAGCAGAGGCTTTGATCTCTCGCTCACTCTCGTCAGCACCAAAGAGTGTCGGTTCAACTGGTATAATGACCGTGATATAGCTAGTACCAATTATGACTGAAGGCTTTGTTGTCTAAGCTCTAATTAATAAGTCTAAGTGGCTCGCGGTAAATTTTCCTTTTAGGTTTATTGGAAAGGAAAAATGAATCAACCACAACGGGGTAACTAACTCGTTGGTTTTTTTCCGATAGCCTTGGACCATGCGCAACGACAAATATAACCTGCTCCAATTGATCATACAAGGCAAGATCCAAGGACGCAGAAGACCTGGTCGCCCACGTACATCCTGGCTCCAAAATCTGAGAGAGTGGTTCGGGATGAACACAACATCCCTTTTCCGAGCGGCAGTATCCCGTGAGAAGATCGCCGTAATGGTCGCCAACCTCCGATAGGAGATGGCACCCGAAGAAGAAGCCTTGGACAGTGGTACCACAATGGCAAAGGCTAATTCAACTAACTCTGAAAATGGCGTTCGATTTTGTGGAGAAACTTTTGTAAAAATATATTTTTAAAAGGCTAGCATTTAATCACACAAAAAAGGATCAGCAAAAACCCTTTTTATGTTGTAAGTATTTTTGTTGTTCTTGCATGTTCAACCTAACACGAAGGATAAAGTGGGCTTCGCTTCGCTCACCACCTTTACCCTTCACCCACTGCAGTATTTTCCCCTCATATTTGCTGTGAAAATCAGTATATTTGCTGTGAAAAACAGTATTATTGAAGTGCAGTTTAATATTTCCCTTTTTAAAATAAAAAAGTCATGTATGAATTCATATTAATTTTTGTTATTTGAGTCTAGAGTCATGTATTTAATTTAATTAATATTCGATGCTCTATGGCGCTGCGGTTCGAGGCTCTTCCTCTCAATCGAGACGTCCCGGGTTCGAATTCCGGCTAGGGAGAAAAAAAAACAACCCCAGAGGCCTATTCCACAAAACTTTGGAGGCGTACAATTTTAGACGACCCGAATGGCCGAGTCGGCAGTGACGCTGCCTACGAAGCCAAGGGTCCCGGGTTCGAGTCCCGGTGGGGGCAAATATTTGTTTGATGAGAACGGATGTTTGTACCCAGTCATGGTTGTCTAATCTCTCTCTATCTAAGTATTAATATTTATCTATATAAGTATGTGTATCGTTGTCTAGTACTCAAGATACAGGGGCTAGATCAATGTGTGTAAATGGTGTCCAAGGTATTATTATTATTATTAATTTGTAAGGTGTCAATATCTTATCTGCGAAATAATGTGGCAATAGAGGTCTAAGTAATAATGATAATAATAATACCTTGGAGAATATTTACACACAATGGTCTAGGTCTAGCCCCAAACTAGGATTCCCTGTATCCTGGGTACTAGACAACGATACACATACTTATATAGATAAATATTATACTTGGATAGATAAACAACCATGACTAGGGTACAAACATCCGTTCTCATCAGACAAATATTTGCCTCCACCGGGACTCGAACCCGGGGCCCCTGGCCTCGTAGGCAGGGTCACTGCCGACTCGGCCATTCGGGTCGTCAATCCAATGTATGTATCGCTAATTCTGTCGCTTTACCATACAAGCCTATCGCAAACTGGCATCGCTAGAATCTCGTAGTACCAGCTTTCTCAAAGGCCTTGTATGAACCACGGTAGTTAGCGATACCAGTTTTACGATGGGTTTGTATGGTAAGCGACGGCATTAGCGATACTTAAATTGGGTTTTGATGTAGGGCCTCTATTGTGTCATTGACCTCTATCGCCACGTTATCATAATGACAATAATTTGATATGAATGTATAGTTGCTGTGATTGTCACTGTCGATACCTTACAAATTGTACGCCTGTAAATTTTGTGCCATAGTCTTGGATGTTTATATGTGTGTGACGTCACTGTTTATCGTTCTCACGACAGAGGGTACCCTAGTGTGGGGGCAGAAGCAATGTATGTATATGTATGAATGTTATGTTACGCTATTCAATGTTATTATAGATTAGATAATAGATAGGGTGGCAGAGGCACAATTGTGCCCACTTTGAGCCAGTTATTCAAACTCCATTTTGCGTGACAGGGGGCTACCCCATCGCCGCAGCTATGTAGTAATAAAGTTTTCCTCACGATGTTTTCCATCACCGTTAGAACGTCCGTGTAATGTACTTAAGATAAATTAATATCTCAATGGTACATGGTCAGGAATCGAACCTGCATCTCCTGTGTGAGAAGCAAGCGTGAAACCCATTAGACCACGGAGCTAGATAAGATAACAAAATAAATATATTTTAAAACAATCCAAAGCCAGAACCGATGACGCACAAATCTAACACTACAATACAGTTAAATACAATAAATTAAGTATATGTGAATATATTATAGTGCTCGTGTCGCAGCTTATAATTGTAGTGTATAATAAGTAACAGGAAGTAATTTGTCTATTAGATTCTCAAGTAGATACTTAGCGCCAAATATGGAACGGCTTAATAACTTCATGATATAGAAACAATAGATTCGTAACTTGGCATCTATTAAAATGTAATTTATTGCTCTCGGTTTAATGTAGAGTTTATTCATGACTTTTGAAGGTGTTATTATGCTGGTTCTAACAACTACATGTGAGATTTGTTATTTCTAAACATTAAAAAAGATATTTAGTCTAAAACACTAGAATTATTAATCTACACTCGTATCATAAACCCTCTTTACTGCGTCCAAAAACCGCACGTTATGACCAGCATAATGATATACTATTTGGTAAAAAAAACTCATTTCTTATCTGAATATATTCAAATTTCGAACGTCGACGCGCGCCTGCGTGCCACCCCTAGTTTGTCTGTGAAGTTGGTAATAGTGTATTCAGTAAACTAAACAAGTGAAGAGCAATTATCAATGCCAACATGCCGGTCGAACATGCGATTCCTGAACACATCAAAGAGAGCTTATGATATGTGTGTAGATAAACTAGTGTATGTAACTGTACATAATTAGGCATTAAAACTCTCGTGTGACATTATTATGAAACCATCGGCTCGTTTTATAAACCCACACTCGAGTTTTAATGCCCTTCATTGTGTATCAGTCACATAAACTACTATTTTGATTCAAATCGATTAGATTTCAAAACGCACAGTATATATAGTGGTACATGAACAAGCTCGGATAGATAGATGATGACCATTAAAAACTAACTAGCTAGAACTGGCTTTATCATCTAGAAAAAAACTTCTCAAAAGTTTATAGCCAGTATGATATTTAAATACCATGTTACCAGCCTATCTAATGCTCAAACTTAAACCCTTGTAAAATAACGGTTTTAATTTAGACTTTTAGTATCATCATTTTTATTGCAACTCTTTGTTCTATTTCCAAATTTAATAGCATAGCATAGATACTTTATACACTTTTTGAACTTTGGGCAGATCTTATTGCGATAGTATATGTATGTACGAGTATAAGAATTAAAATCGTAAGTAATATAAGATACTAACTATTCTATACTACTATCATGGGTAACATGACATTAAAGTAAAATAGCATTAAAATATGGAGACTGAAGACAGATGTAATGATGTTTAATATGCTGAACTGTACATAGGCATAGTATAGATATACCTGAAAAGTCAAGTTAAAGTTAAACTTAATAACTTATAGCTATTTTGTGGTTGGAAATTATTTCAACACGTAAAACAAACTCATTTGATACTAATTGGATTTAGTTTATCTTAAACATCGTTTACAACATTAATTAATGTGGAATTACATATATGTTATTTCTTAGCATGATCTTCTAGTTTCGCCCTTTACTTTAGATATGTGACGTCAAATTAACAAATGTGTTATTTATTATAAACCTATTTCAACTCCTACTATTTTCTGCATTTCAAAATGCTAAATCACTATCTGTAGATGATTGAAAGTAGAGATTACCCTCCTAAAAACTGACAATAGCTGATTATCTTGCAAGACCGATGTACTAGTAAATATAGGCTTATGTTTAAACGATCACCAAAGACTTATTTTACTACCAATAAATTAGAAACGACCGCCACAATTAGTAAACGACCACCAAATTGGATAAATGGTGACCAAACTTCTTTTTATGTTTTGTGTTCTTAAGTTTATTCGCTTCGCTCACCCCCTTTACCCTTCACCTAAGTTACCGCAGTATTTTGCCCTGCTATTTTCTGCAACTTTTGGTGACCTTACCCATTTTGGGTAGGAACAAAATATTTTGGTGATCATTATACTTGTTGCCGTAAATATATCCAGTAAGATTGTCCAAGCTAACCTACTTAATCGATGATTAGCAGACATCACATTTATATCAAAGATCTAGGAACCCAAAAGAAAATCCTTAGTCGTTATATCAGTCAATAAATCAGCTGACTCATTTATAAAATGTTTGCCATTGACATTGCTTTATCAAAGACGCGTATTATATATTTCAAAAGTTTTACCCAAAATGTGCCTAATTTGAGGATTTATGTCTGATGTCTGAGACTCTTTGAAATTACATAAAAATTGTTGCTATGTTAATAAGTAGATAAGAATAAAACGATGGAATCGGTTCAACTTCACAAAAAATATCAGGTTTGTACCATTTCTTTATAAGCTTTCATGTAGACCTCTGATCCCTTCGCATTTCAACAGGAATGGTAAATTATAAGTAAACTTATAAGTTATAGGCTCCGTGGTCTAATGTGTTTCACGCTTGCTTCTCACACAGGAGATGCAGGTTTGAATCCTGACCATGTACCAGTGTGATTATTTTTTTTTAAGTACAGTATCGAACGTTCAGTGTTTCGGATGACGAGTTAAGCTGTAGGTCCCGGCTACTATCGCTACGTGGTAGTGGTCTGAAAACCCCTCCACCAACCCGCACTGAGCCAGCGTGGTGGAGTATGGCTTGATCTTACTCGTATCCGGGTAAAGGCCTGTGGCCCTCGGTGGGGACATTAATAGGTTAAATTTAATATTTTATTATTTATTTATAAGTTGACTTTCTTTTTTCTTTCGAATCGTTTACTGTTTTACTATTTATGCGAAAATTACCCCTATCCGGTCAGCAATGGCGGAAGCGGCTGAATCGGAAGAAAGCCCCAAAGGTTGAGGACTTCAAATCCCTTCCTTTGAATACATGTTTTTGCTAGTGAAGGGAGAAAGTAACTAAATATTTATATTATAAACTTGGGATGGCCTTGCTCAAAGTAAATTTCCATTCGATTTTTGAAACACCGGTTACTCTTAGACCTTGTATTCATTGGTTACCTTCTAGAGGCCTCATAACAACATTGCTTATAGTAAAGCACGGATTTATTTATCTCACGGAGTGGCTGAAACACACCTTTTATTCATAATTGAGTGATTGATTGAAATTTAATATTAATCAAGAACCCACACCAGAGACAACCAATTTGAACTCTTGAACTGGATTTCAATATACATAGTAACTAGCCATTACAACATAAAGCCCTACCTACCCTACCCTTAACTTTACTTAAAGCAGCAGTCCAGCAATCGGGTCGATTGCCAAACAACTGCCAATAAATAGTGTTGATTTCAGGTGAAAACGGAGTGAAAAGTTCGCGACAAGACTGCTAAGCACTACTTAATTAAATAAAGTGAAATTTACACAAGATCGTCGTTGCCCCGGTCACTGCCCTTTGGGGCAATCCACATTATCGGATTTAGTGATTTAGTATTAACCAAAACTTTCCTCTCATTAGCAACTATCTAGTGAACAGAGAGGATTAGGTATTTTAAAGGAATTTGGTAAAATCCGCGAGGATTTATGCCTTATCTATGTCTGAAGATTTAGTTTTTAAACTGTTTGTTATCTATATTATAATTATCTCTTTAATCCAGCGTCATAGTGTCACGATCTCAGGACCTGAATAGAAAGTTACAAGGGACTCGCGGTATTCCCAAAAACGAGTTTCAAGAGCCGCAAGGCATAGCCCTATGCCAAAGATCAGCAAATATGTACGCGGATTATGATATGTTAAAAGGAAGAACAAGGAATGTCAATGGGCCAAATAAATCAAGAAAAGTATAATGCTTTACTTAGTATTTGAGGGAAAATGATCAATGAGCGAACGTCAAAAATTAAGAGCATTTCTTTCCAATGATAGGAATACAATTCTGTATTAATACGTCTCAATAAGTTACCTGCTTATCGACTGAAATAACTCCGTTGCTGATTCACTAGACTCTTCGCTTTGCACGGGTTGGCTGATCGAAAAGTTCATGTTTAAACGATCACCAAAAAGGCACCTATTTTACTACCAATTAATTTGAAACGACCGCCAGAATCTGTAAACGACCACCAAATTGTGTTTGTATAAATGATCACCAAACTTCTTTTTATGTTTTGTGTACTTAAGTTTACGTTTTAAGTATTTTTTTTTGTTCTTACATGTTCAACCTAACACGAAGGATAAAGGGGGCTTAGCTTCGCTTCCCCCCTTTACTCTTCACCTAAGCTACCGCAGTATTTTGCCCTGAAATTTTCTGCAACTTTTGGTGATCATTTCCCATTTCGGGTAGGAAAATGTATTTTAGTGATCATTATATTTGTTGCCAAACTATAAATACAGCGAACGGACGCCCAAATATGTATCTACTTTATACTAACAAATATATATCCATACATAAATAAGTAAGAGCTACAACAACAGAATGTGTAATAGTTTATTCATAACAATACATAGTAATGGAATAAATAAAAAGCTCTTACGATTTTCAGTTATCACTATTTGTGTGTTTTTATTAAATAATTTTTCGATATTTGCAAGTAGAGAGGCGCTTAGGGATAAAATGTTTACCTACATAAAACATCCCAAAGGTATTTTATGTCATAACCTTCAGGGGGTATTACTTATTCAGATAAGACAGTATTTTGGCAACGAGGGATACTTAACACCACACAGAGGCAACACAATTTACGTACATAGGACGCTAGTTTACTAAACATGTAACTTACACGGCGTATTATAATTACCTACGACAATCGTCGATTGTACACCTGACTCCTACATTCATCCGGTTAACAACAATGAGTATCATCAACAAAATTAAAGCAAACCATTCCAGTCTTTATTGCCTCTAGAAAGGATGCCCAAAGGCTTGGGTTTCGCCGATAGTATCGATCATTCAATCGAATAAAAACCACGCGTGATATGACGAAATCGTTCAGTTAAATGTATGTACTTCAAATCAATCGAATATTAATTCAAAAATAAATTAATATAATTGCATTGATCAAACGGTGACAATGGTTTTAGGTCTGGTTTAAATTTTTATATTAAAAGTAATTATTTACACCAGGCCAACCTCAAAAGTCCAACTTCAGTAATTTTCAAGTCTATAATGTTATTTAAGTGGCAAACACTGGAAACACACCATTGTACTACCGAACCCATTGCCAATAAAGCCATCTCTATTTTGGAGGTTTAAAAAACAATATTTCTATTACACAATATCTCCCGTTAGATAGGAATCGCTCTAGGCAGAGGCCAACAGTTTATCTTCTAGAATATTCGGGGATCACAACATATGCGTCGAAGGAGGATGGAGGTTGGCTTTCCAACCAGCCTCTTTGTCACACGTGCAATGACACCATCGATAGCATCACACTTGAGGCTAGACTTTCCGTTGAGTAAGTCGTTAGAATTTAAAACAATTATTTTAAGGCGTACTGAGTGGGCTTGGGTAATATTTATTCCACATAAGCCGAGTCGAAGGTCGGACGTGCAACATAATGCCGATCCCACAAAGATTCATTTTAACAGAAGCCTATTTAAGATGGAACAATGTAGAGACTGTCGAAGGCCCGTCAAATGCAGCCTTGGTTTTATTTTACGATACGTTTTCGTAACATGTACATGCTAAGAGAATTAAACGAAAGTCACTGTATGTTACCAAAACTTGTATTCTGTGGCAGAAGAGTAGAAACTTTATAGATTGGTATTTCGAAGTACCTATTGCCTTATTATTTTTTACATTCCGAATTCTCCCTGTCCACCTATAAGAAAACCGCTTTTAATAGGTATTAAGAAATGTATATGTCCTGAAACTTAAATAATTTTACTCCATAACTATTTTCACTTATTCTAATAAATGGCAATGCTATTAAAATTATAACTTGGGGAGTAATGTGAAGAGTCGCGTGGTGTTCTGAATGTCAGACATGAATGCAGCTTAAAAAAATACGCTTCAATGAATTTGGAAAATAGTCTTACAAAAATATGATTCGCCTTAGTCAATAATGTCTGGCAAATGTTGACTTTATCCATTCTCCTACTGAGAATTTTATTTTTAGGCACGAAATCCTTTTTGCTTAAACCTATATTTTTGTCAGCCGATCACCTGGCAACATTGGATTTGTTCACTGTTCACTGTAAGTTTTTCTGATTGAAACTATAAAACAATTTCCTTTTCAGAAGAGCCCCATTTCTAGCAAATTCTATTTTCCTGGGAAGCAACTGACATAGCTAGGGGCCAAGCTCACCAATCTAGGTTGTCTAGACTAGAAATAGGTCAATGGAAACACTAAATGCAGTAGCAACAAGGTAATACCTAGATCTAGGATCTAGGTAGCGGGATCTAATAGCCTCGAAAACATTATTTATTTACTTAGTTCCGAAGTTGTATGACTCACAGGAACCGAAAATGAATCCGTTCTGTGTGCAACTATTATTATTGTTTCCACTGTTTAGAGTTGTTGACAATTTATAAGTAGTTTAATACTAATAGTTTTCTTCGAACACATATTAAGTCGTGAATTTCCCACGATGGTCATGCAGTTAGAAAAACCAGGCGGGTGATTGTTTCTCGAAAAGATATGTATTTATACCAGTTAATTAAACACCGGCACGTGACCACTCCGAAAAGTATTTTTGTACAATCCACAGGTACAATAATACAGTCTAATTTACGAAATGATCCAATAGAATGAAATCTCGTCGTTTAATTGAATATCAACATGGCATGAAATGCTAAATAATCACAAAAAAGCGTGACTATCCACTACTATAACGGCCATAATGAATGAAAACTACCCCAAGTTTGGATAGCAACGAACCTTAGCACCCCGATTCGGACGATGTGGACGACCCGAATGGCCGAGTCGGCAGTGACCCTGCCTACGAAGCCAAGGGTCCCGGGTTCGAGTCCCGGTGGGGGCAAATATTGGTTTGATGAGAACGGATGTTTGTACCCTAGTCATGGTTGTTTATCTATCTAAGTATAATATTTATCTATATAAGTATGTGTATCGTTGTTTAGTACCCAAGGTACAGGGAATCCTAGTTCGGGGCTAGATCAATGTGTGTAAATGGTGTCCAAGATATTATTATTATTATTCGAAATGAAAACCTGCAATCACAGGAATATTAGTCTAAATCTCATAAAGATTGTAGAGACAAAGCATTGAGTTTCCTTTGAGGCTTTCCTCGAATTAATATGGCTTTATGAAAGGTGTCCTTGAGCGCTACAATGTAATCTCTGAATGGCCACTTAGTTTCAGGGGAGTGCTCCCAGAGATTGATTATGTTCACTTCGGACCAACTAGCAAAGGTTCGTTCCGAGCCAATCGATTTTTATTAGACTTGCTTTTGCTTGCCTTTATTTGTTCTTAACAAGGCAAGAGGATATATATTGCCAACAAATTTTCAACCTTATGGCTTGGTAAATTCGAGAATAAAAAAAAAGGTTCTGCTTGCTCAGGGCTGATTGATTAAGGATAGTGTATTGACACTATCCTTAATCTGACTGCACTGACTGACTGATTGACTAACTGATGGCAGTTTCATTAAAACTTAACCATTTTTGAACATACCATCTTCTTTATAATAAGGTTCTTTAGAAATTAAAGTTCCTAATAGATTTCCTTGAAGGAGTCTCTGTTTAGAGATAAGCTCACTTTTGCACGGTTATTTTCCATTTTTATTTTGTATCAGCAGACAAGTCGTTTTTTTGCAATAAAGAACCTATAACGATATGGTTATCTATAACGGAACCGTAGCGATCGGGTACGTACGTACCGCAGGGACTACATCATGAATTAGCCAACCATTGTTGAATTAGAACTTTCATTAAATGAAGAATAGGGGAAAACTCTGCGGTAGCTTAAAAGAAAGCTCTTCGTGTTAGTTCGACATGTATAACACAAAAAACACCACGTAGTACTGAACATTTAATGAAATAATAGACTATATCATGAAATGGTTGGCGATTTTATGAA
Organism: Argyresthia goedartella; assembly: GCA_949825045.1. Classification (NCBI taxonomy): domain Eukaryota; kingdom Metazoa; phylum Arthropoda; class Insecta; order Lepidoptera; family Argyresthiidae; genus Argyresthia; species Argyresthia goedartella. The sequence goes on from OX463828.1 coordinate 22,699,843, forward strand.
ATGATCAATCCATGGTTGGATATTTAATGAAATCATCAAACACTACGATATAGCTACGACATTAATAAAGTTGTTTGAACTTGCCAAAGTGATTTCTCTGACATTTCACTTGCGCGTGAGCAACTAGGTCATGTTATTGCGATACATCCACATGCAAGGTTTAGAAATTAAATAAGAAAGGGCATAAGCAACCTTCTTATCAAATAGAAAACAAATAACATGAAATAAACCGTGTTCTAATAATATATGGAGCTGCAGCTAAGAATGCACACTTTCCAGTTTTGATAAGAATATTTTAAGTTCTCACATCATAAATAACCGAGTGTCAGTGCTGCTCACGGGACACTTTCTGAGCTGGGTTTTTTCAAAATGCTAAACATGGTGTTGAAGACAATATTTTTTTTCCTTTGGCGAATGTGGTAAATATGAATAAGTAATATATAGTTAGTGTGCCTTACGGCAAAAAATAACCTGAACAGTGGTTGAACTTGTTTAAAACAAAAATGTATGGAATATGACGTTTGTTTTGAGGTTAAACGCTGTTTAATATTTTTTGTGGTAACACGGTCAAAGTTCTTAAATATTTATTATTACTAAAAATGATCTCGTGTCATTTTAGGTTACCATATTACCAAGCATTTTTGTCCTATAAAAAGAGGATTGGTTTGGACTTTGAAAGAAAACTCAGGCTTTTCAGGCTGGTGCCTGGAGCCCTGTCAATTACCGAGTGAGTGACACCGACAGCCTGTGACGACAGCAGTGAGCGTGCGTCATATTTTGAGCGGTTGGTTGGTTGTTCATCCGGGCCAAAGGTAAGTCCAAGATCACACAAAACCATTGAAGAGCGCTTTGGCAAAAAATAAAATATTTTCCACGAAATTCGTCGGTCTCAAAAAAATATATGTTATTCACAATGAGATAATCTAGTTTAAATACTATGTCCGTTACAAGATTGGATTAATTTGCCTTGATCTTAAAAAAAAACTGATTAAAAAAGAAATATTAAAATAATTTTGATATAAAATTAATTACTGATTTTTCTCATAAATTTTTACCTAAAATTTCCTCTTTTAGAGCTCCTTCCTTATCAATCCTTAAATTTTATCAATTAGCTTATTTCCATTGTTCAGTGAATTCGATAAAACATCTGATTTTTAACGTCGCCGGGCGGTCCGACGGTATTCCGCGCCGCCCGCTACCCCGCCAGTCCCGCTACCCCGCCAGAAGACGACGGGCGAATGCGGCGCCCCTCACCTCAACAGCCAGAACTGGGCCTTAACATCAACAAGTAGTTGGTTGCGTGTGCATTCTCGTTAAAGACCAGTGTATTAAGATCGTTGGCAATGGAAATGTTATCATCAGTAACTGTACGGTTGCTCGGGTCAAATAACTCTGGTTTTGCCTCTCGAATATATTTGGCCACACTTTACATGATAAAGAATCGGAAATGCTTTTAGTCCGTGCCAAATGCATTCTGTTAAAGAGTATTTTTTTATTTCAATAAAGGTATTTCAAAATTAAAATTTATCATACCAAAGGAATCTTAATCTTTCCCCGTAAAACACATACAGGGTGTAATTCGTTTTCGATATATCCCGTTAGTTCTAAGTTACCGACTTGACACAGTCAGTCTTGGTCGCTAGGTAGCTTTATCCTGCAAGCAAAGGGGCAAGCCTTGCAACTCGCAAGCCCAAGGCAGGGAGTCAAGAGAAGAAAGTTCCAGAATACAGTAGACGGTTAAACACGATGTGAATGTCAAAGTTGATTGATCGAACTCCTTTAAATGTGCTCCAAGATACCACACTCACGCGCATCTAATAATAGAAATGCTCTATGGAAAGTGTACAGCGCAGATACGGTCATTTTGCCGATACCGGATCTAAAAGCCAAGTTTGTTTTGTTGTCGATTGGTTGACGTTTTCTTTGTAATTTCTGCTAAGCCAGCAACAACGTTATGCAAGTATAGTGTAGCTGATGTGTAGCGATTGTAGTTGTGGTCATTTGAAAGTTAGAGGCTTCACTCATTTGTCAAAGCTCGCGATCTGTCTAACTACCGGAACTAAGCTCTCTATGTAGCTATTTAGAATTTTTGACCGATCATAGTATTAAGAACTAAGGGCGACTCGTACCAGACTTTTCACAGCCGAAAAATACAGTTTCACATATAACTTGGTGCAACACGGTCAAATGAAGTATTCAAACACGGCAAGGATTTTGCCTGTCGGCCAGGTTCCCACTTAACATAGACGTGTTGTATTTAAATTGTGTTTAACCTGTATTAAGCGGCTGTCACAATTATAATAACCTTGGACACTATTTACACAGATTGATCTAGCCCCAAACTAGGATTCCCTGTATCTTGGGTACAAGACAATGATACACATACTTATATAGATAAATATTATACTTAGATAGATAAACAGCCATGACTAGGGTACAAACATACGGATTACAATAGATTACTAGATTAGAGAACATTAGAACGGTCTAATCATACAAATATTTGCACCCACCGGGACTTGAACCCGGGACCTTTGGCTTCGTAGGCAAGTCACTGCCGACTCGGCCATTGGGTCGTCAATTCTGGTGCAAGTCGGCCTAAGTTTACAAAGTATCTACTAGTAGTTATTAAGAATAATATAAACAAAGCTGACTAAAATACTCTAAGTATGAAAAAGAAATCTAAGTAATTATGTCGCCGTAGTAATTTTGACAACTGTCTCTTGAAACATCTGTTGGTTAACTTCCTTTTAAATACCTACTTCTACTAAGTTCTAAGTTGCAATAAGATGAAGTGGCCCAAACCACAGATACTATAATACTATACAGTATTATAGTATCCAAACTAACCGAATGTAGGAGGCAATCTGCGAGCTAGGACAAGTTCAGATCATTGGAGCGGCGCCGGCGTCGTTTCGCTTAGGCCCTTTGCTTCCCAGCATAGCTGGTCAAAAGTAAGTAAAATAGATAAGTCGATTAAATAAAATAAAAAAGTACTGATTGCTTAAGGGCTGCTTAGCAAAAGACTCAAACGGGTCACAGTACGTGGCGTATAAGCTGGACCAAAATGTCGGCGTCTGCGCAGGGTAAAATGTATCTAAAACAGTAATTTCTACCTGCGCAGACGCCGCCATTTTGGTTATACGCCGCGCATTATACAAAGACTTGATTTGTTGTAATGATAAGTTAAAGAGCGGGCTAAGCCTATGCTCCTCGGTAGGTATTTTAAAGGGCTACATGTATTGTTTAAGTATTCTAATGACAAGTTAGTGATCTTGATTATTTCACGCAAAAGAAGAATGACAAGTTACACCTACGCTAACACTTTATTTAGGATTTACCTTGCTGAGTATTACCTCTATTTATAGTCGCCGGATTAGATAAGCATAAAGTTATACAAAACCAATCCCGTACAAAATCCACAATGAATTCCGGTAGACACCATTTTTGGTGACGACTAAATCGATCGACTACGGTCTGAATTTATTTTAAATCGATTGTATCTGCCTCACCCACGAAGTGACCGCATGCGCTCAACTATTTTGGTAGAGCTCTTGCATTCCACCAACGCGCCTGAAGCTTGCTTATGTTTAGAACTTTGTACATTCTCGTGCGAGACGACCCTAGGCTAATACTATAAAGTATTTGATTTGAGCAGTTTAAAAAGTTGTCGAAAAAGTTATATTACAATTTTACAAGATCACTTAAATGATGGGACTGTATGGGGTTAATCTAGCTCAACACAGACCTTGTTGTTAATAATTTTGTATTATTTATTATTCCTTATTTTTTATATATTTTTTATATTTGTACAACCAATTTTAAAAAGAGATCTAAAATCAATCTGTGGGATTTTCTACGCCCTTCTTCTCCCACAGTGGTCCAATGTAGAGAAGAGGCAAAAAATGACGTTTACTAAGTATATGCAAATATCTACAGTAATAAAGAACTTTGACTTTATTCTGTGCCTAGGCTACATACTCTCGTAGTCTAAAAAACGCAATGAACCTATTCACCAGCCTCAGAGTGATATCAGCCATTACAAGCAAGGTATGATAGCGTGAGTTTACATTACACTCTACCATTACACTCTTACTCTAAACACTTTACACTTTAACATTTGGCTCTAGCTCCTGACACACAGTCACCCTAGTTTGGGAGTTAGGTCCATTACTACAATAAGTAAGTAAGAAAAAGAAACAATAGACAGATTTAATTTCATTTAATTTCTAACTCACACCGTCACTTCTAGTACATGTATTTATTCTCAACAGCGAAGGCCCACGCGCACTCGTGGTATGGCACAAAATCTATTTCAGAATGACGGTAACTTTTCATAGCTAACATGAACACTATGTATAATAGAACCAACCATATTTCAGGATCTGCTTCATAACTGGCTTAGTTAGTCATCTATGGCATCACGATGACGTCACAATGGGTAATAAGTGGAGATAATAGGATATTTTTGCATTCCTACCTGCGTATTTTGTAATCCCCCACGAAAAAGAGAGGTGTTATAGTTATAAGTCTTAACGAGTGGAGGCATTTTATTGCGTTTTTAAGTGATAGTAGTCACTGCGATGGTTTTTAGATATATTTTATTAAAATCTGTTCATGAGTGAACCAAATTTTAACCGTAAGTTTTGAAAATGTGTAGAGTGTGTTTAATTTTTTTAACTTATATTTGATTACCTACCATCCTCATTTTGCCTGAGGTGGTGTGATCATAATGTGACTATGGATACCTACACTTTTGGGAATATAGAAAAACAGCTGGTTATCTCCAGACTTTACAGAAAAACGATCTACACGGAAAAGAGTATTGAATTGCCAGCTACATAGACGTGGGTGTTTTGTGATAGGAAAAAGTGTTACGGTGTGTAAGTGACATGTGTGTTTTTTTTATTAACAAGAAATATTATATTGAAAGGTTCAGCATCATTCCTTCGTGTTTTTCGAAAATCTTCGAAGTACACTGACGAGCAATGAAAAAGTTCCACCCACAAAATGCCGACAAACACCTTAATATCTCCTAAGACATAGATCCTAGCTTCATAAATTAAAAAGTATGAAATTTTATTGGTAATATTCTGATGCGCTGTTAAATGTACTTCAATATTGGAGACGGCGTCATTAAGCTTAGCCTTTCTGGTTTAGGAGTAATTTGGAGCTATGTCACTGGAACTTTTTCATTGCTCGTCAGTGTAGTATCAATGTCCCGTTAGAATGGTTTCACGTGCCATTAGAACTTAAATCTATTTCTTAACATAAAACCAAATGTGTCGTCAAAGTCATTAAGATAATAGGAACAGGAGAAATGTGGGTAAAAGCCAATTAGAACGACATAGTTTAACCTATCAGTTATGTTACTCAATACATGTAAAAGCGCTTTTAGAACTTTTAACACAGAACGTATTTCGAATTGGAAATATTAAACTGCACCTCAAAAATACTGATTTGCACACCCAATATCGGGGTAAAATGCTGCGGTAGCTTAGGTGAAGGGTAAAGAGGGTGAGCGAAGCGAAGCCCCCTTTATCCTTCTTGTTAGGATAAACTTGTAAGAACAACAAAAAATACTTAAAAATAAACTTAAGTACACATAAATTATTTAAATCATAAAAGTATTTTTGCTGATCCTTTTTAGCAGTGTAAATCAGTATTTTTGATGTCCGATTAAATAGTAATCCTTTTCGAATGTCATTTTTATTCTAAAATCCGCTGAAAACACACAAACAGTTTTTTTATAAATATTCTCCGCCCTTATCTGATGTTTTTTATCACTTAAAGTTCTTATTCACCGCGTCACGCCGTTTTCTTAGCTCTTTTTATCACGATTTATCTGCAATCGTCACATTCCAAATCCAGTAAAATCTCTTTCGTATAAATTACAAAGACGCAAATAAATAAACGCCAGACAATCGGGTTTACTAGTCGACAAGTGGTTATATTTATAGACTGACTTCACAATTTTTACGTTATTGTTCAAAACTAGCGACAAAATCAATATTATCACAGATTATGAATTCATTGTGCTAGCAGCGTGGTGTTCCATTTCATGTCCTATATAAATTAATTAATTTTGTAAATTGATATTAATACTGAAGGTGTACTTATTTTATTTAAACTATGGCAATCAGCGGCCCGAAGTAAACATTTATTATTATTATTATTAAAATACATGTTTTGGGATGAGCACCGTCGTCCCTTCACTTATGGAGACTGCCTTGATGGCCGCCAATCTCTGATAGGAGATGGTACCCGAAGAACAAGAAAACGATACAAACGGCTTGATTGCGAGAATTAAACAGTTGTGCAAATATTATTCGCTATTATTGTAGAGTATAAATATAAATTCATAAATAAACATAGCCTGCCTATAGTTGCCATGGAAACTATGTTATGCTGTGAAGTTATTATCCCCCTAAGGCCCTAATAGACCTGCTTAAAAAGTATATACAGTCGGGTAGGCCACCAGCCCGACACCTCTCCGTCAATCCAGCGTCCCCTGAGCAAGCGGGTCCTGAGAGAATCCTGGTAATTATGCCTTTGCCCCTCGGTGGGGATATTAAAGGGCTACATTTATTTGTTTATTCAACTCATACGCGTAATAAACAACAAAATAAATAGCAACGACCTATACTACTAACTTACAGACACACAAATATGTACACTGACTGTACTTACATGTACTGACACGGTAATTTTAAAGTTTAATTAAGATTTAAGACACTTCTATTTAATGGATTATTTTTTCTATGCAATTTAAAAAGCTACAAAGCCAGACGGACTAACATTTTCCCAAAACACCCCCAAGGATATTTTAGGTCGTCGGGTCTTCGACAATGTCATGAACGTTGGAAAAATATAATAATAAAGTAATATTTAAACAATATTGCTTTACTGAACAAGATGTATTCCTCTCGATTGTGTAATAATACGTGAATCTGTATTTTTAATGTTGCCATTTATTTTGTATTGTGTATTGCGAAATCTTTGTTAGTCAATTTCTCGAGTTATTTATTTTATTGTCTTATTTGTGTTGTCTGGCGAATGTCTGAAAAGGTTTTGTACAGTGAGGCCCACTACAAATGTGTATTAATTTCTCAAAGTTATTCAAAGAATAGCGATGACTTGCGTTTGAAGTAGTGGGCCTAAGTAACGAAATTGGCTAGGCCGGCTTTAGTTATTATTGAACAATAAAAATACTTGGTAATTAGATAACAAGGAATCCTGATCCGTAATTTACACATTGAAGCAGCTGATTGTAATACCTCTACAACTCAATAGACACCCACTGTGGAAACTCATAAATCACATTTTCCAATACTGGCTTACTCGAGAACCTCATGCAATGTAGTTCTTGACATAGATTTATAACCAACACCTATTGATAGAACGAGGCCTGCCTAGTGTCTCTGTCAAGGTGTCTTAAAATTGATGTTTCTTATCTATGTTATGTTATGGCTATGGTAAATTGGTAACCATTAAACCAATTGACCTAATTCCTGATTGATAACACTTCAGCCACTTCGGTAATACTGTAGTTGGTAAGTATTTTGTTTTTATTCGACCCGAATGGCCGAATCGGCAGTGACCCTGCCTACGAAGCCAAAGGTCCCGGGTTCGAGTCCCGGTGGGGGCAAATATTTGTTTGATGAGAACGGATGTTTGTACCCTAGTCATAGTTGTTTATCTTTCTAAGTATAATATTTATCTGTTATAAGTATATAAGTACGTGTATCGTTGTCTAGTACCCAAGATACAGGGAATCCTAGTTTGGGGCTAGATCAATGTGTGTATTGTAAATAAATTGCAAGGTATTATTATTATTATTATTATTCAGGAACTTAAATACTTGATGAAGTAATACTTTGGACACTATTTCCACACATTGCAGGAAATAACTCGGAAACAATTATATTATAAAAATTGTAACGCCATAAAAGCTATCACATTACTAGTATATGAACTACCTACCTATATAACGGTTTTTGAGATACATCCTACTGACGGACAGACAGACGGACAGACGGATGGGGCCTAAAAATAGCAGGAACCTATTACTATAAAGGTCATCGCTGACTTGTACAATCCGGCAAAAAAAATTCATTCAAATATGGGTTTTAGTTTGAGCTCTTTAGGTATACTTTATATTGCTGACACAACTCCAAACATACCACTCGACAGTTTATCTGTGGAGCAGAACCGCAAATCCATATTTAAATGAATATTTTTTGACGAGTGGGAGCGGGGTTGTATATGTCAGCGATGAACTTCCGCCTCCGCTGTCTGTCCACCCGTCTTGGAACCCTTCGGGTATCGAACCCTAAAAAGTGCTAAAACTGAAACGAAGATTCATTCCGCAAGGATTGTGCTTTGTGCTTTAGATCATTCTTATTTTCAAGTACATTAAAAACATTCTTATTTTGAAATGCTCTACTGTCAGTACTTTGACGATAAATAACCGCCCAAGAACGAACTTGCGAAATAACATTTACTTATGGAACGCTTTACTATGTTGATGATCTTATAAGCAGGGGTGCAACGATACGCCTTTTTGCCGATACGATACCGATACCGATACGCTTATAAAAATATCGGCGATACCGATACCGATACCGATTCACTTGTTGAATTAGAAAAAGAAGGTTAAATAGATAAAATACAAGTCAAGTTTTTTTATTATTACGTAATACAAAAAATGTAGACAGGTTGATACAGTTTTAGTAATTAAATTAACATTAATCAGATTTTTATTTATAAATAGAGCTCGGGGTTTCTCCGAGCATAGTTCCTGCCTCGTTTGCAACGAAATAGACGAGACAATACGCTTGTTTAAATTACATTTCTAAAGCGCAAAATTTGAAAAGTATCGTTGCATCGGCCATAAAAATATCGCCGAAGCCGATATATCGGCAAACCCGAAATATCGCCAATATATCGGTATCGGTATCGTATCGGTTGCATCCCTACTTATAAGTGACAGTTCTGAGCTAGAAGAAATATTGAAATACTGAAAGGTACTCTTTTAAGATTAATTAAAACATCCCGTCATGAGAAACTGCCAACTGATGTCTGTTTTTTTGCCAAATTATAATGAACACATCACGAAGTTCTGTACCTGTAGATTCTGATGAAACTTTGGGTGAGACGTATCCTATATGAATGGTCTTGTTAATGAACTTGGTGAATTCTAGAATATAAGAGCGATGAAAATTACATGTGACTTGGCAGTCTCAGCTGGAATTTCCTATTTGTCGTTCATACAATCATGTTAACAATTCTACTAGTAGTTAGTGATTGGCTCACAAAGAAAATGGTGGAAACATTTACATGTTTGAAGATAACAAGAATGAATATGTTTTTTTTTATTATGTACTAATTATTTCGGCAACAACGGATTTCATGACTATCTTTTTACATAATTCGGGTCGTTTAAATACGAGTTGATGTTATATTTATAGTTCGTTCGTTAAAATGCTTTAAAAATGTTTTTATTTCAACTGAAGTGGACATAAAATATGTGTTTTAGTCTATTTAAGAAGATTTTTGAATTTAGACGAATTCGTAATTAGATTGAATATCTAAATAAACTAAATACAATTCACTTAAGTTAAAGGAGGTGATAAGTAAATAATTTTAATCCTTTTCAATAGTTGATCTAAATGGCAAGATTTAAATTAAAAATGATACAGTCAACAAGATATCATTACATAAAAGACAATCGTTGACCAGAAGCAGATGCTTTCAATCATTAACATATCAACCAACAAGACTTCAATTTCGATTGAATCGCCGACCAGTGCACATGGAAAATCCCCCATGTCCGCATTATTTTCCATAGTCATGGCGAGTTACCCATAAAATCTGTAAGTCATGATGACTCTCGATATTAACAAGAAACAACAACATTTCAATGTTGTACGAACCTGCTAGTTAGGCTTCTGATATTACATAATAACTAATAGTCATGTACAAATGAGTGATATATTACTTGCTGAAAGTAATTTGTGATATCCCTGTACCATCTCGTTCATCTGTGGAAAAATTGCTCCTTATATACAAGTTAGGTAAAATTACACTAATTGATACTGGCGCTTTATAACAACAGCTCAAAATTTTTATGAAAGATTTGAGAAAAAGTGTATGCTTATTTGTGTAATACTAGCAGAGGAAAAGTTCCTTATTACTTAGTGGTTGTTTGAGCTCTTTCTTACTACTTAATGGCATAGCATCGATGAACAAAGAAATAAAGTGTTTTATAGCTGTTATTGATCTCAATAAAACAGCGGCGTCTTCCATTGTAAGATATATAGAATCTAACGAAGATACAATAAAAAGGAAATCTATAAATCACTCTCCAATTCGCTAATGTAAACCAGATACGTTTATATGGGGATTTTAAAGAAGTCCCAAGTCGATAAAACTAGGAAAATACTCTTTGGAATGCATTCCTCCACATTACACGTGTTTCGTGCAATTATGTACTTCTATATGTGAAGTAGAAGGAAGTAGTCTGTCCGTCTGTCTGTTTAAACACAAGAATATGCAAAACAAAGTCATAGAGGAATCAGCAATAACCACGTTTCTCAGTAAATAAGGTCAATATATAAAATACTCAAATTATGTTAATGTACATAACAAACATTGACATATTTTATGATATTCGATATAAGATCGATTCTTTTTACACTATTAATGTACATAATATAAACATTGACATATTTTATGATATTCGATATAAGATCGATTCTTTTTACACTATTTTCTTTTAACTCCTGATTTATTTAAATTATTTGTGTGCAATAAAGATATTATGATTTAAGAATTATATAATTAGCTTTGAGTAGCCAAAAACAGCCAAGTAAAATGAACGAAAATTGGACAGTAAAATCTCGTAAATAATGCGATGTAGAAAAACGGTAAACGTTTATTTAGAACCAATTCTGTAAGACCGTTTTATTTCATCCATAAAGATAACCATATCTGTTAGCTCATTTCCCGCTCACGGAATTTCTTTAATACGTGACAAACTGTCTCCGTCCAATTTTATTTCCACTCCAACTTAGACAATTTGTTGGAAATATCAGATAGAGTGCCACTGTCTTAAGCAAGCCTAATATGAATAGTATTATAGTATTATTTGAAAACATTGTCTTATGTCAACTGAGTCCTCTAAGTGCATTATTGTTTATTTAAATACCTACATATAATATCAGATGAGCCTTAACAGACTTTACTAGATAGATATTTAAAAATAAATGTAATGTAATAAACTAATAACTTAAATTCTTGAAAAACAATCAACAAGCAACAAGTCTACTTGCTAACCAATAGTTCAAAAATTTGATAATTTCCAGGGCATATAACCAAGCGTGAAATACAAATAAACAGTTGTACTGAAAATTCCATTACTTCGTGACCGTGATTAATTTCAACAAATAAACCACGAAAATTACTCATTGTAATATTATCGTACATTTCACAACTATGAGTCGTATTTATCTTCGCATGAATGGACAGCGCTGCGCAGCCCAAAGCCTAAACGGTCGATGACTTGTACTTATTTTTAAATGCTAACGCTGTTTAGAAGAGCAACATGTTTCAACCTTTTTCACCAGCCTCCTTACACAATTTCGAAAATATGTAAAACCAAAACCAGACAATAATATTTAAGAAAAGACACCGCTAATTCTACCAAAATCTAAACAAACTGTCTGAATATAAAGGTGTGTCTCAAGGCGAACAATAATCATCATTCGACGTCTTTTTGAGGTCAGGGAATGCGTGAATCATGCAAGTGGAGTATGAGCCGCTCAATGAAGGAATTCTACTACGATACAAGATAATTCAAATAAGCAGATAAGTAGGTATATCAACAGGTCAGGAACCTCACATATGCCGAGAGTAATAAGACCGAGCCCTAAAGCTCTATATATACTTATTGGAGTTAAGAACACGTGGTGTTTATCGTCTTTGAATCTAATTGAAATCAGTTAGTTTCAGGAACAAAGGAAAATGTATTGATTTAATATTTTGTAAATTGGTTTATATCTCGCTGTTGACAAACGGCTGAATTTAATTCAATGTGATTAATATAAATGCTATGGTAGAATATATTTGAATTTCTGAACTTTGGTAGTCGACTAGTGAGTTTCTATAATAAAATTTTCAATTAGGTAGTACAATCCAAACTTCGATTTCTGGGAAGGCTGTGGACTTTGGTAGAGTAACGTTAAATGAAAAATTGTGTTTTTACAAGATTACTACGAACGAGGATTAGGCCTTTGTATATTTAATTAATGTTGGTGCCGATACAACAGAAACAGGAATTTAATGAAAAGTTACGAAATCTATTGTTCGTATATTGTCCATTTAATCAATAATGAATTCGCATTCACCAGCGGATTAGTGACAACCGGTTATAGAGCAAACAAAATCAAATTAAGATCGACGAGGAAAGATTGAAATACATATATGGGGACTTTCGACAAACAAACAACATTTAAAGTCGGAAGTTAGTTCTTCGAGTATAGCCTGAATATAGCATCAATATAAGCAGTGTCGCTTGCAAATTGAGTTCAGAGTGAAGTAACGAAAGTTCATTTTCCATTCGCCATATAACACCCATCACCGTTACTATTGACAACCGTTTTTTATATAGCTTCTAGGAAACGAACGATGGGGCATGCATGGCATGACCTTCGCTCAGTTCTGATGAAATGAAACTTTAAATTGATTGGACGACACAGTAGTAAGTAATTAATGTTTTAATCTCGTTTCTAATTAGTTGTTACATCACCTAGCTATCATTATATCAAGGCCAGAAAGCTCGTTAGCTTAAATACAAACTTTTGCTCACTGTGACAATGACCTGGCTTGATGCAGATTGCACAATTCCAAAGCTTTATTATTAATTGTTGTTGCGTCCATAAATCAAATACCTGCTCTCTGAACAGCATAAAACGTTTGTACTCCATCACATAATGGAGAATAAAAGCACAGGTATACGACACTAATAGGCTAATAATAATCCGTGGGTTTTGGCTGCAAGCCCATCAGTAGGGATGCCGCTACAACAAAAATATTATGCTTTTACAAATATCTTTTGTAACCGTGAAGATAGTCGCTGTATTGCAAGGTCAGTTTTGTTTGGGAACCGATTCTTTCCACTTATGTTGAATGTTTCTTATTGTGTCCATCGCGACTGTTTTGACCATAGGAATGAAAACAATCACTAGAAGTGGCTCATAACATTGTTCTTTGTCCATTGTTCAACCCTGGGTGTGCTCTCTGGTATTCTGGTTTAACTGCAGTTTCTTCGAAGCGGCTTGTTTTATGCGTTTTGCTTGCGCTCGTGAGCTCTGAACATTGCACTGATCATTTCAAGTTTCAATTGATTGACTTCCAAAGCCGCAACTCAAGGGCAATACACTATGTGCTCTCATCCATATTTAATAACATCCTGTTTAAAATATTTTATGTGATCGTTAATTCTTTATCTGGTGCTTTATTGCCTCTTATTTTCTTTGCAAATTATTGTAGCTACCAATTTTTTATCTTTGTTTCCAAATAATCCTTTAATACAAATCTCTGAGACATCAAACTTTTCAGATTCTACGTAGAAAGTTATTTGCCAAGACTTACCTATTAGAGATAGTCCTGAGCCCAGGCCGCCGACTGAACACCAGCAAGGCCAAGGAGTTCGCTGCAGTGGACACCAGGAACAGAGCCAGTAACACACTCTCCTCAGCCAGCCGGTCTTTCGCATCCATCCCCTCCACAAAATCACTCAACGCTCGTCCAGAAGACATAAGATTAGGAGGTTCAACTCAAAAGTCATCACTGAATTATTGTATCACTATCACAAACACTCTCTTCTCCAAAGTTGGGTAAGCAGTTGTCCGCGTCAAGTTTTTGAGAACACGCTGCCTTTTGGCCGCGTCTTTCTCTCAGCGCTGTCGTTTGACAACTGACTGGCTGTGGCTGGCGCTGGTGGCTCGGTGCGGGTCGCTAGTCGCGCGCGGCTGCAACTGCCCCCCCCCCCCCCTCCCCGCCCCATCACAGTGTACTAGTTCGCCTGTTGCATGCATTCCTCCCGAGAGTGGAAGATTTTGGAGTTCGTTGCGTGCAAATTTCTCGAACGTAAAAGCTCTTGTTTGTCGCATCTCCATATTTGAATTATTAATGTGCTTTGGCAGTTATTTTTTTATTTTATTAATTGTTGCTACGGACAGTTAAAAAACTGCGTTTTGATAAATCGGACAAAGCTTAATGTCGCGCTTTTATTTATTGTGTTAATTTTTAGAGTTCCGTACCTCAAAAAATATAAAAGCAACCCTTGTAGGATCACTCGAGTGTCCGTCCGTCCGTCCGTCTTTCACATGCACTTTTCTCATGAACTATAAGAGATAGAGTCTTAAAATCTTCTGCAAAAATACATCTATTGATAACCGCAATATAATTCAAGTAAAATATAAAAAAATATTGTCTACAAAAAAGAGGAGGGGGTCAAATGACAAAACGAAAAAAAACAACTCCTTATTGACTCGTCGTCGTCATCGAAAAGGGCTCTTTATAAACTTTTATATTATATGGACGACTAAATCATACTATTTTTTTTTTTTTTACAATTTTAGTTTTGATAACTTCAGAAATTATTATCAATCAAAAAGAGCCAAACCAGCCAAGTGCGAGTCAGACTCGCGCACGAAAGATTCCGTGCCAATATCTATTAAAACGGCAAAAACATCACGTTTGTTGTATGGGGGGCCCCTTAAATATAAATTTAATTATATATTTTTAAATTTAATAACATAACTTAATATTCTGTGAATATCTCAAGCGTCTACCTGTTGCCGTTATCAATATAGAACAAAAACGAGCAAAAAAAAATCACGTTTGTTGTATGGGAGCCCCCTTAATTATTTGTTTAATTCTGTTTTTTAGTATTTGTTGTTATAGCGGCAACAGAAAAACATCATCTGTGAAAATTTTATCTGTCTAGCTATCACGGTTCATGAGATACAGCCTGGTGACAGACGGACGGACGGACGGACAGCGGAGGCTTAGTAAGGGTCC
The DNA here is from genome assembly GCA_949825045.1 of Argyresthia goedartella. NCBI lineage: Eukaryota > Metazoa > Arthropoda > Insecta > Lepidoptera > Argyresthiidae > Argyresthia > Argyresthia goedartella. The sequence continues at coordinate 22,714,930 of OX463828.1, forward strand.
CGTTTGGCATCCTTCGGGTGGTAAACCCTGAGAATGACCATTCCCCCACCTTTTATTTGGAATTATTGAATTAATCTCCGAAACTACAGTCCAAAATGATGAAAAAAAAAAAAAGATTATAGAACTTCAGCCAAAAATTACAGGAAAACCCACCCGGAATTGCCAAGGTTTTATATTTATCCGTAAACCAGAATCAAAATTATAAATGCACCTGGTTACGTACATGGAGTATCAAAGGAGCTGCACCAATAGCTTTGTAAACAACAATTTGTTATGTAAAATCCAAACTATTCACTCCACACCCTACTTACCATTGCAGGGTGGTCCGGAACCCTCCGTGGGCGAGTCCGGTTTTGTGAAGGCCCAAGATCACACAAAACCACTGCAGAATGCTTTGGCAAAAAATAGAAAATGATTTCCACTAAATTCATCGATCTCAAAAAAATAATATTAATATTAGAACTCCTTATCAATCCTTGAATTTTATCAATTAACTTTTTTCCGTTTTTCTGTAAATTCAAATAAACACATATTTTTTAACGGCATGTATTTAAACGCTAAACAAATAATCCCCGATTTTTTGACCAAAATATCTCAAAACTGCAACAAAAATACTGACTGCATGCACCACAGAAATTACCAATACAAATAATCCCCAATTTTTTGACCAAAATATCTCAAAACTGCAACAAAAATACTGACTGCACCTCAGAAATTACCCACAAAACAAAATAAATTTTGCAAACTGTTTAACTAATTATGTGAAACCGTTATACTAAGTGATTATCTGATATCTGAATGTAAACCTAACAATTATTTTATTAACTACAAAATCAAGCACCAATTATTTTTTTGGGCTCATAAGTTTTAATAATGAAAACACCATTAGCCTATCATTATTATCTAATCAATTAATAAAAAATCACCTAAATGCAAACATAATAACAACAAAGAACGATAAATCAGATTTTGAAACATATTTTTGTGCCATTGCAATATAAACAACAAAATTAAGTCGGGTATTATTTAACCGCACATAAAATATGTCCTATTTGCAAAGCAAAAATGTTCAACAAAAACATTTATGTTTCATGATCTTACACGTTCAAATATTTTATGTTTATTTTGCTCTTACAGGTTCAACCTAACACGAAGGATAAAGGGGGCTTCGCTTCGCTCACCCCCTCGCCGCATCACTTCGCCCTGATATTTGCTGTGCAGATTAATATTTTTGATGTGCGATTTAATATTTCCCAATTGAATCTAATTAAAGCCTCAAACTTTTAATTGCATGTTAAGACAGGTCTTGCTTTAGCAGGGCATCCGCGCGTTTTCACTTTTTGCCAATAGGGACGTTTTATATATAATTTTCATTAAAACAGATCAAAAAAGAATTTAGCTATACTAGTAAGCTATATACGTACAAGAATAATAATATTGCTAAATATAATTTGGTAAAGTAAACATTAATTAGTGTGGTGCAGCGAAAGACACGAATTTTATAAATTCCATTATATGGATAGATAATTTTGAGTGCAAGTCAGTATTTTAGTTTGGCTAAGAATATTTTTGTACTGAAAACGTAATTTGTTTTCGAAAAGCCAGATATTTGTTGTGAACTGTGTTAGAAACATTATCTAGTTTTGAAAGGATTTATGATTTTGTTGGTGGTGCTTGTTTTCTTATTCAAATGGGTTATTTGTAGAATAGTCAGTTTTTTGATTTAAGGAAGGAATGAAGATAATTCGATTGCATAATTTTATTTATCTACACACGTATCATAAATCCTCTTTACTGCGTTCAAAAACCGCACTTTACGATCAGCATTATGTTAAACTACTTGGTAAAAACTCGTTTCGTATCTGGAAAACTACACATAAAGGTCATTATGTGTAGTTTTTCTACATATAATGACATTCAAATTTCGAACGCCGACGCCCACCCGCGTGCCGTCCCTAGTTTGTCTGTGAAGTTGGTACTGACATTCAAATTTCGAACGCCGACGAACGTCTGCGTGAAGTTGGTACTAAAGAACAAGCTAAACAATTGCAGAACCACAATGCCGGTCAAACATGCGGTTCCTGAACACATCAAAGAGAGCTTATGATATGTGTGTAGATAAACTAGTGTATGTAACTGTACATAATTAGGCATTATTATGAAACTCGCCTTCGGCTCGTTTCATAAACCCACTCTCGAGTTTTAATGCCCTCCATTATGCAGCAGTCACATAAACTACTATTTGAGCTACAGTTATACCCCTATTTTTAAAGTCGTCGCGTCGTCGGGCGGCCCGATGCTATTCCGCACCGGCCTTCCTCACCTCAACAGCCAGCACTAGGCCTTAATATCATTACTGGTTTAATCTATCGTTCAACTTATGTTTGTACTTCGCGATCTAGGCTAGTTTTAAGGCTAGAGGTCACTAAAATATATTTGACATGTCGTTACTTAATCAACTGTTTGCAACGATCACTAATTAGATGAAATTGGTTAATTAAACATTTTAGGTGAACTTTAGCCTGCTTATCTCTCAACGGTAATCCCTCCCAAACATAGTGAGGAATATGTTTAGCAAAATATATGGAATAAGAAGCCGGGAGTAAGACAAATATGTGGTAAGTAGCTTGCTCGTCCCCCGATACGATTACAAAGACAATTTAGGCAACAGAAACAATGCAGGCACCTGTATGCCCCTGAGTCCCTTAGAGTAGCTTATATTCTCGGCTAGATTGATTGAAATCTGATAACGACCTGTAGCCTTTATATGTACCTCTGATAATAGGAATTTCAATCGCAATGGAAAAACTACCAATCAGAACAGGATTATTTTGATTATTTTAAACGAGCCGTGTTTTATAGCGATGATAATTTTTCGATTTGTCAATGTGAATTTTTCTGCGACTATAATTGTTAGACTTTAGAGATACATAATAAGACGATTTTATAACTGGCAACTATCCCTATTTTTTTCAAATTGATGTTATGATGGATACTTGCCAACTTCAAATTGATGTAATGAAGGATAGATACTTGGCAATTTCAAATTGATGTTATGAAGGCCTGCCAATTTCAAATTGATATTATGAAGGATGCTTGCCAACTTCAAATTGAAGTAATGAAGGATGCTCGCCAACTTCAAATTGATGTTATGAAGGAAGCTTGCCAACTTCAAATTAATGTTATGAAGGATGCTTGCCAGCTTCAAATTGATGTTATGAAGGATGCTTGCCAACTTCAAATTGAAGTGATGAAGGATGCTCGCCAACTTCAAATTGATGTTATGAAGGATACCTGCCAACTTCAAATTTATGTTACGAAGGAAGCTTGCCCACTTCAAATTAATGTTATGAAGGATGCTTGCCAGCTTCAAATTGATGTTATGAAGGATGCTTGCCAACTTCAAATTAATGCTATGAAGGATGCATGCCAACTTAAATAGATGTTATGAAGGATACATGCCAACTACAAATTTAGGTTTAACCAATCTGTAGCTCGATTCTCAATTTTGACATATCTTGATTCAATATTTAAATATACTTTATGAATATAGCCTATTGATGTCCACAGGCCAAGGGGCACAGGCCTTTACGCGGATATGAGTAAGATTAAGCCATATTCCTCCACGCTGGCTCAGGGCGAGTCGATGGAGGGGTTTTACCACGTAGCGATAGTAGCCGGGCCAGCTTAACGTGTTATCCGATACACTGCACTCGACGTGGCGCTCTACGAATGTCATGCTACTCGAGGGAGTAAGGGACTGGGTGGGTCAAAAATCTCCCTCGCATTACGCTCCCAGCGTCAGATTTATTTACACTTATCTGCATTCCACCCACCATATCTTATTCTGAAGCGCTCGAGTAAATATCACTTGTATGGACTATTTTTTTTTCCCTACCGGCGCGGCTCTAGATTGAAAGCTTTGATTTGGTAGAGTTTCTAAACAGTGTTTAAGGCATCTGCCATATCTTAATCAGCGCTTGGCCTCTCGTACTACTACGTCCAGCAGTGACTAACATCCGAAAGAAAGTTTCCTTTCCTAACTTGTTGAGGCTGCTCCTAGCAAAAAAAATGATTGCACTAACCCTAAGCCATTCCTAAGTCCAATCTGTCAGTGCAATTAAATTAAAAAAAATAACTAGGCTTCTTAGGCTTAGATGAATCTTAACGAGGACAAGCCTAACTTACGTTGATGGCAAATGGGCGAAGGACTTCTACAAATATACCTAAAAACTGAAATTATGTAGTTACTGCGTATAATCGAATGAGAACAGTTGTGCTTGTTTACACAAATGATCTTAGTTGAAAAATTCATTGCCTCAAGCCTTCGCTTTTGCTATAATTCATTACTTATCATACATACATAACCTGAAATTTAAGAAAGTAGGTAATTTAACTGTGTTGGTTTCACTATAATTTTAGGTTTAAAAATAGTTGACAAGTGTGCAACAAGTGAGTAATATTAAATATAAATCATCTGCAATCTCCTTCCTTGCAGTTAAATCTTCAGCGAATCGTAACTGTAACAGTTTCACTAACCGTAACCAAATATAATATAAAATAATTATTATAGTTCGCGAGCTGACGAGTGAAGCTTGTCATCTCCGTACAGGCTATGATCTTCTTCCATCAAAATTCAAAATTCAAAAAGACTTTATTTCCAAAAGAAACACATAGGTTACATTTGGATAACATCAAATCTTAAACTAACACATATATAAGGTATAGGGAAATATAGAACTCAATTTGAATTCCTTCACCTCAATGTTTTAGATGCTTGCTGGAGGCAAAGAGGCGACTAGAAACCTCCAGCTTCATACGTTATTTTTTACAGAATTGGAGCAAACACCTTCCCAAACTTTCTTGTCTTCTAAATGATCTGATATTTTGTAGTAAGCCTTTTTACATAAGTTATTTTTAACAACATTTTTAAATTTATTACAGACAATTCTTGTAACTCAGTTGGGATTTTGTTGTAAAGGTATACATTGCCCTTTAAAAGATACATTAACCAGGAGCCTAGTAGTAGGTTTAGCTAGTTTATTCCTATTTCTTGTGTTGACATTGTGCCTGTCGCTATTCTTAGGAAATTTATCGATATTTTTGTGGACGTACTTACATTATGTTGATTTCCTTAAATTTACAACGCAGTGACTCTCTGGGACCCTCATTGTAGATTGCACGAACAGCCCTCTTTTGCAGCACAAATATTATGTTAATGTCTGCAGCGTTCCCCCACAGCAGTATGCCGTAAGACATAATATTATGGAAGTAGCTGAAGTAAACTAGTCTAGCTGTTTCCACGTTAGTAAAAAGACGGATTTTTTTGACTGCATAAACTGCGGAACTGAGTTTTTTCGATAGCTTATCTATGTGTGGGCCCCACTGAAGCTTTTTATCTAAGGTGATTCCTAGGAATACCGTGCTATCTACGGTTTCTAAATTTTCACCTTTAACATTAACATTAGCCGAGACTTGTTTAACATTGGGGAGTATAAACCGCCCTGGAAACTTGGGTTTCGGGTCCAATAGAACATTTTTTTTTGAAGCCCGTGGTTGAACTTCCGGCTCGGAGGAAGACTGAGAATCATGATTTGTGAGTTTTCTCAGGCGATAGGCTAAAAAATTGTTTCTGATGGTTCTTATTCTCGTTTGAATTTAAATTTAGCTGCCGGATCCGTATAGATCTTACTACTAGTAAAATAGTATATGTAGCCCAATAATTTCCCCACTGGGGGCACAGGCCTATCTGAATAGGTATCTTGTATTATTAGGAACGTAGATGTGTCTGCGTCTAGGCTAAAACCAAAATCTAGATTAATTCATTTAAAGTCACAATTTTAATTTAGTAACAAAGATTAGTAACATATATTTCATACATAGATACATATATTACACGCACATATCAATACAAATCGCAATCAAATAAAAGCCTAGTGAATCACCGGGAACTCCCCTGTTATCAAAGATACTCAAAGAGAGATTATATTTTATCAAAAGGAAGGAATGTTATGACTGTTCGTTAATTTATCTAATGTTAATTTTATTGCAGATTTTGAATTTAAGCCAGATCGAAGTTTTTCCATAATTGATTTTTTCGGTCGATATATATATGTCGCCGTAAGATAGTGAAATCCGTTAGTTGATAAATTAACTTTTTTTTCTGGTTACTTGGTCAACAATTGACAGATAGTAAACTGTAGCGTACTGCTTACTATATAACACGTTAGTTGATAAACTAACTTTTGTTTCCTCGTTAGTTGGTCAACAATTGACAGATAGTAAACTGTAGCGTACTGCTTACTATATAACACGTTAGTTGATAAACTAACTTTTGTTTCCTCGTTAGTTGGTCAACAATTGACAGATAGTAAACGGTAGCGTACTGCTTACTATATAACACGTTAGTTGATAAACTAACTTTTGTTTCCTCGTTAGTTGGTCAACAATTGACAGATAGTAAACTGTAGCGTACTGCTTACTATATGACGCGTTAGTTGATAAACTAACTTTTGTTTCCTCGTTAGTTGGTCAACAATTGACAGATAGTAAACGGTAGCGTACTGCTTACTATATGACGCATTAGTTGATAAACTAACTTTTGTTTCCTCGTTAGTTGGTCAACTATGGACAGATAGTAAACGCTAGCGTACTGCTTACTATATGACACGTTAGTTGATAAAGTAACTTTTGTTTCCTCGTTAGTTGGTCAACAATTGACAGATAGTAAACTATAACGTACTGCTTACTATATGACGCGTTAGTTGATAAACTAACTTTTGTTTCCTCGTTAGTTGGTCAACTATGGACAGATAGTAAACGCTAGCGTACTGCTTACTATATGACACGTTAGTTGAAAAAGTTACTTTTGTTTCCTCGTTAGTTGGTCAACAATTGACAGATAGTAAACTGTAGCGTACTGCTTACTATATGACACGTTAGTTGATAAAGTAACTTTTGTTTCCTCGTTAGTTGGTCAACAATTGACAGATAGTAAACGGTAGCGTACTGCTTACTATATGACACGTTAGTTGATAAACTAACTTTTGTTTCCTCGTTAGTTGGTCAACAATTGACAGATAGTAAACTGTAGCGTACTGCTTACTATATGACGCGTTAGTTGATAAACTAACTTTTATTTCCTCGTTAGTTGGTCAACAATTGACAGATAGTAAACTGTAGCGTACTGCTTACTATATAACACGTAAGTTGATAAACTAACTTATGTTTCCTCGTTAGTTGGTCAACAATTGACAGATAGTAAACTGTAGCGTACTTCTTACTATATGACGCGTTAGTTGATAAAGTAACTTTTGTTTCCTCGTTAGTTGGTCAACAATTGACATATAGTAAACTGTAGCGTACTGCTTACTATATGACACGTTAGTTGATAAACTAACTTTTGTTTCCTCGTTAGTTGGTCAACAATTGACAGATAGTAAACGGTAGCGTACTGCTTACTATATGACGCGTTAGTTGATAAACTAACTTTTGTTTCCTCGTTAGTTGGTCAACAATTGACAGATAGTAAACTGTAGCGTACTGCTTACTATATAACACGTTAGTTGATAAACTAACTTTTGTTTCCTCCTTAGTTGGTCAACAATTGACAGATAGTAAACTGTAGCGTACAGGCTTACTATATAACACGTTAGTTGATAAACTAACTTTTGTTTCCTCGTTAGTTGGTCAACAATTGACAGATAGTAAACTGTAGCTTACTGCTTACTATATGACGCGTTAGTTGATAAACTAACTTTTGTTTCCTCGTAAGTTGGTCAACAATTGACAGATAGTAAACTGTAGCGTACTGCTTACTATATAACACGTTAGTTGATAAAATAACTTTTGTTTCCTCGTTAGTTGGTCAACAATTGACAGATAGTAAACTGTAGCGTACTGCTTACTATATGACGCATTAGTTGATAAACTAACTTTTGTTTCCTCGTTAGTTGGTCAACAATTGACAGATAGTAAACTGTAGCGTACTGCTTACTATATGACACGTTAGTTGATAAAGTAACTTTTGTTTCCTCGTTAGTTGGTCAACTATGGACAGATAGTAAACGCCAGCGTACTGCTTACTATATGACACGTTAGTTGATAAACTAACTTTTGTTTCCTCGTTAGTTGGTCAACAATTGACAGATAGTAAACTGTAGCGTACTGCTTACTATATGACACGTTAGTTGATAAAGTAACTTTTGTTTCCTCGTTAGTTGGTCAACAATTGACAGATAGTAAACTGTAGCGTACTACTTACTATATGACACGTTAATTGATAAAGTAACTTTTGTTTCCTCGTTAGTTGGTCAACAATTGACAGAGAGTAAACGGTAGTGTACTGCTTACTATAGGACGCGTTAGTTGATAAACTAACTTTTGTTTCCTCGTTAGTTGGTCAACAATTGACAGATAGTAAACGGTAGCGTACTGCTTACTATAGGACACGTTAGTTGATAAAGTAACTTTTGTTTCCTCGTTAGTTGGTCAACAATTGACAGAGAGTAAACGGTAGTGTACTGCTTAGTATAGGACGCGTTAGTTGATAAACTAACTTTTGTTTCCTCGTTAGTTGGTCAACAATTGACAGATAGTAAACGGTAGCGTACTGCTTACTATATGACACGTTAGTTGATAAACTAACTTTTGTTTCCTCGTTAGTTGGTCAACAATTGACAGATAGTAAACGGTAGTGTACTGCTTACTATATGACGCGTTAGTTGACAAACTAACTTTTGTTTCCTCGTTAGTTGGTCAACAATTGACAGAGAGTAAACGGTAGTGTACTGCTTACTATAGGACGCGTTAGTTGATAAACTAACTTTTGTTTCCTCGTTAGTTGGTCAACAATTGACAGATAGTAAACGGTAGCGTACTGCTTACTATATGACACGTTAGTTGATAAACAAACTTTTGTTTCCTCGTTAGTTGGTCAACAATTGACAGATAGTAAACGGTAGCGTACTGCTTACTATATGACGCGTTAGTTGATAAACTAACTTTTGTTTCCTCGTGAGTTGGTCAACAATTGACAGATAGTAAACTGTAGCGTACTGCTTACTATATAACACGTTGGTTGATAAACTAACTTTTATTTCCTCGTTAGTTGGTCAACAATTGACAGATAGTAAACTGTAGCGTACAGGCTTACTATATAACACGCTAGTTGATAAAATAACGGTTAAAACCGTTAAATAGTAACCTGGTTCAAACTTGAATTGGAATCGAAATACCACGGCAAACAGGGCCGAAGCTTATCCGAAGACTAGAGGGGGCGTGCGCAGCGAAGCCCTCGAATAGTCTTCGTGGTAGGTTGACATGTATTTATTTATTTATTTATTTAGGCACATCAACAGCACACTTATACATATTATTACCATAAAAAATTCTGCAGTTTTGTTCTTATATGAGTGCCTATTATAGATGAGCACAACATTGACCATTTTTGTACTAACTAGTAATTCTGATTTTTATGTAATTAAGCATAAAGCAAGGTAGTGGAAATAATTTAACTTAAGATTAGGTATTAAATTAATAAAATTTACAATATTCTTTAAAATTTATAAAAATTTGACAATTTTAGATGCAAGTATTTTTCATTTTAATTTTATTCCTAAAGTCAAGCAAGCGATCATGAAATATGTCTATGTTGGTTTGGCTACTAGTGATGTTATAATTGTCGCACATTCTGGGTATGGGTGAGTGACTAGAGGGGGCGTGCGCAGCGAAGCCCTCGAATAGTCTTCGTGGTAGGTTGACATGTATTTATTTATTTATTTATTTAGGCACATCAACAGCACACATATACATATTATTACAATAAAAAATTCTGCAGTTTTGTTCTTATATGAGTGCCTATTATAGATGAGCACAACATTGACCATTTTTGTACTAACTAGTAATTCTGATTTTTATGTAATTAAGCATAAAGCAAGGTAGTGGAAATAATTTAACTTAAGATTAGGTATTAAATTAATAAAATTTACAATATTCTTTAAAATTTATAAAAATTTGACAATTTTAGATGCAAGTATTTTTCATTTTAATTTTATTCCTAAAGTCAAGCAAGCGATCATGAAATATGTCTATGTTGGTTTGGCTACTAGTGATGTTATAATTGTCGCACATTCTGGGTATGGGTGAGTGCTTGTAGATGTTTGTTCTGCATAGCGGTGTGTGAAGAGTGTTAGGGATGGGTTTGCGCGGATAGTTGTAAGGCACTATCAGTCCAATCTGACTCAAGATGTTACTGGCATCCAAGTTATTGTTACAGACCTTATGCAGGAATAGGAGGTCCTGTAAATTTCTTCGGAAGTTTAATGTTTCCATTCTGAAGTAGTCTAATCGGCGTTCATAATGTTCCCTGTGAGAAATGCCTGGTTGGCTGTACGCTAAATGTTTAGTGAATGCGTGCTGAATGCGTTCGATTCTTTCGGAGTGAACCGCGTAGACGGGATTCCAGACAACGGAGGCGTACGCGAGATGGCTGCGAACCAGGGCATTGTACAGGAGGATCTTGGTGCTGGAGAGACGAAAACCTTTTGTATTGCGCTTTAGGAAGCCCAGCATTTTCGCAGCTTTGCATACAGTAGTGTTGATGTGGGATATGAACTTTAAGTTGGGCTCCATCATTACACCGAGATCTCGCATTTCGCTGACAGTTCCGAGTTCGATGTTGTTGATAGTGTACGTGGAAGCTATTGGGGTTCTCTTATTGGTAAATGTTATGTGGTAGCATTTTGCTGCATTGAGGACCATTCCATTATTGCGGCACCAATTCGCTATTTCGTTCAGATCATTTTGCAGCAGTTCCACGTCAGCTTCCGACATAATGGTTTTATATATTTTTAGGTCGTCTGCGAACATGGAGTACTTGCAACGCGCAATACGGTTCAACAAGTCATTGATAAATATTAAGAACAGGACTGGTCCGAGGTGAGAGCCTTGGGGGACTCCCGATTTCGCGTAGTAAAGCTGAGATTGGTGTCCACTCACATTCACAACCTGAGGTCTCTGTGACAGGTACGACCAAAACCAGTCCAATAATGACCCGTGGACACCGAGTGCTGCTAACTTACTCAGAAGCAGTTTATGGTTTACCTTGTCGAAGGCGCTGCTGAAGTCAGTATATACGGCATCCACCTGGTGACCACTGTCCATCTCGCGAGACAAATCATTAACGTAGGAGACCAGATTAGTTTCCACCGATCGTCCGCGCTTGAAGCCGTGTTGTTCGGGTGAGATAACCCTATCGATGTGGTGTGTGATAAGTGGGCAGATAAGGGATTCAAAGAGTTTTGAGAAGCACGATAGCATGGATATAGGTCGGTAGTTTTTAACGTCATTTTCATCCCCCTTTTTGTAAACAGGAACAATTCTACTTTTTTTCCATTCGTCAGGAAAACGGCCCTCCCTCAAGGAACGATTCAGCAATATGAATAGTGGGAAGCAGAGCTCTTGTGCGCAGAGTTTCACAAATACTGCAGGAATGTCGTCAGGTCCCGCGCATTTGAATACATCAAGGGTTTTGCATTTTTTAAGTATATCGCGCTCACTGATTGTGATATTTGACAGACCTGTTTGGTTAGTTATGTGTGCGTCTGTGGTTGTTACTGGGTCGAGATCAGTATAAACTGTTGAAAAGTGACTAGCAAAGAGCTGTGCGATCTCAGTTCCACTGTTTGCCGATGAGTCATCTTTATACATGCTCGATGGTAGCGTGGAATAGCCTTTTCGCTTTGATTTAATAAAACTCCAAAAAACCTTGGGGTTGACTGGAATACTGGATTCAATATTATTCAGATACGATTTCATACATGTGTCGTATAGTTTATGACAGCGCTCTCGGGAAATCTCGAATTCTATCTTGTCTCGGGGATTCTGATATTTGCGATATCTCTGTCTAATTCGTTCCTTTTCGGCTATCAGTCTTGTTAGTTGTTTGTTGAACCAGGGAGGGTGTTTGTTTGTTTTTATTCTCTGTTTAGGGACATGTTTGGCAATGGCGTCTTCCAATGTAGAGTAAAAGAGTGAGGTTATTTCGTTTACATTTCCACAATTCTCGAATGTTTCCTCCCACTTGACTGACCTTAGATGCAACTTTAGCCCTTCGTAGTCGGCTTTGAAGAAGTTGTATCGATATCCAACGTTTGGTTTGAGGTAGGTGAGCCGTGATGTACTAATCTGAATGTCTAATGGAGGGTGGTAAGAGTCAAGCTTGCTCAGGGTATCAGGAGATCGGGCAACGGTCACATGGGGAACACTTACCAGTACTAGGTCGAGAATGTTGTCGTCCCTATTACCGATGCAGTTAAATTGAAACAGGTTGTTCATTGAAATAAAGTCGACGAGTCGGAATCCTATGGTACTTTCGTAGTTCGAGGGGATCATGTGGAAGTTTTTAGCGTCTTTGTTCCAATCTATGAAACCTAGATTAAAGTCTCCTAGTATAGCAACCTCATCGGCATGATTTATTATCCTATTAGCGTTGTCCAAAAAATCAGAAAAGGAGTCTAATTTGATTGGGGATGGTAAATATACTGCACATATGGCTAGCTTTTTTGTGCAGCCTTCAGTCTTGGTCTCAATAGTGACCCATAAGTCCTCAAATTTCCTATTTTTACTCTCCCAGCTTGTTACGCGACATGTAAGAACAAAAGAAACGTAAATTATAAAACCTGCCAGTCTGGTTTACTATCTGTCGATAGTTGATCAAGTAACGCGTTAGTTTATCAACTAATAGTTTTGACTATCTTACGGTGACATAATAAAACATTAGCGGCAGATGAAAAAGCAAAACAGTACAAAGTTCAAATAGATACCTATGTATACACAAGCATACATACGATAAAATTACTAAAACCCAGGTAATATGAAACCCGAACATGATGCGAACAAATGATTCACCGACTAATTTGTGGTCGTAATAAGTAATAACGAATCGCCCCCGGTATGCCTACACTATAATCACCGATAACGAATCGCCGATATTACTAATATCACAGTTCGTCGGTCGGTACTACAATAGAGGGTGGGAATAACGGCTATTTAAAAAAAGCACAGAACCGCTGAGTTATTTTATAAGAACCGTTATTGAAAATGGCTTCTCGGTTATACGTTATTGGTAATGAAAATTATATTCGCACGTTGCAGCTTTTAAAGTTGTTGCTTTTATATAATAATGTTTGACATTGCTGCTCACTATTGTTATTAGTGACATTATAACTTCCGTTCATACTTTTTATAGGCTTAAGACTGTCAGAATGACTATATAAAATTATTGTTATTTTGTTCATAGTGAGAGAGATAGGAGTGGTATTCTGAATTTAAATCACTACACTAAATTAAATACCTATACACTATCTACCCATACATAATGTGTACTCTACAAGAGATCTATAAAGTCTTTCACGACCACTCTTTTACGAGAACACAGAAATACAACATGTAAGTAAGTAACCAATTACGTAATTAAGCAACGGGAATAAGCGATTCACTAAAACAAAAACAAAACACACAACGCCGCCGCCGCATGCACTGGGGCGCACGCGCGATCACGCAATATCAATAATATTAGCTATTTGATAGACGTTTTTTTATTATCAATAGCGTGGTTTTTCATTTTTTTAAAAGAGCGCTATTTTATTATCGTTATCGTTTTTGTAAATCGACCACCTCTAATTACAATGTTCAGACTGTTTGGGGTCAATGTAACTCGACACAGAATTCGCTGTTAATAATTTTGTAATTATTTATTCCTGCTTATTATTTATAATGATATTGTAATATTTGTTTTAGTTAAACACAATCAAATTTTAAAAGATATATAAAAATCAATCTGTGGGATTTCTTCGCCCTTCAATCCCACAGAGGCCCAAGTAGAGAAGAAGAAAAATGAAATTTGCTAAGTATATGTATAATAATAATATCTACAATAATATATAATATCTACAGTAATAAAGAAATTTTGATTCGACTTTAACTTTGGCTTAAATTACGTCGCTTTATTAAAGAAAATATTTGTCTTTACTGGGATTCGAACCCAAGGCCGTCAGCTTTGTAGGCAGGGTCACTACTCGCTCGGCTTAACCGGTCGTAACATATCGTCACGCCTTCTCCCATATGGGGTGGCACAGGCACAATTGTGCCAACCTTCAGCTAGCCATTCAACACTGCATTTTGCGTGGCAGAGGACTAGCCCATCGCCGCAACTATGGATGAAGGTTCCATACGATGTTTTACAACACCGTTAGAACGACGTATAATGTACTTAAGATAAATTACTTATCTCATTGATCAACACCGGGATTCGAACCTGCACCTCCAGCGTAAGAAGCGAGTGTGAAACCTACTAGACCACGGAGTTTTTAAGATAAGCTCGCTTATTCTTAGTAATGGAATATGATAGCAACTTGTTTTTTTTAATCATCAAAACCGATAAGTTAGCGATGTTGGTCTAATTATCTTTTGATTTAAGCAATATAGGTCCACATGTTTAAACTAAGACGACCTCTGTGCCGCAGCGGTTGTGGCTCGGCCTACCATGCGAGAGGTCCCGGGTTCGATCCCCGGCTGGGCGTAAATAAAAAAAAACAGGTCTTGAGGTGTGTGTGTTTGTGACGTCACGTCTGTTTCTGTTCCCACGACACAGGGTACCCTAGTGTGGGGCAGGACCAATGTCCTGTATGTAAATGTTAATGTAAAACTTTTGTTTATACTCTTATTTCATAACAAAAAAAAACATACATCCCGCCTGTACTCCATTTTGCGTGACTGGGGGCTAGCCTTTTGCCGTAGATATAGAGATAGTGCAGGTTGAGAATTCATAAATAAATTTATATTGCTATTTTGCGTTTTCGATTCCTAAATCTGCTTGATTACATCTAATTATTCTATAAATCTACCACTCAAAGAGTTAATGACCTAATGAACCTAGTTCAGTATACCTAAGTGCTTGCATCAATTGGCCATATATAGATCTAGGTATGCGCACGAGGTGGTTATTGCGAAATGCTCGGCGCCCGCGCAAGATAAGCTCGGTTTACATAGACCGATTTGTAAGCGATTGCAATTTAAAAAGCATGTTAAAGCGACTTTGTCGAAAAAAGAATATTAGAATGTACAGGATTACTTAAATGACAGGACTGTATGGGGTTAATCTAGCTCAACACTGACCTTGCTGTTATTAATTTTCTAATTATTTATTCCTGCTTATTAATCATAATAATTAATATTGTAATATTTGTATTAGTTAAGCACAACCAATTTTTAAGAGAGATCTAAAAATCATTCTTTGGTGGTTTCTACGCCCTGCTTCACCCACAGTGGTCCAATGTAGAGAAGAGGCGAAAAATGACGTTTGCCAAGTCTATGTAAATATCTAAAGTATTAAATAACTTTGACTTTAACTTTGATTGACGACCTTTTATGCTTGTGGTATTCTCCCTCAATATACATAGCTTCGGCGATTGGCTAGCCCCCTGACACGCACAATGGAGTATTTCATAACGTGCTTTACGCGGACATAATTGTGCCTCTGCCACCCAAATAGATGTAGCCCATTAATGTCCCCACCTAGGGGTACAGGCCTTTACCCGGATACGAGAAGAATTAAGCCATACTCCACCACGCTGGCTCAGTGGGGTTGATGGAGGGGTTTTACGACCACGTAGCGATAGTAGCCGCGGATCTACAGCTTAACGCGCTATCCGAAATTCTGAAATGTACTTAAGATCAATTAATTAGATTTCAATAATCCAGCGACAACGCAGTTATGCTTCCATCTCACAGAACCTGCCACACTCCCGCACAATATCCCTCCATATAACTCAAAACAGATCATTCAGTGGTGCTGCCTCCAACAGTGCGTAGAGGCAGACTTGCGCCCGCACTAGCGGAAACTGCCGGCACTCCAATATGCGCTGCTTGCCGCCCGCTAGCAGCTGGTGCCTGCGCGCGCGTAGACAGTTTTCAGGCACGTACTGACAAGCGCTGCACAGTCACTGTCGCCTAGCAACAATCGCACACATCGACATGTTCGTTCCCCTCCCGCCTCCTAATTATGCCACTCGTAAGGGAACGTGCGAGCTTTGGAGTTATATCAAGGTGATATGAAAAAAAAAGAATCTATTTAATCCACTATGAAGTCATCTACAGATTGGATTTTTGATTTAACGTTTACTGAGTATTTGATTAAGATTCTCACTGAAGGAAAACTCGATGGGATGAACTGTTCTCGATAGAATTTAATTACGAAAAGACCTCTGGATTGTTTTATTTTTCATGTAATTATGAAATCCGAACTAATTTCATTGCGGAATTGCATTCAAAATGTGGATATTGTGTATTCGTAAATTCTCCTTGAAAATCTCTTTCACAAAATAGCATAGTTTATTTTTAAACTATTTTTATTTGGTTTGTTGCAACGTTATTTTAGTTTGAGTTGAGCGCATTGTTTGTGCTCTCTTTTCTATCTTATGTGAAAGTAGTTAACGCTATCACTTCCGTTTACATTCGCATTCCTTTTATATATATTTTTTCGTATCACTTTAAGAAAAATAACATAACTAAATAAATATTAGAGGACAACCTTACACAGATCGAACTAGGCCCATAATAAGTTCTATAAGTCGATACGATATATTATTTAATAGAGATAAATACTGTAAATAAATAGAAAACATCCAAGACTAAGAAACAAATATTCATGCTCATCACACAAATATTTGCCTTCACCGGGATTCGAACCCAGGCCCGTCAGCTTCGTAGGCAGGGTCACTACCCGCTCGACTAAACCGGTCGTCATACATAACATAACGTCATGCCTTTTCCTATAGGGCGTGGATGGAGTAATAAAGGATTCCTCACGTTTACCTGACGGTAACCGTTACAATGTCCGTATAAGTAATTAAGATAAATTACTTATCTCATTGGTACATCGTTAGCACCGGGACTTGAACCTGCACCTCCTGCGTGAGAAGCAAGCGTTAAACCCACTAGACCACGGAGCTGATAAGAAAGTAGATAATATATTATTAGGATGTGCTTCATGTGCTACTCCGCTTCGCAGAACCGTGGGATTTGGGTCGAGAAAGAAACGGCAAGGAATTAAGCCTACATTAAAAAAAAACTAAATTATATAAAAAGCTTCTCCCAGAGTGTTAATAGTGTATATTTTCAAAAAATCTCCATGCGGATGTGAATGGCTTTGGATTGGGCGGCAATAACCTAATAAGCAATTCACAAGATCGCGCCTCGTTCAATTGACGTAATTACAAGTCATTCTGACGTAGGAATAATAAAAAAACTCGTGTATACAATTTTAAACGTGAAGGTCATCGTATCGTGTCTTTCTAATCACTGAAAGGTGAGTATTAATTAATGATGCATGTTTTGCTATTGCATTCAATAAACCTTGATTTTTTGACATTTCGAAAACCGCTATCTTTTTTTATAGATATATAAAGGTGTAACAAAAAAGTATAGTCATATTATAAGGGGCTTTATGGAACAAACAAACCAGCTTACCGCCCAGCCGAACATTTAAAAATAAAGATGCTATGATCGAATCGGTTTTATAATTAAAGATGTTTAGAATGACGGCCCTCCTCCTAAAATATGACTACCCTTCTATAACAGCCTGTCTATAACTAAACAACGGAAGTCTGTTTCGGAAGTCCGGAACACACTTCTGTGGCGCGGCGGTCGTGGCTCTGCCTACCACGCGAGAGGTCCCGAGTTTGATCCCCGGCTGAGGGTAAAGAAAATAAATATCCCCTGGTTTTGGATGTTTATATATGTGTGTGACGCGCTGTATCTCATCGCAGTATGTCGACCCACAACACAGGGTATCCTAGTGTGGGGCCAGAAGCAATGTATGTGCCTGTTTATGTTTTATGTTAGGTTTTCTATGAGGCGACAGGGGTGACTTTACCAAACAGTTAAGAGCTCATAGAACGGGTCGGCAGCAGTCGACAGCAGGCTTAAAACGTGTCGACAGCAAAATTAGACGCGTCGCCAGAAGACTTCACGCGATGAACTGCAGACTGTCAAACTCATTTTGTACTGCGTGCGCAGGAGTGTCTGCGGGTGGACGCTGCCTACAGGTGTGTGGTGTGGTTGCATAGATCTTCATGCAAGCAATTCGCAATGCGATGGCTGTAGGTATTGCCACGTTGTAATAACTTTTTGCAACAGTAAATTGCTTTAAGATACAAGTTTTTATTTGAAGTAATTAAGACTAAGCAAGAAAAAAGTCAAGGTTTGTTCGCGAGAAATGGAGCGCAGCATGTTAAGTGCTCAGACAGTAGGACAGACCGCGTAAGGAACACCACACTGCGCTCCTTAACTGGCATCGTCGATGTGGATGCACAGACCGCCAAGATGAAGTGGAACAGAGCCGGCTACATCATTCGTATGCACCCAGACAGATGGGCGACAATCGCCACTGAATGGGTGCAACAAGACGGCTATCAGCGTAGGGATGGCGGGATGGCCATACTTTTTTGCTGCCGGAGTGGACGGAGGTGACGCAGTCCCCGGACGTGTGGACTCAAGAGGGAGAGGCCTTTGCCCAGCAGTGGGACACTATTACGGCTACAAAAAAAAAGGGTAGTATTTAAACGAGTGACTGTAAATTAAAGTTTTAAGTGACAAAAATAATTAATTTTGGTTATTATATCACTAAGTGAGCAACTGACTTCGAGTGACGAGAAATCAACAGAACGGCAACTTACAAACATTAATTTGAGTTACTTAAAATACAAAATTAGAAGATTTTCTTTGCATACTTTCCGCTCCGCTACGCTCCGGGGTTGCTTCTTCTAAGTTCCAACCTAACCTATAACCCAATTAGCCACAATAACCTACTCCGGGGTTGCTTCTTCTAAGTTCTAACCTAACCTATATTTCAATTGAAATTTAGCCACAATAACCTACTCTAGCCAAATTTGGCTTTTCTTTGCATACGCTCCGGGGTTGCTTCTTCTAAGTTATAACCTAACCTATAGTTCAATTGAAATTTAGCCACAATGACCTACTCTAGCCAAATTTGGCTGTCTGTGTTCCGTTATTGAAGTTGCCTTCTCTGTATTTCTAGTCGTTCACTAAGTAATTTGGTCGCACGGCTAGAATTTTAATATCTGAAATGCCCATTTTTTGTAAGCTCGTTCTGGATTTTATTATTATTAAAAAAAAATGCTCAATTCAGTCTTTTTTTCGCTCATTTCAAGTATTTCCGCTGTTCATAGTTTTTGCTCAGTGATCATTCGCTCAATTCGTTTTTTATTCGATCGTTTTATAATTCCCTCAAAAAAATAGTCACCTTCAAATGTTAAATCTGCCTGCAGGCAGCCACGACATAGGCTGAGTCTAGTGTGGACACTGAACAATCTTTTGTAAGACTGTACTTTTTGGAAAACGAATTTGAGAAACCAACCAACCAAACGGCGGCGCTAATGGGTTTCACGCTTGCTTCTCACACAGGAGACGCAGGTTCGAAGCCTGACCACCTACCAATGAGATAATTAATTTATCTTAAGTACAGTATCGGACGTTCAGTGTTTCGGATGACACGCTAAGCTGTAGGTCCCGGCTTCTGTCACTACGTGGTAGTGATCGTAAAATCCGCACTGAGCCAGCGAGGTGGAGTATTGCTTCGTATCCGGGTAAAGGCCCGTGCCCCTCAGCGGGGACTTTATTGGGCTACATTTTTTTTATTATACGGCTCTAATATGCCCTAATCTTAAAGGTGCAAGTTCGCAGGCGACGTGTCGCGTGCACATGTGAGCGACACAGCGAGAGAGCGAGGCAGCGGTAGGTAGAGCGGTATGTGAATGGTTTCGCACAATGTCTGATAGCAAAAAAGGTGATTGATGAACGAGTGAATGAATTACACTAGCTTACAATAAAGTACTAGGGTGCCAAACTGAGAAAACCATTTCGAGATAATTGCGTTCCTAACTAAATTCCGTTATTCAGATCAAAAAATATTACAGGATAACAGAATTATCCATAAAAAACTTAATGTCCTTCATTTGTCCTCTACGGCGCAGTTTGTTCAAATTCCCTTCACCGTTAAGTTGGCCTGTAGAACTGTTAAGTGTCAACAGTTTTCCTGTCAGTCGATAACGAAGATGTTATGTAGGAACGTTAACAAATATTGATTGGTATTATTGTTTTTTAGTTTTATAACTGGAATCAACCAGCCCTAAGTACAACCGGTAAATAATTGTGAACAAGTGACGTCACGAAGGATGCAATGATAAAATGTATTCGAAAATATGTTTAATTATTATTTTTACAATTAGGATAACATTTACATATGTCTCTAACTTAACCTAGCTAAATATATACAAATACAAATATTAAACTAAATAAAAAACGTCCTTCAGGTCGCCGCCGTCGAGTGGTAGGGTGCACAACATGCTGGCACCATTACCTCGCTTTATGGCCAGACTAATCCTCTGGGCGAGGTAGGTGCCAGCTCTGGGATCACCCGACACTTTAACCAATCTCTTGGAAATCTCCTTAAAGACTTGTCGAGCGCCGGGCCCCCATGGCCCGAAGGTCTCCACGCCACAAATATGTAGCTGACCCCGAGGGCTGCATATTTGCGCCGCTTGAGACCCTCTGCAGACTCCGCTGCAGCGCCGACCCGTAAGGATGTCGTCGGTAAATGGGATGCCGCTAGCGTGTCAACACATTTCGCGTCCCACACTAGCGACTTCCCATACTGCCACGGAACGAGTGCCATTCCGTCGGGCCTCTTGCCGTCATTGCGGGCTATACCTAACGGTTCTAAGATGGACGACACGCTCCTCAGGGTCGGTTGCCGCGTTCAGCTCTCGCGCCTTTGAAGGCAGAGCGGCTCGTCCCACAACCTTTGGGAGTTTGTGTTAAACGGGATTTTTCAAAAAGAGGTTCAAAAACTATGTTAAAAATGAGCTGATAAGAAAGTCCTATTATAGTATTAAGGAATACCTACTTAGATGACAAAACTGCATGGTGCATACCATCTCAGCGCACAGAAATTCGACGAGGGGCGATGGATCAAGTCTATCACTCGCCGGCGAATTTCCTTAGACCGAAACCAGTACCTGTTGTAAAGTCACTTTTAAAAAAAAAAGGTATGGGGGAGTTTCTTGCCGTTTCTTCTTCACCCCGAAGCCCACCTTCAGAAACGGTGTAGTCTTTTTTTATATAAAAAAAAATTTACTTGTAGTTATAAGTAAGTATAATTTTGACGTTGAATAAGATAATTTATTTATTTATATTCAATAAAAAAAAATGACTCTGACTCTGACTCTTTTTTTCCCGGACTGGCTTGCGTCCAAGCATTCCTGGCATCGGCCAGGCACGTGACCTCGACATCACCAAGTGATGGGTTTATTATTTTGCCGTAGAGGCCACGTATACCATGTGCCGAGGCCAGAAATGCTGGGAGTGCAACATCTGATACTTTTCGGATCCCCAGGCCACCATGCCTTGTACGCAGGGACGCCTGTGTCCAGCTGTGGTCGTAAAAGGTGCAGTTCAGGATATCTGTCACGGTTTTCTGTATTAGCTGGTCTGAATGAAAGTGATGAAGGGTTTTTCCACAATGGATAACAGCGGAGGACATATGTTAGTTTGGGAAAAAAGAGGCAGAAACTAATGATTGTAAGGGCCATATAGGGGTTAAGGTCTGTAAGTCTGTCTGCAGTCTCGTCGAATTTTGAAATTTGTTTTGTAATGTAGCTGGCGATCCCATCCTCTAGAACAGGAGAACCCCCGGAGGCGTAGTGATTGCTCGTTTAGAATTTTGATGCCAGATGTAAAATTGGTTAACTCTTGTTCAATAAAGTTTTTTTCTGATCATGTGAGCCTTGCAGGTAAATAAAGCTGACGCTTTGAGTAATTTAGATCAAAACTTATTTTGCCAAATTCATAAGTCAAGGTTTCGAAAGCTTCAAGGACGGTTTTTGTATCGCCTCCCAGGGCCCCTTCATCGAGGTACCAAACGTTAAGACTTGATACTGGTTATGGTCGCATGAATTGCCAAAACTGAGAATAGCCGGTCCGAGCGAGTCGCCCTGCTGGCAGACCACTGCTGAGTGTATGAGGTGGTTATTGTATAACAAATTTGAATTAGCAGAAATCCGGGCATTGTTCATAATGCCCGGATTGATCACTTGGTCCATGAGTATACAGTATAAATTGTAATAGCTGACCTTTTGGGGAAAGATAATACCCACCGTAGTCGTGCGTACCGTGCCCCTAGTACTATTTCTGCCCATGTTATTGGGGAGAGTTCTTCATAATTATGTCATACCCCGAAATAAAGGTACGTCATGGGACGGCAATTGGGCCGAGTCCGATAAACTAAGAATCAATCACAAATTAAATTGAGCAATTATTTACCAATCACTGAATCGGTAAACTATTGATGGAAAAAATACTAACCACGAGATATTGAGATAACTTAATAGTCAACATTAGATTACGAAAATGTATAAAGTCATCAAATCACCCGGGAAAAACGTAAACGCTACCTGTTATAGACAAATTGCTGATGTCATTATTTTCAATGCAATAATAACATTAGATAAATAATAAAAAAACCGACACAAAAAATGAAATCTCAAAAGTAGATGTCTCAAAATAACAAGTCCAGTCAGTGCATTATTTATCAAATATAATGAAGGGGATCTTTTACTATAAAATACAGGAAAAATATAGATAAATGTATGGTTCAAATATAACTTGAGCTTAAATATGTACATTTAAAACTAAATAATCATATTATAAAAGAAATATTTAAAAAGATTTTTAAGAATAAAAAAAAATTTGAGCATAGCGCATTGCCGCTGTCGTTAAGCAAGGTGTATGTGGGTATTGTGAATTCTGTATGACTCGGCTCAGTAGTTGCCCTAGGCGCAATGCAGACAGAAGACGGCGTAAGGCATAAGGCGTAAGGTACGTTTGATATTCGCCGCGTGCTGTTTGCGAACGCTTTATGCCTGACGCCGTCTTCTGTCTGCGTAGCTCCCTAAGCAGGCTCCAGCACTCCGGTCGGTCGTTAGAAACGTCAAAGGCGCGAGGAATAATAGTGAAAATAATTAGTGCGAAATTCGGTAGCTAAAGTAGTAGGCGTCATACTAAACATTAATTTTGGATGTTACATCGATATTTTAAGGTAACAAATATAATGATCACCAAAATATTTTTTCCTACCCAAAATGGATAAATGAACACCAAAAGTTGCAAAAAATATCAGGGCAAAATACTGCGGTAGCTTAGGTGAAGGGTAAAGGGGGTGAGCGAAGCGAAGCCCTCTTTATTCTTCGTGTTAGGTTGAACATGTAAGAACAACAAAAAATACTTAAAACATAAACTTAAGTACACAAAACATAAAAAGAAGTTTGGTGATCATTAATCCAAACACAATTTGGTGGACATTTATCCATTCTGGCAGTCATTTCGAATTTATTGGTAGTAAAATAGGTGCGTTTTTGGTAATGGTTTAAACATAAGCCATATTTTAATCGCTAGTAGGTACAAATATAGCTCCACTCCGTCTTCTCCTTTCGGAATTGTACCGAATTTGACGTTCCAGCGTCTTACTACGAGAATGGATCCACAAACTTATCTGACCCGGTGACAGCGTCGTTGGGGTCAATGGCTTACGAATGAGATGAGCTTACCCCACCGGGCCAGATAAGTTTGTGGATCTGCAAGTGCCATCCTCTCCAGTGGTCATGTCATCGGGATAGATGGCAGAACAATTGTGTCATCTGCCCCGGCGCCACGGGGACGAGCGAAAAAATGCTCTCTTCAGTACCGTCTGCACCGGAACGGCAGCATGTAAACCTTGTAAACCTTGCACCAACTGTTTTGTCAGCACCATAGGTAACAACATAAATAATTAAACAGCTTATTATGAATGCACCAGAGTCAACCGGATAATCACCTATCCATATGTCGCGAGAATCTCAGGCATTCACGTGCTTCCTCACTTGACCTGGCACGTGGTTTATTGGGTAATATTGACTTTGCAAGCAGCTTTACAAACGTGACTAGGGGATAAGTCCTGCGACTTATGGGAGTGGCGGCGTGGAATGAGTTGCCACGGACATTTAAGAAGAAGAAATCGTTTATTTTTTATTTTTGCCTTAAAAAAATACAGTTACATGGTACATTAGTTTATAAGGGCAAATAAGGGACGGTCTCAGCGTTTGCTGTGAGTAGTACAAACATGTTCTAGCTCACAGCGCTGGTTTTCAGACCGTGTCATGTCATGTCATGTCACGACATGTCAGGCCCATACAATTCACTTCGATGTCATGTCACGTCACCTCAGTGGGCACAGCGCCTTAACCTCTTGAATGCCACCGGCGTTAGCAAACACCACTTTTCCGTTATTGGTTTCAAATTTGATTACCATGGCATAAAGTTCAAAATCGCGATCCGTCCCAACTACCCTCGGTTCTCGACAGGTTAAACTAAGGCGAAGCTATAATTCGGGTAGCGGTTGGTTATTTAAACTAGACTAAAGTGTTAACTAAGTTTCTGGGAGTTTCGGGTATAGTTGCCGGCATGTAAGTTGGCAAGAATGGTAAGATTAACATATTTATTCTAAAAAGAGTCCCTATATATGAAAAAGAAATTAAACATTGTTAAAAAATGTAGCCCATTAATGTCCACACCGAGGGGCACAGGCCTTTGCCCGGATACGAGTAAGATTAAGCCATACTCCACCACGCTGGCTCAATGTGGGTAGAAGGAGGGGTTTTACGACCACTTCAACGTAGCGAGTAGCCGGGACCTACAGCTTAACGTGTCATCCGAAACACTGAAACTCCGATAATGAACTTAAGATAAATTAATGATCTCATTGGTTCATGGTCAGGTTTCGAACCTGCATCTCCTGTGTGAGAAGCAAGCGTGAAACCTATCAGACCACGGAGCTCTTGTTAAAAATATTATGAAAATAACAGTGACAATTTTTAGGGTGCCCTGCCCGGAAGGCGCCAAACGGGATCCTATTTAAGTCTGTCTTTCCGTCTGTCCGTCAGCGGGCTGTATCTCATGAACAGTAAAAGGTAGAGAGCTGAATGTTAATATGTCAAACGTGAGTGCGCAAACTTTCCCTACTACGTACAATATTGACAAGTTAGGCTCCGCCATCGACTCTCTTTGTATTTTGTGCTTGTACTTGGTTCGTTATCTATTCGAGGGCCACTGCAGAATTATAACAATAAATAATAATAATAAATAATAATAATAAGTAACCGGTACAATATCGATCCCGCCCAGTGTAACGCACAACATTTTGTGCGTTCATACTTTTCCATGAACGCGGTAGGTCGATATCTCCTGCTCAAGTTAAAAAAAAATGGCGCACTCCTTTTTTCTTTAAAAGCCTTTCGTTTATTCTAGCAAACTTGTTTGACTTCTCGTCTTAGATTTTCATTTTATTTATAACATATTTTTAAATATTTATTTGGGACCAATCTAAGGTCTAAAGGATCAATTTCTTGATAGTACTTTCGAGGAGAATTCGAGGAAATAATGACGGATATCGAAATACAATTCTGGAAACTTAATCACGAAGTGACAATTGTTTGCACAGTGAGAAACAGATCGCGTCGTTCACCGACCGGTTCCGAAATAACCAACTAGCTAATAGGGTGCGTTCATGGAAAAGGATAATCGTACAAAATTTTGTGCTTTACACAGTTACCCCCTCTTGACCTTTCATTTGTTTTATCATCAAACCGTCGACGCGATTACGTCATCTTACAAAACTGTAAATCGACTTACTATTTTGCGGGCCTTATTACGTCTAAACGTGGATATCTCTTTGCTTCTGCCACTCTTTATTGGAAAAAGCGTGTCAACATATGAATGTCATGAAGTCCTCTTCGTCGTATCCTACGACCGCGACCTCTACTATCTTTTTTCGTGTGCTCTGATGTGGCTGGCGAATCCGAATTTGCTCCGATATTATCCTGTGGCACGGGGCACCGGAGGCGGAGCCCCGAATCATTGTATCTACATCTATAATCGTAAGATCTGTAACCGCCGTACTCTTAATGAACTATTAATGCGATTCCAAATTTGAATTCACAAACAAATAGTTCACTAAGTAATCCCTAATGAATCATTAAACAACTTTAGGTATGGGAGTAAGTGTAGTAGGGCTTAGGGCGAGTTTTCTTTGCCTGCCTTGCTGTTAATAATTTTGAAATGAGTTATTCCTGTGTATTAGTCATTAATATAACTGCTTAATAGCAGGAATAATTATTAATTATTATGTAATATTTGTATTAGTTAAGAAAAACCAATTTTTAAAAGAGATCGAAAAATCTATCTGTGGGAGTTTCTACGCCCTGCTCCTCCCACAGTGGTCCAATATAGAGAAGAGGAAAAAAAATACGTTTGCTAAGTTTATTAGAAATTTGACTTTGACTTTGACGTTTCACTTCTAGGTCTGCCAGTCGCGTTTTCTCGAATTTGTCAAGACCTTTATTTATCTACAGCCGCACGCCATTCCGGCCGCGTTCGAGCGAGATACTCCCATTTCTCAGATGGTGGTGGTGGTATGCGGTTAGGTGACGTTCGGCAAGTCCTTGTAGAGTAGGTACTGTCCGCCTGGGTTCCGTTTCCCGCTGGTCAGTACAGAATGGAACTCGGTTTTTGGAAGTCTCGGGGTTCGCAGATATATATCACTTGAGAACACAGAGAACAGCGTGCAGACCATCGGCCCGATGGTCAGATGACATTGTTAAGGGGGCTGGAAAGCAATGGACGAGACTGGCGGGTGACCGTAGCGAATGGCGTGTTTTGGGAGAGGCCTATGCCCAGCAGTGGGATTACAAGGGCTGATGATGATGATGATGATGATGATATCACTAGATATTTATGAGGATAAGTATCCATCGATATTTTCCTTTATTTTTCTTTATTGCATTGTACTGAAAATACAGCAGATTCATGTTTACTGTCAAGGAAGGTAAATGCTACCGACACTTTTATCGTGTCATGCAAAACACGCAAATGCCCCAAACATAAACACATCAAAATCGAGACACCCATCCAGTCTGATGTTGCTTTGCCCGCACGCATTGCAAATTGTTGAGATTATTTTCCTGAAATAGCAATCTTAGCGGAAGTTCGGTGTTAAATTCACCTGTAAATTACGAGTTAGAGTAGCTTTGCTGACTATAATATTTTTCTCCGTATTGTTATTGATATCGAATATCCGATAAATATCGGATTTTTTATAAATCATATTCTTGCTAACCCTGGGCAGTCAACAGTCACCCATATGCACTCCGTGACCGCTCCATCTCAGCTTGCTTTTCATTACTAATCGGTCTAATCTTACTTGAAAGCAGGGGAGGGCTACTTATTTAAAGACCTCCTGATTTTGAATCACAATCCTGAGTTCGAAGCACAAAGGATTAATCTTACGAACCTCGTGTATTCCGAAAAACGTATAAACCGAGGTTACTCGTGGCTTTTCCAAGGTCGATGTCTAGGCAACGAATATTTTTATGTTTGCCAAACAAGGTGATTTCATATGGGCTGCTTGTCAACCAGGCAAAATCTCAAGCCATGATTATGGATACACGGCACTCAATTAACACAATACAAAATATCCCCGTCGACCCTGTGATGTATGAGGGTACGATAATCACTTACAGCGAGAAAGCTAAGAATCTTGGGGTTATATTTGATAACTTGCTGTCGTGGTCGCCCCATGTTTGTGAGGTCAGCAGACGAGTCTTTGCGTCATTTTACTCCCTACGGAGATTGCAGTACTTCCTGCCGCGGCAGACTAAAATCACCCATGTTCAGTCCCTTCTACTACCTTTAATAGACTACGCAGATGCTTGTTGGGTCAGTGCGAACGAAGAACAACTGAATAAACTCGAGCGACTTCAAAACCTTGGGATTCGGTTTGTCTACGGGCTGCGCAAGTACGACCATATCTCCCAGTATCTCAAGGAGCTGGGATGGCTTCCGATCCGTCTTCGCCGTGATATGGACATTCTTTCCTATCTATTCAATATTTTGCGAAATCCCCGCTACCCCACATATCTTCGAGAACGTTTTGAGTTTCTTTTCCCCAGGGATAGTAATCGGAGATCCCACACGGTGTCTCTCCTGTCAACTCCTCGGCATAACACTGCCGCCTACAAACACTATTTTAGGTTAAGGACAATCCGACTGTGGAACGCACTTCCCTGCACTATTAGGGATAGTCCCTCAATTTTCACTTTTAAGAAAAGATTGAAAGTTTATTTCCTTTCTCTTCCGTAATCGGTATCATATTTATGTAAGTATATATATGATAATATGTAGTTTATATATGTGCATGCTATCTAGTGTATTTTATATAGTTGAGATATATATATATTTTTATTAGGTATATTTTATTTATATTTTAAAAGTAATTTTCGTACGTATGTATACAGTTTTATTGCGCACTAGGACTGTCCTTTTTCATAAACACTCCTGTCTTGCCTAGGTTTGCTGGAAGAAATCTCTTTTTAGAGATAAGCTCGCCTAAATTTATTGTAACTGTCTGTTTATCTATGTACTCTGTGCAATAAAGAATATGAATATGAATATGAATAAGGTGAATTTTAGATATTATGACTGAGTACATTGTTCTGTAATTTATTTTTGTCATGTAAATCATTTTTACTACAGGTTGATATAATCAAGATGATATAAAGAAGGTATCGCGTAGCGTAGAGCTTTGGCGGCGAGTCCACTCTACGTTATTTTCATTCATCAGTTTTTTTCTGATCAATGAAATGACGTAGTGCCGATTTCCCGCCACACGGCTGCCTGCAAAGAATTACTGCAGTGTAGAACGTTGGTTCCAGACAAATTTCGTGTGACCTTGGCAGGAAGGCAGCCTTGTCTGGATGTAGTGTAGTCGCTTTCTGTCAGCCAAGCGAACAACAGTCGCGCTTCTGCAGGTAGCGAGCGCAGATGCACGCGTCACTATGCCCACAAAATTGTGAGAAAAGTGACCATAGGCATAGGTTATATCAGAGACACTTAAATCATCACCAGTGCAACATAGGGGTGTCTGACTAGATATTTCTTATGACCGCAAAGTATTTTTGTATGCTCTCAGATAAACTCACGATGTATCGACGTCGGTTCCATTCAGAAATGTAGCTTACGTATGGTGTATATTTTTTCCTGCTCAAGATTTTATATATTCACAAAACTTATGATCGTATACTCAACTCAGTTCTCACGAGTGTAAAGAATAAGAGTGATTACGGAGCTTTTCGAGTTGTACAGAGGTTTGCCCTAGCTTTGTGACTTATCATCTGAATAACATATATACTCTACTCAGAAAAAAAAAACATAGGACAATTGATAAATGCCATGCGCCTATGCCATCTTGGTATAAATTATATACGGCATTTTATATTTACCTTTACATGTCATCACGTTATTGTAGTGAATATACGATACGCGAGCGTAGATACGTCCTAAATATTAGCATTGTTGGCTGGAAGCTTGCAGGATGCGCCGTGTAGTTGGACTCGCATCTCCAAGGTGAACTTTACTGGAAGCCGTCGCTGGCAGCCGTGTATTAGACCCTTTAAGGATAGACCCCTATGGATTTGATGAAACGTAGAATGAGATTATTCGTAAGAGAAGATTCATATATTTTCAGACAGCCACGTGGTTCGTCTCATTGTACCTTAATGGACGTCAAAAATACTGCGTAATATTACTAAATAACACTATGTTTCCGAAATATATTAGTTGAAAGTGTGCCAGTTGTCAATTTGCCTGGCCTTTAATCATTTTTAGTGGTCCACCGGGCAGTTATTTAGTAAATTCGTAGTAAATTGACCTGTCACCAGAGTTGACAATTTGGACACCCGCCATCTTGCGAAGCTGCATGGACATGAATCATAATATTTGGAAAACCATGAACTCATTTATAATCTTTTTGTTGTGTGTATTTATAGAACCCTATTAATAGTTACTGTGCTTTTACGAACGTTTTGCTTTACGCGCATATGTACAACAACACGGTCACACACATCGTGTATTGTGTACCTGGCTTCGTGACGTCATTACGGCGCAGCAAGGTTACTGCATTCCTGCGAAGTGCACAGAGAATGTGTTCCTGTATCAACCACGAAGATGGCATACATGCTGGACAGGACCACCCTGATGCTGGCCGTCTTCCTGCGATGGGTATGCTGGCGATAACGAATGAAATAAGTCGCTGCCGTTGCGGAGCCAGGCTGAGCCAACAAGGACACCACGGCCTGTCCTGCCTCTACCACGCCGGGCGCTTACCAGACATGATGCCCTAAGTGACATCATCCGTCGGGCCCTTTCCAGCTCGGGCGTGCCGTCAGCTCTATACTATATTCCATTTAGGCAAATATTGTTTAACAGCAAAGCTTTGCTTAGCAACGAAGAGGATTTCTTTGGGGTGTAAAATGACGTGTATTTCGAAACAGACCATCGTCTCCAGCGACGGAACATCTTGCAGAACACAGCATATAGTTGATAACCTGCAATAGCCATTCGCTCGCAACTCTGCCTGTACAAAAATATTTTTCTCCTACTTGTTCCACAAAAATTGACATTGTGCAGCTCCCTTTAGGTATAGCGCAGCGACATACCTTAGAACTTTCTGTAATGAAAACCTTCAACTACCTATATTGAAAATGACATCAAAATTTTGCTAACTCACGGAAATATATTAAACAAATGTTTTTGTCTCTGCCATTTATTTGTAAAAAGTGGCAGGTTTGCTTCCGATAACTTCCACCGTAATGGAGAAAAATTAATTTTGTGATTATTTTGAAAACTGTTGTGTCTTTCTCGATGATTTGTTATATTTTGCGATAACGCTCGAAACAAATTA
This sequence comes from Argyresthia goedartella, assembly GCA_949825045.1. NCBI lineage: Eukaryota > Metazoa > Arthropoda > Insecta > Lepidoptera > Argyresthiidae > Argyresthia > Argyresthia goedartella. The sequence continues at coordinate 22,745,837 of OX463828.1, forward strand.
TCAATATCGTTATGTATTTTATTATTAATTGTTTACTAAACGACTTATATGTCATTTCCAGTTTGTTTGTTCTGATTAATGTTTGTTAACCCTAGACATATATTGCGTTGCGTTGCATCAATGCAATAACAGCTGATTTCTTGTGAATTTTTTCCGCATGCGTACGGCAATGACCGGTTGAATTTACGTTAAGACACCTCATGAAACATTTATTAATTGTTAAACTAGGTTGTCAGTCCTAAGCCTGTAAAGTATGAAGGAAAATCAGTATGTAGTATCTTACATATAAATTTAGCTTCAGTTAGGTTATCTGGAAAACAAAAAGGCAGGAAATACATGGACTCGGCAGTGGAAAGTAGGAAAGTAGTCATTAATGGAATAAAGTATAGAACCGTCAGACATAGCCCGCGACGACGTTAAGAGGCCGGATGGAATGACGGTCATTCCGTGGCAGCATGGGAGGGCACTGGTGTGGGACGCAATATGTGTCGACACCTTGGCGCCATCCCACTTACCAGCGACCTCATCAATGTTGGGCACCCTGCCACCGATGGCAGCGATTCTGTGATATAGTAAAAAAAACACTCCTAGCAGTGAGCCCAGCAACTTACGTGATGAGAAAACTTACCCTTATTTTCAATTTTATAGCAGCAATTTTCAGCTATCAGTTGCAGAAAAGATCTTAAAATGTCAAGCGTCGCAAAATGGTGATGGCGTGTCAGCTCCATATTTTTTTTTATAAAACATGGCTCTTATTTATGAATACATAATGTTCATGACAGTTCACACGTGCTTCACACGCCTTGACGTTGTGCCCCATTGGCGTTTTGCGGGGCTTTAAAATTTAAAGATTGTTTCTGTAATAAAATTCGAAATTTATTTATTCGAAAATAAAATAATAATAATTTAGGGAACTAGGTTCGGTGCAAACAAACAGTAAATCTAATACTTAGTATAAATCAGTCTTTAAATTTGAACATTGCAAGTATCTACTTGCCGGTCATTGCCGTACGCATACGGAAAAATTTCACAAGAAATCAGCTGTTATTGCATGATGACGCCATCTTGCAAAAACGAAGCACGAAACGAAGGCCTCTCGCTCGCTCAAGCCCTACGTACTTCATTCCTTTCACGCTTCCATGATTCCATCAATCTTATGCGAACCGCAGTAATAGGGATTTAAAGGTGTATTTGGAAAACGTATGATTTACTAAGCGAATGCTTCTTTTGAAAGGTTTCACTCCTGAGTTACACATGTCTCTTACGTACGAAGGGTTACTAATTGTAATCTGTACCTGTTAACTCAGGTTTACGACGGTTTACGACGACGACTGTGTACCACTATGGAGATATGCTGCTACGTTAAGGGAGATCCATTTATAAAGGAATTAGAAGCTCATGGTTCCTTCTTTATACACATGGCCTAACATATTCTGCTACACCTGACTGTGAGCCCCAATTTATCTGTTCGATCAGATTATTGTAAATAAAAGTATTAAAGAAAAATCCATTGTTGTACTCTAGAAATTAAAGCCATCCTCCTAGCGCCATCTCGTCGTATTTTTAATAGAGCTGCGCCAAACGATATAGGATTACGCCCCGGTGCCATATTTTGTTCTACGAGGTCTATCTGTATTATTACTATATTATAAGTAGTTATATCTACTTGCAACGATAACCAATAAGACATATACAAAAATATACGTTTTTTATGTTCTGTAAAAATACTCTTAATTTTGATGCAGCAAAACCCATCAATTCACGTGATGGGAAAACTAAAACTCATTTTCAATTTCATAACAGATAATTTGTCAAAATAATTGTATAGATCTCAGAGTGCAAATTAATTTAAAAACCTCCTTTTTATCAGCTATCCATCATATTAAATTGTTTTACAGTGAACATGGATCACTTTAGTATGGACAATTCCAAATGGAATAAGATTTTCCTCCCAGTTGCTACAAACATTTTGTTTTTGTTTTAAAGTTTGTTTAAAACCAGTGGGTCCAACTACAATCACAAAAGCTAGCAACATAGTTATTAACTTTAACTTACCTACTTGCAATTTTCAAATTCAAAGACTGATTTATACTAAGTATTAGATTTACTGTTTGTTTGCACCGAACCTAGTTCCCTAAATGATTATTATTTTATTGTATTTACTTCTCTTTAAAATGATTGTATTTCTGGAATAAAAACTTTATTATTACCATTAAATAAATTTGACATTATAGTAAAAAAATAAGTTATATTTTTATCAATATTTACGATCACTTGCTTACATTTTTTTAAGAAACTGTGATCTATAAGTTTTAAAGCCCCGCAAAATGTCAATTGGGTGAAACGTCAAGGCGTGTGAAGCATATATGAACTGTCATGAACATTATGTGCACATAAATAAGTGTCATGATTTATAAATAAAAAAATATGGAACTGACACGCCATCAGCGTTTTGCGACGCTTAACATTTTAAGATCTTTTCTGCAACTGATGGCTGAAAATCGCTGCTATAAAAATTGAAAATTAGGGTAAGTTTTCTCATCACGTAAGTTGCTGGGCTCACTGCTAGGAGTGTTTTTTTACTATATCACAGAATCGCCGCAATCGGTGGCAGAGTGCCCAACATTGATGAGGTCGCTGGTAAGTGGGATGGCGCCAAGGTGTCAACACATATTGCGTCCCACACCAGTGCCCTCCCATGCTGCAACGAAATGATCGTCATTCCATCCGGCCTCTTAACGACGTCGCGGGCTATGTCTGACGGTTCTATACTTTATTCCATTAATGACTACTTTCCTACTTTCCACTGCCGAGTCCATGCATTTCCTGCCTTTTTGTTTTCCAGATAACCTAACTGAAGCTAAATTTATATGTAAGATACTACATACTGATTTTCCTTCATACTTTACAGGCTGAGGACTGTCAACCTAGTTTAACAATTAATAAAAAATATATAAATGCTTCATGAGGGGTCTTAACGTAAATTCAACCGGTCATTGCCGTACGCATGCGGAAAAATTTCGCAAGAAATCAGCTGTTATTGCATTGATGACGCCATCTTGCAAAAATGAAGCTCGAACCGAAGGCCTCTCGCTCGCTCAAGACCTACGTAGGTACTTCATTCCTTTCATGCTACCATGAATCTCGATTGATTGACGACCCGAATGGCCGAGTTGGCAGTTGTGTTTGGATCACTGGTCTTCAAAATTGAAAGACAAAAAGGAGAATTTGATGATGTTAATGGTGTATTGTCTTTAACCTTGAATTGGTTCACAGTTAATAATTTATTGTTAAACGCTGGTAAAACCAAGTGTATCAAATTCTCACTTCCAAATGTCAGGCAAGTTGAGACCAGTTTAGTGTTAGACAACACGTTAGAATTAGTAAATGATACGAAGTTTCTTGGAATAACCATTGATAGCAAATTGCAGTGGGGACCCCACATAGATAAATTGGCTGGTAAATTAAGTTCTGCGGCTTACGCTGTTAGGAACATCAGACAAAGCACGGATGTGGCTACATCTAGGCCACATAGTATATTTTAGTTACTTTCATAGTGTGATGTCCTATGGTATCTTGTTGTGGGGGAAAGCAGCGGATATTCAAACTATTTTTATTTTACAGAAAAGAGCTATTCGAGCAATTTATAATTTAAAACGAACAGACTCCTTAAGAGAGCTTTTTAAAGAAATTGACATACTAACAGTAGCTAGTCAATTTATTTTCGAAAATATAATGTATGTACGCAAGAACCTTACAACATTTTCCAAACTTAGCGATAGCTGTAATGTTTACCTAAGAAATAATCACAGACTATGTGCGCCCCGTTTTAGACTCGCGAAGGTTAGCAATTCTTTCAAGGGTCAGTGCATTCTCTACTACAATAAGATACCTCTGGAGATTTTGAAATTGCCATTTGAGCAATTTAAAAAGCATGTTAAAGCGACTTTGTCGAAAAAGGGATATTACAATGTTCAAGATTACTTAAATGACAGGACTGTATGGGGTTAATCTGGCTCAACACAGACCTTGCTGTTAATAATTTTGTAATTATTTATTCCAGCTTATTAAATAAAAATAAATCATAATTGTATTAGTTAAGCACAACCTATTTTTAAAAGAGATCTAAAAATCAATCTGTGGGAGTTTCTACGCCCTTCTTCTCCCACAGTGGTCCAATGTAGAGAAGAGGCAAAAAATGACGTTTGCTAAGAATATGTAAATATCTACAGTAATAAAGCACTTTTGAGTTTGAGTTTGAAAAAAAAAAATATCACCAAACTTCATTTTATGTTTTGTGTACTTAAGTTTATGTTTTAAGTATTTGTTGTTGTTTTTGCATGTTCAACCTAAGACGAAGGATAAAGAGGCCTTCGCTTCGCTCACCAACTTTACCCTTCACCTAAGCTACCGCAGTATTTTGTTCTCATATTTTCTGCAACTTTTGGTGATGATTTACCCATTTTGCGTAGGAAAAAAATATTTTGGTGGTCATTTTATTTATTGCCTATTTCAATAACCTATAATTTTAGGATCTTAAGAGGGTTTTGTCCATCATCGTCATCATTATCATCACTGCTGACCATTGATGGCCTTTCCCGTGTAGCGGCAATCACGATTGATCGTTGGGATCAACCAAAGAAAAAGGGTTTGTATAGTCTACACTATAGTAAAACATTTCTTTATTACTATAGTGTAGACTATACTTAGTAAACTTGTTTTTTTTGTCTCTTCAGTCAGACGGACATTTTAGATTTTTTTTTCCTATCCAGTCAACGGTCAAACAGACAGTTTGAGTCTACATTTAAACATCTTAGATCACTATCGCTTTTCTTATCGAATCTTTCTTTGCCGTCTTTGGCAGTGCATTTTGATCAATTATTGTGATAAAAATAGCTAACCATTTTCTTTATTGTTAAAATTGTCATGCCAACTGTACATCGACCTGACCTTGCTGTTAATAATTTTGTAATTATTTATTCCTACTTATTAATTATGATAATGACTAAATATTATATTTTGTATTAGTTAAGCATAAGCAATTTTTAAAAAGAGATCTAAAAATCAATCTGTGGAAGTTTCTACGCCCTTCTTCTCCCACAGTGGTCCAATGTAGAGAAGTGGCAAAACATGACGATTGCTAAGTATATGTAAATATGTACAGTAATAAAGACATTTGGAATTTGGAATTTGGAATTTGGACTCACAGGAAGCTGGCGCATTTGTTCGGCATAGGTAGGTATCAAAACACACATGAAGAATAATTTGCTACAAAGTTGCTATTATGTACGCAGCATCTCACCTGTTCCGCAAAATAACTGTGTACAAGAATAACGCCAAATACATATCTACATCTTACGTGTATACTATAAGAAAACACAGCTAATAATAACGTGCCCTTTACACTGGCATAAACATAAACATTTACATACAGGCACATACATTGCTTCTGGCCCCACACTAGGATACCCTGTGTCGTGGTAACCAGAAACAGCGACGTCACACACATATAAACATCCAAGACCTGGGGATTGTTTTTTTTTTTTTTTTTTTCATTACCCCCAGCCGGGGATCGAACCCGGGACCTCTCGCATGGTAGGCATAGCCACAACCGCTGCGCCACAGAGGCCGTCAGCACTACTACCGCGCTGCACAGCTCTGGAACAGGAACGCCCTAGTGTTTTTTTTTGTTTTTTGTTGGAGGGAAAGAAAATGGAATAGCCCATGCCCAGGAGTCAGACCTCCCTGCTTTGTCCGGGTCCCCACATATGGAGCGGGCTTCAGCTCGTGTGGTATACGGACTAAAAACAACCCCTTGTATAATACAGTTATCTATATTTGATTTTTCTGTTAGCCATGGATTGGATTTTACTGCTAGCCATGGGAACGCCCTAGTGATATCCTCAGACCCTCAAGCGCAGCCCAATATCGTTGATGAAGGTACCCTGCGAAGGAGAATGTAAAATGCACCTTTAATATAAATATATTAAAATTATGACACGTGATAGTAGATAGATAGTGTTAAACTGATTAACGATTGATTAAATACATTTTACATACATTTACCTAATATATTAATTATATTACATATAGTTAATCCATTTATTCTTACGGATTAACTATATATAATATACTTAATATATTAGGTAAAGTTATAGATTTTATAATAACTATGTATAATTCATATTATAATATTTGTATTAGTTAAGCACAAGCAATTTTTAAAAGAAATCTAAAATCAATCTGTGGCAGTTTCTTCGCCCTGCTCTCCCACAGTGGTCCAATATAGAGAAGTGGAAAAAAATGACGATTGCTATGTATATGTAAATATATACAGTAATAAAGACATTTGGAATTTGGAATTATACATACCTACTAAGCCGACAACATTCGACGTAAATTAACGTTTATGAACACAAACACAATTTATCAGGACACAGACATTGACCTTTAGATTCTCAATACCATCTCAGTACGTCAATTCTGTAAAGAGTTGGAAAATGAAATCTACAGGTACTTACCTGACTATAGGTCCAGATACATGTTACGTGTACACAAGATACAATATGTACGCATAATAATAACATACTATGCAGGTAAATAGCAATTCCAATCGCCTGCACCGGAAAACTCAAAACAAAACATAGTATACAAATAATTTGACACGTGTTTTCCGGCGACCTCATACCGCAGATTTCATAATAATGTGTAATTGCTTTACAGGATTTCCCAACATTTACAGTCACCAAGTGATCAGTTGTCCACGCTTTATTTGTATGTCAACAGTAACTGAACGTTGGACGTCAGACTGCACATATTTTCGCGGGAAAATGTAACTGCGCGGTGGGCGGAGACTGAGATGGCGCAATAGTTAATTTACGCCGCGATTTAGCATATGGCTTGGAAATGTATAGTTAGTCAACACATACATTTCAATGTCACATTTTTTTGATGTATAGGTGAGTGCCCTCAAATAGGATTCTGTTTTATTGTGCTAATAATAATAGTAAAGGCTTTTATTCCAGAAATATTATACGTAGTTGAGCATTTATAGGTATGTTTTCATATACATTTGGCATAACATAAACAACAACTGAATATGTCTAAATTTAATTTTGAAGTGTGGACCTGACCGGAGAGATTTGTAACGTAACTAACGCTTTGATACGATCGCGCCGCCTCAGCGCGTGCCGCCTCTTGTCAAAGGACATATAACCTTGTCCATATATGCATAAAAACTACATTTGCGTGAGGCTTTGCGACACTAACTAAGCAAATGGACTTGTCCGATACGCTACGTACTGACCTTGTACGGTGCGAAGCGAACGGTCCCGTCAAAGATGTTACGTTACGCGCTCCGGTATAAATACGTACTTATATAGACAGCGTCACGCCTTTTCCCATGCGGGGTGGCAGTGGCACAATTATGCCCACTTTTTCCCAGTTATTCGATACTCCGTTTTGCGTATCAGGTAGCTAGCTCATCGCCGCAGCAACTGGAGTTTTAAGGTTTCCTATCACGAAAATATATAATTAGGGACTTAACCCCTCGTCTGTGGGAATTGCGGAATCTGGAATAGCAAATGAAACGCATTTTGTCATAAATTACACACTGATGAGAGGTTTATATGTACCACAAAATAGAGCGTTCTTGAGGATTTACAAACAGACGTTTTTGTCTTGGCTGGGCGACAAGAAACGCGGAAGTGATACTAGATTTAACTAGTTGCCGGGGCATTCTTCACAATGACAGATTATACACCAGGGGGCTTACCACAACGCCCACTCAGCGTGGGGCCATCAACAGATGATTAATTAATTTTCAATCTGTTTTGAACTTTATAACAAAGCAATACGGTACAAAATCGCGGGCTATTTCTTGATCTACCCACAGACGAGATTCCGATTCATTTTAGGAACTAACTGATTCGCAAAATTACCATGACCGTCTTAAAACAAGTCTTGGTACCATGTAAATAATGCCCATTACGGTGTATTGGAATGGAAATGGTTGCCATGGTGATGATCTTGTTTTGAACCAAACTGAATCGTGAAAAGGTTGTAGCCCCCCCCCCCCCCCATAATAATAAATAATAAATATCTTCGGACGAAGCACACAGCGCCATCTAGCGACCACACTAAGTACTCAGAGAGACTTGTGTCGTGATAACTAGATAGTTGATATATTACATATATAATCGTAAATAAATAATGAGCTTTATTTACAAAAAACCAAGGCTTATTTTACGACGGTCATGGTGATTTTGCGGATCAGATTAGGTTCCTAAACTGAATCAGCATAAGACGTTTTGTGGTAGCCCCTCAGGAGCCCAATTAGTTCACAATTGACCGCTAAGTGACATTGACGCGATGATGACGGCTAACTCTATATTTATCTTTTATTAATCCCTTTCTCTTGATAACTAACTCAAATGATAAGATTTCTACCTGTTACCTAAAAAAAAATTATCTCCAAACGACAAATAATGGACACCTAAAATTGACCGTCGCCTTGTCATTAGTCATTGTGCTAGCAGAATTAGGCCCCAAGAATTAGTTTCTAGAATGATGCTAAAATCTATGAATTAAACATATTTCCGTTAACATTTGTGACGGTTCTTCAAAAATTGGTTTGATCACAAATCAAGAACTACTTGACACATTTCGATAATGATATCAGGGGAAAGTATTTTTAAGATAGTTTTAGTATCATTCATAGAGTGCAGTATCGTGGATAAATGCAGTATTAAAGCTATCTACCTTCTATTTATAACAATATTACTAGATTATTCGCGTGAAAACGGCAGCTCTGTTGGAATTACATACAACATCTTGTAACAAGGAAGCAATTTTTAATATAGAATAATCTCTAGAAGCATGCAATAAAAACAACAACCTATTATGTGAATAAGCAGAAAAGTAGCCATTAAAACAATTAAAATACAGACGGGTGAACTAAATAAAGTGACACTGTGGGAATGGCCGTTAGGTTAATTAAAAATGTGGCAAAGTGCGAGACGAGGCTAAGTAACGTGGTTCTGTACGCTAATGTTGCCATAGAAATCACAAGCTATACAAAATGGCCGACGATCCGAATGGCCGAGTCGGCAGTGACCCTGCCTACGAAGCCAAGGGTCCCGGGTTCGAGTTCCGGTGGGGGCAAATGTTTGTTTGATGAGAACAGGGGCCCAATTCTGGTACACAATAACAGCTCCATGACAATTACATTACGATTACGGTCAACTTTAGATATCCAATATTTGGCATTCGGAGAATATTTTTTTAGGCAATTATGGTAAACATTAAGTTAATTGGTAAGCACAATAATTAAGTTAATCAATAAATGGAATTGGATTATAAAATCGTCAGATATTGGATATCTAAATTTGACCGTAATCGTAATGTAATTGTCATGGAGCTGTTATTGTGTACCAGAATTGGGCCCCATATGTTTGTACCCTAGTCATGGTTGTTTATCTATCTAAGTATAATATTTATCTATATAAGTATGTGTAGCGTTGTCTAGTACCCAAGATACAGTGAATTCTAGTTTGGGTTAGATCAATGTCTGTAAATAGTGTCCAAGGTATTATTATTATTATTAAAATATTGCAAAGTGTAGCTACAATTTTTTTATTTGTCTTTTCAAACGTAAAAAGTACAGTACTGAAGCAGCCGGCAACAAGGTCATTGAAGGACGAACGTTGGATGTTGGGCCGAGGCGTGCCGTGAGCCGAGGCCCTGCAATGTGACTAGTACTTTTCCCAAATAATACGAGGAAATTCAAACAAAGTAATTAGTATTTAATACAGTAAAAAAAACAATTGTTGAATGTAAAAATCATAAATTTTGCTAATCCAAAATAAGTGTCGTATTTCGTATTACCGCGTCAATATAATAATAATAATAACAATAATAATAATAATACCTTGGACACCATTTACACACATTGATCTAGCCCCAAACTAGGATTCCCTGTATCTTGGGTACTAGTCAACGATACACATACTTATATAGATAAATATTAATACTTAGATAGATAAACAACCATGACTAGGGAACAAACTCAAAAAAAAACTCAAAACTCAAAACGTTTATTCTGTAAATAGGCCACAAGGGCACTTTCACATGTCATTTCATTTCATTTTTTACAGAACATTTGGTATTATTATTTGTATCATATCAGAAAAAAAAAAGTACTTAATTATTGTTTCTGAGAGATGTAAAGAGTCTCAAATGTCATAATAAAATAATTAAAATATAAATAACAGAGATGTATAGTCTCTTTAGTCAATAATACAATGATAATAGGAGATGTAAATGGTCCCCACAGTCAAGAGTTGTATAATTAAATTAATCTTTGGAGGTGTAAAAGGCCTCCAAGTGTCCAGTAAAAGAAACTCTGGCAGTGAGGATGCTCACAATTAATTAGAACAATTCAGTCCCAAGCATTTTTATCGTCTATGTACTCTTTAATACTGTAGTAAGCTTTCGAAATAAGCCTTTGCTTGATGTATTTCTTGAACTTATTAATTGATAGATCTGTCAAAGTGCTTGGGAGTTTATTGTAAAATCTTACACAATTACCCTTGAACGAGTTTTTTATTTTATGGAGCCGAGTAGTGGGCACTGCAAGTTTGTCCTTGTTTCTAGTATTAAAGTTATGTATATCACAGTTTCTTCGAAAGTTAACAATGTTCTTATGGACATACATAATATTCTCGTAAATATATTGACTATGGACTGTCAATATATTTACTTCTTTAAACTTATTTCTAAGAGAATCTCTATTATTCATTTTATAAATCGCACGAACAGCCCGCTTCTGCAGCACAAAAATAGTATTTATGTCAGCAGCACTGCCCCAGAGCAGAATACCGTAGGACATAATACTATGAAAATAACTAAAATAAACTAATCTGGCTGTTTTTAAATCTGTCAAGTGACGGATTTTCCTGCATGCAAAAGCTGCAGAGCTCAGTCTGTTCATCATACATCACTACATTCTTGTTCTAATACACATAATTGTTTCTTTAGCTTATCTCTACTTTCAAGTACTGATAATAGCTCTTTCTCATTTTCCTCCCTTTCACAGAGTAATTCGGTGACCATTTCCTTTGATTTTTTTAATTCTAGTAAGGTAACTTTGAGCTTGTCATTTTCCTGCTGTCGGGAGGCGACAGCAGCAGCTCTGCGGGTCATCATGGTTACAGTTGAGATAAGAATCAAGGAATTGCACACCAAAACAATGCGAAATTACTTACGTGGAATAGTAACGTTTTTCAGCGTTTGCACATCACTAATTGCTATGAAATATATTTTAAACGTTGTTAAATATAATAATTTAACAATAAGGTAACAAAAAGCGCTGAAAGTGTACGGAAATAACAAATACTTTTAAATTTATAACCTGCAACGGTCACAAATTTAACATGTTTCGAGACACTAGTAAACGTCACTAAAACACACTGCAAACAATAGAAATACACTATAATACATTACACTATAATCCTAAAATAACACTAAATTGGGCTCAGAATTACACTAAATCATATTAAAATATAAATTTTTCTAGGGACGTAGTGAAATCAGCTGTTTGCCGTTTGACAGCCAGTGTTACCCTTCAATCCGTTCTCATCAAACAAATATTTGCCCCCACCGGGACTCGAACCCGGGACCCTTGGTTTCGTAGGCAGCGTCACTGCCGACTCGGCCATTCGGGTCGTCATAATACAACCTTGGACACTATTTACACACATTGATCTAGCCCCGAACTAGGATTCCCTGTATCTCGGGTACTAGACAACGATATAAATATAAACATTTACATACAGGTACATACATTGCTTCTGGCCCCACACTAGGATACCCTGTGTCGTGGGGACCAGAAACAGTGACGTCACAGACATATAAACATCCAAGACCTGGGGTTTGTTTTTTTACCCCCAGCCGGGGGTCGAACCCGGGACCTCTTGCATGGTAGGCAGAGCCACAACCGCTGCACCACAGAGTTCGTCGTACATACCTATATAGATAAATATTATACTTAGATAACCATGACTAGGGTACAAACATCCGTTCTCATCAACCAAATATTTGGCCCCACCGGGACTCGAACCCGGGGTCGTCATTCATATGTTTTGTTTCATCATTGTAGTCTTATATTTGGAAGCCTATTCAAAATTTAAACAAAACCTTTGATAAGCCACCTTCTTGGTAGCTTATCAAAGGGCCATAGTGCCGAGGAAAAAGATCGTTCCATTTTTTAAAACACTACAGTTAGAGTTTTCATACAACTTTAACAGGCATCTAACCGGCAGCTACGCGTAGGCCAGTAATGCGGTACATAAAGTTCGATTTATCTCAAAGAAGGTTGTCACAATCATGCTCACATTTCCAAGCATGTTTGAGAAATAGTTATTAACTCGTATTTATGACAACTCATTTTATTAATAGCAGTGCAGTTAATGGGGTCACGAAAAACTTTTTGGTAGAGTGCACTGTGTGTTTGTTACTATTTCTATGGATAATGACAATTAAACCTAATTTCCTTAAACTAATTTATATATTTAAAAAAAACATAGGTTTATCTTAATAACGAAACTCTTTGCTTAAACTTGCTTTACTCACTTAGTCTGTGATTCATTCGTAGCATCATAGGAACGAAACTCTTTGCTTACTCGCATTGTATTTGACAATTATAATTTGACAGTTTGACGTGAAATAATTTTTGAACAATTAATTAAACATTTTGAAATATAACACTTTTAAAAGTGTTTTTGTTTTATTTCATCACCGCCTGGTTTCGCGTTATTATTTACGAAACCCGAAAACCTATAAAGTACTTCGCTTCCATTGTCTCGCGAAACCATTATTATTTTCTCCTAATTGTCCATTCAAAGAAAAAATATGCCTGTTAGTACCCTCGTTGGAATTAGAAGATTAAAGCCGGAAAAATCATCACATTTTAAACAACTGCAATGTACCTTTCTCATAGTGGTAAAATGTAGAGAAGAGGCAAAAAATGTAATTTGTTAAGTCTATGTAAATATCTACAGTAAGAAAGACATTTTGACTTTGACTTTTTTCTAACTCTAATTAGGGCACAGCTGTGCCTCTACTGAACGGTATGGAAATAATCGTGACACAGTTTTTTGTCTACAAAAAAACATACTTAGATCAGCCAGATTTGAAATTCGGAATATTTTCTGCAAATCTCTCGTAGAGCTCAGAGGGTAAAGATACCTACCCATGCAAAGTTATGGAATGCCAAGTAAATGCTACCCAACCGGTGGAACTGTTCGTTTGTGACGGTTCAGCGTTATTTGAACTGCTTATAATTGCAAATGGCTGCCTTTTCAATTCGACAAGGGACATCGCAACAGGATACAAGTCGAGACAACCTTGACTGCTACTCATTCTGATTCTCAGTCAGACCACAGACAGTTTATGTTTTGTTCTGTGATCACAGATGGCCGAATGCATCTGTCGCTGAGCGCTGTCGTAAATGTCAAAGTTGATAGCAGATTAGTACTACATAGCTTTCTACGAGTTGGTTAGTAAAAATCCTTATTTGTTATCATCATAAATAAATAATAATAATAATGTTAAATATAGTGGGCGTATATCCACACCGAGGACCACGTGCCTTTACCCAAATACGAGTAAGAATGAGCAGGCTCAGTGCGGTTGGATGGAGGGGAGTCGGGCTAATGGCCAACCAGACTTTCAGAAGTAATCAAGGTGCCTTATTAGGGCCTCTGATACAGCGTTCCGAATACTACCACCGAGTAGCGATAGTAGCGGTGACCAACGTGCAAAGGTCCCCGTTACTCCAGGCGGAATGACCCGCAGTGGGAGAGGGACGGAACCAGGGAAAAATGACAAAAAGTCTGATTTAAATTGATACAAAATTAACTAAAATAGCTATGAAAATTTCTATAACAAGTAATTTAGGTATTGTCAAGACCCATCTCAATATATATTTTTTTATTCTGAGAGCTATTCCAATTTATCAGAAAATCGTAAATTTAGACCTCATTCGATAAATATTTCTATCGAGCGAAATTCCTCTAAGCGCGTTTCTGTTGTTACAAAATCTAGAAAACGGTCCCAAAATTGTTATACTTTATCGAACTTGGGACTTCTTTCGAAATAACTTCAAAAATTGTTGATTTTGCGATATGTCGCAGTTAATTGGTTAAATCAGACACATAACTAACTCTCTAGACAGATATATCACCTTAAAGTGTCATCCGAAACACGGAAGCGCCCGAAACAAATGCCACGTAGAAACGGACACCCATCCAGTCTTCATACACGCTCGGCCAGATGTACTATCGTTAACGATGTGCGAAATACGTCATTAAAATTTTAAAATGTGTTAAATTATGTTTCCCTACTTTCATTGACGTATATTTTTAAACAAGTGAATTTATTAATCGATTGCTTAGGTAAATATAAATATGCGTATGACCGTATGATTTACTTCTTCACAGACGATTATTTGTGTGCGTGTGGTGTGAGTGAAAAGTGCGGTATGATGATAAACTATATACCAGCAACAAGTAGAAGTCTTAAATCAATTCTAAATTATTCTCAGACTTTGTAAAATTATAATTTAAAACGAACAGACTCCTTAAGAGAGCTTTTTAAAGAAATTGACATACTAACAGTAGCTAGTCAATTTATTTTTGAAAATATAATGTATGTACGCAAGAACCTTACACCATTTTCCAAACTTAGCGATAGCTGTAATGTTTACCTAAGAAATAATCACAGACTATGTGCGCCCCGTTTTAGACTCGCGAAGGTTAGCAATTCTTTCAAGGGTCAGTGCATTCTCTACTACAATAAGATACCTCTGGAGATTTTGAAATTGCCATTTGAGCAATTTAAAAAGCATGTTAAAGCGACTTTGTCGAAAAAGGGATATTACAATGTTCAAGATTACTTAAATGACAGGACTGTATGGGGTTAATCTGGCTCAACACAGACCTTGCTGTTAATAATTTTGTAATTATTTATTCCAGCTTATTAAATAAAAATAAATCATAATTGTATTAGTTAAGCACAACCTATTTTAAAAAGAGATCTAAAAATCAATCTGTGGGAGTTTCTACGCCCTTCTTCTCCCACAGTGGTCCAATGTAGAGAAGAGGCAAAAAATGACGTTTGCTAAGAATATGTAAATATCTACAGTAATAAAGTACTTTTGAGTTTGAGTAAAGCAATGAAACAGAAGTTACATGACCAAGAGACTTGTCACTCCGTTCTCACAAAGGACTACCAAATAGAATACGACATGGCCCTTGACGTGCAAAGACACTTTGATTTGTGAATACATCGTGGTTGAGCGATACCTAAGCGTGAGGACTGAGTGACAAAATTTTATTTGTATTTTTTTAAATATGAAACAGACCTCTGTACAATTTTGGGTTTATCTTTAGGTAGGATTTTACTATTTACCTACATATATGATTCTCAGGTTAATCGTATGTTTTCCAAGGTAGTGAAAACCCCTGAACTGAGTGACAAGTATTTCGGTCATTTAACTTCTGTTTTATTGTTTAACAAATTATGAGAATAATTTACAATTAATTTAGGGCTTCTACTTTTTTTTTGCCAACATATAGTTTATCACTATACCGGTCTTGTCTTTAACACTATACTTGTCACTAATATCACACGCAGACGATTATTTGGCAGTTTTTATGAGTTTAAGTTAAAGAGTTTTAGTAATATCATCCAAGAATATCATCCAAGAGTTAAATTATCATCACATCTTCTGCAACTGGTGCAACTGCAACTGCTCTCTGGTGATCGATATCTACTGGGCAGAACTTAAAGGGACATGATTGTTTCTGACATCATCTTATTAAACAGGTATGATCCAGTTGCCACCTGTCAAATATAGTACAACTGTAAAAATAATGACAGCTGTCAAAAGCAGTGAAAGCTGCCAAAAATAGTGACAGCTGTCAAAAACGTGACATCTGTCCAAAAGATATAAGACGAAAATCATCAGCATCGGGCACTCTTTATTAATCTGTGACCGGGCTGCCCGGCGACGTCAAATATAGAGGTGTAATTCTAATTTGCTCAAAAACGAAAATAAGTAAACTTATAAAATTTACTAATTGTTATAGAACTCCAAAAACGAAAAATTTAGGTATAAACATTTTTACATAAACATAAACAATAACATAAAAATTTAAACATTTTTAATTCAGACTATGCTCAGGATTTTTATGAAATAAATACAATAATAAATAATTGTAATGATATAGCAAATTAACTTATTGTAAAAAATACATATTTTGTCGAGACCGTTGAATTATGTCGAGTTATTTTTTTTTTAGAATCGCAACACGTTTTTCACTGTCCAGAATACCTGCGCCTTAACGATGCACGATGTACGAATACTGCTAAGCCACAGACGCTTAAAGACCACACGTCATTAAAAGTTTAATATTTTGTTTCCCTGCGAATCATTGACGTATATTTATACAAGTGAAATAATCGATCGGTTTAGTTAAACATAAATATGCGTATGACCGTGTGAGTTACTTCTTCACAGACAATTATTTGGCAGTTTTATTTATCAAAGTTTTATCATTGCCATCCATGAATTTGAAGGGGTAATTAATTTAGCATCACATCCTACAACCACTGCAGCATGAGTGTACTCTCTGGTGATTGATGTCTTCAGACAATTCCTGAAATATTGATATTATCAGACAAAGACAAAGACAAAAATAATTATTTGTTCATCATTGTTTGTAACTAGGTTTTATATTATTTATTTTATAGTCGTTTCAAATGCTGGCACCAAGTAGTACTGGAGGTACATATATTAACCTTATTATATAACATCTTAAATCTAAATTTAATCTAAATATATTTAGAGTAGTGGACATAACATCTAAACCATGATACAAGTATTCAGGTATAATGGTCCAGTCCTGTCAATCCACATGCGTCATAATCCATTTGCCATCTAAAGTCCATCTGGATTATGACGTAGTGTGGATTTGACAGGACTGGAACATTATACCTGCTCAACAACTTAGTACAAAATATATTTGATGCGGCCCAGCATTTTGTTTCTTCCCTTTGCAACATTTGGTATTTTGGAATCATTTAAAGACAGTCTTGTCCTATCAATCAACTTCTAAGAAAATACAGTATTTAAGAGGTTTAGTCATCATTACGAACAATTTTTAATATGAAACCGATTTGATTAGAGCAACTTTGATTTTCACTTTGTAGGATTCTCCCTACACTATCCGCTGTACCCTAATAAAACTCACCACATTCCGACAAAGATTGGAAATCTAAGTGACATCTTTCTCATATTCTATTCAAATTCAAGTGTCCTAGGATTGCATTGAGGTAATTACTTATAACTGATAGTCCATCCTAACAAACGACTTACGTTGCACCCTTTATATGGCAAAAGAAGTAGAACCTGGAAGTAAAATTTGCTTGTACCTAGTTGAATATTATCGAATAAGTTACTTTAACGTTCGATTCGACGTTAACGTTTGGCATAAATCGAACTGAAATATCAACTATTTAAAAAAAAAAACTCAGAGATTCGACTACTATCAACCCAAATAAAATTTTACGTTTAAGACATAACATTTTATCTAAACTCTTGGTAAATAAGTAAACAACTTTGGAAATATCGGCCTAATTTATGAAAAGTTGCATTTGATTTCCCACCATCTCCGATCTAATTATTCTAGAAACAGGATGTATTAGTTTTGTATTCTTTCGTGAACATATAATACAGAAATTATTATAAAAATAAGAATGATAATGTCTGACAGCCAGTTGCAGGAACGGCTGTTAGACATTTAAATTCTGTATTATTTTTTAAAGCCCCATTAAACGCTTATGGGCGTAACGTCAAGACATGTGATCCGTCATGAACACTATGCACTCAGAAATAAGAGCCATGTTTTATCAAAAAAACCGGTCAAGTGCGAGTCTAAATCGCGCACGAAGGGTTCCGTACCACCGTTCAATGGAAGCGATGGTGTGGAGTGAATAGTTTGGATTTTACACAGCAAAATATTGTTTACAAAGTTATTGGTGCGGTTACTTTCACACTCCATGTACGTAACCAGGTGCATCCATAAGTTTGTATGTGGTATTGAAAGAATTGTTGTATGGGAGCCCCCTTAAATATTTCTTTTATCCTGTTTTTTAGTATTTGTTGTTATAGCGGCAAAAGAAATACATAATCTGTGAAAATTTCAACTCTCTAGCTAGCTAGGTTCTTGAGATACAGCCTGGTGACAGACGGACGGACGGACGGACGGACGGACAGCGAAGTCTTAGTAATAGGGTCCCGTTTGGAACCCTTCGGGTACGGAACCCTAAAAATCGGTCAAATGTGGGTCGAAACTCGTGCACGAAAGTTTCCAAACCACCGTACAATGGTAGGGATAGAGTGTAGTGTAGTGAGTGGAGGGAATAGTTGGATTTTACATAGCAAAATGTTGTTTACAAAGTTTTTGGTCCGGCTACTTTCACACTCCATGTACGTAACCAGGTTCATTCATAAGTTTGTATGTGGTATTGAAATAATTGTTGTATGGGACCCACTTAAACCTTTATTTTATTCTGTTTTTTAGTATTTGTTGTTATAGCGGCATGGGTGGGCGTACGGACGGGCAGCGAAGGCTTAGTAATAGGGTCCCGTTTGGCACCCTTCGGGTACGGAACCCTGAAAATATTGAAATGACACGACATTGAATGGGGCATGATCGTTTCTGCAACTGGCTGTGAGCGAATTCATTTGGTGGCGAATATGGTTGGTATTTTATAATAACATCTTCTAGACGGGCTTCCCCAGTCGTTGAGGCAGGCCCGGCTTGTGGCAATATAATAATAATAATAATAATACCTTGGACACTATTTACACACATTGATCTAGCCCCAAACTAGGATTCCCTGTATCTTGGGTACTAGACAACGATACACATACTTATATAGATAAATATTATACTTAGATAGATAAACAACCATGACTAGGGTACAAACATCCGTTTTTCATCAACAAATATTTGCCCCCATCGGGACTCGAACCCGGGACCCTTGGCTTCGTAGGCAGGGACACTGCCGACTCGGCCATTCGTGTCGTCAATATATATATTCATCTCTTTTTGCGGAACGGACTTAAATCCAGTTAGTAACATTCACACGTAGGTAGTAATTTAAATAAAGCTTAAACTGATACCATATTTAAGCCTAAATTCGTTGGCTCTAATGCAAAAAAAAACAGAATTGGGGAAAATTTTGTGTTCAGGTATATGGCACATTTTGGATGATTTTTAATTGAAAAAGATTGAAAACAAATTTTAATCGGTCAAACAAGCCAGAAATGTTTGTGTTGTCCTGGGTAACTATTCATTGTTTTGCGGCCCCATTACAGACCATGTTCCGCCACATTTCCAAGCAGTGGAGTGTTTTTTTTTTCAGCAGCAAATTTTCGTACATCGTTTTCGCCTTTCGAACCTCTATTAGCGCCAACCATCAAAGCTGACTCGAATTAAAATTGCATTACTCCTTTTGCTCTCAATAGCAGTTTATGTGACTGATACATAATGGAGGGCATTAAAACTCGAGAGTGGGTTTATGAAACGAGCCGAAGGCGAGATTCGTAATAATATCACTCGAGACTTACATACACTAGTTTATCTACACACATATCATAAGCTCTCTTTGATGTGTTCAGGAACCGCATGTTCGACCGGCATTGTGGCATTGATCATTGCTCTGCACTTCTTTAGCTTGTTCAGTAGTACCAACTTCACAGACAAACTAGGGTCGGCACGCAGGCGGACGTCGGCGTTCGAAATTTGAATGTCATAATTTGTCGAAAAATAATACATTATGTATGGTCATAATGTATCAATATTAAGATAAGAAATGAGTTTTTACCAAGTAGTACCAACCTTATGGTGGTCGTAACGTGCGGTTTTTGGACGCAGTAAAGAGGGTTTATGATACGAGTGTAGATAACAGTAGTATATGTGACTGCTACATAATGCCTAATTATGTACAGTTACGTACACTAGTTTATCTACACACATATAAAGAGCACTTACTTTCTCTTTCATCATAGGTATTGTATATATAAGTATGTAATTGTATTTATCTATTTATTATTATTATTTGTTTATTCTTATTTTATCTACTATTTCTTTGATTATATGTATTTTTATAGTAAGTATCATATTTTATTGGTATTTGGTAAGTATTTAATTGCACTAGACTACCCTTTTCATTTTATATGTATCCTATCCAGATAGGTTTGCTGGAAGAAATCTCTGTTGAGAGATAAGCTCGCCCTTGCCTTTTAATTTCGTGTATAATTGTATTGTTGTAATGTTCTGTGCAATAAAGAATTGTGAATTGTGAATTGTGAATCATAAGCTCTCTTTGATGTGTTCAGGAACCGCATGTTCGACCGGCATTGTGGCATTGATCATTGATCTGCAGTTGTTTATTATAATTTGTTCAGTAGTACCAACTTCAGAGTTCAACTAGGGGCGGCACGCAGGCGGGCGTCGGCGTTCGAAATTTGAATGTCATATTATGACAAATCTCGGTACATTATGGACATAATTTATCAATATTCAGATAAGAAATGAGTTTTTACCAAAAAGTTTATCATTATGCTGGTCGTAAAGTACGGTTTTTGGACGCAGTAAAGAGGGTTCTTGATACGTGTGTAGATAAAATATTTAAAATTCGCGTGAACAAGCATTTTCTATCTCTTTAGAATTATAAATGATAGTAAGAAAGAAAGACTTTTATTGCACACAAAGAAATAAACACACCTTACATAAATAAAAAAACGGTCAAGTGCGAGTCTAAATCGCGCACGAAGGGTTCCGTACCACCGTTCAATGGAAGCGATGGTGTGGAGTGAATAGTTTGGATTTTACACAGCAAAATATTGTTTACAAAGTTATTGGTGCGGTTACTTTCACACTCCATGTACGTAACCAGGTGCATCCATAAGTTTGTATGTGGTATTGTTGTATGGGAGCGCCCTTAAATATTTCTTTTATCCTGTTTTTTAGTATTTGTTGTTATAGCGGCAACATAAATACATAATCTGTGAAAATTTCAACTCCCTAGCTAGCTAGGTTCTTGAGATACAGCCTGGTGACAGACGGACGGACGGACGGACGGACGGACAGGTCATGCTTTCGAATGTGCCAGAAGAGGGAGGGAATGATTTCACGACTGTTTGTGATATGCTAAGCACGGATAAGATAATGTTTGGAGAACCAGAAATCTACTAACTATCTTTGTAAATGAGAATAAGAATTATTTATTTATTGTAGTTTATGTGACTGCTACATAATGCCTAATTGTGTACAGTTACATACACTAGTTTATCTACATACATATCATAAGCTCTCTTTGATTTAAGGTATGTTGTACACATCGGTCTACCCGTGCTCTGTGATTAACCTATCTCATCCTGACATGGTTTGCTGGAAGAGATCTCTTGTTAGAGATAAGCTCGCCTTTGTACACTATTTTAATGTATATCTTGTCAATATAATTATTTGTGTGCAATAAAGAAATTATGTGTTCAGGAACCGCATGTTCGACCGGAATTTGAATGTCATAATTTGACAAATTATGGTACATTACGGTCATAATTATCAATATTCAGATAATAAATGAGTTTTTACCAAGGAGTTTATCATTATGCTGGTCGTAATGTGTGGTTTTTGGACGCAGTAAAGAGGGTTTATGATACGTGTAATAAAAAGGTTCATTGTGCTAGTATTTAACAATAACACATTATAAACTAGACATTAAAAGGTACAAATATCAAATTAACTGTGGCCCCACACTAGGCAGAGCCTGTATTGTGGGTACCGTAATATGGTTAACAGATGGGAGTTTAGCTATATGCTATATTTAGTACAGTGTTTACATATACATATAATGATTTTTTGTTTTTATTTATCAGTAATGCAATACAATTACAAAAAGGGAAAAGTGGGTAAAGTATCCAAAATATTAGCAAAAGAAATCAAACAAGTGCAAAGCAGTTTTTTAATTTAAACTTAAAGTACTAGAACATGTAGGATATACTGGCATATAACATATAAGTAGTAGCTGTACTATTGCACAGCACACTTGTAGATCCGTTTCATTAAAAGTTTGTTATAGACAGGAGAATTCGAAATATTTCTGTGCGCATAAATAACAGACCTCAGAACAAATAGCCGTCGGACGCAGAGTATTTCAGTTTCACTGTATATTAGATCAGTGGGGTATGTTTTTGGTTTCCTAAACATGACCTTTAATACCGAACGCTAGGCTCCCTCAGCGTCGTGTAAGACTGTTTCACTACATCCACCCCATACAGAGATGCAACAGGTCATAACTGATTCACAAATCGCGGTATACACTCTTTTTAAGAGTTCGTAGTCGGCGCAGTTTCCCAATTGTTTCATGATGTAAATGAATATACGAACTCTGGCCGATAATGCTTTAATATGATCTCTAAAGTTCAGATTTTTATCTAGTGTTATTCCTAGATATTTTATAGATTTTATTACCTACATCGGGACATTGACAACTATTATTAAGTTTATGTGGTCCAGAGGCCTCCGTCTTATATAAGCACACGTATTTGGTTTTGTTTTGGTTGTACTATATTTGGGTAGTTTCCACCTTCCTCAGTCGAGAGTAAACCTTGGAACCAACACGCGTATTTTGTTATTCGCCGATACTTTCATATTCTTTATTGCACAGAAATCTTAATAGTAAGGTAACAAAACATTTTATGAGCAAAGGCGAGCTTATCTCTAAAGAGAGATTTCTACCAGCAAACCTAGGTAGGACAGGAAAAATTGTGCAACAGGAGAGTCCTAGTGCGCAATAAAACTGTACACATCTAATTGTTTTCAACTAAAACATAATAATGTAATAAATGATATATACTAAATAAAATACAACAGCAAAAAATTTTATATATATCAAACATATACTAGTTATATATACATATATAAAAGTACCTATCACGAAAGAGAAAGGAAATGCTCTTTCAATCTTGTCTTAAAAGTGAAAATTGAGGGACTATCTCTAATAGCGCAGGGAAGTGCGTTCCACAGTCGGATCGCCGTTAACCTAAACGAGTGTTTGTAAGCGGCAGTGTTATGCCGAGGAGTAGAGAGAAGAGACATCGTGTGGGATCTCCGGTTGCTATGCCTGGAGGAAATAAACTCGAAACATTCTCGAAGATATGAGGGGTAGCGGGTATTTCGCAAAATGTTGAACAGATAGGAGAGAACGTGCATATCACGACGAAGGCGGATCGGAAGCCACCCCAACTCCTTGCGATACTGTGAGACATGGTCATATTTGCGTCATATATTATACTTTAATGGCTAACGAGGATAAAAGTGCCTAAGAACAGTTATACCGAACATTTTATAAGTGTGTGGAGTTTCTGGAAATCTAGATAGTCATTGGAACGCAAAAATGTCTATCGGCAAGGTTGGGGCATTCAATGTGTCGTCGGTTAATTGGACCATGTACGTGGAACGTTTGGAGATGTATTTTAAGGTTAACGATGTGAAAGACGAATTGTGGCTTCCGACTCTTATCGCGGTGATTGGCGAGGACGCCTATGAGTTGCTGAGTAACCTGGGCAGCCCAAAGAAACCGTCTACTATGAAATATAGTGACGTGGTCAGTGCGTTACGTAGTCACCTCCACCCGAAACCATCAGCAATGGCTGAACGTTATCGATTCCGTCAAAGAAGACAATTGACGGAGGAATCTGTGTCACAATATATGACGGAGCTAAAGAAATTAGCGAAGGATTGATTTTGGAGGCGTTTTAGAAGAGAACCTGCGTGATCAATTTGTGTGCGGGTTACGTAGTGACATCACTCGACAGAGGCTCTTCGCCGAAGAGGACCTGAAGTACGCCACAGCTTTGAAACTGGCTTGCTCACTGGAAGCGGCGAAGCGGGACGCAGCGGCAGTGGATCGAGCGGAGTTGGGCGGGCGGGACAGCGCGCCGCCGCCCACGCCGACCGCGCCGGTGCTGGCGCTCACGACATCGTCGGGCCGGCGCGCGGCAAGATAAACACGTGCCATGACGAGCTCGAGTACAGGGACAAGCCAGCGACAGACCAGGACATCGGAAGGTGGTGCTCATTGCACGGTGTGCGGGGCGGACAGCCATAGGCCAGAGGACTGCCGATACAAACGGTTCATTTGCAGCAGATGCAAGCAACGAGGCCACCTACGTAGGCAGTGCTCGGTACAGCCTGGACCAGCGCATTCCCGGTTTGGCAGCAGAAACGTCCATCACGTGGACGCGGCGCAGAAGTCGCCGCAGCAACGGGACTATAATCATATCGAGGATTCCTCGGACATGGAGGAAGACTTTCATCACCTCAGTTTGAACAGTTATAGAGCAGTGAGCATGTGTTTGATGGTCGGTGATGCGAAAATAAAAATGGAGGTAGATACAGGTTCGGCGGTATCGTGCATAAGCAAGGCAACGTATGATACCTATTATAGTTCATACGACATTTAACCTTATCCCTTAATGTTAAAGTTCTATGACGGAAGTAAAGTAAAACCAAAGGTGGTATATAAGCAAGTTGTCATGAATCTGGAATTGTTCATAATTGAAGGGGGCACGACTTCTTTGTTAGGCCGACATTGGTTGTATGAGCTAGGAATAAACATTCCCATGGTAGGAAGTTATTCCCGATCGGATCAGGTGGAAAACCAAAACAACCTCTCAGCTGGAGAAAATACTGATCTAAAGTTACTACTCCACGGGTATAAGGACTTATTCAGCGGAGGACTAGGAAGGTACAGCAAGGGTAAAGCTACACTGCACGTGCGAGAGGGTGCCGTGCCGGTGTTTTGTCGCGCGCGCCCGCTACCATACGCACTGCGGGAGACGATAGACGTGGCGCTGGACGGCATGCTACGCGACGGCATCATCGAGCCGGTGGAGACCTCGGAGTGGGCTACGCCTTTGGTGCCGGTCCGCAAGGCTGATGGTGGCTTGCGTATTTGTGCGGATTACAAGGTAACCCTAAATCCTGTCTTGCTGATCGACAAATATCCTTTGCCTAAAGTGGAGGACTTATTTGTAGGTCTAATGGAGCTAGGTATTTTTCCAAAATTGATCTCTCACAGGCATACAATCAGATAGAACTAGATGACCCAAATAATTTAACGGTCATCAACACGCATAAAGGCCTATTCAAATACAAACGGTTGGTGTATGGATTATCGTCAAGTCCAGGCATATTCCAACGTATTATATCAATGTTGTTACACGATATCGCTCATGTCCAGGTAATTTTAGACGACATAGTTTTGGGTAGCTCAGATGAGAAATCGCACATAATTCTGATTGAAAAAGTTTTGAAGAGATTGCAAGAGGCAGGTCTGAAGCTGAAGGAGCAAAAATGTTATTTCATGATGGATGAAGTAAAGTATTTAGGTTTTATAATATCTAAAGATGGAATAAAAGTCGACCCCGAAAAAGTGGAAGCAGTGACAAAAATTCCACGACCAGTCAATGTTTCGCAATTACGTTCGTTTTTAGGCTTAGTCAACTTCTATGCCCGATTTATTTCTTCTTTATTCTTTATTGCACAGAAATCTTAATAGTAAGGTAACAAAACATTTTATGAGCAAAGGCGAGCTTATCTCTAAAGAGAGATTTCTACCAGCAAACCTAGGCAGGACAGGAAAAATTGTGCAACAGGAGACTCTCCTGTTGCACAATTGCGCACAATTGCGCACTAGTGCGCAATAAAACTGTACACATCTAATTGTTTACAACTAAAACATAATAAGTGATATAATAAAAAAATGAATGAATGAAAATAAAATAAATGATATAGTAAATGATTTACACTAAATAAAATACAAAAGCAAAAAATAAAATATGTATCAAACATATACTACTTATATATACATAATTAAAAGTACCTATCACGAAAGAGAAAGGAAATGCTCTTTCAATCTTGTCTTAAAAGTGAAAATTGAGGGACTATCTCTAATAGCGCAGGGAAGTGCGTTCCACAGTCGGATCGCCGTTAACCTAAACGAGTGTTTGTAAGCGGCAGTGTTATGCCGAGAAGTAGAAAGAAGAGACATCGTGTGGGATCTCCGGTTGCTATGCCTGGAGGAAATAAACTCGAAACGTTCTCGAAGATATGAGGGGTAGCGGGGATTTTGCAAAATGTTGAACAGATAGGAGAGAACGTGCATATCACGACGAAATCGGATCGGAAGCCACCCCAACTCCTTGCGATACTGTGAGACATGGTCATACTTGCGCAGCCCGAAGACAAACCGAATCCCGAGGTTTTGAAGTCGTTCGAGTTTGTTCAGTTGTTCTTCGTTCGCACCACCACCACCAGCAAACATCCGCATAGTCGATTAAAGGTAGTAGGAGGGACTGGGCAAGGGTGATTTTAGTCTGCTGCGGCAGGAAGTGCTGCAATCTCCGTAGTGAGTGAAATGACGCAAAGACTCGTCTGCTGACCTCACAAAAATGGGGCGACCAGGACAACAATTTATCAAATACAACCCCAAGATTCTTGGCCTTCTCGCTGTATGAAATTATGTTACCATCATACATTATAGGGTCGACGGGCATTTTCTGAACTAGGTTATGAGAGTGACGAGTACCCAAAATCATGGCCTGCGATTTGCCCGGGTTGACAAGCAGACCATATGAGGTAGCCCATTTCCTGATGTTATCGAGATCAGCGTTCAACGCCTCTACTGTCAGATTCACATCACACGGAGAGAAGTGCCGATATATTTGAAGGTCATCTGCGTACAGATGATAAGAAGAGGTAAGAACGTCAGAGATGGAGTTAATGAATACCGAGAAGAGTACCGATTTGTACCTAACATAAGTACAATCCTATCGCCCGTATATGAGTTGTTAAGGAAAGGGGTACAATGGCAGTGGAGTCAAAAGTGCGAAGCAGCTTTTAAAAAGATAAAGCATATTTTGACGAGTACAGAAGTACTTGCTCATTACGACCCCAATAAACCGTTGATTCTCACTTGTGACACGAGCCCAGTAGGTATCGGCGGGGTGTTGATACAAGTAGACGGAGAGGGGATGGAACGACCGGTTTCATATGTGTCGCGCTCTTTATCACAAGCGGAAAATAATTATTCCTAGATAGACCGGGAAGCTATTGTATTTAGTCTGCGGAAACTGCATCAATATGTGTATGGTAGACAGTTTACCTTGCGTACGGACCACAAACCCCTCGTAAGTATTTTTGGCCCCAAACAAGGAATCCCACAGCTAGCCGGTTGCAACGCTGGTCAGTCATTCTTGCAGCATACACGTATGATATTCTATACATTAATACCAAACGAAACGGGGCGGATAGTCTATCACGGTTGCCAATACAGGCGGAGGTAGGAAACGAAAAGTTAAGAATGCCAGAGCAAAGCCATCTTCATTTCGTGGCAGATGAAATGTTACTAGACTACCATGAGGTGAAGAAACAAACATGCATGGATCCGTTGTTGAGCAGGGTTCTAGGTTATATTAGGACGAAATCAACGAAAACAAAACGCTCCAACCGTACTTTAATCGCAGATCAGAGCTTTATGAAGAACTTGGCTGCGTCATGTGGGGCCACCGGGTAATAATACCTACAGCTTGTACACAAAAGGTTTTAAAGGATTTGCATGAATGTCACATGGGTATAGTTAAAACAAAAGGCATAGCACGCAGTTATGTGTGGTGGCCGGGCGTGGACGAGGCGGTAGAAGCGTTGTGCCGGGGTTGCGTGGTGTGGGGCGGCGGAGGCGGACGCGCCGCCGCGCCAGGCGCCTGCGCCGTGGCCGTGGCCTGCCCAGCAGTGGTCACGGCCACGGCGCTGACTTTTACACGCTGACTTTTTAGGTCCAATAGAGGGAAAACTCTTTTTGTTGATAGTGGACGATCGAACAAAGCGGTTAGAAGTATTTAATGTACCCAGCACGAGCGCTAATCATGTCATTAGCAGATTTAGTGAACTGTTTGCTAGATAGGGAATCCCGAAGCAACTGGTGACAGACAATGGCCCCCCTTTTTCCAGTGGGGAAATGGCATCTTATCTGAACAGGCAGGGCATAAAACATTCGTTTTCTGCGCCATATCACCCAGCGTCAAATGGCGCGGCGGAAAATGCTGTCAGGACTATTAAAAGGGTGATTAAAAAGGCGATGCGGCAACGTCATAATTTAGATTTAGCTATTCAAACCTTCTTACTATATTACCGCAATACTGAACATTGCACGACCGGCGAAAGTCCCGCTTCGCTTATGTTAGGGCGGCCACTTAGGACCAAGTTCGACTTGCTCCGACCGGACTGCGAGGCGAGAGTGCAGGCGGCGTAGGAGCGGCAGCGCGGGCAGCGGGGCGGCGGC
Organism: Argyresthia goedartella; assembly: GCA_949825045.1. Taxonomy (NCBI): domain Eukaryota; kingdom Metazoa; phylum Arthropoda; class Insecta; order Lepidoptera; family Argyresthiidae; genus Argyresthia; species Argyresthia goedartella. Next base: position 22,774,313 of record OX463828.1, read on the forward strand.
GGCGCGGCGCACGCTGCGGGACAGCGAGCAGGTTTGGTTGCGGCAATATCGCAGCACGGACCGCTGGGCGCCGGGTACGGTCGCACAGCGTGTAGGTACATTGGACTATAGGGTTGTTGATGCACTAGGCCGAAATCATCATAGGCATGTCGATCAGCTAAGACAGCGAAATAGGAGTTCCTTAGTAAGTCCAATAACTCAGCCAGTTGATACTCCAATAATTATTCCTGGCCAGGATGACGCACCTGGGGACGTATAGGCCTCCCCTCCGACTTCTCCACAGGTTCGGGCGAGCCTGAGCGAATCAGGGCCTGGCAGGGCGACAACGAGCGTCACGCCAAACGCATCTGTACCGGAAGACGTTCCCGCGACTACGTCAAGCGAAATACTTTTGGATGCTACTACCCCTGCTGTACCCACTACCTTTAGGCCGATACGGCAATGTCGACTAACGAAACCTCCAAATTATAAAATTTAACAACTTCTATATTTTTGTTGTATTGTGTATTAGGTATATAGGTATTGGTAGGTAACTATTTTTTTTGATATACATATTTACAGCCTAATAGTCTAGTAGTCTAGTAGCCGTCACTTTTGTAAATTCGTAAATATTAAGACAAACCTAAAATTTAAAAGCCTACATTAGCCCATATGTGAAAGTTTTTTCAATGTTAGATTAGTTAGTTATAATTTAAATGTATTTTATGTGGTACATTGGTTCCTGAGTTCGCATTTGTTTAACTATTAAGTTCCCACAGTATGCGTTTATTATTTTTTTAATGTTTTTTTTATTATTATTATTTTATGAATAAGGGGAAGATACTGTACTATATGTGGGTAGTTTCCACCTTCCTCAGTCGAGAATACACCTTGGAACGAACACGCGTATTTTATTATTCGCCGATACTTTAGTTCAGTGTAAGCAAATTATGTCGTTGCCATTTCGAGCTTTAATATGATCTCTAAAGTACAGATTTTTATCTAGTATTATTCCTAGATATTTTATAGATTTTATTACCTACATCGGGACATTGACAACTATTATTAAGTATATGTGGTCCAGAGGCCTCCGTCTTATAAAAGCACACGAATTTGGTTTTGGCCGTGTTTAGTGTAAGCAAATTTTGTCGTTGCCATTTCGAGACATTAGACATACCGTTTTCAGCAACCGCAAAAACATTATTGCAGGACGTATCGTTAAAAATTATGGTGGTTTCATCCACATAGCAGAAGAGGTCGGCTTTGGATAGATTGATACTGTATATGTCAAATATGTGAGTATTTAGCTGATAATTGTTCTGGACTAATCATTTTCATTGAGATTAGTTCCTTCCACTACTGCTTGATCAAAAGGATTTAGCTAAAAACCCGATTTTGTACCATATTTCTTTTGCTTGTTGTTGTTCTCTTGCTGTTTTTGTTCCGTGTTGCCAACAGGTAAGTTTCAAATGTTTTGCTATATTTTAGAGTAAAATAAAGTGTTTTATGTCAATAGGAAGTTATCATCTTGAAAAACCACCACCATCTTACACGAGTTTTCAGTAAAAACATTAGAGAAATTGTATGAGCAACAGAAAATAAGACATTTTTTTTAATCTGTCATAAAAATTACATTGAGACAAGTGAGTTTTTTTTTCATATGTAATATTAATACAGGATTCTGTTAAATACATATAATTAGTAGGTTCATGATTTACTTTTTCAGATAAGAATTCTTATATTGACCTTGGTACATTTTACGCCTGAAGTATATGTTTACAGCTATGTATGACTGTACGAGAGTCCTTAATATAATCAACACTTAAACCAGTAAAATGCCTATTTTATAAGCTGTTGACAATAAATAACTCTCAAGGAATAACCCGAGAACTGGAGTCAGAAATAATGTTTATGTGAGGCGGCCCAACGCGATGCGGGCGGTCCGTCGATGGTGACAAAATAGGAACCATTTTGTTGGCGCGCAAAGGCAAATCGACGGGTTTTCTTGCCTCGGCCAGAACAATCAAGCGGTTAAAATACATTAAGAAAAGAGTGGAGCCCAAAATACTACCCAGCGGAACAACGAAGCTAACGGGTTTAATTGGACTGTCCCCATCTCCACGCATTGATGTCTATTCGTTAGATAGCTTTTGAACCACGCGAGTACAGTTCCGCGCACTCCCAGAGTATGTAAGCTACATACTCTGGGAGTGCGCGGAATTACCAATATGGGTGTGGAGACTGTATCAAATGCCTTTGCCAGATCAAGGAAGACACCTACACAAGGTCTACCTTCAACTAGCAAAGTACCTACACGCCGCACTAGTGAACTTACTGCGTCCTCAGTCGAGATACCTTTTCTAAACCAAATTGACGGTAGTAAAGCAAGTTCTTTTGCTCCAGAAAGCTAACTAGCCGTTGGAGGGTTCATCTTTTGGCCCGGCTCTATGGATTGGACAAACTAAGTCCATTTTCCAGATCTCTGGAAATTAGCCTCTTGGCGTACTTAGATTAATGATATGGGTCAGGGGTTTTACCAGATAGTCTTTTAGTCTCTTAACGATGCAGTTGCTGGTACCATCAATCCCGGGGGCACTACTAGAAGAAAACCGCTGAATCATAGAGTTCATTACTGTCAGTTGGTTGTAAGAATATGGAGTCACCTTGGGGTTGCTGATTTGACGTTTTTGATGCAAGACTATCCTCGGTTTCATTCATGTCGTTTAAAATATTTGTTGCCAAGTCTTTACTTACGTTAGTGAAATACTCATTACATTTGCCTAGGGAGGACATAGTCATGGAAATGTTGAGAAGTTCAGTGGGTATAGCGTTTTGTGTCTTCGAGTGGTATATAATATTTGATACAACCCCAAAGCTTTTTTGGAACATTTTTGTTTTCTTCTAGTTTCAGTTGGTATAAAAGATTATTGCAGTAGTTTCTGTAACGAGAGTAGGTCACCTTCAGAATATCGTTGTTGAAATCTTTTCGCGAATTTGAATGCAATGCATCACGTTTTTTCATGCATTAAATTAAACCTGTAGTTATCCGTGGTTTTAAGTTAAACTTGGATCTACTGATTTTTATAGAGTTGGTGTCCTTTGCAACAACCCCAGAGATAACCCACGATACGGTTTATATGTCACTGGAAAATAATACGATCCGCAAGTTTATAAATTTCCTAATTTTTTTTCCGCAAAATTATAAATATACTAAACTAACCTAACCTAACCTAAAATAACCTAACCTAACCTAACCTAGCCTAATACAATCTAGAAGGAAGTTTATAAATTTCCTAGGAAATTTATAAACTTGCGGATCGTATTATTTTCCGCTGACATAAATATTGATAGGCTAGAGAGAGTGCAGCGGAGATTTACTCGGTTTCTAGGTTTCAAATTTAAATTACCTCGTATGAGATACGACCAGAGATGCACAAAGTTACATCTCTATTGCGACGGGATATCTCCGATGTACTCTTTCTTGCCAAAGTTCTACGGGGTTCTGTCGATAGTCCTGAACTATTATTTAAGATAGGATTAAGAGTTCCTCATCATAGAACTCGCAAAAGGCCATTATTGCATGTACCCACGTCTAGTTGCAACTACCGGCAAAATAGTTTCTTGTTAAGGGCAAGTAATACATATAATAGGGTTTTCTCAGAGTCGGAAGTTGATCTATTCTGCAGTAGTCTACCTAAAATAAAAGACGTTTTTATTAAGGCGTCGTCGGCATATACATAGTAAGTTCTTAATTAATTATTAATTATATATGTTCCTAACATTTAATAGTGCTTTTTATTTGCTACTTTAGTAAACAAATTTATGTTTTTACTTTTTGTATACAATTATAAGTTTTGAGTGGGCTCATTTACAATAAATTGTGAATATTTTTTATATAATATTTAGGCGTGGCGCTTGCTACTTGTGTAACTAGTTTAGTTTTTAATTATAGTAACTTAATTTTTGTTACTATAGGTGGGAACGTCTTAATGGCATTTCCGTTTTTTTTTTTATATTATGTTACCTTATACATATATGCAGATGCTGTTGGTTCTCCATGAACAATATAAATAAATAAAAATAATTTTAGTGGAGTACTCCGTGGCCACATCAACAGAGTTCCTTCTCATTCAATACCGCAGACCAGTCCATATTTCTTACTTCGGCGTCTATTGCTTCAGACGTGGTCACTTTTATTTACCACCTCGATGTCGACCATTGCTAGATCGATAATGTCTGTTTTGCAAACGATTGCCTGTGCTTTAAGGTGTGGTGGTAAATAAAATGTGGTCTTGTAGTGTGTCACCACCTTTAGCCGATACGTCTCTATAATAACCAATGTCTGTATCCATCCTGAGTGAATAAACGCCCGTCTTTGAACCAACAAACACGTCTCTCACTACATCCCATAGGCCCATCCCTACATGGCGACCTAGCCAGGCCAGCCTGCCCTAAAAGGCAGTGCTGCGCCGAATGGCATATTTCGTGTAAAGTGAAATGATATTTTGGACTAAATGTGAAATAAAATGTGAAAAGGACAAAAAGTGCTAAAATTATACCTAAATAACTACTGTAAGAAAATTATACCTTTATACATATAAATAAACTGTTAATAGATTCAATATATCAGGAACTACTTAAATAGATAAAATAATGGACATTTAAATGAAGATTAAAATTACATAAAAATTATATACCTACAAAATTAAGAAGACCGCAAAATAAAACTAGAACCAAAAGCAGAACCAGTGACCAAATTAAAAAACAAAATAACCTAAAAACCCAAATTATAAAGAGGATTCCTGCTGGGTGCCGGGTGATCTGTGCAAGCCTAGATGATGTGCGATGCAGGGCGCAGGGCGAATTGTACGCTGCACAATGTACGGGTCCGATGAGGAGCAGCTGGGAGATGTTGTCCCGGAGTGATGAGCTGCAGCACCACGCAGTAGGAATGATAGGCACCACGTGAAGTCTTCATGAGTGAGTCGTGACCAATTTTTTCCAATTCCATGTCAATGAATTATACATTTTATGCGAGTTAATTTGATTTATTTTATCAGATGTTGTTTTGTGTGTTAAATAATAATGACGGAAATTGTTAATTTGGATATAAAAGAAAAATAATGATGGAATAGAAATTGAATATTTAAGTAAGTATTTTATAAATGATTTGTAGTATTTACTTTACACCCCTGAATATGGTGTACTTAATAAATAATTCAGATTAATTTGTAAAGGGTTGACGACAAGAACTACATTTTTTTAAATAATTTAGTTTGATGATGAATGAGTTAAAGGATGACATTGATTGTGTGGCGTATGTTTGTGTGTATTTTTTCCAGTGAATTTATAATTTTAAATTGTAAAGTATTTACAATAATTGTCTTAGTAACATATCCAGTTAGTACGTATTCAAACCATATTTGCATGTAACGCGATGCAATACAATACAGTTAACAACAGAGTACCAAATTAGGGGACCACCGAGAATTTGTTTTAGTTCTGACAAAAATGGATCGTGACGATACAAAACAATATCAATAGATATACCAATTTTTTTCCGAGGATGATTGCATAAAGTAAAGAATATTTGGAAGAATACATACAATGAAAAGTTAGTAGGTAGTACAGTACAGTTAGCAAGAGAAGTATGAATAAATGTTTGATAACTGTTTTTTTTTTTTTGGGAATTTATGAAGGCCGTAAAGTAAATTGAATTAGTTTGACACTAGTTATTTTGGATGAGGATTTTGATAGTAGTTTATTTTTGGAGGAGACGATTTTGAGAAATATGGGAAGAATGTGGTTTAATATGTGAAGTAGGAAGATAAAAGTTTTGTTGTTTTATAGCCGTTCTAATATTTTATTAAATAATTGCCTCATAATTCAAATTTACTCCAAATGTACAATCAAGTACATAAATGTTTCATGACTTGGTAACAGTCACAGTTATTCCAAGTAATTCAATATAGTGTTCGCAGGCAATCCAAATATGGGCATGCAACACTGCAGAAGAATCCAAATTAGGTAGAACACTTGTTTCGATTACAGACGTAAAATAATTGTTATTATAAGTTCATGTTACTACAGTTCGACTTGTATAGAGCGAAAGATTTTAGTTTCAGTTGACTAATATGGGAGATACGTAAAAGGAGATGATGAATGATAGATAGCAAGCTTAGGGTACCCCAAAGAGATAAATTTTGGAACCATTTTTAAATAACAGTATCAAATTAATATTAATAGTATGAGTATGTATGAAAATCAGTTGAGTGTGTGTAATAAATATTTAGTACGCTAAATAAGTACGTCGTAGAGAGAAGATAACTTGAGTTATTTTTTTTTGTGTTCAGATTTTTATGTTTCATTAGTTTTCAGAATAATTTACAGATAAAGTAGTTTAACCTCAGATTTAAAATACATTACTAACGACGGAACCACTTACGTTAGTTTAATACAAAAGATTGTTTCGAGATTGCATTTACGTTTATTTTATTTTACAGATTGCAATCGAGTCTATTAATAGAATTATAGTCTGACCAGCGGATATGGTCACTTCTTCTTGTTTTATATTGAGAGTTGAAAAGTATGGAAATTGAATTAAATTAAAAGTTAATCGTTGTTATGAAGGTTTATTTCATATTTGATATTTTTGAGTTTTATGATAGTATTACATAGGAAAGTTGATTTTGTTTGGATTTGGGAATGTTGGTTTTTGTTTAGGAATAAAAAGTATGAATTTGAGAGAAGGTGTGGAATGTGCAGGATTGTTACTCTAGGCCACAGAGCAAGTTAGTTGGGAACACTTCGTTTGTTAAGGTTTCGAGAAAAGTTGGACTGATCATCCAATCTTTACAGAATATCTTAAAATTCGAAGGATTCGTATGGATTGAGTTGAAGTTATGTTTTTAGTGTGGTACGTGACTATTGGCGAGTACGATATGTCATTGTATTTTCAGCAAAGTCTCAAAGGTACAAGGTACAAGGCACGAATCCTTCGCTTCGATCATGATGTGGACGAGTTTCCTTTGTGAGAAAGTTGGATATCGATGACCTAATAAGCTCGCGAGCAGGCTCAGGCAGGTAGACCTGGAGCCAGGTACTATTAGTCTATGTATTTAAGTATTATTATAAAAAGTACCTTATAAAGTAAATACCAGTGTGTATAAAAAGTACCTATAAATGTGCACTCACTACATGTGAATATTAAGGGTCCGGATCCCGATAATTAAAGTACCTATATGAAGTGATAAGGAGATTATAATAAAGACTTTGTTTGAAAGAGATTGTTTATGAAAAGAAAAGTACATTTTGATGGGTTTTGAAAAGATGGTTATTATATTATGTTTATGTAGAGTGTTTTTTGGATAAGAAAGTAATAATGAGATTTATGACAAATATAAAAATGGTATTCACTAGATATATGAAAAAAAAAAAAAAAAGAAGTTTGAATAAAACATAGACAAAGAGTTATTTGTTAGTGTTGTAGTTAGTAATTTTGAGAGTATGGTAGTAAATTAGAAGTATTGTTTTTGTTATTGAGAGCATGTACCTAAGTAGAGAGGAAAGTCTGTTTTTGTTGTCTGGTATGCAAGTAAGAAAATGAATGAGTTAAAATATTGCTGAAAGAGAAAGCAAAAATAAATAAACGTTATTGTCGCCAACCCTACCCTACCCTATACTACCTACTACAAATTCTTTTTTACCAACAGTTTGTGTTTAGTATTTGAATCTTTTTTATCGACGTAGGTTTTAATTATTTACCTATCATGTATCTTTACTTTTAGAATGGTGGATTATAACCCACATTATACCCATAGTAATAGTAAACAACCTATGTATGTATAATTTTTATATTATTAACAATAAACATGTATCGTTAAAAGATAAAAAAGTCACATTGGATTGTATAGGTTATTTATTTTAAGATTTTTAAATAAATTTTGTTTTAATGTTAGAAAAAATAAGATACCAAATTTTTTCTTTCAAAAAAAAGGTGGAAGGTGTAGTGTGTCACCACCTTTAGCCGATACGTCTCTATAATAACCAATGTCTGTATCCATCCTGAGTGAATAAACGCCCGTCTTTGAACCAACAAACACGTCTCTCACTACATCCCATAGGCCCATCCCTACAGTCTAAACAAGCAACTAAGCGTGTTGGCAGTGTTATCGCTGGTAGTAATTCACTTTCAGCCATAACACAGAGGTACTCCGATCGCTTGTATCTGTCATCATCAGAAAGCAAGTCAATATTGACGTGCCCTGCCAAAATAACCGGTTGTTTATCCTTATTGAGGTTACCCGGTAGACCATGAAGAGAGTCAAGAGTTTCCGATGGAGATCGGTAGATTGCAACGATAGTTGCGTTCCCCAGAAAATCCAATACAATGCAATTTGCGCCAATAAAGTTAGGTTCGGTCACAGATGCGCTTAGAACTTTTCTTACATATAAAACAATACCACCAGCCTTATTAATGAATCTTGTGGATTTGTATACTATGTATCCATCAAGCATTCTTTCCAGTGCATCCTTTTGCAGCCAGCACTCAGTAAGTATAACGACATCAAACTCTATATTAAGCCTCTTAAGTAAAACTTGAAATTCATCTAAATTTATCATTGATGCTACGAATATTGTAGGTTAGTATTTTGAGTTTAGAATTAGGGTGAATAAAGCTCTCACATTTTTCAGGCAGAATGTGTGTGATTAGATGTATATAATCCTGATAGAATTCTTCAACAACAGTGAGTAGTTGACTACGATCGGTGACAAGATTACCTGCTTTACCTTTTAAGCTGATTTCAGCTTTATTTCTATCTATTTTATTTCGAAAAACTTTTGGACCTCGATTTTTTTTGATTATGTTTTCTATTTATTTATTTGTATTGTATGTCCTTATGTCCGATCTGATTCCTTTCGATATGGATTGATTTATTTTCTGAATGTCTTTTTGATCTAATTGTGTCTGCAGTCTCATTATTCTTCTGCTATCCGTAAGTGATAGTGTGTCCGATAATAATTTTGACCACCAATTTAACTTTCTGGTAGTATTTACAACTATCTTGCAGATTTCATTCATGAGTCTACGCCTAGGTCTTTATTTGCTTCGAATTGATTTTTCAGCTCTATCCTGAATTCGTTATGTAAGTACTTGTAGACTTTTTCGTACTTCATAATTTATAATTTATTTATTGCACACAAAATTTAAAGCAAAATTACATTGAAGACAAAACAGTGCACAACGGAGTACTTATCTCCAAATAAGATCTCTTTCAGCAAACCTACTTAGAGAGTAAGAGGTAATTGTTGAGCGGTGGTAGACTAATTGTGTACAATTATACTACATATACTACATACCTAAACATCATCTTCATCATCATCAAAAATCACCATCTCCTTCCTCTCTTTGCCTATGTCAAGAACTAACGTGGCTCTCACTAAACGATGGTCGCTGCTAGTCTTAAAATAATTTATGACCGAAACCTCAGTGACCAGGTGTTTATAAGAACTTACTATGTAGTCTATTTCATTTTTAGTTTTTCCATTGGGGCTGATCCAAGTCCATTTTCTAGCAGGTCTTTTTTGGAAGAAGGTGTTCTTAGTGAAGAGTTTTTGCTGTTCAAGAATGTTGAACAAAGTTTGTCCTCGGGGTTTCTGACGCGTAGTCCATATGTTCTAATGGAGCTAAGGTCGTGATGTGGCAGTCGGATCTCTGCTCTTAGCACCCTCTGCCCATGGCCGCTGCCGAAGCCAGGAATTGCAGGGCTGAGGGCCGGGTTCTTAGAGCTACTGATCAGTCATAGTGGGAAATGACAATTCGCACTAGTGTCCTAACTCTAGCGCATGATCAGCAGTTCCTTTCCCCTACCTACAAAAATATTATTCTGGATAAAAGGTAGCCTTTATGTTAAGTCAGGGTATAAGCTTACATTCTAAATTTCATCCAATGATCATCCTTTGGGTACAGTGATTATTTTTCGGGATACAAGACAGCCTATATGACGACCTCTGAGGCGCAGTGGTTGTGGCTCTACCTACCATGCGAGAGGTCCCGGGTTCAATCCCCGGCTGGGGGTAAAGTATTAGTATTATTAGTATAGTATATATTAGTAAAACAAAAAAAACCCAGGTCTTGGATGGTTATATGTGTGTGACGTCGCTGTTTCTGGTTCCCACGACACGGGGTATCCTAGTGTGGGGCCAGAAGCAATGTATGTTTATGTTTGTATTCATATGTTATTTCAGGGTATAAGCTATATAAATTCTAAATCTCATCCAAATCCGTCCAGCTATTTCAGCGTCAAAGAGTAACAAACAAATTAACACACAAACTTTCACAATCATAATATTAGTAGGATGTTAAGCTAAGCAATAATCACAGACAAGTTGCGCCCCGGTTTAGACTTGCGAAAATTGGCAATTCTTTCAATGGTAAGTGTATTCTCTACTACAACACAAATCCTCTGGAGATTTTGAAATTTCAATTTGAGAAATTTCAAAACCATGTAAAAACGACTGTCTAAAAAGGGAAATTACAATGTTCAAGATTTCATAAATGACAAGACTGCATGGGGTAATCTAACTCAACACAGAACTCGCTACTAATACTTTTGTAATTATTTATTCCTGCATAGATCTACTAAAACCGGTCAAGTGCGAGTAGGACATCGTCGGACCCGCACACGAAGGGTTCCGTACCATTGTACACGGAAAAACTTAAAACGACAATCTTTTGTACGAGCATACCTTTTGAATTTCTCATAATAAAGATTTACATACTAGGTTTACACTACATTCAAACAGTTCAAGGCAGTACATCGAAACATTGAAAAATAGTTTTGTTCATATAGTATGTAAGCATTGAACTATCTACGAACTATGTCCGAAACAAAATAAAAACTGAAATCCGCTAAAGCGATTTGCTACAGTTTGCTACAGCAATCTTTTCCAATAACATCGTGGGAGTCCAGTTTTCACCAAAAAACATATAAAGCAAAATGGCTAAGAAATGGACACTTCATTCCAATAATATCTTATTTGGGTACTTCTTTTAATTCTTAAAACCGGCAATAGAAATACACCAACTGTGAAAATTTCAGCTCTCTACCTATTTCGGTTGATCCGGTAGAGCTCGGTGACAGACGGACAGACGGACGGACGGACAGCGGAGGCTTAGTAATAGGGTCCCGTTTGGCACCCTTCAGGTACGGAACCCTACAAACCAATCTGTGGGAGTTGCTTCGCCCTCCTTCACCCAAAGTGGTTCATTGGAGAGGTAAATAACGACGTTTACTAAACACGGTAAAGACATTTTGATTTAGATTTTCGTTATCTGAGGAATTTGTAAATCTGAAATGGTAAATAAAGCTGTATTTTTGTTTATCTGGGGATTGAAAATTCGCCCCTAAGTCCATAAATATCACAGTAATAAAGAAGATCGACTTTGAAAGTTTTCACGATCGTAAGTCACATTAGTATCTACAACAGCAAAATGTTATTAATTTCAGCCTACACTTTTTCAGTCTAGATCCTAGAACTGGGATCCCATAAAACCTATTTTTCAGTGCCGCTAATCAAACTTTTACACTCTAGGGCCTAAGTATAAACATACATATATATGTGTGTTGCAGTCAGGGCTGTGTTCGTCTTCCATTTAGATTGTCTAGTTTTTGTAGATTCTTTAAAATATTTTAAGGAAAATGACACCCACTTAAAATATTATAAAAAATACACTAAAACTGGGTAGACACTAAATCCATGAAAAATATATCAACACACCTAAATAATTATAATGGTTATATTTATATTCTCTGTATTTATTTTCATGAATCTTTTGCTTAGTAAATTTCTTATCGTTTAAGCTATTATAATGGTTATAAATGCAGTTTACATACAAGTATGATGCAAGTTGCGACAGGTATGTTAAAACTAACAAATAATAAAATAAAATAGCCCCTTTACAAAACATAACCTCTAATAGATCCTAAGATGTGGAAATTAGACAGTTTACCCATCCCATAGACTACACGTTAATTTGTTTTCTGGGAAAAGTTATTAATAATCAAATTGTGTAGGTATACTGTAGTAGATCATAGACCGAGAGGACAAAGCATGTTTTATGTCACAGGCGCGATATTGAATCCTGAACGTAACGAAGCACTCCACATTTAACTCCCGAGCGTAGCGAGGAGGCGAGTCCTGAGTGAAGTGAGGAGTTCAAGCGCGCCCCAGACAAAAAACACCTTTACGCCCGAGGAGTATACTCCAATCTTCTTAATAAAAGATGTGAGACAGTAAAAAACGCATGGCACCTATATTGCAGAGTCTCGCAACACTCACGGTTTTTGTTTTATTTAATATGATTTTCATTCAGCTTGCCGTGGATAGCTCAAATTACGAATAAGTTCGATTTTTTAGCCAGGGGGCTGGGCTGTGTTGCATTGTTGTTCTATTTTAAGAAATTAGACTTTAAAGACAAAACAACAAGTGGTTCTGTGAGCTGTAGATCTCGCGAGCTAAACAGCAAAATCAGTTTTTTTTTTATTACTTTCCAACCCCTCACATCCCTACCCCTTGAAGTGAATCGAAATAACCAGTGGAATTATTAATCCGACTGCATTTACTTTGAATACCTCATACAAAGTTATGGACCCACCTGGTTACGTGAATGGAATATGAAAGTAGCCACACCAATAACTTTGTAAACTACATTTTGCTATCTAAAACCTAATGACTTTTCAATAAAATTATAAAGCTTATGTCACTATTACGGTCTCCACAAATCCAATGACACATAATTTTAATAAAATCTGTTATCCGTTTGGGTTGTAGCGTTTTTTTTTTTTTTCAACCCCATATGACCGCCATTCTGAAAAAAAATCTTAAAACTGAATCGACAAAAAATCTATATAATTATCGTAGAAATAGAAACTGCTCAGAAAATTTCACAGAATCGAACAACCGGATAAACAGACCTGCGAAAGCATTTTGCCCACCATTGCGAAACGGGACGCTTCGTATCGCTCGCGTTCAGCGTTCGTTCTGTCGTTAATGACCTGCAAGAATTGTAAATCACATTATTAACCAGCGGGTGCTAAAGAACTTCAAAACGACATTATGGCCCGGCTAAAGCAACGGCTACTAGCGGCTCTGTGAGCTGTAGACCTGGCGAGTCTGTTGATGGAAAGCTGAACTTCTAACAAACAAACTTATGAATGCATCTGGATACCAACATGGAGTATGAAAGTAGCCGCACCAATAACTTTGTAAACTATTTTGCTATCACAAATCCAACCTATTGACTGACTTTCACCAAAATGTTATAGCTTATCTCATTTTCAAGTTCTTCACGAATCCAACGACACCTCATTTGTAAAAATCCGTTCAAGTCTTTTGGGAATATGTTTTTTTTTACATTTACAACCCCCCATCCTCCTCCATTACAAGAATATTCCAAAAACATAAAATAAACGGTCAAGTGCGAGTTGGACCCGCCCTGACCTGATTCTGTACATACACCTATTACCGCAAGCCAAAAGATACGCAAATCTGTACACGCGTTAAGGCTGGAGGCAGAATGTTTGAATAGTAGGCTGAATGATAGTTAAGCCTCAATCAAAGTTGCATTGCCTGCACACAGTATCAAGAAACGCGTATGCACACCAGTGCTACAGACAGTCAGTCATAAATAACAGACAGATAGATAGAAATTTACAGTTTTTTTATTTTTCCCTTCACTTGTGCTGTAAGACCTTACTTTGCACCGAACTTGATTCTGGGTCAACGGGAAGCACCCTATAGGTTTTGGTACCCTTGCGAGTAAAATGAAAATCCAACTTTTTTACAGCATAAACGGTCGTATCGTTTGATTCCGTTAACCTAGAAGCTAGATTTTTTACAGCTTTAAACGACCACAAACTTAAGTAATTGATATCAATTTCAACTTGAATCCTCCACGCTTTCCCGATAAAAAGTTCTTGACACACGGACATACGGACAACGAAGTGATACTATAAGGGTCCCTTTTTTCCCTTTTAAGGTATGGAACCCTAAAAATATATCATAATCGAAGCTGCTCACAACATTTCACGAGAATCTGTTGCGCTGAAGAGGGTAGAGGAGAACATCTGAACAGCCGGACAGACGGACAGACATACGAAACATTTTTGCGCAAGTTGAAAAGAAGACGCTTCGCCACGCTTCGCGCTTGCTCGGTCAATAATGACTTGCTTCAGGTAAGGTTTGCATGATATTTAATTTGGCATTGTTGAGTTGTTGGTGTGAAAAGATAATTATATTACAAATTGAACAAATCAATTGACGTTTTCATCTGGAAACTCTCTAAGCACATTCAATAAGCAAAATATAAAGAAGCCTTTCAAATGCCCTCGACCAGACACTCATCGAGAATTGTTAAACTAAAAAGTGGTTCTTAGAACCTTATTCTATCTCCAAAATCGAACTCAATAACCCCCGAATCCGAACCCCGAATACCTTTTTGAAGAATAATATAATTCTAGAAATTACACCTTTTGTCAAATTTTCTGTAGCTCTATTCTGTAACTATGAAATAAATCCCGGTAAATTTCAAATGGGTATTATCTATTGCAGCTTTCTAAAATATCAGTCTCGTCTTCAAAATTATTTAATTGACCACTGAATTAATATGTCAGCATCAAATTTTAAGCGCCTAATAAAATACTTTTCAAGCAACTATCGTTGTGATTCCATAGCGACATATTGTGTTATAAGTCTACACATCGCCAGCTGCAAGAAGGGGTATCAACTGCATCTATAAAGTAATTTCAACGAAGTCTAATTTTATATCTATCTGTCTATCTATTCAGTCTCCCGCACATAACCAGAGATACAAAATCGATCTACTGGTTGCTGAATATCCTTCAATATTAAAACTTTAATTCTAGAGGTATCGATATCGATATTGTCAATATACTTAAGGGGGCTGGATTATTCTTAACAACTAGTATGCTTCTTAGAATCGGGAAACCTCCCAAAAATCTAATTTTGTTTTCACCCGCAGCATGAGGTCGCGCGTGCAAGGCTGCCTCATGGAAGAGGGCATTGACCTTCCGACCTTGTTTGCAAAAAGTTATATTGCAGTTAGACTCACTGGGAATTGTTTATGTTTGTGTGAATGCTGTGCGAATATTGTCACTAGGTACAGTCAACCTGACAACGATCTATCTTTCGATATCAAGTCGATGAGATCTCGCATCTGTGTGGCACACGCAGGAATAAATATCGACAATAAAGTAGTTTCAAAAACTAAAAAACATGCATGTATTTGTCACGTTAAAACAAATCAAACGATTCAGAGTCGAAGGGTTTACTATTAGCCGTTGAAGAGTTCCACTATCCAACTTCAGGTGTCATCATCAGATCAGCTCGATACCCTCACTAATCCATCAACTACTCACCGAGACGATTCTAAAGAGCCCAAACTGGGTAGGATTGCGTTATTTCATTACAGAGTTCCTGTGACCACCATCCGGCTAGATCGTCAGATCAGCTCGATGTTATCATTATATTGCAATGTCACTGAACTTACATATACCGGGAAGTAGTTCAAATTTTACTTGTTTAATTTGATTTGATTACATAGTTACATACTTCCTTAATTACAGTGAAGCTGATAATAGCTGAAATTGATAGTTTGTACTTTATGTAGGTGCCTCTGAAAATCAAAATCCTTTCAGAAGCAGAGACTTGACATTATTACGATACGACTCATCAAGAAAAGTTATTCAGTTTCACTATATAGGTAGGTAGAGGTATTTAAAATAATTTTAAACTTTTTTATTCGATTAATTTAATTTAAGTCTTATACCTAATGTAGCCCATGTCCCCATGTCCCCATGTCCCCATGTCCCCATGTCCCCATGTCCCCATGTCCCCATGGGCCTTTGCCCGGATACGAGTAAGATTGAACCATAATATACCAAGCTGTCTCAGTGCGGGTTGATGGAGAGGTTTTACGACCCCTTCCACGTATTGTACCAGCCGGGACCTACAGCTTATGTGTCACCCGAAACACTGAACATCCGATTTAAGACAATTTAGTAATCTCATTGGTATTTGGTCAGGAATCGAACCTGCATCTCCTGTGTGAGAAGCAAGCGTGAAACCCAATTAAATCACGGTGCATTTAAGTCTTGCAGCCTTGTAATAAAATGTTGAGATTAATCAATTATTTATTTTAAGCTGCATTAGAAAGTGGTACACCCTGGGCCTACTTTGACCATTGTTATTTCAATATTTTAAATAGGTGCTATGGAAAGGGCTATGCTTGGTATTTCTCTACGAGATCGAGTCAGAAATGAGGAGATCCGTAGAAGAACCAAAGTTGCTGACATAGCCCGTAGGATAAGCAAGCTGAAGTGGCAATGGGCAGGCCACATAGCGCGAAGATCGGATGGCCGATGGGGCAAAAAGGTCCTTGAATGGAGACCACGTACTGGCAAGCGCAGTGTGGGTCGGCCACCTACGAGATGGACCGACGACCTGGTGAGGATCGCTGGATCTCGTTGGATGCAGGTGGCTACGGACCGGTCACGCTGGAGTGCGATTGGAGAGGCCTATGTTCAGCAGTGGACACTAACAGGCTGAAATGATGAAATAGGTACTACTACCTACCTACTTGTCCCTACTATACAAGTAATAAAATGTATCTCCACATTTTTTGTACAAGTAAACCCATACAGGGGTACAACTCTATTTCGTGTTCAATGTTCAGTCCAGGTCCGTGTTTTGATTACGTCATACAGCTACGTTCCTGTGGGTATTTATGGTCAATCAATCATGCGCTGAAGGCCACATTTGACTTCACGGGCTTATTATCGAGAGCTTTCGATTTCGCGTATGCGTCAAGTGGCTATGATGAGCGCAATTTGTGATATTTTGAGAATACATCGTAATTCCGTTGGAACTGGCATTATTTTCTTATATTGAAAGACTTTGCCGCTTCCGTAATACAAGACTTTTGCCAACAGCAATGACTATTTCGACAGGAATGCTCTAATTTCGACAGGAAATGCTCGCAACGCATCATTTTCTCAGGCAGATAAAAGGCAGGTCAAGCACTAATGCCCGATCAACGATGACGTTCTAAACACAATACCAATGAAAATTTTGACTCGAGATTAGTGCTAAGGTAACTTGCATTCTTTATTTCGAGTCTCACACCGGTATGCTTAGTCGTTTCCTCCACTCGACTTCACCTCGACTCGACCTAAACTCAACCTCACTTAAGAGATTGGTATGCTCCATTATCCAAAATCGGCTCGACTTGAGGATTTTCCTCAGTCGAGTGAAGTGGGAGTGGAGGAATGAACTGTCAAATTCAAGGTACGTTTCTATGAACCTTGAGGCTTCCTCGACATGTAAACATTCCTAAATTAGGACGGTTTGTTATGTTCTTTGATACGTTAATTAAAATAATGTCCGATTCAGTGTGCAAACTTTTGCACCCAACAGTCAACACACATCAACAAAGTAACATAGAGTTTTCTCTGCTTCTCTACAACTATCTTAGTTGGTATCTTAGTATCTTTGATGATTCTGTGCTGATTGCACATCATTGATCTTGGACAATCCCAACAAATTCCAGATTTGTGTATTTCACGTCAAACCCACTATCCTAAACCGAATGCAAGCAGAGAATCACCAGGGAGACTTCATGAGAACATTTATGAACTAGAAATTGCAGAAATAAATTGCGCTGCACTTGCCTATGTAAACAGAGCTAATTCCTAGCCCTAATTCTGGCACGTTCTAGCGTTGTTAACTCGACGATTCGCAAGCCCAGCGACGTTGATATGTAAAGTTGTTATTATTTACTCCAATTTATTTCTTGACGGGATGGTATAGGCATATGTTGGCACACCTACACTTAGCTATCGAGTAAGGAAGGTATAATGAAAATAAAAGGTATTGGACGAACTGGACGAAATTCGGATGCCTTGAACTCTTCCTACCTAGGAACGCGTCGCATCGCATGTGCGACTGTAAAATTATCATCTGCTGAAAACTCCTTTTTTTGCCTGACATGAGACCCAGCTAAACCGTTTTTTTTTGCTTACAAAAACTCCTAACTAACTATTTAGCAGTTTTCAACTAAATCATAAGAGCTAAATTTCAACTATATCATAAATTACAACAACATCCATTCCTAAAGCACCCGTCTTTTACCAAAATAATGTTTTCCCAGAATAATTGCTTTTCCATAGGATTCTGAAAGACGCTACTGTGTAATCTGGCCGTCGGCACAATTGTGCCTCTGCCAGCCAGTAAGGGGAAAAAGGTGACGTATTGTTTGTTCAGTTGACTGAACTAGTCACAGTTTTGCCCACTAGTTCAACTGCCCGTCTGTTCAGTTGAGTTACTAGTAATACTATACAGGTCTTACGGCTAGGTCAGCAACAGATTCTACAATGTTATTCTTGTGAAATATAGTATAGCCTTAACTTATACAGCAACATTGTAACTAAAATGAGTATTTCTTTATGAATAAATAAAATAAAAATTATTATTAATATATCTAATTTCTGACGATATTCGTCTGGCCACATGACATGATTGATAGCTGTTATCTTATCTATCTTATCGTGTGCCGAAATGCCTGTTTTAAATCTCAAACCTTATTAAAAACACATAATGTTCGTTTAATAGTATGGGTTCATTTTACATTTAGAATGCCTCATATCGAGGGATGTAACAAACATCAGTATCTGTACACGTGGACAAACAAGATAAATATATTGTTGTAGCTAATGTTAGAAGCTGTTTGATTTAATAAACTGCCTCGTGGAGATGGAGCTTTGGCATTGTGTCTCACACCACAGCTTTCACGAACTACACTAGAAAGGGAGTCCGAAATCGCGATGAATAGTTGATAACAATAAGAATATAGTATTGCTCTACCGCATTTCTCATCAATCATACGAATAGTTCATTGACCCTTTGATTGAAAACGATTCGCCTACCAACATCGTAATCTCTCTCTGTCTTCATTAAAATATCATTTTACTACTTCTTCTTCCTTGTTAGTAGATGACACCGTTTTGTTTTTATCTTAGAGGAATATATATCATTTAAAATACCTCCATCCATCAAAAAAGCGAACAAATGTTGCTCTTGTCCGAAGGAAATACTTTGATGGGCTGTGGGCCCTTCACGGCCTTCGTGGGATAGCGCTAGCGATCAACAGATTAGCACCAAAATGTCGAATTTCGCATATATGTCACCGTAAGATAGTCAAAATTAGTATATCAACTATCGACAGATAGTAAACCAGACCGACAGGGTTTAGAATTTACGTTTATTTTGTTCTTATATGTCAACCTAACACGAAGACTATTGGGGGCTTCCCTGCGCTCGCCCCCTGTAGTCTTTACCTAAGCTACCGCAGTGTTTGCCCTGGTATTTCGTTTGTAATTCAAATTGAAACCAGTTTACTATTTAACGGTTTTAACCGTTAGTTTATCAACTAACGCGTCATCTAGGAAGCAGTACGCTACAGTTTACTATTTGTCGATAGTTGACCAATTAACGAGAAAAAATGTTAGTTTATCAACTAACGGCTTTGACAATCTTGCATATACATATGTATTGCACAATACAGAACAAATCACAAACAATACAGAAAAGATATGCCCAAAGGCAAGCTCATATCTAAAAAGCGATTTCTTCCAGAAAACCTACATTTCCAGGAGAAACTGTCCAAGTACAGAGAAATATATAAAAACCTGTGCGATATTAACCTAACCCGTAAGACATTCATTAAGACAATTATAAACTAGCATTTCCCATTGGAGGGCGGGAAAGGCCCGGTTTAGCCAGTTATTTAATACTCGTCGGCTTGTCAGGGGGCTAGCCCATCGCCGCAGCTACCTTAAACGGGTGGCCTAACGTTGAGGAAGACATCGATCGTGAGGAAATCATCAAATCCCTTATCGTATTAGGTACTTTGTCACCACAAACATACGCTTCGTCAGGATATGGTAATTATCCGTTCGTCGTACGGCTTCGGGCTGGTTCAACAGTCGGGGGTAATCAGTGGAAATAGGTCGCACCAGCTCGAGCAAACTTTTTGCTTAGCACATGACGTTGTAGCGGAAGTGGGACGTTGTATGATCCTGGGATTTTCACCTCTCTGTTTACAGACCCGCATGAAGGTCTGTAAATAGAAAGGTGAAAACCCAGGTACATACAACGTCACACTGTGAACGAATAAGGGTTTGCGTTTACACTTTTAGGGTTATCTAGAACTGTTTAAGAAACGTTTGTTTTAGTAAATTATACTTTATTTCACATCACAATTACCTCTGTGTTCAATTTTTTATCTCATACATATGTTAAATGTTCACCAAATTCAGTGCTCCCATGTAGTTACACAGAACCTTCTTGGTTGATATGGCTCTTTTTCTGTCCGAATACGAAAGTTAGGTAGGTTTGTTATGTCACAACTTTATAACAATCCCGGTGTAAATTGTAAAAATGTATAAAATATATGTAAAAATATAATATAAATGTGTAAAATGTAAAAATGTAGACATTTTGTATTGATTTTCTAGTTTCTAAACACGTTTTTCGGAATAATTTTTTCGTGGAAAGTTACAATTTTCTAGAAATTTTGTAGCTGATAGCTTGAGAATGGATTATTAGAATTTAACTTTCCATGGAGACGAAAACCTAGTCAATGCCATCTTAAACCCACAGATCCAAGTGCAAGCTTCAAGGTTAGCAAGGGAAATAGATAAACTAGGTCGAAATATTACAGGGCCTTAGCGGGTGTGCGGGAGGTGTGCGGGGCATCAACCCTTTCGCTATTTCCTCTTTCCCCTCTGGCCATCAATCTTGCCATGGACTACACATATGGTACTACTATAAGGCGATATTAAAAGTATTCTATTTGTCGCAGAAAGCGAGCATGAGAAGCAGGATTATTGATGGATATCAGATATGTGGGCTTTTTATGTGGGCGATCAAGCAATGAGTAAACTCATAATAACCATCGTTACAGGGTTTATTATCACTCTTCTACTCTCTCTCTAGTGAAATGAAATGAATTAAATGAAATCGTTTATTTCAGGTATTAACCCATAGTACATTTGACATAATGGAATAGTTAAAAATATTTTTTTAAATATAAATGTAAAAATAGTAAAGTTAAATTATAAAATCATCCGTATCTTGGTCCACTGGGCACCGACACATTGACATGTGTCGCAACCCAGTGAGCCAAGAGAGGACAATCTACCCTGTCACTCCACACCATCAGAAAACCGTTGGTGCTCCCCCTAAGCCTGGCCAATGTAGAGGCTATTCTGGAGCGCAGTATCGCGTGAAATCCGTTCACGCGAGCATCCGAAAACATTGCTGATGCGCTACAGAAACGGGGAAGCCTCAACAGCACCCTGAAGGCGTTATTGTATTGGACTCGAAGAGCGTTGACAGCTTTCTGCGTATATTTAGCCCAAAGGCTGCAGGTGTAAAAAGTTTGACAGAACGCTCGGAACAAAGTGATTTTTACATCCTGTGTACACCTGGCAAACCATCGCGCCAGCATATTGCATCTGAATGCCAACGCTCTTCGTTCCCTCTCCATATCCATGTCATCAGAGAGGTCTTCCGTGACCCAGTGGCCCAGGTATTTAAACTTATTTACTTGTGTCACTGGTACGCCATTTAGAGTGATAGGTGGCACTGAATAGGTTTTATTCCCAGATTTGAACACAAGCAGTTCACTCTGGGTAGTGTTATACCTGAGCCCATGGGCCACAGAATACTCCTCACATTTCCTCAGCAGTATCCTCATAGCAGCAATCGAAGGGGTCAGCAGCACCATGTCGTCAGCATAGCTGATGTTGTTCATGCTGACACCTCCTATGGAGCACCCTACCCTGGTGCTGCTGAGCTCCCCTATCAAACCGTTCATGTACATGTTAAAGAGCGACGGTGAGGTTAACCCCCCCTGCCTCAACCCGCACTCCAGCCTGTACACATCGGAAAGGGTGCTTGCCCATCTTACATTATTAGTTTGGTTTTCATACCAAAATTTAAAAATGGACCTCAATTCACGTGGGAGATGAGTTTCAGTTTTTAGTTTTTTCCATAGAATATTATAATTAACTAGGTCAAACGCCTTCGATAAGTCTAGGAAACAAGCATAGACCGGTGTTTTTCGGCTAGTATAGTATTTTACAGTATTTTTCAGGCATAAAACAGCTGACTCAGTTGATAGTCCCGATCGAAATCCAAATTGGGCATCATTTACATTAAAAAAAATCCTACGCTGTTTGTCTAATATATTTTCCAGAACCTTTGCTATTATAGTTGCTAGTGAGATAGGTCTGTTATTACTTTTATCTGAATCGTCCCCAGTTTTATTTTTAATAATTGGTACAACAATAGTTTTCATCAGTTCTGGCGGCAAGTAAGAGTGCCCTATATAAAAAGTATATAACAGTGACAGCACCCTGGGAAGATGTATACCTGCATATTGTAGATGCTCTATACTGAGTTCATCATTCCCCTTGCGACTTGCCTCTGATCATGTGCCGGATAGTTTTAGTCAACTTCACAGCTGATACTCGCACAGGGGGGTCCGTAGGAGTAGGATGGTCAGCATCGAGCTCCACGTACTCATCTGTGACCAATTTAGACTCCACTCGGAAGTGATTCATGAACATGTCTGCTATATCCTTTTTTTCGTTTATTCCATTGACACTCACAGGTGCGGCGAGCCTTGGATTCAGTTTATTTGTTTGTTTCCAGAAGTTACAATTTTTTTTTGATCGATGATGATTTGCCAAAATGTCCATCTTTATTTGTTCTTTATGTTTTTGACACCATTTTATTTTATTTTTAAACAATCTACGTGTATCTGTCATATGCTCATAAACTTCCCCGGACGTTGGTCTACCATGTGTATTCCACATATGAAATCCAAGTCTCGCCTCCCTATGTGCCTCGCTCACATGTTTATTCCATCCTATAATATATTTACCTTTGCATACTTTTTTAACTTTATCATTGTAAGTACATATTGCATCTGATAGAATGGAAACTATACTATTATAAAGTTTATCAATTATATTTTTATGTTCCTTATTTAAATACATTTTATCACAACATTCAGTAAATTCAGATGGAAAGTCTAATCTCTTAATTTTAGGTTACATATTTCTCTATATTTATCTATTTGCCATTGGTCCTTTTCACCCCATGTTACTTTATTAATCGTCGTGCCATCATCAGAAGATCTTAATTTAATATTATTAATATTTCACACCATCAAAAATGGAATATGATCCGACCAGTAAACTCCATAGAGAACCTTAGCGTCTATTACCGTTTGTCTCGCGGCACGGGTCACTAAACAGTGGTCTAGCCATCTGCTACATCCATGCGCTGCAATAACATATGTGTTTCTGTCGGTCGGAAGTAGTTCATAATCTACACACATCCATTCCTGATCAGATGAGAAACTAGTAAGCTCCCTAAAGAACTGTTCACCCGGGTGTGCATTGAAGTCCCCCAGCATAAACACTGAGTCCACATTACAACTCTCAATTACTGCATTTATCTCACTTAAACACTCCGTATACTCAGTTAAGTTGAGGGTACAGTCCGTTGGCATGTACCCTGAGAAAATCAATAGTGACCGATCACTCTCATCTACTCTTATTGCTGCTAGGCGAGTACTGTTGCATGATATCACCGACACTTGTTGATAAACACTTTTTCTCCAAAGCAGGGCAACCCCTCCATATGGCCTTCCGCTTAATATAACGGTGGAGTCTACTGCAGATTTACCAGTGAATGCGAAGTCTGGGTCCAGGGTTCCAGTCAACAGCGAGGATTGAAGCGACGAAGTTTGCTCGGTTCATTGCATTATAGCTCCTGCCAAACTTCACTCTGCTACTACAGAGTCAGAGTCAGAGTCATTTTTTTTATTGAATATATAAATAAATTATCTTATTCAACGTCAAAATTATACTTACTTATAACTACAAGTCAATTATTTTTTTATAAAAAGAAAGACTACACTGTTTCGGAAGGTGGGCCTCGGGGTTAAGAAGAAACGGCAAGAAACTCCCCATACCTTTTTTTTTTTAAAGTGACTTTACAACAGGTACTGGTTTCGGTCTAAGGAAATTCGCCGGCGAGTGGTAGACTTGATCCATCGCCCCTCGTCGAATTTCTGTGCGCTGAGATGGTATGGACCATGCAGTTTTGTCATCTAAGTATTCCTTAATACTATAATAGGATTTTCTTATCAGCTCATTTTTAACATACTTTTTGAACCTCTCTTCAGGAAGGATCAATGATTCCTGTGGTATTTTATTGTAGAAGCGAATATAGTGCCCCATGAATGATGTGCCTACTTTACTTAGTCTAAATAATGGTAGTGCTAACCTATACCTAACCTAGTGCTCGCTTTTGCTGTGCTTTATTGCTGAGGAGGAATATGCGTGGGAGCTTTTGCTGGCGTAACCAAATAGTGATAACGAATTCTACACCCTACTTTAGTGCTAAGACAATTTTTATTGTATTTGTTTGTCTTAAGATATTTTTTATACGTTTTCTAGACATGCCTTTTTTATATAATGTCATTGTTAATATCATATTCATATAACTTGTACCCCTATGTCACAGTCAGCCGGCAGCCAGCACATCACCCCGTCGCTGGAGAGTCCCGTGCAGTGCCCGGAGTGTACGCAATCCCGTTTCTTTAAAGGACAGAGAGGTCTCAAAATTAATATTGGCAAAGTTCACAAAAACATTAACACCCAGAAGACCCACACCTTCGGCCCTACACAATCCCCAAATCTACCCATCAACCCCAACTCGGACCTTTGGAAAGATTTAGCCAAATTAAAAAAAAACATCCCGATAGTAAAAAGAATTCCTCGAGGCGCCAGGACATCTGTGGCCACCTCTCTGTCCAAAGCCATAAAACAAGTGACAGCACAAAATGATCATCAGAGCTGGGAGCAGCTACTGACTTTTTCGTACCGGGTGCTGCATGTGGAAAAAGGAACACACGCAAGCGGCTCCCTTACACGAAAAATAAAGAATAACTGCAAAAATAATGTCCAATCTATTCAAAACAACTATTTAGGCCCATTCAGTCAACACAACGTCATCAAATCAATAGAGACCAAAGTGAGTGATGGAGATATTAAGGGAGCCGCCCAACTTTTGTTTTCCAGCGATGCGGTCGCCCCTGACTCTCCCGAAACCCTTCAGGCACTGGAGTCCAAGCATCTGGCTCCAGCATCGGCGCTTCAGCTCCCTGACCCCCCCGCTCCTTCCGACCCCATCCCGCGTGCCTTGGCCGATGACGTCCTGGCAGCGGTGATGTCTTTAAGGAGCGGTTCGGCCGGCGGCCTCAACGGCCTGTCACCAAAACATTACAAAGACATGCTGTGTGGCGTCGTCGGGGACGCAGGATGGACCCTCCTTACAGACATCACCGAGCTTGTCAACTTGATGCTCTCCGGCGGGGTGTACGAGGGCATCACAGATCTGCTCTACGGGGCGAACCTATGTGCCCTCAAAAAGAAGGACGGGGGTATAAGGCCCATCGCTGTCGGTAGCACCATCAGGCGGATAGTATCCAAGATCTGTTGCAGATATATTTTACCAGATCTTGGGCACTTATTTCAACCGACGCAGATGAGCTTTGGCAGCAGGGGAGGATGCGAGGCCGCTGTTCACGCGGCTCGGACCTTTCTTGCCAATCAAGGAGGCGAGGTGCTGTTGAAAGTAGACGTCCAAAATGCATTCAATTCGGTAGATAGGGGTGCCCTGCTTACACAAGTTAAAATACACACCCCGTCCATATACAAATACAATGCTACAGTAAAAAATCAAAATTATTATACAATAATCATCTCTTACACTCAGCAGTTGGCTGCCAGCAGGGTGACCCACTCGGACCGGCCATCTTCAGTTTGGCAATCCATCCGGCCATAACAAGCCTAAATTCAAAATTCAACGTATGATAACTCGACGACGGTACCCTGGGAGGCGACGCAAAAACTGTACTTGAAGATTTAAAAACATTGAAAACTGAATTTGGCAAGATAGGTCTGGACCTAAATTATTCCAAGTGCGAGCTTTATTTACCGGAAAACCTTCAATCATCTCAAAGAATAATTATTGAACAAGAATTTAACAATTTAGCACCTGGCATAAAAATTCTTAGCGAACGATCACTTCGCCTCCTGGGGTCTCCAGTCCTAGAGGATGGGATCCCCAGCTATATAACTGAGCAAATTTCCAAATTCGAGGAGACTTTTGACAGACTGACAAATCTGAACCCCCACATCGCCCTTAAAATCATCCGCTTCTGCCTCTTTGTGCCTAAATTGACGTATGTCCTCCGCTGCGCCCCACTATGGAAATACCCTTCTTCCCTTTTATTTCTCGATCACCTCATACAAACAACCCTAACAGACATCCTAAATTGCAGTTTCGATGATAACAGCTGGACGCAGGCATGCCTGCCTATAAGACACGGTGGCCTGGGGATCCGAAATATATCAGATGTCGCGCTTCCAGCGTTCCTGTCGTCGGCCTATGGTACACGTGACCTCTTCGGTAAAATAATTAACCCTTCACTTGGTGATGTTGAGGTTACGTGCCTAGCCGATGCCAGGAGCGCTTGGACGCAAGCCTATCCGGGTCAAAATTCCCCACTAAACTCAAAATCCCAAAGGTTGTGGGATGAGCCGCTCTGCCTCCAAAGGCGTGAGAGCCTCCTTAACGCCGCAACTAACCCTGCAGAGCGTGCTCGCCTACTCGCAACCAGGGAGCGAGAGTCAGGGCACTGGCTACATGCCATCCCCTCCAGACAGCTCGGCACGTTGCTTGAAAGGACCACCCTGTCGCTGGCTGTCTGTCTACGACTGGGGGTAAAAACTAATGAGATACATAGTTGCCGCTGCGGTGCCAGGGTGTGCCAACGTGGACACCACGGCCTGTCCTGCAACTACAGCGCTGGCCGTCTCTCTAGACATGCTGCTCTGAATGACGTCATCCGTGGCGCCCTTTCCAGCGCGGGCTTGCCATCTGTTCTCGAACCCCCAGGCATAGCCCGCGACGACGGTAAGAGGCCCGACGGAATGACGCTCATTCCATGGCAGCATGGGAGGTCGCTGGTGTGGGATGCGACATGTGTCGACACAATAGCGCCATCCCATTTATCAGCGACTTCTTCAAGGGCCGGCGCAGCGGCGGACTCTGCGGAGGGTCTCAAGCGGCGCAAGTATGCCGCCCTCGGGGAGGACTACATATTTGTGCCGTTTGGCGTGGAGACCCTCGGGCCTTGGGGACCTGACGCACGGCGAGTCTTTAAAGAGATTGCGAAATGACTCGTTGAAGCGTCGGGTGATCCAAGAGCTGGCACCTTCCTCGCCCAGCGCATAAGGCTCGCTATACAGCGAGGTAATGGTGCCAGCATGTTGGGCACTCTGCCTCTCGACGGCGGCGATCTGAGAGATATTTTTTATTTAATTTAATATTTGTACATAAGTTAGGTTATTTTGTGTTTATTACTGTATACTGTTCCCACTTTTAATAATAAAAAAATGCCTCAAAAGAGGTTTCAAATGATTAAACCTATTTCTAATTCTAGTGTTAATAGTATGGCTATCACCTACAATTTTAAATAAAGCTATGTTTTTTCTTACATGCATGATATTCTCGTATATATATTGACAGGTAACCGTAAGTATATTAATTTCTTTGAATTTTTCTCTTAATGATTCCCTAGCATCTAATTGATATATCGCCCTTTTTTGTAAGACAAATATCGTATTTATATCTGCTGCTCTCCCCCAGAGCAATATTCCATGAGACATAATACTGTGAAAATAACTAAAGTAAACCAATCTGGCAGTTCCAACATCTGTAAGATATCTGATTTAATTTTGTCTGACCGCAAAAGTGGCTGAGCTAAGTCTTCGTGCGAGATTAGTTATGTGAGGACCCCATCAAAGTTTTGAATCCATAGTGATTCCAAGAAAGTTTGTGTCCTCAGCGAGGTCCAATCTTTCAGATCCTATTCTTACACTGCTTTCAACCTGTCGTATATTAGGCAAACAAAGTGTAATACATTTAGTCTTCTTTGAGTTTAATAACAGGTTGTTTACATTAAAATATCCATACGTCGGGAGACATCGACTATACATTTATCTAATTTGTCAGCCGCAACCCTTTCATCTCTGCGTGAGAGCAGAGCTCGAGGGCTGCATCACGCAACAGAACAACATCGTTTATATCAACGCGTATTATCAAGGAGTAAACGGACGCGAGCCACCGCGAATGCATGCTTACTCCAGCCTGAAGTTCAAACAAAGACATGATGAACGATACTTACGATTTACAAAAAAATTTCATTTATAGGACTCTGTGATTGATGTTCCATCCACAGAGTAACTTAGAGACTAAGAAACAATCAAAATTTAGTTTCACTTCACTGAATAATTTTCAGTACAACAGTTTAATCTCAGACCTATGTCCTTTCTAATAATCCCATTATATACGTGGGGCGCACTAAAAGTTTCCGGAATGAATAAGAGAAAAAACTATTAAAAGTAAAAAAATAATTTATTCTTTCTGAAAATATTCTCCCTTTGCATAAATGCACTTTTTCATACGAAACTAATTCAAATAAAACCGGTCAAGTGCGAGTCTAAATCGCGCACGAAGGGTTCCGTACCACCGTTCAATGGAAGCGATGGTGTGGAGTGAATAGTTTGGATTTTACACAGCAAAATATTGTTTACAAAGTTATTGGTGCGGTTACTTTCACACTCCATGTACGTAACCAGGTGCATCCATAAGTTTGTATGTGGTATTGAAAGAATTGTTGTATGGGAGCCCCCTTAAATATTTATTTTATCCTGTTTTTTAGTATTTGTTGTTATAGCGGCAACAGAAATACATAATCTGTGAAAATTCCAACTCTCTAGCTAGCTAGGTTCTTGAGATACAGCCTGGTGACAGACGGACGGACGGACGGACGGACGGACAGCGAAGTCTTAGTAATAGGGTCCCGTTTAGAACCCTTCGGGTACGGAACCCTAAAAAGATATGTGCCACTCCTCCGTGGTGACCTCATAAACGTGTTTTTCATACTCTTCGACAGCCACTTCTGGTGATGAAAATCGTTGCCCGCGTAATTGGTTCTTAATTTTTGGTAACAAAAGTCACAAGGTGCCAGGTCGGGACTGTATGCAGGATGGCTCATAAGTTGTACTTCTAGTGGTAAGCATGGCTTTGCACCAAGTGACGCGGTCCGTTTTTTGAGCCTCGACCAAATTGTGTGGGATCCACCGCTAGCACAGCTTTCTCACACCCAAATGTGTATGTAGGATTGATTGTATTCTTTGGCTGTAAACGAAATATTGTTCAATACACTTCGAACGGTTGCGGAGCCGGACCTCGGCCAATCTCGCGTTTGGAAGACGGATTTCTTCTAATCCCGGCACAATTCAAAGGGTACTCAAAAACCCTCGCGCATGTGGCGCGGCAAATCCAACAGATTAGAATTTCTTCTTCGTTCTGTCAAAAGTGACCGCTCCAACCCGTTCATAGAAAAAAAAATGAAGGGTGATCACGGCATCGATCAATGTAAATAAGTTACTTAATTTCTATCCACTTCTGGTTTCCATGAGCAAAGAGTTTCGTTAACCAGGGGGGTTACCACAATCTTTTTCCGATTCAAATTAGGTTCAAAACAAGAACATCACCATGGCAACAATTTCCATTCCAATTAGCCATAATGGGCTTTATTTACCTAATACTAAGATTTGTTTTAAGACGGTCACGGTAATTTTTCGGATCAAATTAGGTTCCTAATCTGAATCGGCATAAGACGTTGTGGTAACCCCCC
Organism: Argyresthia goedartella; assembly: GCA_949825045.1. Taxonomy (NCBI): domain Eukaryota; kingdom Metazoa; phylum Arthropoda; class Insecta; order Lepidoptera; family Argyresthiidae; genus Argyresthia; species Argyresthia goedartella. Next base: position 22,804,221 of record OX463828.1, read on the forward strand.
TGAGCACATAGTTCAATGTACGTACTATATACACAAAACTCTTTTTCAATGTTGCGATGTACGGTATGCTGTCCTTCCTAGTATTTAATATTTTATTACAAAATACTGTCGTTTTACGTTTTTCCGTGTAGAGTTGTAAAATTGTTTCGTCTATGTGAGGTATGGAACCCTTCGTGTGCGGGTCCGACGTCCTATTCGCACTTGACCGGTTAAATTTCTAAAGTTTTTGATTCAATTATCGTCGGGGGTCGCGGATCCAATTCGAAATTTGAATTTATTCTTTCGTCTACATTTCGAAGCGGCCACTGTAGGAAGCAGGAATATTTACACGTCGAAAAAGTATTGCAATCGAACTGTCAGTGACTCTTATGGACAATTATTATTATTATTATTATTTATTTATTGTCAGATAGGTACACATCCATAGTAAATTATAAAAAGACAAAATATTTTGTACATTAACACACAGGTAACCTAAACTATTTTTTATTTTTGTATAGGTGCACATCTATCCAGTGTTTCAGCAAGGGACTATCGACCCTATCCCCTAACGCACTGATGAGCCCGTTCGAGCTGCCGCGAACACGACTCATCATAGAGGCTGCTCTCTTACGCAAGATGGCAAAAAAGTCATCCACTCTTGCCTCCATGAACATCGATGAGGCGCTGCAGTATCGCGGCAGCCCCAACACAATCCTCAGCGCGTTATTGTATTGGACAATGACATAAGGTTCATTTTATCTGAACTCGAACACTTTTTTCACACTGGAAATTATTCGGTTCTCTTGACGGAAAGAAATCGAAAAATCGCGTATGCGAAGCAGCGCAATTTGCAGCTAGTAATTAATATTTCGAAACACCCTCGGCCATTATCATAAAAACAGATTGGCGCCGGAAGGCTTTATTTTATGATTGCAATTTATACTCAAACAAAAATCAAGTATCTACATTCTTAATAAATCTGTCTTCTCGACCCCTAGAAGGAAAGACCTCCTGAAATTATGTGAGCTACTATATTGTTCTTCCGTATCATTTTTGTATGAAGCCGAAATTTATGAGCTATAAATATAGTTTATAGAGGTAACTAGATATTAGGTACCTCTTTACTCTATAAATAGAATTTATAAAAAAAGCAATGGAAAATTAACATGAATTATCCTTTGCTCCAAGATTGTCCGAACTATGGATGCTTTCACCTCGTGGGAAGCGTTCCATATGGATGCACTATTGCGTAGGTCGACTAACTGCAAACACATCGACGCCTGTCTGTCTGGCTGACCCGTCAATATTATGCTAAAGTATGCTAATTGCGAAAACAACAATTTACGCCCGCTTGCTGAAAGGAAAATTAGCTGTGACAACTTATTAAGCTCCTGTTAAACTCTTGTTAAACTTATTTCTAGAGCTCCGTGGTCTAGAGGGATTCACGCCTGCTTCTCACGCAGAAGAGGCAGGTTCGAATTCGGTGCTGACATTTACCCATGAGATAATTAATTTATCTTATGCACATTATAGGACGTATGACACGTTAAGCTCTACCCCAAGTAGCACAAAGGTTCTGTGTAACAGCATTTTTACACTACACCTTGGACATAATAGCTGCTAAAAATTGCTGTATAACGCATTATATGCGCATTTTTTTAAATAAATATATTATTATTATATATATTAGAGGACAGTCTTAAACAGATCGAACTATGCCCATAGTAAGTTCAATAAGGCTTGTGTTATAGGTTCCAGACGACGATATATTTCATAGAGATAAATACTCATGTAAAAACACCCAAGACTGAGAAACAAATATTCATGCTCCTCACACAAATATTTGCCCTTTCGGGAATTCCAACACAGGACTATCAGCTTCGTAGGCAGAGTCACTACCTGCTAAAATAAACCGGTCGTCAATTACAACTCTACTTTGGGCACAAATTACGTGGCACATTGCTGTGTAATTGAATTATAATAGCATTTTATTATCATTTATAAAGGTAACAGCTACTCCAAGTGCCTGAATAAGAAGGTACTTATTATAGTTAATATGCAGCCATTGTCAGACTCATTCGCAAAAATTATATAAGTGTGGACATATTTAATGCTTTATCGACGCTAAAAGTAAATTATCAGTGAAATTGTGATGTGCAGTAACGCATTTTTAATTTTTACTCGATACGAGAGCGATGAAGTGCTAATAAGTGATATTTTGCGTGTAAATGATGATGGTTTAGTTCCCATTTTGTGGATGAATAATAAAGTTACTAAGTTAAGTAAAACTTCGGGTTATAGTAAAAAAAGTTTCAATCACGATACAATTTTACACATTGTTAAAGTTCATCGGGAATGTAGCTTTTTTTTTCTATTTCTTTCGGAAACATACAGCCTTATACAAATTATACTAACTTATAATTACAAATTATACTAACTTATAATTACAAATTATACTAACTAACTAATAATAATACTTAATTAATAGACATAAGAATAGTCTTGTAGTTCCATAAGGATAATTATGTCGAAAAAATAACATAATTATTACGGAGCTAACCCAAAAATTATCTAAACAATGTTGATCTAAGGAGATTCTTAAAAGAGACTAAAGTTTTATCAGGGATCGATATCATTAACCCGTCAGACGTCATATGCGCTACATAAGCGCATAACTTTTTTTGGGCGGCTAGCGTCCTGTGCGCTGCATAAGCGCATAGAAAGTATTGCAAACTTCGACGTTTTATGAATATTCACTAAGTTTCAGAACGTTCCCGGAAGTAGTCTTAGTTTATGAGTAGTTTAGTTGGCAACCGTGTGATATGAATGGAACTGACTTTGAGACAGCCAATCAGATCAAAATAAATAAAATACTAAGCCATGTCGCCATTTTGGGCAGGCGACCGGCCGCAGACTTACATTTTATGTTTGTCAATATTTATTTATTGTGAAGTAATTACTGTGTTTTGTCATAAAATAATGCATCTTATCGCATGAGAAATTAATAGTGGTGATGTGAAAAATAGAAAATAGTGTAAGTTTTGTGTAAGTGGCCATAAGAACGAAATATAATTAGAGGTGTCAGTGTCAAATAATGGATTCTGCAAACAATCGATGAAAAGCCTTATCAACTTTATTATCACATGTGAGTACTATACATCACAAGATAGGTAATTTTATTAACTTTATTATGGTACATAACATGTTAGGAAACTAATAAAATAACCTAACAAACTTATCAAATTCCTAATGAAAGTCGATTGAAAATTTATTTTCGCCAGAACCTTGGACGCGATAGGTTCCACGAGATTCGCTGTACAGGGACATTCCAGACTTATTATAGAACTTTAAGACACGTGTGAATAAAGTATGCCGAGAGTAGTTGGTGCGAGCAAAACGTACATTGAAAAGATCACGAGAACGTAAAGAGGCGCTTAAGATTTTTAACGATATCTTACCTTGCAGGGAAGGACAATTTTTTAAATTATTTAGAATTCTTAAGAATAGTGCGTCTAGGTATAAGCGACAATTGACAAGGGATGGCAAATTATGGTGCTTGGCCGAATCTACTGCATTATCGGAGAAGTGACAGACTCTGTAGTTTAGTGATTTCAGAAATATATTTTGAATACGTTGTAAGCGATCAATATGAACTTAATATTGGAGAGTACAAACCACACTCCCAAACTCAAGGACACTCCTCATATAAGAGTAGTATAGGATTTTGTAGGTAAGGGACATCTTAAAAGTTTTATCAATTCAGAGTATCATGCCAAGGGTTTTGTAGGCCTTTGTACAAATATTATCTACGTGAGTATTCAAGGACAGTTTTGAGCCTAAAGTAATTCAAAGTTTTCCCATTAAATGACACGATATAAAGTTTTCCCATCTATAGAGTTGAACTGTGTGGGGATTGTTTACGAGAGAAACTTATAACGGAATACAGATATAAATTATTTGTATGACAAGTCCTGTTGCAGACTTATGAAGTCATCGACATCGGCGATTGTCCTGTATATATTAGAATCATCTGCATAAATTTAATATTTTGAATTAACTATACAATTGCCGATGTCGTATACATATAAGATAAACAACAGTGGGCCCAGATGTGACCCTTGAGGAACACCTGAGTGACAAAAAGAAATTGGGAGGTAAAACTTTTCAATGCTACGATTACGAATGTAAGATTCTATCCATCTAAGTAGATCACCGGGTATACCGAGATTTCGTATTCTGGAAATTAGAAGTTTCTGATAAATTTTCACGGCATCCACTTGGTAACCGGCATCTATCTTATCCAGAATTAAGTCTGTGAAAACCATGCTGATGATGTGATATATGTTGATGAACATCTGAGGTTATTTGTTGGGTTACAATCTTCTCTAACATCATACCAATGTTCAATCTAAACCCATTATATGTAGAAGTAAAAAGGGCAGCAACAGAACAATGGTATAGAATGAAAATGGATAAAGAACAGAAAGGCAACTCTATAGACACTGGCCATGCCTCCACCGTAGAAACGTCAGGTAGAAAGTTAGCAAACAACGATCTGATAAAGAAGGAAATACGATTTGACAAGAAATAACGAATCCATATAGGAACAAGAGAAAACTGGGAAATAGAAACAGACCAAACGGCTGTAACTTGCTTTACGGATGGCTCAAGACAAGAAAGCACAAAACTAGCAGGAGCTGGCTTTCGCATTATGGATAGCTACAAACAAGATAAATACATTGCCTTGGGGCTATACGCCATCGTGTTCCACGCGGATATTTACGCCATAATGGAATGCGCTGTAGCAATAAGGAAACACCAGTAATCAAAAACAAGACAGTGACCTCTTCATTACATTACTTCTGACAGTCAGGCAGCTTTAAAGGCGCTTTGGCAACCAATGAATAAATCTGCATTAGTCAAAGAGTATAAGGCAAGTCTTAAATCTTTGGGGAAATTATCAGAAATAATTATCGCATCTGTCCCCGCTCATGAAGCGATTCACATTAACAAAAAAGCAGTTAATTGGCCCAGAACTAAGATTACCCATATTAGCGACTGTCACAAAGAATATCTTCAACATGTTAGCTACGCGAGATGCAGACCTAGAATGAAAGAACACCATAGACTGTAGCCAGTCTAAGATGTTTATCTTAAGGAAATAACCCAAAAAGGCTAAGTATTTACTTAATTTCATTAGGGAAAACTTAACAATACTCGTAGGTGTGATGACAGGTTACTACAAACTAAATAGACACCTATAATTATTAAGGCTCGTACAGGACCCATCATGCCCTCACTGTGGCCTGGAGGAGAGTAGCCAGCACTTCTTGGGAGAATGCGTAATGTATTCAAACATAAGATGATAGGGATGGATAGCATAAAAGAAGAAGGGTTGTCAAACTTACAGTTTAGCGACATCCTAGAATTCATTAAGCAAACAAAAAGATTCGGGGAGGGACATCTATTGAACCAACAGTAACCAGTGCCAAAACACTGGGAATGGGGTGAAATAGTCACAATAGACAACCAATCACCCGCCTGTGGTTCAGCGCGCGTCCCACCTCATCATCATCAACATCTTACCAAAAATATTAAATTTAGAGATCAGCCCATAATTGGTCAAATCATGTACGTTACCACCTTGAAAATTGGTTTGATAAGTGCAACTTTTATTTACTAGGAAAGGGTTTAGTTAAGCTTGGGGCTAACTCCTTTGCACAATTAATAATAAAAATAGGGTGAATTCGTTCATGGTTCAGCCCCATTAATAACGTTCAAGCGCTGTTATTCCTTAAGTACCTGCGCTTCTGTTATGGATGGAATTACCAGCGTGCTCTGGTTCAGTAACAGTGGCGTCCTGAACGAAAACTGATTTAAAGTAATCATTAAAAAAGTTACTTATCTTGTCGCCGTTTGTTGAAGATTCGCCTTTTCAGTCAGTTGAGTCAGAGACTGCGGTATACTGTTAACTGTAAATTTTGACTTCGAAAAAGACCAAAAATATTTAGGTACTGTAGCGCTCTTGGCACCAATGTCGTACTCTTAAGCACTATCTATTTAGCACTACCTATTTAGCAGCCCTGTGTGGGATATATTTAAAGACTTTATATTTATGGGCTTGTATTTTTTTATTTGGTTTCTAGTTATTTACACTTTTTATAAAAGGGATCCACAACTGGCTCGATAGCCATTAATCTAATTTAGCTCAGTCACTGGCCGAAGCCTACGGTGAAGTGTGTCACATTGACTTCTCACATACAAGCCTCTTTCTTTTTAAAACTACATATAACGTGACAGTGTCCAAGTGAACACCCACTCTAAAGAGGCCCGTACACAATATACAACCTACCTTACAATAATTCGCCCCTCCCTTCAAAAAAAAAAAAACCAACGGATTTTTTTTTTCAAAGTGGCAACCCTAACTCAAAGTCTAAAATCTAAAATGACAACCCTATCTCAAAGTCTCAAATCTAAAAAACATTAAATGTTAACTTTAAGTTAGTTTGCTATGCATGAAATCTAAAAGACAGTAAATATGCCGCAAGCATAAATTTAAATAACATCAAGTACCCTAATCCTTATCTGTCCAACCATCCCATTTAACCTACTCAATTAAACATTAAATAACAAAACCAAACTACACTTAAGGTGTAGGCTATGCACCTTAAAAAACTTAAATTATAACACCCTATGATCCCATCATACAATTATTCGCGGCTTAACACTAACCTACCTAACGCTAGAAAACTCTCAATTACAATACGAAGGCAAACAGCTGAATCTCGCTAAGATTTAGCTTCTCGAATAGTTATCATTCGACAAACTTTCTGACAATAAAAACTAGCGAAAAACTTATAAGACAACCATAATACCTCCGTTCCTAAAATTAATATAGATCTTTGCATATAACAATTGTGAACACATTGTAAACTCTTTCCACCGAATGGAAATATTTCAAAAAATAACGCAGGCAAAGATCAAAGAAAAAAAAATATCATTTTCAAATATAGGAAACGTCAACCATATTAACAGGATTAATCTATAGAACCTTATTACTAAGCCACAGCCTAAGAATGACTTCATTAAAATTCGTTCCAATAATACGATGAAATCAACTAGCTTTAAAACCGATACTACTACATACATATATCCTAAATAAACCATTGTAATTCAGCAAACTATCTTTTACTATTAACAGTTTAAGATAATCGCCGTGAGTTGCAACCAATTATCCAAGTAAAGACACTACAAAGCTGCTCTCAAAGATAAAACCAGGCGATCGGTTCAAACAATTATTCGAACTGTCGTTTATAAAAGTTTCTCATATAAAGGTAATCTACCACGGAAATCTAATATGTTACAGATATTTCTTGGGTCTTTGGTGTACGGTCCTCATCAGACATCATAGTTCAGCAACAACATGAAAAGAAACACCGGTTAATAAACAATTCATAACAACACCGTATACACAAACCACAAACCATCAACCGGGATAAAATTGTATTATATTCCTAATGTATAATTATTTAATATCCTAATGTTCCTATCCTGATCCTATAATTATTTAATGTCCTAATGTATAATTATTTAATATCAGACGAATTCCTCAACGCAGCACAAAGCGTTTTAAACGATTGGTGTTAACAATAACGCCCCGTGACCGTGAGTTCAGACGACGAATCAGCACATTAGACCTCCCAACGATCTCAATGACCTTGTATAGTCCTTGATACAGACGTGCCAACTTCATACATCTTCCCGTTATCCGCCTTGGTACGTTTAACAAAACGCGCTCGAGTAACTCGCAAAATAGCCGAGTGGCCTCCCGGACTATTGAAAAAAAAATATTTCATCTGCAGGTCCGTCTTACAATTTTAAAAATATTACCTACCTAACTTCCTTTCTTGACACGGCACGCACGAAGCTATATAACGCTCTATCTCCTTATCGGCTTTCGGCATGAAATATTTCGACCGAAACCTCTTCAACGTCTTTGCGAGATCCAAATGACCTCCTGTCCACGCCTCATCATGTAATTCGTTCATTACATTTTGAAACCACGACCTAGGCAATACTAATACCTCCCTAACTTCTCCATCTCTACGTACACTTTTATATAATAAATTATTTCTCAAGCAAAAACCGCTACGCCACGCTTCCGGACGTTCGCTCAACCGCGTTAACCATCTACTACAAAATGATACGTTCTCTTGATCCGCCTGTAACGACTCTACATTGATACTAATAACTTCCAAACCATCATCATCAGGTTCAGAACGAGCAGAAGACTGAGGTGCTTCTGTTTCCCGTTTCCCTTCTTCCATTAGCGGATTCCTACTCAAAAAATCTGCCACTACATTGCTTTTCCCCGAGCAATGAACTATCTCGAAATCCCATTCTTGTATCGCTAACGCCCATCGCGCTAACCTACCAGACATACCTTTTTTCGACTGTAACCAACATAACGCGCTATGGTCTGTAACAACCTGAAAATACGATCCCCAAAGATAATGCCTATAGTGCCTTAACGCCCATCCTAACCCCAGACACTCTTTCTCCGTCGTACTATATTTTTTCTCCACATCCGTTAACTTCCTAGACGCATAGGCAACCGGACTCGTTTTTTCAACGCCCTGCATCAATACTGCACCTAACGCCTCGTTAGACGCATCCACATAAACTCTCGTAGTAACCGACTTATCCCCCGAATAATAGGAAAGTATTGGCGCACTACACACATAACCTTCTTAATATACTCGAACGAATTCTGCAATTCTTCATTCCATTGAAACTTTACCCCCTTTTCCAATAATTTAGTAAGAGGTAACGATATTCTCGCAAAATTCGATACAAATTTTCTATAATAAGAAAATAAACCTAATAATTGTTTCACATCCTTCGTAGACGTGGGAGTTGGAACCTGTTGCATAGCCTTCAGCTTATTCTCACTAGGTTTTACTCCTTCATTCGAGATTCGATAACCTAGTATCTCAATTTCGCAAAAACCGAATTTACATTTGGATGGCTTGAAGGTCAAGTTCGCTTCTCTAAACCGCCCAAAAACTTTCTGCAACGTATCGGTAAACTCCTCGAGCGTTCTACCATACACAATTACATTGTCTGCGCAAACCATAACCCCTTTAAATCTTAAATCCGCTAAAACTTTATCAATCATCCGTTGAAAAACCGCTTGACTCGTTGCCAAACCGAACGAAACAACATTAAATTCATAAAGACCCGTGGTCGTGACGAAAGCCGTTTTATGCCTATCTTCCGTAATAACCGTCTGCCAATAACCTGAATTGAGATCTAACTCCGCAAAATACTTGGCCCCGGCCAAACTATCGACAATGTCTTCTATCCGCGGAATAGGATAATTATCCCTACAAATTTTCTTATTTAATTTCCGATAATCTACACAAAACCTCCATGAATCATCGGGCTTTTTAATTAACACAACGGGCGCAGCATAAGAACTAGTGGATTCCCTAATAACACCTAGTTTCAACATCTCGACCTGCTCCTCAATAATTTCCCGTTGCACCGGCGAAACGCGATACGGGTGACAATGAAACGGCTCTTCATCATAAGTCTTAATATCGACCGACACTATCTCCGACCTACCTAACTGGTCAGTTGCAAACGCAAATCTATCCGCATTCCTATCCAACAACGCCAATAATACCCGCTTATCATTCTCACATAAACCCTCATTTACGATAAACCGTTTATCTTCTACCCCAAACGCAAATTCGCAAATGTAGCGCTCCTGGTGCTAATGTCGTACTCTTGAGCACTATCTATTTAGCACTACCTATTTAGCAGCCCTGTGTGGGATATATTTAAAGACTTTATAATTATGACCTTGTATTTTTTTATTTGGTTTCTAGTTATTTACACTTTTTATAAAAGGGATCCACAACTGGCTCGATAGCCAATAATCTAATCCTCACTATAATTTAGCTCAGTCACTGGCCGAAGCCTACGGTGAAGTGTGTCACATTGACTTCTCACATACAAGCCTCTTTCTTTTTAAAACTACATATAACGTGACAGTGTCCAAGTGAACACCCACTCTAAAGAGGCCCGTATACAATATACAACCTACCTTACAGTACCGTAGTTATTTTATCTTCTGCAAACTTAACAAAACTATGATAACACTCGCGTTCCAATTTCTTTTCACGTGCCCTTAAAAAAAACTTGCCAAAGGGATTGTTATATATTTTCCAACGTTTATGAACTTTTCGTTTTTCTTTACTTACTCTTATCAGCGGGCGGGTGAACCAGGGTGGATATCATTACAAGAGTTAACTATTTTTTGGGGAACATGAGCCAATATGAGATTATTGAATATAGAGTAGAAATTTGATAAAGATTGTTCAGTATTCATTCGATCAAGAATATTCCAATTAACGATCGAAAGACCCCTGCGGATCTCACCATAATTGCCGGCATGAAAAATTGCTTTTGTGGAAGGGTTACTTTTCAGTAGGAGAATGTTGGAAGAAAGTATTAATTCTAGATCTATATTTAAGAATTTATGATGAGGATCTTCGGAGGTGAGCGGAAATGAGCAGGCACTCAGTGAACAGTCCGCGTTGGACATTACCAGGTCAAGAATACGACCATTAGAATTTAGATAGCTGTTGTATTGGGTGAAACTTGAAATTTCTATAAAATCAGACAATAAACGAACTAAATTATCATCATTTGCATGGATTTGCAAAAGTGTACAATTGTTATTAAACGTCGAGGATGCTAGCCAATTTTATGCTGAGGGGAATGGTCAACAGGGAGTTATGCCCCTTTATTTATGGCGCTTCTCTCTGTGCCTTGAGTAAGAAGGACGGTGGGATTCGTCCTATTGCTGTTAGGAGCGTACTCCGTCGTCTGGTGGCCAAACTCTGTTGCAGAGCTGTTAGGGGAGTTGCATCGTCTTTACTTCGGCCACAGCAGTTGGGATTTGGTGTACCATTGGGCTGCGAGGCCGCAATCCACGCCACCCGGTCATTCGGATTCGATCCAGGAAACACTGATAAAGTAATTGTTAAGGTTGATTTACAAAATGCTTTTAACTCAGTTGAGCGTGACGTCATTTTGAGCAAATATAGTGATTGCATTCTATCTCTCTACCCTTTTCTCTATCAGTGTTACTCTGGTACTACAAAATTGTTTTTTGGGGAAAACCTGGTAGAGTCTCAAGTGGGCGCGCAACTGGGTGATCCGTTAGGTATATTGATATTCAGCTTGGCGATACAGTGTAAAATCTGTAAGTTCCCCTTTGAATGTCTGGTACTTGGATGACGGTACTATCGGGGGACCTCCGGATGTAGTCCTGGCCGATTTGGAGTCGATTATTCGTGGTCTAGGAGTCTTAGGGCTACAACTTAACTTACAGAAATGTGAGTTATTCCCGTGCACAAGGCTCAAGAGCGATGTTTGAATGTTTAGTGCCGAGGGCGAAGGTCCTTAATAAAACAGATTTCACCCTATTGGGGGCGCACATATTTGTAGAAGGTGTACCGGGCGTTCTGCGAAGTAAGATGGAAGCCTTGGTTGGGGCTCTGTCACATCTTAAGGAGCTTTCCGCACATGTGGCCCTTATTATTCTGCGAAATTGTTTGTCCCAGCCGAGGTTAACATATTCTTTGCGGACGGCTCCGGTCTGGATGTGCAGGGGGGAGGTAGATTCATACGATCTAGCTTTGAAGAATATTTTGGAGACGATTTTGAATGTGAAGATGTCTCCCTCCCAGTGGTCACAGGCAGCACTTCCTATCAGATTTGGTGGTCTCGGTGTTCGTCGCCTACAGGACAAGGAACTCCCGGCTTTCTTGGCCTCTTCGCATGGGGTGTTTAAACTTGTCACTCGCATTTTGAATATTAATGGTGACAATTTGAACATTCCTTTTGCGGCCGAGGCTTTGTGTCTGTGGCAGGTCCGTTGCCCGGGGAGAGATGTGCCGGTGCAGCCTGGCGTGCAGCGTGCCTGGGATGAAGACCTTTGCAGGTCATCCCTTGACGGGCTCTGGCGCAGAGTACGGGAGCGGATCTTGCTCGCCTGCGTGCAGTCTCCAGCCAGAGTCTAGCGCCTGGCTGCATGTATTACCATCTCCGCAGTTGGGCAACTTTTTGGACGACAACTCCCTGCGTGTGGCAGTGGCACTTCGGTTAGGTTGCGACATCTGCGAACCACATCCGTTCAATATTCCAATATTCCGACGGTTCTAGAACCTCCGGGTTTGAACTGCAGCGACGGGAAACGTCCGGACGGTCTCACGTTAATACCGTGGGAGAGAGGTCGTTGCCTATTGTGGGTTGTGACCTGCGTGTGCACCTACGCACAATCCCACATCAGCTCAACTATGGTAACCCCGGGTGCTGCTGCTGATTCGGCGGCGCGGAAGAAATGCATTAAATATGCACAGCTAATGGGAAGCTATCTGTTTGTTCCTTTGGCCGTCGAGACCACAGGGGTGTGGGGTTCGCAGGGTAGGGCCTTCGTCAAGGACATTGGGCGTCGTTTGAGGGACCGAGGATTTGATCACCGCTCCGGATTGTTCCTGTCACAAAGGATCTCGCTAGCTGTGCAGCGCGGTAACGCTGTCAGTGTAATGGGCACGGGCATTGGTGCGGGCATTTCTTGGGGCGGTTTATTTTTATAGATATGTATTTTGTTTCTTATGTTTAGTTAGGATTTATGTCATTGTATTTTATTGCAGTTATAGGTACTAGACCTTAGACTGTCTCCTTCAATTTATGTATAGTTAATTTAATAAAACTTAAATGAGCATTTGCATGAAAAAAAAAAACATATATATATATATATATATATATGTCGCCCAGTAAAACAAAAATATCGTTTGGTTTGTTTTGTATATGCGACGAAGTATTATCGAAAGCTATTTGCAAGTATTGTTTTTTTAGATATACATTTCACATGTAAACATATTTATTTATTTTTGATCTAATCCACTTTAAGCCAAAATTTTATAAAATAAACAAAATGGATAAAATTTAAATCTTTACATAAATACGCGTCACGTACTTAAAAATGGCGGATAAAGGAGTTGTCAGTGTTATTATTCATTTAATGCTAAATGCTTTATGAAGATCTACGCGTAGCTTATAATGGTGAAGTATAAGCCAACCAGCAGATTAAATGCCGATATGAATTCCATTATTCAGCCCAGATTGTGCCGTGTAACTGCATAAAATGTCACACTTGGCCTATATTAATGGTGATATACGAGTATACTCTCTCAAAACCGAGGGTAGTTGGGACGGGTCGTGATTTTAAACCTTATGCCATGGTAATAAAATTTAAAACCTATAACGGAAAAGTGGCGTTAGCTAACGCCGGTGGTATTCAAGAGGTTTATTTATTTAAAATCTATAAGCTAAGTAATGACGTAAAAAGCACGTTTAAGCAGCAAAGAGCATTATAACTTTGTTAATGGATTTGACATCGTTACTGTCAGCGTTATAGAGGATCATATGTTCTCTCTTAAATGCAAGTGTTAGGTACACCTGTGAACCATTTTTCAGAAAACTGCACTATTTGTGACCACAAAATACGCTTTTGCAGCTGATATGGTACAACGCTACTAAACGTTGAATAACAGTTAATCTGTGGATAGAATGCATAGCAGTACAGAATTATGCATTGTAATTGGGTCTCGTTATTTCCTATGGAGCTATTGCAGTCCCAGTGAACACTAATAAGCCATTAAAAGTGCCAACCGACGTGGACCTTGTGTAAAATTATATAATGCAGCTTCGTGATACTTGGGACCTGGCTACAATCGCTACTTAGTAAAAGTGATCGTAAAAACCGCTCCATCAACCCTCACTGAGCCAGCGTGATGGAGTACGGCTCAATCCTACTCTTATCTGGGTAAGAGACTGTGCCTGTCGATGGGGACAATCATTTATAAACTCATTTCAGCCGATCTCGTGCCACTGTTTTGAATTAATCTTCTATTAAATCTCCTATTACATTTGACCACTCTTTCAGAAACTGGGGTGTTAGACCCAAAAACTTGTGGTCAAAAAAAATAGCCACTATGAACTATCATTTGTATGCCATTGACGCTAGCAACGCAGTCATTGTCAGATAAGTTTGTCCCACTATAACTTCTCATTAGGGGGCTGTTTCAAGAAGTCCCGATAAGCCCTATTGAACAGATAAACCATACATTTTAAATCTGCCTCATAGAGCTTATCCGGACTTCTTAAAACAGGCCATTTCAAGAAACAGGGATAAAATTGTTGTCAGAGAATTTTCATACTACTGAAATGCTCGCTGTTCTTGGGGTAACTGACCTTAGCTTAGTTTGTAAGTCTGTGCAGTGTTGCAGTGGCCTAACAGGGTTCATTGTCATGACCTCAAATTGTAACATATTTATAAGCAATGAAACAATAATTGATTTTAGTTTGAGTTAAAGTCTGAGTTTGAGTTATACAGAAAAGTTCAATCAGAGATACTATATAGGCATAATTGTGGTACCATTTACTGAGAGTTGAGTTTCATAACATTTCACGTAGGTACCTATATAATAAGCAAGTGAGTCGATTCTTATAGAATAGCTGTATTTCTTTGCTCATTATGTTACACGACAAGATATATACAAACGAATGTTTTAAAGCAGTAAGAGGGTAAACTTTTGGAAGTTGAAATCGTTTGGTTAAAGTTAGTCAAAAGTGTAAACGGGGTGGATTTTTAAGAAATTGTTTTGTACACTTTCCATCTGCATGTTCCATTTCGTAAACGCGATTAGAATGATGTGGCTAAATTTCCTCTAGATTTATACCCACACATGTTTATCCAGTAATTCAACAAGTACTATTGGTTCCAAACGCTACACTATTACTAAACCTCAGTCCGTCCTAAGTCCGTCCGTCTGCCCAGCCGTCCGTCAGTCCGTCCGCCCGGCCTTCCGTCAGTCCGTCCGTCTGTCCGTCTGTCTATTATCCGTTGGCGGGATCTACCTAAAGGTAGAGAGTTAATTTTTCACAGAAAGTGTACCTATTTCTGTTTCCGCTTACGCGACATATCATGAAATATACGAAAAAATTAAAGGGGTCCCCCATAAAAGAGGAGTATTTTTTGCATTTGTAGGGAAAGAAGAAAGGAAAGGAAAGGAATGATAAGGAAAAAAGAAGAAGAAAAACGGAGCCATTATAGGATCACACGAGTGTCTGTCCGTTCGTTTGTAAAAGTACAAACGAATTCTGGACCGTTTAAGCTGAAATTTGTTACACTTATTGACCGAAGCGTCTCCGTTTCAGCTTGGGCAAAAATGCTTTGGTATGTCTGGATTTCTGTCCGGCTGTTCTCCTCTGCATGTCGCATTTTTCAACCGATTCTCGAGAAATTTTGTGAGCAGCTGCAATAATTATAGGGATTTTTCAAGTCGTTTGAGTTTTTGGAATTTTTCCAAAATGGCGAAGATATGAGGTTGATAATGTAAAATACTTTTTTGGAGACCGCGAGATTGACATATATTATTAAAATTTTAGTGAATAGTCAATAGGTTGGATTTCAGATCGCTAAATGTAGATTACAAAGTTATTGATGCGACTTTTGTCATACTCCACGTAAGTAACCAGGTGCACTCATAAGTTTTCATAAGTTTCATATACTCGCGAGGACTTCAGCTCATACAGCCACAAGTGTATTATGTGACAAAAACACGAACCTGTTACGTAAACAAAGAATATTATTATCAGACATTATTAATTATTAGAATATCACAGGAAAAATAATAAAAGTAAGAAATGTAAGAGCAAATCGGAAAAAATAAAAATAAACTGTAACGTGTGACATGTCAAATGTAAGGGCTTATTGCGAGAATCTCAAAAATATATTTTTCATAAATCTGAAATTCTGAAATGTAAAGTTGAAAATAAATAAGATAAAAGGCAAAATAAGACCCCCCCCCTCCCCCCCTCCCCTTTATCTCCAAAACTACTGAACCTCAAATTCTGAAAGGAATACTTTATAGAAGTATTTACATATTACAGGAAAAATTGTGAGTAACGGCTTAAATACAATATGGGCAACCAGTATTTTGTGCGGTAGTAAGAACCCTTTCTGCACGAGTCCGACTCGCAGTTGGACGTTTATTTATTGTCGATGGTACATGGAACCATGGTACATGTGTGTGTCCGACTCACACTTGTCTGAATTTAACTTTCACAGAGCCGTATATGACTTATGATGAGCCGATACGAGTAAGATGAAGCCATACTCCACCACGCTGGTTCAATGTGGGTAGAAGGAGGGTTTTTACGACCACTTCAACTTAGCGAGTTGCCGGGACCTACAGCTTAACGTGTCATCCGAAACACTGCACG
Source organism: Argyresthia goedartella (assembly GCA_949825045.1). NCBI lineage: Eukaryota > Metazoa > Arthropoda > Insecta > Lepidoptera > Argyresthiidae > Argyresthia > Argyresthia goedartella. Next base: position 22,820,568 of record OX463828.1, read on the forward strand.
GACCATAGTGTACCTACTTGTTAAAAATTAATAATCTCATTGGCACATGGTAAGGTTTCAAACCTGCATCTCCTGTGTGAAAAGCAAGCGTGAAACCCTTTAGATCACGGAGCTGTTGACCATGAGCCCAAAGCCTCAACAAATGTATTCAGTAATTTAAGACAGTGGGAACCCGACGTATATTATCTATTTCAGTTATTTACGGCAGTATGTACCGGACAATAGTAACATTGACCTTTTCTAGTCATTCACATCTGGATATTTCGGTACCAAACCGTCATACTTGCGCACGCCGGCCCTCGCGGCATGTGTTGCCAATTTTACACTACTGACGAAGGGACATGAAGATGAGACATGTTCTTGTACTGTGTTACTACCTTGTAATGTTTGCGGATTTTTTGGTAATGAATGACAATTGTATTTTCCGACTTCTAAGCTAAAAATAGCACCTTTGCCGCTTGATTTTGGGTTCTCAGGCGGAAGAATTATATTCCTAACTCGTTCGAAAAGGCTTTTTACGAAAGTCTTCGGCTCGTGCCTTAAACTTCTCGGTTCGTAAATATAAGCCTTTGCGAACTCGTTAGAAATGTACTATTTCACCTCAACAGCTCGAATAAGAGGCTTTTGCTGCGAGTATCTAGTGAGCAATTTTGCATTTTGCTCACAAAGTTCACTTAATTTTAAATGCCGCGGACATAGGCAAAATCTTAAACAGTGACAGATACTGCTATCGACTTTTAACTCGATTGCTGTATCTGTGCTATTAAATTCCAAATTGGGGAGGCAGTTGCTCACGTCCGAAGGATATACTTGGAACATAAAGCCCTTCACGTCCTCCCGGGAGTGCTAAATCGCAACAAATCAAAACTCAAGTTTCCAGGTTCTCGAAACAGTGAAATCTATAAAAAAAACGTGACATTAACGAAATTAACCTAGCTGTTAGACCTCCATTAATTAAGAAATCATTTATTTAATAAAAATGAGAATTTTTAAATGTACAGTAACTAAAATTTAAGTAGATATTGGTAAGTAGTTTGTTATTTCAAACAAATAGTTACATTAAATCGATTCTAAGAAACTTAAGCTAGCCCGGGGCATTGTCCCCAGCACGCCGGCCGCATTTCCCTGCTGAATTGCCATGCTCAGCCTTTAGGCGAAGTAGGAACCTGCCCTTAGGTCGCCAGATACACTGACTAATTTTTTAGATAGATCTTTCACTATGCCTTTAGTGTCTGACGACCATGGCCCGAACGTTTCTACTGCAAGTGCCGCAAATGTGTAATTGCTTTTCAAAAAAGCATATTTGCGGCACATGACCAATTGGGCGTCATATGCGGCAACGGGCCAAATTCTGGATATGCGACGGGGTCAACGTGTCCACGCAGGTCACGTCCTATGCCAGAGGTTGCCCCAAAAACCAGGGCACAAGCGTGCAACCGTCAGGTCTTTCCCCGTCCGCCGCAGACAAGCCAGCCGGCTCCAGGGTAGATGGTATGTTTGCCATCCCAAGGGCTCTGCGAAAAAGGTCGTTTACTGTAGTGTGCCTGTAATATCGGCCGGCACTCGACTGGCAGTAAAGTCCGAGGCGCCCAAGGTTGTCTACAGGGTTACCGCAGCGGCAGCATGGGTGTGGTTCACAAACTTTGAGACTAAGTCTGAGGCATATCGCTACACGCAGGGAAGCCGGGTCCAAATCGGATCCGATGTTCCTCGACGGCAATAGGCTGTAGGATTTGGACAGTTTGGTAAATGTGAATCGTACATTGTTTTTACTTTTACTAGTCCCAGGTAGCTTGGCTGGTTTTTCCGAGGGTAGATCTTTACTAGGGAAACCGGCTCCCTAAGTTGACTCTGTATCTGCCAAGCCCGTTACAACCACATCAGTGGGATTGGTTACGTGAAGGATACCACCGATGAGGGCGACGGTGCTGTGGACAGATGAGAGAAAGGCAGGGAGAGCCAGGTCGCTAGTGGAGCGACTACCCAGCCCGCCATATTTAATGGGAAGAGTAACTTGGGACCAGAATTGAAAATTTAGCGAAATGTTCAAAAAAAACTATGGACTCCTTTAATACGGTATCTATGGATGATGTCAGATGAGGAAATTTCCAAATAGGACTCCATCATAAGATGTATAAGAATTTAGGCGAAAAAAGACACAACCTTAGTATGGAAATTGCGATATGGGCATCAATTTTAAAAAGCAGATCCGAACAGTAATATGAAAGTTGATTAATTTAGAATGTGTTGTAGGGTCTATGGCGTCTTCATATATTGGAGCGCCAAGTAAAATTAGATAACTTCGGGTTAGTAGAGTAAAATTGGGTGTGACTTGGTTAAAATTTTGGAGACTGTCACTTCGGGTGCAGGCAGGGAGTTTTACCGAGATATAAACCTCACATTTATTGAAGTTTAGTGTGAGGCCTATCTCACAGAAACGCCGTTTGATGGTGTTAAGGTCGTTTAAGACTAAAAGGGCCTTTCCTCCCAGCGTACCGTCGTCAAGGTACCATAAGTTGAGTTCTGAAGTTAGCTGGGTAATGGTGGGGTGGATCGCGAGACTAAAAATTACGGGCCAAAGGGCTCCCTGCTGGCATCCGACGCTCGACGCAATTTCATGTTCGCCAAACATTAATTTAGAATTTGTGCCGTAGGTATTCTGAAATTTCCGGAAGTTCTTTTGGATTTCCCGCAAAAGCGTACTTCGATCAATAGAGTTAAAAGCATTCCTTACGTCTAGTTTTAGTAAGAATTCGAAATTTGAATTTTCCAGAAAAGAGCGTGTGGCGTGCACCACGGCTTCACATCCGCCCCTGACGCCGAAACGAAGCTGCTTGGGTTTAAACTTGTCTGTTAGGCGGGTATGAAACTCGTGGCAGCATAATTTGTACGCTAATCACCGTAGACAGCTCCCTACCTATATTGGACGAATGCCCCCATCTTTTTTCTTTATATACATAGCGCCGTATAAAATAGGAGCGATTTCACTACATATTTTACCTGACAGCATTAGGTTAATCATAGCTGTCATCTCCTTGAGTAGGGATTCGCCGGCATCGATCAATAACGGGTTAGTTAGATCTTTGAGATGCTGAGGAGTTATGCCATTTAGACCGCCCGCAAAGCCATTGGGAAAGGAACGGATCGCTTGTAAAGTGGCAATTTCGGTAACTTGCAGGGATTGCGTGGCGAAAGCTGGCGGTGCAGCGTGGAGGGTGACGCATGCTTGTCTTTAAGGGCGGCGAGCACTTCTTCAGAGCGAAAAGCTAAGGTGTCGCTGGAAAATTGGTAGCACTTCTTATGTTGCCGTCCGAAATTTTGCTTTCTATTGCTCTAATTTTGAAATTTAAGTTGGGTGTTGCAATTATATTGCGGATAGGGTACGTTAAGATTTGACGCGAGGAATATCGCAATTTTTATAAATGAACGTGAGCAACGGTTCCCATGCGGATAAGTTGTTATCAGAAACCACCTTAGCCACGCATTCTGTCAAACTCCGAGCCACAGCAACTCGGGCGCCCTTAGGAATCCATTCAACTATTTTAGTGTTAGATTGTAATGCGGCGAGACGTGCAGATAAGGCTGTCAACTGCGTAACGGTGCTCGGGATGTGGGCCCCGCCTCGGTTGGTATGGGCGGGGACTATCGGAGGTAGGTCAATCCGTGGTAGATTACGTGGTAATGAGTCTTGATTTGATGCATCTTCGGCCCGCAATCACCTTTATAAAGTTTATTATCATTACAAATGGAGCATTCCCGTAACTGGGCCTGTGTGTGTGTTCTATCCATTATTTAAAATGTACAGCAAGTCTTGAACGTGGATGCTGATGATGGTTGCAGGGCGCCGAGATGTTTCTTGGAGCGTCTATTATGTTTATACGTATATCTTCTTGTTGTGAATTTCGTACAATTTTCAGACCACTTTGGGACTACTTAGGTTCAGTGACTGTGAATTTAGATATATAGGAATAATTTGGTGTAAAATGGGATAAAAACGTTATTTATTTGTATAAATAATGTTTTTATCCCATTTTACACCAAATTAGTTTCAAAATAACGACTTGACAGGTTGACAATAAGACACATAAAAAAAAAATTGAATTCCAAATAATCGAGCTTATTTTATTCTATATCCCAGCCATTCTAATTGACAAATATATAATACAACTAGATAAATATTCCGTCGTATAAATTAGTCGAAGTTTATCATGAAAAATTACAATAAATGTTATTTCTACATAAAACTTGTTGTACATTAAATATTAACATACAGACACATATATTGCATTAAATCCAACTTTACTCGCAACACTCGCAGCAAAAGCGTCTTGTTCGAGCTGCTGAGGTGAAAACAACTATTTCACGTCAGCATCTCGAAAATAGCCTTTTGCTGCGAGTAAACCGTTTGCAAAGTTGCATTTGCTCACTGAGTGAGACTACTTTTTAATTTAAATGCCGCGGACATAGGCGAAATTGCAAACAGCCAATGGGCATCGAGTTATAATTCAATGTTCTTTGGCTGTTGGCGATTTCGCCAATGTCACAGATACTGTTATCGATTTTTAACTCGATTTCAGTATCTGTGCTATTAAATTCAAAACAATCGAGGTTATTCGAGGGTATATATTAAAAATTACAAATTAAACTTTGGACTAAGAAACTAAATCGCGGTTTTCATCGTCATCCTTATTCATTCACAACCATCGCTGTTGCATCTTCATCCACTTCTACAATCATTTTTTCAGCAACATCGTCATTGATGTCACTTCCACAAATCTCTCGGTAATAGTCACGATATTCTGGGCGTGTCAAATTTTTATTGAGACTTATCAAGTTGGCCATTTTGGCTTTAGTCATTTCGATAGGTTCTTAGTACAAAAGGATGAGAACCAGTACACTAGGCAAATTTATTTTCTTGCTAATTTCGCAAAATCATGAAATATTTATTATGAAATCAACCTGAAAAACAACGCCGTGCGAAAACTCTCCGAAATGACAGTTGCTTGTTTTTTTTGCAAAAAGTCTTATAGTCCCATTTGACCTAACTGAGATTGGGTCTTCTTCCATCGAACAGTGATACAGTGACAGTTTATACGCCTCGTTCCTAGTATCCATAGACAATGAAATTTCATTTTTGTTTTTTTACCTATGTTGTTATTAAATAGCCCTTCTGATGTGACACCATCCTATACTCGCTATTTTTAAGGGTAAAATAGCAATTATAGGTCATATGCGCAAAACGCTACATTTGACAGTCGGTCTCCAAACAATATAAGTGCTGATCCCAATCAATCCCCAGTACAGAATTGGAGGCCAGCTCTATGCTAATAGACATTTCATTTAATAGAATACATATTTTATATTCATATTCATATTCTTTATTGCACAGATAATATAAAGATACAGACAGTTAATAGAAATGTCATTAGCAAAGGCGAGCTTATCTCGAACTTGTAATGATAGAATTGCAGCGTAGTTTGAAGAAAAATGTCATGCTTAGTGAGAGACGATAGCTGAATATTTTTAAATATTTTCCACCTGTGGAGCCATATTTGGTGCAGATGCACAGATGCACTTAGCAAAATTGGCATGCGAACTGTTTACCGTCTCGCCATTGAGTTTACAAGGCTAACAAGAAGTAGGCACCTTCCTCTATTTCTACGGCTGACATTCGTGGGAAACCCAAAATATCATTAGACAAGGAATTTCGTAGGAAAACACGAATGTTACAGAACAGGAAGCCTTTTGGATATGTCACCGGAAAATAATACGATCCGCAAGTTTATAAATTTCCTAATATTTTTTCCGCAAGTTTATAAATATACTAACCTAACCTAACCTAACCTAAAATAACCTAACCTAACCTAACCTAGCCTAATATAATCTAGAAGGAAGTTTATAAATTTCCTAGGAAATTTAAAACGGGAGATACCTGACCTGGTAACTCCACCAAATCTGAGCTTTGGAAAGCTCTAGATCTACAGTAACAAAAAATAAGTCCATTCAAGTGGGATTTACACGAGCGCGTCAGACCAAAAAACGTGAGTTAATGACATGCCGTTATGTGTAAGTTTCAATAAACCTTAAGGTTTCTGACTTTTTCTGGCCCAGCAATTTGGCGTTACGGTCAAATAATCAGATTAAATGGGAACCTCAGATTTGGTGGATTGGCACAGCTCCATCGCCTGTCCAGACGATGCAGCGCGGCACCGTACGATATTTGTATGTAGGATGCACCGCTCAGGCGCCGCAGCTGCGCCGCACCGCATTGTGTGGCCACTCTTCTTCGCTCCCTGCGGCGACGCAACACTGCTCCGGCACTGCTGCACCGCACCGCCTCGTGTAGCCCGGCCCTCACCCATACTCACGAAATAGCCTCGTAGCCTCCCGGAATATATATCGTCCAATGCTGCACGTCCTTTTTATTAACCAGAAAAAAACTGATAAATAAAAATGTCGTAGCCTAGATTTGATGCGCGATACCTTCTTTGTATGCACCTTGGATACCAGCTATCAACATATAAGGTTTTCGGTATAATATTAAGTAAAAAAACCTAAGTAAGGATACGATCGAATCTGCCCAAATTCTGTAAATATAATCTGAAAAAAGAATCCATAGTAGCCCAACTGTTGACAAATCGGACACGATCGATCGATTCTGATTTACACCCATCGTGTTTAACACTTGTATGTGGTACACGTGAGGGAAGGAATCTCGTGCGGAACCGATGTTCCACAAAACTCGATTTCACAACAGCCTCATGGGATAAGTAATCGTTGAAACGATGGATTAAGAAATGCGTCAGTGAGTTTCGTGGCTCGGGCGACACTCCACAAACGGAAATGGAATGCAGTCTAGTCGAGAGTCTAGACTCTATAAAAAGACTCGAGCGTCGTCGGATAAGGCCACTTGAAGTTAGGCATAGGCAATGTGTCTAAAATGTCCCGCTGCCTGTTTACCTCAGAATTAATAACGTCAGTTATAAGCGTTAGGTTCAGAGTTCATTTATTTTTATTTATTTATTATTAATGTTACCGCATTACAGAGATAAACACAATAAATCAATTCATATATATGTCATCGTAAGATTGTTAATAATCTAAGGTTTTTTTTCTCGTTAGTTAACAAACTATCGATAAATTATAAACTGTACCGTGTAGGAAGCAGGAATAATTACGCGTACGTAACGTACGTAAATTCTAAACCCTGTGAGTCTGGTTAACAATTTGTCTATAGTTATACAAACTAACGCGATTGTTTATAAACTAACGGTTTAAACAATCTTACGGTGACATATACATTTAACAGACATATTATAAGTAGGTACGAGTATTGTATCAAAATTCATTCATTCATCCGTAATTTGTACACACGTATCATAAACCCTCTTTACTGCGTCTAAAAACCGTTGCGATCAGCGTAATGTTAAACTACTTTGTAAAACTCATTTCTTATCTGAATATTGAACACTATGACCATAATGTGTAAATTTTCTACATATTATGACATTCAAATTTCGAACGCCGACGCCCGCCTGTGTACCGCGCCCCTACTTTGTCTGTGAATTTGGTACTACAGAACAAGGTAAACAACTCAATGCCACAATGCCGGTCAAACATGCGGTTCCTGAACACATCAAAGAGAGAGCTCTGTGAAGTTAGCAGTACAAAGTCATAGAAAACGGGGCTCAAATTCAGGGGATTTTGAGCTTATTTTGAGCTCCCAGAATACGAAGTTTCAGAATTTGAGCTCGAGCGGTTTTCGAAAAAAAAACGCATTAAAACACCAGCAGTGCAAAGTCCGAGTAGTGAAATGAAACTCTCAGCGTATTTGGACATGATTTTGAGCTCCCAGTATATGCAATCAGTACTTCTCTAACTTAAGTGGTTTGCGAGAAAAAAATAAAAACCATTTACACAACAATATCATCTAGATAGATGAAATTGATATGTTTTTACACTTTTTATCTAAACCACTAAAGCTAGAAATATGAAATTTTGTATTCTGGAATCTCTAAGCTTTTTCTATATATCATGTCCAAATACGCTGCGAGTTTCACTTCTCTACTCGGACTTTGCATTGCTGGTGTTTTATTGCGTTTTTTTTTTAAAACAGCTCGAGCTCAAATTCTGAAACTTCATATTCTGGGAGCTCAAAATAAGCTCAAAATCCCCTGAACGTGAGCCCCGTTTTCTATGACTTTGTACTGCTAACTTCACAGAGCTCAAAGAGAGCTTATGATATGTGTGTAGATAAACTAATGTATGTAACTGTATGTATGTATGTATGTAAATGACTAATAAATAATTAGGCATTATCACATAAACTACTATTATAAGAATTTCCATTATCTTTACAACGGAATCAATTCCTGAATACTAACTTATTTTTTGAAAGCATCGATAGATCTTCGTTATTGTAAAAAAAACCTTGACTTTGATAAGAAAATGGAAGAAAATACCAAATCTACTTTTATCTTTTCTGCCAAGAATCGTGCGTTCGACTTAGATATTCAAGGTTATGATGTGCTGATTTTGGGCATAGTTCTCTCGGTTTTCGCATATTTTTCATATAATATAATAAATTAAAGTGGAACGTGCTCAAAATAGCAAATCCAACCATATACGAAGAAACTACAAATTCTCAGTTTCAGTTTTTCTTTTGTTTCGTAAAATACAAGTAATACTCTAATAAGAAAATGCTGTTGACGTGGTGTAATACACAGAATAAAATAAAGGCGTTAAATCTGATAGACCCGATAAAAAAATTGGCGTTCCACAAGGTCCCATATTAGGGTCTTTCTTATTCCTGGTATAAATAAACGATCTGCCTTTTAGTCTAAGAAATTTACTGACAGTGTAGTATGCTGATGATAGAAAAAATGACGATTTTTTTAATTTATTTGACTAAAACTTAATTTAACAAACAATTTAATGAGACCTCATTTTAAGTACCTATATAAACACATGTGAGAAGGCCTCGCTCTTTCGTTACTAGGTGGTAGTTATAAAGTTAGTTACAACTTTTTAGGTATGAATTTAGACAATTGGTGATGTGGAGTACATGCATAATGCAATTTTTTTTTTTGCAAATTTAAAAATAGATTTATCAATCACTCAATGTTTTATATTTGATAAAGAGAGGAGATTAGCTTATTATAAATAAATTTGATCTACACACGTATTATAAATCCTCTTTACTGCGTTCAAAAACTGCACGTTACGACCAGCATAATGATCTTCGTAAAAAGTCATTCAATATTTCCACATTTTATGACATTCAAATTTCGAACGCCGGCGCCCGTGTGCTTGCCGACTAAACAAGCTAAACAAGTGCAGGGCAATGATCAATGCCACAGTGCCTGTCGAACATGCGGTTCTTGAACACATCAAAAAGAGCTTATGATATGTGTGTAGATAAACTAGTGTATGTACCTGTACATAATTACGCATTAAAACCCTCGAGTGTAATTATTATGTTTTTTCTCTCGAGTTTTAATGCCATCCATTATGTATCATTCACATAAACTACTATTAAGTACATAGTACTTGTTTCCTAAACAAATATCTTATAATTGAAAGAATACACTGTAATAATTAAGATTATGACAACTTGCGTTTGTGTATGTTTATGTGTGTGTGTATGCGTGTGTGTGTGAGGGGGGGCGGAATGGGGGAAAGTGTGATGTAGCGTTATTTGCCGACGGATTTTAACCAAATTTGAGAGGCACCAAGACTTCATCCTACACTAGATGTTGCAAAAAAAATCCAAAAGGGGGAGTGGATGGGGACGTTTGAAGGGGTGGGGGGGGGGTATTTTCTACTCCCCTTTAACAATGTTGTAGATAAAGCTAGAAACCGCAATGTAAGTAGGTAAATTCCCAAAATTTAGTCAATTTGAAGCAATAGATTGGGAACGACAGCCGTTCAAAGTACCCTCATTGTGACACTCACTGACTCATCATCGATCATCAAAATTCTTAGTTATAAGGGCTCGCGAGGTCTACTGTTCTCACAGAACCACTAGTGTACAATGACATAATGTTAATTTTTATCAGAACTCGAAAACTTTTTTACTCAGGTAATTATTTCTGTTCGAGCCACTGATTGGTGAAACGCCATTTTGATGTTGGCGAATACCCTTCAAAGCAGCAATTTTAAAGGTATCGGGATTTAAGTCATAGATACAGTAGCCTTGTTATGTTATTCTGATATCAATCGCATTGATAAATCTACCAATCGGAACACAGTTATTTGACCCGAGCTGTCATTTATTGCGACTTCGCTAGTTAATGCGATTGCGACTCTTGTTCTGACTCACTAGGTATGTCTGATATAATTTGCAATACTTAACATAGCGTCACACCTTTTCTAATACGGGGTGGCAGAGGCACAATTATGCCCACTTTGAAACAGTTATTCAATACTCCATTTTGCGTTACAGGGGGCTAGCCCATCGTCATCACCGTTAGAACGTCCGTTAGAACGTCCGTACAATGTACTTAAGATAAATTAATTATCTCATTGGTACATGGTCAGGAAATGAACCTGCATCTCCTGTGTGAGAAGCAAGCGTGAAACCCATTAGATCACGGAGCACCTTACATATAGAAAAATCGAAACGTCAGTCGTATCGCAAAAATCGACCTCTGAGGCGCTACGGTTGTGCCTCTGTCTACCGTGCGAGAGATCCCGGGTTCGATCCCCGGCCGGGGATAGACAAAAAAACGTTCAAGTGCGTGTCTAACTCGCGCACGAAGGGTTCCTTACCACCGTACAATTGTAGGGATGGTGTGGAGTGAATAGTTTGGATTTTACATAGCAAAATGTACTTTCACACTCCATGCACGTAACCAGGTGAATTCATAAGTTTGTATGTGGTATTAAAATAATTGTTGTATGGGAGTCCCCTTAAATATTTAATGTATTCTGTTTTTAGTATTTTTGTTATAGCGGCAACAGAAATACATTATCTGTGAAAATTTTAACTTTCTAACTATCGCGGTCAATTGTCAATTGTCAATTGTAAGACGGGCTGGTTTCCGCAACTCGACGACGAAAGCGACTATTTTGCGTGTGGGTGGGAATGCGATATCATTCGAGCCAACCCAACTCCTCCAGGAACGCCAGCAGGCCCTTTGATAACTAACTATCACGGTTCACGAGAAGCCTGGTGACAGACGGACGTACGCACGGACGGACGGACAGCGGAGGCTTAGTAATAGGGTCCCGTTTGGCATCCTTCAGGTACGGGACCCTAAAAACAGGTCTTGTATGTTTATAAGTGTGTGATGTCGTTTCTCGTTCCCACGACATAGGGTATTCTAGTGTGAGGACAGAGGCAATATGGATGCTTGATGTAAATGATTATGGTTATGTTTATGGGCGAGTTACATTAGAATTACATAGGAAGGCTACTGATTAGTAGATTTTTCAATTTGTTAGGTATTGCGATTAATATCAGAAACATAGTTACTGAATTAGCTACAGCTACAGGTCCATTTGTATCGCGCGGGCACAATCAGACTACGCTTACAAACATACTAACTAACATACATGTCCTTTGGCTGAAAACTGCAGGCATACATTACAAATGGAGCTTAACTTAGGTCTAACTGTGTTTTTTACCTATACATATTTGACGACCCGAATGGCCGAGTCGGCAGTAACACAAACCCTTAGCCAAGCCTGTCCGTGTCTAGATCCAGCCGAGCCTGTAGACATATATATATATGTCGGAGAGGGCGGCGGCGAACCATATTCATCCTCGGCTTCGTCACAGTCCGACATCTTGTTTTGGATGAAAGATAGAAACTCGACTTTGTGCAATCTTCCTTATAATTATTGAGTTACTCCACGTAATTTACAACTAGTTTACAATTGCGATCGATATGATACGATACGATTTGAAAAGACGTAGCGAGTTCCGCCCTTGCGTCCGTTTGACACCGTTTGCCGTTTTTCAATCAAAACCCAACATGGCCACCCGCCTCTGTGTTTATGGTCTTTTTCGCCGCGTTCCATTATTAATTCCCACCTGTCAAACCATACTGAAGGCTGCGTTCATACTTCGACGTTTCCGTCAGTGTGGCCATAAACAAAATCAGCACAGACCAAGGGCGGACCACGCTCAAGCATTGTTTGACAGCTCTTGACGTCTCAAATGTAATCAACAATCAATTAACAGAACTACACTACACACAACATTCATCTGGAAAAGCGTTATCCACGACACGGCCATTTCTGACGAGTCACACGTCCTCGTGTGATCCTGCAAAGAAACATACAATCTACAATGCTCGGCCAGACCTGATTATCAGAAAAATTACACTAGGGTAGATACACTATAATGACATCTTCATCACCAACATCACCTCATTTCACTACATGTCCATACAATTATACAAGATTTATTCTCTCTTAGTCTAGAAACTTCATGCAATTTGTAGCAGACAAATTCTGATTTCAGGTTACGCTCCAAGCGTTCCTCTGCAGTGCTCCAAGCACAAACCTTATATTCAGGTCAAGCTCCAAGCTTACCTCTGCAGAGCTCCAAGCTCAAACTATAATCTAAGGTCACGCCCCAGGCGTACCTCTGCAGAGCTCCAAGCTTAAACTTAAATCTAAGGTCACGCCCCAGGCGTATCTCTGCAGAGCTCCAAGCTCAAACTAAAATCTAAGGTCACGCTCCAAGCGTACCTCTGCAGAGCTCCAAGCTCAAACTTAAAACACAGGTGAAATGATCATCACTCTCAGTACCAGCTTACACAGCTAAGCTAATCGATATTCTGCAGGCTACTACTACAGCACGGGACCACTTCAGATCCGTTTAACTCAGTATCACTCAACTCTTCAACTCGATCACGGTTTTCAGGCATATTTCTCAATCGATCATGAGCAAATTTATAAGTCCTCCTAGAGTCTAACGCTTTCACAACATAGCGATCGCCGTCTTTTAGCTCTATAACTTTAAAAGGACCTTTGTATTTGGGATCTAATTTAGTTTGGTTACGTTCATCATTTTGCAACAGCACAAAATCCCCCACTGAAAAATTATCTAGTCTGGCTTTATTAGAGTCAAAACGTTTCTTGTCTTGTAGAGCATTCTTAGTCATGCCCTCCATAGCTTTGACTCTAACTTGTTCGATATCAACCTCACTCTCCTCAGTAGCTAACATTAGATCTAGAGGTCGCGCTACCCTACCAATGAGCAACTCGAGCGGGCTCGACTTAGTGACACGATTTTGTGAACAGTTGATAGCCAATTGTACGTCAGGAAGGGCATCCTGCCAGGATTGATTTCCGGTTTCGACTGCTGTAAACATATTTTTTAGCGTGCACATCACGCGTTCTACTTGACCATTAGCTCTACTACTACCCGTAGCGATCAAATGCAATTTGATATTACTGGTGTCACAAAACTCTCGGAACTCACGACTAGCGAAGCATCAGCCCTGGTCGGCAATTAGACGCGTAGGTGCACCAAACAATGATGATACGTACTTGACTGCGCGTATACTACTCATGGTCGAGTTGACGGCCTCTGTGGCGCAGCGGTTGTGGCTCTGCCTACCATGCGAGAGGTCCCGGGTTCGATCCCCGGCTGGGGGTAATGAAAAAAAAAAAAAAAACAATCCCCAGGTCTTGGATGTTTATATGTGTGTGACGTCGCTGTTTCTGGTTACCACGACACAGGGTATCCTAGTGTGGGGCCAGAAGCAATGTATGTGCCTGTATATACACAGTCAGGTCATAAGTTCTGTCACACAATAAAAACTTTTGAATTTAGAACGCTGGCCACAAAAAAGTTTATTGAATTAGAATTTCTAATTTTTCATGAAAATAAAAATGTGTACTTTCTAGAATTTTCCTCATTTTTAAATATGGAGTGGACACTTAAAGAAGACCGTGTCGCAGTTATTGCGTTGCATAGTTGCGGTTACGAGCCAATTCAGAGAGAGAATTTTAGACTTACTGAAAAATTTGAATATAACCAAAAGATTCGTTTATCGTACCATAAAACGATACAATGATTACTCTAGTGTAGATGACAGGTCAAGAAGTGGTCGCCCTCGCTCTGTTAGGACTCCAGCAGTAATAAATGCTGTGAAGGCGCGAATTCAAAGAAATCCCATACGTAAGCAGAAACTGTTGGCCCTTCAGATGGGGTTAAGCAGGACCACGGTGAAAAGGGTGTTAAATAAAGACTTAGGGCTTAGGGCATATCGAAGAAAACAGGACATCGTTTGGACGCTCGTTTAATGGACCTGTGACTGAAGAGATGCTGCGCTTTGTTGAAGCGGTACGTGGGAAAAAAGCATCGGGAAATTCTTTTTTCGGATGAAAAAATTTTCACCGTGGAAGAGAGCTACAACAAACAAAATGATAAGGTGTACGCACACAGCATTGAAGAAGCGAGCAACCGTTTTCCGCGTGTCCAACGAGGTCATTTTCCATCCTCGCTCATGGTTTGGTTGGGAGTCTCTTATTGGGGCTTAACTGAGGTACATTTTTGTGAGAAAGGCGTAAAAACGAATGCAGTTGTGTATCAAAATACAGTCCTCAAGAACCTTGTGGAACCTGTTTCTCATACCAAGTTTAATAACAGGCACTGGGTATTCCAACAAGATTCTGCGCCAGCTCATAGAGCGAAAAGCACACAAGACTGGCTGGCGGCGCGTGAAATCGACTTCATCCGGCACAAAGACTGGCCCTCCTCCAGTCCAGATTTGAGTCCGTTAGATTACAAGATATGGCAACACTTGGAGGAAAAGGCCTGCTCAAAGCCTCATCCTGATTTGGAGTCACTCAAGGCATCGTTGATTAAGGCAGCCGCCGATATTGACATGGACCTCGTTCGTGCTGCGATAGACGACTGGCCGCGCAGAATAAAGGCCTGTATTCAAAATCGCGGGGGTCATTTTGAATAAACTTCATTACCATAAGAATCTATGTTTTATTAAGTTCATTTTGCTATATAAATGTTTACATAAATAATAAACATGTCTAAATTATTTCATATTGCACATGTGACAGAACTTATGACCTGACTATGTAAATGTTTATGTTTATGTTTATGTTTATGGTGTCAATGTTGGGAGTGTAATAGAGAAGAACGTACTTTGTAAAGGATTCAATAAGGACAAAGACGTATTCCTTTTTGTCGTTCTTACCACTCAACTTGCCAGTTGCATCTACGTGTATAGTATGCCATGGAATTGCCACTTTGGGTATAGGATGAAGATCAGCTTGAACTTTTCCTGAATGTGTCTTCGATATTTTGCATGTTACACAATTGTCTACAATTTTTCTCACAAATTTTGACATTTGTTCAAACCAATATGAGTCATACAACTTCTCAAGGGTCTTCTCCCAGCCTAAATGCCTTAGTGTCTCATGCGTATTGTTAATAACGGACCATCTAAGTGACCTAGGCAAAATGGGCAGGCAACGTGTTTTCCCATTACGTTGGATCTTGCGATGAAGTACCCCATTACGGACTTCATAGGTTTTGGCCACTTCGTCCGTCAATTGATTGTCATGCAAATCTGAAATTATCTTCGAGATGTCACTGTCTTTCTGCTGCTCTGCAAAATTCAAAATTCAAAATTCAAAAAGAGTTTATTTCCATAAGAAACACAAAGGTAACATTTGGAGAATGTCAAATCTTAAACTAACACATGTATAAGGTACAGTGAAATATAGAAATCAATTTGAATTCCGTCACCTCAATGTTTTAGATGCTGGAGGCAAAGAGGCGACTAGAAACCTCTTTATACGTTATTTTTTACAGAATTGGAGCAAACACCTTCCCAAGCTTTCTTGTCTTCTACATAATCTGATATTTTGTAGTAACCTTTTTTACATAAGTGATTTTTAACAACATTTTTAAATTTATTTACAGACAATTCTTGTAACTCAGTCGGTATTTTGTTTTAAAATCGAATACATTGCCCTTTAAAAGATACAGTAACCTTATGGAGCCTAGTAGTAGGTATAGCTAGTTTATTCCTATTTCTAGTGTTGACATTGTGCCTGTCGCTTTTCTTAGGAAATTTATCAATATTTTTGTGGACGTACATTAGGTTTTCATAAATATACCGACATGGCACTGTCATAATGTTAATTTCCTTAAATTTACAACGCAATGACTCTCTGGGACCCACATTGTAGATTGCACGAACAGCCCTCTTTTGCAGCACAAATAATATGTTAATGTCTGCAGCGTTCCCCCACAGCAGTATGCCGTAAGACATAATGCCATGGAAGTAGCTGAAGTAAACTAGTCTAGCTGTTTCCACGTTCGTAAAAAGGCGGATTTTTTTAACTGCATAAACTGCGGAACTGAGTTTTTTTAATAGATTATCTATGTGTGGGCCCCACCTTATTATCTAAGGTGATTCCTAGGAATACCGTGCTATCTACAATTTCTAAATTTTCACCTTTAACATTAACATTAGCCGAGACTTGTTTAGCATTGGGGAGTATAAACCGAATACATTTAGTTTTGTTATTGTTCAGTAAAAGATTATTAGCACTAAACCAATTGACTACCTTTGAGATTGCATTATTCACATCGTCAAAGTTCAAACTGCGTCGTTTCATTTTAAACAAAAGTGAAGTGTCATCTGCAAACAGTACAATCTCATGATTATCTCTGACAAGATGTGGCAGGTCATTAATATAAACCAAAAACAGGAATGGCCCTAGTATGGAACCCTGCGGTACACCCATAGTAACAACAGACCCTGGAGATCGTTTTCCATTAATGTGAACTCTCTGTATCCTGTTATTTAGATAAGAAGAGAGAAGATCTAAAGAGTTATCCCTTATTCCATAGTGATTTAATTTCCTGATCAATGTGCCATGGTCAACGCAATCAAAAGCCTTAGACAAATCGCAAAATACTCCTAGAGCATCATGCGACTCCTCCCAGGCATCATATTTATGTGATATTAACTCAATACCGGCATCAGTAGTTGATTTGCCTCCTGTAAAACCAAATTGTTTACAGTGGAGCATGTTGTTGGTGTTAAAATGTGTAAGAAGTTGATATAAATTAAATTTTTCAAATACACTAAATGTAGGCAATACCGATATCGGTCTGAAGTTAGAAGGGTCAGATGTACTACCCGATTTAAACAAAGGTACTATTTCACTGTGTTTCATTAAATCAGGAAACACGCCAGATTCAATAGATGCATTAAATATGAAAGCTAAATCAAGTGCAATAACATTTATTAGGGGCTTCATAACATGAACAGAAATATCCCAGAGGTTTTCAGTTTTCTTATTTTATTTTATTAATTTTATTAACATTAGAAAACCAACAGCTATCTTTAAATTAACAATAGGAATCTTATATAAAAACAAAAAAAACAATTATAGGTTTTCGCCGACAAAAAGACACAATAAACAAATAAAACAGTTAAAGCACTCTTAAATAACAGAATTAGTTCACATTATGCATAGCCCTATACGTTGTAATATGACATGCAGTAACAAGTCACGTTAAAAAAGAAAAAATAATAATAATAAATAACAGAAAGTCGAAATACTTAGCCATTCTAGTCATAGAAAAAGTCTCGGTACAGTGATCTCTTCGCTGGATTAACACCAGTGCTAAACAGGTCAAGATCAATATCTCCACGCAGATTGTTGAATCTCTGACAAGCACGCCAGAGGAACGTATTTTGTCTGTAGTTAGTGTTTGACTTAGGGAGCGAGAATAGCGCATTATGACGCAATAGCCTACGGGGCGCTGTAAATGATAATTGAGCAAGTAAATCAGAGCAATCAATGACATTAGAGGTAATTTTGAGAAGGAATACCAAATCTGCAACCTCGCGTCTGAGTTAAAGAGGAGCCAGATGATGTTTTCTACAAATATCGAGGTAAGAATCTGAATTGTACTTAAATTTAGTCCGATAACAGAGATAACGCATAAATTTACGCTGAATATTTTCAATCCGGTTAATATGAATATTGTAGCGAGGACTCCAAACCTGTGAAGCGTACTCAAGATTACTTCTAACGTACGTACAATAAAGAATTTTCAAAGTTTTAGCTTTTTTGAAGTCTCTTGAGGAACGCATCACAAAACCCAGAGCCCTCGAGCCTTAACATTTATTGATTTAAAGGCTTTAATAATATCTTTATCATCTACATAATTAAACGAGAATTGATTTTCACATCTACCTAGATGTACCTACATAGTCTTTTAGCAAAGATTCAGCGACTACTTTGGAAGAGTCTTAAGACTTTGTAGTAGAGATTGGGATGCCAATAAAAAAAAATCAAACGCTTTAGCTACATCAATATCATTTTTGAATGTAATATCATTATTTTTTAATTCATATTCTTTTTAATACTGACCTTTCCAGTCTCACTTTTAATTATATCCCAAGTTGATTTAATTT
The DNA here is from genome assembly GCA_949825045.1 of Argyresthia goedartella. Lineage (NCBI taxonomy): Eukaryota > Metazoa > Arthropoda > Insecta > Lepidoptera > Argyresthiidae > Argyresthia > Argyresthia goedartella. Next base: position 22,838,987 of record OX463828.1, read on the forward strand.
TGTTATCACTTTTTCTTATTTTAGTGAGTAAAGCTGTTACCTCTCCTAAAAATGTAAAATAAAATAAATATAAAATAAAATAAATAAAAAATTAAGAAAATATGTCACAATTAATAAGTTTACAAAAAAAAACAAAAATATTCTAAAAAAACAAAAAAAGGTTGTAACAAAGCTTCATAATAAAAGAAGGGTTTTAGATAAACTGGAGCTGTGTACTGCTCAGCTTGATTATAATCAGATTAGCTATGAGGACAACATGCATAGGCTAAGATGCAAACTTGACCAGGCAGAGCGCTCCCTGGGGTACTACATTAGCCTCTATGACAAAACCAGAGCGGAAACCAGGGAACTGAATCTAGCTATGGATGCAGTTCTCAGGTGCCAGGTTAGCCTAGAAACTAAAATATTGGAGAGCTGCTGTTGTGTGCCGGACTGTGCTCCGTCAGCTACTTCCCTTCTGGATGTTAGCACTTCATATCCAGGTATAAAAACAATTATGTACAGTGATGAACTTGGAAAAAATATGGGCCAATTATTAAATATGTATATGGAGCATACGGTAATAAACAATTGTTTACCCAACTGTAATCTGCATGATATTATGCAAAAAGTAGATAATGCTACATATAGTGATGACTGTTATTTAATCATATGCCTCGGTAATAGGGGTAATGTGAACAAGTCTGACTTAATTAAATATTTAGACAAGCTCTGTTCTTTAAAAGTAAAACAAATTGTTATGTTCACATTCCCTTACAGCGACAGCCTGCCACAATCAGAAAACAACCTTAGATATAAGCTGAATAACTAACCTGGCTACTGAGAACTGCATCCATAGCTAGATTCAGTTCCCTGGTTTCCGCTCTGGTTTTGTCATAGAGTCTAATGTAGTACCCCAGGGAGCGCTCTGCCTGGTCAAGTTTGCATCTTGGCTCATGCATGTTGTCCTCATAGCTAATCTGATAATAATTAAGCTGAGCAGTACACAGCTCCAGTTTATCTAAAACCCTTCTTTTATTATGAAGCTTTGTTACAACCTTTTTTTGTTTTTTTAGAATATTTTTGTTTTTTTTATAAACTTATTAATTTTGACATATTTTCTTAATTTTTTATTTATTTTATTTTATTTTTATTTTATTTTACATTTTTAGGAGAGATAACAGCTTTACTCACTAAATACAAAACACTATATTAACTAAAGAGCTAATAATAACCTCCCACAATTATTTTACTACACGCAAAACGTTCTTGAATTGAAGTTTTAAATTAATGTAAAGAATCACACAAAGAATTTGTAAAAATACACCTAACTTTTTAGTCGGAACTATACGCTGAAATACAATTACATGATTTAGGAAAATATCTACTTACAGCAATATTAGCAAATAATAATATGAAGATATCATTATTAATTAAACAGTAATACAAACGACTGTCAAACTTATTTTTACTTAGTTTCAATTTGTGTGTGCTGTCCCTGCTGCTGGCTGCCACATTACACACTGAGTCATCATTAGTAAGGTCAATAGTCATAGTGGGCAAGCTACAGCCCGCAACAGAGACATGGCCCAAGGAAGTATTTACTGCTACCAATTCATCAAATAAGCTCTGCGTGGTCACTGTGGCAGAGCTAATAGCCGCTTCTTCCAGCTGTGTGATATGTTGGTGGGCATCACACAGTTCCTTCTCCAGGATTGAAGTTCTGTGCAGGACGGACTCAAACTCAGTGCCACAGTGCTCATCAAACCCATCTATTATTAGTTGCAGCCTATGCCGTTCCTCAGTAATAGAAATATAAATGGAATGTAGCGCGGACAGTTCCCTCCTTAATTTTGATTGTTTTCTAAGGTTTCCAAGATAGTTTTTTCATTTTCATCTCTTTCTGCTTCTAATTGTTCTACCTGTCCCTTTGCTTGCTTTAATTCCTGCAAAACCAGTTGGAGCCTGGACTCCGCTTGGCGAGACAAAGCATTGCGAGTCATCATTATGATTAGTAATTGAAATTCCGAAATCTAATTTAATAATAATTCTAATATACTGGCCAAATAGCAGCAGAATGCCAGATCTTTTTCATAGTTCTCTAGATAAACTCTTGCATAGTTTACAGCTAAAGTACAAAAAGAAAAATATTATAGTGGGTGGTGACTTCAACGTAAATATGCTAGGGACAACCCCAGCCAGCTCACGATTATTAGATCTATTTAAAAGTTTCAATTTTTACCAGAAAGTTAAGGAACCAACTAGAATTACACCAGAAACGTGCACTTGCATAGACCTCATTTTTACCAATTTCAGCGAACCGAGCACAATAGTAACCACTACTGAATTTGGTTTATCTGACTATAGAGGTGTTACAGTTGCTGTACCCATAGACCTAACAAAAACACAACAAGAGCCAAAAACTTGGCATACACTAAAGAGAAAATTTAGCTCATTAAATATTCAAAAATTCATTGCAGTTTTAAGTATAATAAATTGGGTAAATATACTACAAGCCACTGCAAACGTTGATAAAAACTATGATACTTTTTATAACAAAATAAAACAAACTTGGATCAATGCATACCAAAAGTTAAAATCAAACTCAATCATAAAAACACACAAAAATGGATAACTAAAGGTATCAAAAAATCATGCATGCATAAACGTCTTCTTAGAATTCATACATCACAAACAAAAAACACAATCTTTAAGAACCATTACAGAGAATATTCAAAAACTCTAAAAAAGGAAATTACTAGATCAAGGAAATTAAACTATATAACAAGACTTAAAAACTCAAAAAACTTTAGCAAAACCGTGCGGCAAGTAGGAAAAGAGACATCAAACAAACTTCGGAAAATAAACAAAAATAACATCGAATTACTAGAGGGAAACAAAAAAATAAACGATCCGAAAAATGTAGCTAATACCTTCAATGACTTTTTCCTATCTGTCGGCGAAAACCCTAACAACTCCTCTACAACCCCACCAGGTAGACCAGTACTAACCCCGCTCGAAAACTCATTTTACATCCACCCTGTAACTGACAATGAAGTATACACAATTATTAAAAAGTTAAAGAATAAAAACAGTGCAGGATTTGACGACTTCCTTACATCTTTATTAAAACAGTGTCCTCAATACCTAGTCACGCCGTTAGCATTCCTGATAAACCAATCATTCAATACCGGCTGTTTTCCTAATTTGTTAAAAAAGTCGATAATCAGACCGTTACACAAAAAAGACTCTAAACAAAACACCAATAACTATCGCCCAATCGCCCTTTTGTCTTCATTTGCTAAGATTTTTGAAATCGCAATGTATAACAGGCTTTACATATTTTGCGAAAAGTTTAATGTTTTTAATGATAATCAACACGGATTCAGAAAAGCAAGGTCTACTATACTAGCAGTTTTTAAATACATAAATAATGTCTTAGACGTTATTAATAATGGAAAAAACGGAATTGGCATTTTTCTCGACATGAGCAAAGCTTATGACCGGGTTCTTCACAATATCATGATTAAAAAACTTTCAGGAGTCGGCGTGCGAGGCATAGCCCTTAATTGGTTCGCTTCCTACTTAGATAAACGCACACAGCATGTAGAAGTAGATCATTACAACCATCAGACAGGTGAGATTTCTAAAGTAAAATCAAAAACTAAAATCGTACACAGATGAATCCCACAAGGCAGCTCTCTTGGATGTTTGCTGTTTTTGATTTATATAAACGACCTTCCGAAAGTTATCGAAGACTCGTGCACACTATTTGCAGATGACACTTCTGTTCTAATCCCAGGCAATCACATCCACTTGTAACGTACTACCTCTTTGACCATATTGGCTACTGGCGGATTAGCCAGATTAAAAGTACAACTATAGAAATTCGGAAATTCGGATCTGGAATCTCGTCTGGCAGCTGATTGTTTTTTTGAGGCAGACATTGTTTGAGCTCTGTAACGTGAGGTTGTATCTTCTGCATCAATAATTTTTAAGTCACGCCTTTAGTTGCGGCGATGGGCTAGTCCCTTTAGTACTGTAATGGAGCTGAATGTTTAGTTGCTGTAAAGTGCAGTAGATGATTTGAAACTTCCCTACTATCCCCAATCCATGGGTAAGCATTGGTTCGTAGTTAGTCTTTCTTATTTTCGTGTATTTTATACTCTCTATGTATTTCCCTTTTCTATACAGTGTCTATTGGACTGCGGCACTCTTAGATCCTAATTACCCTAGGGCCCTCGTCGGAAGTCTCCGTGTGGGGAGCCGTCACCTGATAGCTGGGCGCTGTAGCGCTTCTGTATTCCTATCATTCACACTGGTCTCTTTCCAGGGTTCCACGCCGAGGAGTAATATCCTCCTGGCGCTAACGGAGCTCTGAATCGGTTCCACGCTGAGGAGTAATATCCTCCTGGCGCTAACGGAGCTCTGAATCGGTTCCACGCCGAGGAATAATATCCTCCTGGCGCTAACCGCATAATCACTTGTTGACGTCTGGAGAAGTGGACCAGTCGGATTGAGTTTACCAAGGAGCTGAAAACTACAAATTCCCGGCGAGTTCCTATCCAGCGTTTCAACTATATCACCAATATTCAACTCACGACCCTGTGATTAATAAATGTATCTTGAGCCTGCCAATAATCTCTTTTGGTCAGGTTAGAGTCTCACTGTTTCAATGGCGCCCGGATTAAGGGAATATTGGTGATAGTTTTATGTCTGGTCAGAGTAGTTAGGCCATAAGAGCGCCGTAGAACGCTAGATTTCTTTCGTAGCTTGTATATTTTGTTGTGTTTATTTTTGTCTGACAGGAGTATATTTGATCGTTTATCTGGGTACCTACCTCATTTCTACATTATTTATGGTCGCAGTCTGACGGCCGTTGTCATATTATAATTGTTGATAAATATTTTCCTCCAAATTCTCAGTACGAAAAATAAATTAATAAATTGTGAAGATTGTAGTAGGGAAACTTTTCGGACTATTAAATAATAAATAAGGTTAGTGTTTAACGGCCGATTTCTCGTACATTTAATCTGTTGTTGACAGTCCTTTATCAATTTCAGCTGTCAAAACGGTAGATCAATGGCTTGATTTAGTACCAGAAACCGGGCGTTAGTCGTGTACTCTGCTTACTTTCATGTAAATTTGTACAGTTACTAGATAGGTAGTAAACATGACTAACTCTTTAGCGCTTGTACTTGTGCCGAGCGATCTGTGTCTGTCTGAGAGCACCTTCTGTCTGAAGATAGGCTGCGACAGCGTTCTGTCTTATTCAATAGTAGTTAACGATTCCTTTATGTATGTATAAAGTATTTTGACCCTTGTATTCTAAAAACCATCTATATCTACAGCTATGTAAAAGTTCTTTATTGTGTAACGTTACTCTGCAATGTCTGTTACTTTAGCTTATGGCCTCTTGAACTATAATTCTCTACTTTTTTACTCTTTGTTGTAGAATAGATATTCTACTCTATTATTATTTTCTGTACCCACTAACGGTGCAGGAAGTCTTGAACACTTGAGGGAGCTGCCCCTCATGGTGTTATTCTGCGTTACGATAGTAGCTAAGCTATCGGGTCGTTTATGTACTAAGGTTCTTATTTTAGTTCAAGGGATCTTGCTTATTTTTCAACTTCTGACAGTTAGTCTGGGTGTGCATTTGGCTATAATAATGGCACCCTGTGTGTAAGGCTGTGTTTACACGATGTTAGTGTGAACTCTTGTATGAACTTAGTATGAATTCTGATGTCTGATTGTTGGTACGAATGTGTGATGTTTGTATGTAGTTGAGCTAGACTGTTAGTTATATATTTCTCTGACATTGTAGATGGCGAGCTTTAGAGAATTTTATCTTAAGTAGTTAATTTGGTAAGTTAGTTTAGTTTAGTTAGTATCTTAGAGGATTTTATCAGGTAAAATCCTACCCAAACAAGACGGGTATGTAACGTACTACCTCTTTGACCATATTGGCTACTGGCGGATTAGCCAGATTAAAAGTACAACTATAGAAATTCGGAAATTCGGATCTGGAATCTCGTCTGGCAGCTGATTGTTTTTTTGAGGCAGACATTGTTTGAGCTCTGTAACGTGAGGTTGTATCTTCTGCATCAATAATTTTTAAGTCACGCCTTTAGTTGCGGCGATGGGCTAGTCCCTTTAGTACTGTAATGGAGCTGAATGTTTAGTTGCTGTAAAGTGCAGTAGATGATTTGAAACTTCCCTACTATCCCCAATCCATGGGTAAGCATTGGTTCGTAGTTAGTCTTTCTTATTTTCGTGTATTTTATACTCTCTATGTATTTCCCTTTTCTATACAGTGTCTATTGGACTGCGGCACTCTTAGATCCTAATTACCCTAGGGCCCTCGTCGGAAGTCTCCGTGTGGGGAGCCGTCACCTGATAGCTGGGCGCTGTAGCGCTTCTGTATTCCTATCATTCACACTGGTCTCTTTCCAGGGTTCCACGCCGAGGAGTAATATCCTCCTGGCGCTAACGGAGCTCTGAATCGGTTCCACGCTGAGGAGTAATATCCTCCTGGCGCTAACGGAGCTCTGAATCGGTTCCACGCCGAGGAATAATATCCTCCTGGCGCTAACCGCATAATCACTTGTTGACGTCTGGAGAAGTGGACCAGTCGGATTGAGTTTACCAAGGAGCTGAAAACTACAAATTCCCGGCGAGTTCCTATCCAGCGTTTCAACTATATCACCAATATTCAACTCACGACCCTGTGATTAATAAATGTATCTTGAGCCTGCCAATAATCTCTTTTGGTCAGGTTAGAGTCTCACTGTTTCACACTCATTAAATAACCATCTAAACTCCACATTTGATACTATCGTCAACTGGCTCGAAGACCACAATCTCGAACTTAACCTTAATAAAACTAAACTAATACAGTTTCATCCGTACCAAAGAGCTCCACTTGAGATAAACTTTTCATTTAGGGACAAGTCAATTGAATGTGTGAACAACTATTGCTTCCTGGGAATTCTCATTGATTCGAATCTCAACTGGAAACATCATATCAGCAAATTGAAATCTAAATTATCTAGCTTTTCATACGCCCTAAACGAAATTAAGAAAGCAACAGATCTAGAAACCGCCCTGAAAGCTTACTATGCATACGCACATTCTCGTCTTCAATACGGCATCGTACTGTGGGGAAAGAGTGTCGACATAGACAACATCTTCGTTCTACAAAAGAAGTGTGTTAGAATTATAGCTAATATAGACCGAATGACCAGCTGTCGACCATATTTCAAAACCTACGAAATCCTCACCTTAACTTCGATCTATATTTTAGAACTATCATTATTTGTAAGAAAACATCTACACATGTTCCCTATGCGCGAACGCCCAGCAAACCTTAGACCTCGACCTAGATTAGCTGCCACAGACTCATATTCATATTCATATTATTCATATTCATATTCATATTCATTTATTTGCTTTAAATGTGGTTACATTAGGTTCTTAAATATTGATAAGTTTCACACATTTAGCCAACCCTGGGCATGCAAATTATTAACATATTTTTTAAAGATAATAATAGATAATTATTTATAAATCCTTTGTAAACGTCAAAATTAAAATTACTTAATGTCAAAATTTACAGGTTCTTACAAGTACAAAATAGTCAGATAATTAAGAGTGTAGTTCACAATTTACATGAGAGAAAATACACAATTGGATCTACATAGTACCATGTTAATTAAGTAATCGAGGTTTAATTTTATAAAATTCGGACATGTCATAAAAACCATTATGTACTAGCCAATTTCTTAGTTTTATTTTAAAAATAGGCAGGGGTAGATACTGTATCTCTGCTGGAATACCATTAAATATCTTTACAGCCATTGCATAGCAGTTCCTATTGTGCAATGCTGTATTGGCTCGAGGAAGAACTAAGCGATTAGGAAATCGAGTATTGAATGAAGTAACATTGGACAATTTTGTGAACAAATGTATGTTAAGTCTTACAAATATGCTCATTTCCAAAATGAAGATACCAGTTAGAGTAAGTAGATTTAACTGTCTAAATAACGGTCTACATGACTCATATGGGCTTACACCACAAATAGTTCTGATGCAGCGTTTCTGTATGATAAACAGTCTTTTGACATCCACCGAATTACCCCATATCACAATTCCATAGCGTAATGCTGATTCGACATATCCGTGGTAGGCCAGAAGAGCTGATTCTCTACTCGCTACTTTCGTTAGTCGGTACAGAGCATAAGTAAAACTGTTGACCTTTTTACATAGTTTGTCGACATGGGCTTTCCATGACAACTGTGGATCTATCGTTATCCCTAAAAATACTATTTCCTGTGATTCAGATATTTGTTGATTTTGATATGTCAATGATAAATTTAATTCTGGTTTTACTTGATTAAAAAATTACATATAAGATGTCTTATCCACATTAACACATAAATTATTTACTACTAACCAGTCAATGATATGTCTAATTGTATTGTTTATGTCATTATTAAATTCATTCAAAATTGTATTTTTTATTATAATTGAGATGTCATCAGCATAAAGGGTGCAACGGTGTTTCGTGCTTTCCGGTAAGTCATTTATGTATAACAAGAACAACAGTGGACCGAGAACACTTCCTTGGGGTACACCAAAATTATTTGCTCGTAGTACTGATTTATTCTCTGTTAGTTCCGATTTGTCATTTATTTTTTTGATAACTACATACTGAGAGCGGTTGCTTAGGTAGGTTTTTATCCAGTCATAGGCTGGTCCGCGAATACCGTATCTCTCACATTTTCCTAATAAGATATTATGATTGACAAAATCGAAGGCTTTAGACATATCAAAAAATACTGTTACAGTCGGTGTCCTAGTATCAATAGCTTCCGCTAATGTTTTCACTAAATTGAAGCATGCGAGAGTGGTAGATTTTCATTTCTGGAATCCATTTTGTTCGTTTCTAATTACAGAGAATTTTGATAGAAAAGATGAGATTCTGTTGTGCATAATTTTTTCAAAAACTTTAGATAGTATAGGCACCAGGGTAACTGGCCTATACTTGCTCATGTCTGTTCTCTCCCCTTTTTTATATAATGGCTTCACTACCGAGATTTTTAATTCTTTGGGAAACAGACCTTCTGTGAGAGAGAGTTGTTGTTGACTCTAATCTAGTATTTGTATCATCAGGCTCTTACAACATGTGCGTAAAAATATATAATAACTTACCACCTTCTATAAAAAACCTAGATAACTTTAAAGAGTTTAAGAACACACTACATAAATTCCTAATAGCCAATACATTTTACAACCTAGAAGAGTTCTATGATAACGAACCTACCCAACAAAGATAGTAAAATTTGTTAAATGTTAAAATTTTACAAACTTTTTATTTTTACTACGTTTATAGTTTGTTATAAAGAAAAGAAAGATTTCTATAAGATTAAGATATTGTACCATAGGAAGTAGATTACTATCTTATGTTTTAGTTTTTATTTTAAAACTATGTTTGCAATGCCCTAGCAGGGCACATGTTAGGGTCTTTATTTGTTATATGACATCTTATGAACCACATGTATGCAATAAATAAATAAATGAAATGAAATGAAATGTAAAAACAAAGACAAAAAATACTCGCTAAGTAGCAAGGGAAAGGCAAGACAATGTCAGTTGAACACAGTGTCAAGACAGTTGAATCGTCCTTTGGTCTGTTGGCCCGTGATCGATTATTTTATCACAATTATAATCTGACCACGTGTATCACTGGGACACTATTAATTGACTTAACAAACACTAAAAACTAACACTATATTCACAAATAGACGAATTAAAACAAAATTATTTTGTTAAAATACAGCACAGCTGTTTTTGACGTGTAGCCTCGGGTGCGGTCCGATTCTGCCTCGAGCGAGCAACCAATTGCGTGTTAATTCAGCTACATCAATGCGCTTTATCTCAAGTCTCTCACTTACCTTATCAAGGGTTGCAGGTAATGGGTTCCTCGAAAAGAAGTCTACATGACACATGCGGTCACCTTTTCGATGAATAATCTCGAAATCAAATGCTTGGAGGAAGGCCCACCACCTATGAACTCGCGGAGTGAGATCCAGTTTCTTTCGAGAGGCTTGTAGCGAACTACAATCGGTAACTACCAGAAATTTACGACCATGTAGGAAGTAGCGAAAATTTTTGATTGCGTTCACTACCGCAAGTGTCTCGAGCTCATAAGAGTGATATTTAGATTCAGGTGTGGTAGTGCGTTTGCTGAAGTAGGCAACTACCTTGTGCTTACCATCTTTCTTTTGAAATAATATCGCTCCATATCCAACAGCACTGGCATCCGTGTGCATTTCGATCGGACAGTCTGGATCAAATATCATTAAGATGGGCTCATTTGTCAAAGCAGTTAATATAGTATGGCGGATAGCTTCGTGTTCAGTGGTCCAATCCAGCCTGCCTTTGGAGGAAGAAGTCAGAGCATACAAGGGAGCCATTATCTGTGAAAACTTTTCAACGAACTGTCGAAATTATGAGGCGAGGCCAATAAATTGGCGTAATTGGGTCACAGTTTCAGGGGGTGGAAGAGCAGTCAAAGCTTGGATTTTCTTCGGGTTAGGCCTAATCTCACCATGGCTAATGACATAACCGAGATATTCTACCTCTTGTTTGAGAAAGGCACACTTTTTGAAATTCAGAGAAAAGCCCTTTTGAGTGAGAATTTCTAGGACAGTGGATAGTCGATTAAGACCTTCTTCGATACCAGAGGCGACGATAAGCACATCATCCATGTAAACAACAACGAATGAGTTGGTCAAATCTCCTAGAGCCTGAACAACAGCACGCTGGAAATGAGACGGCGCATTTCGTAATCCGAAGGGCATAGCAACAAACTCGTATTGGCATTAATTCGTAACGAATGCCGTCTTTTCTGTAGAATCAGAATCCACGGGGATCTGATGGAATCCTGATGCCATGTCCAATGTGGTAAAATATTCTCCGTTATGTAGACGAGCTATTTGATCTGATATTAAAGGCAAAGGGAACCGGTCAGGAACTGTATTGTCATTAAGTTCTCTATAGTCAACGCATAGCCTGTGACCGCCATCCTTTTTATTTACTAAAAGAATGGGGCTGGCAAATGGTGAAGCACTAGGACGTATAACACCTGCCCTAAGTAGTTCGTCAATTCTATCTCGGACAACTAAACGCTCTTCCGTAGACATACGGTAAGGCCGGCGACAAACCGTTTTATTAGGATCTTTTAAGCGAATTTTCATTGGTTTGCGCGATGGTTAGGAATGCCGGTTATGAAATGTTCTTTGAAATCATTCAGAATCTCTATGAGTTTTGGTTTAGCATTTGAAGGGAGATCCGTATCCATTTTCTGTAAATTAATATCTTGGTCTGTGTCATCCAATTTACAAACATCAACATTTGTAACCCTAATTAACTGAATTTGGTTATGAGTCATATGAACAGCTAGTCCTTGTCTTATTATCTCTCGTCCTACCATGATATCTTGTCGCAAGCAATAGTCCGGCAAGACATGAAAAAGAATCTCAAGACAGGTGTTATCAATCTCAACTACAGCCAGAACTTGAATAGTACTTACAACGCTAGTCTGACCTATACCTGTCATCGTAACCACATTACTTGAACATTCCCCACTAAATTTGCAAGCAACTAACTCTTTCATCAAGGAGCACTCGGCTCCAGAATCATAGTAAAATGGAAAGTTCTCACCTAGGTGTATAAGGTTACCACGCGGTGCCAAAAGCTCGCAAAGGTCCACTCGCCGCTCAGTAGATGGGCCTGGCTGTCCTATTTTGAATGTCTTGTCAGTATTTTTCGGTCTTCTGCAGTTTCTCGCGAAGTGTCCCACATCGCCACAATTGAAGCACACGTTGTGTTTCGGCGCCATCAGTGGAGTCGAAGCTTGTGAGGGTGTTCTTGAAGCCAGTCTTGCGGAGTTTTGCGTGGAGATGATGTTGTATCTCGTTTTACATTGCACAGATTTGTGCCCGACTTTACCACATTTGAAACATTTAGGTGATTCGAATGTACTCTTGAACCGTTTTGCTTCTGGAGCTTCATTGTTGACAATTTTCTTTTTATTGAACGAAACTGCTTGCAGTTCTTTCTGTAGCTTTCCTCTCGTTTGTATTTCCGTGGTAAAAATTAGGTGTTCTACTTTCGGACCAGCAAATTGTGAGATATGAGCAAGAACGCTCGATATAGAAATTTGTTCCGGAGTCATGTTTTTCCACCGTGAAACAAGCGTAGTAAGCATCGTGGCAGCATAAGATGTCAAAGCCTCTCCTTCTTTTGGCCTTTGATTTGTCAGGTTTATCAGAAAGGCAGCCGCAGTATCTTGCTTGTCATATCGTGCCAAAAAGAGTGCTTTAAAATCACTCCATGTCATGTCAGGATAGGTAACTTGTGAAAGCCAGGTTGATGCTTGACCTTTCAGAGCTTTGCTCAAAGTAATAAGAAGAGCCGCACCTTGTAAATTTCTTTCTGTCATACACAAATCTGCAGTTGTCATCCATGCGCGAGCATCACCATGCTTTCCGGGATCAAAATCAGGTAAATGCATCTTTTCTTTATATTGGGACATTTTCATTGTTTTCAGTAAGGTCATAAAGTTACTGTTTTGCTGTTCCATCAAAAGAAGCCATTTTTCATCTGCATTACCTGGATTTTGTGTTCTGGGTCCACGACGTGAAGCAGCAGGAACAAATCCCACTTCTTATGTCGGATTAAGCGTTGGAGAGGGCGGCGGCGAACCATATACATCCTCGGCTTCGCCACAGTCCGACATCTTGTTTTGGATGAAAGATAGAAACTCGACTTTGTGCAATCTTCTTTATAATTATTGAGTTACTCCACGGAATTTACAACTAGTTTACAATTGCGATCGATCTGATACGATACGATTTGAAAAGACGTAGCGGGTTCCGCACTTGCGTCCGTTCGACACCGTTTTTCAATCAAAACCCAACATGGCCACCCGCCTCTGTGTTTATGGTCTTTTTCGCCGCGTTCCATTATTACTTCCCACCTGTCAAACCATACTGAAGGCTGCGTTCATACTTTGACGTTCCCGTCAGTGTGGCCATAAACAAAATCAGCACAGACCAAGGGCGGACCACGCTCAAGCATTGTTTGACAGCGCTTGACGTCTCAAATGTAATCAACAATCAATTAACAGAACTACACTACACACAACATTCATCTGGAAAAGCGTTATCCACGACATATATAACTGTGAGATACAGGTTAGGCCGAGTCGGCAGTGACCCTGCCTACGAAGCCAAGGGTCCCGGGCTCGAGTCCCGGTGGGGGCAAATATTTGTTTGATTAGAACGGATGTTTGTACCCTAGTCATAGTCAACAACCATGGTTGTTTATCTATCTAAGTATAATATTTACCTATATAAGTATGTGTATCATTGTCTAGTACCCAAGAAACAGGGAATCCTAGTTTGGGGCTAGATCAATGTGTGTAAATAGTGTCCAAGGTATTATTATTATTATTATTATATGTCGACATCCCAAATAGAAATACCATAATTGTAAATTGTAGCAATTTTCAATCAAAAACTTTCACCTTCCCCATCGCTCACCTACACATTCCTCAGGTAAAGTTATGCGGTGTGCTTCTACTGTCCCTAATAATACCTTGAAATATACGCAATCATTCATTCACAATACTCGTGCCGACGGGAAAGCTCGCGAGCTTTTGGCTGACACTCAAATATGTGTGCAGTCACCGACAGCTTTCAGACTCATCTAATGGTTTTGTGGGGAAATAGCACAGACGTTGTATCTACGGACAGGCCGAAACTGCATTACAACATGCTGTATGCGCAGCGGGTCCAGGTCCTGGCTGCGAAAGCTTCCAGGTTTGAATCCCGGGAAGGAAGAAAAAGTCCCTTGGCCTTGGTCGTTGCAGTTTCTGCCTACACGTGGTATTCTAATGTGGGACCAGAAGCAATCTATGTGACTGCATTTAAGTGCTTCTTTGTTTGATTGTTTGTACTATATATTGAAGGTCTGAGTGGCTGTCAAATCTACCACCGTGATATTGACAGTTAAGGCGATACATCGTCCGTGCAAAGGTCCCCGTTACTCCAGGCGGAAAGACCCGCAGTGTGAGAGGGACGGAATCGGGATAAAATGTCATAATGTAGCGCTAAACCACAGAAAAATAAATAAAAATAAACTACTATTTTGTTAAAAAGTTTTTTAAGGAGAGTTTACAAATACATAATATCTACATTTTGAACGCAGCCACAATGAAATTAGTTAAGATTTCAGAATTACAGGAAAAATAAAACAATTTAGAGGTATTTTCGTAATTGAATTCTATCGAGTAAAATTTCATCCAATCTCGTTTTCCTTTAGTGAGAATCTTAATCAAATACTCAATAAACGTTAACCCAAAATTCTAATCTGTAGTGACTTCATGGTGGAGTGAACGGAGTCGAAAAAAAAACCATTTTTTTTTCGTATCACGTTAAACTAGTTACCCAAATGGGGCGGTTGGACACGGGCCAGGGGCTCTATTTTTGAATCACTCGCGCGACATACATATTATATAGCATGAGACATATGTCACGTTCGACTCACAAGTCGCAAGACGTTGATTTTCTGCATTTTTAATCGTTCGTCATCGGTGTTGCCAATAAATTTGGGATTGTTGATTTTTATCCGTTGCACGCAGAAAAGGAAAAAACCGGTAAATATCGCATAGGAAACGGAACGTTAAATGCTGTCATATTATAGGCTTTACGACAGTGTCTATGCAATTAAGCTGCCTACTAAATCCTAGCAATAATATGGAACAAATTGCGCTGTTCAATCTGTCGCAAATGTCACATCTTTGACGTTTTGGATTCCAATTTGAAAAACGCGCGAAAAAAGCAAACTCTGACACTTAAAATTGTGTTTGACGTATTTGGCGTTTATTCTACTATTCGACTTGCGCAACGAGTGGTGTTGACCACTCGTTGCAGGCGAACGACTGAAAATACGAAATTTCGGATGTCGAAGGGAAATCAGTAGAAAAGAGCGCTCACATGACATAAAAGCCTTAGGAGCGATTCAAAAATACAGCTCCAGGTTGTATCGACAGTATGACATGACATAGACGACTCCAGAGATAATGTCTCTGTTGGAAATTTGCTAGAGCAGGGATTTTACAGGAGTATACTATTCATATACATAACGTTAACGTTTGTAAATAAACACAAGACAATGACGTGAATGCAAAACATTCCATAGTGTATTGTTTGTTTTATTGACTGCAGTAATTTTCAATAGTGATTTATGTATGTATCTTATAGCGACAGTGTAAGTATAACAAATAATTAACATACCTAAGCAGAAAATACAGGGTGTAATATGGTTTCACCCTCCCTAAATTCTCCAACTAACTATAATTCGCATTTTCAAGCATTGTAGAGTATAGGCTACACCTGTGGGCTACACTCTATTATTTTAATACTTTATTGACCAATAATTCAAACAAAATGTAGGTAGCAACATGATTTAAAAAATAAACAGATTTCTTTAGTAAAGTGTTTTGTTTTATTTTATTTTATTAATGAACAAAAATCACACAGCCATTCTTACAGCTAGTCGGAAACATAAACTTAAAATAAGGCCAATTACGGATTTCACTATGTACACAGTTTACAATAATTAAGTGACGGTTATGAAGTTAAGCTAAAAGAGCAACAATATATAGAACAATGTATCAAAAAACAGTGATTGCGTCTGGATGTGGTAAGTATTTGTGTTGTGTGCGAGGGTGTGTGTTTGTGTGTGTGTGTGTGTGTGTGTATGTATGTATTTGCCGGTGAGTACAGTGGAGAGGACAAAAACAAAACAAATAAATGACTATACGTAATAAAGAAAAGAAGCGCGCGCGCCACGTTCGCATTTAGGGAGGGTTGACATGGGACAGATTCCTGTAACATCCTAAAGTGAGTCTACCTGTGATTCTCCCAACAGTTCTTGTGTAACTTGCCATTTAAATGGAGCCTTTGACGTGCAGAATGGGTCCAGGTCCGAAAAACGTTTATTAAAAGTACGGTGAAGCCTATGACAGGTACAGTTCGACGTATAATTGGTGCGACTGTAGGGTATAAAGAAAAGTTTAGTATGTCGAGTGCGTTTAGCCGGAGCAGCAAGTGATAATATCTCTGTTACCAGTCTTGGACAGTCTAGTGCGCCGCTGGATACGTCGTGTAAGAGTGACATGTCAGCCAGGACACGTCTATCTTTTAATGTTAGTAGGTTGTAGCGGCTACATGTGGCGGGGTATTCTGTACGAGTGTTTTTCGAATTTCATCTGGATGTGTTCAATATCATTTTCGTGTGTGGTATAATGTGGATTCCAATTTGGACTGCAATATTCCAAAAAACTACGTACATAGGCAAAATAAATTATTTTAATACAGATGGTATCCGTAAATTCCTTGCATGTACGAAAGACGAATCCTAAGTTTCGGTAGGCCTTCTTTATGATATGTTCAAAATGAGCTGTGAATGTTAACTTTGGGTCGAGAATAATCCCTAGATCTTTCACAGTGTCACTTTTATTTATTACTGTATTGTTCAGGCTAAAGTCAGAAGAATTGAGAAGAATTGGATTTTTCTTTCTTGTAAAAGATGTGTACGCATTTTGACATATTGACGCCAATTCGGTTTTTATCATAGTAGGCAGTCAGTCTATCTAAATCTTCTTGTAGAAGATTTAAGTCATTTCTGCTTCCGACGTTCATTTAAATTTTCTTATCGTCAGCATATAACAGAAATTTGGCGTTTTTGAAGCACTCTTTAATGTCATACAGGTATGCTGCATAGAGTAGGGGTCCTAACAGAGAGCCCTGAGGGACACCAGAGGGTACGTTTATGTAATCAGACCGAAATCCACCTATAACCACGGCCTGTCGACGGTTGGATATATATGAGTCAGTCCACCGCAGCAAGTCCCCGCGTATGCCCAGTGCGTGAAGTTTACGGAGCAGGATCACGTGATCCACACGATCAAAGGCTTTTTCAAAATCGGTGTACACTGCATCGACCTGACCATGAGAACTCATCCCTTGGAGGACGTCACTGGTGAAAATGGCCAGGTTGGACGTGGTGGACCGACCTCTGATAAAACCGTGTTGTTCTTCTGGGATGCCTTGCATCACTACGGGGTAAATATGTTCAAGTACAATTTTCTCTAGCATTTTACCGAACGTATTTAAGATAGAAATTGGTCGGTAATTCTCCACGTCCAATTTGGAATTCCTTTTGTGTACCGGTACAATGTAAGCTTGTTTCCATTTTGAAGGAAAAGCAGCCTCACGGATAGATCTGTTAAATATAATACCAAGGGGTATCGTCATAGATTTTATACATCTCCTAATAAAGTTTGGTGGAATACCGTCGTTCCCAGCACTCTTATTCGTATCGAGATTTTTAATCAATTGGACAATCAATCCTTCAGAAATGGTAAAAGTACTAATAGAGTTTTCAAATGTGGTTGAGGAGCGATGGTCAGGGTACGAAGCTGCTGGTTTCCTAAACATCTTTTCAAAAAACATACTGAAGCCATCGCATATTTCTTTCTCTCCGTTTAGTCTTTACTCTCTAGTATCATAGAACTGGGATACCCAGAGTCTGTTTTAAGTGAATAAAATCAAGTTGTCTGTGCATGATGGTGCGTGACAAGTACTAAAAACCCTGGCAGCCATACTTTATTGATAAAAATACAAATAAAAATAAGTTTTTTTTTGGCACCATTCTACCACATTTTAATAAAAAAATTATTATATAAATGAGAATTAAATGAACAACTATTTAAATTAATATTACACTAACACAGAAATTGAAACTGTATAACTATTATTTTGCATGCTTATACATAAGCTGGTGGCACTGAACATATTCTAATTTACTGTACAGATCTTAATAATATTCATTTCATTTCCATATGTAAATAAGCCGATTCCGCAGGCAACAAACAAAAGTAAAATATGAAAAGTTTATCTGTGTTAGTTTTGACGCCTTAGGAATTTTGATAACTCTCATTTCATAAATTTTGGTCCATACCACAAAAATATAAACTACTGTTCAGCACTTGTTTAAAAACAAAAACGTATGGGATTTGACGTTTTTTTTTAGGTTAAACGCAGTTTAATATTTTTTGTGGTAACACGGTTTGTGTAAATGTTACGGTTAACTCAATGTATCCGGTTTGTATACATAATTACCGATAAGAATTCATACCAACCACTGGTTTTGGTCAATGTAATAACATAAACAAAATACATATAACAAAATAAGTCCGATTAACTAATTTAACCGGTTATTATTAATACACACTAAGATGGTTTTGTGAAAGTAATAAGACACCCTATTTCCTTAATCAAACATGGTTAGATAAAATAAAACAAATAGTTAAATTCTTCTTAATATTGTCTGTCTATAATGCACAGTATCTATCTGTCTTGATATTAGCTGTGCAAATCATTATTGATAATATTCACCACGGACAACGTGTGGTGATTATATTTACTAACCGGTTAAGGTTAAATTGCTGTATTAATTACTTTAACCATCGATATTGATAATTATGAATAATAGCCGGTTAGTATGCATAATAACTATGCATACTAATGCATAATAATCATTATCTTGACCGTAACATATACATTTGTATTATTACCTACTTGAATAGAGTGTAGGGACGGACATTATTCTGAACAACTTTATCTATGGAACCGATTGGATCAGAGCAACTTTATTATGGTCATTTTTATACATTTTGGTAATGCAGTCAGGTGGACCATCTAAAACGAAGAGACAGACGTCGCGTTTTGACTATTCGTGGTGCAAAGAAGGGTTATAGTTAAAGTATGGTAGGTTCACTTCTCCAAAATTCAACAACGTAACCTTGTAACGGAGAGCACACAATATTATTTACATTTTCAATGTTAGAACTAAAAATTCGCTTAACTTTTTTCCTGCAAAAATACAGATTTATTGTAATAATGACGAAAGAAGGCAATTTTACTTTGACTGATATCTAAACATAATAAACTATTTTTACAACGTTACAATGTTGTTACTAGTGACTAGGGAATATTACTCAAAAAATCTATCGAACGTTCGATCACAAATAATTGAATGCAATGATGACACACAATTCACATATGTTTGAAGTCCGTATCGATTCATTCAATTTAATCGATGTTTTAAAGCTGGTGTACAGATTAATAAAGAGACTGTTGCAAGCACTATCAAGCTAAGACAGAGAGATGTAGTGATGGGTAACGCACTCGAAATTGCAATTCGGTTAAATCGGTTTGAAAAACAAAGCAAACCGGTTTGTAAACCGGTTCGAATCGATTTGGGGCCAAACCGGCGAATACAAAACAAAAGAGCGAAAACTGAATTGCCCAATGCAACTTTACGATTTGAGAGCGGTCGCGGGACTCGGGTCGCTAGGTTCAATGAATATTTGTGTTATTACTTCTAGATTGTCATGGAAGAAATAACGAGCAAGGTTATGCAGGCAAGCCAAACCCGCGCGCGATCGAATCGCACCTACAAATCGGTTTGCACCAATCTGTGAACCAAGTTGAATAGTTCGTCGTCAAACCGGTTTGAACTGAGTTGGTAAACCGAGTTACCCATCACTAGAGAGTTGTCAAATATTACCTACTATGTACATTGACCACACTATGATTAAACCTACTGCCAGCAAACCAAGTCAAGATGAGAAAGGTTGATCGCTGAGCACGGGCAGACCTGTGATGGATCATGTATAGATGAATTTATTCTGAAGCTAACATTTTTTTTTCATGTAGTATATTATTATATGTCTGTGCCTACTGCGATGTAGGAAAGAAGAGAGGAAGGCAAAGAGATTCATAGATTTGTTGTATTTTAGTGAAAGAACAACAGTTGGGTATAATTTTATTTGGAAATTGCTAGAGGGATGAATTCTCGAGAATTCTTTTTTGTGCTAAAATTACAGGTCTTACCAAGAGATTTCTGAGCCTATGTGATTCTGGTACCTTCTGAGAAATTGATTTAATTGTTATATAACGATTTTTAGATTGATGAAAATTTTAGATAGATAGATAGAAATAGAGCTCCGTGATCTAAGAGGTTTCACGCTTGCTTCTCACACAGAAGATGTAGGTTCGATTCCTAACCGTGTACCTATGAGATAATTAATTTATCATAATTATATCATGCGGACGTTCTAACGGTGATGGAAAACATCGTGAGGAAACCTTATTTACTCCATAGCTGCGGCGATGGGCAAGCCCCCTGTCACGCAAAATGGAGTGTTGAATAACTGGATCAAAGTGGGTACAATTATGCCTCTGCCACCCCGTATGGGAAAATGAGTGTCGCTATGTTATGTTATGTCATGAAAAATTTGACTGAGACCGAAGTTAGCAATCTGCTCAATAGACGATGATATTTTAATATGAATTGTAGTCATAGGGCGAAAGTCTCTACGTATTAGGTCTCACTTGATATTCCTACTATGGTAAGTTAAAGTGTAGTCTTCAATATCTCTTTTCACATCCGGGTTCGCAGCATTATGTACTTAATGACAACCTTATGAACGCCCTGTCAATCAAGCTCTGATTAATTATTAATGAATCATTATTAAGCTAATTATGAGAGCAAACTATACCTATGTAATTTTCCCTGCACAAAGACAAGGAAAATGGAGTCCTTCAAGGCTTCATCGAAAATGTATAATAGGTTAGTATGCTCATAAATATAAACATTAACCGTGTTACCACAAAAAATATTAAACAGCGTTTAACCTCAAAACAAACGTCAAATGCACTACGTTGTCGTTTTTAAACAAGTGTTGAACAGTAGTTATTTTTTTTGTGGTAGGGCCTTAACATTTTATAAAGAGACTTACATTGCTTTTGGCCCCACACTTAGGATAGGTACACTATGTCGTGGGAACCAAAAACAATTGCGAATAGACGCTTTCTTTCTTTATTTCTTTCCCTCTAAACAGCGGAAATAAATCATTTGCCGGGTCATATCGTGTGCAACTGAAATTGCACATTTAAGACCAAACAGCCAGATGGTCCGACGATGTGGTGGTGGGAAAGCAGTGGAAGCGGGTTGCGCAGAATGGCGTGTTTATGAGGAGGCCTATGCCCCTAGGAGGAGGTCCCCTGACGGACTGATGGTGATGATTTGATTTCATATTCATTTATATCCGTTAAAAATTAAGCAATACACTCAAAATTATTACGATTACTCAAAATTAAATTATATCAACCAATTATTCGACCTGATTGCGGGTTCTTGCCAGCTAAACTAAGCTAACAGAAGCCTGTAATAGAGGCGACAATCACTATTCCATTATTTTATAATTGACAATTATCCAATGAGTTATACATAAACAAACAAAGACATTCACAAAAATAATATAAAAATAATATCAGTCATAATTGATACATATTATAAAATCGTTGATCTAATGTAACAATTAGTTCGGATTGTTTTGAAAAATTCTGATTTTTATTAATAACATAGAAATACAGTCAAACTTCAAAAATAATAATAATAATAATGATGATGATGAGACCGAATGTAAACCCTGATACGCAACTCAAGTTTCTTATTAATTATTTCTTTCGATTAATGATATCCCTGAATGCAGTCATGATTTGAGCCAATTTTCTTGATGATCTGTAATCGTCATCCTAAGAGCTAAACAATTTTCAGTGAAACTGAAACAATGACGTTATTACAGTGTTGTTATTATTAGTGACGTCACTAAATTAAATCGGTCCACTGTTAATCAGTGTGGGGAAGATTTTCTATGATTAACCGGTACCTAATTACATCTGTTCGTTACGTAGAATAGACAATACATTTAATAATAACAGGTTAAGGTGGGCACAATTGTGCCTCTGCCTCCCCACATGGGAAAAGGAAACGCTCATTGTATTTGTCTCAATAGATAGATTTATTGCCTAAGCGAGCGAAGCGTCTTCGATCATGATTTGGCAAAAATGCTTTCGTATGCCCGCATGTTATCCTCTGCAGGCCGCATTTCTCAACTGATTCTCGTGAATTGTTGTGAGCAGAGTCGATAATTAAATAGTTTTTTTTGGTCGATTCAGTTCTTGTTTTTTTTTCAAAATGGCGGAGATGTGGGGGTTTTAAAATTTCAAAAAACCTCTGCAGTCCAAACAGCTTGATGGATAACAAATGAGGTGTCGGTGGATTTGTAGAGACCATGAGAGAAACTGCCTATACATAAAATTTTAGTGAAAAGTCAATAGGTGGGGTTTAAGGACCGCATAATGTAGTTAAAAAAGTTATTGGTGCGGCTACTTTCATACACAATGTACCAGGTGCATTCGTAAGTTTGTAAATGGTATTAAAAGAAAATGCTGTTCAAATACTGTATTTATAATAATTTCACTTGTTCATCCGATATACTTCAAGGGTCGGGGGTGTGAGGGGGTGGAAAATGCAAATTTCCTATATCGCTCGCTAGGTCTACACCTCACAGAGCCACTAGTATAGGTAGTTGGTGACCAGAGACTGCATAAACCTATATTTAATCAATCTAAACAAGTTGTATTCAACTCGCTATGCTGGAGATAAAAGCGATTTACAACTTTTCTTTCTTTTTTGGGACAAGACCTGATCCCAAGACCCGGGAGCCTCTTCTGAAACGCCCGTAGGGCACAACGTGGCCCAGCGTTATGCCCCACGGGCTTTTCAGATTTTCGACCCGCTCGAAAAGCCAGAGTGCTACAGCGTGACTTCTACTATACTTCTTATAGATCAAGTTTTTTCACGTTATGGCCAAAAATACATATCAGTTCTTGTTTTTTGCCCTGCCCCTTTCTTCACTGCGCTTAGTTTATAATATAATTTAGATCCAAATTGGTTGCTATAGGTCACTTTCTGTCCAAATTATAAAGTTAGGTTATGTTAGGTCACAACTTAATGTTCTACCTGGAGCTGAGCGAAGCGGAGCGACCCCTATTAGTTTTACAGAACCATATTGGTTGCTTATTTGGCATTTATTTTCTACCAGCAGTTACAAACAAACTTTGTTTTTGTCATTTTACCAAACCAGAATCTCAGCAGCGTCGCACGCGCTTGGTGCGCTAATCCGCTTTCTTTTTCACGCCCTTTTTTCATGTGTTGCACGCGTTGTACCGAATGTGAATTTTCAATGTCAGCGCTGACAAACCCATTAGTGTATTGTACTGTTTATATATATTATTACGTTGTGTTTAATTAGTTGTGTATACCGTCTATTGTTAGCAATTAGGGTTACCAGTATAATATTGCTTGTAGTATATATTACGCGTAGTATTTATAGTTTGTTTGCAGGTCTTCGACCGCTCAACATATTATAATATTAAATTAGGAAAAACATAGGCGCGTTGTAGCGCTCCGTTTTTTTTTAACTAGGAGCTAATTCATGAAAAGAAAAAAGCAAAAAAGAGGCACACAACGGCGCATGCGCTGTACCCCACGGGCTATTCAGACGATGAGTTGTTAATATGAACGCTCAAAAACCCCGTGTGGTATAACGCAGCGCCGCGCTGTAGCGCTCTGGCTTTTCGAACATTTCGAAATTCTGTAAAGCCCCTGCGCCTTCACCCCACAGGCTTTTCAGAAGACGCGACCCGGCTGAGTGACAAAAAAATAATTTGTTTTTATACTATAGGACTAGCCAGCAAGAAAATAAATGGGCGCCACGCAAATATTGTTGAAAACGTTGTTGAAAATATATTTTAAACGAAAAAAATATTTTTTTATTTTATTAAACAGTCGTTTTGTAAGTTGCTTTTTGTTTCCTCGCATCAGTGATGAAAAGTAGATTATTGCACTCGGGTGTAAGTGATAATAATAATACCGTGGACACTATTTACACACATTGATCTAGCCCTAAACTAGGATTCCCTGTATCTTGGGTACTAGACAACGATACACGTACTTATATAGATAAATACATATTATACTTAGAAAGATAAACAACCATGAATAGGGTACAAACATCCGTTCTCATCAAACAAATATTTGCCCCCACCGGGACTCGAACCCGGGACCCTTGGCTTCGTAGGCAGGGTCACTGCCGACTAGGCCATTCGGGTCGTCAAATCAAGATCTCGAACAATAAGCACTCTCGCCCGCGGCGTACTTGATGACTTACTTCCTTGTATACAATCTACTGTTTCGGCATTCCTAACGTAGTCTCAAAAGTCACACACATCATGTGTCGAAGTCAAAGTCTAAAAAATTGAATATTTCCAAAATTCTCGCTTCCTGTCCAAAGTAATGTGATTTATAACGTCGGGGATTTAAACCCAAATGTCGAACGTGTTTTGGCAAAAATAGCTAGCATCCATGACTAGAGAGATCAACGAGGTCATTGCCCTGCCGTCATCCATCAGCTATCTGTAACAAATTGTGCTGACAGGAGGGATGTAGGACGCTGAACATGATCTTCCGTGAGGGATGAGAAAGATCGCTAAAAGTTCTTTACTCTTCCTCCCTATTTACTGTATATTCTGTATTGTCTATTTATTCCTAGTGTGGGGCTAGAAGCCTGTATACAAATATTTATGTTGATATTTTTATTGGGTGAGAGTTGTAAAAATAAATAAAAACTTTCGGAAGCGACGAACGTGTTTCTGGTCTGATTTGTTTTTAAAGAAATACTTTATCAATTTTGGATAACACCATGATAATATCACGAAGCTCTGTGCGTGGTTGTAAATGGTAACGAATAATCGATATCTATCTATTCTATCTATTTTCTGCCTATTTACACGCTTTAAATGAATCGCTTGAAATTGGATGAACTTTTTTTATCGATGACGTCTTGGGAAGGTTCTCGAGCAAAGGAAAAAAACGGATAGGGAACATCCAAAAAACGAAAAATCTATTGTTCAGCTCATCCTTCTTTCGATAGATGGCGTTGGTAGCTTTTGACAGAACGACGTCTGATGGGTCAGCTAGTATACGCTGGTATAACCAAGTGTGTCAAATTCTCACTTCCAAATGCCAGGCAAGTTGAGACCAGTTTAGTGTTGGACAGCAACACATTAGAACTAGTAAATGATAGGAAGTTTCTTGAAATAAACATTGATAGCCAATACCAGTGGGGACCCCACATAGATAAATTAGCCGGTAAATTAAGTTCTGCGGCTTACGCTGTTAGGAACATCAGACAAAACACGGATGTGGTTACATCTAGGCTTGTATATTTTAGTTACTTTAAAAGTATCATGTCCTATGGTATCTTGTTGTGGGGGAAAGCAGCGGATATTCAAACTATTTTTATTTTACAGAAAAGAGCTATTCGAGCGATTCATAATTTAAAACGCACAAACTCCTTGAGAGACCTTTTTAATGAAATTTACATACTTACTAAGCTAGTTAATTTATTATCGAAAATATAATGTATTTACGCAAGAACCTTACAACATTTTCCATAATTAGCGATAGCTGAGATGTTAACCTAAGAAATAATCAAAGACTAGTTGCGCCCCGGTTTAGACTTGCGAAGGTTAGCAATTATTTCATGGGTATGTGCATTCTTTCTGCAACCAGATACCTCTGGAGATTTTGAAATTGCCATTTGAGCAATTTAAAAGCCATGTAAAAGCGACTTTGTCAAACAAGGGATATTACAATGTTCAAGATAACTTCATTGACGGGACTGTATGGAGTTAATCTAACCCAACACAGAACTTGCTGTTAATATTTTTGCAATTATTTATTCCTGCTTAATTAATTATTATAATTAATATTGTATTGTATTAACTATTCCGTGAATTCATTTTCATGTCGAACTCGTGCCCTCATCCCTACATGGAACTTACGCACAAGGTTTGTGAACTTTTCGGGACTTGCGGTCTTCTTCAGTATTTTCCACAGGGCAGACCTTGGAACTCTATCGAACGCCTTCTCTAGATCTAAAAAACATATGCATATCACGGTGTTGTTCAAGGCTTTTTTCTTGGATCTGCTTGACAACAAAGATGGCGTCAACCGTGCCTCGATTGGGATGAAAACCACACTGACTCTCCGGAAGAGTGCGCTCAGTCAATAGACTGAGACGCCTATTAATTATCTGGGATAATATCTTGCCACCTGCAGATAGAAGTGATATGCCTCTATAAGAGCCGCATTCTGAGAGGTCTCCTTTCCCATTGTATAGCTTGCAGATGGAGGCATCCTTCCAATCTTGAGGTATATTTTCCGATTCCCATATGCTACCAGTTCAAATAGTCTGTTCTTGATGTTGGGTCTTCCATACTTAAACACTTCTGAAGGCAGACTATCTGATCCGGGAGACATGCCATTCTTCAGCCGCGAAAATGACGTGTGCTTTGGGCCGCGACCCCGTGGTCCGGAGAGGTTGAAGCGAAACAAGTGTTATTTCAATGTCAATGATTTTGCTGAAGATTTAATCTAATACGAAGGCATCAATTTATCGTATTCTACTCAAGGTAGTTTGTTTGTGAAGTTGGTACTACTGAACAAGCTAAACAAGTACAGTACACAAACAAGAACAAACAATTATCAATGCCACAATGCCGGTCGATCGCATGTTGTTCCTGAACACATAAAAGAGAGCTTATGATATGTGTGTAGACAAACTAGTTTATCTACACACGTATCATAAACCCTCTTTATTGCGCCCAAAAATCGCACTTTACGACCAGCATAATACTATACTACTTAGTAAAACTCTTTTCTTATCTGAATATGACCATAATATATAAATTTTCGACAAATTATGACATTCAAATTTCTAACGCCGACGCCCGCTTGCGTACCGCCCCTTGTTTGTCTGTGAAGTTGGTACTACTGAACAAGCTAAACAAGTGCAAAGCAACTATCAATGCCACCATGCCGGTCGAACAAGCGGTTCCTGAACACATCAAAGAGAGCTTATGATAGATATGTGTAGATAAACTAGTATATGTAACTGTACATAATTTGTCATTATGTACCAGTCACATAAACTACTAATATGTAACTGAACACAATTAGGCATTAAAACTCTCAAGTGATTTTATTATGAAACTCGCCTTTAATTCCGTCCATTATGTATCAGTCACATTTATTCACTTCTTCATACAAATCAGCTGATGACCGCTCAGCCCAAAATGTATGGAGAAGTTAAAAATAAAGTTGCTCAAATCAATCAAATCGGTTACATAGTGAAAGTAGTTCAGACTGATGTCCGCAACACCCCAATAAATGTTGTCGATCCATACTCCAAATACACAGTATACATAATAGATAAATATATATACATTTATCTGCACACGTATCATAGACCCTCTTTACTGCGTCCGAAAACCGCACGTTACGATCAGCTTAATGTTAAACTACTTTGTAAAAACTCATTTCTTATCTGAATATTGAACATTATGACCATAATTTGTAAATTTTCTACATATTATGACATTCAAATTTCGAACGCCGACGCCGGCCTGCGTGCCGCCCCTACTTTGTCTGTGAAGTTGGTACTACAGAACAAGCTAAACAACTCAATGCCACAATGCCGGTCAAACATGCGGTTCCTGAACACATCAAAGAGAGCTTATGATAGATATGTGTAGATAAACTAGTATATGTAACTGTACATAATTTGTCATTATGTATCAGTCACATAAACTACTAATATGTAACTGAACACAATTAGGCATTAAAACTCTCAAGTGATTTTATTATGAAACTCGCCTTTAATTCCGTCCATTATGTATCAGTCACATTTATTCACTTCTTCATACAAATCAGCTGATGACCGCTCAGCCCAAAATGTATGGAGAAGTTAAAAATAAAGTTGCTAAAATCAATCAAATCGGTTACATAGTGAAAGTAGTTCAGACTGATGTCCGCAACACCCCAATAAATGTTGTCGATCCATACTCCAAATACACAGTATACATATTAGATAAATATATATACATTTATCTACACACGTATCATAGACCCTCTTTACTGCGTCCAAAAACCGCACGTTACGATCAGCTTAATGTTAAACTACTTTGTAAAAACTCATTTCTTATCTGAATATTGAACATTATGACCATAATTTGTAAATTTTCTACATATTATGACATTCAAATTTCGAACGCCGACGCCGGTCTGCGTGCCGCCCCTACTTTGTCTGTGAAGTTGGTACTACAGAACAAGCTAAACAACTCAATGCCACAATGCCGGTCAAACATGCGGTTCCTGAACACATCAAAGAGAGCTTATGATATGTGTGTAGATAAACTAGTGTATGTAACTGTACATAATTAGGCATTAAAACTCTCGAGTGATATTATTATGAATTCGCCATTATGTATCAGTCACATAATAGTAGTTAATGTGACTGCTACATAATGGAGGGCATTAATACTCGAGAGTGGGCTCGTTTCATAATAATATCAGAGTTTTAATGCCTAATTATGTACAGTTACATACACTAGTTTATCTACACACATATCATAAGCTCTCTTTGATGTGTTCAGAAACCGCATGTTTGACCGGCATTGTGGTTCTGCAATTGTTTAGCTTGTTCTGTAGTACCAACTTCACGCAGGCGGGCGTCGGCGTTCGAAATTTGAATGTCATAATATGTTCAGGCTTCTCAGCACCTAATGACCTCGTAGGGGCCCATGAGCTACGAGGTAGCGTGACGATCAGGTGCCAAGAAGTGATGAACGTCGGCGATTCACTGAGCTGAAGTTATGTGGGGTAGATCTAACCTGGTCTGTGCTTCGGTCCCGTCAACTCCTGTCTCTCTGCAAGGGCCGGGTGCACCCTAGGCTCTTTTTGGTAGACAGGTTCTTCAGCCAACCAGGTATGACTGGCGGGCCAGCTTCAATGAGCACAGTGTTCCAACACAGGTTATGTTCTACGTGGTAAATACAAATCGGGCACGAAAATCCGAACTTTATCTGGTTCGAGAGACAACAACACACTCAGCTATATTAACAATCCTGAGGGAATCCCGAATACATTCCAGATGCCCCGCGATTTAATTTCAACCCCTAACCAAAACGCGTTTACATTGCGAGGGCTTTCGTCTGTCAGTTCTCAAAACTGCCAGATTGACAGCTAACGTCAAATTAAAAAGACCGTTCAGAAACCATCGATCGAATATCGATTTGGAATCGAACATAATATGTAGAAAAACTACACATTATAGTCATAATGTGTAATTTTTCAGATAAGAAATGAGTTTTTACCAAGTAGTTTAACATTATGCTGATCGTAACGTGCGGTTTTTGTACGCAGTAAAGAGGGTTTATGATACGTGTGTAGATAAACTACTATTATGATTATATGGAACAATCGAAGCGTAGCAATAATTCCTTAGCAGCCCTTATTCTCCGGTGCATTCCAACGCGCGCGCGGTGCTCAACACAGATGTACAGTTTCAAGGGAACTGGAAAGGGCTGCTTTCGCGATCGACCACGCACTACGTTGCGTCATCGCACATATGGGTATTTAGGCAATCTAGCTGGACAAAATATATTTTTTGATTTAGGTGGGTTTTTAATATCTTATATGACGCAAGACAAAGGCACATACAGTCGTTGTTTTAACATTTGAGCTAAGTAGTAAGCAAAAACTGTTAAAAAAAATCTAATCCGAATCACACAACGTAGATTACCACAATGAGTTATAGACACAAGTACACTTAACTCTAGGTCCATTCACGCGCGTGCGCGTGAGGCATCGCGATTTTGAACCTTATGCCATCGTAATAAATATAAAGAACCTATAACGGGAAATGGCATTTCTAGAAATGCCGTGGGAGGTGAGTGCTTAAGCATTAAATACCACTGAAAATGCTCTAATCCCCTACAAAAACCAGGCCCGGCGCGAACAAAATGTATCTCAAAATGAAGATTATAATTATACTTACAATAATAAAATAAAAAATAAAAAATTGATTGAGCCTCCGCCATAATATTTCCGCCTACTAAGCTGAAGTTTACATACACGGACTGTTGAACATTTGCGCCATAAAAACTCCCATTGTGTTTTCCCAACAAGAATTTCTCGCTCGTTGAATGTTATATTATATGGATAGAAAACATAAAAACCAACAAAAATAACATATGATACAACCATTCATAAAAAAACATTTGACATCTGTGACACATTAGGTTATTATATTATACGAAATTGTTTGTTCGTTCTTGTGTCCTCTAACCAATATCATAGTCATCGTGCGCAAAACTTGAAAAATAATACAATTTTGGGGGGACTCTATGACGTTCTATGTTACCTTGTATGACTTAACTAAATCATTCAAAACCCACCAAATTAAAAAGTTATTTTGGCCAGCTAGGCTTCCCAACTACCGGTATGTGCGACGATGGGTAAAGTTGGGCAACAAATATAATGATCATCAAAATATTTTTTTCCTACCCAAAATGGATAAATGAACACCAAAAGTTGCAAAACATATCAGGGCAAAATAGTGCGGTAGCTTAGGTGAAGGGTAAACGGGGTGTTTCATTTGTCCTTTCGATGGTTCTAAATATACAATTTAGTGTTACAAATATACTATCATTCGGACTATAATTCTGCAAATACCTTTAATTAATTTTATAATAATAAAGAATCGATGGACATCACATCAATTAAATTTCAAATGAGGAGTGAAATTTATAACATCACGAGTGACGTCACTTCCGGCTAATCCCGTTCTTTTACATTGGCTAGTAATTAATCGCACATCAAAAATACTGATTTGCACAGCAAAAAAGGATCAGCAAAATCACTTTTTATGTTTTAAATATTTTATGTGTACTCAACTTTATGTTTTAAGTATTTTTGTTGTTATTACATGTTCAACCTAACACGAAGGATAAAGGGGCTTCGCTTCGTTCACCCCATTTACCCTTCACCTAAGCTACCGCAGCATTTTGCCCTGATATTTGCTGTGCAAATCAGTATTTTTGATGTACAGTTTAATATTTCCGTTTTAAATTTACAACTTTTCCCGACATTCCGACTTGACAGTCCGCTGCGCTGTGCGTGCGTGGTCGAGCGCGAGACCAAGGCTTAACATTGAGATGCATTATGTAAACAAACAGACCTATTCTGAACCCTGAAGAGAAGGTGTCAAGGTTTGAGCCACTTTGGTGACGATGCTGTTTTTAAAAAGCTTTTATTACAGATGGAAACTCGAGTCAACATGATTTGACATTCCTTACAAAATTTAATTTTTCAAGAAATGTGATCCTATGCCTGTCGTGGGCCTAAAAAACAAAATTGTATCCATTTCTGGACATATAAGATTTGCTACTCGACAAAAACATTTATAGCTGGCCAAGTACTCATGCCATTATAAAATAATAATAATAATAATACCTTGGACACATTTACTCACATTGATCTAGTCCCAAACTAGGATTCCCTGTATCTTGGGTACTAGACAACGATACACATACTTATATGGATAAATATTATACTTAGATAGATAAACAACCATGACTAGGGTACAAACATCAGTTCTCATCAAACAAACATTTGCCCCCACCGAGACTCGAACCCGGGACCCTGAAATGCATTGTCAGATATCTGAAGAAATGCAGATAGTTCTGCATTTCTTCAGATATCTGTTATCTTTATTAATAATTTCTAATATTAGTGTATTAGAAATAATTAATTACCTATTTGACGAATAAAGTGCCAAGAAGGATTAAAAGTTAACCATTCCAAAATTTTTTTAATGTCAATTTCCAAGAAGGATTTCGAGATGTAAAAATGAGTAAATAATACTTGAATCTTGCAGGATAAGAGAGATAGAGAGAGACAGAGATATGCTCGCCTTTGTACACTATTTTTACGTCTGTACGTATACAAGCTGTGGTTGTAAACAGTCTCCATATTTTGGGGAATGATAGTATATACCCATCAATATGAACAACTTTCCCTAAGAAACATATGGTGGCATATAAAAAAAATGGGTCTCCCATGGTAACTTTATTAATTAAAAAAAGGTTTCTTTATGAGTGCCACTATTATTAATAGAGAGACTGAGTAGACGAAGCATGTAAATTTCGCTATTTTTCATTGACAGCAATTGAAAATAGACCGCGCCTCCCCAAACACCTTCGGCGGCAGCCATTTTGGCACTTTCGGGATGTTGGACTTCATTTAAATCCGTAAAAAATTGTCGCAATCACAATCAAATGTGCTCACATTGCGTCGACCATCATTTTAGCAAAACGAGCGAGTGTATTATTAGTCTACACGAGTCGGAAATCATCTTACGCACGTGAATCATGTTTTGCTAGGCATTGTGCGAGGAAATATGAAACATATATGAACTAAACAAGAAATTAGTAAAATGGCGGGCTTATTTTAAACTCATGCGCGCTGAACACTCTATAGTCTGCGCCATCACTCATTTCCTGCGATGAAAAGTGGAACTAAATAAGTTAATCTCACTGGCAAGACGTCACGGTGGCGCCGCCGTTGTCGGATTTGAGTGGTGGCGGGAACTCTACTGCTGCGCATGTGCAAATAGCTGTAACGTCGCAAAAAGGCACTAATAAAATGTACGTTCAGCCAAACATTAATGAATATTTAGTTTTATTGTACCTTTTATGTGAATGATAATCTGTAAGTACATGACTAATTTATAAAACTTTACTAACTTTACTCACATAATCAAAACTCCTTGCGTCGGTCTGACGCCAGAGTAAAAATAAAAAAACGGTCAAGTATGTGTCGAACTTCGCACATTTAACCTCTCACAAAATCCGAGGGTAGTTGGGACGGGTCGCGATTTTGAAACTTATGCCATGGTAGTAAAATTTAAAACCTATAACGGAAAAGTGGTATTCAAGAGGTTAAGGTAGTGACCAAATGTAGAACATGCCTTAAAATGAGGAAAATTCAATCTTGTTTTTTTATCAATTTGGTATTTGTAAGTAATATAATACATTAGTACCAAATTTTAAGGTCAATTGGAAGTTAAACATTTCTTCGGTATAAAAAAGGATCAACAAGATATTTGTGCTGTGGAAATTTGAAGATTGTATCTTTAACCGTTTGGCTGTAAAACCTGTATGACAAACAACGGACGGACGGACGGACACATGAGTGACAGTAATAGGGCTGCGTTTGGACCCTTCGTAGTACGGAACCCTAAAAAACTGACAAGTAAAAATCCTAGTGCGGAAAAGTGGCACTTTCCGCACGATTATATTATTTTTACTTTATTTTTATGAATATATTTCTTTGTTTAATAACTCATTATACCTATATAATTGTCAAACAAGCATATAAAATAATGGAATAGTGATTGTCGCCTATAATACAGGCATCTTTTAGCTTAGTTTAGGCAGGCCTCCGTCACTGAATGTACTTGAGCGCTATAATTACCTACCACCCGCCCGAGCTCTCGGGCAGCCCGGCTATGGCCCGGCTGCCCAAGTCAGTATGGTTGTCGCAAGCCAGGCGCACGCACGTTTTGAACTGTGTTCGTATCGTACGAGTATCTGGGATGCCTTCTTTTTGTGCTGTAGATGGGTGCACATCCAATAACAGAAGGCACAAACACCTCACCTTTTTCCATTTACCTTTCAACGAAGAAAGGTAAGTGATACTATTACTATTTTTTGTCGTTTCAAAATTATTTTTAATAGGTATAGGTAAGGAGGTACTAAGCATTAGCTTGCCTTTCAGACACAGATTTACATATTTTTGTTACATAGAAACGTCATAAGGTCATTTGGCGCAATTATAGTAGTATTCATCCACGGCGGCGGCGGCGCGTGACGTAGCTGTTTGCATCCTTCTCTTTCATCGGGGCTCTCTGCTGAAAGACAAAGATGTAGATAGCTACGTCACGCTCCGTCGTGGATGACTACTACTATACCTACCTACCAAACTTCCAACCTTAGATTATTTATGTAATGTAAACGTAAATTACAAACAAACACGGGTGATTCGGTTTTATGAGATTTGTAAAATAGTAGGTTTTTCAGGCTTCTCAGCACCTAATGACCTCGTAGGGGCCCATCAGCTACGAGGTAGCGTAACGATCAGTTGCCAAGAAGTGTGAACGTCGGCGGTTCACCGAGCTGAAGTTAATTGGGGTCGATCTAACCTGGTCTGTGCTTCGGTCCCGTCAACCTCCTGTCTCTCTGCAAGGCCCGGGTGCACCCTAGGCTCTTCTTGGTAGACAGGTTCTTCAGCCAACCAGGTATGACTGGCGGGCCAGCTTCAATGAGCACAGTGTTCTAACACAGGTTATGTTACGTGGTAAAACAATCGGGCACGAAAATGCGAACTTTATCTGGTTCGAGAAACAATAACACACTCAGCTATATTAACAATCCTGAGGGAAACCCGAATACATTCCAGATGGCCTGCGATTTAATTTCAATACCCTTACCAAAACGCGTTTACATTTCGAGGGCTTTCGTCTGTCAGTTGTCAAAAAACTGCTAGGTTGGCAGCTAACGTCAAATTCAAAATGGCCGTTCAGAAACCATCGATCGAATATCGATTTGGAATCGAACAATCACCCGCCCGGACAGGCACCCACCTGTCCCCTAATCTACGGGCAGCCGAGACAACGTTGCTACCGCTCGTTTTAGAACCGAGCCTCCTACTAGAACCTCTGCAGACCGGGGGGTCCCGTCCTTGCCAGGGAACAAGTTAACAATGCGCCCCCTGCGCCAACGTAGTGGCGGTAGGTTAGCATCCTTAACCAGAACGAGGTCACCAACACTAGGGGGGCTAGTTTTGTCAGTCCACTTAAGGCGCTGTTGTAAGATATGCAGATACTCGAGCGACCAACGCTTCCAGAAATTCTGAGTAAACTGCTGCAACATCTGATACCTTGACAACCGATACAATTTCACTCCCTCGAAGGGATGCTCGGGCAACGCGTTAAGTGGCTGTCCTATCAAGAAATGGCCTGGGGTCAGAGCCTCCAGGTCATTTGGATCCGAGCTGAGCGGACACAACGGTCGCGAATTGAGAACGGCCTCGATCTTACAAAACAATGTCGCGAGCTCCTCAAAAGTCAGCGCGGTCTGACCTACTATACGCCCCAAGTGCGTCTTAGCTGACTTAACTACGCCTCAAAAATCCCACCCCAGTGGGGGCAAATCGGTGGGCTGAAGGTCCACCGTATACCCCGACGGGAGAGGGCCGTTCCAATATCCACTTTATTTACATTCAAAAAGTTGACTATCTCTCGTAAGTATCGTTCCGCACCGATGTAGTTAGTGCCGTTATCAGAGCGGATCAAAGTTGGAAGTCCCCTTCGAGAAACAAACCTATCCAAACAAGCAATGAAAGCCTCTGTCGAGAGATCAGCAACGAGCTCGAGATGTACCGCCTTGGTGGATAAACAAACAAACACACATAGGTACGCCTTGTATTGCCTAGCGGTACGCAATCGTGAACTCTTCACCATAAACGGTCCTGCAAAATCCGTACCAACACCTGAAAACGGTCTGACCTCATTCACACGATCAGGGGGCAAGTCCCCCATGAGAGGTTGCATCGTGGCAGCCTTAAGTCGATAACAAGGCATGCACCGAAACACGATGTTCCGTATGACACGGCGGGCAGATAAGATCCAAAACTCCCGCTGGAGCGTGGCCAACAACGCGTTACAGCCGGCATGCGCGTTTTTAATATGACGATCAGTCACCAGTAATTCAACTAACTGTCCCCCCTTGGGGAGCAGAAGTAGGTGACGAGCCGAATACGACAGATTCGCACTGCGCAATCTTCCTCCTACCCGAAGTAACCCGGTCGAATCAACAAAGGGGTTGAGACGCGCGACGGCTCCCTTCAATTTCGAACGTCCACTTCATATAATCTCCAATTCTGCCCCAAACTTCGAGGACTGTACCAACCGGACCAAATTCAATAGCGACTCGTTTCGCTCTGCCGGAGTCAGAATAGGGTTCAACGTTCGCTGATCGCGAGGAGTACGACAATTTCGAGCGAATCTCCTAATCCAAGTGGACACGTTTATCAACTTGTCAAGTGAGCTATACCGGTCCAGCAGAAACCCGGCGTCAGGGTCCTCAGCCTTCTGGGTAACATGCACGGCCGCTCTGGGGCCATGATCCGAAGATACTACTACATTGCTGTGGGGCCAGTCCGATTCTCTCTTGGCAAGCCAGGGTGGTCCCCACCACAAATGGTGTCTAACGAGTTCAGGAGCCTGACATCCCCTGGATGCACAATCAGACGGGTTCAATTCTCCTGGTACATGTCTCCAGGTCAGTGGGACCTCAAACGACACAATCTGGGAGACACGGTTCGCAACAAAAACCTCTAAGTTA
This sequence comes from Argyresthia goedartella, assembly GCA_949825045.1. Classification (NCBI taxonomy): domain Eukaryota; kingdom Metazoa; phylum Arthropoda; class Insecta; order Lepidoptera; family Argyresthiidae; genus Argyresthia; species Argyresthia goedartella. The sequence goes on from OX463828.1 coordinate 22,875,325, forward strand.
TGGACCGAAGCCTTCAGCCAGCACAAAACAATCTGGCTGTCCGTCCAAGCGTACACCGTATCCTCCAAAACCACTGACCCACGCAACACTGTTAGAGTGTGATTCAAAAGTTTGGTCAAAAGAGCAGCCCCGGACAGTTCCAGTTTTGGAATCGTCATCCTTGTCCGAATAGGCGCTACCTTGCTTTTTGCCAAAACCAAACGCACGTCGACCTCCCCGGTGGAGGTGACGGTTCGCAAATAAACCGCTGCCGCAAACCCTCGTTCAGAGGCATCACAAAAGCCGTGAAGGGTTGCCCTGTAATTCCCAGCAGGGACCAATTTCCTCGGCAGCGATACATTATTTATTTCCGATAGCGAGGTGAACATTCGCGTCCAATCAGTCAACAAATCACCTGAGAGGTGGGTGTCCCAGGTCAACTGAGCCGCCCATAGCCTTTGCATAAAACATTTGAGAGCAAAGGTGACTGGAGAAATCCATCCATTCGGGTCGAACGTTCTCGCAATCGTTGACAGTACTGACCGCTTCGTCCAGGCCTTCGGTGTTTCTAAAACCACCCGATAGGTAAACTCATCATGGACGGGCCGGTACTGAATTCCAAGTACTGACAACATGTTAGGGTTGTCAGGATTCTCAAAAACGTGCGGGTCTTGTTGAAACTCATCTGGGAGACCAGCCATCAACTCAGGGGAGTTGGACATCCACTTACGTAGTTCATAGCCGCCTCGTTCCAGCAATTGAATGAGCTCGTCACGTCGGTCCAGAGCTTCCTCTACACTGGCTGCCCCTGTGCAGACGTCATCGACGTACAAATCTTGCTCCAGGATAGCGGCGGCTCTAGGATAGCTCACACGGTCACGCGACGCCAACTCCCGCAGGGTACGCATCGCCAAATACGGGCTAGACCGTAACCCATACGTGTTCGTGTTTAACTCATAGACCTTGACTGGCTCGGCCGTGGACTCACGCCAAAGTATCAACTGATACCTTCTGTCAGCCGGATGAATTACCGTTTGCCTAAACATCATCCGAATGTCTGCGACAAATACAATCTGGTGCCTCCGAAAGCTCGTGAGAATATCCGAAATATCACGACTCAACTTGGGTCCCGAATGTAGACACTGATTCAGGGACATCCCGTTCGAGGTAGGTGCTGACCCATCAAAAACAACTCGAATCTTGCCGGTAGGGGTTCGTAGGACGGCATGGTGTGGACGGAAACAATGATCCTCAGATCTCCAGTCCACACCCGATACCGACATGTGTCCTAACGACTCATACTCCCTCATGAAATCAACATATTTTTGTTTAAATACGGCGTCCCTTGTCATCCTACGCTCCATCGACATCAATCTCGTCTCAGCCATCTTCCTAGATTCTCCTAGTGAAGGTCGATCGGCCCTGAAAGGCAGTCGAGTTACAAAACGACCAGAACGAAGGCGACCAGTACTATTCTGGTAAAACAACTCGCACTCTTCTTCGTCTGCGTCGACTCGACGAACGGTGGGAGGTTCCTCTATCTCCCAGAAACGTTGGATAACGTCTGACAACGCTGAGCCAATAAGTATGCCATCTGACTCGGCAGGCCTAACCATTGGCAATGCCGGACCCATGATCACGTGACCAAACTTAGTATCCACAGCAATCAACCCGTCCGGCTGAAGAACTCGCCGATCCGACAACAGAAACCTACCCAGAACGTCTGCTCCCAGTAGCAGGTCGACCGGGGCTGGAGTGTCAAAATCGGGATCCGCCAACTTGAGTCCTGATGTCAGGAATCGAACGGCCGGATTCAACTTCACCAAGGGGTGTCTGCCCATGACATGCGTCATTACTAAAGCTTGCACGGATGTTTTTGTCAAAATGTCATAACGTGGAGAGAACGTGATCACCGATTGACCAACTACATTCGTAACCGTAACATTCCCCACGCCCCGTATTGATTTATTATACCTATTTAGCTTGAGGCCCAACCATTTTGCTAAATCATTCGATACAATGCAGCCCTGAGCTCCAGAATATAATAGGGCGCGAACGTATGTTGGGTTGCCCGCCAAATCCCAAACAAGCACAGAGGCGATCGGTAACACCACCGTCTCCGGTTGGGGGGCAACAAATGGTTGGGCCGCAAATTCCTAGCGAGGACCCCCGGGGCCCCACTGTGCCTGTAACCGATCAGGTATGCAGCTATATGCCAGAGGGTCCCATTGTACAAATGGCCCACGCGCCGGTTCCATTCCCAACCTACGATTCCCCGTAAAGGGGGGTGGGCGTGAATTCAACCGTGGCCGCTCCATGAGCGGGGGGGACATCACATGTGACCGACGAGGACGAGGCGACGAGCGGGGCGACAACTGAGGCGGCGTCCGAACCGCACCCGCATAGCTCGAAGGTGTCCCATGACACCCGCCCGTTACGGCCTGCTCAACACACCCAATGTCCCGCTGGGTCGGATGCTGAGTCGCAACCGAAAACTCAGGGCCCCCCATGTAATGGTCCTGAGTGCGGCCCTGCACCCTGGTACTGCCCTGTGCACGTGGGGACGTTGGCCCCTGAGTTGCGCTCCGAGTCGCAAACGAATTCTCAGGGCCCCATGCCGTGTCACCCCGGGTACGGCCCTGTGGTGGCTGTTGGCCGGACCGGTTCATGCACAACAGATTGTTGTGGGCCCCACCACAATATCCGCACATTTTTGTGCGCGTGCAGTCCCTAGCCATGTGTGGCCCGAGGCACAGGAAACACCAGCTCCGCTGCTTGGCCATCCGGCGCCGTCCCTGAACCCTAAGTTCCCCGAACTTATTGCAATTGGCCACAGCATGGCCAATCTGCCTACAACATGGGCAGGTCTCACCATGTGGGGTCAATTCACTCACAGTCCCATACGACTGCCGGTTGGTGCGGTCCTTCCTCGTCGGAGGGCCCCTACTCACAGCGCTCCCGGCAGCTCTCTGTGGCTCCGAAGGATGGGTGACCGTCAACCCCAAATTCTCTGCCCGTCGAGCCTCCTCTTCCAAGAATCCGACCAAGTCGGAGAAGGCGGGCAGGTCCTCGGCCGACCTCCCGTGAGACTGTTCGAAACGAGTCTGCACGTCAGCGGGTAGGCGGGAAAGTACAATGTACAACAGTAGGTACGACCATTCACCAACCGGAAGTCCAAGATTCTCTAGAGCCTTGGTGACGGACAACAATGGGTTCAAAACCTCCGTCTGTATGGCCCCGACCTTGTTCACAACCGGGATACTAAACAAACGGTTCAGTTGGGCATCGGCCAACCTCCGTTTGTTATGGTAACGTCTGACCAACAATTGCCTGGCCGTTTCATAGTTACCCTCCGTAACTGTCAAATGAGCGACCAGCTCCCTAGGCTCACCCCTCAATGCTGCCACCAGCTGAGCCATCTTGACAGACTTGGTAATGTCCGATCGCATGTGCACCAAACTGTCGAACAGATTGATGAAGCTCATCCATTCACCGGACACGCCGTCAAAAGTAGGCATAGTTATGGCAGGTAACCTGGACCCCGATCCCTGAAGCGGCAGAGGTGCTTCAATGTCACCACCATGGCTGGACTCGCGCTGTCTACGTATGTCCGCAGCCTTCTGCGTGATAGCAGCTGCCATCTCCATACATTGGTCGACATCCCCTATCAACCGTGACAGCCTGTCAGGTGCGCAACCATCAACTGATTCCGCCTGCGCGGACAATTCGAGCACCCTATTGTAACGTTCCTTAACGTCCATAGACCGCTCCAATACCACATCATGCCTATCTAAACGGTCTATCAGACCGTGTGCGGAGGAAAACCATCTGAGTTCCTTAGAAACACCCTTCTGGATTTCAGATAACGACATGATCGGAACGATACTTACTCACAATTTGCAGTAACTCAATTTTATTGGACCCTCCAGTCTACAACCCAAACGAGGGAACCCTAAACCACAACTTAAACAATGTTGTTTTCCTTAAACAATAGGAACCGAGTTTTATATCTATATAAATTCTGTAAATACAATTTAGTTTCCCTTTATCATTATAACACACACAGATAGTCAATATTAGTTCAAGTTATAAATTGCTATAAACTGAAAACAATGTAATAGCCTACTATCAATAGATGTAACTACCTATGTTAACCAAAACATTCATTCAATAGCATTACTAGACCACTAATAGATTGACTAACTGGTACTTCAATGCAATTTTCAATTCAATATCTGTCTATCTACTACCAGCAATAGACCTATAGCTTACAATACTACCAATCTATGTGGATATAGGAACAACAACCAAGTTACCTAATAACCGCCTATACCTACAGATTGATAGTCCCAAATCGTGGCTTCCTGGAGTCGTTGACGGCTGCAAATCTCAGGAAGCCACGCTCTAGCTACCAAGATGTTCAGGCTTCTCAGCACCTAATGACCTCGTAGGGGCCCATCAGCTACGAGGTAGCGTAACGATCAGTTGCCAAGAAGTGTGAACGTCGGCGGTTCACCGAGCTGAAGTTAATTGGGGTCGATCTAACCTGGTCTGTGCTTCGGTCCCGTCAACCTCCTGTCTCTCTGCAAGGCCCGGGTGCACCCTAGGCTCTTCTTGGTAGACAGGTTCTTCAGCCAACCAGGTATGACTGGCGGGCCAGCTTCAATGAGCACAGTGTTCCAACACAGGTTATGTTACGTGGTAAAACAATCGGGCACGAAAATGCGAACTTTATCTGGTTCGAGAAACAATAACACACTCAGCTATATTAACAATCCTGAGGGAAACCCGAATACATTCCAGATGGCCTGCGATTTAATTTCAATATCCTTACCAAAACGCGTTTACATTGCGAAGGCTTTCGTCTGTCAGTTGTCAAAAAACTGCTAGGTTGGCAGCTAACGTCAAATTCAAAATGGCCGTTCAGAAACCATCGATCGAATATCGATTTGGAATCGAACATAGGTAGTTTGTGCAACTGTCATATATTACTATTTTATATATACGGAGAACAATTTTAAACTACCACCTATAGACAGAACATATTCACAGTTCTCAATAACATAGACACAAAAAGTTATGTTAATTTATTTTTATCGAAGAGGCAGCCCTGCGATTAGTACGAGATCGCGCGATGCGAGGCGATCACGCATTTTTCAAGCAAATTCATTGTAAAACCTTTTGTAATGCAGTAAAAAAATACAGAGTTTACAAGTCACAACACAAATGCCTAAAATTAACTGAACAAAATCATTGGTGGAAGTTCTCTTTACTGTAGTGAAGTATGACTCATGTGTTCTTGGAATTTCTCAAGAACTTATGAATTCAAATATTTAATACCCGGGCCATTAGCAGCAGATCTCTTGATCTCAGAATTTCTAATGCGCATGTTTCAATAGAATCCAGCTTGAATCAGAATCAGTTCGTACCAGAGCAAGCTAGTGCAGCACTTGACGTATCTGAGCCGTGATGCAGGTCTGTAATGCAGCTGTTATCTACCAGGCTAGGGATTCGGTAACAACCGTGACCACTTTTTAGATCTGTCATATACAGGTGGACCATTTCCAAGGGTCAATATGGCGAAATCGGAAACTAAGTTTTTGTTGTTAGAAACCATGGATTTGGATAAAAAAAATATATCATTACATTTTTTAATTATTTTCCTCGCCTATATTACAACACTATTGATAGCGTTGCTAATAAGGAAAGTATTTTTTTCGACTTCTGAGCTAAAAATAGCACCTTCGCCGCTTGATTTTGGGTTCTCAGGCGGAAAAATTATGTTCCTAACTCGTTAGAAAAGGCTTTTTACGAACCTCGCTACGACCCTACGACCCTCGCGCCGTCGTAAACTTCTTGGTTCGTAAATATAAGCCCTTACGAACTCGTAAGAAATGTACTATTTTCAATAAAAACTCATTCTAAACTGATTGCAGATGTACTCGTATGTAGTGTATGGATATTGAATCATTTTAAAATAAAATAGCTTTTATCTACACACGTATCATAAACCCTCTTTACTGCGTTCAAAAACCGCACGTTACGATCAGCATTATGTTAAACTACTTGGTAAAAACTCGTTTCGTATCTGGAAAACTACACATAATGGTCATTATGTGTAGTTTTTCTACATATAATGACATTCAAATTTCGAACGCCGACGCCCACCCGCATGCCGTCCCTAGTTTGTCTGTGAAGTTGGTACTGACATTCAAATTTCGAACGCCGACGCCCGCCTGCGTGAAGTTGGTACTAAAGAACAAGCTAAACAATTGCAGAACCACAATGCCGGTCAAACATGCGGTTCCTGAACACATCAAAGAGTGCTTATGATATATGTGTAGATAAACTAGTGTATGTAACTGTACATAATTAGGCATTAAAACTCTCGAGTGATATTATTATAAAACTCGCCTTCGGCTCGTTTCATAAACCCACTCTCGAGTTTTAATGCCCTCCATTATGCAGCAGTCACATAAACTACTATTTTATCGTATGATGCAGTTTTTAATCAAAATCGATGTCATGGCTTATAACGACAAAAACTTCTGTCTCTTATAGTTTCCGATTTTGACCTACACAGACCTATCGAAATGGGCCACCGTGTATTTATGCTGCCGGCTCCTCATCAGAAACAGAAGGACATTGTTGTGGTCAATTTCATCTTCAATACGATTGCTACGAATGTATAAATTGTAATGAAACACTACACTAACTCAACCACTACTAGGTACTACGTCTGGCTGAACGTGGACGGAAATGTGCCTCTGTCACCCTAAATATGAAAACAATGGTTAAGTGTGGGTCGGAACCGTACCATCGTACAAGAAAACTTAACAAACACAGCGTCACGCCTTTTTCTCATACGGGGTGGCAGAGGCGCAATTGTGCCCACGTGCAGCCAGTCATTCAGTGGGGCTAGCCCATCGCCGCACCTTTGGAGTAATGAAGGTTTCCTCACGATGTTAGACCGTTATTAGAACGTCCGATAATGTACTTAAGATAAATTAATTATCGGATCGGTCACATGGTCAGGAATCGAACCTGCATCTACTGTATGAGAAGCAAGCGTGAAACCCATCAGACCACGGATCTCTTAAGAAAATTTAATTAGTGAAACATAATAAAAGAAAAAGAAAAAAGATATGTCCGAACTTGGTCTCAATACCAGTCCCCACAGATTGGGAATCCTGACGTCAACCAATAACGCCACGACGATTCTGAGGGCCGGAAAATTTTATGATATTTATATAAATAATGTGTACTTGTGTAACCTTACGTCTTTTTACCCGATTTAAAAAAGAAGGTTCTCAGTTTGACTTGTATATTTTGTGTATTTTTCGGCGATTATCTCGGGTTTACGTCGACCGATTTTGATGCGGTTTTCAGAAAAGTATTTGTAGATACATTCTGGAGAAGGTATTGGTCAACCTTGAAGGCCTTTTTTTTCAAAAGAAATTATGTATTACTTAACTCATGGTCTAGAATATTATTCATGTTAATGTTTTTATCCGATTTTTTTGTATGTTTGAAACGCGATTATTTTGTCATTTATGAATCGATTTTGATAATTCTTGTATTAATTGGTAGGTCATACTTCAGAGGTGGTCCCATATACATTTTATCAAGATATATATGGGACCACCTCTGAAGTATGCACAGAAGACGTTTGGTTTTGTGGTTCCGTTTACATACTGGCATATACTTTGCTTCTGGCGCCACACTAGGAAACCCTGTGTCGTGGAAACCAGAAACAGCGACGTCAGAAACACGTAAACATCCAAGAACTGGGAATATTTTTTCTTCCCCCACAGTCGGGAATCGAACCCGGCTGCACTGGGAGCGCTATTTTGTAAAATTAACAAACATTTATGTTTAGGTTTCGCTTCAGTTTTGTTGTAATTCAGTTTTGGTTTGGTTCAATGAAATTCGGAAATGAAAGTGAAGGAACTGAAAACGAAGAAAGAAATTCTTATGGCCACTTTAAAAAAGTGCCTTAACTTGTAATAAAAATAATGAGGACAAATGGTATGGCCGACGCAATAAGTTCGATACGTCCGCCATGCTTGCTCGCTGACAATAAACTGACACATTCGCCAGAGCCAGCGTGACCACATTTAAATCGGACAATCTACTTCTGCGGTTTTCGAAAACTACCAAAATCTACCAGAGCTTTGGTCAAAATCTACCACAAAAGTACCTTCTTCTTCTAACATGATAGGTAAATAAAATATAGATTAAATAAAACTAAATGACAATATTATTTATTCCTCTTTATCTTTATTATTTTTAATATCTTTATACAAAATTGTATCAGTCACGCATTTCAACATTTGAGAATCGGGTACAAAATCTGTGCATGGTGTGACGCCTGGCATGGAGAATCGCGGCTACATTTTTATTTATAAACCTATTTTGATCTTTGGTTTTGATTCTATTAATTTCTGAAAATATTCTCTCGTATTTAACATCAGAAACTGGAAGAATGAGCATGTCTTTGGCAAATTTAGATATATTTTTGTACTTTAACAACTTACTAATGTCCTCCCAGAACTGTTCAACATTTATTGTAGGAGCAGATGCACTACTGGAGGAAGACATGAGGTTTATCACTTGGGCATCAAATTTCATTTCTCTCACACGTCACACGAACCCGTGTCTTCCCTCCCTCACTAAAGTCACCTGTTATTCACTCACAACCTACCTATCATACATATATTTGTTTCTTTCTCGCATATCCTTAACTCCGTTTTTGTGAAAGAGAGCGCCGACTTACTCTTTGGCGCCGACAGTAGATAATACTACGGATGCAAACGTGCATGAATAGTTATTAATCTGTGTTAGGGGAATTATCCATATTAATACTCCTCTATGGTGTTAGTATATGAAATATAGGGTTACTTGACCCAAAATCTACCAAATCTACTGGCGGAAAATTAAAAAATTCTTAAATATACCAAATACTACCAAAATTATTTTCACTACCAAAACAAAGCCCAAATCGAGTCAAATCTACCAAAAAAGTAGAAATCTACCACATGTGGTCACGCTGGCCAGAGCGTGTGTGGTGGGCTGGGCGGCGTCAGAGCCTCCGAGCCAATAAAACGATTGCGTTGATTTGGGGAATCCAACGTCGCCAACCACACGCTATGGCGAGCCGGAGCTTGCAGCAAACGGCAAGCATTCGCACGCGGAATTTAGACTGCGGCTGCGGTGCTAGTTTGCGCTTTGGCAATTTATAATTAAGAAAACCAGCATCGGTTTCTTCATTCTTTTGGGTCACATACACGGTTGCTTGCGTGCCATGGTCAGAAGATACTACTACATGGCTATAGGGCCACTCCGATTCCCCTTTGGCAAGCCGAGGTGGCTCCCACCACAAATGATTTTCAACCAATTCAAGAGCCTGTCATCCCCTGGATGCACAATCAGACGGGTACATGGAACATGTCTCCAGGTCAGTGGCACCTCAGAAAACCGAATCTGAGAGACACGGTTCGCAACAAAAATCTCTAAGTTATGCTCCGAAGCCTTCTGCCAGCACAACACAATCTGGCTGTCAGTCCATGCATACACTGTATCCTCCAAGTTCACTGACCCTCGTAACACTGTCACGGTGTGATTCAACAGTTTGGTCATAAGTGTAGCCCAAGGTAGTTTCAGTTTTGGAATCGTAATCCTTGTCATACGCACGTCGACCTCCCCGGCGCGCCGCGGCGGATAAAACGGTTCGCAAATAAACCCTGAAGGGTTACCCTGTAATCTCCAGCAGGGATCAATTTCCTAGGCAGCGAGACCCTATTTATGTCCGGGAGCGAGGAGAACGTTCGCGTCCAATCCGTCAACAAATTTCCTGAGAGGGGGGTGTCCCAGTCCAACTAAGCCGACCACAATTTCTGCATGAAGCATTTGAGAGCAAATTTGACCGGAGAAATCCATCCGTTCGTGTCGAACGTTCTCGTTATCGTTGGCAGTACCGACCGCTTCGTCCAGACCTTCGGGGTTTCCAAAACCACCCGATATCACTGGTACAGAATACCAAGCACTGACAACATGTTGGGGTTATCAGTATTCTCAAATATATGCGGGTGTTGTTGAAACTCGTCTGGTAGACCTGCCACCAACTCAGGGGAATTGTACATCCACTTGCGTAGTTCATAACTGCCTTGTTCCAGGAGCTGAATGAGCCCATCATGGCGTTCCAGAACTTCGTCTACACTGGCTGCCCCGGTACAGAAATCGTCTATGTACAAATCCTGTAGCGGCCCTAGAGTATTTCAGACGGTCACGTGACGCCAACTCCCGCAATCTACGAATCGTCAAATACGGGCTAGACCGTAACCCGTACGTATTCGTATTCAGCTCGTAGACCTTGACTGGCTCGGCCGCGGACTCGCGCCATAGTATCAACTGATATATTTTATCACCCGGATTAATCACCGTTTGCCTAAACATCATCCGAATGTCCACGACAAAAACAACCTGGTGTCTCCTGGTGAATCCGAAATTTCACGATTTAACTGGGGTCCTGCATGTAGGCATTGATTTAGGGACATCCCGTTTGAGGTCTCAATTGAATAATTGGCGAGTCCTCTCCGTAGCGCACGTAGACCTTTCCGTGGAAAGTCCAGCAAACCTTGTAGTTCTTTGTTTTCTTTGAGGAGGTTTGAGGAAATGACGTCTGCTTGATTTGGTGGTTAGCTGTTCTGCTAAAAAAACTGCAGAGGTGTCTCTATCTATTTCCATATGTGAGGCGTTCAGCTTGTTGAGTTTATGTGCATTGTTGTATTTTTTTACTGCAGTAAGAAGATCGAACTTCATTATAGCAGAAGAGGGTTAAGGGAAGTCGGGAAATAGCTGGGTATGTATTAAAAGTTAATACCTTTGGAAGTAGCAAAATTATTTGGTAAGATTAAATATTCAAAAGTTCTAGTTACCAAGCCACCAGATGCCTCGAGGAACTTGCAGAGCGTATTGAAGCTGAGATGCCGTTAGCAGCAGATGTAATCCGCACAGCCATAAATGTAGACGACGCTCTTTTTGGAGCCCAAACAATTTAAAAAACACTTGAGGTAAGATATCAATTTACATATTTGCTTGATAAAGCCAACCTTCACTTGCACCAATTGGCTGCAAATGATCAAAAATTCTTAACGGGCATACCAGCTGATAAGCAGCACTTTGAAGAGCACACACTTTGCCAAGATAACCAAACAATGAAAGCTTTAGGAATGACATATGATGTTAGCAGTTATGTTTTAAAAGTAAACTGCCCTACGAGGCATGAAAAGTCATGGAACAAGAGGGCCGTCCTAAGTGTTAAAGGGTCTTTCTTCGATCCTCTAGGGCTGGCCGGACCCGTTATAGTTCGGGCTAAGAATTTTTACAAAAAGTAGGGAAGGAAAATCTTAAATGGGATTCTCCCATACCAGCACAATTGTTTAAAACATGACAAGCCTTAAAATGAACTTGATATCAATGCCTGATATATCAGTCAACAGAAATTTAAACATGTGCAATAGTCAATGCATAGGAATATTTGGGTACTGTGATGCATCCAATATTGCATATGGATATTGCATTTATATAATAGTTATTAATAATAACAATGAAACAGTTATCCTATTGTGTTCAAAGTCTAGAATTTCACCTGTTAAAAAGTTGTTTATGTGACATATGTTTATCTACACACATATCATAAGCTCTCTTTTATATGTTCAGGAACCGCGTGTTCGACCGGCATTGTGGCATTGATAATTGCTCTGCACTTGTTTAGCTTGTTTAGTAGTACCAAATTCACAGACAAACTAGGGGCGGCACGCAGTCGGGCGTCGGCGTTCAAAATTTGAATGCCATAATTTGTCAAAAATTTATATCATATCATATCAATCATATATCAATATTAAGATAAGAAATTAGTTTTTACCAAGTAGTATAACATAATGCTGGACGTAACGTGCGGTTTTTGGACGCAGTAAAGAGGGTGTATGATACGTGTGTAGATAAAATACCTTATTTACCCCAAAACTCGAGCTGTTATTTACACTAAATATATATCAATATTTACACATTTATTTATTTCTAAAAAGATTTTGTATTTCAGACTTTATATTTGAAAGGGTCCGACATAACAAAAACAAATGTAACCATCGACATCGCAGAACATATTACTGCGACAATTAACGAAATTAGCAGTGGGAATATAAGTATTGACCTATGTATCGAACGTCTTGTCTTGTGATTTTTATATCCATATAAATGTACATAACTGCCTCAATTTTCACTTTAGCGCGAGTTGACGACGACAAAATAGGTTTTATCGAACAGGGTCAACTCGCACCGCGCGAATTTCTTTGACGCGAGATGACGACAAAGCCACGGGCGGAAACTACGGCAACAACACTATTCGGCACCAACAGGAAACTTTGACCGTCAATAACTATTTATTTTACTGTGAAAGCAAATAAAAGTAACATAAAATGTATTTTATACTTCAATCATAGAGTAGACTCCTTTGTTATAGCTAGAAGTTTTAAAATCACACTTTATACCCTACACATACATACCTTCTGGCCCCATACTAAGACACCCTATGTCATGGGAACCAGACACAGCGATGTAACACGAATATAAACATCCAAGGCCGGTGTATTTTTTCTCTCCCGGGAATTCGAACCCGGGATCTCTCGCTCGGTAGACAGAGCTTCGAACCTCAACGCCACAGAGATCGTCAGACTAAACATTTAAAAAAAGGAACTTGTTAAAGCTTATTGAAGCTACCTTTCTCCGATCTAATATTTTATCGTAACAAGATCAGCCCTCACGTAGGTCCCTACAATTTGTTACAAACTGAAGGCGAGCGATGACACACTCTGCAGCGACTTGGGAATCTTCGGATTGGATCCTCTATTTTGATAACAATGATAACTATATAATCTTTCTTGTTGGAGAGAAGATAAATTATTATATTTTGTAATATTTCCTGGTTCCCACGACACAGGGTAAAATAACATGTTTGTCTATACGTCTTCATTTGGGGTTGAGTTGTAATTATTTTAGACCAATAACTAAAAGTTTGCAGATGCCCAAGAAACTTAAGAAATACTAGAATTCGGAACGGAATAACAGGCAGCTAAACGAATGTACACCTAGACCCACAGAATTCTTAATAAGCATGGCAGTCTAGTTAGGTTTGGTAGGCCGTTGTTCTTAGATAGTACACGTCAATTCGCACGTTTTCCGTTCAGACTCCAAATTCTTACCAATTGCTTGAAGACATGAAATATCGGAAGAAACATTTTTGTACAATATAACTTTACAACATAAAAACAACAACAGCATTAAATATTGGACTAATCAGCATCTTTGCCGTTGAAAATTCCATCTCATCATAGCAACTATTCGTATAAAACCAAATAGAGAATACTCACAGTACAACATTCCCAGAATCCCCGACAACAATGAGATGCAATGCGAAAACTTATCCGATGACAGGAGGCATCACCGGAGAGTTCGCCCAGCGAACATAAAAATCCATTTGCTGTATAAATCGAGCGGGGAGACCGATGCTTTCCAAGTCATCGGGCCGTTGTGCGTGCTCGCGTGGAAATTTCCATAGATTCGTGGAAAAAATATATGAGCAGTCCATCGTGCTTGGAGCCCCTAAGGGCTCAACAATTACGCCTGGACATGCGATCCATCCTTTTATCTTTTTGCCTATAAGTTATTCAAGAAATATATGATTCGCGTGTGTGTAATATGAAATGTGAAATAAAAAATATATTGTTATCATTGCAATTATCTTTATTCCACAAAATTCCCAACACATGTATTCCGGTTCGTATCAATATTTGCTCACAAATCATATAACAGAAATGACAGCTCGAGATCTCTTGGACAAGGAAGCGATCGAATTTGTACAACCTTATACGCGACTATGCTCCCATGCATTCTGTAAAATCTGTGTAATGTTGATCAATGTTTGATGTCCGCTTTATCACCACTGTCTTCTTCACCTGGTATAAAAAATTCTACCGGATTTAAATGGGGACTGTTCGGGGGTCAATCCAAAACTGTCACAAACTAACCAGTTTGTGTTATATTAACAAGTATATTTATTAACAAAGGTACTACAGGTAGTACACTAAGGCATTTTGGAATGAATTAGATTGAACTGAAATTGATTTAATGTCTACAAACGACTTCTTAAGGAAAAATACTCTCAGTATTTTATAACTTTAACAAGTCTTAAATTACTACTATTGCAGTGTGTTTAGGATTATTATCCAGTTGGAAAGTCCAAATGACCGGTAAATTTTGCACGGCATATGGAAGTTTGGCTTATTCTAAAATATTATTGTACTGGAATTTATCTATGATGCCTTATATTTTCCTGACAGATATTTCCGACCCCATGTTTGACTACTTTCTTGATATACTTTGGATCCATTTCTTTGTTCGGGGAACATCTAACATATTATTTTCCGTCAGAATTAATCATATTATTTTTTGTTTGTTTTTTAGCGAACGCTAATCTTGCCTTAACATTTGCTTTTTCAAAAGTGGCACCTTCCGAGACATTCTTCCAAACAATTATCTGTCTAATTCTTAAAGATAAACCCTTCGACCCTCTTACACAAAAGAACTCCGAACGCATCAGTTCTGATCCCTTGAACGGATCTTTTTTTGGCAACAATACCATCTTAGAGTGTTCCCGCCCGCAGAATAGCTTTCCTTGGTCTCGGTTTTTTGGTACCTACGTTTTCGGTCGTGTTGAACTTCTTAAAATGTTTTATAGCATTCATACCCATGTCCTTAAAACAGTTTAAGTGGTTTGCTATTATTCTGTATGATCAACCTTTCTTATGAAAGTTTAAAATAATCTTCCTGGTGGACGAATCGCAACTTTTGTTTTTCCCATTATGATTGGTTTGAAACGTTTTAATTTTAATGAAAAAAGGTAGGTTTTATTATAAATTTATTAATTATTAATTAAAAAATAAATAAATAAGAACAGATTGTAGTTTTCTTTTCTTTTTTAAATTTAGAACACAACTTATTGTCTTTAATTAGCTGGCCAGCTACAAATACGTTAAAAAGTGTATTTGCACACGTATCATAAACCCTCTTTACTGAGTCTAAAAACCGCACGTTACGACCAGCATAATGTTATACTACTTAGTAAAAACTCGTTTCTTATCTAAATATTGATACATTATGACCATAATGTGTCAATTTTCGACAAATTATGACATTCAAATTTTGAACGATGACGCCTGCCTGCGTGCCGCTCCTAGTTTGTCTGTGAAGTTGGTGCTATTGAACAAGCTAAACAAGTGCAGAGCAATTATCAATGTCACCATGCCGGTCGAACATGCGGTTCCTGAACATATCAAAGAGAGCTTATGATATGTCTGTAGATAAACTAGTGTATGTAACTATACTTAATTAGGTATTATGTATCAGCCACATAAACTACTAGGTATTGTGTTACTTTCCCACAGTGAGCAGTGTCTAAACTACTTACGAACACAACTGTTTTTGTGCCACATTTTAAGAATACAACATTGTGTATGGTTGTCTAACAATTACACTAAATTAAGTACCTATTTTAGCTAACGGTACTTCCATAATTACGTTTTTGGTGGTCAATAAGGGGGATAATTTTCGTTAATTATGTGACCACCTGTATATATTTATTAATATATGTAGTAATAGTTTTTTAATAAGTATTTAGTACTTATATTATTGTAATTATATTATTTATTTTTATTATTTAAGAGATATACTTACGTACCAACTCGGAGGAGAAACCAATTGTAATTAGATCAGCAAAACACCTAGCGACCATTTTGTCTAATAATAAGCGATTATTCATAACTGACTACTTTGCAATCTTATTCCATACATTAAGCTAGCTGTAAATATTTTGCCATCAATCAAAATTCAGAACAATCTCAATTACATACCAGTCTTCTACGCAATTATTGTAAACGTTGGAACCCTGTTCTTTCTCAATAGAACTACTAGAGTTCTACGCTTGGGCCTGACATAAAACACTCCTTCCCACAGTGCATTTTATCTATATCCCCCAAGAACTTCGCTTCACTCACAATCGCGTCCGTTAGAATAGTAATAATGCCTCCAGGTGGATAGTAATTTAATGTCTCTCAATGACTTAAATGAAATAAAACTCTGCACACTCAGTGTCATGTGATATTATGATAAGGATCTTCATAGATTTATACCTTTGAATGCTAAAAGTCTTTCAATTATATCACAAAATATAAGGAGTATTTCTGCCAAAGACCTTGAGCTAACATTATCACATTTAAAGTATTAATAATGTTAAAATAATGTTGGCTCAATCATGTTACACCAGTTCCTTTGTTAAGTTCCTATTTTACTTATACTTTACTATTTTCAACCATCTCAATAAAAACGATGGCGTTGCAAAATAAAATTTGAGCATGCCTCGTGCTTACAAATTAATATAGACGGTATCACTATTCTTGGAATATACAGGTCACCATCCCACAATGTAACATTGACCCATATATCACCTCTCTAAATAACTACTTAGAGGCGTCACGATGTAAGAAAAATTTAATCATTGCAGGTGACTTAAATATTAATATGATTCCTAGTGAAAATGAAACTTTTGCTGAACCACACAGTCGACTTAAATACTTAGATATGAATGCTCTCCATAGATTGCTTCCAGGGCATATGCTGCCTACAAGAGGTGAAAATTTCTTAGATCACTTTTTTCTTAAACTACAAATAACTAAAGATAATACTTAATACTTTTATAGCCTTATTAAACACATCAATGACAGAGCACTTCATGATATTTCAAAATTTACAATACTCTAATAACAATACAAATACGAAAATTAATATAATTTACGATAGTGCCATAGAAAGTTTCGAACAAAAAATCTTTTTTTTTTCTTTAGACTAACTCATAATATACTCATAATAACAGACTCCTTAGAAGAAAATAGTAAAATAGTAAAAATTTCTTAAAAATCAAAGAACGATAAAACCATCATCATCATCAATCATCAGTGGCATTTTAGGGAAATACTTGATTAGCTCAACAAAAAAAACGAAAACATTTTGGACAACTATAAAACCATAAAAACTAATCTAAATCTAAAAACCCTAGTCAACTAATATATCAAATCAACCCCTGAGGACTCAGTAAACTATGTAAATACATATTAGCCAACATCGGTAGGAAGCTTGCCCAAGGAATCACGTCGGACAAATCGTATAATAATTTAATTTAATCTGAACCACTAATAAGTCATGTCTCAATCCTCACCATTATTCTTCTTGATATAGACCCATTAGAGGTCTATAGAATCATCACAAATCTAAAAATCAAAGAGTTCTCTTGGTCTCGACAATATATCGCCACGTTTTCCAAAACTTGCTAAAAACATCTACTTATTCCTATATTCTGTGATATCGCTAATCTGTGTTTTCAAAATTGGTACAAAGAAGATATCAATTATTTAAGGCCGATTTCAGTTATCTCTTTTATAAACAAAGTACTAGAAAAACTATTAAACAAAAGACTACTTAATTACTTAGAAAAAAAAAATATTTCCCTTGCAATATGGATTTAGACACGCCAAATCTACTGAAGATGCCTCCTCAGACTTCAGTTCCTTCATATTTGAACATGTAGACAAGAAACTTAAATGTTTAACGGTTAATCAGAAAATAGTTTTCGATACAGTATCTATTCCCACTCTTATACACAAGCTAGAAAGCTTTGGCATAAGGGATTATCTACTAGCTCTAGTCTAAAGTAAAAATTGAATCACATAACATTGATGAGGATGACATTACACATGGCGTTCCCCAAGGAAATGTGCTAGGGCCAACACTCTTCCTGATTTCTAATGACATATATTTATTTAAGCTCAAGAATGCTAACATATTTTCATACGCAGATGACACTGCAATTGTCTTTCATGGTCAATCTTGGGAAGAGACTAGGGAGCTGGCAGAGATAGCGCTAACAAGAGTTAATTGCTGGCTACAAAATAACATGTTATCCCTCAACATATCTAAAAGTAATAAAATGTGTTTTACTATGAACTCGAGAACCCAAGCCAAACTTCAAAATCAAAATACACAGCTGTAACCAAATAACTGGGACTGCTCGGTGTTAGTTTAGCTTACTAAAGTAAAATACTTGGGTGTTATACTGGACGAAAGGTTGTCCTGGTTTGGCCATATTGAATTATTAACACATAGGATTAGAAAAATAATGTGGATATCAAAAAAGCTAAGGCATGTTACATCAGGACCACTACTAAATCAAATATATACTGCACTTATGCAATCTATTATTATCTACTGCATCCCAGTATGGGGAGGGGCAGCTAAAACGAGATTCTTATAAATTGAAAGATCTAAACGATCTTTCATAAAGGTAATAATGTAGTTTCTACCATATAGATTCCCCACCACTTAACTCTATCTTAAAGCCATCTTACTTACGATAAGAAAGAAAAAAAATACCTCAGCAAAATTATTAAAAAACACAAACCTTTATTACCTTTGAAACTCAACGATTTTATTGTCTCAGAAATTACTCCTTACACATCGTACTTTGTTTAAATCAATATAAGATAAAGGCAAGTTATTTGTCTCTAAAATAAATAAAATATTGAGTATTTACTACAATAGACGCAAAACAGTTGCTTTTTACAAGCCTGGACTAAAATGAGGTTGAATATTTGTTCGAGGGTTCCATCTAAACAATGTATTGTTAGTGAAATGTAACTTAATAATCTACATACGTATACATAGTAACTATTCATATCATAAAACCTATATGTAGCAACTCTTACTTGAGATTGAAATTGAAATTTAAAAGCCTTGTAGAACCTAACCGATTAAGAATTATCTAATTACATAATAAAAATATAACTTCACTTAAACCATACCTTTATACCTATATACCACTAACAGTAAACCATAACTTTAACTATGTACTTTCTTTCCTGGTTAAACTTAATTAATATTCAAACTAATGTTAATCAGATACCCTGTAAACTCGGAAGTTTTTATTTCTATTTAAAAATACTTTGTACAAAACTTAAATATGCAAAAACACACTCACACACACACACACACACAAACACTAAGAAAATAAAGCGCCCCGGACCATATCAGATGTAAAGGTCCCCATCACGCTGGCGGCGTTTCCGCGCTGCACTGCGAGGGAGATCCTCTGCATAAGATTTCTTTCTCATCAATCTTTCATTTTATTTCTTTCTCAAAAGATCTATGTCATTGTGGAAGGTGGGAATCCCCTGGTACAGGTATTATAATACTTAAAAGGAGATCCCATGTATGTGTAAACCATTTTCTTTGAAATTAAATAAACTATTTGTATTGGTACTTTTATATACCTAGCCATAATGTTGCACACATAGGTCCACCCCTGCTCAGCAATAAACCTGCACCATCTTAACATGGTTTACTGGAAGCGATCTCTTATTTATTAGAGATAAGCTCGCCTTTCTACACTATTTTCATATGATTGTTTTTATATAATTTGTGTGCAATAAAGAAATTATGAAAAAAGCTATGAATATTTTAATGATGATTTGGTAATTCGCAATGGGGATGGGGGGGGGATTTAATTGACCGAGCGAGCGAAGCGAGCGAAGGGCTTCATTTCGACAAGATAGGACGCCGATTTTGCTTTCGTCTGTCTCTATACGTGTCTGTCAGTTCCTGTCCACAGTTTTCAAGCGATCCTCTCAAAACTTGGCACCCGTATTCCTTGAATTAAAAGTTTTTTTTGTCGAGAGCTTTTCTCGATTTTCCCCGTGGGGGTGGAGGAGTTATGACGTATTATTTTAAAAAAACTACGGGTTTTTTTTTTCTGAATCCTATCGTGTGGGGTATCAAATTAAAGGGCTTCATGAGCCGGTTCTAAAAATATACTACACAGTTACCTTTCGGCCGCCTGTTTTTTAAAAGTCCAAGAAATATTTTCAAAACATACCAGTTTGGACTCCTCGAAGTAGGAGATGGATTAGTAAAGAGGATCTATACAGACCATGAGAGTGAGTGAAACAGAATATAACTATTTTCGTGAAAAGTCAATAGATTGTATTTTAAATCGCAAAATGTAGACAAAATATTGGTGCGGCTACTTTACTACTTGATTTTGAATGAATCTAAAATACTTACCTGTACCTATAAATTGGTTCACAGTCCCCCCTGTTAGCGAGGTGTACTGCCCACAGGGCCACTAGTTTATCAAATATCGTGTAGATATTTATTTGTTGCTACAGCGGCAATAAATGTATATCATCATCATCATCATTTCAGCCTGTTTACGTCCACTGCTGAACATAGGCCTCTCCAATCGCACTCCAGCGTGACCGGTCCGTAGCCACCTGCATCCAACGAGATCCAGCGATCCTCACCAGGTCGTCGGTCCATCTCGTAGGTGGCCGACCCACACTGCGCTTGCCAGTACGTGGTCTCCATTCAAGGACAGTAAATGTATATACAGACACTAAAATTAAAATAGAGCCAGATTACAGAAGAAAAGCGGAGGCTTAGTAATAGGGTCCCGTTTGGCACCCTGCGAGTACGGAACCCTAAAAAGGAGAGCCGATAGATGAATGTAGCAGCAGCAGCAGCTATGTATGTTTTGTTTGTTTTTGACCGAGCGAACGAAGCGTCCCCGTTTCAGGATTGGGCAAAAATGCTTTCGTATGTCCGGATGTGTGTCCGGATGTAATCCTCTACAGGCCACATTTCTCAACTGATTCTCGTGAATTTTTGATTGCAAGTTCGATAATTATATAGTTTATAAGTAATTGTCGAGTCAGTTCAGGTTTAAAAAAAAAAAAAGCGCTACTCCGGATTTTATCAAATAAGGTGTCGTGGGATTGAGACCGTGAGAGTAATATGCTATATAATTTTAATGAAAAGTCAATAGACCGCAAAATGTAATTTACAAAGTTATTGCATTTTCATATACATATACTTTCATACTCCATGTACGTAACCAAGTGCATTCTTTAGTTTGTAAGTGGTATTAAAAGAAAGCGTCAATCGCGAGGTGTACAGCTCACAGAGCCACTAGTCCCAGCTTGCATCAGTATCAGTAGAATATTAGTATCAGAAGTGCCGGAGGAAGCAGTAGCAAGAATGCAGCTTTTATGTACCAGGGCCTCGAGTCGCGTATGGAAACTCGAATAACAATAGTATTTCAATTGCTCCCAAGAGTGCAAAATGCCGTATTCGGCAGTGAGTTTCCAAGCAAAATAGGTGCCGCTGACAAGCCAAATACGGCACTTTTCCGTTTCCGGCAAAATGTTTTTTACATTATCAGACCCCATGCCTCCGCCATTTTGAAAATTTTCTAAAAACTGAATCTACATTAAAAAACACATATTACTATCGAACCTGCTCACAAAATTTCACGATAATCGGTCAAGCAGCCAGAAATCCGGACAGAATACGAAAGCATTTTTGCCCAACTGAGACGCTTCGCACGCGCTTTGCGCTCGCTCGGTCAACAAGAAGTCGATATCGCCACTAGCGTCCCGACAGCACTTAGGATATTGTAAAGAATGATATTCGATACCTTTATCCAGCGAGACACACACAGACACATACCTACTCGTCGAGTTTTCTGTTTATCCTTGAAGAGGTTATTGAGAAATTCAGTCATAAATCAGGCCAAGGAATGAGGCTACTACTCTCCAATGTCGCTTTTACTCCAGATTGTTCCATGTCGGCTTACACAGTGTGTAACAAAATGTTATTGGGGACTACTAAAATAAAAATTTGGGGGATCAACATTCCTGAGGCCATACTCACATGGGGCTACGCTAGCTGACGACGGCTCGAGTCACAGTGGCATCGTCTTCTATCGGGTAGCCCCGTGTGCAGACTGCCTAAACCTGAAGGTCCTATTCGGCGGAGGCATTACCATGCATAATTTATATTTTCGTACACTACTATTTTATAGGTAATTTATCATTCCGGACATGTGTGAAATATTTTTTGCGACTTATGTAAGTTTTCTGTTATTTTAAAAACCAGATTTATTCCAATTCGCCATCAGTCTCGCCTGTTAAAAAAATTTTGCATGTCTTAAAATAAAAACCTTATCGTATAAACATAAACGGCATAAATTGAGTTTCTTCGTATCTGTAAAAGGTCCCGTTTTTATCACAAACATAATTTGAAATTCAATCACGGGCTTATTTTTCGACCTATCTATCTAGGGGCGACCAATATAAACATAACATTAACATAAACATTTACATAAAGGCACATATATTGCTTCTGGCCCACACTAGGATACCCTGTGTCGTGGGAACCAGAAACAGCGACGTCACACACATATAAACATCCAAGACCTGGGGTTTTTTTTTACCCCCAGCCGGGATCGAACCCGGGACCTCTCGCATCGTAGGCAGAGCCACAACCGCTGCGCCACAGAGATTGTCGATAATTAAGTCAGATACTAAAATTTGTGCGAGGCGTTTTGATTGTCCCTAAAAAAAGATTAGCAACATATTTTTTTAAGGCCAGGAAGAATCTTGTACATAAATAAGTTGATTTATAATTATTATTTTTAATAAAGCTTTTATTATTTGTAAAATTTAACTCGAGTATTTGTCAAGACGAATCAAACGTCCCCAAACTTGATGGGGTTACGGAAGAGTTACGGCTCCATCTTCAGACCCGGATATCACGTAGGACTAAAATTCTTGTCAAGATGAACCAAAAGATCTTAATCTTGGTGGGGTTGCGTCGTTTGTTTACAGATTTCCCATGGTTAACTTCGTGCTCCATCAACAGATCAGCTTCATGCCATGAAAATATTGCATTGTCATAAACCGGGAAGTGAGTCTAATTTAACTTGCAATATTAGATTACAGACGGACAGACAGAGCCCGGGACAGATGAAACTAAATAAAAGCTCTTAAAAACATTGTAGTGTGTAAAAAAGCGCAATTTTTCTCATACGTTAAACTTCAAAATTGATATAAACGGTGTCGACTTTGCTGTAGATTGAAATTATAGAAAAAGGGGACAGGAAACCGTATTTTGATCAAGTTAACCATTTGCTCCAAAAACCGTAAAAAAGATCGGTAGCATTGTGGTAGCATTACAATTCACATATCAAAATTCATGCTTTCAAAATGGCGACAGACAAGACAGTCCATTGCTATGCCGATGACGCGCGTGTGCGTTGTCATATGTTATACTAATGCAGTAACCTCTAGCTGGTATGCTAAGTATTGCTTATTGCTGACTGAATTCCAACTTTTTACGTTGTTTTTCCGATTCCAGAGGCGACAAAACCAACTAACTGGTATTTAAAAATACGAGTTTGCAAATGGAACTAATGGTAACCTGGGGGGTAATGCATCTATTTGACAAGCCTTACACAAGCCTACAGCAGAATTCAGTAGTATAATATTGGGCAGTCTAGGACACTTTTCACAAGTGTGAGAGAATTTCCCTAAATCGTATTGGGGAAGCTAGGACACTTTTCACAAGTGTGAGAGAATTTCCCTAAATCGTATTGGGGAAGCTAGGACACTTTTCACAAATTTGCGAGAATTTCCCTAAATCGTATTGGGGAAGCTAGGACACTTTTCACAAATTTGCGAGAATTTCCCTAAATCGTATTGGGGAAGCTAGGACACTTTTCACAAATTTGCGAGAATTTCCCTAAATCGTATTGGGGAAGCTAGGACACTTTTCACAAATTTGCGAGAATTTCCCTAAATCGTATTGGGGAAGCTAGGACACTTTTCACAAATTTGCGAGAATTTCCCTAAATCGTATTGGGGAAGCTAGGACACTTTTCACAAATTTGCGAGAATTTCCCTAAATCGTATTGGGGAAGCTAGGACACTTTTCACAAATTCGCGAGAATTTCCCTAAATCGTATTGGGGAAGCTAGGACACTTTTCACAAATTTGCGAGAATTTCCCTAAATCGTATTGGGGAAGCTAGGACACTTTTCACAAATTTGCGAGAATTTCCCTAAATCGTATTGGGGAAGCTAGGACACTTTTCACAAATTTGCGAGAATTTCTCTAAATCGTATTGGGGAAGCTAGGACACTTTTCACAAATTTGCGAGAATTTCCCTAAATCGTATTGGGGAAGCTAGGACACTTTTCACAAATTTGCGAGAATTTCCCTAAATCGTATTGGGGAAGCTAGGACACTTTTCACAAATTTGCGAGAATTTCCCTAAATCGTATTGGGGAAGCTAGGACACTTTTCACAAATTTGCGAGAATTTCCCTAAATCGTATTGGGGAAGCTAGGACACTTTTCACAAATTTGCGAGAATTTCCCTAAATCGTATTGGGGAAGCTAGGACACTTTTCACAAATTTGCGAGAATTTCCCTAAATCGTATTGGGGAAGCTAGGACACTTTTCACAAATTTGCGAGAATTTCCCTAAATCGTATTGGGGAAGCTAGGACACTTTTCACAAATTTGCGAGAATTTCCCTAAATCGTATTGGGGAAGCTAGGACACTTTTCACAAATTTGCGAGAATTTTCCTAAATCGTATTGGGGAAGCTAGGACACTTTTCACAAATTCGCGAGTATTTCCCTAAATCGTATTGGGGAAGCTAGGACACTTTTCACAAATTTGCGAGAATTTCCCTAAATCGTATTGGGGAAGCTAGGACACTTTTCACAAATTTGCGAGAATTTCCCTAAATCGTATTGGGGAAGCTAGGACACTTTTCACAAATTTGCGAGAATTTCCCTAAATCGTATTGGGGAAGCTAGGACACTTTTCACAAATTTGCGAGAATTTTCCTAAATCGTATTGGGGAAGCTAGGACACTTTTCACAAATTCGCGAGAATTTCCCTAAATCGTATTGGGGAAGCTAGGACACTTTTCACAAATTTGCGAGAATTTCCCTAAATCGTATTGGGGAAGCTAGGACACTTTTCACAAATTTGCGAGAATTTCCCTAAATCGTATTGGGGAAGCTAGGACACTTTTCACAAATTTGCGAGAATTTCCCTAAATCGTATTGGGGAAGCTAGGACACTTTTCACCGAGAATTTCCCTAAATCGTATTGGGGAAGCTAGGACACTTTTCCGGTGTGAGAGGCTCGTTGGCATTTCCTTCAACCGTATTGGACAAGGACTTTTTGGAGGAGGAGAGCGAATGCAGTAAGCTTCGTTCGCTCCGCTCCTCTCCGCGTCGCGCAACGCTTCGCGTTGCCGCTTTGGCTTGAACGTGTTTAAATTGAGCTGTACTGTATGGAAAGGCGAAGGGAAGCATGGAAAGAATTTATTTTGATTTGTAATTGATTTAAAAGGAACAATAACCCTCTACTTGTCTGAAGTTGAAACAATTTGTACAAAAAGGTTTGACTATATCAGAATTGTAAATTTCCAGTTGTATATGTATAAACAATATTTTGTATACAACGACAGCATTACACTATGACGTGCATACTTGTATTTTCATCGAACTCATTGCACGAACAAAGTTACCGTTTTGATAGTTCATAAAAAGTACATTTCCCTGTCGTTGGTAGCGAGGCCGTTGAAGACAAAGTCCGGAACTTTAATTCTATTGTCTTGAGCTTGTTTGATAAACACGCTCCGGTCAAGAGGGTTAAGGTTAAGCACCTACCTGCGCCGTGGCTTACTGACACCATCAAGGGTCTGATGGCGAAGAGAAACCGTGCCAAGAGGAGATATAAATTGAATCCGACTGACGAGGATCTTTTAATTTTCAAACGGCTCCGTAATCGTTGCACTCGTATGTGTCGTGATGCCAAACGTCGTCATATCTACGAGTGTATTGAGAGCTATACTCCAGCACAGGTTTGGAAATTCCATAAGACTCTTGGTGTACGTAAATTCCAGGACTTGGCTGCTGGAAATGTCGACCTTAACGGTCTCAACTATTATATTGCCATCCCCCTTGTCGTGATAGACAGCCACGTCAAGGAAGGTACCCTTCGTAACCTACGGTCCAAGACTACAGCCCACAACTCACCCTTCAACTTCAACCATGTCAAAATCGGCGCAGTAAGGAGGGCAATATTAGCGATCTCTTCAAAGGCCATAATTGAGGACAAGATCTGTTATCAGATGATAACCAGCATCATCGATGAGCTATTACCTACATCACCCACATAATTAATATGTCGCTTGAACAATCTTGCTTCCCCACTCAGTGTAAACAGGCACTTGTGATTCCCTTACCTAAAACGTCTCCTTTAAAGAATTCCGTCCCATATCTATTCTGCCTATCCTCTCCAAGGTCCTGAAATCTATTGTTCACACCCAGCTCTCCCCCTACATTTCCTCAAGAAACTTATTAAATCCCCATCCATCAGGTTTCAGGCCGGGTCACAGCACTACCACGGCTCTGCTTAAAGTCACTGACGACATTCAATCGGCTATGGATAAGAAGCAGCTTGCGGTCCTTACACTGCTTGATTTCAGTAGCCCCTTTAACTGCGTCGATTTCGATATCCTGGTTGAAATTCTAAAGTCGCTTAAAGTCTCCTCACACTCGGCTCGCTGGTTTGACTCCTACCTGAGAGACCGTCAGCAGCGCATTAAGTCTGAGGAGATCGCCACGGACTGGTGTGAGCTCTCCGCGGGTGTTCCGCAGGGTGGTATACTTTCTATTCTCCTTTTCTCAGTATTCATAAACTCCATATCTGACGTTCTTACTTCTTCTTATCATCTCTACGCAGATGATCGCCAAATATATTGGTACTTCTCTCCGTGTGATGTAAAACTGACTCTAGATGCGTTGAATGCTGAAAAAACATCAGGAAATGGGCTATTTCATATGGGCTGCTAGTCAACCCGGCAAAATCTCAAGCCATGATTATGGGTACATGGCACTTGCTTAACTTATTACAGAATTCGGCCGTCGATCCTGTATTGTATGATGGTACCATAATTATTTACAGTGAGAAAGCTAAGGATCTTGGGGTTATATTTGACCACTTGCTGTCCTAGTCGCCCCATGTTTGTGAGATCAGCAGACTAGTCTTTGCGTCATTTCACTCCCTCCGAAGATTGCTGTACTTCCTGCCACGGCAGACTAAAATCACCCTTGCTCAGTCCCTTCTACTACCTTTAATAGACTATGCAGATGTTTGTTGGGTCAGTGCGAACGAAGAACAACTGAACAAACTCGAACGACTTCAAAATCTCGGGATTCGGTTTATCTACGGGTTGCGCAAGTATGACCGTGTCTCCCAGTATCGCATGGAGCTGTGGTGGCTCCCGATCCGTCTTCGCCGTGACATGCAAATCCTCTCCTATCTGTTCAATATTTTGCGAAATCCCCGATACCCCACATATCTACGCCAACGTTTTGACTTTCTTTTCCCCATGGATTGCAATCGGAGATCCCACACGGTGTCTCTCCTTTCAACTCCTCGGCATAATACTGCCGCTTACGAACACTCAATTAGGTTAAAGGCAATCCGACTGTGGAACGCACTTCCCTGCGCTATTAGGGAAAGTCCCTCAATTTTTACTTTTAAGAAAAGATTGCAAGTGCATTTCCTTTCTCTTCCGTAAAAGGTACCATATCTATGTAGGTATATGTATGATTTATCATAGTTTATATATGTGCAGGCTATTTATTGTATTTTATGTAGTTGAAGTATATATATATATATATATACATATTTTTGGTATAGTTAATATATATTATGAAAGAAATTTTCGTTCGTATGTATAGAGTTTTATTGCGAACTAGGACTTTCCTAAATCATTAACTCTCCTGTCTTGAATAGGTTTGCTGGAAGAAATCTCTTTTTAGAGATAAGCTTGCCTCTGCTTATAACATTTCTTTTATCTGTCTGTAACTTTATATATTATCTGTGCAATAAATAATATGATTATGAATTTCTATTTTGACTACTAGTCCAATATCGAATTTCACTGATGGTCTAGATCTCCATCAAAAACCCACGAGGCCACCAAACCACTACTAAACCACCAACAAAGAAAATAATAATACATTTAATGAAGTTTTCCTCATTCAGAGAGCTATCTTTGTAAATGCCATTAAAAAGATTTGAAGAACAATGATGACAGTTGTGCAATTGTTTCCTATAATAGATCAATGAAGACCTATTTTTCCCAGCCTTGATCACCATGTAATGGGAGCATGTGGTTATGTATGACCATTGGTGGAGACAGCTATTTAGCATTTGTCTTACCACCTGTCTTCGTTGGTTAGATAGTTAACTACAGGGTGTATATGTCACCGTAAGATTGTCAAAACCGTTAGTTGATTCACTAAAGTTTTTTTTCTCGTTAGTTGGTCAACTAAAGACAGATAGTAAACTGTAGTTTAGTTGATAAACTAACGGTTAAAAGCGTTAAATAGTAAACTGGTTAGAACTTGAATTGCAAACGAAATACCAGGGCAAACACTGCGGTAGCTTGGGCTTGAACAAAAGAAACGTAAATTCTAAACCCTGTCGGTCTGGTTTACTATCTGTCGATAGTTGATCAACTAACGCGTTAGTTTATCAACTAACGGTTTTGACTATCTTACGGTGACATATATTTAAGCCTGAATAACAAAGGAAAATGGGATAAAATAAATCTAGTAGATAATTAGAATACAGTTAAGGGCGTCTAAAATACTGACTAAGCCATTAGTTGCTAAAGAGCCTCAGTGGCTCAGTTTGGTTAGCTAGATTAGGCTTTTTGACGATTTAATAATAGACCTAAAAAAATTAAGTTTAACTGCTTCTGTCCGCAGAACTGTGCGGGTTAAAGCAACATCTGGATTACTCGTCGATTGATGATGCGCGACCTGTTCTGGAGTCTAGTCTCATGGGTAGCTTAGGGCCGGGCGATGCTTGGGGCTGTTTGTTTGTGTAAACAAGCTTGTTATGTTGTGACAAAGCTTTGTGTAGATATTTTACATTTTTATTTTTTTGTGCGTTGTAATTTCAATTATAAATATTCACTTCATCTTTTAAATTAAATTCTGATCAAAGTGTTGAGTTTGCTGTATTCAGAGAGGGATAGAACTATGCGTCGGTCTCCCTTTCCTTTCTAAGCGAAACAAGGAGAAGAAGACTCTTAAAGCACAACTCTTTCTCTACTGTTGACAGATTCCAAATGCTACTTCTAAGAATGGCTCCACTCTTCATACAGCAAGCTAAACAGTTAGATCAGAATTAATTTTAAAAGATGAAGTATACTAGGATTTTTAATTTGAGGCCAGAAATTGAAAATGACAGTTCATTTGAGGCCAGAAATGTTTACATTTCTGGCCTCAAATAAAAAATCCTAGTATATTTATAATTGAAATTAACAAGCACAAAATATGCAAAATGTCAAAAATCCACACAAAGCTTTGTCACAACATAACAAATTTACCATTGACAGATGTCAAATGAGACTTCTAAGAATGGCTCCACTGTGCATACGAAAGTCTGTTAGTCCATGATAATGTTTTAAAATCAGGTCGATCACAAGTAGGTGGTACGAATTGGGAGTGGAGCAGTGTTTTAGCTCGGTCTGTTGGCAAGCAGGTGCATTTCCTGTCTTGACCCGATTTCTTAACATAACAATTACAGCGCATAGATTGACAAGTAGGTATCTATTCGCAGAGTTTTGATGTTAAAGAACCTGCTAAAGTTCATAAAATCTTAGAAGTGATATGACAGAGACAGATAACTTCTTAAAATCCACTTTTTAACACTAGGGATATTACCAAAACAATCGGAAAAAATCTAAATTGTTCATTCAGTAGAACTAATAGAAGAGTTTTCATGTAATCCGATTTACAAATTTTTGAAGAGTTCATTGATGTTTTTAAGCAAAATCCCCTAATTGGGTAGCCTGTTAGTCAGGGGATTTTGCTTAAAAACATCAATTAACTCTTCAAAAATTTGTGAATCGGATGACATGACAACTCTTGTTGTGACATGACAACTCTTGTTGTGACATGACAACTCTTGTTGTGACATGACAAACTTGTGTGTTGTGTTGTGTCCAATGACATTCAACGTCAAGCATCATGTTATCATTTTAATACTGTAGGTCCCTACATAGTACATTTATTTATTAATTAAACCTGACATAGCAACACGCCTTTTCCCATACGGGCTGGCAGAGACACAATTACGCCCAAGTTAAGCCAGTAATTGAACTGTCAAATCATTAGTCCTAATTCTGAATTAAAGTGATACTCGGATATGAATAAATAGGGTTTCATTGTCTCTGCGTTTCGATCATAGAGTACCGATCAGATCCCTGAGAATAATCTCGAAGACATTACTCTGTAAAATGTATTTTCGTGACTGTTTCACCATTTCCTCTTGGAGTTTAATTGGATAAAAACACAGGCAAAAAAACTAATTCGTTGGATCGAAGGGCGTTTATAATTAGGTACTATTTTCTATTATTTAAGACCGCTGTCCTACACATTGAAATGTGAGCTGGGGTCTGCTCTGCTTAAATGAAACTGGACGTTATACAGTATATATATGTCACCGGAAAATAATACGATCCGCAAGTTTATAATTTTCCTAAGTTTATAAACTTCCTTCTAGATTATATTAGGCTAGGTTAGGTTAGGTTAGGTTATGTTAGGTTAGGTTAGGTTAGGTTAGTATGTTTATAAACTTGCGGAAAAAAATTAGGAAATTTATAAACTTACGGATCGTATTATTTTCCGGTGACATATATATATATAGTTCATTAGAATCAAAATGAAAATAGAAATTAAATTCTATAAAAGATCATATTGTTTCATGGACTTCATTTGTAGCCCAATTTGTTTCCCCCTCGGCGGAAGAGGTAAAAATGGCGCCTAAACACAGACCATATCTCCAGCTCATTTTACGATATAAAAGTCTACGCTCAAAGCTCCAGATCGCTCCACTGCAGCCTACGAGCACGGGTTCAGAATCCGAGCCATACGACTGTGGAATGAGCTTCCTTGCACTATCAGGGACAGTCCATCTCTAAATATATTCAAAAACCGGCTAAAGAAGCACTATCTCTCCCTTTCCAGTTAGATATATATATATATATATATATATATATATTGGTATGTGTTAGTGTATTATACGGTTTATATATATTGTTACGTTGTTTTCAATAATTATATGCAGTATAGCAATTAGGGTTATCATTATAATATTGTTTGTAGTATATATTACTCGTAGTATTTATAGAGTTTTATTGTACGCGCAGGTCTTCCCCCGCTCAACCATCACCTTTCCTACCATCATGGTTTGCTGTAAGAAATCTCTTTTTAGAGATAAGCTCGCCTTTGGACATGTTTTTTCTATTATAAGTTATCTGTATGTCTGTTTTGTGTAGTACAACATAGAAATTACGAATTACGAGTCTTCTAATGAAATTAACTAAGTAGAGAATATTTTCTTTAATTACACATATTGTCTGAACCTCTTATTTTAAGTCAAATAGGTTTAACGTGCGAGCGCCACAAAGTCTACTTTATAATACGCAATAGATACTTGCATTTAGCCGTTGATAAAATGGGTCCACGTACAAAGAACGTGTTTTTTTTACATTTTTGTGGTTCAGTACCACAAAGCCAACAAAATCGTAGTTTCCATGTACTAGAATCATGATATTTTGTAAGGTTAAACAAGTAACGAAAAATATATGAACATCGTGAATTATTAGTAACCTCACAAGAAACGTTTTAAAGAAAAAATGCAAATAAACACACATAAATAAAATACACACTTTTTGAAAATTTCATCTGTCTTGATGTTACGGTTAACAATAATAATAATAATTTGTTTATTTCAGGCAATAAAAAACCCATAAAAATACAATAATAGTAAAAGTAAGTAAGACTTAAAATAAGGTACTTGAACAATAGAATATTACTTTCTGTTGCTTTCCTGATGCACGCGGAGCCAGTGTTTAATGATCCCACTCTCGTATGGGTTTACGTTAAGAACATTAATGAGCTCGTTAGTGGCAGTTCTCACTCTTTCCCAGAACGAGGCTATCCGTGACCTGATGATGACAGCGAATACTACTCGTTGCCCGCTGCTTCATCCGCGTGGAGTATTCTAAAAATGGCAAAGTCGTACGCAAGTCGCTACGCACGTTTCTTCTTCTTCATTTGCTTGTTTGTACCCCCCCCCCCTCCCTTGCCACGGTCCTGTCGTAAATACTTCCCCTCCCCTTTTGCTCTCCTCCGTGCAATTTCGAGAAGTACCTTGTCCGCTACGTCTCTTATCTAGAAACACATGAAAATAAGTAGAAGGTACCTACTTTATTTTGATTTTTTATTCTTTATTGCATAGATAATATAAGGTTAGAGACAATTAAAAGAAATGTAATAATCAAAGGCGAGCTTATCTCTAAAAAGAGATTTCTTCCAGCAAACCTAGGCAGGACAGGAGAGTTAATTATACAGGAAAGTCCTAGTTCGCAATAACACTATACATATGGACGAAAATTGCTTTCAAAATATATATTATTATAAACTATACCAAATATATAAAAAAAAAATATACTTCAACTACATAAAATACTATATATAGCATGAACATACATATACTATAATAAATC
The DNA here is from genome assembly GCA_949825045.1 of Argyresthia goedartella. Taxonomy (NCBI): domain Eukaryota; kingdom Metazoa; phylum Arthropoda; class Insecta; order Lepidoptera; family Argyresthiidae; genus Argyresthia; species Argyresthia goedartella. The sequence goes on from OX463828.1 coordinate 22,907,922, forward strand.
ATACATATAACTACATAAATATGGTACCTTTTACGGAAGAGAAAGGAAATGCACTTTCAATCTTTTCTTAAAAGTGAAAATTGAGGGACTTTCCCTAATAGCGCAGGGAAGTGCGTTCCACAGTCGGATTGCCCTTAACCTAAACGAGTGTTCGTAAGCGGCAGTGTTATGCCGAGGAGTTGAAAGGAGAGACACCGTGTGGGATCTCGGATTGCTATCCCTGGGGAAAAGAAAGTTAAAACGTTGGCGTATATATCTACTTCTGTGCCACATCTTCACAGGTCAAGTAGTTCTTGAGATTAATCTGTGCCACATCTTCACAGGTCAAGTAGTTCTTGAGATTAATCTGTGACACATCTTCACAGGTCAAGTAGTTCTTGAGATTAATATGTGCCACATCTTCACAGGTCAAGTAGTTCTTGAGATTAATCTGTGCCACATCTTCACAGGTCAAGTAGTTCTTGAGATTAATCTGTGCCACATCTTCACAGGTCAAGTAGTTCTTGAGATTAATACAAACTCTTACCCCCCCTTTCCCTCCGTGTGGTGGAAAATTCGGATAAAACCCCTACTGAAGTTAAGTATCACATCTTTAATCTGCCAGCCAAATTTCAGATTCGTAGGTCAAGTTTTTTATTCTATTTTCATAAAGTTCACCCACCATTCCTCTCCTTAGTAGCGAAATATTAGAAAAATATTTTGCTAACTGACCTACAAAATGTCAGCCTGTTATGTCAAGTAGTTTATGATTTTCATACAAACTTGAACCCCCCACGAGTACTCAGATTGGGCTACAAATGAAGTCATGAAAACAATGGCATTTAATTTCGATTCGTCAGATTTTTTGGTTTTATTCAAATGAGCTAAATTATCTACTAGCAGTTTCTAGATTTTAATACAATGAGGCTGAATCTAAAGATGATAGACCTAATAAAGTTTTGGAGTTAACTTTGTATTAAGAATTAGAGTACGGTCGGTTTGTACCTTTTTTTAATTATGTAAGTACTACCTATATGTAATTAGCGTTGAAGGGTGCACTGACTTAATGGCAAAGTGCAGACTACTTAAGAATTACCAGGAAAACCCAGAACAAGGCCGTCTTGGTTGAATGGTACAACTAGAAAAACAAATTAGCTACGAGCTACTGATGTCTAGAAGAAGAGCAAAAAGTCCATCTATTAGTGCTGTTACTTTTTTAGTGACCTTTGCCGCCTTTTTTATTCAAAAAAAGTTAGGGACCGAAAAAAGTTTGAGGTAGCAACAAAGAGGGAACAAGGAAGTCGATGAAACTCTAGATTAGTTAACGCAAAAAAACTTTGTTTACTAACAAATTTCGAGAAGATCACTGGACCAAATGAGACCGACTATAGACAGTTAACTCGTTTTTAACAATCTGACTAATGTCGACGTCGATTTATTTGTCTACACCGATCGATATTGAAGTGACATCGAATGTTATTATATAGAAAATCTATTCAATATTCGATGTTAGCCAACATTTGCATTAGATCTGGATATGCATAAACTAACAATTATATGTCTCTGGTATTTCTATGCTTAAAAATTTTTAATAGTTTTTTGCAAATTTGTGGATTTCATAGAAAAATACAAATGTCACGCCTTTTCCCATACGATATGGCAGGAGTAAAGTTGAGCCCTCGTTTTTTTTTCTTTTCAAGCGACTTTTTATTTTTATGTTATTTTCTTTACTTCTAATACTTGTTACCTCGAAACTGGTATTATTTACGAACCGATTTGAAAAAAATACTTTTTTTAATAAAAGGATAATATACTTTTCGAGAACAGGACATCGGTCCAGTAGTTTGATTTCTAAATCAATACAACTGGAATTTTGATGGCATCCATGCAAACGAAATTGCGTATTATTGTTGTCCTGTGACTTTTGAGGGGTGTTTACAATCGTTGTCATGAGATGATGTATGATGACGTAAGTTTTTAATTTGGTTATTTTTTAATACTTCGATTAAAGTATTCCTTTGGTTATTTCCATTCCAAGGACGACTCTCAAAAGTAGTCATAAGATACTTGTTTTCTCAAAACCTTTGTGCAACCGTTGAGATGCCACTTCCAGGGGCTATATCTCTGCATCTGCCACTGTACAGGGTGTAACTGAAAGGTGTTGTCCTTAAAGTACAGGTATTTCCAACCTTTAAAAAAGGCAACAAATATAATGATCACCAAAATATGTTTTTCTTACCCAAAATGGGTTGGTTCATGATCAGCAAAAGTTGCAGAAAATATCAGGGCAAAATACTGCGGTAGCTTAAGGTAAGGGTAAAGGGGGTGAGCGAACATGTAAGAACAACAAAAACATAAACTGAAGTACACAAAACATTAAAAGAAGTTTGGTGATCATTTATCCAAACACAATTTGGTGATCATTTACTAATTCAGGCAGTCATTTCGAATTTATTGGTAGTAAATTTTCGAATTTTTTGGTAATCGTTTAAACACAAGCCTCAAAAAACTGCCTACACTTTTCCAGGTAGCAACACCTGGGAAATGTTCGAAACACCCTGCTGGCATTCACTGTTCCCCTTCTGTATCTTTAACTAGCAGTGTAGTCGAGGTTGTAGCAATATGGACATCTTTTAAACCGATGGAGAAGTATTCGGAGATACAAATCTGTTTCACATTGAATATTAACTCCATAACATTTGACAGCACCTTACTGTTACAACCTGTATAGCTGTTTCTTCTCCACTTCCCACCTGAATGGGCTTGAATTGTCCTGTCGTTTGCAAGTCTATTACGATCCTCCATCTTATGTTATGAAGGTTATTAGTTCTACAATGTTGTCTAATAAAAGGTGAAGTACCACCTCTTGTTAGATGACATAATAGTTTCTAGTATAGTGATGAACTAACTACATATTAGGTATGTGGTGCTCTTCCGCATAATGTTTTAGTATCTACACGTTTTGGCTATAGATATCGTTCACAAGATGTTTACTATAATGTAAATGGCAGGGGGTTATTTGGAGCTCCCCTGTCCCCCTAGGGTAATTTTTTTTCGAGGAAATGTATAGTTTTTGAGAAATAAATTAATTTCGTTAAAATTTGAGGTTATGTTGACATAATTTTTGCTATGAAAGTGATCTGATGCAAGTATGCTGCTCGCAGAGGGTTGGGGGAGAGCTAACTATGCGGTCTTGTGGTATTTTAGCGTATTTTTTATTGCCGGTGACTCGGTTTTATTTAATTACGATTTAAATTAAAGTTCAGCCTTATGCTAAGTGAAACTCAATTTTGCCATTTATTAAAAAGATAAACACTATGAAGACTGAGTTCAAGTAGCATTATATTTTTGAGTAAAATTTGACTAGAGTAGGGTATTGTGGCTAAATTTCAATTGGGTTATAGGTTAGGTTAGAACTTAGCAGAAGCAAAATCGGAGCGTAGCGAAGCGGAGCACAACGAAGCGTATGCCAATAAAACAACATTTAATAATAAGACTCTATGGGTTGCTTTATGTCACTTTCATAGCAAAAATTTTGGAAAAAATACCCCAAATTAGATAGATAATTTATATAAACTTAATGACAACCATCCACTCCCAAAATATGCCTCCATATAACAAACAGGTCAATGTATTTATTAGCCTTGCATAAACAGTCAAGAGCCTCATAAATAACATCAGTCGGGTACGATATTAAGTACTCGATACTCCGTTATCGGCGCAGAAAATGAACGGAATGAATGTTTTCGACAATTTGAAACCTTATTCTGCTGATGGAAATTCAAAATACTTTTGTATACTACTTAAAGTTCGCGTCAGGTCGGGATGACACTAGGGGAAAGAGGAAGTTGCGGAAGGGATGACGTCCCTCCTGCCTCCCGCACACCCGCAAAGGCCCGGCGTCATGTTTGTCTTAGTGCATCGCGAGTCCGCATAATGATTTTGTTATTGCTTAGGTACCTTGATACTTGTATGTATATGCACTTGTGTAATAAAATGTCTCGTATGAAAGGGAAAACCAATGGTCCATTCTCAAGCATGAGAACCTGAAAAAGTACTGACAATTTGTGACATTGAAAAGTATCGAAAAATTTGCTTAGAAACTGGAAAATTTATACTCACATGTAACATGTAAGAACGTAAAGTCTAAACCCTGTCGGTCTAGTTTACAATTTGTCGATAGTTTACAAACTAACGGTTTCGACAATCTTACGGTGCATATATAAAGTTTATAAATATTCAACCTTTTTGGTAACTATTGTCATCATTACATCACTGTAAAAGTGATGTAATCCCAAAATGGCTTAGGCTATTACATACCTATGTCACGGTTGTATTCCCAAAACGAGGTGTACAGTTGCTTGATTTTGTATTTCTGACATCAATCCGGATCGTAATCAAATTTATATGTTGAAGGATGTTCGAGTGTTTTTAAAGGATTTGAATGAATCACTAAATCGCTAGTTTACAGGTATAATTTCGAAATTCAATTCCAAATTGCAATCACGTTCCGAGCCGCAATGCCTGTCAGAGATCGAGCTCCAGAGTTGCAATAAAAAAAAGAATGAAAAAAAAATGAAGAAGAAGAAGTAAAAAAAAAAGGTCCCGGCATCAGTGAGAAGTTGGTCTATCTAATCACATGACAGAATTAAAGCCAGTGGTGAGAAAACTGGCAATCATAAATGACGTGAATTTAGCTAAATAAGGATGAATTCACTTCAAGTACGGAGTATACTGACGTCACCAAAAAGTACGATGATAATGCTGTTGCTGATGTTATCGTTTAAGATGACTTTTAAGAAATGGACATGAAAGTAAACAAAACAGAAAATAAACAGATTAGTGGAATTTATATAAGAACAGATACGAATGTAAGTATTTAAAAAATAACAGAAATTCGCATCAATGGTATGTATTTATAGCATGAATTCATAATTTATAAATTTATACAACAGAAAATGAGACTGTTTTATTAAGAAATAGAAATATATGCAAAACTAAAGGTTTGTGTATTTCTACGAAATACATTCCGAAGCGTCTTCGACTGCAGTCGGCGAAGAAAATCATGCAATTGATGCATCACTGAAATTACACTGCACAAACTTCCAAAAAAATATTAGCCGATCATCTAGATATCATATTAATCGCGCGGGGAGTCGGGGTCAGGTCAATGGACCTCTTCCCGAGCCTTCGCCTCTGTCCACTCCTATGGACAGGTCATCGGGTGGCCCTTATGATCGTGGGCCTTACGGTGGTCATCGTGTGGCGCTGATCTGCAGTGGGCATCGCCGGCTAGACAACCAGGTTGCGTGGCAGGTGGCGGCGCGTGGTGCGGCGCCAGTTCGCGGATGTTTGATGCGGATGTAACCCTCGCCAGCCTCTGGACAAACTGGTCCACTGGTTCCCATCTTAGTTCCCTCTGTATCCACGCGTTTCTCACGTAGCGGGGGGTGCCGACAAAATTCTTGTAAATTTTGTTGTTACAGATGTATCAGCATTCCAAAATTACACCAGGAGTTCACTAAGGGAGCGTAAGGCCTTGTTTATGTCACCGTAAGATAATCAAAACCGTTAGTTGATAAACTAACACGCTAGTTGATCAACTATTTACAGATAGTAAACCAGACCGACAGGGTTTAGAATTTACGTTTCTTTTGTTCTTAGATGTCGACGTAACACGAAGACTAGAAGGGCTTCGAGCTACAGCAGTGTTTGCCCTGGTATTTCGTTTTCAATTCAAGTTTAACCAGTTTACTATTTATCGATTTTAACCGTTAGTTTATCAACTAACGCGTCATGTAGTAACTATAGTTTACTACAGCTTACTATCTGTCGATAGTTTACTAACGAGTTAGTTTATCAACTAGCGGTTTTCACAATCTTACGGTGACATATACAACAGAAATCCGCGGCTTCGACGATGATACGCCGAGAGAGGTTGTCTTGGGCTCGGCGTCTCCGTTTGTTCGTCTCCGAGCACAGGGCATACCACGCCGGCGCCGTGTAGGTGAGGCTGGATCTAGTGTAGGGGACTTGTTAATTGACGTTTGCTAAGTATATGTAAATATCTACAGTAATAAAGTACTTTGACTTTGACTTTGACTTTGTAGATCCCGACCTTCGTCTTCAGAGGGAGGCTGCAGTAATTGATCGGCGTGGTCCGTCGACCGTCACTGGCCAACCAGCTCAGAAGGTGCTGTCATCTTATTTTTGTAGGAATCATACAAAATTGCTGGTCATAAATGAGTTTCTATAGTCGTATTTTAGTAGGATGCACTAAAATATTAAACTTTGATGCTTACTCTAAAAATAAGAAGACTCTTTTTAGTAGAATTCACATAAACCTTTTTTAACGGTTCCGTATCAGTTGTTTACAAAGTTATTGGTGCGGCTACTTTCACACTCCATGTACATAACCAGGTGCATTCATAAGTTTGTATGTGGTAAGAAAAGAATTGTTGTATGGCATCTCCCATATATATTTATTTTATTCTGTTTTTTAGTATTTGTTGTTTAAGCGGCAACAGAAATATCAGAATCTAACTATCACGGTTCATGAGATACAGCCTGATGACAGACGGACGGACGGTCCCGTTTGGCACCCTTCGAGTACGGAACCCTAAAAATGGTACGTTCTCTAAAACATAAGTAACTAGCACATAATTTTATCAAACTACATTAAGGTTGCTTATCGTATTTTATCTACACACATATCATAAACCCTCTTTACTGCGTACAAAAACCGCACGTTACGATCAGCATAATGTTAAACTACTGGGTAAAAACTCATTTCTTATCTGAAAAATTACACATTATGACCATAATGTGTAATTTTTCTATACATTATGACATTCAAATTTCGAACGCCGATGCCCGCCTGCATGCCGCCCCTAGTTTATCTGTGAAGTTGGTACTTACTTACATTCAGATTTCGAACGCCGATGCCCGAAGTTGGTGCTACAGAACAAGCTAAACAACTGCAGAGCCACAATGCCGGTCAAACATGCGGTTCCTGAACACATCAAAGAGAGCTTATGATATGTGTGTAGATAAACTAGTGTATGTAACTGTACATAATTAGGCATTAAAACTCTCGAGTGATATTATTATGAAACTCGCCTTCGGCTCGTTTCATAAACCCACTCTCGAGTATTAATGCCCTCCATTATGTAGCAGTCACATAAACTACTATTCAGAGTTACTTCTTATAAACTATCTACATAAACACGGTGACACTCATGGTGTTTTATAATTATACTCTTATTTATCATACTTTTGTAGGACAGTGGGGCTTTCTCTATTATATACATAGTGTTATTATTTGAAGAAGATAATATTAATTTGTGTGATAAATTTATACGATGAATACCTAAACAATTCGATACCAACCTAACACATTTCAATTATAGCATAATATTGACTTGCCCCTTATTTTAGGACAACGTCACGATATTTTAAGATTACCCCCAAAATGTAATTTTTCTCAGTGTAGGGTTCTGGATTAAGTATTCTGTGGTTCTGGGTTCGAATGCACGTTCGGACATAATAGTGTTCTCTTTTTGGTTTATCTTTATTATTTCTAGTGGTTAAGTTTTCTTCGACGATGGTACGGACCCTTCATCTGCGAGTCCAACCCGCACTTTACCGTTTTTTTTTACTTACTATGTGTTTATATATAATTGATTAAAATCGATTCAGCTGTTCAAAACTTGTCAGCTTACATATGGAGGAAGTGAACCTTTAGCCGTACGGTCTCCTTAATTTGTCGAGGGTATTTTTTAAAATAATATTTATATGATATCATATATATCACTCTACATTAAAATTTTAAAACAGCCTTATGCATCAAGGAGGTTGTAATACAGCTGGCCCATCTCTAACTGCGCGGGTGATACATAATTTTCAGCATTACCCCATTAAACGCTCAAGATCTTGCTCCGAAATACACCAGGATGCGTCAGTGGTGCAGCTGGAGAGACACATTGTTGGATTTATTGACTGCACGCTTTCAGTACATTTAGTAAACGTATCTATTAAGATCAAAGTACGTAAGTAGCAAAATTCTGTATTCTGAAATCTATCTCAAAATCTTTCAAATGGGCCTTGCTAAAAAAATACGTAGGTACTACTTTTTATTTTATTTAATACTATTATAGCCTATTTTAAGAAACTAATTTGAATATTTCGATATAGTTATAGATGTTTAATTATTTTTAAATAACTTTTAAAATAACACTCCTCGTGACGTCACTTGCTCACAGTTTTGGAACGGTTGTACTTGAGGGTGGTTGTTTCCGATTATAAAACTAAAAAACTTTAATATCAATATTTGTACGTTCCGACTGACGACTGCTTTATTGACTGACAGAAAAACTGTTGATACTTGATAGTTTAACGTAACAAACTACGTCCTAGAGGACAAATGACCTACATTATGATTTTACGGATACGTCGGTAAACCTGTTATATTTTTTGATGGGAATAACGGACTTTAGTAAGAAACACAATTATCTTAATTGTCCTCTCAGTTTGGTACCTTTGTTTTTTTTTTAATGGCCAATCAATGAGCCATTTAAAAAAAAGTTTGAAGTATGTTCGCTAACTTAAATTGACGTTTAGACGATCAGGAGCAGCCGTATTATGTATATCTGACGTCTAGGAATGTCAATAGCAAGTGACAATTCGACCGATCACATTATTATTATTACTGAACACGATTATTTTAAACGAGGCGTCCTTTTGCAACGAATATGGTCGATTTAGCAATTTAATTGTATTGAGATTAAAATTCCTAGATAACATAACATAGCGTCTTTTCCCATAGGGGTGGCGGAGTTACAATTGTGTCCGCTTTGAGCTAGTTATTCAAAACTCCATTTTTGCGTGACGGGGCTAGCCCCTCGCAGCAGAGTTTCGAGTTTTCCAAGTGAGACCTAGCTACAAAGATTTTTCATATACTTGCCTACAAATATGTTTAGTTTAATAGTATCTACAGGCTTCAAGCTCAAGCCCAGTGCCTTAGTGTACCGTATACCAAACAATTTTCAATAATCATGGTTTTTCCTTGTTAAAACATGTAATCATGGCGGGAAAGCATGACCGATCTCAATGCAGCACTTTTGATTACTCAAGTACGCCACTTCATTATTTTTATTTAGATGTAATATCAATCGCTTAATTTCGCTACGGCTTTTTAGTTTAGCTATTAGCTCCAACGAGACTTTAATGATCTGAGATCTTACTCTACTTCTGTTTATTTTTACATTGTAATCTTCTATCATTAGTATATTTAGATAGATATCTGTACTTCTCTAATGATGCATGATTAGAATTTCCCCATGACCATTTCCTTAACTATTTCCGTATAAAGTCAGGTGCTGTATTAAAAATACTCTCAGAGAAAATCTTACTTTATTTGTTGGTCTTAAAATTACATACTTATTTGTGAAATCAGGTTTCTCCTACTCCAGATTCTTCTTGATTATCACTGGAGAGGAATTCTTGACTTATTATCTATTACCCACGCACGAGGGAGGGACGGGAACTAAGGAGTTACCTATATGTGTTTGGGGTTAGAGGTTGTTTATGTGGGTTCGTGAGTGTGTATGTCCGTTATCATTTTCCTGGAAAATAATGGACCGATTTCCATGCGGATTATTGCTTGTAGCGGCTATAATTTGAGAGCAGGTTCTTAGATATTTACGGTATAGACAAGCAAGAGCCGTGGCTTCAGAAGCCAGGATGCTTGGCGCTTGAGGGGTTCTAAAAAACTATTTATTTAGCCATATTTGTTGCGGTTTTCAGGGTTCCGTACCCGAAGGGTTCCAAACGGGACCCTATTACTAAGACTCCGCTGTCCGTCCGTCCGTCCGTCCGTCCGTCTGTCACCAGGCTGTATCTCAAGAACCTAGCTAGCTAGAGAGTTGAAATTTTCACAGATTATGTATTTATGTTGCCGCTATAACAACAAATACTAAAAAACAGGATAAAAGAAATATTTAAGGGGGCTCCCATACAACAATTATTTCAATACCACATACAAACTTATGGATGCACCTGGTTACGTACATGGAGTGTGAAAGTAACCGCACCAATAACTTTGTAAACAATATTTTGCTGTGTAAAATCCAAACTATTCACTCCACACCATCGCTTCCATTGAACGGTGGTACGGAACCCTTCGTGCGCGATTTAGACTCGCACTTGACCGGTTTTTGCATTATACTTGCAGGCCGACATTTAAATAGCTGCCCAAGTTTTGGGGAAAACATGGTTGGAAATAAATTTATTTTAACTGACTGAGTACATTGACCCGACGCCCTGATTACGGTTATTATAGGAGACCCGATTTTTTCTTTTTGTTTTTGACTATGGTTTTCTATGGGAAAGTTGTTCATAGTGATGGGTGCAAAATTTGGTCAGCTAATTAAATGTCACTCTATATCAATGTCATCCTCATCACCAGATTTCGGCGAGGGTATTTCAAATACTTAATAAGGTTCAACTCAAATCAATCAATCAATCAATCAAAGCATTTTTTGTGAAACATAGGTTCAATAGGTGGTAAAACATGAAATGTCTCTCCAAGTTTAGCCATAAGGCATACAAATATTTAACACACATACACGCAGCTAAATCGTACTTTATTTCAAGAGCTTATTATAAGATAAAAAAATAGAAAAAAAAAGAAATATCACTTGTAATCAGACACAACAGAACATCAATGTTTGTTTAAATAGAGTGAGAAACTTGTTTATCTACACGACTAACTTCCCATCCCATGATCACACTAATTCCTATGTAAATTATAAAAGTGACAGTTTAGATGATTGTTTCGTTGAACGGGTTTGTAAGAAATCAGACCGGCATTAACAAATTTTTAAGTTTATGCCAAAGTTCACGCGGGCGAAAGCGAGGGCTCTAGCTAATTTAAAATAAGTACAAGTCATCACGACTCTTAATACATCACTCGATGTATCAATAACTGTGAGAAGTCAAGAATGAAATTGAAAACGTTATTTTGCCAAATTAAACAAACATTGATTCATATTCCCGGAATATCCGCGCGCATAGCATTGTTTGGTAAACTGTTCATTTACTGCTTTTGTTCACTTCGGGGAGTAGACACAATAATGTTTGTGCTGAAACCGATCATTGGACTTGACTCGAGCATTACCTGGGGCAATTAATGGAGAAGGTATTTACGTATTACCAAAGAACAGAGTGTGTTGAACAACATTAGGTTACCTTGGATGTCCACACAATGCCAACTACAACAGACGGCAACGAATTTCGCAAAATAGGATTAATTACGACGAGAAATAAAGTCTATTTTGTAATTTATCACCTTACAACTAGAAATGGTCATAAGCTTTCCCAGGCGAGATGGCAGAGCTCTAGCATCTCATATCCACCAGAGGCATAGACGAATACAAAACCATAGACCAAACTCTTACCTCGTTTGCGTTGTAACATAACTTATCAATAGCAGGTATGTATGATACAACTATATATATGAATTATGCGTCCCATTTTCATTAAAAAAAGCTAAAACAGTGAAAACGTACATAAATTAATAAAGTTGTAGATAATTTTTTCTTGTATTTCTCTTTTTTGTATTTCATTTGTGGGCAATAAAGAAATTATGAATTATGAGGACTTAAAATTTAAAATAAAGTTTTAATGCAGTGGCGGCATTTGGTCAACATTGAATCCAATGTGTTAACGGTTGTTTAGGGTTCCGTACCCTAAAAGGAAAAAAAGAACTCTTATAGGATCACTTCGTTGTCCGTCTGTTTGTCCGTCCGATTGTTAGGACCCTTATTACCGGAACGTGTGGCCTATTGAGTTGATATTAATATCGATTACTCAGGTATGTGATCTCTTGAAGTTGTGAAAAAATCAAACTTATAAGTCAACGCAAATTTATATCTCAATTTTGCTCAAATTGCTTGATATTCGCAAAGGGAACCTATTATATTATAACCTATTATATATATTCGCAAAAGTACCTTAGGGTACTTCCAGTTGTCCTAGAATCATGAAATTTGGCACTAAGAAAGGTTTGAACATAACACAGCGTCACGCCTTTTCCCATATGGGGTGGCAGAGGCACAATTGTACTCACTTCGCCACTTTAGTCTGTTATTCAATACTACATTTTGCGTGACAGGGTGCTAGACAGGGGCATAGCCGCAGCTATGGAATGATGAAGGTTTCATCACGATATTTTCCGTCAGGAATCGAACCTGCATCTCGTGTGTGAGAAGCAAGCGTGAAACCCGTTAGACCACGGAGCGCAATCCATTAGACCACGGAGCTCAATTAGACCACGGAGCTCCAATTATAATACAAATAAGACAGAAATCCGAAAATTGTAAATGTGCAGACCGTACTTACTGTACCAGCGTAAGCGTCTGTCAGAGCGTGACGGAGCAACTATTTAAAATATACCTACACACATACATAAAAATAAATAAAATAAAAATAGCCATTAGTCCCCTATGTATGTTAAGTAATAATTTACAAGTTAAACATATTTCAAATAAGTCTAGCTTAATAGATAATTTTATTTATTATAGTGTATTATAAGTATTATGATGAGAAGTTCTCTTCTTTTGGGGCATCTATTTCTGGATAAATGCCCCATCCTTCATGCGCCAGATCTTTCTGGATCTACGATTTCGTCGCTTCACCTTCTGCGTGGCAGGCCTGGGGGTCTTTTGCCGCCTCGTGAGTGCCAGTGTAGTACACGTTGGCTCCTGTCTTGCCACGTGCTCAGCCCATTTCCACTTTACCTACATAACATGCATACATTAACATATCTACAAGTGTGTACGGAACCCTTCGTTTGAAGGAGCATTATCTTTCTCTATCCTAGATTTGAGCTTTGTATATATTAGTTTATTTAGGTGTATTTATATTGTTATATAATATTTATGTACTTGTGTATGTAGTGTATCTAGCAGTTAGTTCAATAGTTCAGTAATATATGTATGTATCTTATCAGAGCACATAGGTCTATCCTGTATATTAAATTATTCTTATCAACCTTGGGTTTGCTGGAAGAGATCTCTATTTAGAGATAAGCATGCCTTTGTAGATGTCCTTTCTGTTTATTATATCTTATGTTGTTTTATGTGCAATAAATATATACGAAATATATACGAACCCTTGGTGCGCTAGTCTGACTCGCACTTGACCTTTTTTGGTGGTTCACTTTCTGGATATCATAATAAATCTGTCATTTATCAAGCAGATTTGTTTGTGTAATTAAGACTAACCTAGGACAATGATGATGATTCTTAACCGACCTCATTTTTACTTTGGGCATACGAAAGTGTTTTTATTTTTATTTTACGCCAAAGATGTAAACAAAGGTGTTAAAGAATAATATTGTTATATCGATGATTACGATTATTGAGAAAAGATAGTTATAATATCTTTTCATCTTTGTTCTAAAACTTCTGAAAAAACTAGGCATACTCATTCAGACAGATTTGTAAATATATGTAACATAAACATTTTATTTAAAAGAAAACATTTCTTTCCGGCGAAAAAATATATGGTACTTGCAACAAAAAGGTTCGTAATCTTTTGATTTCATTTCTTTGGTTGAAATTATATAAAACGAATTTGTCAAAGCAAAAAAAAAGTCACGTGGACGCTATTTTGCAATCTGATCTGGCTGTCATTCGGTTTTTCGGCATCTGTCTTACGTCCCGAATGCGATTCATAAGAGGAGTGGTTGAAAGGTGTTCTACCCAAATTAAACCAAATTCAGTGTTGGTTATTGACAATGCACCGTATCATTCACTGAAAGTGGAGTTATGCCATAAATACCATATGAACCGATAATGTTCACAGCATGGTTACTGTGACTAGGAAAAAACACTTTTATCAAAGAAGTAGTAGACGTGTTGGCTGCTTAACAATGAACATGGTATTGTAAGGTAGGTTGTATATTGTATACGGGCCTCTTTAGAGTGGGTGTCACTTTGGCACCGTTACTTGTTTGTAGTTTTAAAAAAAAGAAAGAGGATTGGATGTAGAAGTCAATGTGACACTTCACCGTAGGCTTCGGCCAGTGACTGAGCTAAATTATAGTGAGGATTAGATTAATGGCTATCGAGCCAGTTGTGGATCCCTTTTATAAAAAGTGTAAAATAAACTAAAGCAAATAAATACAAACAAACAAATAAAACAAAAATCGTATAATTTATAGTTATCGTGATCGTCTAGTGATAGGATCCCTAGGAGTACTACATTAGCACCAGGGGCCGAATGTTTCTAGTACTAATAATTATAATTTGCGTCCTAGGCAAGCGGATTTTGCAACACGTCGTCGCTAGAGCCCGATAGCGGTGACCAGGCTGACCTGTGGAATGAGGGCCTCAGACGAGCTCAGCAGCGTGGCACAGAAGCGGAACGACCAATGGGGAAGATCGTCGCAGTCGAGGCGAATCAGCAGGTCAGACCATTAGTTTTATTAAATGCATCTGGAGTAAATGTGGTAGCTCTTTTAGATACAGGCGCTACAGCTTCATGCATCAGCCCAACCGTTGCAGGTCAAGTGGGTGCGAGATGTATGCAAGAAGAGAAGAGACGGGTTAAGGCGGTAAATAGAAGTTTGCTACAAATTGTAGGGAAATGTGTTATAGATTTTAGTTTGGACAATTTTAGCTTTTCACAGGAATTTTTAGTAGTAACTGATTTGAATTGTAGCGTTATTTTAGGGGTGGATTTTTTAATAAAGAACGGTATGAATATTGACTTTGTTCATTCGTGTATGTGTTTTTTCCAGGGAAAAATACCGTTTTTCAATAATTTCCATACGAAACAAAACACGACGCCGGTAAAACGAAATGTCATGTGCGTAGGGATTCTTTCAAAACAAAAGATAGGGTCGGACTTTCTAGACGGTTCTAGAAGGAAACAAGTGAACTTCGGGGAAACCACGGTCATCGAGGATCGTGACATAATAATTTCTATCGACTTTCAGGGGCTAAGAAAGGGCGATTACGTTTATTTCTCGGGGTTATCGGATTCGTGCGAATTTGCGTTTGGGGTAGAAGATAAACGGTTTATCGTAAATGAGGATTTATGTGAGAATGATAAGCGGGTATTATTGGCGTTGTTGGATAGGAATGCGGATAGATTTGCGTTTACAACTGACCAGTTAGGTAGGTCGGAGATAGTGTCGGTCGATATTAAGACTTATGATGAAGAGCCGGTTCATTGTCACCCGTATCGCGTTTCGCCGGTGCAACGAGAAATTATTGAGGAGCAGGTCGCGGAGATGTTGAAACTAGGTGTTATTAGGGAATCTACTAGTTCTTATGCTGCGCCCGTAGTGTTAATTAAAAAACCCGATGATTCATGGAGGTTTTGTATAGATTATCGGAAATTAAATAAGAAAATTTGTAGTGATAGTTATCCTATTCCGCGGATAGAAGACATTGTCGATAATTTGGCCGGGGCCAAGTATTTTGCGGAGTTAGATCTCAATTCAGGTTATTGGCAGACGGTTATTACGGATACCGATGCCGACGGCTACTGCGCGGTAGACCCGCTCTGTAGTTTTTATTTCAATTAAATTAGTCAATATTGCTTTTCTGCACGAGTAAACTTAATTTAAGTAGTAATTAGTGATTAAATAATGTGTAGATAAGAAACAGCTGTGCAAACATACAAGCTTTGGAAAAAACAAGACCGATTGTACCGGCCGATTGAACTGTCAAAATCAGTTCAAATAGCAACGACGTAAACGGGGGAAGTATCGTTTTATTTCTGTATTTATATCAATAATCTCACCTTTCACACCCGTAACAAACTAAACAAACCTTCATATAAGTGAAACACTTGCCGTAAACTCACTCAGGTACTGTTTTGTCTCTCTTTACTTGGCAAAAGCGGAAGCAAAGTTGAAGACGCAACATTCTGCCACATTCAACAAAAACACACACTTAACACCTTCATTGTGCAATAAACTCCCTAGTGTTCGCTAGTATTCCACCCGGTCATACACTGACACCTATTCGCGGTTTTTTTTCAGGCGAAAAAGGGTGCAATGCTGACCCGAAGCAAGATGAGCACACGCGATGTGGAGTTGAAGCTGAAAGCGACCTTGCTGGAGCTCAAGAAGAGCCAAGAGCTTTGTGAAATACTTCTACGAGAGCGAGATGAGTGTGAAGAGGAGATAGAAAAGCAAATTAAGAAAAATTCGGCGCTAAAAGAAGAGCTCAGTGAGTTGGACATCCAATGCCAGGATCTCAGTGCCCAGAGAGATGAACTACAACACCAAGTCGACTCATTTTACAAGTGTCATGATGTCCACCACGTAGCATTGCAACACATAAAATCACTTGAACAAAAGCTTGCAGAGGCACACCACGAGCTTCAAGTTTTCAGCGAGCGGGAGGAACAGCGAGACAGTGCTACAACCAGGGCCTTCTATAATGAGGTCATGAGCCAAACTGGCATACCAACTATTGACCTAACAGCTTGTGATCTCACGTGTGATAGTCCTAATAGATCGCAATCAGTAACCACTATGAGCTGTAGTAAAAATAAATTAAAGAAATATGTTAAATTGAATAATTATACAAAAAAACACAAAACTAGCTAATAGAAATAAAATATTTTGTAAAAATGTAAATTGTAGCAAGGAACGTGTCGAATTAATTAAGGAAATCGATGATTGTAGATTATGTTTGGAAAAAAACTACAGAAAAGTACGAATGTGACACACGGCGACTCCAGTCAGATATGCATATTTTAAACTCATCATTACAAAGTATTACACGTAAATATGAGTCAGCACAATACGAAATTAAGGAACATGTGTCGGCTATGAATAGTTTGTTGGAGACGTGTAAGTATAATTATGACACTTTCATATCTTTGACCGACAATCACATCTGTGATTGTAAACAAGCTCCAGCGGACTGTTCCGTGCCGACCGTGTGTCCCGCCGAGCAGCCGGCCGAACAGCTGATACTGACCCAGGCGCCGCCGTCAGTCGACTTGAGTACTAATAGTGTTATCAATAACGCCTCCTTCTCTCGGACAAAGGATAGGTATATAATGTACAGCGATGAACTTGGAAAAAATATGGGTTTACAACTTAGTCAGCGCGTGGGCCAGGCAATATTAAATAACTGTATGCCTGGCGCCACATATTCACAAATATTAAACAAAGTGTTGTCATCGCAGTTTTTAGAACCAACCACCCTAATTATTTTAATTGGTAGAAGGGAAAATGTATCTAAAAAACTAATTACTAAATACTTTTCCAAATTAAATTCTTTACAAAATGTAGATAGAATAATCTTGTTTGCGTTTCCCTTCAGCCAATCTTTGTCACAACATGAAAATCATATAAGACATGATTATAATACATTTATACACACATTGACATGTCGTCATACTGAAAAATTTCATTTCATAGACACCAATATTTGTATTGGAAAATATTTTTATTTGACTAAGGATAGGTATTACCTATCTAGGTTTTATACAAAACAGATAGCACAGTCACTATCTTATTTTATTTTGAACTCAGTCAAGTTTTTGACTAATGAAACGCCTGCTTCTATTGAGCAGTGTAATAATAATGACATGTACTCCTTGGAATCTGTTCCAAGCTCTTTAAATTAACCCATAGGACAACAGAGAGTAACTCTGGCAGTAATATTAATATTTGTATAAATATACCTTCATCTTGCCCATTAAATCAAGTTACTAGTAATGAAAAATGTAAAAGTAAGAATATTTTAAACGTGGTTCATCAAAATATACAGGGCATGTTAAGTAAAGAACTGGAAATTGAGTTATTCATGAACTGTAATAATATTGATATTTTATGTATAACAGAGCACTTTTTAAAGAGTTATCAGTTCATGTTCAACTTTAATAACCACCACGTTGCTAGTTCGTTCAACAGAAAAACAGCTGATCGCGGTGGCTCCTTAATACTTGTAAATAATAGTTTTAAATATAAGGAACGAGTTGACATAGTGAGCCTGTCTGTTGAGCGTACCATGGAAATAGCCTGTATTGAACTTGAACAACTTATTGTAATGAGCGTATACAGACCACCAGATTCATCCTTTGATTTATTCGAAAAGAAAATGGATGAAGTGTTGATTAAAATCAGCGATAAAAACAATGTTTTTATAATTTGTGGTGATTTTAATGTTAATCTGTTAGAGGATAATAATATTTGTACTAGATTAAAATCTTTAATTTTATGTCACAACATGAACTATCTGTTTTTGGAGCCTACTAGAATTACTGCAACATCTGCTACCTGCATTGACAATATATTTACTAACATTACGCCCATTTTCAAATCGGTCATCAATAAATTAACCTCTGATCACTCTGGTCAGATAGGTATATTCAATATTAAAATAAAAAAGGACCAAAAAGAGGATATTACATGTGTGCCCGTTAGTGACACTCGGCTTGAACACTACATGGAATAATATTTTAGATAAACTATGGGAAATACCATACAGTGACGATCCAAATTTGTTGTACAACTCAGTATTTAACCTTGTCAAAAATGAATATGATACGGTATTTAAATCAAAAACTATAAAAGTTAATAACAAAGCTTTGTTTAGTGATTGGGCGACAGTTGGAATTCATAGGAGCAGACGAAGATTATATGAACTCTATGAAGAGAAATCATATAACAAAAATACGGCCTTTCTAGATTATGTTCGTAGTTATTCAAAAATGTTTAAACGCGTTTGTGCCGTAGCTAAATCTAATTTCATTAAAAACAAAATTGAATCTAGTAGCAATGTAATGAAAACGACTTGGCAAATTATAAACAGAGAGACTGGAAAGGCCAAAGCTACACATCATAACTTCAAGCTTAAGATAGATAATCAATTGCTAAGTACAGACCTAGAAGTAGCAAAAGCTTTCGAAAATTTCTTTACGGACATTCCAGTTTCAACAACCAAGTCTTTAAATTCATCTCCCGCTGATGCTGAATCTATACTTAAACAAAACTTTGAGGAATGTAAAACAGATTTTAAATTTAGGCACGTAAATAATGAAGACATTGTAAAAGCGTTTAAATCCCTGGAAATGAAAAAGACAGCTGACGCCCATGGTCTATCAGTAAAAATTATTAGTTCCATTGTAGATTGTATTGCACCTCACCTTTGTTGTATATTTAATCAATGTATAGATAGTGGTGTGTTTCCTGACTTGATGAAACTAAGTAAAGTTATACCTTTATTCAAAGCTGGTAGTACATCAGACCCCACCAATTTTAGACCCATATCGATACTACCAACGCTTAGCAAAATATTTGAAAAACTCATACTTAATCAATTGCAAAGTCATTTTTATCTCAATAATTTAATTCATATTGCTCAGTTTGGTTTCACAAAGGGTCGTTCAACAGCCGATGCTGGTGTTGAACTAATCGATAATATTTTTGATGCCTGGGAAGACGCAATGGATGCAATAGGTGTCTTCTGCGATCTATCCAAGGCTTTTGATTGCGTCCATCATGACACTCTTGTCAGGAAGTTACGCCATTATGGTGTAAAAGATCAGGCACTTGGCCTTCTGGAGTCATATCTAACAGATAGGGTTCAGATGGTCGATGTTAATGGGAAAAGATCACCTGGGTCTTCAATAAGTATGGGCGTACCGCAAGGTTCAATTCTTGGTCCTTTCTTGTTTTTAGTATATATTAATGATTTACCTTACCTTGTTAAAGCAAAACATGGGTTAGTATTGTTTGCCGATGATACTTTTTTGATATTTAAAGTTAAAAGACAGCAATCAAATTATGACGAGGTAAACAATGCTATCTCTGGTATAGTGAACTGGTTTACTGTTAACAATTTATTACTTAATGAAAAGAAAACTAAATGTATTAAATTCGTGTTACCCAATGTGAACCCGGTAACTACAGACATATTTATAAAAGGACAGAGATTGGACCTTGTGCAGTCGACTGTCTTTTGGGG
The DNA here is from genome assembly GCA_949825045.1 of Argyresthia goedartella. Taxonomy (NCBI): domain Eukaryota; kingdom Metazoa; phylum Arthropoda; class Insecta; order Lepidoptera; family Argyresthiidae; genus Argyresthia; species Argyresthia goedartella. The sequence continues at coordinate 22,927,901 of OX463828.1, forward strand.
CATTACTTTAGACGCCAAACTACAATGGGATCCTCATATAAATAAATTGTCGAACAGACTGAGTTCGGCAGCGTTCGCAGTTAAAAAAATTAGAGCTCTTACCGACGTAGACACCGCTAGACTAGTCTACTTTAGTTACTTTCATAGTCTAATGAACTATGGTATTTTATTGTGGGGTCACGCTGCGAATGCTAATAGTATATTTATTCTGCAGAAACGGGCTGTTCGTGCAATTTATAGATTAGGGCCTAGAGTGTCACTGAGGGAAAAGTTTAAAGAAATCAATATTCTGACATTTGTGTCTCAATATATCTATGACAATCTTGTGTATGTAAAAAGAAATATAACTAATTTTCAGAAGTACAGTGATATACACAATTTTAGTACTAGAAATAAAGACAAGTTGGTTGCTTATGTAAGCCGACTACATAAAATTAGTAATTCTTTTAAAGGCAATTGTATACGCTATTACAATAAGGTCCCTACTGATATTAAAAACTTACCTTTAGACAAGTTTAAAATAATAATAAAACAGAAATTGTATAAAAAAGGTTACTACAGGATATCTGATTACTTAGAGGACAGATGTCCATGGGAATAGATTGTTTGAGTAACAGGCTGTTTCGATATATAATTAGCATTCATTTTGTAATTTGACAATATTTTATTTAAAAAAGGAAACGCAAAAGATGCGACGACTGTGGAGTTTCTTCGGTGAGCTCTTCTCCACAGATTCCGCCATTGGGTTAGTGAACTCACCCAAAAAAATGTAATGACGGATCTAAGTGATGTAACAACATCCTATGGAAATAAATGTTTTTTTTTTTTTTTTTATTTTGACGGAAGGTAGGCTTAAAACGGCTTTCGTCACGACCACGGGTCTTTATGAGTTTAACGTTGTTCCGTTCGGTTTGGCAACGAGTCAAGCGGTTTTCCAACGGATGATGGATAAAGTTTTAGCGGATTTAAGATTTAAAGGGGTTATGGTTTGCGCAGACAATGTAATTGTGTATGGTAGAACGTTCGAGGAGTTTACCGATACGTTGCAGAAAGTTTTTGGGCGGTTTAGAGAAGCGAACTTGACCTTCAAGCCATCCAAATGTAAATTCGATTCTTACGAGATTGAGATGCTAGGTTATCGAATCTCGAATGTAGGAGTAAAACCTAGTGAGGAAAAGCTGAAGGCTATGCAACAGGTTCCAGCTCCCACATCTACGAAGGATGTGTAACAATTATTAGGTTTATTTTCTTATTATAGAAAATTTGTATCGAATTTTGCGAGAATATCGTTGCCTCTCAGTAAATTATTGAAAAAGGGGGTAAAGTTTCAATGGAATGAAGAATTGCAGAATTCGTTCGAGTATATTAAGAAGGTTATGTGTAGTGCGCCAATACTTTCCTATTATTCGGGGGATAAGTCGGTTACTACAAGAATTTATGTGGATGCGTCTAACGAGGCGTTGGGTGCAGTATTGATGCAGGGCGTTGAAAAAATGAGTCCGGTTGCCTATGCGTCTAGGAAGTTAACGGATACGGAGAAAAAATATAGTACGACGGAGAAAGAGTGTCTGGGGTTAGTATGGGCGTTAAGGCACTATAGGCATTATCTTTGGGGGTCGTATTTTCAGGTTGTTACAGACCATAGCGCGTTATGTTGGTTATAGTCGAAAAAAGATATGACTGGTAGGTTAGCGCGATGGGCGTTGGCGATACAAGAATGGGATTTCGAGATAGTTCATTGCTCGGGGAAAAGCAATGTAGTGGCAGATTTTTTGAGTAGGAATCCGCTAATGGAAGAAGGGAAACGGGAAACAGAAGGACCTCAGTCTTCTTCTCGTTCTGAACCTGATGATGATGGTTTGGAAGTTTTTAGTATTAATGTAGAGTCGTTACAGGCGGATCAAGAGAACGATTCATTTTGTAGTAGATGGTTAACGCGGTTGAGCGAACGTCCGGAAGCGTGGCGTAGCGGTTTTTGTTTGAGAAATAATTTATTATATAAAAGCGTACGTAGAGATGGAGAAATTAGGGAGGTATTAGTATTGCCTAGGTCTTTGTTTCAAAATGTAATGGACGAATTACATGATGAGGCGTGGACAGGAGGTCATTTGGGTCTCGCAAAGTCGTTGAAGAGGTTTCGGTCGAAATATTTCATGCCGAAAGCCGATGGGGAGATAGAGCGTTATATAGCTTCGTGCGTGCCGTGTCAAGAAAGGAAGTTAGGTAGGTAGTATTTTTAAAATTGTAAGACGGACCTGCGGATGAAATAAATTTTTTAATAGTCCGGGAGGCCACTCGGCTATTTTGCGAGTTACTCGAGCGCGTTTTGTTATACGTACCAAGGCGGATGACGGGAAGATGTATGAAGTTGGCACGTTAAAGGACCATACAAGGTCATTGAGATCGTTGGGAGGTCTAATGTGCTGATTCGTCGTCTGAACTCACGGTCACGGGGCGTTATTGTTAACAGAAATCGTTTAAAACGCTTTGTGCTGCGTTGAGGAGTTCGTCTGATATTAAATAATTATACATTAGGGCATTAAATAATTATAGGATTAGGATATATATAATCTGTTGCTATCGGAACCCTGACTATGACACTTTCAATGAGTTTATGGAAAATTTAGAAAGAACTTTGGAGCATTTTTTCGATAAAAAATGTGTCATTTGCGGTGATTTCAATATAAACACACTCTGTGACAGTAATAGGCGCAGTGAATTCTTGTCACTTCTTAAGTGCTACAATTTTAGGGATCTTATTGGAGAAACTACCTTAATGAGAAATGACGGCGGATCATGCATTGATAATTTTTTGACGAATTTACCAGAAGAACTAGTCGAAGGTACAAAAGTGGACCATAATGGCCTAGCAGATGGTCATGCGGCCATTTTCTGTGACCTCAATTTGCCTGGTCTAGCGCAGAAAAGTGATCACGACATAGTAATAGAACGTAGGCATTTCTCTTACACAAATAATGAACTGTTTAGGGACAAGGTTCAAAAAGAGAATCTGAATGAGAAGGGTATAAACGGATTCTTATCTAGTTTTAATAAAATATTCCAAATGTGTTTTGTTAAAAAAGGAGAAAAATTTCACTACGGAATTGTAGCAGAATTAAATGGATCACCCCAGGTATTAAAACATCGAGTAACATGAAAAGAGTTCTAAACATCACAAGCAACTGTGACCATAGCGTTAAGCAATATCGTGATAATTATATAAAAATCTACAGAAGAGTGTTGATAGCAGCAAAGAAATTAGCGGTAAGGTCTGAACTCGAGAAGGCAAATCACTCCACAAAAGCCTTATGGAATGTTGTAAATAGGCACAGAAATAAGAAATCTAACTCCATAACAAAAAAGTTGCTGATAAAGGTAAATGATAATATCATTGACAGGCCTATGGACATCGTGGACCTTTTCTCGAAAAAGTTCGTCGCTAATTCTAGAGAAATTGAAATTGGATCTCGGCAAGCACAGGATCTGTTAACCGAAAACTGTACGACTGTTATGTGTAAGATGGTATTCGGACTGACATCTGAAATAGAAATTAAGAAAATGGTGCAACTGTTCGAGAATAAACAGTCATGTGGTTTCGATGATGTTCCGATAACCATAATTAAAAAAAATATTGATATATTGGCAAAGCCTATCGTAAAATTCTTAAACAACTGCGTAGAGCTGGCCATTTTTCCGGAACAGCTTAAAATAGCGAGGGTACTACCAGTCCACAAAAAGGGTACAAATACAGACCCGACAAATTACAGGCCCATTTCTTTGTTACCAACTCTATCTAAAATATTTGAAAAACTCATCAAGACAAGATTACTGGCACATTTAGTAACAAACAAAATAATAAGTAATAGACAATTCGGTTATCAGAAGGGTCTGGGGACAAGTGATGCAATCGATACTTTGGTAGACGATGTACTAAGAAATCTAGATAACAAACTGAAAGTAGCTGCACTATTCTTGGACCTAAGTTCGGCATTTGATTTCGTAGATCATGACATATTGCTCAGTAAACTAGATCATTATGGTGTGCAGGGCAAATGCTTCGAACTGATAAAATCATATCTTACAAATAGGAAACAGTTTGTCGAACTATCGACGATTGAGAACGGGATTGAAATGGTCGCACGGTCAAAATTAGTGCCTGTTACCAGAGGTGTACCGCAAGGCTCCATATTGGGCCCCATTTTTTTTATTATTTTTACAAACGATTTGTTCGAGTTCATTGGCAACTCTATGCCTGATAGTAAGTTGGTCGTGTATGCAGATGACACAAATGCTGTGATCTCAGATAATGATCTGGCTTCACTCGAATGCAAAGTTAATGCTATACTCGTAATGTTCCAGTCATGGTTCACAATAAATAAGTTGAGAATAAATTCAAGCAAAACGAATCTACTCTTATTTAGAACAACTGCTCGCAATACTGACGCCATCAATGCAACTCTAAGTGGAGATAAGGTTACCATGGTCGAGTCTTTTAAGTTTTTAGGAGTTCATATAGATTCCTCATTAAATTGGAAGTGTGAACTTACTGCCCTAGAAAATAGCATTAGTTCAGCTTGCTATGCACTTAGAAGCTTAAGAGATGCTGTACCAGAGGGATATCTGATATCTGTGTACTATGCGCTTGTCGAGTCGAAAATGCGATATAGTATAAAATTGTGGGGAAATAGTTATAGTTATAATATCAGCAAGGCGCTTGTAATGCAAAAAAGAGCACTACGCACAATAGTTCGCATGTCTCAAACTGATTCGTGCAAACCGCATTTCCTTAGGTTGGGCATTCTAACAGTTCCAGCACTATATATATTAATGGCGTTGGTCAGCCTATCCAAGAATATAGACAAAGTAGAAACTGAGGAACAGAGATTTATTAGAGAGACTTCGCGTAGAAAGGATTTTCAGATAGTATTAGCACCCAGGCTAGAGATAGCACGACATGCATCTGGATATCAGTCACTATTGTTATTCAGGCATCTACCAATTGAGCTCAAACTTCTAATCACACACAGCAGCTTCAAACGAAAACTGAAACAATATTTGTTAAAAATGTGCCCTTACAGCACTGATGATTTTATTTCTACTAAATAACATTGACATACATTTTTTCATTCATTATTATAATATGTAACTTAAAGACATATTTTATTTTTGTTTTGTTTATTATATGTTTTTAGAATTATATTTGAGTGATCATAACTCTACACTTTTGGTGAGTATCTTAAGTTTGTTTTTAATTAATACTGACATTTTTAATTAATACTGACATGGAATTAGATGCTAAGCATAGACATTATTGTAATGATAAGGCATCTATCGTTAATTTTCGCAAATAATTGATTGTAATTTGTATTATTATTATTGTTATTTTGTTATTTTTTTTCTTTTTTTAAACCATGTACTTAATTTCAAACACAATGTAAATTGTTCATGAAACTAATAAAACTGAAACTAAAACTGAAAAACTGGTAGGAACATTAGGATATTAAATAATTATACATTAGGAATATAATACAATTTTATCCCGGTTAATGGTTTGTGGTTTGTGTATACGGTATTGTTATGAATTGTTTATTAACCGGTGTTTCTTTTCATGTTGTTGCTGAACTATGATGTCTGATGAGGACCGTACATACACCAAAGACCCAAAAAAATATCTGTAACATACTAGATTTCCGTGGTAGATTACCTTTATATGAGAAACTTTTATAAACGACAGTTCGTATAATTGTTTGAACCGATCGCCTGGTTTTATCTTTGAGAGCAGTATGACGAGGCAATAGCTATTCGTCATTGGGTTCTGTTTTGGTTCCCGCGTTCTTAAATTATAGAGTTGGGATGATTTGGTAAGGGGAGAGTAAGGGTTGTATAACGAAGTTGGTAACGAAGGTTTCTCAATGAAAGTAATTTCTGATGTGGGATAACTCGGGTATTCGATACACATTCGAGATTATTTGTAGTGTTTTTACTTGGTTAATTGGTTGCAACTCACGGCGATTATATTAAACTGTTAATAGTAAAAGATAGTTTACTGAATTCCAATGGATTATTTAGGATATATGTATGTAGTAGTATCGGTTTTAAAGCTAGTTGATTTCATCGTATTATTGGAACGAATTTTAATAAACTCATTCTTAGGCTGTGGCTTAGTAATACGGTTCTATAGATTAATCCTGTTAATATGGTTGACGTTTCCTATATGTGAAAATGATAAATTTTCTTCTTTGATCTTTGCCTGCGTTAATTTTTGAAATATTTCCATTCGGTGGAAAGAGTTTACTATGTGTTCACAATTGTAAATGCAAGGATCGAGTTATTAATTTTAGGAACGGAGGTATTATGGTTGTCTTATAAGTTTTTCGCTAGTTTTTATTGTCAGAAAGTTTGTCGAATGATAACTATTCGAGAAGCTAAATCTTAGCTAGATTCAGCTGTTTGCCTTTGTATTGTAATTGAGAGTTTTCAAGCGTTAGGTAGGTTAGTGTTAAGCCGCGAATAATTGTATGATGGGATCATAGGGTGTTATAATTTAAGTTTTTTAAGGTGCATAGCCTACACCTTAAGTGTAGTTTGGTTTTGTTATTTAATGTTTAATTGAGTAGGTTAAATGGGATGGTTGGACAGATAAGGATTAGGGTACTTGATGTTATTTAAATTTATGCTTGCGGCATATTTACTGTATTTTAGATTTCATGCATAGCAAACTAACTTAAAGTTAACATTTGATGTTTTTTAGATTTGAGATAGACTTTGAGATAGGGTTGTCATTTTAGATTTTAGACTTTGAGTTAGGGTTGCCACTTTGAAAAAAATAAATTTCCGTTGGAATTTTTTTTTTTGAAGGGTGGGGGAATGATTGTAAGGTAGGTTGTATATTGTATACGGGCCTCTTTAGAGTGGGTGTCACTTTGGCACCGTTACTTGTTTGTAGTTTTAAAAAAAAGAAAGAGGATTGGATGTGGAAGTCAATGTGACACTTCACCGTAGGCTTCGGCCAGTGACTGAGCTAAATTATAGTGAGGATTAGATTAATGGCTATCGAGCCAGTTGTGGATCCCTTTTATAAAAAGTGTAAAATAAACTAAAGCAAATAAATACAAACAACCAAATAAAACCAAAATCGTATAATTTATAGTTATCGTGATCGTCTAGTGATAGGATCCCTAGGAGTACCACATTAGCACCAGGAGCACTACAGTATCAAGGAAAATCCACTTTAGTGCGACACATCATTTTTGTGAGAATCGTCGAGTGAATTTTGTATGAAAATAGGTCTTGTTCGTTATTAAGAGAATTATATATGTCACCATAAGATAGTCAAAACCTAAAAGTTAGTTGATAAATAACGCGGTCTGATCAACTATCGGCAGAGAGTAAACCAGACCGACAGGGTTTAGAATTTACGTTTCTTTTGTTCTTTCATGTCTACCTAACACGAAGAATATTCGGGGGCTTCGCTGCACTCGCCCCCTCTAGTCTTCACCTAAGCTACCGCAGTGTTTGCCCTGGTGTTTCGTTTACAATTCAAGTTTAAACCAGTTTACTATTTAACTGTTTTAACCGTTAGATTATCAACTTACGCATTATATAGTAAGCAGTATGCTACAGTTTAATATCTGTCGAAAGTTGACCAACTAACGAGAAAAAAAACGTTAGTTTATGAACTAACGGTTTTGACTATGTTACGGTGACATATGTACACTATCGTAGTATTTCCACATTGACACAAACATATAAAACATAGATAGAGAAAATATATTCATTCAACCATTCAAGATACGGTTCAAACGGTACGATTCGGTCGATGTGAAACTGGGCTGAAATCTAAATCTAGGCTGCTTTAGGACATTCAACTAAAACATGGAATACCGTAACAATATTCATGAAACCAACCCAACCCAAATTGTTAACCGTTAATTGACTCAAAACAACAGGAAAAAATTATAGGACAGTGACTTCTGTGGAATATGGTAGGTACAATGTTGCTTTTTTATACATATGTTTTGCTGGAAAGTGAGCTATTGATGGACGAGTGTGTTCGGAGACGAGTCTATCTATTGCAGTTTTGGCCTAGACATTACAAAGTGCTTTTCACGACTACTGCGTGGAAATAAAATAAATTCTCATATACATTTTTCTTTTAATTTTGCAACGTCTTGTAATTCGGAAGTCGTCAACGCGTCATGCAATAAATGACAATAGATGAATCCTTTGCAGATCAAACGTTGGTTAACTTTCTTAAATAAGTTATCATCTTTAGCGCATCGAAAATTTCACTCTCCTGCCGCCTATTTTTTCTCTATTTAAATTTTCCTAGCAGTGGGACACTTTATAAGCTACGATGTTTTTTTTTTTAATAAGGATATTTCTGGCGAGTCATCCGTTTGGTCGATTTCATGTCATATACAGCACAAGTCGTGTTCTGGTCGATCAAAACAGTGATCAACGGGTTGATGTGATTGGTCGTCTTGCTTTTTGAACAAGCCCACATTGTTCTACTCAAACAGGGCAGAAATGTTTTTTCATCCCTCCTGTTCGGAAAGTTTAATTTTCATGGGTGGATATGGACAGGTGGAGAATTGCTCTTCACCTCCAGCAGCTCGAACAAGAGGCTTTTAATGCGAGTAAACAGTGTGCAAAGTTCCATTTTGCTCACTGAGTGAGACAATGTAGCTTTTAAATTTGGAATGCCGGCTAAATCGAAAACAGCCAACGGGCATCGAGTTATAATTCGATGTTATTTGGCTGTGCAATTGTGTTAAAAATCGATAGCAGTATCTATCGATTTTGAACTCGATTGCACATCTGTGGTATGAAAGTCCAAATATTCGAGCTTATTTTATTATATCTCCTAGCCATTCTAATTGATAAATAATACAATTAGAGAAATATTTTGTCGTAAAAATTAGTCGAAGTTTATCATGAAAAATTACAATAAATTTTATTTGATTTTCAATATTGTTATTTTTCAACACTGTTTTTTTTTTTATTTACCAGTAAATAAAAGTTTCGTTACTAGTAAGCCCTAATTTAAAGACTTGCGAACTATGACTTACTAATAACAAAACCAGATTAATTTCGTTGTGTTGAGATACTTGAAGCTTAACTATTTTTTTTATTGTCTTCATCGTTTTACTTTTTCTAAGCTAACTGTTTAATGTTAACAAAACTGGTTTGTCATCAAAGTTTCAGTTAGGTTATTGGTAACCATATGTTTGATTACAGGCTACAATGTGTTTGTCAGTATGTAACAAAATGTTTATGGTTATTACTAAAATTTCAGTTAGGTAATTGGTTATCAAATCAAATCAAGGCTATAATGTGGTTTGTCAGTGTAAAAATATCAAGTACTTCTTGATATATCATTTGGCTAATCTTGGAACAATGTAACTAAGTTAAAGTTAAATAAAACAACCAACTTGTCACTTGATCTGACATAATTGTTCAATGTTACACAAAACATTTTTGGTTTATATACATTTCTCGGTAACAAAACCATATCGCGATCTAAAATACATGCTACGCCACCTATCGAAGTAAAAGTAAACTTTCTCCGTTATATTGATTTTGCTTAGAACACTCGGTATGTAAGAAAACTGTTTGGTTATTACCAAAATGACCAGTTCGGTAATTGGTAACCAAAACAATACAGGTGTAATTTTAAACACTGTTAATATTTTAGTGTATCTCTCAGAACAAGAAACCGAACAAATTTTCCAGACAACTGTGAAAAAAAAGCACCCATGCGATTAGTTAAGTCCCTTGAAAAAGTGCTCTCTCTCAAAAAGTATACTTTGGGTGCAAGTGAACGCAATTTACACACATTGATCTAGCCCCAAACTAGGATTCCCTGTATCTTGGGTACTAGATAACGATACACATACTTATATAGATAAATCTCATACTTACATAGATAAACAACCAATAATAGAACTCTTCACGGTGCATTCTGACCACCGCTCCCGACGATGTGCTAACCCGAAAACTGAACTCTTCACGGTGCATTCTACCACCCCTGACCACAGAACCACACACGGCCAGGACCAGGATAACCGTACCACTGTACGGCCTGAACCCGGATAATAGTAGCCCACCGTCTCCGGGCCTCACGAAGCTGCCCGCCTACCCATCTATCTAGTGGACTGCTCTAACCACCACGACGACCAGGGTTCAGTCTCTAGATTTTTGTGTATATAGTTAGGTAGGTAGGTGAGCTTTTTATTTATTTTTTTATTTGGTTAACAAAACAGATAACAATCACAAAATTACATTATTAAAGCATGCACAGAATATGGTTCCCGACTGCTCTCCAAAGTATGTAAACACATGTAGCGACATATGGGAGGCGGAACACAATTAATCAACATTAAAATGCTAGATATTTTACAGTAAAAATTTCAGTATCGCGCATCAAATTGGCAATTATTCATAAATTAATTAATTACTTCATTAAATTAGGTATCACATAAGATACATTAATTATAATTCCGATAAAAATAAAGATAAAATTTAATAATCAAATTTAGAGTGACAACGAGCAGAGCATTGGTAATAATTTTTGGACTGATTTATTAAATTTGTAACGATTATTATCATATATATCTCATCACATACTACAATAGTTAATTTATTTTATCTACACACGTATCATAAACCCTCTTTACTGCGTACAAAAACCGCACGTTACGATCAGCATAATATTAAACTACTTGGTAAAAACTCATTTCTTATCTGAAAAATTATACATTATGACCATAATGTGTAATTTTTCTACATATTATGACATTCAAATTTCGAACGCCGACGCCCGCCTGCGTGCCGCCCCTACTTTTTTTTGTGAAATTGGTACTACTGAACAAGCTAAACAAGTGCAACGGAATTATCAATGCCACCACGCCAGTCGAACATGCGGTTCCTGAACACATTAAAGAGAGCTTATGATATGTGTTTAGATAAACTAGTGTATGTAACTGTACATAATTAGGCATTAAAACTCTAGAGTGATATCATTATGAAACTCGCCTTCGGCTCGATTCATAAACCCACTCTCGAGTATTAATGCCCTCCATTATGTAGCAGTCACATAAACTACTAATATAAACGACACATTCTAGATATTGGTTCATTAAAAGAGACATTAATTCGATGGACAGGCACATGAAATGGTCTAAAGTTACGGGTTCTTGTGAAGTAGCTAAATTTTAAGAGTTCAAGTAAGGGTGGGCAATCTATTCTATTGTGAATCAAATTATGCAAGTATTTCAAGTCCAATAACTTACGTCGTTATTCGAGAGAGATTTTATTAAATTTGTTCATTACGTGAAGGTAACTAGTAGCTTCTCGTCCCAGATTACATCGGTACGATAATACATTAAGCAATTTAGTTGAACATGTTCCATGCTATGTATATGGACGGCATACAATGGCGACCAGACCTGACAACCATACTCAAGTATACTCCTGACTAGGCTATTATACAGAAGTATGAGACTACAGGGTCTTTTGAAGTCTTTGGTATTTCTTATTACAAAACCCAACATTTGTCGAGCCTTCTTAACAATAACCATCATAATGAAGAATTAGGCATTAAAATACTAGTGTGTTGTTATTATGAAACACTCGTATATTAAAGCCTCTCATTATGGAAGTCACATTAACTACTATTATTTTTTATTATTAGCTGGGTTAAAATAGAAAATAAAACTATTATGATTGTATTTTTTTTTCATTATTCATCAAATTCAGAACCTAAATATTCAACAGATTCATATGACATTTCATGATCTTCATGATCAGATTGTACTGCTTCAATTCTAGACATATTAGACTCATTGTTAGTTGTAAGACTGGATGTTTCACTATCACTGCCGCCAACATTTATAATAAGTTGTTATCTACATTCCTCTTCTAGTCATTTTGTATGCTTACAGCAATTATTCCATGTATCAGCAGTTATATCCTCAAAACAGTTTTGTACAAGCTGCAGGAACGTGATACTAAACCAACATTCTTTGTGCCACTATATCATGTCATTCCATAAGTACTGTCCTTTCATTTCTACATTTTTTATATTTAGAACCTAATTTGTGTAAGTTTCTTAGGCGTAGAAAATACAGCTAACATCCCACCTTCGTTTTGTATTTTCATTACGAAAGATCGGGATATGCCAACAAAATATTTTACTTATGAATAGTTACAAATTAGCCAATTCACATTGCACATACTATATGACGTGCTTTTTATGAAAATTTCAGCTCTCTAGGTAGAGAGCTGAAATTTTCATAAAAAGCACAAAATAGGTATTTGGGTTGATCCGGTAGAGCCGGGTGACAGACGGACAGATGGACGGACAGCAGAGGCTTAGTAATAGGGTCCCGTTTAGCACCCTTCGAGTACGGAACCCTAGAAAACTAAATTGAAAACAATAAACGTTTTATGTTTTGTTCCGATCTAGAGTAAAAAACAATGAAAGTTTGCAATAGAAAAAACGGGAACACGAGATTTAATATAAATACTGTGTCGTTTTTTGGTTAAAAATGGTTTCGGAAAGTGTTTACATGTAGTGATATGGACATCAATTTAACTCTCGATGAGATGCACATTAATTTAACTCCCGTTGATGAGTCGAACCGCTTGAATTTATATATATATTATTTATTTATTTTTACTTATTACTTTATTACTTTTATTTATTACTTTGACTCCCATCCAATAATTTTTTGTCCCATCCACGATTTTGAGGAAAAAACTACCATCACCTAGAAGATGGAAAGTATGTCCCGTATTTTCAAATTAGTGTACGTCCTATGTTGAACCTACGTGTCTTTAAAAAGTTTACGCAAATATGTAACGTAGATAATGTTTTATATATTTTTAAACATTTGACCATTTTTTTTATCTGTGTTACGTCATGACTGTTACGGTCTTTGCTTCCATTTAGAGGAGTAATCTGGACAGCTCCATTACTTTTTGAGTGGCAACAGCATTGATCACGACATGGCAAAATTTAAAAAAAATATAGCCATTTTTTCGCGAAGAAAAATGGTAAGAGGTGTCGACGAGCGTTTTGTCTCTAAAAAAAAGTGGATATTAGCAGTTAGATACCAATGTGAGTATGGTTATTCTGTTTCGCTGTTATACGTCATTACGATACTTTATTGCAATACAATACAATTAAACTACTGATCAGTCTGACACTGTCCGAAATAAAAAGATAATATTTATTTCAGGTTAGGTGCCTTTTTTGTTATGAATGTAACGATGTGTTACGAAATGCGTTACGTAACAGCCATGACCTATTCTTAAGCGTAGGCTATACTGGACACTGTGTTCAATGACTTGAAAAAAATATCACAGATGGCGTTAACGAATGCCGGAGGGCAAAAAAATATCAAGAGCGTATGCGGAGTCAAAAAGCGGCAAAATACAGGGAATTGAAAACGTAAAATGTAGAGACGAATAAAAAACGTAAGAAAATGAAAGAAAATTCCAGGGAAGTTATAGAATTGAAAAGAACTCAGTGTAGGTACAGTCAAATCGGCCATAGAATGAAACCAAAAGGCACAACGAACAGTGAAAATGATATTAAAACACGAGAATGAACAAGAAAGTAATATTGCAGAACTTGATGCAAATAGAACCAGGGAACGAAATAAGAAACAATAAAGTGAACTCGTCAAAAAAAGCCTATGAAGAAGCAATAAAAAATATGGCACTGGAAACTGGAAATAAAATCTTGGAAAAGGAAATGTAAGCAGTACATAAGAATAAAACGTTAATGTCAGTAATAGATCAGCTGAAATTAAAAGTAGTTACAGCAGCAGCAGCAGCTGAACTACTAAGTTCCTATTTAATTGTGTTAAATCCAACTGCAAGCATTTACATTATAGTATAAATATATATATATATATATATATATATATATATTAGGTCCTTACATATGAAATTGGCTTGAAATTGGTTTTGTATGGATAAATTGAAGTTAACTCAATTTTCAGTACAAACATTTTTGTTTTTTTTTTTTTTAAGAATGACAGATCCTAATTTTTACAATTTTTATAAACTTTGTGTGTATGAATGAAACAACAATTAGCTAACAGAAACTTTTATATAATTTTTGAAATGTGTCAGCTGTAAAAAAATATTACGAATATTATCATTAAAATGTATGACATTTAGGAGGCACTGATTTTGAAGATAAAATTTTAGTTATCAAACTGAAAATTAAAAGAAAATTTAATAAGTACATGTAAAATATTGAAATTAATTTTAAAACAATAAAAAAAAACTGGAAATAGCTATTGAATTACTCGAATTACGAACTCCTGAATCTGGAAGAAAAATTCGCCAATTTTTATGCACCAAGCTTTATAATTGTCATGTGTCATTCAGTCATGAACGTTATGGTGTGTTATTATGTAATTAACGTTATGGTACAACTTTTCGCGGTTCGATCCTTCTTTTATAAAAGATCTGGCAAAAGCTGTTGTTAATAATCTACTACCGCAGTTCTCTAAGGAGAGATATCTTAAGGCATACAACCATTTCCTGAACTGGAGATCTGCTAAAAATGTCAAGTCCCTTTCGGAAAATGTGTTTTCCTCACAGTCGAAATGAAAAGTAGAACTCGGGTCAAAGTGACCCATTTCACCGGAGATATTTCTGGCGCTCGAACAAAGTGAGAATCCCACCCTTAGTTAACAATCTACTATTTCCTCTCAGTCGAAATGAAAAGTAGAGTGTTTAACTCGGGTGAAAGTGACCTCACCCTCGAACTATTGGCGCTCGAAAGAACCTGTGAAATGGGTCACTTTCCACACTTGGTTAACAATCTACTATTGTTGTCCTGGTTAACTATTCATACTTTTGCGGCCCCATTATACATCAGACCATCTTTTGACACATTTCCGAGCAGTGGCGTGAAAACTTACATGAAGTGAAGTATGAAACTTCACGTTGCCTTTTGAAAAGCTTTGACTGCTTTTGGCTTCATTTAGTAAAAAAAATAATAAATAATCGAAAATCGAAGTTGCTATGTTAAAATCTGTTTCATTGTTACAGGTTCCTGCTTTCTGTCATATCCTATAGAAAAGTTAATAAATTTCAACATGAATGAGACCCGCGTGGCTCCCACCGTGTCTGAACTAGGCATATCTCTATTTATTAAACTTTGTAAATGATATCTTTCTATGATATATAATCAATGTTTCCTTGAGAAAATCACATATAAATTCAATAGTCGTGTCCAATCGAATTTAAGTGTTTGTTCAACAAGAACACCAATAACTGGCGAAAACCGAAAAAAACTTTAATCAGTTCATCCTGCTGTCAGTAGATGGCCTTGGTAACTTTTAACAGAACTAACTGTCGGGTCATCTAGTTTTAATCAGGGGAATAATAAAAGGTCCTATCAAAAAACTAATTGAGCGAATGACAATGAACAGCGGAAATTGAGCGAAAAAATACTGATTGAGAAATCCAAAATGATAAAACGACCCAATAAAAAAACTAATTGAGTTTGTGGCCATGAACAGCGGAATTTGAGCGAAACAAATACTGAATTGCGCGACAACATTTCTGATTTGTGCGACTGACGGGTGTTAGGCCAGACGTATAAGAATAAAAAAATCCAAAGCACGTTTTGTATTTATGTAACTCGAATTGAGGTTTTCAAATTGCTGATTTTTAGATTTCTCGCAATTGACACTTTAGTCAGAAGAAACCAGTATTTCTAGTCGCACTCATTTTTTGTCGCTATTCAGTAAATAATTCAGTCGGGCAAAACCAGAATTTTTGCCAAGCATAAACTGGATTTACAGTCATACGTTTAAATACTATCCGCATAAATAATAAAAGTAAATCAATGTCAATAAGTAAGATAAAGAAATAAATAACCATCACTTCATGTTTGTTACTTGCTAAGTTTTTAAATCTATGTCTGTTACTTACATGCTAAACGATGCTGCCATCGGGAAAATGATTTCTGCTATGCTATGTCTACGAATTTTAAGCTATAACTATAATACTGTAGTACATAATGTACTGTAACTATTTGTCTGGCGATATCTCTAGGGGGCAAAAGGTCGTTTTTAACCTAATTATCAAGTCCCCAACCTTCTCCATGGGAGCCCTACACGTGTACAGCAAAGTTTACACGAGCTGTTTTGTATCTGCGCGATGCCGTTGAATTACCAGGACCCCATGCTGTACTAACAAGGTGGAAAGAAAATGGAGTAAGCCTTGGCTGGAGATAATTCTAAACCTTTTCATATCTTTGTTTCCTTTCCCTCGGTAATGCCAGATATAACAGTTGTTTGTTGCTCAGCTCTACTCGTGTACGCCTACATGCACGGGTTCTTTGAGAGTAGACATAATATCAACTGATTGCTCAACATTTTCTGACAGGGGCTCCACGAGGATCGCTACGAATTCCCGATGACGATTATGATTGGCCACATGGTTCGCCTTAGCACGTATTATTGGACTCTGTGAGATTATTTGGATTAGTTCTGCTGTCTCGTGGCATATTGAGATGGGGAACACGAGTTGGTGTTTATAACACGGTACTGAATTTGGAATAGGATCTAGAGATTAAGGGAAACGACGGAGTCAGCATATGGATCAATATAACAGTTTCGTTTTGAATTTCTACTACATTACAAACTTAAGTTGAAATAAAACTACATGTTTTCCTCGCATCTGTTCCCGCTTATCGCTTAGTTACCCCTACGCGTCAGTGACAATATCCACTATCAGGTACCCAACATCTCATGACTCTACTGGTGAAATCTCATCGAAATCTGAGTAGTTATTATTAAATTCCTTATCTGTATCATCATTGTGAATCTCTTCATCATTAAACGTCTGATCTATTTCTGCCGGATCCTCATCGGGCAACTTTACATTGTTAGAATTCCTTAATTCTTGATCTTGTGGGTCATCAATTGTCTCTTGGAAGTTTTGACCGTGATTGGATTTAATTTCATTGTATCTTCTGTAACCGTCACTAGTTAAATCACCACGGGCTTCTCCGTCATAGCTTTCATCTTCAATTAGACCAATCTTGACGTATCTGTAAGGGCCTGCTCTTGGAGTATCTGCATTTTCTTCTTGATTATTATTATCGACTTCATTTTCCACTTCTATAGAGTCCTCTTCTGACTTAGATTCCTCATCTGAGTTAGTTTCATCATAAGGGTTTGTATCTTCTTCGGATCTACTAATTTCTATGTCATCATCGTAACCATCTTCTACAGCATCATCTCTGTTTGGATTTTGTTGGTTAGCATAATTGTAAACATTAGAACTCGATTGCGTCAATTCCTCATTTTGATTATTGTTTTCTCCTAAACTGTTCCCATTTTCATCCTCAGCATTATCATTAGGGGTATCAATACTGTTATCCGGCACTATAATAGTTTTACTATAACCATCACTCATATTATTAGCCTTCTGGATAATATAGTCAGTAATATCACTGGGTAAGGTTTGAACAGTCACCACCGCATCATAGGCGACACCAGGGTTACCTTTGAAAAGTAATACCACGTAGTTATAACCAGGGCCTCCTTCCACTATATCAGCTTTGAGGTCAGTGCCAAAGTCAATTCCACTGACTCTCACATGCGCTATGAAGTTGCCTCCAGTTGAGCCTGGATATCTAAGTGCTAGCGATCCTCCTGGCACTGAGATTCTGATCTGCTCCTCAGCTGTCTTCTGAATCTCCTCATTGCCGACGTCTAACAAAAATACGAATGGATACTTATGAAATGGATTCCCAACTGTGGACGCGATTAAATGGAAAATTAAAACAGAGCTTAAGAACATCGCGTTGGAGTGATTACTTAGCAGAAATAAATAGGTCATGTTACGATAAGCGATACTTATAGCGACTGATTTCACGGTTGAAAAGTTCTGTTTTTGTTTGGCCGTGGTTAGCAGTGTGACTTGTCAATGTCAGCTCTTCACGTGTCTTTATCGGGAAGCTACTCATCTTTTAAGCATTAATGGGAAGTGAATATTCAGGAATCAGGAAGTGAAATACTAGGCAAATAGATCACAGCTTTTTATTTCGATCGATTATACCTAAACTTTATATAATATCACATGAAAATATCGAACGGTAACAGCCATAATTTGGAAGATGAAGCACATCGAGATTATTTGAAAGTATTAGATTATATCGTTAATTTATTGTGTGTCATAATCATGAGATTCAGAGATTTCAGTTGGAAAAGAGTATCTGACTTACCTATCCTATGTTTATGAATATTGTAAAGCTGCTAAAAGTAATCAAGATCCGCATACGCACTTTATTTAGTAAAAATAAAATCTATCTATTAAATATTACCTATACAACAAATATTCCAAAATTGCAAAAAGTCATCGTTAATTTCGTTAAGTCGTAATTCGGATTAGTTTCTATTTACCTTATTTTATTTAATTATCTGTATTTGAAATGGTAGAATAGAAATTCTATTTTACCTTTCAAATCCACTTATTTAAATAAAATAAGCTAAACTAAGTACTTTTTTATGAGGTTATCATCCGAAAATTCTATTATACCATTTCAAATGCACTTATTTCAATCTAATAAGGTACATTGGATACTTTCTTATAATATTAACTACCTACTGAATCTACCAGGGTTTTAAGAAGCATCTATATTAGTAGGTAGGTCTAGGTAGTCTAGTTTTCTACTCAACATTGGCCAGTTAAAGTGGTTTTCCTAAATCAATAATTTATAGTTTAAAGACATTTAGTTATATTGAAACACCAGCCTGGGCATATAAATTATCCCCACACATAGATTTTTATAGCAAAGCCTTAGTTTTGTTGGAATTTGGCTGGGGTTTAGTACTAAGAATTTATATATCGTAACCATATCTTGCAATTGACCATATCATAAAATGGCCAACCATGCTTAGAACTTTCGGTGAACGAAGAAATATTTTAGGGAAAAACACTGCGGTAGCATAGGTGACGACTAAAGGGGGCGAGCATAGCGAAGCCCCCGAATTGTCTTCGTGATAGTTAGACAGGTAAATAACAAATAATATTAGGTACGCAGAGAGTACTGAATAAAAATGCTTCTAAAAAGGCATGTTTCATCAAATCCAAACCTTTCTGACCATTTCATGAAATGATCAATTCTATGATATGGCTCCGACATATATACATGCTATATTTAAGGTAAGCAAGCCTTTCTTTTATGTAAATTAAGTAAGCTACCTACCTAAGTTAGTTTACCTCAGCATGCTTCTCATTTCTTTGTTTTGACTTTGCAAGGAGCTCTGAGCTCTATCAGCTTGGAGTAATATATTATCCAGTTTGCCCAACTGTGATTTTATTTGTCTCCCCATATCATTTGCTGATTTTTTACTCAAAAGAGCTGTGTCTTCATTGCTCTGCATAGCTCCCAGATCTGACAGAGCCGAGTTAATGTCGCCATCTTGATTTTTAGTTTTTCCCGCGTTTTGGAACACTTGACTTTTTTCGCTGGGGCCAAGCCCGCAGTTTACAGAACCTTCGCCGTCTTGCGGTGATATGTAGTCCTTGTCGTAATTAGTCTGGCCTATGTAACTGGGCTCCGAAGAATAAGACATGTTGTCCCTCGATGATAGTTTCACACGAAAAAAGTTGGTAAGACTCCCGCAGACACCCTGTAATTTGCAAAAAAAAAACGTGACAAAATGTATCGAGAGTATCAGAGTTACTATCGACTTATTCAATTTATTCTGACTATTCATTGTTTAAACATACCTTCAGTCGATTTATCTTTGTTTGCGTAGACGTAAGAATTGTGTTCAACTCAGACATACCAGTATTTGTTCCCTGGATATTATCATTCAGTATTGCCGTATTCTGAAAAAAATATCAACTTTGCCTTTGATTTCTTTATATTTAATTATTAAGTACCTATTTCATATGCTTATTTATAACTCTTCTTACCTCCACAGTATCTATATCGACTTCTTCGAATTCCACAATATCCATGTGTTTATGCTTCTCTAGAAATTCTGTTTTATCCGGTTTGGGCAGGCCAAAAAGCTCTGCCCTAAGGCAAGCGTCTTCATAAGCTTTTTGCGACATTTTTTAACTATTTTTCTAAGTAGTAGCCATAAAAACGTCGCTGGAATAGTTGTATCCTCTGAAATCTTGTTTTTCGTCCGTCAAACTTATTGATTTTTAATATCCCACTACAGGCGCAGTAGATACACGTAGTTTAAAGACTTCAAACTACGAGTTTATACCTCTCATTTAGCTACGAGTATATCAGTCAACCTAAGGTAGATATGCTATTCAAACAATGACGATACGATTCTCCTTAATTATTTACAAAATAAAACGGAATCGGAAAAAATAACGCAACAGATCAAAACATTAGTTCAAAAATTGCGCGTTTTCTGCATCCGGTGTTACCATTACAAAAATAGGTACATTTATGAATTTTACAAATCTTGAACGCGAGTATAACAGACGACATTGGTCACATTATTGGTGAGAAGGTCAATGCCCACACGAAAGAAGACATTTGTTCGTTCAATTATTTCACTCCGGTCAAAACAGTTCATTCATTTCTTTAGCATAAAATCGGCTTTTCTTTGTTTTGGAATTTTTATTTTTTGAACCGTAGAGTTAAATGCTATTAAAATACACAGTTAAATCACTAACTAAAGTTAAAGTACCGTTACCGTTCAGAATATCTTGGGCTGCAATGTCGTCGTCTGGAAGTAAGTTCCTTGATATTGCTTTTCTACGTGTGGTATTTTTAGTTGGTTAATTTCGATTTAATAAGTAAGTATCTAAACTAATTTAGTGCCTACCTATTGACAAATACGTGAAGATTAAGTAAAAAAAAACTGATTTATTTTTGTAATGGATGATGATGATATTTAAATGACCGTACCACGTACTAATCTACTTACCTTTAAAATAAAATAAATCTACTGACCTTTAATTTGAAAATAAATCTTAATTTAGCTCTAGGATATTCAGTGTAGCGAGGAGCTGATTCCAAGTAGCATCTTCGTCATATAGGCGTATACTTGAGCAGCCACTGACAGGGAATCATCAGCATCATAGCAAAACATAGCAACTCTATATTGAAAGATCTCATCCATCATTTATCAAACACTAAAATACGAGTATGTACATTTCAAGAGGTTTTCTAAGTAAGTACCTACCTACAGTATAAAATTACCCTTCCGCCCCCTTATTGAAACTGACCAGAATTTAATTTAGGGTTCCATATCAAACAGGACTCTATTATTAGGCCTTCACAGCCCCTCCATCTGGCTGTCTGTCCGTCTTACAGTCAGCGGGCTGTATCTCGTGAATCATTCTATGTAGACAGTTGAAATATACTTGCCACTACTCAACAAGTAATGAACTACATAAGATTTTATTTAATAAAGGGGGTACCCATACAAGCTCTTCGGGGGCAACTCGGCCCTCACACCGCTCAGGCCGCGGGCTCAGTTGACCAATACTGTTTATATTGGGGGCGACTAGGTCAACTCAGCCCACCGCGGGCTCAATTAACCACTGTCTATCGTTATAGGGCAGCTCGCGGGCTCAATCGATCACAGTCTATCGCCATATGATTGACTCAGCCCATTTTGTTTTAAGCTAAAGGTTTTATCTCAGAAGAGGTTTTTTTTTTTGCATCTGATTAATATTGTCTTTGGAACAATACACTGACTTTGACGTTGTCAACATCCATGTCCCGTCCGTCCCGTCTTCGACATGACATTGAATTCTTGTTCATCTTTTATAATCAAATGAGTAATTTAACATTTAAATTAATTTTGAACAGCAAAAATGTACCCATACAAACCAAGTGAATCCGCGTCTTCCAGTTCAGATGCCATTGATTTCATAACGTCGCACCGTGGAAGACGTGTAATCATAAAGTCGGGTCACCGATACTGCATCAAGAGGAAAAACAAGGCTGGCATGCCAAAGTAAACAAGCTTTTGGAACCCAAACCTGATATTTTTAAACTTCTGGTAGTGTTACAATGGCTAATGAGAACAGATGTAAACAAATTAAGAGAAAATAACTTTAGTAAAAGAAAAAATTAAGTAAGTAATCAATGTTAATGACAGAATTAATTTAAAGAATAAATTTTAAAAAAGTTTAGCATTATGTATCGAACATTTAAGATCTAGATTCATATGTAACATGTTGTTCGTTGACTAATACAGGACACGAAGAAGGAGTTATTATTTTATTTGAATTAAGATGAATTATTTTTGTTAAGTTTGTTAGATTTATAAAATAATACATATCCATTACCATAGTTTTCCTGTAATGAAGTAGAACATTCCAAGCTCCTTCTCACTGCCTTCCTGTACTTTCCTGAACATATTTCGTCTTAATGGTACATAAGCCGGCCAAATCCATTCGGGCTGAGTAGACCATACAGCGTTAAACTGTTGTCTACTGAGACCGCGGGCTGAGTAGACCCCTTGGAAAATTAATGGGCCGAGTCAAGACCAAAAAAATAAAAGTGGTCAACTGAGCCCGCGGGCTGAGTGGCGTGTGGGCTGAGTTGCCCCCGAAGGGCATACAAGATATGTGTTTTAAACCCCCGTAGAAGAGATGTGATGAATTTAAATGCAAATTTCGCTGCAGTTTTTAATATATTTTATTATAGCAATGGTTTGACTAATGACTTGATTATCCGCCATCAGGTGTAGGTTTTTTTTTTTTTCTACTTTTTATATGGCATGTTAACCCCTTTTGAGGTTCATTTTGTTAAGTGTAAAGTGTATTGAAAGATCACAATTTGGTCAGGCTCTCTGTCTAGAACCTGGAAATTAATGTGTTGAGAATAGTTTGTTGCTCCTTAGCACTACCCGAGAGGATGTGAAGGGCACTAGAAACCAAGTATTTATTTCAGACATGAGCAACTGCCTCCCAATATATATGTTTTTGTTTTTGTTTTACCTTTTGTCCTTATGTTTTTATACTATGGAACCCTTCATGTGCTAGTCCAACCTGCACTTGACTTTTCATCTACCTGCTTGAAAATTTTATTTACTTTTCTAGAGGTTGTCTAGCACACTTGTGTATACCTATCTATTTATATACCGAGTAGGTACTGAGTAACAAAACATCTGTCAGGTACTGAGTAACAGAGGTATTCCACTTTGAGCACCGATTTGAAGAGCACCGATTTGAAGAGCACCGATCCTATTCCACTTTGAGCACCAAAGTGCTCTTGGGTGCTCTAAGTGGACTAAAATTTATTTTTACATTTTTGTGTACTTTGAGCACCAATGACTCGGCAGCATTTATTTGTTTTACAGGATGTTATTAAATGAAAGATATCGATAAAAATCACAAGAATCTATATTAATTACATATAATGTACAGTCAAGGACAGATAGAGCCACCCTTTTTGATGAACATTGTAGCGTCCTTATTTCGTAAGTCATAAGTTCTAGGATCGTGTGGCACGGGGTTGACATGACGTGTCCTCGACTGTACATATGAAATCTGTCTAAGCGACATTTAAAAAAGTTTAAATGGTTATCATTCTCCATTTAAACTTTTTTAAATGTCGCTTTTTTTTACTTTCCAATATTATTTATAGCAATTTTTTTATAGTTCCTATTCTTTTTAAAGTATTCCCCCACTATGGCCTGTTTCCTCGTCATAGGAAAAACTGCCAGTTACTTAAAAAAATATCAATAAATAATAGTGGATATACCTACTGATATATATTACACATACATACAAATACAGAATCAGATATAACATGCATTTATCTATTTTAAAACAGATAACGATGTTAGACTTATTATTAATTTTGCATGGTTGTCGGTAAACATGCTTTACATGCACAGGTGACATCCTTATTAAGCATTAAAAGCAAATTTTTACAAAGATCGACTTTTCTCCTTGAAAGGACCTTATGCTTGAGTCCGTCGGGTCAAAATCCTCCAATCGCGAATTTACTTCAAAGTTGCAACAGGTTCAATGCAGCAATCTAACGAGCGACGACGACGGTGGTGACGGTGGTACACGAAAGTATGACGAATTTAACCGAAAGCTTCCGGAACTGGTTTCTTGTTTACGTCAAATTGCAAATAATTAGTTCGGCAGTGCACATCACAGGTATAGTTTGCAGTTTTGTATCTGTATTTCCGTGCTTAAAAAGTCTTATTATTTATGAGTGGGTGTATATATTGTAAACTAAAACAATGGAGCCTGTTGCCGGTGGAAGTGATCAAAATACAGATATTAGCTACATTTCCAGTAGAAGAGGTGCGCCAATACTAGTATATAGAAACAGACAGTACAGAAAATTCAAAGAATACAAAAAAAATGCTAAAGTGTTATGGCGGTGCTCAATAAAATCCTGTCGAGGGTTCCTGACGACTGATGGTAATGAAGATATAATAAAAATGACAGAACACACCTGTGAACCCATAAACAGTGCCCAGGCTGAAAGAAAGAAGTTTTTAGATGAACTTGGGAAAGAAGCTACAGCCACCAACGTACCGATTCCAACATTATTTAAAAGCAAAATGAATAAATTGCTCGATCAAGGATATAACTTAGTAGCCGATGTTCCAAATTTTATTAACATTAAATCTGGTCTTTATAAGAAAAGAAACAAGACTTCTGGAGTAAGCCGGCTATGTGCAAAAACCGCGGGAGAAGTACAAGTAAGTAGTCTTTATTTTCAATCTAAAAGTAGTTTTATTCTACTAACCGTCATAATTTATAAACTAATCCAAAAATTAATTATCAAACGCCGTATTTTAATAATAACGTTATTTTTACTGGCGCGCGGGCGATAATGGGAGGCCTCATTCATCCACATCTATTGTTGCCGCCATGGTGACTATTTTTGACAGTCTAGGCATCTATTTTAGACAGTTAGTTATTAATTAACCCTACTTATTCACATTATTATTAGGTAATTTCTATAGTAAACGAATTGGGAACACATTTAAAAGGTTAAAGTTTTTTTAGGGTTCCGTACCCAAAGGGTAAAAACGGAAGTGGAACCCTATTACTAAGACTGCTCTGTCCGTCTGTCCGTCAGAGGGTTTTAAGGCATCACGGTCTCATGAACCGTGATAGCCAGACAGTTGAAATTTTCACAGATGATGTATTTCTGTTGGCGCTATTTAACAACAAATACTAAAGACAGAATAAAATAAATGCATATTTAAGGGGGGTTCCCATACAACAAACTTCTTTATTTTGCTCTATATTAATAACGGTAAGAGGTAGACGCTTGAAACCTTCACAAAATATTAAGCTGTTTATTCACCTTGAAAATAAATAATTTAATTTAAACAAAATAAATATTTAAGGGTGGTGTTCCCATACAACAAACGTGATTTTTGCCGTTTTATAGATAATGCTACGGAACCTTTCGTGTACGAGTCCGACTCGCACTTGGCCGTTTTTTTAGGTACCTACTCAGTTAACGATAGAGCTCCTATCCCCATCAAAATCTGAACTTCGTTTTTTTACGATTAATACATACAATAAACACTCAGCTTTGTTCGCTCGAAAGTTAAAATAGTTTTATTTATTTTAAGGTACCCAACCAATATTTGGACTTCCTGTTGGCTGATTTCTACGATGGGAAAAATCGAATTCTTCTCTTCGCCACGACAACAAGCAAAGAAGAACTTGCTAGAACACGCCATCTATATTGTGATGGGACTTTTAAATCTGCGCCGAAACCATTTCTTCAGATTTATAGTATTCATGGTGATATCGATGGTGTCGTTAAGCCGTTAGCATATGCTATGCTTCTAAACAAAAAAATGTCCACGTATAAAATATTATTTCAATTACTAAAATCTTCGATACCAGCCATGTCTATAGATTTTTTTACTAGTGACTTCGAAGACGCCGCAGTAAGAGGAATACTGTCTGTATTTCCCAAAGTAGCAGTAAAGGGATGCTACTTTCATTTTAAAAAGGCGTTAAAAAAGAAAGGGAAAGAGCTAGGCCTCAACGATAACAGCATATATCGAAAGCACGTTGCTTTGTGTACTGTACTCCCTTATTTGCCACCGGATGATTTGGATGATGCTTGGCTTTACATTATGAGTGAGAGTCCTCAAGATAAAAACATAACAAAATTTAACGACTATATGATCACACAATGGCTTGACCACAAATTTTGGTCGAACAAATGGTGCTGTTATGGCCAGGCTCATAAGACTAACAATTATACTGAGACTCATTATTCTGTCATTAATAAAGCAATAAATAAAAATAATAAGAATATAGCTATTGTTTTAAGAGTCCTACAGGAAAATTGCAAGAATTACGCTGAAATTCGCGAAAAAATTGGAATTTCTAAATCCCAAAAAAATGCCAAAATAAAGAACCAAATTATAAATAGTATAATAGATGAATATAAGAGTGGCTTTATTTCTCTTGGTCACTGCATTGAAAAGCTGCGATTTTAAGAGATGTTTTTAATTTATTTTATTAGAATATGTAACACCTGAGAAAACGACGGACAGTGGCGGACATAATTACCGCGGCGCGGTCTTTTAGTACTGTAATATTGCATTTTGTCCGCCCAATACCTCAGGTCTCGCCTGCCGGTACACGCAGGCAAAGTGCAACAGGATAAGAGTAATAATAAGAGCACACACACACAGAGCAGTAAGTATGTGTAATTAATAAACATTTTAGTGATTTTTATCGATATCTTTCATTTAATAACGTCCTGTATAACAAATACATCCCAGTAGGCTGCTGAGTCATTGGTGCTCAAAGTGGACAAAAACGTAAAAATAAATTTTAGTCCACTTAGAGCACCCAAGAGCACTTTGGTGCTCAAAGTGGAATAGGATCGGTGCTCTTCAAATTGGTGCTCTTCAAATCGGTGCTCAAAGTGGAATACCTCGAGTAACAAAACATCTGTTTGTTTTGTAATAAATTGAATATTTTTTTTATATATAGGTAAATAATTTATGTTATGGAAAACTTTATGAGGATATCTCCATACTGTGGCGATAGGCTAGCCACGCAAAATGAAGTACTGCATATCTGGCTTAACATGGGCACAACTGTGTTTTCCCCCCTGTCTGGAAAAAGAGGTGACCCTATGTTATGTTAAGACAAAGACAGACATAATTTCTTAATAATATTCATTACAAGTTGTACAAGGAAAAATAAATGATACATAAAATAATTGTGTAGGAATTAACTCAGGATTCATAAAATTATTATAATATCCTAATACTTATATAAGGTTGTAAAATTATGTGTCACATGTCTTTTACACACTGCACAGTTTTTAAAAAAAATTTTGACTGTAAAAGAGTTTGGTAAATCATCTTTCAACCTATTTTGCATAATTTTCACTTGACCAACACTTGACATTCATCCATTGCCATGCCAAGAACAAAAGCGACCAAATGACATTGAGCATTGCTAATAAATACAAATTGGTTGTATCTCAAATTAAACTCAGTAAATATTACTCAAAAGATATAAAGCATAGGCAGCAAAGTGAGTGTGAACTTCTGTTTGTACGAAATAACATGTCGAAGATTCATAGTAATGGGGATGGCTTCTCAGTGGCTGGTCAGTAAAGGAACATTTCTTAGGTTTAAGCAAAGGCGAATGCACAGAGTGCTGCTCAATTAAAGTCTAGTCAATTTATTTTCGAAAATAAGGTATTAACGCAAAAACCTTACAGCATTTTCCAAAATTAGCGATAGCTGTAATGTAAACCTAACCACTTGAACGTGAACTGTTACTATAGTAACAACGGCATTAGAAGAAATAATCAAAAACTAACTCGCGGAAGTTGCGGAAGTTATCAATTCTTTCAAAGGTTAGTAAATTCTCTACTCCAACAGGATAACTTCTGGAGTTTTCAAAATTGCCATTTGATCAATTTAAAAACCATGTAAAACGACTTTCTCTAAAAAGGGTTTAATTACAATGTTCAAGATTACATAAATGACAAGATTGTGGGTTAATTTAACTCAACACAGAACTCGCTGGTAATAATTTAATAATAATTGATTTCTGCTTATTAATTATACTAATGAATATTGTAATATTTGTATTAGTTTGAAACTCCCACAGATTAATTTTTAGATATCTTTTAAACATTCCTTGTGCTTAACTAATACAATATGACATATTTCAATATGAATTATTATAATTAATAAGCAGGAATAAATAATTACAAAACTACCAACAGCAAGGTCTGTGTTGAGCCAGATCAACCCCATACAGCCCCATTTAAGTAATCTTGAACATTTTAGTACCCCTTTTTCAACAAAGTCGCTTTAACATAGTTTTTTAAATTGCTCTAAAGGCAATTTCAAGATCTCCAGAGGTATCTTATTGTAGTAGAGAATGCACTTGACCCTTGAAAGAATTGCGGGGCGCACAAATTCTATGATTATTTCTTAGGTTAACATTACAGCTATCGCTAAGTTTGGAAAATGTTGTAAGGTACTTGCGTACATACATATTATTTTCGAAAATAAATTGACTAGCTACTGTTAGTATGTCAATTTCTTTAAAAAGCTCTCTTAAGGAGTTGGTGCTTTATAAATGATAAATTTCTCGAATAGCTCTTTTCTGTAAAATAAAAAATAGTTTGAATATCCGCTGCTTTCCCCCACCATAAGACCATTGGACATGACGCTATGAAAGTAACTAAGATATACTAGCCTAGATGTAGCCACATCCGTGTTTTGTGATGTTCCTAACAGCGTAAGCTACAGAACTTAATATACCAACTAATTTATCTTTGTGGGGACCCCACTGCATTTTCGTTCGTGTCATTTACTAATTCTGTCGTGTAAAACGTGTTGCTGTCTAACACTAAACTGGTCTGAGCTTGCCTGACGTTTGGAAGTGGAAATTTGATACATTTGGTTTTGCCAGCATTTTATAATAAATTATTAAATATGAACCAATTCACGGTTAAAGACAATACTCCATTAACATCATAGAAAACCTTCTTTTTGTCTTTCAATTTTGAAGACCAGGGCCCAATTCCGGTAAACAACGACAGCTCAATGACAATTACATGACGATTACGGTCAACTTTAAATATCCAATAAATATCTGATGATTTTGTTACCCCATTTCCTTTGTTGATGAACTAAATTGTTATGCTTACCAATTAACTTAATTTTTACCATAATTGCCTAAAAAATATATTTTCCAAACGCCGAATATTAGATATCTAAAGTTGACCGTAATCGTCATATAATTGTCATGGAGCTGTCATTGTGACCGGAATTGAAGAATCATCAGCAAACAACACTATGTCAGTCAATTTCTCTACCATGAAAGGCAGATCGTTAATATAAACCAGGAATAAGAAAGGGCCTAATATGGAACCTTGTGGAACGCCAATTTTACTCCCGATCCATCAGATTTAACGCCGTTGACTTCTGCCTGTTGAATTATATTGCTTAGGTATGATCTTAGTAGATCCAACGCTTTAGTAGAAGAATTATAATAACTAATATTGTTATATTTATATTAGTTAATCACAAGCAATTTTTAAAATAGATCTATAAGTGAATCTGTGAGAGTTTCTACGCCCTGCTTCTTCCACAGTGGTCCAATGTAGAGAAGAGGCAAAAAATGACGTTTGCTAAGTATGTGATCTACAGTAATAAATAAATTTTACTTTGGCTTTGACTGACACAGTAAGTTTTTAAGAGATCTTAATATCAATCTGTGGGAGTTTCTTCGCCCTTCTTGTCCCACAGTGGTCCAATGTAGATAAGCGGCAAAAATGAAGTTTTTTTAGGACATGTAAATATCTACATAAAAAAATGACTTTGACTGATGTTATTCTGGCTCTTTCATTTCCAATGAAATTATCAAACTTTGAGTTGTGGTCTGTGTATCCGGGCAAAGCAGCTGAAAACAAGATATTGAGTCTCATAACAAGATTTGGTACCTACCTTGATCAGTTCAGATCAGATCCAGTAGGTGACCGGGCGAGCGCGTAGTGCGACGAAGCGACAGCGTTCAAACACAACAAATACAAT
Source organism: Argyresthia goedartella (assembly GCA_949825045.1). Classification (NCBI taxonomy): domain Eukaryota; kingdom Metazoa; phylum Arthropoda; class Insecta; order Lepidoptera; family Argyresthiidae; genus Argyresthia; species Argyresthia goedartella. Next base: position 22,957,945 of record OX463828.1, read on the forward strand.
ATAATAATTCCGCTTGTTCATCCGATAAACTTCAAGGGGTCGTGGGTGTGAGCGGGTGGAAAATAATAATAAAACGCAAATTTCCTGTGTCGCTAGCGAGGTCTACACCTCACAGAGCCACTAGTTTAGTAGTTTCTGGTCGACGTACAGTGTACTCGATATGGCGGAACCCGAAATCGGTACCAAACCCAGCAAAGGACCAATCCAACCACCCACCTGTGTTTAGTAGGTATCCAAACCCATATTGTGTAAACAAAGAAAACGAACAAAGCGTCATGCCTTTTCCTATACAAGGTAGCAGAGGCTCAGGTCTTCAATTTATAGACCCTCACTAATATAAATATTCCTAACTCATGACTTTTTGTACCCCAGAACCCCTAAGCCTCAATGACCTATCTTCGCTGCGGAGCAACTACTACAAGGACCCGAAGAATCGACTTGCTCAGAATGTTTGCACCCGGTTTGACCCTTTCGAGGTTGCCATCGACAGATCCAGGGCAGACAGCTCACTCCATGTCTTCAATCTTAAGGTTAGTCATATTACGAGTACAACATGATTCACTCCACGATGATACGTGGTACATGCTGCCAAGGAGGCATCTGACCCCCCCTAAAAGTGCTACAAAAGCGCCCCCTGTCGTGTTTAAATCCTCTTTCTTAAGAAACTAGGCTAATTAATCCAAGAAGAATAAGGTGGATCGTTCCAGAAGCTTATTTCTGAATCCAGTGAAATTAAATGTAGCGCATTAATGACCCAACCGAGAGGCACAGGCCTGTACTAGAATTAATTTAAGATTAAGCTGTACTACTCCACTCTAGTGAATATAGCGAAAGAAAATTATTGATGGACAACATCCAAGAAACAGAACAATAAATTAAGAAATATGTGTGTCTTTTAAGGTTATTAGGCCAATCTCTTTACACATACTCATACATAATAGATGAGCTTGAAAGACCTATGATAGGATCATATGTATATGATAGTGTAATAGAGGCCTTAGTAGTCTTATTGAGTACATTATTGACATAGCGATACACATTTTCCCCCACGGGGTTGCATAGCAACAGTTTTACCCAAGTTAAGCCAGATATTCAATGCTCCATTGTCCGTGACAAGGGACGTGCCCGTCGCCGCCGTACATTATTGAGTATATTCCATTAATATTGAAAGTGAATAGTGAAAGTTGCGATGTTAGGATGGATTTAGTATGGATGGATGTTTGTATGTTTGTGCCTCAATCACGCTAAAATGGCTGGATGGATTTGAATGAAATTTAGCAAATAGATAGTTTATGAGCTAAATTAACGTATATTATACTTTTATTCGACTGCTCCAGAAAAAGGGTAATTTTTTCTCGGTTAATGATAATTCCTAAGTACACGCGGACGACGTTGCGTTCACCAGCTAGTTATTTTATATATATTTTTTGCCCTAGGTGGAGACGGAAGGCAAGCCGGTGACGAACCAGGAGAACTCCGGCCGCTGCTGGCTCTTCGCGGCGCTGAACGTGATGCGGCTACCCTTCATGAAGAAGCACGGCATCGACGAGTTTGAGTTCTCGCAGAGGTAAAGCAAACTCCACCAAATTGAATACCCACTTTGGTTTATTCCAGTTATCCACCCTAGAATTTCCCCCACAACCAAACAGTCTCATCATACCTTCGGTTCCGTGCAGACTGTTTTATTTATCACGAACTACCAGCCGACTCAGCTAGGTGTTAACTAATATGGCCAAATTGAGTTAGTAGTTTGTGACTAATCGCTAATAAGCCACTAACTGTGACTAATCGCTAACTAAGTCACTAACTATGAAACTGTATACACGCAAGGTGTGATAAGATTGGTAGGCTGTGACAGTACACCGTTTTGTTATTGTAGGTGAACAATACTGATAATTGCAAGTTATCTGCATCACTTCTCTCCGTTTGTACATAGGGTGTTCATTCCCTGCAGACTAGAATTAGTTTCCCTTCGTCGTCCAGAGATGGCTCTGGGAAAACGATTGTTATTTAAACGCCATGGCTTCAGTCCTCATATTTCTAGAATGTATAAATAAAAATGTTACAGAATTGCAAATAGGTTGGTTTTTAGCGAATCTTTATAACCTTTATGACCTTTTAGATGTAAATAATAGTGTTAATAAAATAAAAATCAGCTGTTGCTCTCTAGAAATTTAATCACCTAGCGCCATCTCGTGGTCTTTGCAATATTGCAATAGTGCTGCTGCCAAGCGATATAGGCGTCGAAGTTAAGATGCTTTCGTAGCTTCTCTGATTACGCCGGTAACAGAGAGGACTTTGTTCTACGTGGTCTACCTGTATTAGTATAATATTACAGTCTTTCTGTGGTTTGTGCCAGCTACCTGTTCTTTTGGGACAAGATCGAGCGGTCGCACTATTGGCTGAACACCATTGTGGAGACTGCGAGGCAGGGGGAGACGCTGGAGGGGAGGCTGGTCAACTTCCTGCTGAAGGTAGAACGAACATCTTATTCTAACAACAACCATTCGAAATTTCTATATTTTCTGTAATTATTAACCTATGTTTAGAAAACTTAATTTTTTACTCCGTGGTCGAATGGGTTTCACGCTTGCTTCTCACACAGGAGATGCAGGTTCGATTCCTGACCATGTACCAATGAGATTAATTTATCTTAAGTACATTATACGGACTTTCTAACGGTGATGGAAACATCGTGAGGAAACCATCATTACTCCATAGCCGCGGCGATGGGCTAGCCCCCTGTCACGCAAAATGGAGTCTTGAATAACTGGCTCAAAGTGGGCACAATTGTGCCTCTGCCACCCCGTCTGGGAAAAGGCGTAATGCTCATTTTTTGCCTCTTCTATATTGGACCACTGTGGGAGTAGTAAGGTTTTTGTGTAACGTAACTGGTAACGACGTCTCGATAGCATAGAAATGAAGTATGGTAGCTTGCCGCAGTGTTTATAAAACAGCCCTTTTCATCCAAATCCGTTCAGCAGCTACAACAAGCTGGCTTAACGTAGGCGCAACTGTGCCTCTGCCAGTCCGTATGGGAAAAGGCGTGACGCTTCGTTTTATATAGTTACATTAACTACGTAGGGAATCGAAGACCCATAAACTCCTATGTCGCTTGAAGGACTTTTATAAACTCCCTAGCTACACTTTTATCACTTTTTCCATCACGTTTTTCTGGAGAATTTGTACGGTTGGTTGGAAATAAGCCATAAGGTTAAAAATTGGGCGCCATTATTAGAGCCAACGAGGCTTAAACCTAAATAATGCCTTCAGGATCCAATCAACGACGGCGGTCAATGGGACATGATCGTGAACCTGGTGAATAAGTACGGGCTGGTGCCGAAGAAATGCTTCCCGGAGTCTTTTAGCAGCCGCAAGAGTTTGCACATGAACGCGCTCATCAAGACCAAGGTACAGATAACTGTCTCTCGCGCCTTTTAATGCATCTGTCTTGTCGAAATTTGCATCTGCACCAACTCTCTACTCACGCCAAAAATTGTTTATCTACTGTACGGGAGCAGAATTGGTTCCTTTATGGGTTTTCCGAGAGTCGCAGCCGACGGAAGACTAAATATAAGGCTTGTTACTGCATGCTCAGTTAATGTTTGTCTGTTTGATTCAATTCAAGTTGTTCCACGATGACAATGTCGGACTTGCTATGATAAAGTAACACTTCCTGTGTCGCCGACGCGACGTCTGTTGCAGTACGTGGAGGCGGGGGCCGGCACAATGGCCCCTAGTACCTCAAACCTTCTTCTATTTCTGATATCGTTCGCAATACCTGTAGATTGTTCAATGTTATAGTATTGGTCTAACTCTAATTTACCTCAAAACTTTTTTATCACAGTAAATGTTGCTAGTGTAATCTCAAGTAAAATCCTAAATGTGATGTGGTGGCCGAGTTTACTACTCCAAATTTCGAGAGGTGTAAACTCGGCATAGGGCACATTGTTGTTGGCCGAAAAGACTACCTCAAACTTTGAAAGTAGTCACCTCGGCCACAGCCGAGTTTTTCCTTGCCCGAGTTCGAGTCCGAGAGAGTCCGAGAAATCCTAGATCTTGATGTTGCCTTCTAACTGATAAGGGTAAGACGTTGAACAATTTTAAACGGTTTTGATAATTTGGTAAATTAGTGTTAGGGGGTAACACTAATTTACCAAATTATCAAAACCGTTTAAAATTGTTCAACGTCTTACCCTTATCAGTTAGAAGACATCATCAAGATCTAGGATTTCTGCATAAGATTGTTCATTCTACCATTGAATCCCCTTCTCTCCTTGCCGCCCTTAATTTCAATACTCGAAGAGTATTTAAAAATAATACCTCTTTTTATAATCCATTAGTGTCTAACCAAGACTTAGATATATACAATGATAGTTTATATTCCTTTAAAGGGAAATCTCTTATAGCACTGCAGTCATGTTGATCTCTTCTCTAGTCATGTTAAGCTAAGTTTATAGTAATTTATATTTCAAAGTAGAATTTTGGTTTTGTTAAATATGTTAACAAGATGTTTTTAAATTGTGTTTAGTTGTGATTAGTGTGTGTATACTTTGGATGACAGACTAGTACTGAATGTTGAATTTCCAATTTTTGTATGTTATTAAGTGATTGTCATCTGTTTTACATACCTAATAAATAAATAAAATAAAAATATAAACCTGGCAATCAATTGAAGAACACGAGTTCGCAATCGCATAATCAAGCAAAGCTGCAATATCTTGTTCCTTATTATGTATTTCAGATGTCAATCGCAATTGAAAAATCGACCAATCAGTCGTCGCATAAACGTCAAATAATCGACTTCTGATTGGACGAGGTTTCAATTGCTATACACAATAATGCTGCTGATGGGTCGATTTTTCATTTGCGATTCATATCAGAATTTCATAATACGGCTACAGAACACGACTCGCTATCGCATTAACAAGCAAAGCCGCAATAAAATACAGTACGGTCGCCGAGCAGAAGGAAATTCGTACATTGACCTCTTGGCTTACTGGCAGTGCTCACAAACATTTTTATATTAAGTACAAGTTAATACAAACAAAGTTCAGAAATCAAACTTTCTGCTTTCGACTTTTCCATCTACAACCACCCTAGTGAGCACTCATTTACTAAGCTATAAGGCCAACTTTCAATCTTCCGGGCCTTAGCAATATGAGAAGGCCTATACTCAACAGTGTGTTTCCTGAGTCGGAAAGGTTGATGACTTCATCATTTCAGCTCCGCGAGTTCGCCAAGGACTTGAGAGATCTGGTGGCCAAGAAAGCGTCTGACGCAGACATTCAGAAGACCATCGATAGACAGATTGGTGTCATATATCACATCGTCGCCACTTGCTTGGGTAAGTCTCATTACTATGTACAGTAATAAAACCTGCCAAGTGCGAGTCGTACTTGCACACGAAGAGTTCCGTATTTGTTGCTGAGATGTGTTTTTTGCGTTTATTCTTATACGATGTTACGGAACCCTTCGTGTGCAAGTCTGACTCGCACTTCGCCGGTCGTGACTTGAATATTCCGTTGTTTTAGTTCAATCACTTCTCAGTGTTCACTTCAATTAAGCTACAAAATGTAGCAACATTAAAGAATAGCTAATTCCCGCCACGAAAATTGTAAAAGTTTTCTATTTTATTTTCAACATGCCTCATTCGACTTGGGTACTTTACTGCCAAGTCATAAAAACGTTTCTTTGCGTTATTAAATAATAAATTAAAACTATTTTTATCTGGTTATACTAAAATAGCTTATGCCCGAGAATTCGTCTGCGTATTACATTTTTGTCACATCATATTTTTTCTAAGCGATGTACTCACGATGCTAGAAAGAAGCAATTTGGTAGCAATTATTGACAAGACGCAAGTTAAAAAAATGTCGTGCGTATATAGATTTTATATTTCGTGACCGGCCAGTCTGAGACGTCAGCGGCCGGTCAGTTTTTTTTTTGTGATTCCCTGGAATCTATCGCAGATAGGTAATTTTTTAACGATCGATAGCAAATAGTAGCAATTCCTCAGTAAACTCTCAGAGCCAGGAGCTACAGACGACCGGCCATTCTGACGCACGCATTTAGCGGTCTATATTACATTGTAAGCGGGATTGATTAGTGGAAGTAGGTGATTCTCTCTCCTGTAGTTGGGAAGGTGATGAATGATGACAACGCCGAGAAAACTACTTTGAGTAGACCAAATTAGCTAGAAAATAAATAAAAAAGATATAAAAACACCCATACAAAAATAAGCAGGAACTTATGAATAAAGCAAAACTCTTTGTAAAACTGTCGATTTTGCACAAATCAAAGAAACCTAAGAGTGTTGTCTGTGGAGAGCTATTCAGCCTCTCAGGTGACGGGTTGTTGGGGTTGAAATACACCCGTTGACCATTCTGGAGGTGCACGGCGAGATGGAAGACTCTTCGAAACCTTTCGTATGTTGGAAATGAAACAATTCTCGAAACTGCCTCGGAAGTACTGATATATCGGCCACTTTCATATAGCTTTATTTCGTCTTGATTATTTTCTACTTGATTATTTTCTACTTGGTCAGATCCTTTATTAACTGTTGAAAACTGACTGAACTAAATGAAAATTACGAGCAATAATATCTTGTCGATCATTTTTGACGAGAAAAATCTTTGATTTCTTTCCACTTCGGGTTACACGTGAATGTAATAAATACATATGTGTAGGAAGCAGGAATAATTACGCGCCGAAAAAGAATGCGAATCGAACTATCAGTGACCCTTATGTACAATGACATAAGGTTAATTTTATCTGAACTCGATCACTTTTCCACTCTGGTATTTGTTCCTGCTTGAGCCAAAGTCGGCCATAATGACGCATATAGGTATTAAAACGACCTGAATGGCCGAGTCGAGGGTCCAAGGGTCCCGGGTTCGAGTTCCCGTGGGGGCAAACATTTGTTTGATGAGAACGGTTGTTTGTACCCTAGTCATGGTTGTTTATCATAAGTATGTGTATCGGTGTCTAGTACCCAAGATACGGGGAATCCTAGTTTGGGGCTAGCATCATTGATCTAGATCAATTTGTGTAAATAGTGTCCAAGGTATTATTATTATTGCATCCTGCGTTTTTCATGCACAGGATGGTAGAACTACTTTTTGGCCTAATTGTTTTGCGTCATGCCTTCCTATTGCGTCCTTGACGTGTATACAAGGTGACATTTAATTTGCTGACCATATTTTAGGGAATGATAGTACGCCTCTATATGAACAACTTTCCGCAAGAAACATATGGTCGCAAACGAAAAAAAAATTGGGTCTCATATAGTAACTTGTAATCAGCTGATCAGGTGAATGTATTGAGGGACGATTTTTTTTTCTTCATTTGTGTTAATATGTTTCTTGGGGATAGTTGTTCATATTGATGTGTACTATCTTCCCCAAAATATGGTCAGCTAATGAATTGTCACCCTGTATAACTATCGACTCTACGCTTTGTTTGGTTATTTCTTATTAACCCTTTACTGCATACTAACCCATATATGGTTTCATAGGTTTTGAACTTTATTACCAAGCAATAAGGTTGAAAATCGCGATCCATTTCGGGGAAAGCCATGCATTAAGGGGTTAACTGTAATCGTTTACTCCCTATTTTGGCAACATGTCTTCTAAAAATTGAGATTAACGATAGAAAACACGAAGCGATATAAATTAAAGCTAATGAAATAAAATAACGACGTTATTCTGCGACTCTGCATTATGCGTGTGGCTAATGGGCCTGATCATCTTAGTCTTAGAAAAAATATACATTGGGCACTAGAGCATATATATACATTGGGCACTAGAGCATAAATAGCGACTTTACGTCGCCTACGCGCAACATAATGAAGAACTTTTAGAGCATGGGAAGTGATTAAAACCTGTGTCAGTGCGAATAGGACATCGGACCCGCACATGAAGGGTTCCATACCATTGTACACAGGAAAACGTAAAAGACAGTCTTTTGTACGAGTACATATAACTAATTTTTTTTACAATAAAATATTAAATACTAGGTAGGACTACATTCAAGGCCGTACATCGAAACATTGAAAAATAGTTTTGTGTATATAGTATGTAAGTATTAAACTATGTACTCAGGTTAACGAAACTCTTTGCTCATTGAAACCGGAAGTGGATAGAAATTGAGTAACTTATTTACAGAAATAAAATCAAATATGATAAAAAACTTAATATTATTTACGATAATTCGAATGAGCAATTATTAATCATATAATGACAAATAACTAAGCACAAAACTCAATACCTGCAATTAAAAATCTTTTCCGATAAGATCGGGAGAGTCAATTTTTCACCTATAAAAAAATGAAACAAAATGGCTAAGAAAATGGTCATACCAATAATTTCTTCTATGGGTACTTATTTTAATCCTTGAAAATCGGTATGTTTCATTATTTTTTGCTGTTGCGGCAACAGAAATGCTCATTCTGTGAAAATTTCAGCTCTCTACCTATTTCGGTTGATCCGATAGAGCCCGGTGACGGACGGACAGACAGACGGACAGTGGAGGCTTAGTAATAGGGTCCCGTTTGGCAACCTTCGAGTACGGAACCATAATAAGGCTGTTTTGCCCTACTTCGTCGGCGTAATTAGTTTGTGGCCCGCTTCAGTTAGCTCCGTTTCATAATGCCTGAGCTCCTACGATAAACAAACTTGATTGTCGCTTGCGGTTTGAGTCTCTATATTTTACATTTGCTCTATGCGGTAAATAGATATGAAGAACATTGTTTTACCAACAGTACCGCGATAAGGGATTTCCCAGAGAAGATAGCACAAACAGTAAAGAATACTATCTATTCTTTAGTGTTTGCGTTATCTTCAATCTATGCCTATGCCCTGCTCATATTCCACGTGTCCATAATTCCTAAATACAATGGGTGATTTCAAATGCAGACAAGACACCTTCAGTTAAAGTGCACAGTTATAGCTACGGTCACAGTTAGGTCGAGTTAACTGAAGGCCAAAGAAACACTCGTGGACTAGTCTTTGTCTGGTAGAAAATCGCGACTACCTAAAAAGAGATGGCGATTACCTTAAGGCAAAATAAATACTCGTGGACTAGACTTTGGGGGATTGGAAAATCGCGACTACTTAACCCCTTAATGCATGGCCTTATCCGAAATGGATCGCGATTTTCAACCTTACTGCTTGGTAATAAAGTTAAAAACCTATGAAACCATATATGGGTTACCATTTATTAAGGGGGTAAGAAACAATGGTGAATCTCTGATAATGATGATGAATATTTTTTCTTAATCATAATAAACATAGAGTCACGCCTTTCACCATAATGGGTGCCAGGGGCGCAAAATTTGGCGCCTCCGCTTTATAGATAAAAACTACTAGGAGCTCGTTAATCACAATGAAACGTGCATTGAAACAGATAGCCCGTTGAAACAAATCGCCGTTTTAAATAGCCTGTAACAAAATGTCTACTTTACAGGAAGCCCCCCGGAAAAGTTCACGTTCGAATTCAACAACAAGGAAAAGGTGTACAACACGTTTGGCGAGCTGACGCCGCAAGAGTTTTATGACAAACACGTGCGCCCGCTGTTCAATGTTGATGATAAGGTAACCCATGACGAAAATAATTTTGCTCCTAAGTGACACATACAACTTTTCACACCGACTATGAGGAAAATTTAAATTAAAAATTAAATAACTGTACTTTGAGTTATACTTTCACCACTTTTACAGTAATCAAACAACGTAAACAAAACTTTTTTTTTTATAATGGCGGATTGTGAAGGATGAGGGAAAGGTCACCACAGATAAAATATTCCTGTGTACTTTTACCAATATGTAAAAATAATCGAATCGAATATTACAATGGTTTCGGATATCAATATTCATTATATCACAATAACAATTATCGATAGATTTGATTTCAGTAAAACATATAATTTATTGTGACATTTTTTTTAAATATTACGAAAAATTCATAAATTTTCATACAACGTTGTTAAAGTTGAAACTTGAAACATGTTCGTTTTTAATCGACTACGATGAAATTACAATCGATTATTTTATTAAGATCTGTGTTCGATTGGCACATTGCGTAAATGCTACATGCCAATGAATAATTTAAAAAAGTAGCTTGAACAGAAAAGTAGAATTTTGCTCCCTCTCGTCGTGGAGCAAAACTTACTTTTCCGAATGAAAGGTGTGAAAAGAAAATTGGCGCAGCCTGTGATCGTGATTTTTTGTAATTTGTAGCGTAAAGTTTATACCGATAGGCCTTTTGTATAAAGTTACAAAGAAGTTTCTTTTAGTGTGCGTTCCGAATTATACTGTTAGCACTTGTAGGGCGGTTTCGATATTATTTGCAAATAGATGCCTTAGAAGCGGGCTCCAATGGGCAATCGAAAAACCATGTAAAAGCGACTTTACCTAAAAAGGGATATTATAATGTTCAAGATTACTTAAATGACAAGATTGTATGGGGTTAATCTAACTCAACACAGAACTCGCTGTTAATAATTTTGCAACTTTTATAACAATAATATAGTATATTCAGTAATATTTGTACTAGTTAAATACAACCAATTTTTAAAAGAGATCTAAAAATCAAGCTGTGGTAGTTTCTTCGCCCAGCTCCTCTCGTAGTGGTCCAATCTAGAGAATAAGCAATAATAGTTTCATTTTCTGAGTATTGGTAAATATCTACAGAAAAAAAAGCTATTTGACAGATGGCCGGTATGAGTTTCTTACATAACTAGGTCAATTCATAAGAATCGCAGAACATTCAACTTCCACATCTAGTCGATTGTTCAGACTCAAATAAAGTGCCACTTAAATGTGTTACTGACGATGTCCTGCCAAGGGCTAGAGACTGAAAGCCTGAGTTTGAGGGGCCGTCAAACTGTGCGTTGTCCTTCCTTCTGATGGCCTTTGTGGCATTGGGGTTCGAAGCTCTGAGAGGTCCCGAGTTCGTAGTAAAAATTCCTCGGGTCTTAGGTAATTGCATGTTTGTGACGTCATTCCCACGACAAGGTACGGTACCCCAGCATGAACCAGAAGCAATATACAGTACTCCAAATCTGACAAAGCGCATAGAAATTTTCGCCAGTTGTCGTATGCCCGAGAACACCCGAGTCATATAATCGTATGAGCCCTAAAACATTGCACTTGCAATTTGAACCTTGTTCGAAAGAAATAGGAGTCAATGTCATGTGTAAACTTTCGAAAACAATGTAGATATCGTCTTCCAAACGCTCGGAAATACGACGCTTGCCGAGCAGTGGCGAAGATTTCCATGCGCATTACTTACACATGACATTGACTTATTTTTGTTTTGAACAAGGTACAAATTTATAGTACATTACTGTCGCGCTCTGTAATGACTGCGTTGCTGGTCGCACTGTTGGTGGCCGAAAGCTCAGCACAGCGCAGCTCAAGGCCTACACAGCGCGATCAGCTCTGCAGCCTGTGACGGACAAGCTGGAACAAATGCCGAGACCGAAGGTCGAGGCTTTTATAGCGCGGACATCAAAGGCTGCAATGGTGACCAAGCCCTGAGGCCGAGAGCGTAGCTAAGCTAAGCTCGAGGCCTTCATAGTGTAGCCAGCAGTGCAGTCATTGCGGACCAAGGCTTGTATAGTACTTAGTCAAATATACGCAAATAGTAATTACATAAAACCAGCTTATTATAAAATTGAGAGTGAGTTTTTTTTGTCACACATAACCACATTCTGAATAAAGCCTTTTTGCAGTACCTGTTGTAGTGGCAAGAAGATCTCCCGCTCTTTTTTTTGTCATACAACCAAATTCTGAATAAAGCCTTTTTGCGCTACCTTTTTTTTACCATTTTCGAAACAATCATGGAATTTGACAGGAAATTGCCGGTCGCTAAAATACGACAGTAACGGATTTTCACAGGAAATTGCCGGCACCTTTTCAAGCTCCTCCAAGTAGCGCGGCAATGTCGACTTTGCTCAAAGAAGGTTGTCAAAATAATGAGCACATTACTAGATTTGTCTGAGTAAAAGTGCATTGCTTTGGGCTCATACGATTATATGGTTCGGGTGTTTTCGGAAAAACGACAACTGGCGAAGATTTCTATGCGCATTATCAGTTTTGGAGTACTGTTTGTGTTTGTACATAAATATTTTATATTTACCATTATTCCCCTTTCGATCTGCAAACGGGACAACTTTGTTTAACCTTCAGGTGTGCCTGGTGAGTGACCCGCGGCAGTCGAACCCGTTCGGTCAACTGTTCACCCTGCACTGTCTAGGCAACGTCGTGGGGGGCCGGCAGACGGCGTACAACAACCAGCCCATCGAGACCTTGATGCAGTAAGTATGGGGGTACGTTGCGGGGGGTCACACTACATCAGTAGATCGAGTCTGTTTAACTTGACGTGTACCGATTCCTTTCAATGCGTGCAGGATTATCCTGTTGTTGGGACAGTTAGGAAATTCAATCACTTTTGGAAAATTGATGTTGCTTGTTTATGCGATTCTCTGATTGGGCATTTTTCAAAAGAAATTGGTCAAATAACTAAGTATTTATGACTCCCCTCTCGGACGCCGAGCTAGGCGGTCGTGTTTTAAATGCAGCTACGTTAAAGTTCTATACCAAAGTGAAACGGTGATAGTGTGTGAGCGTAACAACTAGTTGTGCGCCTGGGACGTTTGTGAGTATCAACTCGTATCTTGGCTGACATTGGGCAGTTTAAACCACGCCCACCGACGCAGAAGCAACTTTTCAGTGGGTGTCACCCAGAAAGCCGTCTATCTCTCAATTACCGCTAGCGCTGGTTCCTGTCTATAAATTGCTAATAGCTCCCGTACATATGCCGTCGCTTGCGCACATTTAGGCCTACGCCAAGACAAAAAGGCCTAGAAGGACCGTCACTGCATACAATCGCACATAGATTTTAGTGTAAAACGCTTTTTGCTTTTGCTCTGCTTGTACCAAAACATAAGATGCTTCAACACTCGCCGATAAAAGCTATAACATCTGACTCAACTCGAATGGAACACTTTACACCTAAAATGCTGGAACATTCAACTTCTACACCAAACCTTTCAGACAAACTAGGCACAAATATAACATACAGAGCCCCTAAACAAAAACCAGGAGAGGACCTCAAATATAACATAGCTAAGATGGAGACAATGTTCTTCACTTTTACTACGGAAAGTGATAAAAAACATCAGGCCCTCCTTGAAACAGTCACTGAAATACGGGAACAGAACTCCCATATATCCACATCGATCCAGTTTATCTCCAATATGTACGACGAAATGAAGATGAAAGTGGAACAATTAGAGAGTGACAGAAAACCCGATAAATCTAATATCAAAATCCTCGAGCAAAAAATCGAACAACTCGAAAGAAATACTAGAATGGCCTCTCTCGAGATTAGAAATATTCCCGTCAAAGAAAACGAGAAAATTGAAGACCTATGCTATATCGCGAAAACAATTGGAGATACCCTAAAAACTCCCATTACCCCCTCGGACATCAAGAACATTCACCGAGGCTACTCAAAACAAGAATATAAGACGCCTATTGTTATTGACTTCGTCTCGTCTATCATGAAGGAAAAGATACTCACATCCTACAAATCCTATAACAAAGACCACAAACAAGAAAACCTGAACCTATCACAACTAAAAATTGCTGGCCCCCCGATGAAGGTGTACCTATCTGATTATGTTACACGTAAAATGAAAAAGCTTAACTATATGGCACGAGACTACGCATCCGCAAACGGATATCGCTTTTGCTGGGCGACCTCAGGAGCTATTTATTTGAGAATAAACGAAGGAGACTCGGCTATCCGTATAAAAAACGAAGAGGACCTAAGAAACATTTCTGCAACGAAATGATATTCTGTAGCTTATTATATTCGTGCAAAAATTCTATCATAACTCAATTTGCTTTAGTGCGTCACACAAATCACTCAAAATCACAACAATACACAAAATACCTATACAATAATATTTACACAAAACCCATACTATATACACTTACATTACACATCTATTTACAAACTATGTGTACTATATACGTTAGATATGTCTATATCTATATCTGTTCACTGTTTAACTTGTTACAGTTTTTCACATAACAAAATTCCCCGATCTAAATGACCCTATAAGCAATGTCGACGAGTTAAACATTTGTGAGCCAATATCTTGTTATCCCGATGAATGTATTTCACTTTTAAAAAATCCACATTCCCACCTAAAAATACTACAGCAGAATATTCGAAGCATAAATCATAATTTTGATAGCCTTTGCATATTTTTATCGAATATAAAAATAAAATGCGATATAATTGTACTTAGCGAATGTTGGTTATCGTGTGTAAATAATATATACCTACTTTAGATGGATATTTAAATTACAGAACTTCACATAACTTTAACCAAAATGATGGCGTCGTTGTCTACTTAAATAGTGCTTTGAATTTTTGTGTAGAGGAATATAATTTAGAAGAAGCAAAATGTCTACTGGTTAAATCTAAATTGGATTTTGTAATAATCGCTATTTATAGACCCCCCTCATTTGAAAATATAGATAAATTCCTAAGCTCTCTACAGATACTATTGAAGAATCTGGTATTCTTCAAGAGTATCGTCTTGGTGGGAGATATAAATATAAATATTGCGGAATTACACAGTGATGCAACTGAATACTTGGATATGCTAATCTACATGGGTCTAACACCTACATACTATACGCCAACGCGTGGAAAAAGCTGCCTAGACCACGCCATCATTAAAACAAAACAAACAACAGTAACATTTAAGTTGCAAACAGCCATAACAGATCATGAATCCGTTCTACTTTGTCTACATACTAGGGGCTACAACTTCTTTAATAAAACCAAAACATTCACTAAACTAAACTTTGAAAACCTTGTGAATGACTACAAACAAATGGATTTTAATAAAATACTAGCGATAAGCGACATAAACTATGCCACAAATATGTTTTTAGAGTTTCTGAACACTATTATTTTAAAAAATACTATCACCATTAAGTTACCTAGAAACAAAATAACATTTAAACCGTGGATTACTGTTGGTTTGCTAAGGTGTATCAAAAACCGAGACAGAATGCACACTAAGCTTAAAAAAGACGCTAACAACTGTATACTTATTACTACATACAAGCGGTACCGAAACTATTTAAAAGAGATTACTAGAAAAGCAAAACTTGCCTATGAACAAAAGGAATTAACTAATGCAAAAGGAAATAATAAAATGTTATGGAACACAATCAAAACGATTACAAATCTAAATAAAAATAAAAACCCTCCTCAGGAACTGTTAGGAATACACGACACAGGAGAAAAATCTGTCGATGCTGTTAACAATTTCTTCGCTGGTGTTGGCATAAAACTAGCAAACCAAATTCACCCAAATGTTCCAGCATTACAAACCGAAAAAAAATCCACAGCAAGTGACTCACTGGCTTTAATACAGACTGATAGCAAAGAATTAGAAAAAAATATTATGAGCCTGAAATCAAGTTTTTCTGCAGGACATGATGGTATCTCATCCCAAGTCCTGAAGACTATGAAGGACTACATAGTACCTACTTTGACTCATATATTCAATCGGTGTATGGAAAGTGGAGATTTTCCTAAAACTTTAAAAAAAGCTATTGTACTTCCTATACACAAAGGCGGAAAGAGAGATTGTATGAATAATTATAGACCTATCTCTATTCTTCCAACCCTTTCTAAAATAATTGAAAAAATATTTAAACAAAGATTACTTAGATATCTTGAAACAAAAAATCTTTTATCTGAAAACCAATATGGTTTTAGAAATGGAAGGTCGATAGATGATGCGATCTTTGACTATACAACCTATTTGACTAAAATGTTGGATAGTAAAAAGAAATGTATCACTATATTTCTCGACTCAGCAAAGGCCTTTGATATAGTCTGTTTTCCAAAGCTTTATGATAAGCTCGAAAAAATGGGTATAAGAGGTGATCAACTAAACCTTATAAAAAAATACATGTCTGTTCGTACTCAGTGTGTAAAGATTAATCACTTTGTTAGTGCCGAATGTCCAATAACTTACGGAGTGCCACAGGGCAGTGTTCTTGGCCCATCCCTATTCCTCTGTTACATAAATGATTTATGTAATATTAAACTAGAAAACTGTAAAATTCACTATTTGTATATTCACGTTCACCAAAACGTAGTAGCAAATATGTACCCATTGTTATAAAAAAAAAAAACTCTGTATCTCGAGAGGTGGAGGCCAGGGGATCCATGGCACGGGGTTTTACCTATTTTGGACTCCTGTCTCCCACTGCATCTTAGACTGCATGATTACTTGTATTAAATATGTATTGTGTTCTTGGGAGAAAATAAATAAATTTTTCATTTCATTTCATTTCATTTGAAGTTTGCATAAATAGTTCAAAACACAAATTTGAAAGGATCGCGATAGATATTCCTAGATATCTGAGATAGGTACATAATAGAGCTACAGTAGCCCCATCACCTTAATGGTACAGCTTTATTGAAATATGAACTCGTAGTCTGTAAACTTGTTGGCTTGCTAACAGTTGTGACAGAATTATACGGACCACACCAGCCAGAGCTGCAGTGTCTAATTACAACTAACTGGGGATGTAACGGAGCTTCGGGCTGGAACTTCCGATAGCTTCGACACATCTGCTTCCGGTTTCCGTTCGGAACGTTTTTAATCGGTTGTTATATCGGAATTTAAAGGAGGTTTGACAGGCAAGGCATAAGGCGTTGCCAGCAATAGGCGTATCTACATCAAACAAAACAAATGATGTACAGATATTGTTTTCGGTCTCGGTTCCGATGAACTACGTGCTAAACATTCGGTGCCAGTTCCGGTGCCGATAACATTATTTCCGTAACATCCCCACTCTCAGCCTCACTCCACCCTCAGCCACAGCTGTACGATTATAGGGAAATGTCCATCGCTGGTAAGTTACTAGCTCATCTCTAAGCTTCAGTTGAGTCATAGCTGTTCTGAAGAGGTCTCAATGTAATATTGTTGTACAGGGTGGTGAAGGACAGCATAAAGGACGGCGAGGCGGTGTGGTTCGGCTGCGAGGTCAGCAAGCGATTCGAGCGGAAGAACGGACTTGAAGACCTGGACGCGTAAGTATTGTACTTTCTAGACGTTTGAGTTCAGTTAATGGCGGCTATGTCCGCCTTTGCTCCCGCTAGGTGGCGCTGGCGTAGTTGTGGAGGCAAAGAGTTTCATTCATCTGAGGTTAGGTTCAAAAACATTCACCTCAAATGAGGTTAGCACGCCCTAAAATAACAGAAGAAGTAAAAATAATTCGACAATCGACATCGTCCGCAGCCCGCACTGACTGCCTATTCGTCGGTTGCCGTTGTTTTCAAATTACGGGTGGTAAATATTAACTATTAAAAAAAAATACGTGTTATCGTTGTACTGATGATTATGAATCAAGATAATATAGCGAGGGGTTTTAAAATTGCTGCTTGCATATGTAGGGGATAGGGAAGAGCTGCACGTGTTTCGAGTCAGACGTCCGTATGACCGTATACTAATTGTTTGAAAATACCAACAACAACATAGCGTCACGCCGATTTCCATACGGGGTGACAGAGGCACAGCTGTGACCACGGCTTGACATTTGTTCAAAGCCTATTTTGCGTGACAGTGGGCAAGCCCATCTCTGCAGCTATGATTTGTTCACGACATTATCGATCACCGTGGGAACTTCCGAATAAGTCGTCGAATATAGAGATGTACTGTTGTAGCAACCGGTGACGATTGCAAAGAATTACATTTTTATTTAAAAACACCCTCGACACATTAATGAAACCTCATGGCTAATATAATGCAAAAAACTCATCGAAAATGGACTATCCTGGCTGCTGCAGCACGCCCTGGTGGTCTACGACCGTAAAACATATCCAAGAACCCGCTCTGAAATTATGCCCCAGTCGGCACTGGCTGACAACTGAAAGTCATGCCACTAGAGCCATGTCGGCTATAGCCGATACTATTTTTTATATTTGAAGAAACCTTACCGCGTATGTATTAAGTTGTATTTGCATAACATAGCAAACAAGTTTGGCGTGTGAGTAACAGGATGTTGTATGGCGGTCAAAAGGCTAACCATCATGTCGTGACGTCATCCACAGGCAGGACTACCAGCTCGTGTTCAACACGGAGGTGCAGGTGGGCCTCCCGAAGGCGGAGCGCCTCATGTACGGCGACTCCTGCATGACGCACGCCATGGTCTTCACAGCCGTCGGCACCGATGTGAGTGCAAACAATACCATGGTATAGCCGACGAGGCTATTTCGTGAGTAACTGGGGCGCGTCAGATTAAGATATGGGAGAGACCTTTTTTCGTTAAAAAGAACAGACAGTTGCAAACCTTATTTCAAACGCCATTAACAATGCCCTCACTGTATATTTTTGAAATAATAATGTTTATAAAAACAAACCCAAACCTGTTTGACTACCTGATCAGTCGCCGTAACAACATAAAAATACGTGCTACTAAACACCAAACTGCGCTGTTCAGCAATAGTGTGTTTGGTATGGCGTCAAAAATATATAGTAAAGTTTCACTGTCACTTATGAATATAGATAGCATAGTGTCAAGCGTCAATTACATGATTATTTAGCTGATAAGGTATACTAGTCTGTAGGTGAATATTTAGCATAGTGTTGACATGAAATGTTCTATTACTATTGACATCTATATAACCTTAGTTATGCTCGACATCCAATACAATAATTATTTTTGACATTGTATAATTGCCTATTTGACTCAACTACCGTTTGTTACTTTTTCCCTAATATATGATTTTGTATGCCTAACGGCTGGACGTAAGAAAAGAACTTATTATTTAACATCTAAGCTTAACTACGTTCCACAATAAACGATCTGAATCTGAAAAACTTTACACCCTGTTTATTAACTTCTCCAAACCTGAACTTTCCATCTTAGGCCGTGCGTTAGGGCAACAAAAAATAAGTCCATAGAAGTGGGATTTACTCGAGCGCGTCAGACTAAGATATGGTGAGTTAATGATTAAGGCGTAATGTGAGAGAATGGGCAGATCACAAACTTTAGTAAGTCCCTTGCGTCACGCTGAAATCGTCGGATTTATTAATCCTGCCCTAACCGCGCGGGTCTAGATGGAAAGGTTAGATTTGGTGGAGTTACTAAATAAACAAGATGTAAGGCATCTCCGGTCTCCCATATCTTGCTGTGCCCGCCTAAGTAATCGGCGTGACGTGGCTTGACCTGCCATTCCTATACTACGTTCCGTCTCGTAAAATACCCGATCACTAAACATAACATTTACGACCTTATGTTCCTTTGGAAAGATTTCTCATAATGATGGGTACTATACTCATTCATTACCCGAAATATGGTCAGCTAACTACACTGGTAACTAGTGTCATTTAAAAAAAACATTGGATTTGAACGTTAACCTAAAGTGGTAAAGTTCAAAATCGCGATCCGTCTTTCAATACTCCAGTAACGTCTGGGTTAAAAGTCAAAGTTCAAAATCGCGATCCAACTTTCAATACTCCAGTAACGTCTGGGTTAAAAGTCAAAGTTCAAAATCGCGATCCAACTTTCAATACTCCAGTAACGTCTGGGTTAAAAGTCAAAGTTCAAAATCGCGATCCAACTTTCAATACTCCAGTAACGTCTGGGTTAAAAGTCAAAGTTCAAAATCGCGATCCAACTTTCAATACTCCAGTAACGTCTGGGTTAAAAGTCAAAGTTCAAAATCGCGATCCAACTTTCAATACTCCAGTAACGTCTGGGTTAAAAGTCAAAGTTCAAAATCGCGATCCAACTTTCAATACTCCAGTAACGTCTGGGTTAAAAGTCAAAGTTCAAAATCGCGATCCAACTTTCAATACTCCAGTAACGTCTGGGTTAAAAGTCAAAGTTCAAAATCGCGATCCAACTTTCAATACTCCAGTAACGTCTGGGTTAAAAGTCTGTATTGTCCCTTGTTACAGGAGGCTGGCAAAATAAACAAGTTCCGCGTGGAGAACTCGTACAGCGACAAGGAGTACGACAAGGGGTACCTGCTGATGACGGAGCCCTGGTTCAGAGAGTTCGTCTTTGAGGTACTTGTGTACACCTGGCCTTCCATACTGCTGACTAGTTCTAGTTTAGGCCACCAGCACAGGAATCACGAATAATTAAAAAAATCGGTCAAGTGCAAATCGAACTCGCACACGAAGGGTTCCGTACCGCCGTCCTAGACAAATCACTTATCTGCTGGCCGGAAAAGAAAAAAAATAATAATAACAATTGAGGCAAATTTTATGCTGTTGTTGCCAGAGGCAATTATAAGGAGAGCGACATCTTCGGGAGTAAAGTAAAAGGCTTGAGATGCGCGCAAATACTAGACTAATTTATTTTAGGAAATCCTAGCTTATATACTAGGTTGGTAGATGTTATTGATGACGTGCATAAGACATAGTACGTGATGAGATATATCCGCAATAATCCGCATATCTGTGGTGGGCGTACGTGCCGGCACAGATACTCCCCCCTTAAGGGAAAAAAATAAATGAATGTACTTATAACAATGAACAAAAATCTAAGTTAGAATCAAACAATAACCTTAAATGAATCGAAATAACTTTAAAAATGTGTATACCATAACAAACTTATATCAACTGCAATAATAACTAGTAGGATTTTAATAAACATAAATTGGATCTTAATTGTGCATACTTTAACTTAATCTAAAGGTAAATCTTACACGAATTAGAAAAATAAAGGAACTACGGTTATGCGAATTCTACATAAGTTTAAAGAATTACTACTGACTAATCAAACCCAATAAATTAAAAGAACATAGGTTAGTACCTACTACATATCAGAAAAGTCGCATAATAATTCAGCGTTAACAGTAAATTACTTAATATTTACCTACAGGCAAGTCTTGTATCTGGCCGCACACTACAAAAAATAAACTAAAGACTGGAAAAAAGAAAAACACTAGGAAAATGGGGCTTCGCGGTTAGTAAACTAACCTAACCTATAACCTGGAAAAGATCCGCAGGAGAGTCGTCTGATGCTGCAGCCGCCCATGTTTTTCAGGAATCGATGAGTCAATTTACATCGCACGTCGTTGAAGTTGTAATCACTGTTTGTTTATAATTGCGACAGTACCTACACAAGGATGATTGTGCTGAATCAGCGTCAGCATTAAATCTGTAACCTTGGCTGTAGGCAGTCAATGATCTCGTACGTCATGTACGTGCGTGCTCTTCACTCTTGAGTGAATATTAAGTTGTCGATTAATGAAATTTGTGTGCCTAAAAACCTTGGGATTTGGCAACATAGGGCACATCTTGTACACCAATCGTTTATATATCTATATCTATATCTCTCTCTAAATATGGGGTGGGGAACCCGTCATCAATATAATGGTCCGAATCATGAAAGCATGTCTTAGATTCGGATACGTTCCCAAAAGGTGGAGAGTAGTAAACGTAATTTTCATACCGAAGCCAGGAAGGAGCGACTACACTAACGCTAAATCTTTCAGGCCGATTAGTCTCACCTCGTTCTTGCTTAAGACTCTCGAACGTTTGTGCGAGGGACACCTGAGAGATGGAGCGTTAAAACATATACCCTTACACAAGAATCAGCATGCATATAGTTTGGGTAAGTCTACTGAATCGGCTCTCCATGCAGTTGTATCCACAATTGAAGAGGCGATTCAAAACAAATGCATCTGTCTTGGAACTTTTATTGATATAGAAGGTGCCTTTGACAAGACGCAGCATAGCAGTATAAGTGCATCTCTAACAAGGCATGGGGTGTCAACAGCTGTAAACAACTGGGTCACAAACATGCTTAACAAACGTATCGTGCGTCTAGCTGGAGAGTCCTTGTCGGCGGAGGTAGTGCGGGGATGCCCGCAGGGAGGAGTGCTCTCCCCGCTTCTGTGGAATCTGGTCATTAACGACCTGATTACCAAGCTTAACGCTAATGGATACTACACCGTAGGATACGCCGACGATTTGGTAATCCTCATCACAGGTAAATTTGCGAGCACAGTATGCAACCTTAAACAAACAGCTCTTCGCATCGTGGAGCGCTGGTGTTTAGAATATGACCTGGCGGTTAACCCAACAAAAACGGAAATGGTCATGTTCACTAACAATAGGGCTCTTGGTAGGTATACCCTACCTAAGCTCTTTGGAACGGAACTCCAGCTAGCAACTGAGGTGAAGTACCTGGGCATAACCTTGGACAGCAAGCTCAACTGGAGTAGCCACATCGACAACAAACTAAAGAAGGCGAGTATTGCTTTCTGGCAGTGTCGGAGAATGGTGGGGAAAAAGTGGGGACTTTCTCCCAACATCATTCTTTGGCTGTACGTAACGGTGATCCGTCCTCTTGTCTGCTACGGAGCTGTGGTGTGGTGGACCAGGACCAAACTAACCACAATGGTAAGCAAACTCCAAAGCTTCCAAAGGCTGGCCTGCATGGCTATCACAGGTAGTATGAGAACTACTCCAACAGCAGCAATGGAGGCCATGCTGTGTCTTCCGCCACTCCAGCTGTACATTAAGCAGGAGGCCGCGTCATCTGCGGTGAGACTCAACACCTTAGGACTTTGGAGGAAAAACAGGACCTCACACACCGCCATCCTAGGGGAAGTTTACAAAAAAATTCCCATCTCTATGGCTTGCAGTGACAGAATCCCTAAACAATTTGTTTTTGACAAAAAATACAATATACAGTTACATGAAGACCATCGGGTTGAGGGGCTCGACGTTAAAGAGCTCAGAATTTTTACCGATGGTTCAAAAACTGAAGCAGGCACTGGTTCAGGCACCTTCTCGGAGGACCTAAACATCAAAATAGCCATTCCACTGGGTGCCCATAATACTGTCTTTCAAGCTGAATGCAAGGGCATCATCTCGGCCGCTAATGCCATAGCATCGAGAAAGGTAAGAGATTCCTCCATTCGAATACTCTCGGATAGCATGGCCGTCTCACAAGCCCTAAATAGCAACACTATTAACTCAGGGCTAATCTACGAGTGTCACAAACGACTAATGGAGGTATGTCAACATAACCGCGTAATCCTTCAATGGATAAAAAGACACAGCGGATCAAGAGGTAACGATGCAGCGGATGAGTTGGCGCGTAAAGGATCTAGCTTGACAGCGTATGGTCCCGAACCTATCATCCCTCTTCCCTTCAAGATGGTACGCTCATTTCTGAGAGAGTCGACCAGGAATGATCATGCCACTCTTTGGACAAACCATGAGGAGTGCAGGCAGGCTAAGCTGGCCTTGCCGTCCCCTAGCGCGAGGCTGGCTAAGACCTTGCTTCGTCTTAGTAGGCCGCGCATGCGACTGGTAACTGCAGCACTTACTGGCCATGGTTTCTTTAATAAACATCTATATGTCCTAGGTGTTACCGACAGCCCCCTTTGCAGAGCCTGCTTGGAGGCAGAAGAAACGGCTGCTCACGTCCTCATGGAGTGCACAGGAGTAGCGGACTACAGGGCTAAACACCTCGGTCAATCGAGGGACCTTCCAGGGATAGTCGGTAACGTAAAGGGCCTACTGGCGTTCCTGGAGGAGTTGGGTTGGCTCGAATGATGTCGCATTCCCACCCACACGCAAAATAGGCGCTTTCATCGTCGAGTTGCGGAAACCAGCCCGTCTTACAATTGACAATTGACAAAATCTCTCTCTCTCTTCAGTGATTTGATTATTCTTCGTGCGATGTTCTTCCTGGATGATTTCAATATTCGTTGAATTAGTTATATTGATAATGTTTCAATACTCTTCTGGGGGCTGGAACGGCTTCCTATGTCTTGAACTTGAAAAGCTGCTTGCTGTGAATGAATTTGCCGACGCGTTCGTTTCTGCTGGTGCGAGCTCCATTTTGATAAATCAGCAGTCAGCTGACTATCGGTTCATTGTTCTTGCGGTATCTTGAGTTCGATGCGGGAAATCTTCAGTTGAAATTATTTATCATTTGGCTTCTGGTCCGTTTTCAAATCTGGTCCGGTCATGGCTTGCTTGATGTCGTCTTGGTTTGGGTGGGGTCTTGATTATGGAGTTCTGCAGCGTGGTCTGAAATAGGTATGCAAATCAAAGTCGGGGCTCGGCGATCTTGGACGAAGTGCTTCTTGGTTGCACTTCTAAGGTGGCAGCACACGGAGTTTTCTTCGCGGCTGGGTCCATGCTGCTATTACCGAAGGTTGCTGATGTTCAGAAGTCGGGTCACCACTTTGCCAGAGGCAATTATAAGGAGAGCGACATCTTCGGGAGTAAAGTAAAAGGCTTGAGATGCGCAAATACTAGACTAATTTATTATAGGAAATCCTAGCTTATATACTAGGTTGGTACATGTTATTGATGACGAGCATAAGACATAGTACGTGATGAGATATTTCCGCATATCTGTGGCGGGCGTACGTGCCGGCACATTGTTGCCCCACAAATGCCTACAAATTAATCTTCAGTACTCTGGGTGACGTCTGACATAAAAATTCCTTTTTAGGTTCTCTGCATCTCAGCAGCTTTAAGGACAAAAAACAATAAATAAATAAAACAATAAAAGTTTATCTCTGACCTACGTTTCGATCCTAGGCACCCCCCACGCTACAGAAAGGAAAGCGGATCCGACGTCAAACCAATTGCGCCACCGAAAGAACTAATCGATCACGCGAAATTGTCGATTATATTTGAATGATGATGATTTGGTAAGTAAGTAAGTAGATCCATTATTTGTTGCTATAGCGGCAACAGCTACCTGTTAAGGTTCATCAGAAAGAGCCCGGATGGACAGATAGACAGACAGACATCGGAGGCTTAGTAATAGGCCCCCGTTTAAAACCCTTCGGGTACGGAACCCTAGAGACTAAAAACCCCGACTGCAGTACCTACACTAAAATGCACAAAACAATCAGATAAAACTTTATTCAGTAGTCACAATACACAAAACAGAACGCAGAAAGTACAACTAGTAGGCATAGAATAGAATCAACAAGAAATTATATTCGAACGAAAAATCGGGGACCACCCTATTTTTTTAATTCGAATGTAATTACTTTTTATTGTTTCAGTATTTGCTTAAGTACAATCGAACCAACTGAATCATGACCCACTTGCCTGATAATTCGTTTGAAACTTTTAAACTTGTAAGATCTATCTAAATGTCAGTGTCTAATCAAATGATAACAAGTTCGTTACCAAGGAAATAAACCTTCAAGCGAATTTCGACCTACTTGCATTTAAGGGGTTTAGCAAAATAAGCTTATGGTGGGTCATGATTCAGATGGTTCGATAGTACATACAGTGTACGCCAAAAGTAATTTCATATAAAAAAAAATCGATGAAAATTTTTGAAAGCCATACCTTGTTTTTTTTTAGTCGATCGTGATTTTTTAATGGGGAGGAAAGGGGCAGGGGAGGTTTGCTGTAGCGTTATTTACGACGGATTTCAATCAAATTTGAGAGGCACACTAAAGACTTCTTACTACACAAGATGTTGCGCAAAAAAGTGGGTAGTGGAGGGGAAAGCACTTCGGGGTATTTTCGACCCCTCCCCCCCCGTAGCTATGTTGTAAATAAATCAAGACACCAGAATTTTCTGACTAATAGGCCATAATTTAAATAGGCTAATTCACGAAATTCAGTCAATTCGAACCAATAGATTGGAAAATACAGCCGTTCAAAATTCCGTCATTTTATCATCTGACTCATCATTTATCATCGAGGGGTGGTGGGTGAGGGATTTTGGTAAAGAAGGGGAATAGGATAACCTTCGATGGGGGACGGGTGTCAGGTGAGGAGGGGTGAGGATCGGTCTTTTCTACTTTCTCTCCAACATAGGTAGGTTGGTTTCAAAACTCTGAAATGGCTTTGCTAAGCCAGGAGAAAAGGTAAAGTGTCGGTAAATGATTATAAGGGCTCGCGAGGTCTCCTGTACTCACAGTAGTAATAATGTAGGTACAGAAAATATTAAGTATTAATAATCACATAAAATGTATAGGTAAGTCCATAAAGATTTGTAGGTACAGATGCTTTTAAGAACAAGGAAGGGGTCGAAGGAAATCAGCGGAAACGGCTTCAGTGATCCGGCTTTTGACATGCTAATAAATAATCTCGATATGAGGATTTGAAGTTGGCTCTAGTACATTTTCCGTGAATTGATGGTGGCAGATTATATCTAAAGCTGCCCCTGAAAGTGGCGGTCCCGTCGTGGCGAGGAATGGAGAGGTCCTGCTGCGGTTTGTGTGGTGACGTGAGACTTTCCAAGTGAACTTTTCGAATAGAAATTCAGGTATTTGTCTCTTAACGACACCAAATTAAAGCGCAGCCAGCTGCAGCTCTGCAGCAAACATGGTCAGTACACAATAATTGAGCTTGGTCATGACATATGATTCACATAGCCGACTTGCATGTCTTCGTTAATAAATTTTCCGGTTCTATGTAGAATGCTGAGCTTGTAAAAACATTTTTTGACCAATTCTAGAAGATGTTTCTCTAAACGTAGCTCCTCGTCTAACGATTCGATTAAATAATGATAGTGATATTAAAATGCGAGAGGAGTGAGTTCCGTTAGCATTAAAATTTTATGTAATTTAACACTGTACTTATTAATTTTATCGAATCTTTATAATGACGTTACGTTATAACTGGTTTTTTTATGCTTTTTAGTGTACCGAAGTCCGGTTTTTTAGTTTGTTAATTCGGTATTTTTATATGAACTAATATTTTATTTATCCCTATCAAAAGCAAGTGGACCTATGTTATTATCGCTAGAAACACTTCGTCACTAGTTTCTCCGACTTCTATGATAAAATCTTCATCCTTTACTAATCGAAAATCCTTCACCCAGTTTCATTGTCTATAGTTTCTAAACAAGTTTTTCAAAAAATTTCGATGTTACTATTTTTTACGAGAATTTACCATTGGTTTTTAATTTCCGTACGTGATGAAGAGGAACTGATTCCATTTTAATACACCAGTGTAAGTACAAGCATCAACGTGAGCAATATCGAGTCGATACTGATATTATATCGACATCGATAACCGGAGTCGATGCGGACTTGCGCAGCACTATGACAAAGGTGGCGCGGGGCCTTTGCGGTGTGCGGGAGGTGGGTGGGACGTCTCCCCCTCCGCGACTCCCACTTCCTCTTATGGCCATCCAACATGACGCGAACTATAGGTACCTTTATATAACTGTTTCATCATATATATATTTTCGTTACAGGTGGTAGTTGACAAGAAATACGTGCCTGCAGCAGTACTAGATGTCTTCAAGCAGCCGGCCAAAGTACTACCCGCCTGGGACCCCATGGGCACACTGGCCAACGAAGCGTGCTAGTAGACCGATGCCATAAGAAGAACGGAAGATCGGCAGCAGCGCACTTACGGTGAAATTGGTGAAATTGATACCAACTTTTCTATTTAAAATCTCAGCTATTTCAAGCCCATTTTTAGATCTCGAAATTTTATAACTAAGGTCTGATTTTTGATTCGACGTTCGACTTTTATACGTATTGTCTGTTACCACAAATGTAAACTTAAGAGAAATTGTGATGGTGTATGTATATGTGAGTTTATTTTTGTACTAACTACGACTGCCAGATTTTTATTGAATGCTATCCAGGCATTTACTTTTTTTGTTACAATACCTGACGGTAAATTATGCACAGCGGGCTTTGGAAAGAGATAACGTCCAAATGTCATATTTGTCCCGAGTTACAAAGCCGAGAGCTAGCGATAATCTCCTGCAGGCTCAATGTACATTATTTATTGCCGGCTATAGGTAGCATTATGGTGTTATTATACTTATTCATCATTACTGACCTGTTTTCATTTATCAGGGCCCTTACTGCCGGGCCACACGATGCGACGCCGTACACAAAAGTCATTCATGAGTCCTCTAAAGCGTAGTTTAGTCAAATCTCAGATGAACTAACCTCCGATTTCTGAATCGAGAATTCACTAAACAACTTAACTTTACCTATCCTTCTGTCTCTGCAGATGTCACAAAAAAGAACGGGACAACGATACTGAATTTATCAATTCAGAAACCGGCGCTAAGTTTGGAGCTAAGTTGTCTGTCCTGTAAAACTGTCACATGTCAAGTTTTCCCGTCTGTCAATAACTCAGCTGACAGTCAGAACGTAAAAAATATAAATAATATTTTTTTTTGTGTTATAAAGTGGGGAGATCGCAGATTATAATAGTCTTAGTGAAATCCTAAGATTACAACGAGCCAATCACGGCTAGTTTAATAAATGGGTTGAATTGAAGGTCCACTCAGGGAGACGAATAAGACACCACCACCTTTAACATTTCGGAAGCATTCAGCGTGACTCTAAAACAGTGAAGATTGCAATAACTGGGGAACATAGAAGATGCTGTAATACATTTTCCAACACCCTATGACCCTTATGAAGTTGGTTTTAGAATCATAATGCAGCCTATTCTACGCGCGTGCGGTAATAAACATTACAGTATAAGTGTGTTAATAGATATTGTTTTAAATTCATCAACTATGGACAAGTAATTATTATTATTATTTATTTATTGTCAGATAGGTACACATCCATAGTAAATTATAAAAAGACAAAATATTTTGTACATTAACACACAGGTAACCTAAACTATTTTTTATTTTTGTATAGGTGCACATCTATCCAGTGTTTCAGCAAGGGACTATCGACCCTATCCCCTAACGCACTGATGATCCCGTTCGAGCTGCCGCGAACACGACTCATCATAGAGGCTGCTCTCTTACGCAAGATGGCAAAAAAGTCATCCACTCTTGCCTCCATGAACATCGATGAGGCGCTGCAGTATCGCGGCAGCCCCAACACAATCCTCAGCGCGTTATTGTATTGGACACGCAGAGCGCTGTAGGCCCTCTGCGTATAGCGAACCCACAGACTGCAGGTGTAGAAGGTTTGACAGTAAGCTCTGAAAAGTGTAAGTTTCACTTCTTTAGTGCACCGTGCAAACCTGCGGGCCAGCATGTTACAGCGAACCGAAAACGCCCTGCGCTCTCTCTCCATGTCCAGATCATCTGTGAGTGTCTCCGTGACCACATGCCCTAGGTACTTAAATTTTGCGACTCTATTCAGGGCGATGCCACATAATTTGACAGGAGGCACAAAAGATGGTTTTTTAGTGCCGGCCTTGAATACAAGCATTTCGCTTTTTTTGGCATTGTACCTTAGGCCATGCGACTCGGCGTATGACCCACAGACGTCCAGTAGCCGCCTGAGGGCTCGAATCGAGGGGCTCAGCAGCACCATGTCGTCAGCATAGCTTATGTTGTTCACCATGACGCCGCCGACTGAACATCCGACCTTGGTGTCGCTGAGCTCCCCGATCAATTTGTTCATGAACAGGTTGAACAGCTTAGGAGACGTCAGCCCCCCCTGTCTCACTCCACAGCTCAACCTGTATTCTTGACTTAATGAACCGGCCCACCTGACAGCGTTGCGTTGATTGCCATACCAATATTTGAACAAATCAATGTAATCATCAGGTAGGCCAGTTTCAGTCGCCAACTTTTTCCATAACATGTTATAGTTAACTAAATCAAACGCCTTGGACAAGTCTAAAAAGCAGGCATACACTGGCGTTTTTCTGTCTGTGTAGTACCGGACAGTTTGCTTGAGGCACATGATGGCACTTTCAGTAGACAGCCCACTCCTAAAACCAAACTGGGCATCGTGCAAGATTAGATGTTTATCAAGTTGCTTGTCAAGCAAACTGTCCAGCACCTTTGCCGTTATAGTGGCCAGTGATACAGGTCTATAGTTACCTTTGTCACTAGCATCACCTGTTTTATTTTTAATGATAGGTACAACAATAGTTCTCATTAGCTCCTCAGGCAGATAGGAGTGTCCAATACTGGCGTTGATAAAAATCTTAAGAACCCTAGGCAGATGTGCACCAGCATATTTCAAGTGCTCAACGCTCAACCCGTCGTGTCCCGGCGACTTCCCTCGTTTCATTCCACGTATCGCCCTATCTACTTCTTTAATAGTGAAGCGAGTGTATTGGCTTGAAACTGCCCGCCGGGTATGAGCATCTGACACTACAGTGCCTGCGGTCCTTTGTCACTAGCATCACCTGTTTTATTTTTAATGATAGGTACAACAATAGTTCTCATTAGCTCCTCAGGCAGATAGGAGTGTCCAATACTGGCGTTGATAAAAATCTTAAGAACCCTAGGCAGATGTGCACCAGCATATTTCAAGTGCTCAACGCTCAACCCGTCGTGTCCCGGCGACTTCCCTCGTTTCATTCCACGTATCGCCCTATCTACTTCTTTAATAGTGAAGCGAGTGTATTGGCTTGAAACTGCCCGCCGGGTATGAGCATCTGACACTACAGTGCCTGCGGTTGGCATAACTGCAGGCACTACATTAAAATATTCTTTAAACATATTGGCAATGTCGATATTTTCAGACAGACCCGCCACGCCCAGAGGCAGACTCGACCGGGGGCTCAGCTTGTTTGTCTGTTTCCAAAAATTTTTGAAGTCCTTAGCTTCGTGACTAGTAGCAAGTATGTCCATTTTGATACGCTCATTGTTATCCTGGCACCATTTCAATTTATTTTTAAATAATCTTTTGGTCTCTTTCATATTGTCATAAACTGAACCATTGGCGGGTTTTCCCGAGAGTACCCATGATTGAAACCCAAGTCGAGCCTCCCTATGGAGCCCCGCTACATGTTTGTTCCAGCCCACAATGTATTTCTTCTTATTATTAACATTTTTGACTATGTAACTGCCGATAGCAGCCTCGCTCAATGCGTTAACTATGCGTTTATACAAATTATCTATAATTATTTTGTGATCAGTATTTGTACATATTCCATCATCGCAGTGTCTCAGCTCTGGAGGAAAGTCTATATCTCTTAAAAGGCTATGACATACGTTATAGTACATATCTATTTGTGCAGCGTCTCTATTTCCCCAAATGACATGAGATGGAGTGTGATTCGCTACTTTTATTTTAGGTGAAAGAACCGTGAAATCACACTCAATCTGCAAGGGAAAGTGATCCGACCATGACACATCATAACGCACTTCAATTTTACTAACAGATTTATATGCTATACTACTAGTTACACAGTGATCAAGCCATCGACAGCAGCCATGTACGTCACTAATATACGTATAAGTGTCTGAGTCAATACCTAGTGATTCAATGTCCGCACAGATCCACTTCCGGTCAGCACAGAATTGCAGTAGTTCATTGCAAAACAACTCACCAGGGTGAGCGTTGAAGTCCCCGAGTACGTACACATTGTCCACAGTGTTATCCTCAACAATGGCACTCACCTCCGATAGGCATTCAGTGAAGATTGGAAGGTTTTCTTTCGAGTCCGTAGGCATATATACGGAGAAAAACATAGCAGACCGACTAGCCACTTCGCACTTTATAGCCACCAATCGCACACTTTTACAATTGATAACAGTTACTTTATCAAACGCGGTTTTACGCCACAGAATAGCTACCCCATCGTAGGGCCTTCCTCGCAACACTCCCGCCGTCGTATCCACGGCCGATACTCCAGTCGCAGCGAAGTCAGGATGGATGCCGCTCAGGTAAGGTACGTCGTGGGGCAACAGCCAAGTCTCCTGCAGTGCAATTACATCCATCGATAGGCATAGAGAGTAATGCAGCAAAGAGTTTTTATCTACACACGTATCATAAACTCTCTTTACTGCGTCTAAAAACCGCACGTTAAGACCAGCATAACGTAAAACTATTTGGTAAAAACTCATTTCTTATCTGAAAATTTGGACATTATGACCATAATGTACAAAATTTGACAAATTATGACATTCAAATTTGAACTCCGACGCCCGCCTGCGTGCCGCCCCTATTTTGTCTGTGAAGTTGGTACTACTGATCAAGCTAAACAACTGCAGAGCATTGATCAATGCCATAATGCCGGTCAAACATGCGGTTCCTGAACACATCAAAGAGAGCTTATGATATGTGTGTAGAAAAACTAGTGTATGTAACTGTACATAATTAGGCATTAAAACTCGAGTAAACCAACCTCGTTAGTATGTTATGGCCAACTTTGCTCCCTCGTTTCATAATGTAGGTACTTTAACATTTCGGCAACGATGAATATCGTGACTCTAAAACAGAGAACATTGCAATAGCTGGTGCACGTAGAAAGACATGATGCTGACAGACTACCCCATAGACTGATGCCCGGCCAAATAGCTGACGCAGAAAGAACTGTAGGGCGACCAATGCTCAGGTTTAAGGACTCATATATAAGCGCGACATAGATGACTTTAAAATTAAACCAAGAAACTGGGAACTTCTGTGACGGACAGACCGGGATGGAGGCACCTACTACGTCAGAACAAGACACGACGAACAGTGGTTGGAAAAACTAAGGAGAAAACGCCTAGAGAGAAAACAACCGGCCCCACCACCTAACGCAAATTTGCTTGCGTCCGTTGTGGCAAAAAATGTAAGGCCGGTATCGGTCTGTTCATAAGGCCATTGACGATGATTTGATTATAGTGGAGAGTTCTTTTTAACAATCTTTTGCTCAATCTCAAGAGTAACCGTAAGGGCTGGCCGGTGAAAACTAATACATAATAGGTGGCGCCAAGGTATCCGTGGCCCGATTGATATTCTAAAGAGATACCTATACAAACTGCGTTGACCTTTTTGTGTTAAGAATTAACTGGCTGTTAGTAAATAAACTGCTTAGGACATTACATGACATTTGATTTGTCAAATAGATCATAACATATTCGTTATCGTTATTTGTTAATGTCAATTAACATTAGCGTCCTCCTCGTCGGAATTAGAAAATTTAGTAAATGGCGAACTAGTATTTATTAAAAGAAAACGTGGTGAAGTGCTGCTTCATTCTGGACATCAATATCACAAAAATAAAGAATACAAAAACAGATCAGCGATTTGGTTGTGCCGTAATTTCGCGAAGTAAAATGTAATGGCTCTCTGACTATTGAAAACGTGCGTATAAATAGGCCTTTTCCCAGATGGGGTGGCAGAGGCATAACTGTGCCCACTTTTAGCCAGTGATGCAAAGATAATTACGACCTAAGATGTTTCGTCTTCACTACCTATATTGGTATTCTTTATGACACAAAAAATAATGACAGCTATCAAAATCATGACACCTGTCAAAAATCATGACACCTGTCAAAAATCATGACTTCTGTCAAAAATAATGACACCTGTCAAAAAAACAATACCTAGTATATTTGTGAAATTGTGCCTTTGCCACCCCATCTGGGAACGGTGTGATATTCTGTAGACTATGATGTCAAAAGAAGAATCTGTCAAATGTAGACTAAACGCTATAGAATCTGACTATGGATACCAATCTGACTAAGGTCTCTTTAATTTAATCGCTCTGACCAAGGACACAAAAGAGTGGACGTATATAGAACATATATTTATTTAGTATCGTTCATTGAAGGACTTTTTAAAGGCGGAATATAATCAACAATTTATTTACAGCACCAACAATAACATAACAGACATTTTCTCCTTAATTAGAGGTCATTGCAGTCGAAAAATCCAAATACTTCTTTACATAATTCAATACTTCCAAAAGTTCCAAATTACAACTTTGTGTTATTTATAAGATCAATTAAGAAATAATATTGCAATTGGAAAATTACATAATTTAATATGAACCTAATTTGTTCTTCAATTTGTCAGCATAATGCAACCACTGGCAGTTCAAAGTAAAGTGCCACTACTTTACAGGCACTTTACCATTCTCAACTATGCCATCACCGCCATCCTTACAAAAATGCTGCTGTGCACTCTTTGCAACTGTCCGCATGTACTTCAACTTAGCCCAGACCCCGTGACACATTTTCATCAGTCTTCTGTCCTTGGTTTTTTTGGCTATCTGTGCTACATGTCGGACAATGTGTCTCGCCAGTTTTAAGTTCCCTTTTTGGGCTGTGGATAATGCGGAGTACAGTTGGCTTCGAGCTGCGAGGCCCTCGTCTCCAAGTAATTTGGACAACTTGTATTGTCTCATTGATATACGACCGGCTTCTTCTGCCTGCAATAAATAGACAATGGATGTTTGTGAAATATTGTATGATATTTGCAACTGGTCTACGCTGAAGTTTCGGTTTAATTATGTATTGAGGATCAAAGGAAGAAGATAAGGATTAAAAGAAGACAAAACACGGATGTGGCTACAGCTAAAGGAGGGAAATTTTACGAGATAAAGAATGTAAACAAACTTTCAGGGGTTAAAACATTTTTATTTGAAGAAATTATGTTCAAATTTTTAATTTCCGTTTCTAAATGTCAGCTTCTGCATTAGAAGATATGATTCATCAGAAGAGTCCGAATAAACTATATTTATGACAAAACCATCTGTTTTTTCTCTACTTTTATGATGTGAATTGATGTTATCCACATATTTTCGCTATTTGTAAGCAGAGACATTTGGGATTGCTACCTGTAGCAATTTTTTTACATCTTTAAATTTAAATGAGGTATTATTGCAAGCTACGTGTCCCTTTTCGTCAGCCTACATTAATTCAATGAGATTAAGCTCGCAATGACAGTGTGGTAGTAACTTTGTTATTTCGCCTTTTTTTTCAATAAAGCTTATTTTTTATTTATAATACTTGCTTATCGACATGCAGTGGTGGGTGTTTTTCTTGGCGTCTTGAGTGGTAAGACGCATTTTCATCAAGTGTCGGTAAAATATTCTCAAACCACCTCTTAAAGCGGATCGCGTCCATTAACTAGTGGTAATCACCTGTGGTTTTGATTCAAATACATCATCAGCACTCTTCACGAAATTATATGTAGGTAGTACATGTACAATTTTTTTTTCCCACAGCAAAATTACAACAAATAATATAATGGAAATCTTACCAATGCCGAAAGATGGAATCTGCCCCTTCCACGCAATTGCTCATCAAATTAATCACCTATATCAATTAACATTCCACCACACTCACATTCGAAAAGTCCTAGTTAAATATTGAGAAGTAAACCGCGATCAAAATAACACAAAGCTTGCAATTGGCGAACCAAATGAAGAAGCCCTAAATTAAAAACCTGCACATCTACATTAAAAACCTGCACAATTACGGCACATGTGCAGGAGAGGATATTATGATAGCAGCCGTCGAAATCTATCTAGTGAATGCAACAACCCACTAGCTAAATTTATTATTGTGCAAGTTAGATGTAAGATATTGCAGTGCCCTCACTGGGTTCATTGTCGGTTCTTCAAATTCTATATATATATATATATATATATATATCTCACCATATACCACCACAATGTCGCAATAAACGTTTTGAGTTTGAGTTTGAGTTTAAATAGCACATCGCTTACATACAGGCCCAAGAACCCATCCTGCTGCAACCTCAACTTTACAGGAAACCACTACGATAGCGTATATTTGCTTGAGTCCCAAAATATATCCAAGCAATCTATCGCCAAACAGACAGCACCATACCTTCTCCGACACTTAAATCTACACCCACGACCTCCTCAGGATCAACTGCAACATCAATAAAGGCAACCTTGGCATATTTTGTCAAGATCTACAACACATAGACCAAAGCATCACGCGCTTGAAAGCCTTACTGAAAACTGAAACTGAGGTCTCGACACGAGTGAAACAAAGACGAAATGTCTTATAAGAGACCCCATAAACACCCAGCGCCCACAAGTAATCGTATTGGAGGGAGTTCCAATACGACCCGTAAACGAAATAAAATATAAACACAAACATTTACATACAGTCACAACCATTGCTTCTGGCCCCACTCTAGGATACCCTGTGTCGTGGGACCCAGAAACAGCAACGTCACACACACACACTCTTTACCCACAGCCGGGGATCGAACCCGGGACCTCTCGCATGGTAGGCAGAGCCACAACCGCTGCGCCGAGGTCGTCTCTCGTATATCTCGGCACATATATTACGGCAGGACATAGTAGCAAAGACACAATAAAGAAGATGTGAAGGCAAAACATATGCAATTCCAAGGCCGTAATTCATTTTATAAAGAAATCCAACATGGACTGGAAAAAAGTTCCCCTGATTGACAAAATGGTTACTACACCGTGTATATGCGTATGCGCACTAAAATCGGCAGCTATGCTCGAGAACGCCAGAAGCTGTCCAAAACAGCAAAAATTCACAACTTACTACAGGGCAAAACGATAATCAAACGAATCAAAAAACTACGGATGTGCTATACACATATTTTGCGACGCCCACGACATCGAATACTACGATAAAGAACATAGGTACTGGAAAGAATCAGTACACAATAGGGGCGACGTTGGGAAGGCCTCGTCTCAAATATACCGTATTCCCGAAACAGACAGTGAAGCGAAACTGAGAGCTTACCGGATAACCCAAATGAAAACGACTCAGGAAACGGAACCAACAACAATAAATGAAAATAGGAGGTAAACATAAACAATGACTTGAAGAAAACAACAGCTGCTCTTCTAATACCACATGCCCCCATATTCCACATATTATCCCATATTGTCTTCAGGCTGAAGAGTCGGTGGATAGAAATCACTCTCCCTACCTCTCCCCGAGCAGGTCATTCTGCCCTCCACATAACTCATGCCCTCTGGTATGCCGGCCGAAAGACCGGAAAAGGTTTAGAAACCTGGCTGGAGAAGCACCTTTCATTTATTAATTCGTGAGAAGAATAACTCCAGCACTAAAAGAAAGCAAGTCCAATACCAGCCCATCAATTTGGCTTCCGAGAGGAACACTCAACAATCGAGCAGGTGCATAGAGTATGCGACAAAATAAGGTTAACACTGGAGCGCAAGGAGTACTGTTCAGCAGCGTTCCTGGATGTACAGCAAGCATTTGACCGAGTAAAGCACAGAGGACTGTTATGTAAAATAAAGCAAGCACTCCCACACAGCTTCATTGGTTTATTTGAGCCATAGCTTACGTGCAGCTTATTCCATGTAAAAGAGTCAGACAGCACGAGTTAACTGTTCAATCAAAACTAGAGTTCCTCAGGGATCAGACCTTGGCCCCTTCCTATACACCATATACACTGCTGTTCTACCGCAGACACCAGAAGTAACATCAGCAATATTCGCAGATGACACAGCCCTACTGTCCAGCAGCCCTGATCCGTCTACAGCATCAGAAAACCTTCAGTTAACACTGAACAATATAGATGAGTGGTTAAAGACCTGGAGAATAAAGGCATGTGCCTCATAGTCTAGCCATGTCACCTTCACCCTAAGGAAAGGGAATTGCCTTCCAGTGAGTCTTGGAAACCAAACACCAAGACACCGTCAGATACCTTAGTATTCACCTTGAAATTAATTTGTAAAAAGCACATAAAATCCAAAAGAGATGCAGGGAACCTTAGATTCAAGTGCCTATACTGGAAAGAAATTATCATTAAGCAACAAACTCTTGGTATACAAGGCAGTAATTGAACCCATATGGGTGTGTGGAATACAGCTTTGGGGCAGAGCATCAGACTCAAACATAAACATCATCCAACATATGCAAAATGCGATACTGAAAAGTACATGGTACATATGAATCTGGAAATTGTTGCCCTGGAACAGTCCTATACAAAACGGCTTGCTAAGCACCACAATAAACAGGCAGCAAGGCACCCTGAGCCTAAGCCCAAAAAGAAGCTATAAAGACACAACATCTTGGAGCTACACAAAGGGGTATAGAGGCCCCAAGAGGAATAATGGGTGTTTCCCTCAGTGGAGGTATACCCCAACCCGCCAATGACTCACAAACCATATGTCCTTGGCCGGAGGCAAATCGCAATAGTATGCAGATAAAGCATACTAAAAGAAAATGTATTCCTGCATATTATTTATAGTAATATCTATTGTTATATTAGTATTACTTAAACACAAACAATTTTTAAAATAGTTTTTTTTTTTTTACTATTTTTGTGCTAACATGCAATCAGTGCGTACACTTTAAGCAGTTCTGGTGCATGATTAAGTGGCGTGCTAGGCAATCCCTTCCACTGTCGGGTTGCCTAATAAGTGTGGGTTAGATGGCGTCCCATACATGCTTCCTCTTCAGCCGTCTTATAGTAGGGGGAGCGCCCAGTGCCGAAGCAAGCTCGTTTTGGTGGCGGTTAATCCTTCCCTCATAGGTTTTGGTCAGGTGGTTAACTTCTTCTTTGACAGTTGGCATCCGTAGGTACTTGTGTACTTCATCGTTTCTGGTGAACCATGGTGCGTTAACGATGCTTTTGAGGACGTAGTTCTGATATCTTTGAAGTATTTCCACATTGGAGTGACTTGCTTTCCCCCACAGCTGTATTCCATAGGTCCAGACTGGCTTCAGTATCGATTTGTAAATGAGCAATTTATTGTTAACTGACAGCCGAGACTGCCTACTCATGAGC
Organism: Argyresthia goedartella; assembly: GCA_949825045.1. Taxonomy (NCBI): domain Eukaryota; kingdom Metazoa; phylum Arthropoda; class Insecta; order Lepidoptera; family Argyresthiidae; genus Argyresthia; species Argyresthia goedartella. The sequence continues at coordinate 22,996,396 of OX463828.1, forward strand.
CACTGGAGGGACCGACTTCTGTGGTTCAGCTCGTCTCTTTTCTTCTGGATGTGCTCTCGCCAGGTTTGTCGCCTGTCTAAGTGGAAACCTAGGTACTTTACAACTGTCTTATGTGGCAGAACATCTTCACCAAGTTTTACTGATGGGCAATCGCCTTTCCTCAATGTGAAGGTAATGTGATTTGATTTGATTGCACTGGCTTTTATTCTCCACTTTTCCATCCAGCCATGCACTTTATCTAGATGCTTTTGCAGGGTTTTTGATGCTGTCTCTGGGTTTTTGCTAGAGGTCAACACAGCAGTGTCGTCTGCAAAAGTAGCTGTCATCACAGTTTTCGATTCTGGCACATCTGAGGTATAGATCAGGTATAAAGTAGGCCCCAGAACTGATCCTTGTGGTACTCCAGCTTTGATTTCCGAGAATGTCGATGTAGAATCATTGATTTAGACATAAATATCCGACTTTCTATGTAGGACTTTAGAAGAAGATACATATTATGCGGTAGTAGGTTCTTCAGCTTGAATAGTAGTCCTTCATGCCAGACCTTATCAAATGCTTGGAGTATTTCTGGATGTACCCAGAAATACTCCAGAACAGTATTCCTTTTCTTCCAGCGAAGTACGTATTTTTTCACACACTCTGTGTACCTGCTCTATTGTCGAGTGGTGACTTCTGAAGCCGAACTGGTGATCTGGAATAATTTTGTTGCTTTTCATACAGTCGTTCAAACGGCGCGATATTATCTTCTCGAATACTTTGGACAGCACCGGCAGCAGGCTTATTGGTCTATAGGATGATACCATATGCTCTGGTTTTCCAGGTTTCGGAACCATTGTTGGAGACCTTCCATATTGCGGGATAGTGTGAAGTCCGTAGAATATCATTAAATAGTTGGTTAAGGAACATTATGCACTTTTTTGGTATTTGTCGCAAAACTTCAGCTGTAATCAAATCAAATCCCGGCGCCTTTTTAAGTTCTAGGTTCAGTATTGTCTGACGAACTTCCTTGGGAGAACAGCAGCGTAGTGGTGGGCTGAGTTGCAGGTCACTTTCGAGAATGGATCTAATTTCTTCGTCTATCCTGTCACTCTCTGCACTGGTGTTTGGTGTGAACACGTCGCTTAAAAAGACTCTCTACGCCTCGGCTCTCTCCTCGTCTGTTTTTGCCCATGTCCCATCATCTCTTTTTAGCGGGTACTGTGCTAGCTGTGGTTTCTGACTGGACTTAATGGCTTTCCACAGGGAATGTTCATTATTTGCTTTGGGGCTTAGCGACTCTAATTGTTGTTGCACTGTGTCGTTTTCGATTTCTGCTAGAAATAATTTCAGATCTGCAGCTGCTTTGTTGAAAGCCTTCTTGTCTAGCGGGTGTCGGGAAGAGTGCCATATTCTTCTAAATTGCCTTTTTTCCATTACTCTGCGTCTGACTTCCTGGGGGAGGTTGCGGTTGGTCTTACAAAATTTTCTTTCCAGTGGTGTACTAAGCCAGGCTGCAGTTTGTAATAAGTTTGTGATGTAGACAGTGGCCGATTCGACATCATCTTCAGTTTTTAGGGGAACTTTCAGAGTAATGTTTTCCTCTAAGTACTGCCGAAATTTATCCCAGTCAGTATTTTTGTTGTATAGGAAGGGATTTGCTGGTCTATCAATCAATGTGGTGCTGATGGTGGCAATGACTGGTGTATGGTCTGAGGATGAATCGAGACAGCTTTCCACCTTCAAATAGTAAGACTGTATTCCCTTGTAGATGAAGAAATCCAGTAAATCAGGCAACTTGTTGGGATCTGTAGGCCAATAAGTCGGTTGACATGTGGTAAGGACATCAAGATTGTTTTTGTCAACACTTTTCTTAAGGTTGCTTCCTCGAGTTACTGTCAATCGGGAGCCCCATACAGTGTTTTTCGCATTCCAATCACCTCCAGCGATGAATCTGTTTCCCAGGGTAAGTAAGCTGTAAAAACTTCATCATCAATTTCAGCTATTCTTTTCTTTTTTGGCGGGCAGTATATGGATGATAGGGTCAGAGAGCCATGTTTGTCATGGACCAAAATTGTTGTTGCCTGTATTTGAGCAGTCCGAAATGCAGGTAGTTGTTGGTGTTTCAGGTTATTCTTGATAAGGATCGCGCTTCCCGCGTGAGAGGTATTATCAGGGTGGTGAGTTGTATATGTGCAGTATCCTTTCAGCCTGAAGTCAACGTTGTCTGTGAGGTGGGTTTCTGTTACCAGTAATATGTCCAGGTTGTGTAGTTTTATTAGGCTGTTTACTTCGTGTTTCTTCATAAGCAGCCCATTCACGTTCCAAATAGATTTAAAAAAAAACTAAGTTTTTTCGCCCTGCTCCTCCCATAGTGATCCAATGTAGCGGAGAGGAAAAAAAAATTTTTTATTTAAATTTTATAAAAAATGATTATTATATAAAAAATATGTTTACTAAAAAATATCTACACTAATAAAGAAATTTCGACTTTGGCTGACAATTTGCATCAAAGAAATAGATTGGGGCCTCCTACATGCTCGATATTTATCGTGATATTTAGATCGTAATCCACGATAGGTATATATTGACTTCGTAGTATAGTGTTAAAAATCGTCAGATTTCTAGAAATCCAGAAATCCACGATCTGTTTCGATTATCGCGCGATAAATATCGAGGTTGTAGTATTCAAGTCGATATTTATCGTGATCCCGCATCAGTTTTAAGTTTGTCGTGAGCATGTCAGCCATGGAGGAGGACGCTCTGATCGAGACCGCTTCACCAACAGTTGAAATAACTCTGTCTAACAACCAGAAATATTTAAAAGAATTTTCACACCACCTGCTCGAAAATGTCGATTTATATATCACGCAAACCTTACCTAAAGCAAGTCATTATAGCTCTAGGCTTTAGCGGTCACAGTTTTGCTGAATATCATTATATCACAACCTAGATCACTCCAGGGTTTAACATGATTTTCACTTATCAGCTCTTATTGCTATGGATTTTGTGAAATACGCACGGCGCTCACAGCTCCCCAGGGCGGGGGCGGGGGCGCAACGCAGCGGCGGCGAGCTGAACTTTATTTCTAACATTCATCATCATATTTTATTAACACTTTAAATAAAACAAAACCCGCAATCTTGCAACTTGACTAATGTTTCAAACAAATTACTTTAATAAAATGCTGTTTTTAGTAGCTTTGCTTTTTATATTTTCTCACAGGAGTTGCGAAAAGTATACTCCTCAGGGATAAAGTTGTTTTGTCTTGGGCACGCTTAAATCGGTAAACATTTCTGTAATCATCCATTTTTCATATTCCTTTTTTTTACAAATTTAAAATTGTAATAAAGCTTTCTTATCAGATCTGATCTGCCTGCCTGACTGTACTTAACACATGTTTACCAAGATTGAAATTTTGCAATGAAATGGTGCAATATTTATCAAGAGTGTCATCAAAAATCGATCCCCGATATTACTCAATAAATATCGCAAAAAATATTGAGCATGTAGCAGGCCCCAAAGAGTATCAGAAGATGGGATTTGGAGAACATGAAAGATTCTGGAGAGCATCCAGGAAACGGGAATAGGATCTGAGAAAGATTATTAGAATCATAGGATGGTGGGGAATTTGAAGAAGATGAAGAGCAACAGAATGTTGATGAGTTTGAAGAAGATGGAGAGAATCAGCATCTTGTTAAATTGTAAATTTATACTTACACAATATTCAAAATAGTCTCCTAAAGCAGAGTAAGCTCCTCCTAGAGTTGATAACCATGAGAATGCATTTTCTAACTCCACTTTCATCCATGTTAGTTTCAACATCCTTTCATTCCTGCAAAAATATAAAAATATGAGAAAAACATAGGTAACAGTAAAAATTTACTTTTTACTGTTGCCTATGTTTTTCTCCCTCCCTGTTATCCCTGGTGTAACATACAGGGCAAACAACACTATGTAGTATGAACAGTCGATGACCCTTTTGATTTTAAACATAAAACTACATCTCACCATCCATAGTCGATGATTTCTTTATCTGGAGGCTCCAGAATCATTTTGAGGAAAACAGTTTCATCTTGGTTACCACTAATTGCCTTCAAATGTTCTATCACATTCGCTCTATAGGATAGTGAGCTAATACATTCCTTTAGAAATGGTTGCAGGAAAAGCGCGCTTGTTACCAGCCGTAGACCTTTTCCGTGGAATTTGTTATCATTATCATCTACTGGAAAATCGTGGTCGGAAGATTTACCAAGCCCTAATTCTGCGTAGCAGTCTTTGTCTAGTTGTACGACGTGTTTGGAAACTAGGCAAATGGTATAGGGCTTCCCGTATAGCCTTATTTTGATCAGTAATTGCATGTTTTGGAAGCAGAGGTTATGTATCTAAAATCAGGGTACTGTTGTATGTACTGCACCACCTGTCCCTGAGGTAGAAAGGGCAAGTCAATTTAACACTGCTTGTAAATTATTACATCACGAATTACTTCTTTTGTGTTTATTTATGCCGAATACAGAATTCGCGTAAAACCTTCACATCACGACACGGTAAGTGAAATGTCAGACGTGATGCAAATCAGTCAAGTCAAACTGCCATAGCCACAGAACAAATATACCAGTGCACAAAACTTTTTGTCGTCATTTTTTTTTTTTCCATCTTTATCCCTAAGGAAAGGCAATAGCAATCAAAGCCGTACAGCCATGTCTTCAGTGTTTACATCTTCTTATTCCGTTTCCGAGGTTTCGAAAGGCCAAAGCCAGGTCTTGGGTAAGTACTTGTATAAGACACATTGAATTTGGGGGAGGGGGGCGTGGAGGGGGGGAGGGGAGGTCCCCCCACCTACCCCCCCTTTTAGGAAACCACTAGTTTTTATGTTATGGAGGTCCAAAGATTGAAGAAAATGCCTACATTTTTTGGATTTCGGGGGAGTTGGAGGAGGAGAGGGGTTGGAGGAGTGGTTGCCAAGAGTAGGGGGTCGCCTCGCTCCGCTCCGCTTCGCTCCGGCTCCCGGGTCTGCTGTAACGTGTGAACCTAACAAACCTATCTTTAGTTTTTAAACAGGAAGTGACCTAAAGCAACCAATTTGGTTCTGATAAACTCTATAAAGTAGTTAGTAAGTAAACAAAGCCAAAGTCGTCCAGAGAATCGCGGATAAAACGAGAGCGCAATAGAACATTCACGAAACACGGAAGGAATCGGAATGAAATGAGCAAGTAGGGGGTCGCCTCGCTCCGCTCCGCTTCGCTCCGGCCCCCGGGTCTGCTGTAACATGTGAACCTAACAAACCTATCTTTAGTTTTTAAACACGAAGTGACCTAAAGCAACCAATTTGGTTCTGATAAACTCCATAAAATAGTTAGTAAGTAAACAAAGCCAAAATCGTCCAGAGAATCACGGATAAAACGAGAGCGCAACAGAAAATTCACGAAACACGGAAGGAATCGGAATGAAATGAGCAAGTAGGGGGTCGCCTCGCTCCGGCTCCCGGGTCTGCTGTAACGTGTGAACCTAACAAACCTATCTTTAGTTTTTAAACACGAAGTGACCTAAAGCAACCAATTTGGTTCTGATAAACTCCATAAAGTAGTTAGTAAGTAAACAAAGCCAAAGTCATCCAGAGAATCACGGATAAAACGAGAGCGCAACAGAACATTCACGAAACACGGAAGGAATCGGAATGAAATGTGCAAGTCACTATGTCAGAAAATACAAAATTGCTGACGCAAATTTCTACCATTACAACAAAATCTTGTAATTTCTACTAAAATCATGTACCAATATCCAACGTTGGAGCTTTTGAGTTTGACATTTGTCGTTCCGAGATTGGCCAAGTTGTAAAAATCGCGTAAACATATTTTATAATTAAAGTGCTAAAATGATGTTTCCTAAATCAGAAAATGGTATCAGAGGATAGCTAAGGACCCCCCCTAACCACCTAAGTACTCCAATCTTCAAATTTCAATGTGTCTTATATAAGACCCAACCCCAGGTCTTCCGTATTTCTTGTTTTTAAGGCCAAAGCCGAGTCTTCCGTAGTTTTGTTTTTAAGGCCGAAGCCAGTTCTTCCGTATATCTTGTTTTTAAGGCCGAAGCCAAGTCTTCCGTAGTTTTGATTTTTCAGGCCGAAGCCAGGTCTTCCGTAGTTTTGTTTTTTAAGGCCGAAGCCAGGTCTTCCGTTTTTCATGTTTTTAAGGCCGAAGCCAAGTCTACCGTAGTTTTGTTTTTTTGAGGCCGAAGCCAAGTCTTGCGTGTTTTTGTTTCAGCCGAAGCCAAGTCTTTTTGTTTGTTTTATAAGGCCGAAGCCACGTCACATTTGAGGAGTCATGTCCGTGTAATATATCTCTTAGTCCGTGTATTGTTCCAAGTCCGATACATATTTTTACCACTCCAAATATCTTCAATAGTAGAGCAGATATAATCGTAAATATATTGATAATTTTCAAAATTCTTCAATAAGTCAACAAAGGTACGCGGGATATCTTCTGGTTTGTAGAAGAGCAACAGTTTATCAATAAAGGCAAGGCGTTGTATGATATGGGCGGGGCAATCGAAAAATATATGATCCAGTGTTTGATTAGCGGCATTACAGATATTACAAATTGGCGAAGAAATAATTTGCATACGGTGAAGATGTGATCCGAAGCGACAGTGACCAAATCTGAGACGTGTCATTATAACATAGAATTTCCACATGTTTGACTTAGAGAACCAGGCACGTCCAATCCTTCCACTAACGGATCCGTACCAGGAACCTTTAACTGCAAGAGTTTGTTACCAATAACTAAACCATTCTTGTTTCAAATTCTGTTTGAGTTTGGTAATGAAATCAGAGTTTGGCACAGGTACAGTAGACTCAGGAGCATTACTTTCAACGATCGCCTTGGCCAGGAAGTCGGCATTTTCGTTTCCTGTCACTCCGACATGAGATGGAGTCCACATAAAGATAATATGTACATTTAATTTATAAAGTTGGGAGTAGCGATTCTCGATATCGTAAATAATATAATTGGTGTTGCAGTCTAGTTTGTTTGATTGAAGAGCTTTTAGAGTACTCATACTGTCAGACATTATGACCCACTTGTTTTCCGGGGAATCAGCTGGGTGTTCCGAAATATAAGTTAATGCTTTCGATATAGCAAGTGCTTCTGCTGAAAAAATACTCATTTCTTGTGGCAATTTCACTCCGAATCCATTTTTAATGTGCGGTAGGTATATAGCTGCGGCAACGCCGTTATCAGTTTTTGAACCATCAGTGTATATTTGAGTAAAATCAATATATCTTGCCAGTTGTTCACAGATTTCATGTTTATTCTTTTTCTCGGGATCAATATGAAATACCATTGAAGTGAATTTACTATCAAAATCGTCTGAGTAGCATGCCCAATGATCTTGGCTTCTATGTATATTAGACTGCTGATTAAAGTCAACCATATAGGAAAAATCATGAAGAATGTAGGGAGTTTTGGAGGAAGAGGCCAAAGCCTGATTATTTCATTAAAATTTTTAAACAAAGGATGGGGCTCAATGGCTAACATTTTTAAGATAAACCTGTATTTTAGGTACTTGAAGCGAATATTCAACGGTGGAATATTACATTCCACTTGAAGGGAATTAATGGGCGTGGTTTTCATAGCACCAGTAATAAGTCTTAAATTGTTATTTTGAATTACTTCCAATTTTCTTACAAGTTGATCATTAGCTGCAAAGCAAATAAAGCCATATTCAAAATGACTCCGAACTATGGCCTTATACAAAGTTATTAATACTTTCGGATCTGAACCCCAGTAAGTTTTAGTAAGAGACTTCAATATGTTATAACCCCTATTTGCAGAGAATATAATCTTATCAACATATTTCTTCCACGAGCAGTTACCCGTAAAAATAACTCCCAAAAACTTGATCTCCGATGCAAACATTAAAGGAGTGTTATTAAAATAAATTTTAAACTGAGCTTGTTTGATTTTGTGGAAAATTAACACTTTAGATTTTTCAGGACTGATGTCTAAATTTAAATATTTGAAATAATTTGAGAACCTAGAAAGCGAATCATTTAGATTTCGCATAACCTCATTTGCATTCATTCCAGAGCTATATATCACCAAATCGTCCGCAAACTGAAGGTTTCGGACTTTGGAGCCCAAAATAAGATTAAGTTTATGAATATACAAAGTGAATAAGAGTGGGCTTAAAATCCCACCTTGACAAACTCCCTTAAAAGATGAACGGGGACCGAGCAATTGATTGTCAATCTTAACATAAACTTTTCTGTCGTGAAGAAAGGAAAAAATAAAATCAATAAATTTAATAGGAATCCCAATGGAAGCTAATTCCCTACACAAAATATGATGATTGACATTATTGAATGCACCAACAACATCAAAAAAGACTCCGGCAAACGACATATTCTTCTTCACAGATGGAAAGATGTCTAATTGTAATTGAGCTATACTTTCTCTTGACGATCGACCTTTGCGAAACACAAACTGGTTAATGGGTAGTATATGATTGGATTCAACAAAAACCTCTAGCCTTTGTTTTAGAACTTGTTCAAAAATTTTACCAACGCAAGATGTAAGTGCTATAGGTCTATATGAGTCAGGGCAATGTTTCTCTTTATTTGGTTTTAATATTGGAATAAGACAATCTGATTTCCAATCATCAGGAATTATATTTTGAGACCATAAAGAATTGAACACATTTAAAAGAACTGATTTAGATTTATTAGAAAGCATTTTTAACATTTTGTAAGGAATCCCGTCAAGGCCAAAAGCTGTATCTCTCCTAGATGAAATAGCTGACTGTAATTCTTGAAAAGAAAAGGGTTTTACCAGAAATTCGCTATTCTTAGCATGCACATAACTATGTAAATTCAAGTTAGACGCAACGGTATCAGGCGTATATTTTTTAAGGAATTCGAAGACCCAACTTATGTTATTGTTTGAGAAACTATGTACGAAAGTTTTATTAAATTTTTTCATGATAGTCCAAATATGCGGAATCGGCGTGGTTCTGTTGAAGGATTCACATAATGAAACCCAACTAATTTGTTTTTGCTGCTTTAATGTAAGTTTTTTTAAGAGCTTGCTTCTTTTTGAAATTGATGTAATTACATTCAGTTGGATCATTTTTAAATTGAATATACGCTTCTTTAGAGCACTCTACAACCTGGCTGCATTTTTCATTCCACCATGGGAGAGGAATTCTTTATTTCCTAATGCATTATTATTACGAAAACTGGACACTGGTGATGAATTCCGAGCAGCTAAAATTAAAATATCAATAAGATTTTTATAGCAATCTTTAGAGTTTGAGGTATCTATATTGAATTCTTGTAGAAGGGTATCTACATTTTTTTGTAATTATTCCAATTAACACGACGAAAGATTAAATGAGTTTTCATAGCTGAACAGTCTAATGGAGATGAAGTGTATGTTGAATTGTTGTGAATAATTATTTTAATTATTACTGGAAGATGGTAACTACCTAGCGGGTCATCATACACTGTCCAATCACAGTTCAGAGCCAGTGATGGAGAAATAAAAGAAAGATCTAAAGCATTTCGCCTCCATTGGTGTGATCCAATAGTGGTCATTTGGCCATCATTTAGCAAAACTAAGTTATTGTCATTAGTACTTGAAAGGACATCACGACCACGAGCGTCTGTTGATTGACATCCCCATGCCGAATGGAGAGCGTTGAAATCTCCCGCAAAAAGCACAGGTTCTCGAACACTTTGTATAAGTTGATCAAATTTATGTTTGGTAAAAACCGGTAGACAGTTTTTAGGGCTATAAAAACTAACAATTGATACTTCCTTATTATCTCCGTACATTAAACGTATTGCTATGTTCTGAATGGAATTATCATAAAATGTATCAAGTTTTCTAAAAGTTAAGCTGTTATGAACAATTATGGCAACACCATTATGGTCGTTGCCGGAGTCCAATCTACAAATATTATAACCTCGAATATTGAAACGTTGATTCGGTTTTAGCCAAGTTTCACAAATAATTGCTACGTGAATATTATTCTCCTTCAGGAAATGTGTTAAAACAAGTCTATTACTAATTAAACTTTGTGAGTTCCATTGCATTATGTTTAATTGATCCATTAAAAAAAAATAACAAATTAATTGCTCTTACTTAGTGTTTCAAGAAGAATGGTTTTAATGTTTTGTGAATTAATTGAAAGTTCGTTTGTTTTGTTCTGAGTTAGTAACTTAGTTACTGAGCCTACTATAATGTTCATTATATGTTCTGAATTGAGAAGCAGTGCTAGCTGATCAGAAGGGCTTTTATATATTAGTGGAGGAAATGATTTTTCCAGGGTTTTGTTTTGATTAATTTTCGGTCAGAGTGTCGATAAGGGCCTTTTTTACAGGGCAGTCAGGTGAGATGGCGATATGATTGCCTTTGCAATGACAGCAAGAGGCATCCGCTGCATCAACTGTGCAAGACTTGAAGTTGTGGCTGCCTGAGCAGATAGAGCACTTCTCTGCGTTTTTACAAAATTTAGCTATGTGTCCATACCTCAGACACCGCAGACAGATGTACGGGCGAACCTCGAAGCGCCAGCTGTTCAGATCCACACTGTCGGGCAGGGATGGGCAGGAGAATGTTATTGAGACTGTCTTCAAAGGCTGGAACTCAACAGTGTTATTGATAATTGTTCTTTTCATAAATCTTCTTACTGATACTTTGTTTTTGGAGCAAGAAATATTTGAATAGATCTGCTCATTGGATAAATCAAGTGGCACATGTTGTATTACTCCAGTCACTTCAGTGGCCGTAGCAGGAATAGTCGCCTTTAGTTTGTATGAATCCAGAAATGTTTTATTGCTTAAAGCTGCATTGGCGAGCCCTGGCCGCTCAAACACAACGCCAATCTTGTATTTGTTGATGCGTCTTAACTGTTTTATGCCTTTATTGAATCTTTTGAGGCAGTTCGCTAGAGCCATCATGTCTCTGTCGCCCAATGCCTTGCCAGTGTCGCTGCTTTCAAAATAAACGATATAATCTAATTTACCTCCATCCACTGGGTAATAACGGACATAATCCGGGACCTGAAAAGGCTTATACTTATCCTTGTCATCTTTTGGTTCATCACACGGACTTGAGGATTCCCCACTATCAGACAGATCCTCCTCCTCCTCATCCTTCTTTCTTTTCTTAGGCTTCTTCCTGCCCATTTTTAACCAATTTACAGTATTTTTAGATAGCCTACTGTAATTAAATTAAATTTTCAAAATTTAATTTAAAATTTTCCGCATAACAAGACAAAAGTTCCCGCGCTTTTTTTTTTTTTGTCGTCAGTGTCAACAATAGTAAAAAAAAAGCAATCCCGCGGTTTATTCCTTTCCGAATCAACAAAACAAGGCACACTGTTTTATTTGTAATTAAAATTCTGAACGCAGCCATTTAACGGAAACGGAAGAGATTGAAAAGGATTGATGTGTTCTCTAAGCTCATTCCCGACAAATTACTGTCATTGGTTGAAAATAAAAATTGACTTTGCAATTCAACGAATCACAACACGCTCTCAATAACGTCTATCAGTGCTTTTTTTGTGTAGATCAATTTGTGTATAGAAAACACCGGAAGTCGGCCATTTCGCCGTGTCATCTGACAGGCCGGTATACCGAAAAGAAGAATAAATTTCGGATTTATTCTTCTTCCAAAGTGTTTCAAAGCCTAAATTTGTGTTGATGTCGTGAAAAGTGCTACAACAAACATGGCGCGATACGGTCAAAGACCGGAAAATGCCCTCAAACGGGCCAATGGTTAGTACTTTTACTTGTCACCATACCACGTTGCATTCGCTAACGAGATGACCTTTCTTTCGTAATCCTTTCCATATTGACACAATTATCTTTACTCCCAGATCTGCTCCTCCCAAAATGATGCATATTTCCCCAATTCCTCCCTTCCCAATTCAAATTCAAAACATAACCAAACACATTATTCATAAATTTTGCGTTTTCACCAATCAGAGTTTATGGACCTGGAGAAGCCAGCGCGGGCCCTGGACACACTCCAGGAGGTGTTCCGCAACAAGAAGTGGGCTTACAACTGGTCCGAATCTGTACTGGAGCCCATCATGTTCCGCTATCTGGAGCTGTGTGTTGAGCTTCGCAAGTCTCATATCGCGAAGGAAGGCCTGTTCCAGTATAGAAACATGTTCCAGTCGGTAAATGTTGGCTCGCTGGAGAGCGTTATAAGGTAAACAATGTTATTTAAGGTAAGATTTGCATCCAAAATAAACAAGTACATTGTGGGCAGAAAAGTACCTTGTTTCGGCAACCAAGCTATTGTCCATTAAAATCTCCCCAGTTGCTGGATGTTTGTGTGTGTGATGTCGCTGTTTCTGGTTCCCACAACACATTATCCTAGTGTCTCCACACTATTATACGGTGTCATATAAGAAATGTAGGTGCCTGTATATAAATGTTTATTTGTTTGTTTGTCATTTGAAAACACCAACAATTTTAAACTATTAGCAACCTTTTTGTATGGAGAAATTTAAGAAAACTCAATTGTCAGTACAAACATTTTTGTATTATTTTTAGGTATGGGTGAATATACAAAGCGTAACTTTTAGGGATATTTTGTTTACAATATTTTTTAAATAGAATTCTTAAACATTCAAGTACATAAGATAGCTAATCTAATGAATATATTGCTTGTGTTCGGGTCAGTCACTTTTTCAAATAAATTCTAAGATATTTTAATTTTTCTGAATTTGACTGCCAGCAGACTCACGAGGGTGACATAGTACTGACAAATCTTTTTTGTCAGCACTATGTCACCTGGAAACATGTGAGTACTCTGGTGCAATATCAGGCAAAGGACTGAAGAAAAAGACATGAATTTGAGGTTATCATTAAAACCAACGTTCATTTTGAAATTTTCGAATATCAACAAGCTTCATAAAAAAAACAAAGCTAACTATGAATAAATTAAAATATAACACAGGTTTACAAGGAAATAACGACTCACCGTAGGACTGACATTTTGACTGGATTGGCAATTGTCACACATTCACATGAGCAACACAACGCTAGCACTAACACAGTAATGGAGACCGTAAAGTGGCGCGGTCTGCATCTAACTTCACATCAAACATTGAAATTTAACATGAATTTAAGTCGACAATATGAATTTGGAATAAAACTGAACACAAAGTTTATTATTATTTTTAGAACAACGGTAAGAATATTAAATTATAAAAGTTGTGATATACATTGTTAACTACATCTTAGATTGTAGTGAAATAATATGTTTGCTTAAATTGAAGGTAACATTTAATACACAGCCACTTGATTGCGCGTTTTTGGGATTGTGACATGCCAATGACGTTTTAAGAATATATTGTGAAAATTTACAAACTTGTTTGTAAAATAAATAGCTGAAATTGAGTGAAAATTGATCAAATAAAATCAAATAAAAGGTACCTATTTAATTGATTTAAAATTAAAGTAAAAATAATACATAATATTATAGTAAATTGTTCCATTATCTGTATATTCACCCGTATGAAAAATCCTAATTTTATGGAACTTTGTTTGTATGAATAGACAACATTTAGCTAACAGCACATATGATTTAATTTTTGAAAAGTGTCATCTGTAAAAAATATTACCCATCATATCATGAAAATTAAAATTAAAATAAACTTTAATATGTAGAGATGTTTAACTTTGAAATTAACTTTGGCTTGGTTTTAGTATCGTTCCCCCTTAAGCCCCCTCCCTCCCCCCCAAATTAAGGGGGAATGTTTCTAAAATTTTACCTAAACTTTTACACAAAGAAAATGGAAATAGCTATTGAATAACACAAATTATGAACTCCTGAATCTGTAAGAAAATTTCACCAATTTCATAGGTAAGAACCCAATATTTATTACAAATGATCAATTATTAGAAATAGGCTGTCCAAGATGGCCAACAAGCTAATGACCAAACACTCAATACATAAATTCACTTCGCAGAGGATATCTGCGCATGGCTGAAGAACGCACTGAGGCAGCTCGAGCCCAGTCAGCTCAGGCTGTCATTGAAACTGATGATTTGGACAACCTGGCCACACCGGAGAGCATCCTTCTTAGTGCAGTGTCGGGAGAAGATGCCCAAGACCGGTCTGATAGGACTATACTTACTCCATGGGTTAGTGTTTTGCTATTCTACTAGAATCACAGCTGAGGACAAAAACAATATGGAGAACACTAGTCAAGCCTTGTTGCTCACTACACTACGACATTAAAGAGAAAGAGAGAGGACCACTGTAACCAGACTACAACATAATGCAATTAAGATGAATCAGCCAGTGAATTATTTATTTAGGAGACCTGCAAGACAGATCATCAAATTTTTTGTGGCTTGACAAAAGGGGTCATGGGCAATTCCAGATTCATCTCAAAAACTTGTATTATAAACAGATAAATGTCTTAGAAGTAGATTATTTTTTGATAGTAAGATCATTTTCATTTATAGTTTACAAAAATTGTAACCTCCTAACCAACAGGTCAAGTTCCTCTGGGAGTCCTACTGCCAGTGCCTGGAGCTGCTCCGCACCAATGCTCACGTGGAGAACCTCTACCACGACATTGCTCGCATGGCTTTCCAGTTCTGCCTGAAGTACTCCCGCAAGACTGAGTTCCGGAAGCTGTGCGATAAGCTGAGGAAGCATCTTGAGGATATCTGCAAGCTTACGGTGAGGATTTAGTTCTGTCTCGACTGGAATGAATCTCTTTTTTCAGAGATTATGAGAATTTGTTAATGATACACTTGATAACTCAATAAGTTTTGTGTTGATTACATACTGTAAACACATGTGCAACAAAAAATTAACGAAAATTATTAAATTACGGAACAAAATCAATCACGGATTATGATAAATCTAATTTCATGCCGTTTGCACAGAAAACAGGGGTCGTCCTTAGAACTTTGTCAGGAGTTATAAATCTATTAATTTATTCTCCTACTTTGTATGTGTATATGTTACTGTGTTATTTTGTAGTGATATCCTCTGACATAAATCCCATTTCAAATATCTACAAGATTTTGAGCTGGTAGGCCTCAGAGGTACATTATCGTTGGTGTTTTAACTTCACAGACCACATCTAATTGTGGACTGTGTTAATTGAAGCCAGTACAACCAACTTTTACCTCTATATGTTAGGTAAATTATCATCACAAACCATACAATAGGTGGACCGAGATATTTAGGGTACTGAGCCTTAAAATCTGCCCCAACATTTACACTGGGCTCAGTCCGCGGTGACGGGTGTGACATTTTAACTTCTAAAAATGCTCACTTATTTTTTATTACTGTAGTTAGTATCACCGTTTTACTGGCGCTCTTTAGATCTCGACATAAAATATGTCTGGTAAGAGAACTAACCGTCCATTGCTATTAAAAAACAAGATACAACAGTTAGAAGCCCTGTGACGGGTGTGACCTGAACTATTGCAAGTATTATGACCTCTGTCCAATATCTAGAAAGTTTAGCGAAAATACTTGCATTTGAATATAAAATTGTACTTAAACATGTTGTCAAAAAGGCATTATTTCATATCGCACTAGCTTCAGGCTCCTGATATGTCTATTTTATTCGCCATTACTAAACAAAGAATGTGACGGGTGTGACAGGACACTGTGACGGGTGTGACCAATTGAATAATGAAATAAAAAAGGTTCTTTAATTGCGCTTAGTTGCTGTTTTATTTATTAGAGTCTTACATTACTATAACTTATTTACATGTTTTATTTATATTGAATAATTATTTCTCGAATACGTCAACAGGTTCATTGAAATTATAATATATGCGATCACCCTTGTTGACTATGGTTGGGGTGGGCAGTTTTTGGAGAATTTGGTCGTATATCACATCTGATATGTCGTTTTCTGCAACTCTGTATAATTTGCCAGTATCGTCACATAACCTAAGGTAGTTTATTGTAGCCTCACCTTCCTCATTGTCGAATCTGTTTACAATCCCTACATAACGAAATTCCTTTTTGCCACTTGGGAATTTCACGAGCACATAATCACCGTTCTGGTACTGGTTTCTACATTGGCCGCTACTTTCTGCTACTATTTCGTTTTCATTTATAAATAATATGTTCTCTGTCTTTTCTTGTGTGTGTTCTCCATGTTTCCTTTCTTCAGATTTTTTTGTACTTGGCTTCAATCCTTTCTTCTTTTTTCCCTGTACTTTTTGGAATTCTGTCTCTAGTTTGTCTTTTTCTATATTATCTGCTTCGTTGTTTTTATCTTCTATTTCTTTTCTCCTTTTGTCTTCACTTTCTTCATTGCTTTCTGTTTCTTGTCTTTCATTCCAAACATTGTCTTCATTAGTTTCTCTCCCTTTGGCATTGTCTTCTTCACTGTCTGAATATACGTCCCGATAGTTTACTTTGTTTTTAAAAAGCGATGTGGTATTCGGCGCTGAATCTGCAGTCAGGCTGTAAGATATATCTTTGCCGCCGCAATACTTGAAAAAATGGTGTTTCTGTATTCCAGGAAGCTGTTCCAACTCTTCCCAGCGAAGTTTAAGCTCTTCTTTCATGTCTTGTAAATGAAAATCATCAGTACTGATGAACATGTATGTGACTTCTTTCGGATTGCTGACTAGGTACTCAAAACAGTCCCATGGCGTGTTGATGCAGACTTGTCTAGATTTGATGGCATTCCAAAGTTTACGCTTTGCAACTGCACCTAGCCCATCCACGGCACCTTTGCCGTGACTCGTGGCGAAAAAGGCCCAGTCAATCTTTACTCCCCAATCCTCAACACAGTAATAGACACAGGACAAAGTATATCTATTCTTAAATTGGGCTGCACAGCCATCAGAAAATATTGTTAGTTTTTCCAAGCTTGGAAACTCAGTCTTTGCATGTTCGATTATCCTTTGAAGGTAAGCCCAAACCGATGTTTTGTCATGAGACAAATCATCACTCACTACCACATAACTGGCTACCTTTTGGGATTTTTGTAACCATATACAGCAAGTGAATAGTGTCACTTGTGGGTGGCGCCAGTGAGCGCTCTGAATTTCATCTTGGGAAATGATTGAAAAGTTTTCTGCGAAATCTATTTGCATAACACCTTCTTGTTCTGATGTTTCTAGTCTCGATTTCTCAAAAAATATTGACTGCTTATTTTTAACATAGCAATGCGTTTTGTATTTTGGTGTATGCAGATCGATTTCATCCATCAGTTCCTTCCTTGTACCCTGAAATTTCTGAATTTGCAGCCATCCGTCTGTTGATTTCCCCCATTGTTTCCATTGCATTTGAGCATTAAGGTCGGCATAGTTTAAGCTTATGACATCCGAAACATCATAGCACAATTGACACTTTCCAGACATACAATTCTCGTTATCTGTGTCGCAACATATTGCTTTCAGCAGTTCTGAAGGTGTCCTTATGGTTGCATCTAATTGGTCCTTCATTGCCTCTACGAGAAAATAATAATTAGCATGGTAGATACACACGCAGACATTATGCGGCATTTCTGACATGACGCGAATGTGAAAAGGCCTTAATTCGAAGAACTTGGTTCGTTTCACCTTAACATCAGGATATTTTAGCTGGAATAATTCGTAGACTTCGGCGACAGTCATGATAAGATGCTTTTTAGGTAAAGTTTTCTGTTCACCATTGGCATCTTTAACACGAATCACATCTTTTCGGTTTGGAGTTTGACGGCTTATTTCATCAGACTCGTAAAAAGATTTAACTAACGTTATAGTCTCATCAGACAGAGCGTCAGATCTTTTTGGACCTTCATTCAACAGTTTTATCTTTGTTATCATGCCTAGTGGCAATGCATGTTTCGCTAACTCTAGGACCACCGCTTGGGATTTTGTTGGGCTTAAAGGCAATGTCCTACGAGTTTTCTTAACAGCTTTGCTGAAACTTTGTTTGCTTTTATAAGAACCCAAAGGTGACATCACCATGATTTGTTGTACTAATTCAAGTTTCTTTTTCTCTCTACATTTTCGTTGTCTAGTCCTGTTAGCTTGTCTTGTATTTTCCAATTTAGTTTTATTTTTCATTAAGATAGACCTATTCTTTTCTCTTCTTTTTTTATCTCTTTCTTTTTCCTTATCCAGGTGTGCTTTTAATTTTTCTGGATCACCCTTCAACTTTCTCCCGACTTTTCCGTTTCCTCGCCGCCGCATCCATTCTACGACGGAAAAAATATAAGTCAAGCAAAGCAACATACAAGCATACCACGCAAAACGTAAATTGTGCCTTATTATGACAAAGCATCTAACGAGAATGAATATAATAAACAACTCCAATTTAAAACTTTGTACAATATGAGCAAGCAGTTTTGTGACGGGTGTGACATGTGACGGGCGTGACCAAAATAAATCACCTTATATATCACTGCGAAGCCGTTTCTCAAACACCAAAACGCTTTTTACGCATTGCTAAACTACATAGCCTTACTTTTAGAAGGTTGGTACAACAGAAAAAGCTTAGTAGCAAATGCAAAATTTACTTTTCCATGTATTTTGTGACGGGCGTGACACAAGCCCCAACCATAAGATACCTTGAAATATAATTAATGCCATTTACCTGATAGATTCCAGTGTTAGCACAATGAATGCTCAAGAAACGAAACAACGACTGACAATGGAAATAGCGCGCTGTCACTGAGTTTGGCGCACAAAAAAGTGTTGCCAGTATCGACATTTTATTTTCTACTATTGCCAACTGTGTACTCTATGAGTTTAAATTAAGAAATTTCGAAAACTAAAGCTAAATTTAAAATTTTTATTCGGTATTGTGAAAATTGGATTTATTTAGACTCGTAATTGTTTATTTTGATACAGATAATTGTATACATTTTTTTCATGTGTTTGGTATCGATTACCGCGGACTGAGCCACTGCTCTTTCCCACCCTATTTGGGTTAGATACCTTAACTATATCTTAGTCTGATCCTAATCGACTGTGAATACAGATTCATAATTAATAATTTCTTAATTTCACACAATTAACATGTGGTAGGTAATAACATAAAAATAGTGTACAAGGGCGAGCTTATCTCTAATAAGATCTCTTCCAGCACACCACTCAAGGATGAGATGTTATAAATATATTGATTGTTATTTCCAGGTGCAAACCGGCAATGTCAGCATCTCCAAGCCGGAGACCCAGCAGCTGAATCTGGAGACCAGGCTGTTCCAGTTGGACAGCGCTATCCAGATGGAACTGTGGCAGGTGAGTGACACCAGTATCTTGATGTTATCTTCAGCATGATTTTGTCCACCCTTGGACTCAGTACATTGGCATTACCGCTCCATTAACGTGCCTACGCGCGTGGCAACGCGATTTTGAACCTTATGCTACGGTAATAAAATTCAAAACCTATAATGGGAAATGTGCTGTGATGTTTAGCACGACTACAACACAGTTTAAAAAACACAAACCACTAATTAGAAATCAAAGCAATCCCAATGCTATTGGGACCGATATTGGATGCGATCCAACTAAAATTTTTTTTTGAAAAATGGTATCTATGGCTGCCGCACAAGAACTGTCGCGTTCATGGGTGTCAGTTTATTGCTTAAGGTTGGTTTTGACACCTACAGAATCGCACTGGTTGTCTGCTTATGCCTCTGATATAAATCCCATTTCAAATATCTACAAGATGTTGAGCTGGTAGGCCTCAGAGGTACAGTATTGTTGGTGCTTTAACTTTGCAGAACACATAGTTGTTGTATGTGTCTTGTGTTAATTGAAGCCAGAATAAGATCAATATTAGGGAATAGGTACACTACTAGTATGGAAAGTAGGTGATTTCCGACGAGTGATTTTATTATTCACGAGCAAGCTTTAAGTCGATAAAACTCATTTCTTATCTAAATATTGATCATTATGACCATAATGTACCAAAATTTGTCAAATTATGACATTCAAATTTCGTACGCCGACGCCTGCCTGCGTGCCGCCCCTAGTTTGTCTGTGAAGTTGGTACTACAGAACAAGCTAAACAACTTCAGAGCAATTATCAATGCCACAATGCTGGTCGAACATGCGGTTCCTGAACACATCAAAGAGAGCTTTTGATATGTGTGTAGATAAACGTATGTAACTGTACATAATTAGGCAATTAAACTCTCGAGTGATATTATCTCGAGTATTAATGCCCTCCATTACGTAGCAGTCACATCAACTACTATAAGTTATAATTGCCTGAAATACATTGTTGAGTATACTGAAATACTGGTAGGTGCAACATGAATGTATATACACTGTGTGGAATAAAAATGATAGTATTCCATTATCCGTGTTTTCATTAGCTGCCGAAAAAATAATGCGGCAGTGATACCATTGTAAAATATATTATTGGACTCAGTAGTTTATTTCTAACTGTAAATAAAACCATCTCTATTCCAAAGATTATAATGTTCTATAACTTAACCAATAAAATAATTTATAAAAACAATGATGTTGTACACATATTATTTTCCCGAAACATAAATGGTATCAATCGGTTTTTACGTATTGTTAACACTGTGTTGTGAGGCCGGACGAATGTGGCGAACGGAAGCGAGTAACTTAAACAAAAAAAGTCTGTTTCCTGATTCTTAATATAATTATTTCGTCGGATAAGCTCTGTTTTATTTTAAAGTTATTTCAGTAAGCACTGAGGCAAAATCTAAATCTTATGAGGCTCAGAGGGTTAACTTTTATAAGCATGACTAATGAACTCCACATGAACATATACAACATCATGCATCCCTTATTGTAACATTCTGTTACCCAAAGAGATTGTATGTTGGTTATTTTTATTTGGGAAATATTAAACTGCACAACAAAAATACTGATTTGCACAGCAAATATCAGGACAAAGTGCTGCGGTAGCTTAGGTGAAGGGTATACGGGTTCATGTTAGGTTGAACATGCAAGAACAACAAAAAATACTTAAAACATAAACTTGAGTACACATAAAATATTTAAAACAAGGCATACGCATACGCAGCGCTCTATCTTCATCTTTAGTCTTGAAAGCACACACAATAATAAAAGAATAAATAATTCATAATTTGTCAATGCCTACATTAAATTAAAATAAACTATGTCAAACTAAAACACAAAATCATTGCAGTTAAGTTAAATAAAATAAAATAAAATGTCATTCTGTTAAATTTAAACAAGCGAAAATTGAAATTAAATGAATAAAAATAATATACAGATTAAATAAAACCAAATTGCGAACATAATGTCAAAAGTGTAAATTCAAATAAAATTTAATTGCACCAAATTATAAAATGAAATGAAGTCAAAACACAATAAAATCCATCGAAAATAAACTGGCTTATCTATGTCACGGCTGGACTTCCCACATACTGAGTGAGCCTACCATCACACTCACCCTGTGTTTCAGTATTGGGCTGTCGAGCTGCCCCGCGATGACAGCTAGGTTGGTGTTGGAGCTGCCGCGAACTCAGAGCAGCCATCGACGCGTGCCTCGGCAAACATGCTTGACGCGATACAGTATCGCGGCAGCCCCAACAGCATCCTAAATAAATGAGGCGGCGGCGACATATTCCTCATGTGTGTTTGTATCAATTAAAAGTAGTGCAACCTCAAAACATCACGCCTCTCCTTTCAGGAAGCATACAAAGCTATCGAGGACATCCACAACCTGATGAACATGTCCAAGAAGACCCCAG
Source organism: Argyresthia goedartella (assembly GCA_949825045.1). NCBI lineage: Eukaryota > Metazoa > Arthropoda > Insecta > Lepidoptera > Argyresthiidae > Argyresthia > Argyresthia goedartella. Next base: position 23,018,065 of record OX463828.1, read on the forward strand.
TCGCCAAGACCATGGCCAACTACTACGGCAAACTGGCTCTCGTCTTCTGGAAGGCCGGCCACTGCCTGTTCCATGCCGCTGCCCTTTTGAAGCTTTTCCAGCTATCAAGGGAGATGAAGAAGAACATCACACAGGAGGAGTTGCAGAAGTGAGTTGAATGATTAATTGGATATGGAGTCAGTACAAGACTTTGTTGGTCCCGGCAAACGACCATTACTTGAGGTAGACGCCGCAAATACAATTACTTCACGTGTCATACTTTGGTGTTCTCCACTAAATGAAACGGTTGGTTTGCAAATTGTTGTGTAATTTGTAGAATAGGCGCTGTGTCGCCTATGAAGGCAGTCACAATATAGTTATCGTTCTGGACGCGTCTGTCTTTTATTACGCCTCCGCCCTCGGAACTAACACAAATATATTGGGGTGCTTACGGCGGTGTATGGTCTGTAGTCCAGGTTGTCTGATACTGTATGCAGCATGCAATTTTTGTGCAGACTACATTGCAGTAACTACTTTTAAAGATTGCCTTTTCTTGGATATTCGACGCATTGACAGAAAACTAATATTACATAACTTTGCAAGTTTCGGGCTAAACGTTTTGTCCCTCCCAGGATGGCCTGCCGTGTGCTGGTCGCCGTGCTCTCGGTGCCGCTGCCCTCGCTGCACCCCGAGTTCGACCGGTTCGTGGAGACGGATAAGAGTCCCGTGGAGAAGGCGCAGCGGCTGGCCGTGCTGCTCGGACTGGCCCAGCCGCCGACCAGGGCCAGCCTGCTTAAAGGTATGTATGTATCCTCGCGCCCCTCCCGCAAGAATGGGTTCTTCACCAACTCGACACAAGAGACTGGACACACATGTGTCCAGTTGGTGAAACTCAAAATGAGTATCACTTATTATGTCGTCATCTGGACACGCCAAGATTTTTACGCGTGTCCACATAGTGAAACTTAAATTAAATCACTTTTATGTTTTCGCCAACTGGACACACGTTCGCATTTTACCCGAATTTATGACAAAGTGCAGTCACGCAGATTAATGTTTTATGTCACAATTATCATCGGCCACTCAACGTCCCACTGCTGGGAACTGTTGTTGTATTATGATTAACCTGACTGTACCCTTTTTTTGCAAAAAAGCTGAATGTGTCCAGTTGGCGAAAACATAAAAGTTAATTTAAAAATCACTATGTGGACACGCATGAAAATCTTGGCGTGTCCAGATGACGACAGAATAAGTGATACTAATCTTGAGTTTCATCAACTGGACACGTGTGTGTCCAGTCTCTTGAGTCGAGTTGGTGAAGAACCCGCAAGAATGGCGGGCAGAGACTAGTAGGATTTTGGCATGAGTACTTCAACCAACTACAAGGGACAATCTGCTCAAAGGTAACTTATAGCCTACACGATACATATCTTCACTCGTTTTTTTTGAGATATATCTTGGCTACTTGGCACTTGTTACCCTGAGACTGGCTTAACCGTCTGTTCAAAGGTTAAAGGTCAATCTCTAGTCTTCTTCACTACACCTCTGATATAAATCCCATTTCAAATATCTACAAGATGTTGAGCTGGTAGGCCTCAGAGGTACAGTATTGTTGGTGCTCTAACTTTACACACCACATCTCATTCTGCCCTGTGTTAATTGAAGCCAGTACAAACACAAACTATCCAGACTTGTTTCCAGGCGCAGGCAGGCTATAATACAATTAGACCCTCTTTGACCCTAGTAGGTACTATAAATTGATTCCTCATCTAATGAATGATGTCTATTCTAAACATATCAAAACCATAGGGTCTAATAATGTCACGAATTTTCTTATTCGGGGTGTTAGAGGCACAATTAACCTCTAGCAATCCCACCGCTTTATTCTTTGGTTTTTGACTCTATTAACGAGCCATAAGGTTGAAAATATTTGGCCGATTTGCAAGGGCAATGTCCTCGATAGGTTAAGCCTCGGGCACACGGACCACAAAATATCCCCACAAAGCGCTGCCACTTGTGGCGACCACTAACCACAAGAAGTTAAAGTAAAGAAAATCATCATCATGTCATTAGAAGAAAATGCTTCGTTTTCCTTCAACTTAGAAGTCAAAGGTTGTGCGTTTTCTTTAGATATTCATTCGGTACATTGTCTATTCTGCTTCCATATAACCATGAACGTCACCTAACTCTCTATATCCCTCCCAGACGTGCTGCGCCTCAACGTGGTGGCGCTGGCGTCGCCGCAGCTTCAGCAGCTGCACTCCTGGCTCGAGGTGGAGTTCGACCCGCTGACCATCTGCCACAACGTCAACGGCGTGATCAAGAGCCTGAGCGAGGATGAACAGAGTGAGTTGTAGTTATAGGTCTTCCGCCCTTCCTACCAGATCGAAGCGGTATTTACCTGCTATTTTTCGCTTCGCTCACCCGCTTTACCCTTCATCTAAGCTGCCGCAGCATTATGCCCTGATATTTGCTGTGCAAATCAGTATTTTTGATGTGCAATTTAATATTTCCCTTTCAAAATCATTAGTCTCATCTTATGTTATTGACACATCTAGGCATATCTATCGCTTTTGAAAAGTTGACCGTTTTCGAATGACAATAGCGCTCCATCTTTTTTTCGTTTATGTTTAGCGATCGACACCTCTGACATAAATCCCATTTCAAATATCTACAAGATGTTGAGCTGGTAGGCCTCAGAGGTACATTATTGTTGGTGCTTTAACTTTACAGACGACATCTCATTGTGTCCTGTGTTAATTGAAGCCAGTACAAACATAGGCAAACAGGCCTGTCACAAATTTTGTTACAAATCGTAAATTTTATATATGAAAATACTGATTTATAGGGCATAGCTATATCCAAAAACATAACTTATGAAACAGATCATTGGTATCATAAAACCTTGGCTGACCCTAGGGTAGCACAGATTCTATAATATTATACTGATAGACCATGTAGAACAAAATATGTCACCGGCGTATTCAGAGATGCTACGAAACCATCTTTGGTTCGAGGCCTATATCACTTGGTGCAGCACTATTGCAATATTGCATTTACCACGAGATTGCGCTAGTAGATAAAATTTCAATAGAAAAACAACCGACCAAGTTACTCCTTCGTGTTAGATTGAACATGTAAGAACAACAAAAAATACTTAAAACATAAACATAAGTACACATAAAATATTTTAATCATAAAAAGTGTTTTTGTTGATCCTTTTTTGCTGTGCGATTAAATACAAGCCTTTATTATAAAGATTTACTAATAACCAACCTATATGCAATTCTAATCTGTATGGAATGAGCACCCTGCGCTAGAAGGTACTAAAAATATCCCAGGTCTTGGATGTTTGTATGTGTGTGTGACGTCACTGTTGATGGTGTGGGGCCAGAAGCAATGTAAGTGCCTGTAAATAAATATTTATTCCTATAGGAATATATAAACGTTTTGTTTAATCCCCCCAGACTCGTCGCTCGCGCAATACACGCGCGCTCTCTCCGACGTGACGCTGGTCCGGCTGATCCGCCAGGTGGCGCAGTGCTACGCGTGCATCCAGTTCGACCGGCTGCTGGAGCTGGCCGGCACCGACGACTTGTTCCGCCTGGAGCGGCTGCTGGTCGACTGTGTGCGGCACAACGACATGCAGATTAGGATCGATCATGCCAACAGGTTAGTTGAATATAGATGGGCAGACGAGCAAAACATATATTCATACAAAACGGTCAAGTGCGGGTTGCACTCGCACACAAAGGGTTCCGTACCAGTGTACAAGAAAAAACGCACAAAACACGCCTTGTATGAAGACCACCTGTGTAACCTTCAGGGTTTTGCTATAAATAAGCGGAAAGAACTGAGAATAGATAGCCACACATAGATATTAAATAAAATAGAATAGGATAGATGGGACGAGGATTTACAGAACTCTTTGGTATCAATTTGTCACATTTTCACTACACGAGCACTCCCCTGGTCTTCAGGTGTTCAGTAGATCAGCAGGGCAGACATGTTGTAGGATGAGGTCCATGATGGTGGTAAAGTAGGAATCGGGCAAGTGTTAGAGTGCACATCGGGCATCTACAATTGCTACTTTTATCAATGGTCTTTAAGGCCCGGGCCACACGATGCGGTGCGGCGGCGGCGTGGGTATTATACGGTATTATATTTAATCTCCTAGCGCCATCTCCTGGTATTTTCAATATTGCAATAGTGCTGCACCAAGCGATAAAGGTCTCGAACTTTAACATGATCTGTCTATATTTATAATATTATAGAATAATATTATAGAATCTGTGCTCACAACCAAGAGATTCTGAGTTGGAATCAAACTCGAGTCTTAGGTGAGTATGTGTTAGATGTTACTGATTCTAGTTCTCATAATATCACATATGACCTCTGAACAAAATCTCATTTCTATGAACTCTATGAAATGATAGGCCTCGGAGGTACATCAACTTGGCTTGACGCGACAGATTGCAAAGCACGTGTGCTGTCTGTGTTAGTCAAAGTCAATACAATAAATCGCTTTATCACTGAGCAGAAGTTGATAGATTAAATTTTTTAATTTTGTTTCATCGAGGTTTTCTTGCGACGAGAAGTTGTAGTGGTGCGGAAGAGGTGACATCACCGACAGACTCCCATTGAAGTCTCGCGGTATCACGAAAATAACATCACTTCTATTGTCCATCCACAATAGAAACCAAGGATATCTATATTGGGAGACACAATATCCACCCATAAGCTCCTAGAACACTCAGGCCTCCTACTCCAGCTGGTGCAGGAGTTGGGATGGCTGAATTAGGTGTGCAGGCGAAGGGGCCCTTCCGGCTCACAATATTGAATTTGCAAATAGCTGAATTTGCAAAAAGTTGAATCCCAAAATGTTGAATTTGCAAAATGTTGGATTTGCAAATTGTTGAATTTGCCAAATGTTGAAAATGGGATAAGGGGGATTTTTATTTCCACTAGTTTCCGCCTTTATTATACATACCTTTATAGGTGGACACATATCAAACAGACAAAAAAATAACACCCTTAAAGATTTATTTAGTAGATTTGCAACTTCAACATTTTGGGATTCAACTTTTTGTAAATTCAACCTTTTGCAATTTCAACATTTTGCAAATTCAACATTTTGGGATTCAACTTTTTGCAAATTCAACTTTTGCAGATTCAACTATTTGCAAATTCGACATTGTGAGCCGGAAGGAAGGGGACATGCACAAAGGCCCCGCTCAAGTGGGCCAGGTGCAGGCGCTACAAGCCCCCTTATAGAAGAATAAGATTAGGATACCAATTCCGAACCACTACTACCGGGGCAACGTAGTCCATAAGGAAGGAGTAGAATAAGTGACACTATTACATAATGCATTTCAGTATTAAAAGAACAAGGAGATTTCGGGAGGGAACCGACAGTAACCAGCGCTCTAACACTTGGTGAAATAGTCGCAATAGAGGGCCGATCACCCGCCTGTGTTTAGCGGACATAAACTGAATACACTCTGGTTTGTTGTTAACTATGTGTTCTGTGTTTAGGTCTATCCACTTCGGCGTGGAGGCCGGCGGCGGCGAGTGGTGCTCCTCTGCTGACGAGGCGTGCGGCGGCGCCATACTGCAGGCCACGCCTGCGGAACAGGTAAACACTGCAGCTCTACTTAAATATGAGATTATGTTACATTATACTGCTTTCATAGAGAAAAACTATACGAATGTCGTTTTGAAGTTCGTGTTTCGTAATCAAAACTTCAAATTTTCTATCCATGAAGGAATCGCTAAATGTGTCGGTAAGCGCCGAACTCGCAAAGGGCTTTACCGATTTGGATGAACTTTTTTTAAACTATTCATTGAAGTCTTGGAAAGGTTCTTAGGAAGATAAACATTAAAAAACGTAAAGCGAACAGCTGAAATATTCAAAATGCTTTCGATAGATGGCATTGGTAGGAGACACTGCCGCAGTCTAATAGCTTTTGTCAAACCGACGTTCCGATCAGCTAATATTATAAGAAATTTACATGTACCTTCTCTGTTACTGGAACTTTATTACCAAGGCATAAGTTTCCAAATCAGGAAGGCTACAGGGGTCTCCCACTATTAAGTGGTTAATAAATCTTGCGTTAAAACTAGCCAGCCTCTGCGCATTTCGCTTTGGGTGGATTCCTCAGAGCAAATATAAAACTTATCCTGAGCCAAAATGGAGCTATTATTTTATAGTTATCTCCTTTCTGATCTGTTAAAACATTCCCGTCATTGATATAGTGACTACGTCGGAACGAGTCGAGATTTCATTCCAATTATGGGTTGGGGTACTTTTTAGATAGATCTGTTGTTCGTGTTTACAGGGAGAACCCGGAGAGACATCCCGAGTACATATCCGGCGGAACAGGAGAAATTAACTTTATATGTTAAATGTCGTGACGTCACTGTTTCCGATTCCCGTATCATAGGGTCCTCTAGTGTGTCCCGAAGCAAGAAAGAAAGCGTTTATTCGCAGCTGATCGGCGCATACATACAATAAATTCAAGAATACGAAGTCGCTATTGCGATCCGCCTCAGCAGCTGCAAAATGGCAGCTGATTCAGCATAATGCTAAGGTGGCAACACAAGCGTGGTACCATGGTGTGTCGATATGTGTGTATGCATCTCCCGACTATCCCTCAGGTCCGCGAGCAGCTGGTGAAGGCCGCGGAGGTGCTGTCCCGCTGCGTGCACGCGCTGTACCCGGGCCGCCGCGGCGCCGCGTTGTCTGCCGCGCGCGCCGCCATGGTGCAGCACTACCACGAGGGCAAGCACGCCGAGCACGCGAGGGTGCTGCAGAGGCACAAGATCATTGAGGAGAGGAAGGAGTACATTGAGCGGCTGAATACTGTGAGGGAGGAGGAGGAGCTTCGGTGAGTCTGAGTTAGTTGCCGGTGGGTCTAGCTCCCGTAGTAGACAGTGGGTGACTGGGGGTTCCGCCCCCTGGTGAGTAGAGTAGTTCGCTTATCGTCGCGCCGCCACCACGCGGGGAAGCATGCGAGAGTGCTGCAGAGGCATAAGATCATTGAGGAGAGGAAGAAGTATATTGATAGGCTGAATACAGTCAGCGAAGAGGAGCTACGGTGAGTTATGTTGGATCAGGGTGTTCCGCCCCCTTTTAGTATATAAAGTGGTGGGCAAACGGGGGGTTTCGCCCCCTGTCGTGTACATTGTAATATAGGCAGGAGTACAGGGGAGTTGTCCCCTTGACATGTAGAGTGCAGTGTGTGGATGGGGAGGTTCGCCCCCGTTGTCTTGTACAGGGTACTGTTGACGATGCGTTATCTCCTTCTGATATACACTAGTACCTAGCCGCCTATCATTATATAATTTGAACCCCCCCCCCCACCCCTTAGCCGGCAAGAGGAGCAGATGCGCGTGGCGGCGGCGGCGGAAGCGCGGCGGCTGGAGGCGGAGCGCGAGGAGCGCGACAAGCGCCGGCGCGCCTCCGAGCAGCAGGAGATGCGCGAGCGGCATCTGCGCGAGCGCATGGACCTCATCAGCAAGACCTCGCACGGCGCCAAGGTGCTGTCCAAGCTGGATGAGGAGGTACGTCCACACACAATACATAGGAATAGGCGCTGCAAACACCTCCATTTGCATGCGACCAACCATCTCAGCTTTAATAAGCTTTTATTTATTTTCACCTGACCCGGGCTCTGTCTAAATTCAAAGAAACCGTTCCTTCATGACATTTCCCTTGTAAACAGGGCCTCACAGAACAGACTACACGTCGAAGATACCCAATCTGAAACTTTGTATATCAACACTGCTCTTATTCGCCACCAGGATCTCAAGAAGATGGACGCAGACGCCATCGCGGTGCGTGAGGCCGAGGAGCTGATGAAGGAGCGCCGCGAGATGCAGGCCAAGCTGAAGTCGCAGGAGAAGAAGGTACGTGGCGAGCTAGCACCTCGTAACTCATATCACTTACCTAATTGCTATGGAAGGCCGCCGATGCGACATTCAGCGGAGTGTCGGCGAGGAAGTTCCGCCACGTGTTGTTACTCTTGTGAGGTGACCTCTGCGGCACTGCGGTTCAAGGCTCTGCCTCCCAAGCGAGAGGCCCCGGGTTCGAATCCTGGCTGGGGAGGATGAAAAAAAGCACAGTACCTGGAAGTTTTTATGTGTGTGACGTTGCAGTTTTTGGTTCCTACGGGTAGCCTAGTGAAGGGCCAGAAGCAATATATGTGTCTGTTTATAAATTTTGTTTTACCTCTGATCTGTTATACTCCCGCGGGCGGACCACCGATCTTCCGCGTAGTGTGCACGACCATTCGAGCGCAGCAAAGCCGTCGAGTAGTCTTCGTGCTAGTTCGACATGCATAAAACAATTCAGTACAATGTCGACAGGTGGACTACTTCGAGCGAGCCAAGCGCATCGAGGAGATTCCGCTGCTGCAGAAGAGTCTGGAAGAGAAGCAGGTGCAGGACCGGGCCTTCTGGGAACAGACTGAGAAGGAGCGCATACAACAGCTTATCGGTATGCCACTCTTAACTGTTACGCATAGTGGCGTAATAAGCCGCCTATGGTTCATCAGCAGACAAGCATATTACTTGAGTGTTTCTTGCATTATTTTTATGGATAGAAGTAGAAAACTCGTGAGAACTATTCCAGCAAACAAAGTTCTTTATCCTTCTTCCTCTTCTCTCTACTACGCTAAGGCAGATCCACGATGGACAGAGGTTGGGAGCAATTCAGACCTACCATCGACCGCCGAATTTTGGCGAGCAGTGTAGAGCCCGTGTGGGTCTGTTCAGTTACAAGAAAAAATGTGGCTGAGAACACCCAGCAGCTAAAATGAACACCTGAAAAGGTGATAACGCCAATGAGGATGATGATGTGGCAAGGAGATAACGTCAATTCGTCACTTGTCACTAACTGACGAATTGAGGGACCTCTGACCATCCGAGATGTCTGAGATGATGATGCATATCATGTTTTACAAAGTCGAAACTAGCCGGATATGTAGGTACTCCGAAAATTCCATGTCGCCAAGACTCAATACGTAAGGTCGCCAAAAAGTCGCTATATTATCAATGGGCGTATCCAGATTCTGAAAGCCAGTTCCCTATAATATGGTACCATTGGGGCTCCTGGAATTTATGAAAATAACCATCTAACCTAAAATGTTTTATTTTTTCTTGAAATTGTATGTTAATGTGTTGTTAAATATCCTATATCTTGTGTGTATTGTAGAAAATAATGCTAACAGACAAATAAAAAAAAAATACATGCAAAAAAGCACTGTATTGCATGTCCAAAAGTTGCCAGAAAAGTACTAAACTTTTTTCGTCGCCAAAATATTTGTCACTGTGTCTTAGGCAAAGTCGCCATTTTGTCGCTAAATTGGCAACACCAATATGAATATCTGTGTCCTATTCGCAGAGAACCGCACGCGCGACGTGGCGACGGCGGAGCGCATGACGCGCATGCACGCCACCCGCGACGAGTTCGTCGCCAAGCTCATGTCCGAGCGAGTCGCCGCGCACCAGGTACTTACGTCGTACTGTACGCAGCCCAGACCATACATACAAGTAGACGCCGCAAGCACCCAAGGTGTACGCGAACCAATCGTGTCAATTTATTCAAATCAACAAACGTCTGATATTTAGGACAGTCATAGAGCGGTTGATTGGTGCAGAACACCTTTGTGGCGCCTACCTAGAGTGATCTTTGGTGCGCAGTGTTGTGCAAAAGCTGTGCTGTGCCCATAACCTATTGGAACAAGCTCGGTCAAAATAACATTGCAAAAAAGGTGCACTGCAGACGAAGTCAAGCCGACGCATATTAGAGAGACAGCTAGCGTAGTAGGTACCAACCGATGTCTCGCTCACTCGCGTGGGCTTCACGTCGTCTGCAGTTGCGGTCGGCTACGAGCACGACTGTGAAAATTCCTTCAATGTATTCACCATTATTATTGATTAACAAGAAATTCAAATAAAGTAGAGCTTCCTTGTACACCAAACTGATTATTTTAAAATCAATACAGCAATTACGCAAGAGCGGGACGTAGATAACCGTCTTTCTCTCTTTCATGTTTTCTTGTCAATTGTGCCCTGCTCTGTCTAACTGCAAACATGCCTCAGGCGGTGAATAGCACTTGCGCGAATTGATTTTAAATTCACGCAGAATGGAGTATTGAATTAATGGCCAAACATGGGCTCACTTTACGGGCGCATGTACGTACACGCTAAGAAATTCGAGGTGTCTGCTACAACTACAAACAAGATTAAAATGGTCAGGAAAGACAAGAATTTTGTCGGACCTGTCCACGAAATACGCACACCACCGCCGCAACACAACCGCGTACAATAGCCAAAGAGCGCGTCGTAGCTAGCACATACAAGATGTTTGTGTTGAACCGAGCCGACGCAGTGTACACAATTCGTATGTAGGAACTACACGAATTCTTAACGTGGGAACGCGGACTTCCTCTGCTTTCTTGTTGAACCTTCTCTTTTCTGTTATTCCTGTGTGATTCTCGATGATGATCTCGTCTTGTCACCCCCAGGCGCGTCTGCAAGCCTTCCAGGAGAAGCTTGCTGAGGAGAGGAAGAAACGGCTCGAGGAGCGACGCAAGCTCCGCATCGAGAAGCGCAGGCAAGAGGTAAGACTGTGCTGGGGTCAACCGACAACTTACATTGACGGCATAAGTTAGCAAGCAGCTCCCTGTAAGCGAGCTTACAGCAAACGTACCACTCAATAGTATAATCTACAAAGCACAAACTAAAACTCATATTTGAAGAACATTATTTAGTTGTGCTGAAGCGTGCGGTGTCGTTTTAGTCGCCTAAGACTGCCGGTGCACACAACCGACTCACTCAAAGTCATGCTGTCAGTGCCTCTCGCTCAAGAACTGACAGTGCCGGTGTGAAATTCAAGCGGCATTTAATTTGAGCAGCAGTCTGTTTTTCGTAACAAATAAATAGCGTTCTTAAGTGTCAAGAGCATTGATCGGAATAGGTAAAGCTAGTTTTGCTTCATTGACGTCAAACATAGATGTTAATATGGACATGCCCCAGAATTATTTTTACAGTCATGCGGGTAAAGCATCAAATGACTGAGTTGGATACCTAGTACCTACTAAAAATAAAGTTGCTCTGGTCAACCCGGTTGCATAGTGAAAGTTATTCAGAATGATATCCATAACAATACCCTAAAATATGAGTGCACCATTTTGTTACGTCCGTTACGTTTTGTTGTCCGTATCACTACCATGTATCGCATGTTTCAAAAACAGGTCCACCTTCTTTGATCGGTCATGAGTCGATTTGATGATGGTGTCCTTTTACAGTTACTGGCCACAAATCTCGCAGTTAGCATAATTGTATTGATTCGCTCACCGTTACTCTTTAGTGGCTGGCGGAGAAGAGAGCTGCAGAAGAGAGGGCGGCGGAGGAAGCTCGCCGTCTGAAGGAGGAGGAGGAGAAGCGCGAGCGAGAGGAGATAGAGAGGAAGAGGCAGGAGGAGCTAGCCGTGCTGAGGGAGCGGAAGGAAAAGGAGGAGAGGTGGGCAAAAAAGCAATATCAAACTCGTAGTTGCAGATTGCTGTTAGTTTCCAAAATAGGTGGTCTAACTTGTATCGTGGATCCCAGTTTGCTTGATTGAAAAGTTCGGTAATAATAATAATAATAATAATACCTTGGACACCTTTTACACACATTGATCTAGCCCCAAACTAGGATTCCCTGTATCTTGGGTACTAGACAACGATATATATACTTATATAGAGAAATATTATACTTAGATAGATAAACAACCATGACTAGGGTACAAACATCCGTTCTCATCAAACAAACATTTGCCCCCACCGGGACTCGAACCCGGGACCCTTGGTTTCGAAGGCAGCGTCACTACCGACTCGGCCGTTCGGGTCGTCAAAATAAACATGACTTAAATTTTTCGCAAAGCGATTGATGGCTTGTGACTTCTGCGTCTTCATCCGAGGTAGCTTAATCGCCAATTTGAATATTCTTACATCCACTGAGGTCAAAATTTAATTATTCAAACTTTTACAAAACGAATTTCTTCTGATTTCGGTGATGGGAGACAAAAACGTCATGACAAATTCTTCATCATTGCAGCAGCTAGAGATAGCTGCAACGATGAGCCAGTCACGCGAAGTGAAAATAACTGACTAAACGTGGGCACTACCGTACTTCCGCCACTTCGTATGGGAAAGGAGTATCTATATGTTTGTTTTGTTTTTAACCCACGACGACAAAACTCAAGGGTGTTGTATGTTTGAAGCGTCTGTCTTTGTGTTCCTCTGTGTGTTTGTCCGTGCGTCTTAACGGTCAAATAATCTACTCCTTATAGCAGTAGATTTCCCTGCGATGGCTCTTTGCCATGTGTTATTGAAATCGGTTTAGCAGTTGGAAAGCCTTAGGAAAGAATTTGGTCAAGTTTTAGATTATATTCAATCACAAGCTCTCCACAGGGAACACCAAGAGATGCTGGCCCGTGTCGAAGCGAAGGCCAAGGCCAAGGAAGCCGAGATCCAGCGCAAGTTGGAGGAGCAGCGCGCGGCGGCAGCTGGCGGCGGCGGCGGCAGCAGCTGGCGGCGCGGGGGCGAGAGGGACAGAGAGCCGCCCGCAGCAGAGAGGGAGAGGGAGGGCTGGCGCGACGGGAAAGCGGCGGCCGCGCCGGCGCCGGCGGCCGGGGCGTGGCGGCCTGGTCAGTACTAACTACCCCCTTGCAGTGTAACGACTATGTAACCCTACTGTGTTCGTCCTATTTGTGTGATCTCACTGTTGAAATGTTAGCGACATGCAAACGACAGGAAAGTGGTTGGAATGATGAAATAATTGTGTCGACACTAAAGTCGGATCAACTGGGATGAATGAAGCGACAGTTGTCAAAATTCTTAAGGGGTTATACTGACCATAGATTTATTTTTAAAACTAACCTCCTTGTAATTGTGTAGTTTTATGCTGATTCAGACAGACCCTTAATGTAGACAGAAGATTCTCAAGTTTGGACCGATTTTAATTAAAATATTTCTTATTTATTTCCGATGGATTACTTTTGAGGAAACTGCCAAGAAGAATAGAAACTACTTTTATCTTCCAATTGGTTTACCCTTTGGTCCAGTAAATGATATTTAGCAGGGGTCACACTAAATAATCCATTTAAGGTGGGTCCAGACATGTTCTTTTGTCCGTAACGCCCGTTCGGTACGGTACGGTGGTACGGTGGTACGGCGCGTCTCGATCACAGCCGATCCGGGCGTCCAAACTAGCGTTCGTGGATCGTGACGATGATACGATACGCAGGTACGTTACGGATAAAATAACATGTCGGGATCCACCTTTAGATTCCGCGATTCGCAATCCAGGAACGTGGATCATAGATTATCGTCCGATCCAGCCGTAATTTATTGCGATCCTGTCGGGCCGCTCAAACGCGCTCCAACCGATCAGACAGTAAGATTTGTCTCTCTATTGAGGCACAGGCGCAACGATCTTCATACTAATATCCATTTAAAGGTATATGAGTAAACGACTACATTCGCAAATTTTCTGATTGCGTGATCCACACACAAGTTCACACAACCGTCCACAACGCGCACGCCAAGCGACTGCGGTATCATTGCCTTTGAGCATGCACGAACAACTCACACCTAGTGGATCGCTCGCGGCAAGGAGCGCACGCCTCAGCAATGACGGTTGGATCGCGCGAGGTATGTCTGCCGCGCGACCCGCGATCAACCGCTCTAGTGGGGCGCTCCTGCCGCGCGTTGGTTCGTTGGACCCAGCTATTTAGTCGTAATGCAAGTCCACGCAGACGGTACTTAATTGATGTATCTCCTCAGCCCGCCTCCGCGAGCCCGCCGCTGCAGACGAGCGAGCGCGGTCCCCGCCCCGCGCCCGCTCTCCCGCGCCCCGCGCCCGCTCGCCCCCGCCCCGTGCCCGCTCGCCCCCGCCCCGCGCACGCTCGCCCCCCGCGCGCGCCCGCTCCCCCGCCGCCGCCCGCCCCGGCGACGAGAGGGCGCCGCCGCGGGACGACAGGCGAGTGGCCACACGCGTTGTACCTACCTACAATATTTAGAAAATATAAGAGTTATCTGAACCCCAGATAGAGCCCCGGTTACGAAAACTCCACTACAAGACTGGGTAGTCTAACAAATTAAAAAATCACCTCAGAGCTTAAAACATAACAAAAGGGCTCGTCAATGTCATGCAACCCAATGTTGCCATACAATGTCATGCAACCCAATGTTGCCATACAATGTCATGCAACCCAATGTTGCCATACAATTATTGTTAAAAAATATACTTGACAGTTCACGAAAACTATCTGTGTTGCATGTATCTTCTCAAGTACGGACATTGTTTGTACTTTTTAAGTACGCTTATTAAAAAGTACGAACATTGATAAAAATATTTTAATCCGGGAGGTTACCACGATCCGGGGGGTAATAACTATTCTGATTACATTCAAAACAAGAACTTCACCATGGCAATCATTTACATTCCAATATGACATAATAGGCTTTACTTGCCTAATACCAACACTTATTTTAAGACGATCATGGTAATGTTTGCGGACCAGTTTCGCTACCTATGCTGGATCGGCATAAGTCATTAGACCCCCTGAGAATCGCTCACTTTTCGATCCGTCAAATATTGTGTTCGGGGCTTACATTGCCTAATCTAGATTTTTGTGACGTACCACTTCCACTTAACCCAGTATCGCGCCTTTTCCCTTAAGGGGTGATAGAGAACCACTTGTGCCCACTTTTTGCTTGATGGGCTATGAAGGCAGCTATGAAGAGCTTCGACCTACAATTTTTTGTGAATAATTTCAATTACCTATCGATGCGTTACAGACGCGACGACAGACGCGAGGAAGGCGGCTGGCGCACCGCGCCGCGCGATCCGCCCAGGACCGACCGCGAACCGGAGAGGTGAGACCGCCAAACTTTGTGTACCGACGAGCGTAGCGAGCGATTCAGTCCACAAAGTCGCTTCTGTTAACAACGGCGTTAACCATATATCCCATTTGATCACCTACACAGATATTCACCAAACTTATGTAAAATGAATGAGCTAAAAGTGAGAAAAAAACGGAACATATTTTAGTTTTGTTTTTTTGGAGCTCATAATATAATAGGTAAAAAATGTTTAGAATTCAATATGTAGGGAATTGTATCAGCTTTGATAATTTATCATATACAACAACATTTCATATGACGCAGCTTTGTGAAGATGTAAGCAAAAAACCAAAAAAACGGGAAGTTTGTGCGTTTTAGTGCTTTCACAGCCCTTTTCGCCTGTCAAGACTGTGCACCTGTCATTTCAATATAACTCTAGTCAATGAACCAGGTGACACATGCATAAATGTTTGATCAACAGTTCACAGAAGTAGGAGTTTACAATGTAACTTGTTCCAGACGCGGCTACGGAGGCCGCTCGAGCGCAGACGGCGGCGGCAGCTGGCGGCGCGGGCCTGCCGAGCCGGCGGCTACTACCGTGAGTCTACTTAGACTAGCTATCGTGGAACTATAATGTGATAACTAAACTCAGATCATACCATCAGCTCACATTCACACACTGCTGGGTACCTATAGGCCTGAGCCTCCCGCATCCACTGCCTGCCAGCTATTCCGATGATGTCTTCCTTCTTTGTTAATAATTATCCTAAGTGTAGCGAGAGATATAAATATAGCTTTACGTCTACTTCACAAACTTCCATGTAATAATTTGCTATATCGTGTTCACAGGAGCGCCCCTCAGCTTGGCGCAGCAAGGAGGGCGGTCCGCCACGCGACGGCGACCGCGACCGCTACGGTCCGCCGCGCGACCGAGACGGACCGCGTGACCGCGACGGACCGAGGGACCGTGATGGGCCACGTGACAGAGACGGGCCGCGGGACAGGGACGGCGCATTCCGTGGCGGGGACCGGGACAGGTTCCCGCGCCGAGACGGCGACAGAGACGGCCCGAGGAGGGATGAACGGTAAGCCGTCTACTTGAAACTATTTCATGAGATTGATGTTTCCTTACTATTCTTTAATAAATATCTTCAATACCTAACAAGTATTCATATATATAAGCTGCACTGGACGTACCTCAGCCATTCTAATATTTTTTCCGCCTTCTAACCTCAAAATAGCACCTTTGACCCTTGATTTTGGGTTCTAGGGCAAAAAAATCTATCCGTCACTCGTTCGAAAAGGCTTATTTACGAATCTCACTGCGACTGAGCCTTCGGCTCGTGCCGTAAACTTCTCGGTTCGTAGATATAAGCCTTTGCGAACTCGTACGAAATGTACTATTATATGCCACTAATAAACATCTGTTGTAATGTTACTGTTCCTCCAACAGCGACGCTCCGAGACGCGACGAGCGCGACGTTCCTAGACGCGACGAGCGCGACGCTCCCAGACGTGACGATCGCGAGCGACGCCCGCCGCCGCCGCGCCGCGACGACAAACGTGAGTGTGGAGCCAGCTCTGTGCCGGATACATCGTTACTCTTTCAGAATGGTCCATATATGTGTAGCTTGATTTTAAAACAATATGGGCCTGTTATAAAAAGTTTTTTTCGCACCACCAAAATCTCGAAAATAACATTTTATATAGCTTGCAAACCTTAACTAAAGCAAGTCATAATAAATAGCTCTAGGCTTTAGCGGTGACAAAATTAAATAAAACAAAACCCCCGATTGTTGCAAGACGCAGCAACTGGACTAATGTATCAAATATACATTTTCACAATAATTTACTTTAATAAAATTCTGTTTTTAGTAGCCTTGCTTTTTATATTTTCTCGCAGGAGGTGCGAAAAGTAGAGTATACTCCCCGGATATAAAGCTGTTTTGTCTTGGGCACATTTGAATCCCTCACTGCACCCAGAACTAAGACTTAATTCCGCTTAATTCGCTTTGCACGGGAATTTCATTCATTACTAGAGATGTGAGGCCGGTAGTTAAATACCGGACCTGTGCACATTTAACCTCACATGTGCAGTTAAACCCGTTTTGGTCGGGGTTTTATCATCATTTATCGCAACTACTTGAGTCAAAGTCAAAGTCAAAGTACTTTATTACTGTAGATATTTACATATACTTAGCAAACGTCATTTTTTGCCTCTTCTCTACATTGGACCACTGTGGAAGAAGAAGGGCGTAGAAACTCCCACAGATTGATTTTTTAGATCTCTTTTAAAAATAGGTTGTGCGAGTTTAGTTGTTATTCGCGTTGTCAGTTTCTCTTGGATTGTTAAACAGTTCGATTGACGGATTTTCCGATGGTAGTTACTAGGGGAATCGAAAAAATATCGAATTCAATAATCATAAGGGTTCTGAAACCTATATTCTTCCGCGGTTTGGAAATAATTTCTAAGTACCTATCATGTCAAATGTATGAAAATTTGGTAAAAGTATATATATATTTGAAATGGAAATTTAAGAGCAAAATACCTTTAACCTCTTTTGGAAAAACTTTCTACCTACCAAATTACAATGCGGAGGCTCTCGCAAAATACAGCGAAAAGGGTGTATCCATAGAAGGTTCCGTGTATTGGCTCCCATCCCGCGCGCCTAGCGCCTCTTTCCCTTCCCCGTCACCCCTACACGAGTAAACAACTGCATTTTGTGGAACCATGAAAATGAAATATGGAACGGTAAAATAGTTTATGTCACTTGTACCTTTCTTCAAAGACAAGATAAACTTAATTATAATATTTTATAAATATATTCACAATTATGTGTGTTCTAAATAATTGGTTTTGAACGTGATGTCACGTATTTTTATATCTGCAGTAGTGTCGGCATGTAATACATACATTAATATCTAACCGACGACCCGAATGTCCGAGTCGGCAATGACCCGCCCTACGAAGCCAAGGACGGGTTCGAGTCTCGGTGGGGGCAAATATTTGTTTGATGAGAACGGATGTTTGTACCCTAGTCATGGATGGTTGTTTATCTATCTAAGCATAATATACAGGGTTACAGGAAAAGTCGTGCTAGATCCGTTAAGGGCATGGAGTACCCATAATTTCTGACTTATTTAACTATGAAACACCCTACCCTAAACTTAACCCTTTTCGAGATATTCGACTTTTAATTTTTTTATTTAAAATTGCCGATTTTTAGGCTACTAAATTTAATTTTGTTTATTTTGTGTGTCTTATTATTATTATTATTACATTTTCATATGTGTAATAAGATGCTTTAGAACGTCAATCATTAAAATAGTGCATAAGTCAATTGAATAGGCCGAGAAGTGAAAGTTAAGAAATTAAAAAAAAATATTAGAAAGTTTATTTTTCTCTAAGGGATATCTAAAAAAAATATTATGGCAGTTGTTCGGCAGATATGTTTTAAAATATCTACGTTTCATCAGCTATCTAACGAGGTATAACAATCGAGGGTTTTATTTAAATTAATTGAAAAAAACTTAGTTTCATTGGCGACAGTGGAGAAGAAAATTAATACTTAACCCTAAAAAGTAAAATAAAACAATAGGTAAGCATGTTGTCATTTATTAAATCAGGTTTTCACACAACTTTTTCTTACTCTACAGTTCATGTTCAACATGGCCGCCTCTGTTTCTAATACAGTGTCGCATCCTTCTACGGAGACCAGTCTTCACTACTCCAGTGGTCAACGTTGTCCTCATTTGATTTGCTGCATCCACAATCCTTTCTCTTAATTCTTCCACAGACGAAACTGGATTTGGCTCGCTGTAGACAAGACTTTTCATGCGCCCCCACACATGAAAATCCATGGGGGTTAGGTCCGGACATCTTGCTGGCCATGGCAACGGCCCACCTCGTCCTATCCATTTGTTTGGATAATTTGTGTCCAGCCAGTCCCTGACACTTCTCCTGAAATGGGCAGGGCAGCCATCATCTTGGAACCACATGTCCCTGATCAAGTTGAGTGGCAGATCATCCAGCAAATCACTCAAGTCTCCTCTCAAGAGGTTTTCATAGCTTTCCCCATCTAGATTGTCCGGGAGAAAGTAAGGTCCAATCAAATGATTGGCCCATCCACACATTCACGCTGAATCTTCGTTGGGACCCCTTCACTCTTTTCTTATTGGGATTCCTTAGTTGTTTTGGGGCCCAGTAATGGGCATTGTGATGGTTAGTTATGCCATCTTTATCAAATTTGGATTCATCTGTCCACAAGATATTTCTTAGAAAATCTGGGTCTTGTACGTCAGCATGTACCATAAATCTGCAGAAGTCCAACCTTCTTGCGGGGTCTCCTTCTTCAATAACGTGTACCGGCGTGTAATGGTACGGGTATAGGCCAGCAGTATGCACTGTAAACCACACTCTCCATTGCGAAAGTCCCAGATCACGGGCAACAATATTAGTGGAAGTAGTCGGATCCGCTCGAAAGCGTTGCCGTATCTCATTGTCCTGTTCTTCGTCGTCAACAAGTCGTGGTCTTCCCATGTCTGTATTTCGTCTCAAAACAGAGCCAGTTTCTCGAAGACTTCGATAAACTCTGTCAAAAACGGCTACATCCGGCACTCGACGACCGGGGTAGCGAGTTATGTATTCGTTGCGAGCTTGCGCAGACACAATCGCAGTATCCGTAACAAATGAGCATATCAGCATATTCCTCAGGTGTGTAGGACGTCATCTTCAACACTTCCGTATCACAAGTACTAATCAGAGTCCGATTAACAAGCACGTAATCACAAATCAGAAGAAATAGTCCAGAATCACAGCCAAGTCGAGAAAAAGAGCAAAACGATATCACATCTACTGTACGAAGCACAAAAGCAGACTGACAACCAAAACAATATCCCGTGTTGTATTCCAGCCCTAACCGGTCTCTACACATTTTTTCTTTCATTCACACCTACATAAATCGTCACTTGTCTCGCTCGCACGGTGCGTCTTAACTTGAAGGACAATAAGCGCGGGGCCATTAGAGCTGCTACCTGGAGCGTCCCAACTACTTTTATATCCACGAAATGTAATACAAATCCTAGATTGTTATACCTCGTTAGATAGCTGAGACATGAACTGTAGAGTAAGAAAAAGTTGTGTGAAAACCTGATTTAAACCCCACCCTCTCATAAGGACACCGGTTGAACAAACTAACAATGGAGAACAAAAGACGGCGAGGCAATGAAAATGAAATTTCATGCTTACTTACCTATTGTTTTATTTTACTTTTTAGGGCTAAGTATTAATTTTCGTCTCCACTGTCGCCTATGAAACTAAGTTTTTTTCAATGAATTTAAATAAAACCCTAGATTGTTATACCTCGTTAGATAGCTGATGAATCGTAGATATTTTAAAACACATCTGCCGAACAACTGCCATAATATTTTTTTAGATATCCCTTAGAGAAAAATAAACTTTCTAATATTTTTTTTAATTTCTTAACTTTCACTTGTCTACTACGGCCTATTCAATTAACGTATGCACTATTTTAATGATTGACGTCCTAAATCATCTTTTACTTTTTAGGGCTAAGTATTAATTTTCGTCTCCACTGTCGCCTATGAAACTAAGTTTTTTTCAATGAATTTAAATAAAACCCTAGATTGTTATACCTCGTTAGATAGCTGATGAATCGTAGATATTTTAAAACACATCTGCCGAACAACTGCCATAATATTTTTTTTAGATATCCCTTAGAGAAAAATAAACTTTCTAATATATTTTTTTAATTTCTTAACTTTCACTTCTCGGCCTATTCAATTGACTTATGCACTATTTTAATGATTGACGTTCTAAAGCATCTTATTACACATATGAAAATGTAATAATAATAATAATAAGACACACAAAATAAACAAAATTAAATTTAGTAGCCTAAAAATCGGCAATTTTAAATAAAAAAATTAAAAGTCGAATATCTCGAAAAGGGTTAAGTTTAGGGTAGGGTGTTTCAGAGTGAAATAAGTCAGAAATGATGGGTACTCCACGCCCTTAACGGATCTAGCACGACTTTTCCTGTAACCCTCTATATAAGTATGTGTATCGTTGTCGAGTACCCAAGATACAGGGAATCCTAGTTTGGGGCTAGATCAATGTATGTAAATGGTGTCCAAGGTATTATATTTAACTGTACTATAGGCACAGTAACTAGCATTTAACCATGCACTTTAGGGTTTAACGGTTTATTTACAACTCTATTCCTTACGTTCAGGATTAAATATCGCGCCCGTGACATAAAACAGTGCTTTATCCCCTTAGTACACTATTTTATCTACACACGTATCGTAAACCCTCTTTACTGCGTCTAAAAACTACACGTTACGATCAGCATAATGTTAAACTACTTTGTAAATACTCATTTCTTATCTGAATATTGAACATTATGACCATAATGTGTAAATTTTCTACGTATTATGACATTCAAATTTCGAACGCCGACGCCCGCCTGCGTGCCGCCCCTACTTTGTCTGTGAAGTTGGTGCTACAGAACAAGCTAAACAACTCAATGCCACAATTCTGGTCAAACATGCGGTTCCTGAACACATCAAAGAGAGCTTATGATATGTGTGTAGATAAACTAGTGTATGTAACTGTATATAATTAGGCATTAAAACTCTCGAGTGATATTATTATGAAACTCGCCTTCGGCTCGTTTCATAAACCCGCTCTCGAGTTTTAATGCCCTCCATTATGTATCAGTTTCTTTCAGTTATGTATTTCATTATGGAGTAGTGAACATCCCTTGTTCTTTACAAATGTAAAATGAAGAAATTCTAAATGATTATTTTAATATTATTATAACATGTATATCATTTGCAGCCCGCGACCCCGACGGCGATGAATGGCAGGTGGCCACTCGGCGCTGAACCACAAACGACACACGTTACTTGCATTACTACACTATGTAAAGGGTTCAGTTACATTAACATAAGCCACGTTTTGAAAAAAAATGTGCAGGTTCCCCTATACGACTGGCATTTGCGTACTGAACCCTATTTTTGCGTTTATTTACAGTATATTATGTCTATCTGGTTTGTAACACGACTTTGTAAGTGCCGCATTATGAATTAACTTTCTATTTTGCATATTATCTTGAGATATATGGACCTACAGCTGAAACTACTTTTGCTGAAATATCTTGGAATAGTAATTGGATATTTGCTGTAACTGATACCACGTCCGTATGTCACAATATATAGCACGCGATATACAGTTTTTGAATACGCCCGAGATAAGACCGGAAATCTAAAATACGACAGTCAATTTCTAAATGTCTCAAAACAGACCAAGTGCTAATGATCTAAGGTACCTCATTCTTACCAAAAGTATACTTGATAAAACGTAATATGGCTATATGGGCTTATATTAGGTATAGAAATTTTGTTTCGGCATACGGTGAAAAATTGTGACCCTTTGAAGTCTTATAAAAATAATATTGGTTGTGTTCAGTTCATTATAGCTTCAGCTGTATGCCTGTATGAAATACGCTGTAGTTAGTTACCTGGTTCTGTCTATTACAATGTATAATCGTAATAAATGATTCAATCAAAATATATATGATGTATTTCATTTTCATTCCTTAGTGATGGCTGGCTGAACGGAAAGTTGTATGGATAGTCAAATTGGATTAATGGTGAAAGTTGAGAATTATTTCATTAGGGGGTTACCCTTACAATTTGGCCAATCAAAGCAGTTTCGTCCATTTAGAAATGTCTAAATAGGTGGTATGTTGTTGTAAATTCAGAGGGTCTTACTACAAAAATAAACTCCTGTTCAATACTTGTTAATGTCAATAATTTATGGGATTTGACGTTGGTATTGAGGTTTTTTTTTTGGAGTAACACGCTTAGAGCTAGTCAAATTGGATGGGCACTATTTTAGTGATGTAGTCGTTGCCGATAGTGATGTAGTCGTTGCCGATAGTTACCAAAAAGGGGCACGACAAAATGTAGGTCTATATGAATATGATCAACCTTTTTTATTTAAACAAATATTTTGTTTATCACAAATTTAAATGCACTGCTATCATAGTTAGAAACACTTATGGAATCTTCGTCATTGGTTTTTCTTGACTTATATAATTAAATCTTCTATCTCTTTTTCTTATCTTATATCCTGAAACCAGTATTCATTTTCTAGTTTCTGTACAATTTTTCAAATTTTTCACTCTCACAATATTTCAGTTTTTTTCTGTTGTGTTATTTTGAGAATGCTTGAGAATGGATCATTGGTTTTTCCTTTTCATAGGTACATCACGAGGCAACTTATGCCATTCCATGACTTCCTCTTTCACCTATGGCCATCCCAACCAGACGCGAACTATAGGCACTGTACCCTAGCCATTTTTTTCACGACATGT
The DNA here is from genome assembly GCA_949825045.1 of Argyresthia goedartella. NCBI lineage: Eukaryota > Metazoa > Arthropoda > Insecta > Lepidoptera > Argyresthiidae > Argyresthia > Argyresthia goedartella. The sequence goes on from OX463828.1 coordinate 23,041,340, forward strand.
TATCGATAGATTTCTTTACACGTTTTCGTCAACTTGCCCTGACACAAATAAAAACTATGCTATTTTCGTTTGTTCAACGCTACTGGGGCGCAATTCCAGTAGACAATGACCGCTGAGTGACGAATGACGCGACAGTCAACTTCAATTATCTTTTATCTAACGTGTTTTTAAACCCTTTCTTTTTTATAACTTATTCAATCAGCCACTGAATGGATGCCTACAGACGGATTCCAGCGTAGGGGCAGGCCCAGAAGGAGATGGAAGGATGACCTGGATACTACTGGATAGGTTCCTTCCAGGATGGACAGATAAAGCTTCAGATAGAGATGGTGGGCTCGAACCGGTGAGGCCTTTGCCCAGCAGTGGGAACACCACTAAGCCTCCTAAAAAAAAATACTTATTCATAAATTTGAATAGCAATAACCTAAATTTATACCATTAATTACCTAAAAACAATTATCTGAACTCGAAATTATGCATACTTAAAGTTGAGCGCAAGGGTGATCGAACGCGTTGTGCTCAAGAGTGTTCGGCCGCGCCTAGAAATTAAGGATTATGCAAGGTGGTGTAAAATACGGATGTAATAAAGGAGACGTTGTTTTTTTACCAATCCTTTTTAATTTCTTTTCATAAATCATATTTAGTTTTGGCAGGGGTTCAAAAAATAACCCTGTGTATAATAGATTAGACTGCAATGGTTTTCCGATGACGATGAAGTAGAGGTTTTTCGTCGTATGCAGAGGCAGGCAGAATAAAGAGCAATTACTACCTGGGCAAATTAGGTTGGCACCTGACTGGGATGAAGTACTTCACGTAATGACGTCACGATCAAGGTGCCAACTCAATTTGCCCGTGAAGTAAGTTGTATTACTGGCCATCCGCGTCTGCCGCGAACCGTCGAAATAGGCGGGACGAGTATATCTTCGTCACACCCACGGCCATAGGGAAGAAAACTGTCAAGTTAGGTTCACTTACAGGGCTCTTAAAGTTTTTATCCACACGTATGATAAACCCTCTTTACTGCGTCCAAAAACCGCAGGTTACGATCAGCATAATGTTAAACTACTTTGTAAAAACTCATTTCTTATCTGAATATTGAACATTATGACCATAATGTGTAAATTTTCTACATATTATGACATTCAAATTTCGAACGCCGACGCCCGCCTGCGTGCCGCCCCTACTTTGTCTGTGAAGTTGTCCTACAGAACAAGCTAAACAACTCAATGCCACAATGCCGGTCAAACATGCGGTTCCTGAACACATCAAAGAGAGCTTATGATATGTGTGTAGATAAAGTGTTGTATTTAACTGTACATAATTGGGCATTAAACTCTCGAGTGATATTGTTATGAAACGAGCCGAACTCTCGAGCTTTAATGCCCTCCATTATGTATCAGTCACATAAACTACTAGTATATGTCACTGTCTGCGACAGCACCTGAGGGGCGAGGAGGGAGAGGCAGCCTCTGCAGGCCGGCGCCGGCGCGCGGCGCTCCGCAGCACTCGCCCGACATTACGCTTTACCACGACCGAGTCGTACTTTACTATTTTAATCATTAAAACGTAACTACTATCATTACGTATTTGATTTATGTCCCTAAGATTATCAAAACCGTAAGTTTATAAACTAATGCGTTATTTTATAACTATCGACAAATTGTACACCAGACATGGTTTAGAATTTACGTTTCTTTTGTTCTTACATGTCAACCTAACACGAAGACTATTCAGGGGCTTCATTGCGCTCTAAGCTGCCGCAGTGTTTGCCCTCGTATTTCCTTTGCAATTCAGGTTTAAACCAGTTTACAATTTAACGGTTTTATTAAAAAATAACTCGTCGTATCGTAAGCAGTACGGTACAGTTTACAATTTATCGATAGTTTGTAAATTAACGATAGAAAAAACGTGAGATTATAAACTAACGGTTTTGACAATCTTACGGTGACATATATCACGTAGATATTAAGCATTTTCGGATTTTGCAATGTGCATCACGTTTTGTTCGACTGTTGTATGTAAACATTGTGATATGACGTCATAACACTGAAGTCCAAGGACCATGAAAGAGATCCACACAACCGGCCAACAGATTTCAAACGTATCCCAGAAAATAGATTTTGACTATCTGATGATCATCTACGAGGAACATGACGCACCATCCGCCGTAGGTATATCTGGTTTTCATACGTGTTTCATGTCATACATCGTTGTGGAGCACAGAGCTTTTGCGCTCGTTGAAGTCTTTTCTATAAGCCGTGACTGTGAGCACGGAAGATGAATGCCGCCCATACGAATCAAAAACTTGTCGGTACGGACATGACATCGAAATCCAACTTGCGCGTCTGGCTGGGTAGACCATAGAAACGCTCCTTGGTACCAAGATCGTCGGAATAGTTTCTGGATTCCAACGCCCACTCGCCTTTACGGCTTTGCGAGCGCCGGAAATACTCTGGCAGTGGCCAGAACCACATGCGTCGACGCACCAGCATGGAAGGCTTCATCTGCCGACGTTTAAGGGATCTTACGACGAGTCCAACATCGACCTCACTTGATCTATAGTTGACTAATAGTTGACGACCCGAATAGCCGAGTCAGCAGTGAACCTGCCTACGAAGCCAAGGGTCCCGGGTTCGAGTCCCGGTGGGGGCAAATATTAGTTTGATGAGAACGGATGTTTGCACCCTAGTCATGGTTGTTTATCTATATAAGTATGTGTATCGTTGTCTAGTACCCAAGATACAGGGAATCCTAGTTTGGGGCTAGATCAATTTGTGTAAATAGTGTCCAAGGTATTATTATTAATCTACGCGATGGATTGCGAATTTACGAATGGGAGGTACACGGAGCGAAAACCCAAGTGGCTATCAAACTGATCACCTTCAGCTTAATCGGAGGCCGGGACTTAAATATGTACCAATTACAGAGCCTACACTGAAAAAAATTGTTAAGTTAGGTTAGACTTTCGTTGTTAGTAAACAAACTTTAAATTAATTTAAGGAAGTAGTTTAGTTAAGAATCCAAAACTTGTTTTGTAAATTTTTATTTGGTTTGCATTAACACAAATTTTTGTTGCTGATAACATAATTAACGTAGACAAACTAGCGTTGTTGCAGCAACAAAACGCTGTGCCCACAAACAACAAGCCCAAGATCAGCCAAGTGATTCAAGAAGTTCTTAATATTTTACACTGACAAACCACATTGTGGCCTGTTATCAAAGATTTGATTACCAATTACCTAACTGAAATTTTTGTAATAACCAAACAATTTTGTTACATACTGACAAACACATTGTAGCCTGTAATCAAACATATGGTTAACAATAACCTAACTGAAACTTTGATGACAACGAAACAGTTTTGTTAACATTAATCAGTTAGCTTAGAAAAAGTAAAACAATGAAGTAAATTTTAACAAAAATAGTTAAGCTTCAAGTATCTCAACACAACTAAATGAACCTGGTTTTATTATTAGTAAGTCAAGTCATACTAAAAACAAAACTTGATTACTGGTAAATAAACATTTTTTTCAGTGGGAAGGACTGGCCTAGATTTCAATCAGTGGTTCGTGAAAGAAGGTTAGACTAGAACTGAGGAAACCAGCGTCTGAACTGAGTGCTGATTTCACTCATGCGATAGAACGAACGGCGTATGAATGCCTAATTTTACTGAGAGGAAAACGTGAAGATCTAAGATATTGGTTAATTTCTTCACGATCGCCGCGTGGGGCTGTTCATCGGTCCGCTTGTGGAACGGAAGGTCTCAGGGATCCGCGGCGGACCCACGCTCTGGAGTTTTCTGATCGGCGACCTGCTGCGATAGCCACTACCTGTATCCAACTTTTCCCTCGCGCCCCAGAAGGGGGAGGAGAAGCGAATAAAACAGGCGGACGGCAAACAAATGAAGACCGGTACAGCCATGTGGGGGACGCACAGAAATAGCTGCGGGTAACTGCGGGTTACAAGAGCTTCACGCATAAATCTAACCCAGGTCCGCCCACATAAATAGATTTTGACTATCTGATGATTTTCTACTACGGCGCCATCCGCCTAAGTTATGATGTTTTTGTGCAAATTATCTTGCTTACTTATTGACTCGCGCCGTGATATCTTTAGTTCATGACATCACCTTTTATACAGATATCATAGGTTTCATGGCGCCTGAGCGAGGTGATCATCTCTCTCTCGCCCATGTATGCTTCTCTCTTCCCACCCCTTCCCACGCCAAGAAACTTGGCGTCAGGTATATATGCCGTGTGTTACATTACAGTGTTTAACATTTCTAAACCCCATTGATGTTTGAATTGATAATGGTTATTAATCTGTCATAGTTCTCCATCGTGGCGATGTTGACAAAAGGTATGTATCCTAGTAAGGATATCCTCCGCTAGCTGTGCAGGGCCGCTACGATGCAGGTGCGCATGCACGCTTTGACAGAACCGGTGTTCATCGACGGGGGCGTGCGCCTGGGAGACACTCTTTCGCCCAAACTCTTCGGCGCGCGCTTGTCACACCTGCGTCCTCCTGGCTGAAGAAATCGAAGGTCTCCAAAGCCTGCTCGATCAACCATGAAGCATCCCTGAATGTTGGTCTTACGATGAGTATGTCCAAGACGAAGATCATGTCCAGCGATCCAGATCACGTAACTAACGTAATTGTAGGTAACTGCTGTATAGAAGCTGTGGATAAGTACACGTATCTTGGACATAACCTATCCTATGGCCAAAGTGCTCAGGCGACGGAGATGACCAGAGGGATCCAGCTAGGATGGGCTGCCTTTGGTAAACTGGAAGACGTCGTAAGATCACAAATCCCACAGTGCCTGAAGAGCAGTCTTTGACCAATGTGTCTTGCCTAATCCTCACGTACGCTGCCGAAACATGGACACTCACAAAAGCCAATATGCGCAGATTAAAGTCGCACAAAGGGCTATGGAGTATGCCTATCAGCTTACAATCTAAAACTACAGTTTAACGAACCAACTCGTCCAGGCAGTGGAACGTGCTTAGATAATTTTGCCCACAACGTGCAAAGAAGTGTAGGTCAAGTCATAGAACTTGCAATGTCAGACCACTCTGCACAGATCCTCAGATGCCCAGTCAAAAAAGTTGTCTCCTCCAACACTATTTCATCAAAAGAAGAGACTATAGTGATGAAAACCTACATAAATTTGTAACCTGTATAACTCAACTTGGCTTTTCTGAGGCATTTGAATGTAATGATCCTGATGAAGCCTTTAACTTATTTCACGATATCGTCGTGTTATTTTATGACCTTTGCTTCCCTGTTCAAAAGAGGAAATAACATATCCTCGTTAATTCTAAGTGGATTACTAAGGGCGTCAAACGTTGTTGCAAAAGAAAACGTGAACTATTATGGATATATAGACTCAACCCAACTGCTGATAATAAAAATAAATTCAAACAGTACACAAAACGATTAAAACGAGTCATCAACCTAACACAAAAGTCCCAAAATGATTACCTCATCAAAACGTCAAATAATAAATGTAAGGCAACATGGAGTGTAATTAATAAAGCCAAAAATAATATACCACAAAACAACATAACGATAATACAAAGCAATGGAGTAGCGATAAAAGAACCTTAACAAATAGCACAAGCCTTTAATAATCATTTCATTGACCAAGTCCAACCAAATACTAACACTACTAAAACAGGTAAACTAACTATGCCATTACTAAATAATTCTATATTTCTGACTCCCACATCTCCCCTTGACATTCTTAAATATATAAAAGCCCTTAAGAACACCAACAGTACTGGTGACGATGGTATAGCCACAAAGATTATCAAAGCTGTGAGTAGTAGTATTGCACCGATTCTCTCTCATTTGACTAACTTATGCTTACAACACGGAACCTTTCCTGATCGCCTCAAGACTTCCATAGTAAAACCAGTATTTAAAAAAGACGATAGGGAAGATATCAACTGCTATAGACCCATAGCACTGATACCAATATTCTCCAAAATAGTTGAGAAGGCGATTCATGACAGGCTATACAAATTCTTTGAAAAACATAAAATATTGGTAGATGAACAAAAGGGTTTCAGGAAAAGTAAAAATATCAACATGGCAATATACGACTTTTTAAGTAAAATCATGACGAATGTTGATAATGATATACCAGTCACGTCCCTATTTATGGACCTAACCAAGGCTTTTGATTATGTGGACCACAATTTACTCTTAGATAAACTATATGCATATGGTATTCGGGGTAACGCACATGATCTTATCAAATCTTATTTAAGTAATAGGAAACAATTGACTCAAATCACACAAATATGCACTGAATCAAAAATGGAATTGACATATCCATCTGACACTAGGGACATAAATTGTGGCGTTCCACAAGGAAGTGTTTTGGGTCCATTGTTGTTTCTTGTATACATCAATGACATTCCAAAATGTGTGAATCATCCCATGGTACTTTTCGCTGATGATAGCATCGTTACATTTATAGGACATAATCTAAATACATATGAAAGTGACATTAATAATTCTCTAATAAGTATAATTGACTGGCTTAATAACAATAATCTTCTAATTAATATTAACAAAACAAAATTAATGAAATTTAAGAATGGACATAAAAAACAACTGACATTAAACATTAACTATGAGGGTAGACAAATAGAAGAGACTGAGACTACGAAATTCTTAGGACTTCACATTGAAAACAACATGTCATGGAATACACACATAGACTTACTGGGCAATAAACTAAGTAAATTTTCATATTCTCTATATATGCTTTCTAAACAGGTCAACAGGGACGCTGTTTTAACGGCATATTATGGATTTGTCGAGTCATCATTACGTTATGGCATAATGTTCTGGGGAAATGCCACAAAAAAAGATGTTATATTTAAAGCACAAAAGAAATGTGTACGTGCAATATGTAATCTTATTAGTACAGATACCTGTAAGGACCATTTTATTAATCTTAAGATCTTAACAGTACCATCGCTATACATATTTGAAACGGCAGTGTTTGTGAAATCCAATCTCCATCTTTTTAATTTCATGAAGGGCAAACACATTCAAGACAAACTGAGCGCTAAGCCACGAAAAACTGCATACTATGATAAAAGTACATTTGGCATGACCACCAGAATATACAATAAACTACCGAAGACATTAAGAGCTACTAACAATATAAATATCTTTAAATGTAATCTTAAAAAAATACTTATTGTAAAGGCATACTACACCATCAATGATTTTCTTTCTGACATTTTATGAAGCTTGACATTATTCATTAATAACTTTTAATTTTGTGTGTGCATGCATGTGTTCTGTATTATTTAAGTCTAATTTTAGAATTCAAAACAAATGTTTGAACGCCTTACGGCAGATCATAGTGATACACTTGCCTGTTATATTACAACCATCCTACAAACCTATGCTTCACCAAACAATAAATATCTTTATCTTTATGCCATGCCATGCCATGCCATGAGTATGCCATGCTAGGCATGAGTCTCTTGGACCGGGTGCCGAGCGTTGAAATCCGTTCCTCCATCGATCCATCCGCGTTGCCGCTATTGCAACAAATAATAAACGACACATTAAGATTTTATAAATTAAAGAGAAGAGTTTTAACATATAGGACATATAACCAACCATATCATGATTCAAATATGATCGTAGATTTCGCGGCTTATCACGTGGTTGTCGTGGCGCAATTAGTTTATAGGTTGCACAATCTTTAAGTTCTGGGTTAGAATCCACGTTCTGACATAATACTATTTTGTTTTTATTTTTGTTTTATTATTTTTAGTGCTTTAGTTTTCTTGTACCATGGTACGGAACTCTTCCTGCGCCATTCCGACTAGCACTTGACCGATTCTTTGTTCCTCAGGGTGGTATTCTTTCCCCTCTTATTTTCTCCGTCTTCATCAATTCCATTTCGGATGCCATTTCTTCTTCTTACCATCTTTATGCCGATGATCTGCAAATCTACCGCCATTTCTCTCCAAGTGATATGATTTCTTCTGTGGGTGCATTAAATGCCGATCTCGAGAACATCAGGGGCTGGGCTCTGTCTCATGGACTACTTGTCAATCCCAGTAAGTCGCAAGCCTTGATTGTCGGCTCCAGACACTCCCATAGTGTGTTACAGCATCTGCCTCTTGTTCCTGTAACTTATGATGGAACCATAATTCCGTACAGTACTAAGGCAAAAAATCTAGGAGTTATCTTTGACAATCAGTTTTCATGGTCTGCTCACGTCTGCGAAGTTAGTAGACGAGACTTTGCCACATTTCACTCCCTCAGGCGCCTTCAAAACTTTCTGCCTCGTCATACTAAAATTACTCTGGCCCAGTCTCTTCTCCTTCCTCTCATTGATTACGCAGATGTCAGCTGGATCAGCGCGAACGAAGAGCAACTGAACAAACTCGAGCGACTTCAAAATCTCGGGATTCGGTTTGTCTTCGGACTGCGTAAGTATGACCTTGTCTCCCAGTATCGTAGGGAACTGCAGTGGCTTCCAATTCGTCTTCGCCGGGATACCCATGTTCTCATTCTACTCTTCAATATTCTGCACAACCCTCGCTACCCCAGCTTCCTGCGTGATCGGTTTGATTTTCTTTCTTCGGATAGGTCTCGGAGATCAAACACTCGGTCGCTGCTTGCAACTCCTCAACCCAACTCAGTCGCTTATGGGTAAGGATTCAGGATCAGTGCTATCAGGCTCTGGAACAAGCTCCCCAGTGCCATCAGGGACAGTCCGTCACTTAACGTTTTTAAGATTCGCTTGAAAGATCATTACCTCTCTCTTCCATAGTATGTATATATAATTTGTAGGTGTATGTTATGTATGTATATAACTTGTATGTGTATGATATGTATGTATGTATATAATATTATATAAAGTAGGTGTAGTAGTAGTATTAGGTATATGTACCTACTTATATTATTATTGTGTATGAATTATTTTGTTGTGCAAATAGGTTTTACTCTCACAATCCACTTTCCTTTCCTATCTGGGTTTGCTGATAGAAATCTCTTTTATAGAGATAAGCGCGCCTCTTGTACATATATCTTTCTTTGTATATCTCTGTATGTCTGTTTTGTGCAATAAAGTATTCATTCATTCATTCATTCATTATTTTGTATTTAAGGCTTCAAATGCTGACATGTATATTATATGTGTTCAACTACCTTGTCGATGTAGATTGATTGCGGCAACCTAGCTTTAGAATTAATTTCTTGTGGCTAGTATTTAATAGCACATCAAAATTACTGATTTGCACAGCAAAAAAAGGATCAGCAAAAACACTTTTTATGTTTTAAATATTTTATCTGTACTCAAGTTAATGTTTTAAGTATTTTTTGTTGTTCTTACATGTTCAACCTAACACGAAGGATAAAGGCGGTTTCGCTTCGCTCACCCCCTTTACCCTTCACCTAAGCAACCGCAGCATTTTCCCCTGATATTTGCTGTGCAAATCAGTATTTTTGATGTGCAGTTTAATATTTCCCATTTGTTATTGTTGTTTCCATTGATTTGTCATTTACCTATATACAGTGGTGGTCATGTAATTAAGAACGCTTATTTGAAGGGAAGATTTTTTCAAACTAACAAGTATAAGTAATTGTATTTTTTTGTATTTATTTCGCAAAACTTTTCCATACTAGCGGTACATTCATTGATTCACACGATTAGCTAAAAATAAATAGACAAACTTCATGCATTAGATCTGAACCTAGTATTACTATACTTACTGGCTGGTCACGTAATTAAGAACACTGAATAGTTATTTTTTGTATTCAAATTTAAATAAATAACACTTGGCTCTGCGGTTTGGCCTACAGTCACTATTCGTATAATTTTGGCGCCATTAAGTGTTGTAAAAGTCTTAAAGGTGATTGCTTCATATGAAAACAATGGGGAAAAAAAAAGTTGTGATAAATCTACAAGGGAAATAATAATAAAACTTCGCGAGAAGGCTTGGTCGTATAAAAAGATAGCCGGCCATCAGCAATACTCAAAAACGATGGTTTTCCACGCTGGCCACATATCAAACTACTTCAAATGTTCCCCGTGTCCCTAAACGGAGAAAGTCATCTCGTCGAGATGATCGAAATATCTTTCGTTTGGCAAAACAAAATCCTTTTAAAGGCTCTAATGAGCTGGGAAAATAATGTTTTGGTGAAAACAACCCTTCAGCAATCAAGTTGCACGGAAGGATAGCAAGGAAGGCACCCATGTTGAAACGGTGCCATAGGCAAGCCCGGCTTGCATTTGCAAGAAGGTATGAAAACTGGACAGTGAGACAGTGGAAAAATATTCTTTTTTCTGACGAGAAAAAATAAACAAGGTTTGTTCTGATGGAAAACGATATGTGCGACGCCCTCGAATAAAGCGTTCGACCATAAGTACACAAAAAAGACATTAAAGCATGGTGGCGGAAATTTAAAAATTTGGGGATTTTTTCTGGACATGGTGTTGGACCTGTTAAGCTGATAGAAGGAAACATGGATCAATTCTAATACAAAAATATACTGGATGAAAAAATTTTACCTTATGCTGAAGACGTGCTTCCGGTTATTTGGACATTCCAGCACGACAATGATCCAAAGCATACTGCACGCACCGTTAAGGAATTTCTCACATCGCAATCAGTTTCTGTCGTAGATTGGCCGGCTAACAGCCCAGGTCTAAGCCCAATATAGCCTCTTTGGTGCGAGGTCAGGAAAAAGATTTCAAATCGACAGTGTGGCAATCTAAGAGAGCCGTCCGACGTTTTCTTAAAAGAATGGAACTCTATCTCTTTTCTCATAAAACATCTCTCGAGCAGGTTAATAAATCGTTCTTTATTATTTGACCAGCTTCATTACTATTAGAATTTGGTACTATAGAGAATAAATAAAATTTGTTAAAAAAATAGTAAGCGATTTTATTCTTTAATCCTAATCCCGTTTGCTCTATTCATGGGGTTATATCTTAACATAACTAGTTACTTTTAAGAAGGAAAATATAACTACATATGACATTATTTAGATTAAAAATCTGGAACATAAAATCGTTCTTAATTATATGACTACAACTGTATATATGTCGTAGCTATATCGTAGAATTTGATTATTTCATGAAATAGCCAACCATTTCATAATATAGTTAATTATTTCATGTAGTTATCAGGAAAGGTTGAACTTCACGAAAACATGTCTTTTCAAAAGCATTTGTATTCAGTACTACTCGGTGTTTTTGTGTTATATATGTGAACCTAACACGAAGACTATTCTAGGGCTTGCCTGCGCTCGCCCCCTTTAGTCTTCCCCTGAGCTACCGCAGTGTTTTGCCCTAAAATCAAAATCAAAATCAAAATCAAAAATCATTTATTTCCATAGGATGTTGTTACATCACTTAGATCCGTCATTACATTTTTTTGGGTGAGTTCACTAACCCAATGGCGGAATCTGTGGAGAAGAGCTCACCGAAGAAACTCCACAGTCGTCGCATCTTTTGCGTTTCCTTTTTTAAATAAAATATTGTCAAATTACAAAATGAATGCTAATTATATATCGAAACAGCCTGTTACTCAAACAATCTATTCCCATGGACATCTGTCCTCTAAGTAATCAGATATCCTGTAGTAACCTTTTTTATACAATTTCTGTTTTATTATTATTTTAAACTTGTCTAAAGGTAAGTTTTTAATATCAGTAGGGACCTTATTGTAATAGCGTATACAATTGCCTTTAAAAGAATTACTAATTTTATGTAGTCGGCTTACATAAGCAACCAACTTGTCTTTATTTCTAGTATTAAAATTGTGTATATCACTGTACTTCTGAAAATTAGTTATATTTCTTTTTACATACACAAGATTGTCATAGATATATTGAGACACAAATGTCAGAATATTGATTTCTTTAAACTTTTCCCTCAGTGACACTCTAGGCCCTAATCTATAAATTGCACGAACAGCCCGTTTCTGCAGAATAAATATACTATTAGCATTCGCAGCGTGACCCCACAATAAAATACCATAGGTCATTAGACTATGAAAGTAACTAAAGTAGACTAGTCTAGCGGTGTCTACGTCGGTAAGAGCTCTAATTTTTTTAACTGCGAACGCTGCCGAACTCAGTCTGTTCGACAATTTATTTATATGAGGATCCCATTGTAGTTTGGCGTCTAAAGTAATGCCCAAAAAGACAGTCGACTGCACAAGGTCCAATCTCTGTCCTTTTATAAATATGTCTGTAGTTACCGGGTTCACATTGGGTAACACGAATTTAATACATTTAGTTTTCTTTTCATTAAGTAATAAATTGTTAACAGTAAACCAGTTCACTATACTAGAGATAGCATTGTTTACCTCGTCATAATTTGATTGCTGTCTTTTAACTTTAAATATCAAAGAAGTATCATCGGCAAACAATACTAACCCATGTTTTGCTTTAACAAGGTAAGGTAAATCATTAATATATACTAAAAACAAGAAAGGACCGAGAATTGAACCTTGCGGTACGCCCATACTTATTGAAGACCCAGGTGATCTTTTCCCATTAACATCGACCATCTGAACCCTATCTGTTAGATATGACTCCAGAAGGCCAAGTGCCTGATCTTTTACACCATAATGGCGTAACTTCCTGACAAGAGTGTCGTGATGGACGCAATCAAAAGCCTTGGATAGATCGCAGAAGACACCTATTGCATCCATTGCGTCTTCCCAGGCATCAAAAATATTGTCGATTAGTTCAACACCAGCATCGGCTGTTGAACGACCCTTTGTGAAACCAAACTGAGCAATATGAATTAAATTATTGAGATAAAAATGACTTTGCAATTGATTAAGTATGAGTTTTTCAAATATTTTGCTAAGCGTTGGTAGTATCGATATGGGTCTAAAATTGGTGGGGTCTGATGTACTACCAGCTTTGAATAAAGATATAACTTTACTTAGTTTCATCAAGTCAGGAAACACACCATTATCTATACATTGATTAAATATACAACAAAGGTGAGGTGCAATACAATCTACAATGGAACTAATAATTTTTACTGATAAACCATGGGCGTCAGCTGTCTTTTTCATTTCCAGGGATTTAAACGCTTTTACAATGTCTTCATTATTTACGTGCCTAAATTTAAAATCTGTTTTACATTCCTCAAAGTTTTGTTTAAGTATAGATTCAGCAGCAGCGGGAGATGGATTTAAAGACTTGGTTGTTGAAACTGGAATGTCCGTAAAGAAATTTTCGAAAGCTTTTGCTACTTCTAGGTCTGTACTTAGCAATTGATTATCTATCTTAAGCTTGAAGTTATTATGTGTAGCTTTGGCCTTTCCAGTCTCTCTGTTTATAATTTGCCAAGTCGTTTTCATTACATTGCAACTAGATTCAAATTTGTTTTTAATGAAATTAGATTTAGCTACGGCACAAACGCGTTTAAACATTTTTGAATAACTACGAACATAATCTAGAAAGGCCGTATTTTTGTTATATGATTTCTCTTCATAGAGTTCATATAATCTTCGTCTGCTCCTATGAATTCCAACTGTCGCCCAATCACTAAACAAAGCTTTGTTATTAACTTTTATAGTTTTTGATTTAAATACCGTATCATATTCATTTTTGACAAGGTTAAATACTGAGTTGTACAACAAATTTGGATCGTCACTGTATGGTATTTCCCATAGTTTATCTAAAATATTATTCCTGTAGTGTTCAAACCGAGTGTCACTAACGGGCACACATGTAATATCCTCTTTTTGGTCCTTTTTTATTTTAATATTGAATATACCTATCTGACCAGAGTGATCAGAGGTTAATTTATTGATGACCGATTTGAAAATGGGCATAATGTTAGTAAATATATTGTCAATGCAGGTAGCAGATGTTGCAGTAATTCTAGTAGGCTCCAAAAACAGATAGTTCATGTTGTGACATAAAAATAAAGATTTTAATCTAGTACAAATATTATTATCCTCTAACAGATTAACATTAAAATCACCACAAATTATAAAAGATTTGTTTTTATCGCTGATTTTAATCAACACTTCATCCATTTTCTTTTCGAATAAATCAAAGGATGAATCTGGTGGTCTGTATACGCTCATTACAATAAGTTGTTCAAGTTCAATACAGGCTATTTTCATGGTACGCTCAACAGACAGGCTCACTATGTCAACTCGTTCCTTATATTTAAAACTATTATTTACAAGTTCAAGTTAAAATATTTCTTCGTTTAATGAAAGTTCTAATTCAACCATGCTTGGCTATATCATGATTTAGTCAATTGTACGATATTGTTACGACAGATATACTTATCTACCCATTTATATTTAAGTATTTAGTAGCGATCTGATGTCATAGAGCTCTTAACCTTTTTAGCGCAATGTGCCTAAGGAGATAATATATCAGACGTCTCAGTCGCAGAAAGTACAGATGTTGTTATTGTAGCTGTGGAATGTTAACTTTCACATGGCGCCTTTTGTTTTATCTTCACCAATGTTGTGCTCTCCGATCATAATAGTGTATGTAAGAATGTTGATTCGTTAGTTTAGTTTTTATCTAATTATGCAAAACAGATATAGTTAGAAGAACGTTTATTTATGTTTGTTTATCTTAGGCCAATTTATCTCTGGCCTCGTACTTGGATACCCTGGATCTTGAACAGAATCAATGACGTCTCTAGAGTTGCATAGTCGGCTATTAGCCGGCAAAATCGCCGACTACGACTAAACGCCTCATTTAGTTAATGCCTTGGTAATTACTTCTACATTTTTTTAGTGCCCATCTTATTTTCTTTGTTTTTACAAAATTATAAAATTATTTAATTTAGACGATCATCAACGAAAATAGCTTTGGAAATAACTTTCATAACTCTCAAAAACGGTCAAGTGCGAGTCGGACTCGCACACGAAGGATTCCGCAACATTGTAGAAGAAAACTAAAAATAATAAAAAAAGAAAATAATATTATGTCCGAACGTGGATTCGAAACAAAAACTTGAAGATTGCGCCATACCACAACCATATGATAAGTCGCAAAATCTACGATAATATTAGAATCATGATAAGATTTGTTATATCGCCGGGCTGTTGAAAAACGTTTCATGTATGGAGAACCCCTTTAATTCATAAAATCTCGTATATAGTTAATTATTTGTGGATGAAGCGGCAACAGAAATACACATTCAGTGAATATTTCAACTCTCTAGCTATTACGGTTCATTAGATACAGCCCGCTGACGGACTGACGGACAGACAGACGGTCAGCGAAAAATTGTAGAGTCCCGTTTGCGGAACCCTAAAGATCAACAATAAAATAATGTGAATAAATCTAATAAAATAAACTAAAATGAACGCATAAACATGAACATTGCCAATATCATCCGAATCCATCCGAAAACAACTAGTTGGTAGTCGGCTAGTCGGTCAAAGTCGATGTCGGCCAACTCTAGACGTCTGATAAATACGAGTGGATATTAACCATTTATAAACATTAAACATTTATATACGGGCACATGCATTGCTTCTGGCCCCACACTAGGATATCCTGTGCCGTGGGAACCAGAAACAGTGACATCAAACAATATAAACATCCAAGATATTTTTTTCTTTTTCCCCAGTCGGGGATCGAGCCCGGGTCCTCTCGCATGTTAGGCAGAGCCACTACCGCAGTTCTACAGAGGTCGCCATCGCCATATAAACATCGAAGGCTCGATGGCGTGCCTCAAGGTCCAAACTAGATTTTACCAGAATTCGAATAAGATTGAGCCAACTCTGCGCTGGCTCAGTGCGGGTGTTGGAGGGCAGTCGGGCTAGTGGCCAATCCGTCTAGGTACCTACTGTCGATTAATGCTTTACTCTCCTCATCGTCATAACGGTTATCGTTCAGTTCATTGGTTCTGCAGTGCAATTCGCAAGCTGCAGTGTCCACGACAACCGGCCGGCGGACAAAGCAGGTTAACATCGCGGCCACTTGAGAAAGTTATTCTTTTTTGACGGACGACTCCACGCCAGTCGCCCACCGAACTCCTGAGTGGAGGCACGCGCCAACTCCGACCAACGCCATGACGAGATCAAAATAAAAAATAAAAACAACAATAAAACAGTGAAAAATAACAGTCCGCCAAAAGACGTAAAATACTTTTGAAACTTCCGCTCCAAAAGGCTTTGGATGTTTTGTGAACGTGCCTGATTTTTCTTTTCATTTCGGACTGCACTGGGTTTGCCTGAAACACCTTGAGGTTGCTGTGAAAAATGAAGGTAAGTCTTTATACCTACCCCTTGACCTTGGAAATGCCCAAACATCGTCAAGTGATCGATTTAAGTAGATGTAGAGTGATGGAGTGTTGCAGAGCATTTACGATGTCGCTCATTGTTTTGCAACAAGCAACCATTAAACCGAGTTAAGCTGACTCAAACTGAGGCTATAAATAGGGATTTAGTACCAGTTTCCAGTCTTACCAACCCTTAGGCCCATTCCAGCCATTCAGTTAAGTTATTTATTAAGTAATAGTCAGAATTTATAATCCAGACATGAATGATCAACCCACCTAGGTAGCCCAGCCATATTGCTGATGTTTAAGTTAATCGTTGATATATCCTTCCTCTCATTAAATCATTTGATTAATTTAAAAGCGTTTAAGTATCGCTTAGGTCTGTTCGAAAGTGAGCATTGCTCTACTTTTTTTACTGATAACATAAAGTAATAATAATAAATAGAAGGAACCAGTAGTGGGAAACTCCACGGTTGTAGATTTTCTCGAACATTTCTTGTTTTGATATTTCTTGTTGATAATCAAATGAAAAACTTAGATATGTTTTATAGTTATATACTTGTAGGTGCACAAATAAAGTTTTGGTGATTTACTGGCAATTCAAAACTGCACTTCTACCAGTTCTGCCTCCCCATGTGGAATGGTATGGGAAGGACGACTGCAAATAAGCAGGATGCAGAATTCAGAAGTTAGGTAACTTGTTATAATCGCAACTGCCTTTCTATCTACCTTAGTAATTAATTGGATGATAATGATTCCAAACCAGAATCCTCTCAGTCACCTGAGTGATCCATTTAGTTTTTTAACTGATCGTTTAGTCAATTAGACCAATAAAATCATTAACTCTTATGAATCATTTCAGGCGATCGTGCCAAAAATATCTACCTACAGGATGTAGAAATTAAACTTCGGCCTACAAAAGCCCAGTTCTAATGATATATTTACAATCAATCAATAAATTAATTATTTTTTGTCCCGGGTTAATTCCTTAGTGCAAGTGACCATAATACGATACGACGCGTTTACTTAGGTAGGTACCTACACACCTATTTGTTGGATCAAAACAAAACCCTAAAGGCTTGCAGCAATAGGTAGGCCGTAGGTAGGTGTGTTAGGTATAGACGTTATGATTAGCAAGTTTGCTGACCCCAGAAACAACATCGATCGCTTATATTGCTCATTTTGCTCGGAGACCGAGGTTTGAGTCACGACTCAGTGACTCAGGTAGGGTGGTTGCGGGTAATAGCGGCCACTTAACAAAATTTTCGACTGTACAAAATCCTACATTCGTTTCTATAGCATCAAAGTAGTTGGTGTATTTTTTATCGATACTTTAGTAATTAAAGAATCTATATTATTTTTATTATAAATAATTTTAAACCAGTAGGATTTTTAAAATAATGACATGTTCAAAAAGTCAGAATGTCGCTAATTGCGGCCACTCTGCTTCTAATACCGGCGTTTTGTGTTTCTAATGGCGGCCCCCCTAGGGTCATGCCAAGAGACTAAAGTTAATTATTTTTTTTATTGTCAAATAGAGAATCTAATTTAGATTTAGATAAATCAATTTAACTATCTATGTAGGTACTAACTCATTCTTACGAGAATAAAATAATTTATTTTACTCGATGCTTCATATTCTTGCTTTACACTAGGTACCACACAAACAACTTGAAACAGTGAGCTAAATACTCCACATTTTTTGTAATGCTTTGTTGCACTTGCACACCTTATCAGGAGCGGCAATATGACATCACAATGCCAGGTGCACAGATATTTGTGACCGAGTAAGCAGTATACCTACTTGTACAAACATGTATTTACTGTAATATTACGTTTAGACATCTACAATACCTACCTAATACATACCAGCATAAAAAACAATGATTTAATTATTATCAGCATGCCCTTTCCCGTACAAAAACATATAGATTTTCCAATTTTGAATTTTTGACAACCCTAAGCAACCATAGGCGGCCGCCATTAGAATTTGTGCGTTTTTTAATTACGGCCCCCCGGCCGTTATTAGAAAATTCACACATTCCGTGTTTGTAATGCCGGCCACCCATTTTGCCACGTAATTACAACATAAAACTCAAAAAACTAATCGGAAATCAGTGCATTAGAATTTCAAGAATCATAATCAAAAGAAAAAACAAACCCTAAAGCATAAATAATGCAAATTATGACTTACCTTCTGTGGTCCGGAAGTTAGCAAATTTTATTAGAAAAATGCATAAATCCTCTTGCTTTTTGCTTTGAGGGCACATTGCAAATGGCTGACACGGGCCAGTGTTGCCAGTTTTTGTTCAAAATTTGTACCAAAAATATAGAATTAAAATAAAATATTTAACATATAGGTGGCAACAGTAGAATCCTTAGTACCAAGCAATAAACATCAGGTGGCCGCAATTAGAGGGGTGGCCGCAATTAGAGGGGGGGCCGCAATTACCCGCAACCACCCTACACAAACAGGCGACCCTATTGAAAGTTAACACAGGAATGACAATATTGATAAATTCGTGAGGAAGTCAATCATATCGGAATATCTAACGGCAGAGGTTAATTGAGGGAAAGTGACGAAAAAGCAGTGAGATATTAATAAAAACAAGTTTTATAGTGCTACTTAAAAATAGTAAAAATGCTAGGAAAACACTTTCTGTGCCCCAAGCTGGGCACAATGATGAAAGCATACAAGGCGACAGTAAGCGGTAGGTACGTAGTACCTACCGTACCGTACTAGGTACCTTCAAGAGGCGAGGCAACAAAAGTGTCTTGCTTGGGGCTGACAAAATTATGCTCAGAGAATATGTAATTCTATCTCGCTCACACACCCATTGAATCACGTCTTTTCCCAAGCGGGGTGGCTGGCACAGCAGAGGAACAGTTATGATTTTCTTTCTCATTCTTAAAGCACCAGAATGGCATACCTAATTAATTTGCAACGTTACGAATGTTTATATAACAACAACAGAAATAATTCAATAATTCAAATTTATAAATTGCATAAATAAAACGAAAATATTACCGTATAAGGAAGCGTAATTTTCACACTCAGTGGGTTAGATAGAAACTGAAAAATGCAATAATAATATAATCAACAAATCAACATTAAAAACTGATGAATGAAGAATGAAGAATAATTCCATTCAAAGTACCTACTTAAGGTACTGAACATACCAAGATCAAATGCCCGGGTATAGGTATAAGTAACTTTTTATAGGCTAGTCTGCGAGATAAGTATACTCGTACCTCTACAATCTTTGATTTCACTTACTTGCAGTTAAAACCACCCTGATTCTTTAGAGTAAGTACCTACCTATGTCCGTCTCTTGCAACCTGCAATTTGGGAAGAGAAAATGGGTTTATCTGTTCATTAGAGTTATGTCTTCATTTAGGAGACGTTAAAAAAGACGTTAACCGATCTTCATAATGTTCTTGGTAATTTAAATTACACTGCTAGCAGTTCTTGAGAGGCTTTTTAGTGTCAGCGTTAAGTTTAATTTACCCTCGAATATACCCATGAATTGTAAGATACAAAGTATTTCTATAAATCCCGTGGTTGTTTAGAAAAGCCTTGCACAAGGCACATACAAAAAACACCGCTTTTTACTGCTATGTGACCCAAGTCAAGACTCAAGACCCTATAAAGCTAATAAATCACTATCTCACGATTCGGTTACGTTTCTACGACTCTAAAGGCAGTGATGTAAGCCACGGATAGCGAACGGCCATTTTAGCAGTACTTAGAGCATTTGTGGCTTTACTCGTGACTGTCGAATTTTGTCACGACACTGTTTTGTGTTGGTGTGAGAACTAGCTAGACTAATCTGGATTACCATATAAATACGTTTTAAAATACCCAGTGCCTCTAAGGAGCCTTGCGTTCGAATGCACGGACTGTTGCAAAAAAATGATGCTTATGTCAAACTCAAACTCAACATTTCTTTATTACCTATTTACCTATTTTTAGCAAACGTCAATTTTTTGCTTCTTCTGAGGAGGGCGAAGAAACTCCCACAGATTGATTTTTAGATCTCCTTTAAAAATTAGGAGTGTTTAACGAATATAAATATTACAATATCAGTTAATATAAATAATAAGCAGGAATAAATAATGACAAAATTACTTACAGCGAGTTCTGCGTTGAGTTAGATTAACCCCAGATAGTCCCGTCATTTAAGTAATCTTGAACGTTGTAATATCCTTTTTTATACAAAAACGCTCTTCATGGTTTTAATTGTTCAAATGGCAATTTCAAAATCTCCAGAGGTATCTTGTTGTACTTAGTAGAGAATGCACTGACCCTTGAAAGAATTGCTAACTTTCGCGAGTTTTAAATCGGGGCACAACCAGTCTATGATTATTTCTTAGGTTAACATTACACTGTCTTGTAAAATTTGGAAAATCTTGTATGGTGTACTATATATTAAATAAACTAACTAGCTAATGGGACCCTATTACTAGCCCTTCGCTGTCCGTCCGTCTGTCTGTCCGTCACCAGGCTCTATATGATGAACCGTAATAGGTAGAGTTGAATTTTTCACAGAATGTGTGTTTCTGTTGCCGCTACAGCAACAGATAATGAACTATAAGATATTTTATAAATAAAGGGGAGCACCACACAAGAGATGGGTTTAACGCCCCCAGCGATATAACAAATCATATCATCATTAGTATATCAATTTCCTTAAAAGTTGTGTCTGTGCGTTTTAAATTATAAATGGCTAGTATTTAGTCGCACATCAAAAATACTGATTTGCACATCAAAAAAGGATCAGCACAAATACTTTTTATGTTTAAATTATTTCATGTAATACTCAAGTTTATGTTTTAGTATTTTTTGTTGTACACGAAGGATAAAGGGGGCTTCGCTTCGCTGATCGCTCACCCCCTTTACCCTTCACCTAAGCTGCCGCAGCATTTTGCCCTGATATTTGCTGCGCAAATCCCCATTAAAATTTCCTATTATAAATTGCTGGAACAGCTCTTTTCTGTAGTAATAAATAGTTTGAATATCCGCTGTTTCCCCCCACAACAAGATACCATAGGACACTGTAAAAGTAATTTAAATAGACTAGCCTAGATGTAGCCACATCCGTGTTTTGTCTGATTTTTCTAACAGCGTAAGCTATAGAACTTAATCTATCAGGTAATTTATCTATATGGGGTCCCCATTGCAATTTGCTATCAATGGTTACTCCATGAACCATTGTATAATTTACTAATTTTAACGTGTTGCTGTCTAACTCCAAACTGGTCTCAACTTGCCTGATATTTGAAAGTGAGAATTCGGTACTTGGCTTTACCAGCGTTTAATAATACATTATTAACTGTTAACTCATTCAAGGTTAAGGAAAAAATACATCATTAACATCGTCAAAATCTTCTATTACTTCTGATTTGTTTGAATAATGTTGAAGAAGTCTGAATATATTTTGTTCGGGTTCTGTTCATTAAAATCTGGTACTGGAAAATTTATATCTAAGTTTTTCGTATACGTCTCTAGTCTATGGGATGTAACAGGCCTGTAAAATGATGGATTAGTCTTATCCTCACTAGCAATTGGGAATGAAACTGTTTGACCGCTATAGCAAGGTAAGCAGCTACATAATTATATTTTTACTTGTGAATGCACAGTCACAATAAGTTAATAAGTTTGACTTGTAAGTGTAATTCTACTCTGCTTTAGAAATACATGACATAAATGAAATTATTGAAAAAAAAGTTATTGATCGTTGTTTAATTGTTGTATCTACATGCAAATCTACATTAAGACGAATAACAATTAATTTTTTTTCGGTTTTTACATAGTTTAGTGAGGGCTTCCTCCATGATTTTCTCAATTATTCGAAATTCCCATGGCTTTTTTCATCCCTCGCAGTTCTGTAAACCCAAACAATATGACAATATAGGTTAGCTCTATTTGGCTTTCTTCGGAAAGTGCGAGAATATATTTCCGTTCTTTCACCTTAATATATTTTTTATTAAGATTAAAGAACCACCTCTGCCATTTGATAAACAGTGACATATGATTTCCTCAAACTGAGACTGTCCGTCAAACTTTGGTTGTGCATCTTTTTTCAATCCCGGGTCCCGGGAAAAAAATTCCCGAATCCTCCAACCCCGTTCCGGTAAGTCAGATGCGAAACCCAATCCGGGCCTTGGTTACATAGACAGTACAGAATGTAGAATTAGTCTAATTAGACTAATTCTACATTTTAGGCATTTTCATTGTTACCTACACACCCCTACAGACTCATTGGTCAGGTCACGCGCGATGAGTAGACTGCATAATAGGTTATCTCATTTTAATTAATTAGAGCAGAAAGATAAGAATCTGGACTCGAGTCAAAAGGTATCCTTTGTCATTGTTGGAATTCAAAGTGAAACGTGTTTTGTTAGTATAATGCTATTAATTTGATAAGCATAAACATAAACATTTACATAAAGGCCCCACACTAGGGTACCCTGTGTAGTGGGAACCAGAAACAGTGACGTCACACATAAACACCCAAGACCTGGGTATTTTCTGTACCCCCAGCCGGGGATCGAACCCGGGACCTCTCGCATGGTAGGCAGGGCCACAACCGCAGCGCCACAGAGGTCAGTTAGAGAAACTCCCTAACAAGTAGCACGTTAACATAATTTTTCGTTTTCTACATTTGTATTTCATCTCATTCTCAGTCTCACTGCTTATCCTTAACGTACATACGTGTCCGGATATCCTAATGAGATGAGGAATGGTCAATAAGGTCGCTCAATGGGTATACTTCCGTCATGGACCAATTAGTGAACAGCAACTCAGCTTTTGTCTTCAAAGTTCCCACTATGTCGTATGTTCTATGTATCGGTATTGTCTTTGTTGTGGATACCAGATCCCTAAGCACGATATTATCCCGCTCACCACTATCGTACGGTCAACGTACGCTCACCACTATCGTACGGTCAACGTACGTGATCACATAAACGTTGTTTGTTTGTCACGCTCTAAGATGATGCTGATACCAATGATGTTAAAATGATGATGATGACAATTCTCTCTCGATGATGTTTAAGTGACATGGGAGACCATGTTGAACATTAGCACATTATTGCCGTGGCGGGGAAACGAATATAAATATTACAATATCAGTTAATATAAATAATAAGCAGGAATAAATAATGACAAAATTACTTACAGCGAGTTCTGCGTTGAGTTAGATTAACCCCAGATAGTCCCGTCATTTAAGTAATCTTGAACGTTGTAATATCCTTTTTTATACAAAAACGCTCTTCATGGTTTTAATTGTTCAAATGGCAATTTCAAAATCTCCAGAGGTATCTTGTTGTACTTAGTAGAGAATGCACTGACCCTTGAAAGAATTGCTAACTTTCGCGAGTTTTAAATCGGGGCACAACCAGTCTATGATTATTTCTTAGGTTAACATTACACTGTCTTGTAAAATTTGGAAAATCTTGTATGGTGTACTATATATTAAATAAACTAACTAGCTAATGGGACCCTATTACTAGCCCTTCGCTGTCCGTCCGTCTGTCTGTCCGTCACCAGGCTCTATATGATGAACCGTAATAGGTAGAGTTGAATTTTTCACAGAATGTGTGTTTCTGTTGCCGCTACAGCAACAGATAATGAACTATAAGATATTTTATAAATAAAGGGGAGCACCACACAAGAGATGGGTTTAACGCCCCCAGCGATATAACAAATCATATCATCATTAGTATATCAATTTCCTTAAAAGTTGTGTCTGTGCGTTTTAAATTATAAATGGCTAGTATTTAGTCGCACATCAAAAATACTGATTTGCACATCAAAAAAGGATCAGCACAAATACTTTTTATGTTTAAATTATTTCATGTAATACTCAAGTTTATGTTTTAGTATTTTTTGTTGTACACGAAGGATAAAGGGGGCTTCGCTTCGCTGATCGCTCACCCCCTTTACCCTTCACCTAAGCTGCCGCAGCATTTTGCCCTGATATTTGCTGCGCAAATCCCCATTAAAATTTCCTATTATAAATTGCTGGAACAGCTCTTTTCTGTAGTAATAAAAAGTTTGAATATCCGCTGTTTCCCCCCACAACAAGATACCATAGGACACTGTAAAAGTAATTTAAATAGACTAGCCTAGATGTAGCCACATCCGTGTTTTGTCTGATTTTTCTAACAGCGTAAGCTATAGAACTTAATCTATCAGGTAATTTATCTATATGGGGTCCCCATTGCAATTTGCTATCAATGGTTACTCCATGAACCATTGTATAATTTACTAATTTTAACGTGTTGCTGTCTAACTCCAAACTGGTCTCAACTTGCCTGATATTTGAAAGTGAGAATTCGGTACTTAGCTTTACCAGCGTTTAATAATACATTATTAACTGTTAACTCATTCAAGGTTAAGGAAAAAATACATCATTAACATCGTCAAAATCTTCTATTACTTCTGATTTGTTTGAATAATGTTGAAGAAGTCTGAATATATTTTGTTCGGGTTCTGTTCATTAAAATCTGGTACTGGAAAATTTATATCTAAGTTTTTCGTATACGTCTCTAGTCTATGGGATGTAACAGGCCTGTAAAATGATGGATTAGTCTTATCCTCACTAGCAATTGGGAATGAAACTGTTTGACCGCTATAGCAAGGTAAGCAGCTACATAATTATATTTTTACTTGTGAATGCACAGTCACAATAAGTTAATAAGTTTGACTTGTAAGTGTAATTCTACTCTGCTTTAGAAATACATGACATAAATGAAATTATTGAAAAAAAAGTTATTGATCGTTGTTTAATTGTTGTATCTACATGCAAATCTACATTAAGACGAATAACAATTATTTTTTTTCGGTTTTTACATAGTTTAGTGAGGGCTTCCTCCATGATTTTCTCAATTATTCGAAATTCCCATGGCCTTTTTCATCCCTCGCAGTTCTGTAAACCCAAACAATATGACAATATAGGTTAGCTCTATTTGGCTTTCTTCGGAAAGTGCGAGAATATATTTCCGTTGTTTCACCTTAATATATTTTTTATTAAGATTAAAGAACCACCTCTGCCATTTGATAAACAGTGACATATGATTTCCTCAAACTGAGACTGTCCGTCAAACTTTGGTTGTGCATCTTTTTTCAATCCCGGGTCCCGGGAAAAAAATTCCCGAATCCTCCAACCCCGTTCCGGTAAGTCAGATGCGAAACCCAATCCGGGCCTTGGTTACATAGACAGTACAGAATGTAGAATTAGTCTAATTAGACTAATTCTACATTTTAGGCATTTTCATTGTTACCTACACACCCCTACAGACTCATTGGTCAGGTCACGCGCGATGAGTAGACTGCATAATAGGTTATCTCATTTTAATTAATTAGAGCAGAAAGATAAGAATCTGGACTCGAGTCAAAAGGTATCCTTTGTCATTGTTGGAATTCAAAGTGAAACGTGTTTTGTTAGTATAATGCTATTAATTTGATAAGCATAAACATAAACATTTACATAAAGGCCCCACACTAGGGTACCCTGTGTAGTGGGAACCAGAAACAGTGACGTCACACATAAACACCCAAGACCTGGGTATTTTCTGTACCCCCAGCCGGGGATCGAACCCGGGACCTCTCGCATGGTAGGCAGGGCCACAACCGCAGCGCCACAGAGGTCAGTTAGAGAAACTCCCTAACAAGTAGCACGTTAACATAATTTTTCGTTTTCTACATTTGTATTTCATCTCATTCTCAGTCTCACTGCTTATCCTTAACGTACATACGTGTCCGGATATCCTAATGAGATGAGGAATGGTCAATAAGGTCGCTCAATGGGTATACTTCCGTCATGGACCAATTAGTGAACAGCAACTCAGCTTTTGTCTTCAAAGTTCCCACTATGTCGTATGTTCTATGTATCGGTATTGTCTTTGTTGTGGATACCAGAAGCCTAAGCACGATATTATCCCGCTCACCACTATCGTACGGTCAACGTACGCTCACCACTATCGTACGGTCAACGTACGTGATCACATAAACGTTGTTTGTTTGTCACGCTCTAAGATGATGCTGATACCAATGATGTTAAAATGATGATGATGACAATTCTCTCTCGATGATGTTTAAGTGACATGGGAGACCATGTTGAACATTAGCACATTATTGCCGTGGCGGGGAAAGTCGGCGATTTCAGGACGAGTCCGAGCCGCAGGTGAGTGCTTCAATATTACGAAATATATTTTTTTGCAATAACAATATAGAACAATAAAGGTCGAACTAGAAAGATTGTGGGTCCAGAGGCTTTTGCTGATTTTTCCTAAGCATTATGTATGAGTTTCTAATGTCTATAAGACGATTTCAAAATACGCAAACTATCGAAAATCATTTGTATAGTTACGAGATTATTGTTTTTTAAATCGCCATTACCAGCATTCGGGTCCCTGGGGATGTAGGGGTATTAGGTTGGGAAATGACGAATTTTGCGTTTGTTTTCATGTTCGATGTTATTTAAAGACCTCTAGCTTGACCTTTTGTGCATTTTTCGGAGAAAAATCTCATTGTTTGTCCTACAATGATTTTCGGGCAGTTCTTCAACTTGACCCCGAGCTCATCGACCTTGACCTAGAGCTTTTGTGCATTTTTAAAAGATAATATACTGTATTAAATGTTGTTTTTGTTTGCATACTCTTCGCTCCACTACGCTCTTCTAAGTTTAACCTAACATATTACCCAATTGAAAAAACCACTATCAAGCCTTTGGTATTTCAGCTAATAATCTTATCATCAAATTTGAATGATAAGAAATTTATTAAGCAAAAGATTCATGAAAATAAGTACAGAGAATATAAATAAGATATTCATTCTAGTTCAAGACGTGTGGGACTGCCGCTCCATCCTCATATAGGCCTGTGCGATTCCACCTATGGCGGAATTTGTTTTTTTTAGATCTCTTAAAGATTGCTTGTGCTTAACTAATACAAATATTACAACATTAATTATTATAATTAATAAGCAGGAATAAACAATTACAAAATTATTAACAGCATGGACTGCGTTGAGTTAGATTAACCCCCGTCCCGTCATTTAAGTAATCTTGAACATTTTAATTTCCCTTTTTCGACAAAGTCGCTGTAACACGCTTTTTAGATTGCTCGAATGACAACTTCAAAATCTCCAGAGGTATCTTATTGTAGTAGAGAATGCACTGACCCTTGAAAGAATTGCTAACCTTCGCGAGTCTAAACCGGGGCGCAACTAGTATGTGATGATTTCTTAGGTTAACATTTCAGCTATCGCTAAGTTTGGAAAATGTTGTAAGGTTCTTGCGTAAATACATTATATTTTCGGAAATAAAATGACTAGCTACAGTTAGTATGTCAATTTCTTTAAAAAGCTCTCTTAGGGAGTCTGTTCGTTTTAAATAAAAATATTTAAAATATAAATAGTTTGAGTATCCGCTGATTTCCCCCACAACTAGATACCATAGGACATGACACTATGAAAGTAACTAAAATATACTAGCCTAGATGTAGCCACATCCGTGTTTTGTCTGAATTTGCATCCGTTCCGTACCTCTCCGCTCTTCTGAGTTCCAACACAACCTATAACCCAATTAGAATCAGGCCACAATCACCTCTTGCTGAATTTGATATTTTAGATAATAGTCTTAGGACCAAATTTGTGAGCGCCGAAATAATTTTCATTAAAACAGATAAGAGTAAGATTTTAAAAGCAACCAAGAATGATAAATTTACTAAATATAATTTGGTAAAGTAAACAGCTAAAGGCACGAATTTTCGAAATTCCGTTTTAAGAATTAGCTATTTTTAATGCAAATCAGTATTTTAGTTTTACCACAGAATACTTAATAGTGTTTTACTAAGAATATTTTTGTTTTGAAAACAGAATTTGAGTTCTTAAAGCCAGATATTTGTTGTGAACTGTGTAAGAAAGATAGCCTTGTGTGCTTGTTTTGTTAATCAAATGGTTTATTTGTAGTGTAGTCAGTTTTTTGGTATACTGTAGGTTAATCAATGGAGATAATGCGTTTGCTTAATTTACTTTTGAGATACTTATAGTTAAATAATCCTCAATGAAAATTCTATAGAATAACTCACCAAGTTAAAAACTTAAAAACACCGACTTCAAGTTCAAGCCCATTTCTTCCTCTCGGGTCGGTATTCAAGTGAAGTCTATGTAAGTATATGAAAAGTCCTCATCAAAACTTTGCTGGCACGGAACCCAATTCAAAACGGTATACATTTTTAGTTTTTGTTGAATTTTTGAAAAAGCGCTGAACCACTTAATAAAATCTATATGGGACCACCTCTGAAGAATGACCTATCAATCAAAACAAGATTCACAAAAATCGATTCATAATTGACGGGATAATCGAGTAACAACCATACAAAAATAATAAAAAAATAAAAACAGTTGAATTGAGAAACTCCTCCTTTTTAAAGTCGGTTGAAAATAGTTTTTGTCAACACTTTCTTTTTAGCACAGCTTTTTAGCACAGCTTTTTAGTTCATTTTCACGCCAATATTATTAAAGTACTTTTTTCATATCTTTTTTAGGCAAGGGTAACTCGACTTTGTGAAACGGTTTTTCCTGATTTTTGAAGCAAAAGCAAACATTTAAAAAACTATCTTTGTAAAAAACTAAAACAGTGCATATTCATGAAAAAAAAACGTCACTTTCATTCTTCAATTTCTGGCGCGCTTTATGTTCGAAATTCAAATAAGTCATCACTTTCATATTTAAATTTCCAGCGCATTTCTGTTTTTAAATCAAAGTTATTGTCTTGACTTTGGCTTTAAATTTGATATTTTTATTATTGTATTTCGGGACTTAATATGTAAACTTCCACGCATGTTTGAGAAAAAACGTTGATTACAATGCTTCTGGCCCCACACTTTGTGCCGAGGGAATCAGAAACAACGCCCTCACAAAGATTTACTTATAAACATCCAAAACCCGGCGATTTTTTCATTCTCCCCGACTGGGATTCAAACCCGGGACCCGTCCCTTGTGGGGCAGAACTTCGTCCGCTACGCCAGAGGTCGTCGTTTGGTTGGTTGGGGAGAAGGATATTGAAGCTCTAGAGTACCTATACACCATTATATATATTAAAAAGTAGATCTTCTTTTCGAGTCGACGGTCATCTCAGATACGGGCGGCCCGAAAGGTCGCAACCGCAATAGCTCGCTCGGTAGCCTTATACAGCTCCTCGTCCGTGCAGGTTGTCGGGCACGCAGGGCACCCAGTCATGTGCGCAATCGTCTGTCTCGGGTATCCACAGATGCACACCGTGTCTAGTTCCGAGATGATGCCCCACCTCGCCAGGTTAGCTCTGGACCTACCCACTCCAGGTCTGAGACGGTTGAGAGATTTCCAGATCGGCCAGCTGAGCTTGTTTCCTTCAGCTAGTTTCTCTTTCACGCAGTTGCTTGGGTCTGTAGGGTTCAGTCGCGACTGCCACTTGGCGAGGCGTGTAGTTTGAGCTGGTTGACTTAGCGGCTGCACTGAGTGCAGGAAGCTTTTTCTGGAACGCAGCCTGGGCCTGGCTGGTACATGGTTGAACAGGTCATACCGTCTGTCATGTGTCTGCTTTGACCTTTCAACCGAGCTAGAGACAGATCTCCGAACCTCCGGGGGGGCTATTCCTGCTAGCTGGTACAGCTTGCCGGTTAGTGTGGGTTTCAGACAGTCCGTTATTAATCGACATGACTCGTTCAATGCCACGTCGACCAGCTTTGCGTGCGTTGAACGTTCCCACACAGGGCAGGCGTACTCAGCCGCAGAGTAGCACAGCGCCAGAGCTGTGGTGCGCAGGACGGTTGGCTTTGCTCCCCAGGATGTCGTGGTCAGCCTCTTGAGCAGGTTATTGCGTGTGCAAACTTTTTGTTGGGTCTTCGCGCAATGCTGCTTCATTGTCAGGCTTCTGTCTAGGGTTACGCCGAGGTACTTAGGGAAACTGTTGTGGGACAGTTTTACGTCTCTCCATATGATGTTAAGTTCCCTTTTAGCATCCCTATTGCGGAGATGGTATGCAAAGACCTCGGTTTTGGCTGGGTTTGGCTTCAGACCTTTAGCAGCATAGTATTCGCCAAGCTTGTTCAGGGAAGAGGTAATTATTCCCTCCACGCTCTCGAAGGTGTACGATTGAGCCGCGAGTGCTAGGTCGTCAGCGTATATGAAGCTTCTGGTATCCTGTGTCCTAGGCTGGTCATTTGTATATATGTTGAACAGACTTGGCGCCAGGACACTACCCTGTGGCAATCCATTACGCTGATTTCTCCAACGGCTCTTCTGGGTTTGCAGGTTAACTTGAAACCGGTGGTTACTGAGGAGCTGTCCTACGATCTGGCAGAAGTCATAATCGCCCGTGATCTCATACAGCTTTTTAATCATCACGCTGGTGTTCACAGTGTCATAGGCCGCCGATAAATCCACGAAAGCGACACCCGTGATTTTCCCTTTCTCAAATCCATCTTCAATGTGCGAAAAGAAGAATTAGGTATAAAAATCAATGGAGCCTATTAATGCCCCGACCGAGGGGGATTCGAGTAAGTATGAGCCACAGCACGCTGGCTCAGTGCGGGTCGGTGGAGTAGTGTTTTTTTTTTGTTGGAGGGGAAAATAATGGAATTACCCATGCCCAAGAGTCAGACCTCCCTGCTATGTCCGGGTCCCCACACATTGAGCGGGCATCAGCTCGTGTGCTATTCGGACTAAAAACAACCCCTTTGTGTTTACAGTTGTCTTACTAAGAATTAACTGTGAGCCATGGCCTCGGTATATGCTGAAGGCTTTCTACCTGCAATTTGCCCTTTTGGGCGATATATATGTGTATATGATATATATGGGACGGTGGAGAGGTGTCGGGCTAGTGGCTAACCTAGATATACCCAAGGCAACAAATATAATGATCACCAAAATATTTCTTTCCTATCCAAAATGTTATCCATTTTGGATAGGAAAGATGAACACCAAAAGTTGCAAAAAATATCAGGGCAAAATACTGCGGTAGCTTAGGCTCGAAGCGAAGCCCCCTTTATCCTTCGTGTTAGGTTGAACATGTAAGAACAACAAAAAATACTTAAAACATAAACTTAAGTACACAAAACATAAAAAGAAGTTTGGTGATCATTTATCCAAACACAATTTGGTGGACATTTATCCATTCTGGCAGTCATTTCGGATTTATTGTTAGTAAAATAGGTGCGTTTTTGGTAATCATTTAAACATAAGCCTATCTATACCCAATACCCAACCTGAGTGTAGCAAAAATTGCAATGCTATCATTTGTAGTGAAACAGCAACTGAAGCTCCACTAAAGAGAAACAGTGACATATGAGTGATATGAGCATGCGCCATCATCATCGCGCCAATCATCCCTAAGCCATTCACCATTAAAACTCTCCCCTATCACTTACACAATAAGATCTGTTTCTAACCAGCTGTAGAGTCACGGTACAATGAACGTCACGCTACCAGCAGGCACATTATGGTACTTGGTATCATTGGCAAAGTTATTGCGATCAACTAGTTTTTCCGCTCGGACTTAGGGTCGGAATGTGGATTGCAGTTGATTTTGCTGACAGTACCATACAAGTGGTGCGAATACTGCACTTCCTTGTTAGAGTATATGCCAACTATTGCCAACCACTCTCACTTATTTGGTAGTTATTGTGATTCAGAGACGCCGCCATGCCTGCTGAACAAACCGATTCGGCAGGACATAGGCCACGATGTCTTGTCTTTTCAGTGGGCATCGCATCGCGCACGCCAGAGTATGCCGCCGCATCTAGCGCTATAGTTTGTATTAAAACTAACAACTAAAGGACTAAATAAGCCAAAAATAAGAGCTTGAAGCTCCGTTAGTAAAACAAACTTTTTGATAGCCATTTGAAAATTAAGGCGAACAGCAAAAAGTACATATAAAAGGAATACGAATTTAAACGAAAGTGACAGCGTTAATTTCTTCCACATAGGAAAGAAAAGGGAGCGCAAACAATGCGCTCGACTCAAACTAAAATAACGTAGCGCCAAACCACATACAAATTGTTTAGAAAGAAACTACGCTATTGACCAAATTCAAAAATATTTTCAAGGAGAGTTTAGGAATGTATAAAAGCCACATTTTGAGTGCAATTCCTTAATGAAATTAGTAAGTATTTCAGTAATATCACTCGTTTTAATAAATGTAATAAGTATTACAATTTAGAGAGGTCTTCCCGTAATTAAATTCTATCAAGAAAATTTCATCCAATCACGTTTTCCTTCAGTGAGAATCTTAATCAAGTACTCGATAAACTTTAACGCGGAATCATATCTGAAGATGACTTTAAAGTGGAGTAAATGGATTAAAAAAAACTCCATTTTTTTGGTATCACCTTTAGGTACAGACCACGCCTAATTTCTTTAGCTTTGAATGAAATGGAGGACCCATTTTATTCAAAGCCTTCTCCTTCTCTCTCCCACCTTACCCTATTTAGAACATACCTTTTCATTCGCGCCTTTTTTTCAGTCAGATAGAAGACAGATATTTGGCCGTTTTTATCAAAGTACATATACTCTATAAAGTTAATTTAAAGCTAATTTAAAGCTGTTGTTTGTTCTTGGTACCTAACCACAAAACGCGGGAAGGAATTCCTCTATCTTCTATTCATATTCGAAAGAATCTCATACAATCATTTTAATTAGTTTTCAAAGTATCTGAAATATTATTGTTAATACAGAGTATTGTCTCGAATATTTGTCTCAATGTGAATGCGGAAAATAATTAGAAGATGAATTAGGGTGAATTTTTACTTTTTTGGCTGTCCACCTCTTTCAAACTAGTATTGATTCTACTAACAAAATGACAACTCAATGACAGTGACGTTGCAATAGCGGTTCACTTTAGGTATCCATCCATCTTACGTTTTTGTAATTCTTATGATGAATAACTAATTCATTATAAATTACCTTAAAATCCACCAATAATTATCCGTTTATCGGACGACACGATAAGCTATAGGTCCCGGCTTATATCACACATTCGTTGAACTGTGTCTTAAAACTGTAAATTTATAAAACTTTTAAATGACGGATTGGCTACTAGCTCGACACCCTTCATCGACACACACTGAGCCAGCATGGTGGACTATGTATGGCTCATTTTTAATCGAATTCGAGTAAATGCCTCTATGGGGACTGTAATGGGATATATAATGTACCTGTAAGCAAACTCCTAATTGACTTTATATTGTTTTCTAGACACCCAATTACGATATAAAAACTAAAAACAATTTATCTAGGCACACCTAAAACCTGAAAAAATCACGCGGGAAAGTTTAAAAAATCCGATGTCGAGTGCCGTGAGGCTTGTCCCACTCGCGTTTTGGCTCAAACACGCTTCGATAAGTTTGCGACCAAACATAGTACGAGTATGTAAATGATTAAAGGTACATATATGAGATAGTCAGCAGACACTTTCCTTGCAACCTTGTGATTTATAGTTTCCTTATTTTCACGCCTCTCTAATACATACTTGAAAAAGGACAATAAGTTTAGAAAATAAAAACCGGGTACTAAAACATTGCGCCCTTAAAAAATACCAATTATTTGATACACTTAGAGCCTTA
Source organism: Argyresthia goedartella (assembly GCA_949825045.1). Taxonomy (NCBI): domain Eukaryota; kingdom Metazoa; phylum Arthropoda; class Insecta; order Lepidoptera; family Argyresthiidae; genus Argyresthia; species Argyresthia goedartella. The sequence goes on from OX463828.1 coordinate 23,075,223, forward strand.
TCAAGAAATTCTGACAAAAAAGAATCGCATTGAAAAATAGAGCAATCAGAACAACGCATACAAACAAGTCGCTATCAAAGATATCGTGTCAAGTAATCGGGGTGTGGTTGGTACATTTACAAAAGTGATAGAAATTCCTAGTTTTCAGAATTACATGACATGGTTACTGCTCAGTTTTTAGGGTTCCGTACCCAAAGGGTAAAACGGGACCCTATTACTAAGACTCCGCTGTCTGTCCGTTCTGTCTGTCACCGATCGGTATCTCATGAACCGTGATAATTAGAAAGTTAAAATTTTCACAGATGATGTATTTCTGAAATGAAATGAAATGAAATGAAATGAAATGAAATGAAATGAAATGAAATGAATGTTTATTTGCTTGGAATGAGGTTAAATATATGGTGGTAAATGTTAAAATAAAATGCTCAGCACATTCCACCTGTCCAGGTATGCAAAAACTTGTACTTAAATCTAAAATCTAAAATATGTTATTTGAAATCTACTATTTACATTATATTATTATGTCATTCCTTTATATCAATAATTTTAAGATTAAGGTATTCATTTACATTATAAAAACATTCTTTCAAGAGCCATCTTTGTAGTGTGGACTTAAATAGTGTCAATGGCAACGTTTTAATTGGCTGTGGTAGCTTATTGTATATTTTTATTAACATTCTGTAACAACTTCTATTGCAAAATTCGGTCCTGCATAGTGGGGTTACAAGTTTATCTGGATATCTTGTCGTAAATGTGTATGCATCCTTATTCTTTTTGAAAATATTTGGATAACTATGAGCAAAACATGCCATTTCAAATATATAGAGACTTGGCAGCGACAAGATTTTGAGTTGAATGAAAAGAGGCTTACACGAGTCTAAGGGATGTGCATGGCAGATTGCTCTAATGCATTTCTTTTGTAAAATGAAAACTTTTCCAAAATCTCTTGCGTTACCCCATAGAATTAGGCCGTATCTTAATATAGAGGCCACATAACCGTGGTATGCCATCAAAGCTGAATGTACGTCAGAGGTTCTTTGTAACCTGTGTAGAGCGTATACATATTTGTTAAGTTTATTGCACACTTTTTCAATGTGTGGTAGCCATGAGCAGTGCTCATCTACGACTATACCTAGGAAAGTGGTTGATGATGTGTGGTTAATTGTGATATTATTACATTTTACATGGATATTTTTTAATGTCATTTTATTATTTCTAAATTGAATATATTGTGTTTTATTCTCATTCACCAGTAAGTTATTTGCTTCTAACCATTCCGTGACCTCTTTTATGCCAGTGTTGACATCTGATTCAAACTTGTTGTCGTCAGTGCATTTAATTGTCATTGAGATATCGTCAGCAAATAATACACATTTATTTTTTGTAATCTCTGGGAGGTCGTTTATATATAATATGAAAAGTAATGGTGATAGGACACTGCCTTGAGGAACTCCAAAGGTGTTTATCTCAGAAGGAGATTTATGTATTTCTAACTCATTGTCGTTTGAGAGTGAACATATTTCCACCATTTGCTCGCGGTCAGAAAGATAGCTGCTAAGCCATTCCCATGCCGGGCCCCTGATACCTAATCTTTCACATTTGTCTAACAACAATGTATGTGGGACATAGTCGAACGCCTTTGTCATATCAAAAAATATAACAGCTACAGGCTTTCCTTTGTCCACATATTCTATGATTTCTGTTGTTAATTGAAAACCGGCCAGAATTGTAGATTTATTTTTTTGGAAGCCATTTTGTTCAATTTTAAGTATCTTATGTTTGTCCAGAAACCTATTTATTCTCCTTTGCATGGCTTTTTCGTAAATTTTAGAAAAAATACTAATGAGGGCAATGGGACGATAGTTATTTACGTCAGTCCTGTCTCCTTTTTTATGTAGGGGTTTTATAATGGATGGTTTTAGGGCTTTCGGAAATCGACCAAATTCAAATGAAGTATTGATTAAATAGCATAAGATGTTTGCTATGTCATGGCAGCAATGTTTAAGAATTTTTGTATTTATACCATCGTGGCCTACGGAGTTAGTTGATTTTAAAGATTTTATTATTGATATAGTTTCCTTCGGTTCACAGGGATAAAGGAACATTGATTTTGGATTTCTGGCTTTTTTACTTGTATTATTATTAAGATGTTTAGTTTTTGATTCTTTATCTATAAATTTTTTATTGAACGCAGTAGCTATTTCTTCCGGGTTTGTAATAATTTGGTCATTTAATATTATTTTTTCTATGTTGTTTGGTTGGGTAGTGTTGTTGTTGTCTTTTATAATATTCCAAATAGCTCTACATTTATTTTTTGATTGCGTTATGTAGCGTTGGTTTGTTTTAGATTGAGCTAGGTTTATACATTTTTTTAAAGACTTTGAATAGTTCAAATATGTGTTTTTGTCGTGTATGTTTCTTGTACTATAGTATTTATACCTTAATTGTCTATTTTTTTTGCACGCTAGTTGTATACCTGGTGTAAGCCATTTTAAACCCTTGATGCTTGCCTTGATTTTTACTCTTATTGTTGGAAAACAAAGTGAATAAAATAAATCAAAATATTCTTTAAATTTATCAAAAGCTAGGTCTGCATCTGCTATTTCGAGTGTTTCTGACCAAGATAATGATTTTAAACACATTTGGAACTTGTCAAGGTTTTCTTTGCTGTAGTCTTTCTTTTTTATAAAATAGTTTTTTTTTAATCTTTCTAGTTTTTTCGTAACGAATTTCGAAATTTGACAGGTATTGTGGTCCGACAGCCCGCTTTGCAGAGTTTTAGATGACTCTATGTCCTTTACGTTACTCGCAATATGATCAATACATGAACGTTGTCTAGTTGGTACTGTTATATTGTGTAGTTGGATATTAAAGTTTTCGAGTAATGAAATTAGTCCCTTTGTTTGCGTGGTATTTGTTTTTAGTGTGTCAATATTAAAGTCACCACATAGAATTATCATTTTTTTGTTCCCACTGCTTAGTTTTTGAAGAACACATTCCAGTTGGGTAAGGAATATCTTTACGTCTGAGGAAGGTGTGCGGTATACACATATTATTATGCACTTTATTCTGCTTCCGCTATAACAACAAATACTAAAAAACAGAATGAAATGAATATTTAAGGGTATTATTAAAATATTTAAAAATATTAACACATACAAACTTATGAATGCACCTGGTTACGTACATGAAGTGTGAAATTAGCCGCACCAATAACTTTGTAAACAATATTTTGCTATGTAAAATCCAAATTATTCACTCCACACCATCCCTATCATTGTACGGTGGTACGGAACCCTTCGTGCGTGAGATCGACTTTCACTTGACCGGTTTTTGTTTTTTAATCAATTAGTATTTAATCGTAAATCAAATATGTCCTATTTGCACACCAAAAATGATCAAGAACAACACTACTCACCCCCATTACCATCCACCTGCCCTGGCCCACCACTTCGCCCTGATATTTGATGTGCAAATCAGTATTTTTGATGTGCGGTTTAATATTTCCCTTTTAAATCAATGACTTTTTGCGCTCTAGCGGTCACCGTCCTGAATTAACTATGACTTCACATACTTAAAACCAGTAGACGATCAAGACGCTTCTGATTTCTCTTCGTTCTCATTTGTAAAATTTATGTAGCTTAGATGTTCTGGTGACACAAATGAGCATCCATCCATACATACATTCAGGATGATTTAAAAACCCCAAGCCATACTAAATATCCTGATTTAGAATGGCTTCTTGTGTTTAAACGATTACCAAAAACGCACCTATTTTACTACCAATAAATTCGAAATTACTGCCAGAATAGATAAAAGTCCACCAAATTGTGTTTGGATAAATGATCACCAAACTTCTTTTTATGTTTTGTGTACTTAACTTTATGTTTTAAGTATTTTTGTTGTTCTTACATGTTCAAAGGATAAAGGGGGCTCCCCTTTACCCTTCACCTAAGCTACCGCAGTATTTTGCCCTGATATTTTTGCCAACTTTTGGTGTTCATTTATCCATTTTGGGTAGGAAAAAAAAATATTTTGGTGATCATTATATTTGTTGCCATTTAGAATCACCAGTAGAACAATAAAACGTAATAAAAAAATGGAAAACAATCGCATCCTACGTAGTATCCTAGATAGTCTGCACGGGCGTTGATCCGGTTATTCCACTTCTGCCACAGTCTCCTTTTGCCACACTTTTTTCGCCTTTCCTTTTATATTGTAGCAGGTATATAAAGTGTTTAGTGCCCCCCGCCCCGGGCTCACCCCCGCAATCGTCGGATCGCGGCCGCGGGCGGAAACTACGTAAACGAACTATTCGGCGCCAGTGGGAAAACTAAGATTGTCGATAAATTTTTATTTTACCATGAAAGTAACCAAAGTAACATGACATTTATTCAGTACCTACTTCAATCACATAAACTACTATTATTAAAATAAAAACCGTGTTAACAAAAATTTTATATTTTCATTTTGACAGGAGCGGGGTTAGGGGTTCGCAGTCATTTGGCAACATTAATAGGGGTACGTGGGGCCATAAGTTTGAGAAACCCTAATCTATACTATAGACTTTTGGTACAGACAGAGGTTTTTTTAAATCAAAGTCAAGTGAATACCAGGATAGAGAGAGATAAAGATAGGATTGCTTACAGGGTCAAACAAAAATTTAAAAAAAATAGGTGATAGGTTTCTTTTATAAAAAAAACTTAAAATCCCCTTTTTTTGTAACTTTAACAAAAAGTATCGATGAACCAAGTGACAAATATTTTTTTAAATATTTTTACCAGAACTGGTACGAACAGGCCTTTCCCCTGGTATTCGCTTGGTGCTGAGTTACGGGACACTCTGTTTACCGGTCAAACATATAACCCTCCTTTTCGCTTCTGCCTGGTAATAAGAGAGCATGCAATTTTTGTAAGAATTTAAAAAATGCTTATCAAAAATCTAATCGAAACAAAGATAGTGAAGCCATTCTTAGAAGTCGCATTTGACATGTCAACAATAGGGAGTAGGCGGGACAGAGCTAGGAGTCAGACTTTTCTCCTTATTACGCTTAGAAATCTGATGGGAGTACGACGACGCATAGCCACAGAATACTTAATAGTACTATGTACAGAAAGATTACTCCTCAAATACACTTAAATAAATAGCTACTCTCGCTGCGCGACAATAAAGCGCAATCTAGCTCGCACCTGCGCTACCTACAACAATCGCTAAAAACCTACAGAATGGGTTGCCCCGCCCGTGCAGACTAGATTGCGCCGCATTCTGAAAGCCTGAGAGCTTCTTTTACTCTGACATCACAAGGTCGTCCTGTAAACTCCTGTCTCGCTTGATCACGGTAGGGTTACCTATGTGCGATTATTTGTGTTTGTGAATTCGACTCTATCTAAGAGAGGTGTTTATAGTACTTATTCAGGCTATTGGTAAATTCTAAGGCTACCTACCTCCTTACTTATGTAATTGTCATTTGTTTTATACTGGGTCTAAAGTGTTTACTTTTAGTTCAACAAAAAGGTATTCAATTAAAAATGAATCCAATTTTATTCGTGAACAATTCCTTTAGACACCCGAAAATATAAGGTATTTAAGTCATTGTTGTTGCAAAAATCACAGAAAACTTGCTTATGAGGAGCGGCTAGCGCGCGACGCGACTGCGAGCCAAGCCGAGCTTATGTTGCCGAGCTGCAACATAACTGAATTCCCGCCCGTCGGGTTGGCCGGTCGAGCGTACCTAAACTGTAGAGTGAGACCCCCCTGGCATAGCTCTGTCCCTATACTCGACAGATGCCAAATGCTACTTCTAACCGCCGCACTCCGTAGTCACAGTCATCAAATTTTTCATGGTCGTTCGCCGCTTGACCGATACGCCCGTGCATCGGTCGCTGTCTCGAATCGTGCGTCCCTCTCGCGCTCACGCGCGCGTCCCTCTCGCTATCGGGACCAATGAGAAGTGTTAAAACATTCCAATCAAAGAAAACCAAGTGCCGGATTACAGTGAGTGAGTGTACCGCTGGAGGTTTGATTTCGCCTGAGGTGGGTTACGTGTACTACACAGTAGGCACACAACACACGCAGGCACACACGCCTCCCTGCACTAGGCAGGGAGGGAGATCGTCCCCTCCTCCGGTGACAGACATTTATTGTTTCCCCCCCACCTGTTAGTGCAGATTAAGATGGAGCAGGAGATTTATGAACTCCGGCTCCGTAACCAGGCGCTGTCCCAAGAGCTCAGCCAGCTCCATGCTGAGAGAGAGTCGTGGACTAACTCCCAAGGTTTGTTCTCGCAACAAACCTTGTTTGAGCGGTCGCCGGCCTCTCCGCCTGAGAGCGAGCTGACTCATAACAATCAAGACCCCATCATCATCCCCCTTGAACAGACCCTACTGACCAGCCGCCCGGTTAATACCCCCAACTCCAATGAAGTCGCAATGGATCAGGTTTACTCTGACCCCAGGAATTCTTTTGATGGTCTCACCGAGGAAGGAGATGCTTCCGCCTCGGATGAAGACAATTTCAACCCCGCTAGGCCACGCAGGAAACGTGCCTCTAAGAGGCCTCCTACTCCAATCATTGGTCCAGAAAACTCCCTCGCCAAGGTCGGTCGTCCGTCCAAGGCCACCCCTACTCCCTCCGCCGTAGCCAAACCCTTGCCAGCGCCCTCTGTAGCTGTCCCGGCTACAGTCCCGGGCACGCGCAAAGCGCTGCCACCCAAGATATGCATAAAAAACAAAGAGATGTGGCTAAAAATTGATGGAGCGCTCAAAGAGCGCAAAATCAACTTTGTTAGGGCCACCAACACCACTCATGGGATCCTAGTCCAATTACAGACCTCAGACGACCACCGGGCTCTGACTAAATTCCTGACCGCCTCTAAAATTGAGTACCACCATTGGACTCTACCGGAGGATAGAAGACTTCGGGTGGTTGTCAGGGGTCTTCCAAAGGAGATTGAGAGCGAGCAGGTCATGGATGACTTGAAGGCGAAGAACATTCCTGTGCACGAAGTGCACAGGATGTACAATGGTCGCTCCAAGCTACCGTACGACCTGGTGCTGGTTGTGGTCGATCTGTCACCAGAGGGGAAGCAGATCTTCCAGGTTATGGAGATCTGCCACATTTCAGGGCTTAAAATTGAAAACCCTCATAAAAAAAATAAGCCGCTCCAGTGCTTCAACTGTCAGTTGTTTGGCCACTCGGCCAAGAACTGCCATAGGAAAGGCCGCTGTGTTAAGTGCCTGGAGGACCACGCTCCGGGGGCTTGCACACGCCCAACCGACCCCAAGGAGTCTGACGGCCCACCTGGGTGCGTCAACTGCGGTGTGCTTGGTCACACCGCAGCCTACGGAGGTTGTCCGGCCCGACCTAAGCCTCGCCTATCAGGACGGGCGAAAGCCCATGCCCCAGCCCCAACTAATGTAGGCCAGGCTCATCCTCGCCCGAGCCACAATGCCTGGGCTAAGCCACTTAGTTGGGTTCAGGGTTCAGCGGTCAATCACACCAGCTTCCCTCCTCTTCCCCCTTCTAGGCAGTACCCCTCTACTCCCAATTCATCCGCTGTGGCTAACAAGCCAAGCAAAATTCAAACAGCTCCAGCTGATTTATCAACTAGAGCCATGCCCCTTAACTCAACAAGACCCCCTCCACCACCGATAGAAACTAGGGACTATTTAACAGACCTACTGACCATATTGGACAGAATAGACCCTGATGAAATTGATGAGTTTTTACTCAAAATTGATACTGCAGCACTAAAGCAGGACCCTGCTGCTGCCTTGCGAGCCTGTCAAGCTCACAGATCATTGATTTCGGCGATCAAAGGCGTTCTCAGGAACCGTAATGTCTATTCTCCGTAATGGATACCACACCCGGTAGGATTAAACCTAGTGCATTGAGATTGGCCTTTTTTAACGCTGATGGCTTGAAGAGACAAAGGGACTTAGTATCCGCCTTCCTATCAGACCACCAAATTGACATTCTCCTTGTACAGGAGACTTTCCTTAAACCCCAACACAGAAACCCCAACATTTCTAATTATAAATTGATTAGAAATGATCGCACAAATGGAATTCGTGGGGGCACGGCAATCTATTATCGGAGAAGCCTGCACGTCTCCCCGTGTGACTGTCCACCGCTTCAAAACATAGAAGCCTCAGTTTGCCGAATAGCAATGAGGGGTCATCAAACTATTACTATCGCCTCATGCTACCAAAGACAGGGCTCAACAGACAGTCTTAGGCAACTCAAGGAGGCTGACATCTCCTCCCTTCTTAGTTTGGGTGATTCCGTCATCATTGCGGGTGACCTCAATAGCAAACATGTCGATTGGAACTGTAGAGTGACAAACTCAAACGGTCCTCTCTTAAAGAAAGCCACCGAGAAATTTGCTATTGAACTACTAGCCCCAATGACTCCTACGCACTTTCCTAAGAACAACCCGGACTCGGAAGGTGACATCCTCGATATTATGCTTCTTAAAAACATTCTTCTCCCAATAAGAGGGATAGAAGTATTCCATGAAATGATATCCGACCATCGCCCCGTGATATCTATACTTGGTGATATTGAACCCCGCCCGCCCGCCATAAAATCAACCATAGACTGGACTTTGCTCCACAACACATTTAAGAGAAACTCCCCCTCCGAAGAATTAGAAAGAATCCCACAAGTCATCGATTCTCAATCTGATGTTAACATAGCTATAGAGTCGCTGACTTCGCACATCCAGAAGTCAATTCAAGCCTGTACTAAGCCGGTAAACTCATCTGGTGATAGTAGGTGGAGATTACCTGAGGATATACGCGACCTCATCCGTGAGATGCGCGCTGCCACCAGAGCCTATGATAACTTCCCGAGCACTGACAACAAAATCGCAATGCGTCGTTCCCAGCAATTAGTTAAAACTGTCATCAAAAATCACAAATCCCAGAGATGGGATCAACTTCTGGTAGAGCTCACCCCAGATCATCAGGCTTACTGGAGGTTAGCGCGCACTCTCAAATCGGACGCGGTCGTGGATATCCCAGCCCTCTCCAAACCCGACAAATCACTAGCTTTCGAGGATGCTGACAAGGCTGAGTGTCTGGCTGACAGTTTAGAGGGTCAATGTTCATTGTCTAATGAACCTTTTGACCAATCCCACGTAGACCTGGTGGACTCTGAAGTAGTCAGACGCTCATCACTTCCCCCTCAAGATACTATCGAGCTAGTTAACATCGATGAGGTCAATCTTATTATCAAGGAGCTTCACTCCAATAAAGCCCCTGGCTCTGACGGAATTGCAAACCGGGTTCTTAAGAACCTCTCCTACCCCCTTCTAGTCCTATTGGTGACCATTCTGAATTCCGCCATTGCCACCTGTATGTTCCCGGATGCATGGAAGGAAGCTGATGTGATAGGAATTCATAAACCGGGTAAAGATAGATCGATACCAACCAGTTACCGCCCTATCAGTCTCCTTAAATCCTTTGGCAAGATCTATGAGAGGGTGTTAAACAGACGACTGAAGGCAATAGCCTTCGGTAGAGGCCTCGTTCCAGACGAGCAGTTTGGTTTTAGAAACGGTCATTCCTGTGTCCACCAGGTACACAGGATCACCGAATTTATTTTGGACGGTTTCAATCAAAAGAAGCCGAAAGGAACGGGTGCCTTATTTTTCGATGTGGCTAAAGCGTTTGACAAGGTTTGGCACAACGGCCTGATTTACAAGCTGTACAACTTGAATTTCCCTGACAGACTGGTTCTTATTATCAGAGACTTTCTCTCTAATAGGAACTTTAGGTATAGAGTGGAAGGCACTCACTCTAGACCTCATCCAATTAAGGCGGGAGTCCCACAAGGCTCTGTGCTCTCGCCTCTCCTATTCTCACTCTTCACTAGTGACATCCCCAAACATCACAACGTACAGCTTGCCCTCTTCGCCGATGACACAGCTCTCTATTACTCTGGTAGGAATAGAGAAATAGTCATTAAAAGGCTCCAAATAGCCGCCACTCTCTTGGGCGATTGGTTCAAGAAGTGGCGGTTTGAACTCAACCCAGAAAAAAGCCAGGCTATATTCTTCTCCCGCTTCACACCACTCAGTGAGTGGTCTCGTTTACCACAAATCTCCCTGTTTGGTCGGGCTATTCCATGGACTCGCCAAGTGAAATACCTTGGAGTGACACTGGATAGCCGTCTCACCTTCGGACCGCACATAAGAATTGTGAGGAATAAAGCCAAATTCGTTTTAAGCCGGCTTAACCCGCTTATTCAATCCAAGAGCAAACTCTCCTTACGCAATAAGCTAAGATTGTACTTAGCTTGCGTCCGTCCTATTTTTACATATGCTAGTGTGGTGTTTGCGCACGTGGCCAAAACCCACCTAGATACTCTCCAAACCCTCCAAAATAAATTTCTCCGTCGAGCCACGGGTGCCCCGTGGTTTGTGCGAAATTATGATCTCCATAAAGACCTGAAAGTGCCTACCATCCGCGACTTCATTAAGAAAGCTTCTACTCGATACTTCGATAGAGCTCAACATCACTCTAACCCCCTTATTCGTTTCGCGGCTGACTACGCTGCAAACCCCGAGGCAACCCAACCGAGAAGACGCCCCCGTAACATCCTTTTAGACCCGGAAGACGCCATTACGGCGCAATTAAATTTACTGTTACCCCCGGACACAGACAACCCCGACCCGACTCTTCCCACCCGCCCCTTATACATCCACCGCCCGCGCACGCGCAGGCGGAGGCGGCTAACAAGAACACCCGCACCAGACACTGCACAAGCCGAAAGCACCCCACATGACGCCGTACACTCTACGCCGGCACAAGTCACACTTAGACGCAGCGACACACCTTAGTTGTGCCCGGCTACGTTAAATCACACCACTCACCACAACCCTCCCAGGTTGGGCCTCTCCCCCGGTAGGGCACGCACTCACGTGAAACAGAACAATTGTGGCGGGGACTATCTGTTCCGCCCCCCAAGGCAAAGTTTTTAAAGACAAAAGTCTAAAACAAAAAAATCAAGTCAAAAAAAAAAAAAAAAAGTAGTCACAGTAGCCGTAGTCATTTAATGAACCATTTATCCGATTCCAAATTTAAATACTGTTTTTTTTTCATACCTTGGACACTATTTACAAACGTTGATCTAGGTCCAAACTAGGATTCCCTCTATCTTGGGTACTAGACAACGATGCTTAGATAGATAAACAACCATGACTAGCGTACAAACAGCCGTTCTCATCAAACAAGTATTTGCCCCCACCGGGACTCGAACCCGGGACCCTTGGTTTCGTAGGCAGGGTCACTGCCGACTCGGCCATTCGGGTCGTCTGGACACCGGACTGGACACTGGAAATGTACATACCAAATCGTTCACTAAGTAATCCTTAATGAATCATTAAACTACTCTGGGTATGGCGGTAAGAATGGCTACGCTGTGGACTAATAATTAAGTGGAGAACTTAGGTACAATTACATTTATATCGATGGGTACTACCAGGGTACCAGGTGCTACCACCCACCCCCTAAGGGGCATTGCGTGACGGTATGTTTATTTGTTAGTTTGTGTTTACAGAATAACGGTACTAGTAAATGATGTCAAAACTTAATTGTATAACAAACACAACGAATACCGATAGACAATAATGAAATGATGATGAATCATTTATCAAAGATGAAGTAATTTAGAAGATGTAGTCACGGACACAAACGTAAACAACAAATCTACCTAATTTAATTCAATATCGATCGCCGACCTCTGTGGTGCTGTGTCGAGGCTGTACTTCCCTAGCGAGAGGCCCCGGGTTAAACTCCCGGCTGAGTAGAACACAAAACCCCAGGTCTAGGATGTTTATATGTATGTGGCGTTGCTGTTTATGAATTTCACGACATAGGGTATCCCAGTGCAGGGCCAGAAGCAATGTGCCTGTAAGTGTTTATTAAATAACGGTGATTCTATTACTGCTGGAATCAGTAGAGTTGAAATCTACACTACGTATATATATATATATATATAAATATATACATACGCTTTCAAAACGTATCGAGTTAGTTTTCAAAACCGGAACTCCTGGTATTTTCTGTACCAGGAGTTCCTGGATCAATTCCCTGGCTTCCTGAAGAGCGGTCAGACAGGATACACCATCTAGCTAGACAAAGCGGTGCGCTGTGGGCCATATCATATGACATATCTGCAAAGTGGCTCATCTGCGGTTAGCACGCATTGATGCGCGGGCGCCGGTCAACAAACGGATCGGCATCTTGTCGACTCTCTTTGACTGTATTGATCTTGCTCTCGGGACTCGATCGTCTGTGTAGAAAATGTCCTTGATTTTGTTAAACATTTATAACTGGCAGATCCTATATAGGTTTATAACTGCCTCTACAACTTTTATCTGAGAAAATCATGAAAATCTGATGATTACGATCGGTCAAAGTCATAGTCAAATTGTTGCTTGCATGCCTCACCTCTTATTTTTAGAAGGGACCTGCCAAATTATTTTTGCTAGCTTTCAAGTCATTTGATATGAAATATCCACGAATTGTCGGACAACGAAATTTTTGGATTACACAAGTCAGCCGCTTCTCGTCATTAGTTCAAATATTTTTTCCGTACAGCAAAGTTATATAACACGCTTTCTCTGGCATGATAAGATTGTCCACTCCGATGCTACGAAGGCGGCGGCGGGCGTGTGGGACAAAAATAACAATGGCGGACGACGCTTGTTTGAAAATCGCGCCAATTATGTAAACGATGCGTTCACGATAAATGGTCGCGTTCAAGGAAAAGGAAATGGGTTCAGTGGTACGCATGGCGCTTCCACAAATTATACCGGACTCTGTTATGTCGCGCGTAATATGAAACGGAAGATGTGTTTACTGCTTGTCGAGTTGATTACCCTGATGATAAATGTACACGTAAATGTAACAATATGTAACACAACTATACCCCACATACCTACACCCTTGCATACACATTCCTCTTCACTCCGGACCTCAACACGAGTGGACGTATTTCATGACGTTATTTAATTTCTTTTAAAGTAAATCTGTATGAATTCTAAAATTTAAAACTCCAATAATAGGAGTGCCAAAAACAGTAAGGATGCCTTCACTAGTCGCGCTGACCTGCGCCCCACCAACGCAGGTGTAAAGGGGCTGGCGATCTTGCCCCGCCCCAAGGACCCGCTTCCAGCAGGAAAGGATACATCCACCTGCACGTGGCCCATCTTGCCCCGCTCTCAGGAGGTCTTGTGAGGATACCGGTTAGTGACAACTCTTTGATGCCGCTGCGCTCCTGGTAACTATTGAATTAGAGACATCAGAATCAACACAAAATCAGGAAAATGTAAACCGGTGATAGTGGTTATGCTAAAGGACAACATAATTAGTGTACTAAACGATACAATAAGCAGCAAGGAGATAATAAACTTAACACACCTTACACCTGGGAGGACCTCAAAAATCCGTAATCATAGCTGAGAGTCTAACCTTCAAGGCCGAGAGACTCTTCTATCTGGCGCAAGATTTTGCAAAAACCATCAATTATTCCTTTCTTTTGGTCCAGCTTTGGCAAAATCTACATTAAAAAGACCCAGGGGACCAAACTGATCCGTGAAGATACGGAGGAAGACATCTTTATCATTTATCATTGCATGCCTCTACTCGAGATTAGCTTAATATTTATAAGTTTTGCCCACAATTTGCTTTATTTAATGTCATTTTATTATCATATATATCATAATAACTCAGCTGCGCCATCTACAAATAATACATACCTACTGTACCTATCAAACTCCTACTACTCATAATACACAACTGATCCAATTATTATTACCAATCACAATACAATTCAATTCAGCAAGCTTTATTATGACATACATAATAAATTGTGTGATAATATATATTGTGTGGTAATTAATTGATAGGTTTGATTCAATTAAAAGTTTATTTTCTTCTTTTTAGAGCGTTTGATAAAAGCTTGTTATTAAAAAGTTTTTTTTACCATTAATTTATTTAAATTTACGTTTTAATATAAATAGGTCCACATAAACAATTCGACATACGTTTTTTCTCTATCCGCTGTACCAAAACCAGTTGCAAGAATTGACAAACCAAGTTGTAAAGCACAACCTGCAAATTATTTGCCATCATAGCCAGCACTTAGCATTAAAGCTAGAGCCACAACTCAACTCAGAGAAACTTAAACAGATGCTTTGGTCTTAATTTCTTGTAGAAAATAGAAAACTACCTACAAAACATGCTATTTACCGTAAGAAAGAGTATGTGTATTGTGTAGAAAGAGTAAAAACATTTTTTTTTATTCGGAGCTCATTCATATCCTAGTCAACAATGCCCCCCCTAGGGCTCAGGACTTTTACTATGTTTGTCTTCTAACTAGTCCAAACAAAGTTCCGAAGTAAAACTTTCTGCTTTCGACTTTTCCATCTAGAATCGTTCGTTGACTAGTCTAATATAATACTTGCCCAGAGTCGTTTAATGATTAATTGAGGATTACTTAGTGAACGATTGTATGAAAAGTAGGCCAATTTTTGTATGGACACAGTCCCCAGGACCGACAGACGTGACCCACAAAAATACTGATAACCAATTTCAATCCAAAACTCGATGGGGTGTAGAAATCGTAAACACCGGAACTCACGGCTAATATAAACAATAATGTCATAAACAAAAGACAGCAACAAGCGCGTGTGTGTTGTAATGGTTCGTATAATAATGGCCACTTACAAAGAAAAATAGGTTGACGTAAATTTGGAATTAGAATGAATGAGTATAACAGGAAAGAGGCTTATATTTTTTTAATTTAAGCGTCTGTCCGTGTTTCCACAAAATAAACAGTGCTTAACCTCAAAACAAACATCAAATCGCATAGGTACACTTTTGTCTTTAAAGAAGTGTTGAACAGTAGTTATTTTTTTTGTGGTAAGGTCCTATTGGTTTATGTACTTGTTTAGATGAAGAAATTGTATATCTATATTATATGTAGGTGGGTGCTAGGTAAATCTACATTACAGTTTGTTACCTTTATGGTAATCAAACCATAGAATACCAGCTTATCGAGGTAAGCATTATTAAAAAGGAAATGTTATATAGGAAGATAAATTCGAAATGGCGATACGTAGGTCGAAGTAGGTAAACTGCTGAACCAGTTTTCTCGACACGAAATGTAAATGTTTTGGCACAGATTTGAGGGCAATGCACTTAAGTAGGCTCTTAAGTTAAGAGTAGGTAGGTACAGTATAGTATGAACCCTAAACCGGGCCTTGCTTATCAGATTTCTTAAAGAAATGATGATAATTACAAAATCAAAGCGTTATTACCAGCAGTAGGTATTTAAAATAGGTTCCTACAATCAATATTAATAACAAATGGGCTTTAATTTTTTTGGTCCTTCAAGCTTCCCATATAGCGTCGTCGGTTTAAAATAAGATCGAATCTTTTAAAATTAGTAACAGGACTTCTACTGAAGTTGACATAATATTTTTATATTTTATCACCTACCAAGAGAAACCATGATCGGCAGTTCGTGATTCCGTGACCTTTCTGCACGGCAAACCTGCCCTGCAACTACATCTATACGTAGGTACAGAAATACTTAGACGGAGCACCGCAAGGCAACTTTCGCCCTCCAAGTAATAACATTCATTATAAAACATTTGATATTAAATTATGAGCTTTCCTTTGCATATTCAACGTAAAACTATAAAGTTTAATTAAAATTGCGTATGTGTTATGGTGGATTACCTTTCTCTTTGTCTCCAGATGCATTTATATCAATTACAGTTTATAGCCGACCACAATAAATAACTTCAATAAAATACCACGCAATGGACTATCGAATGACTTGCTAAATGTGGACACAAATCTGCCTCTGCCACCCTGTTTGGGAAAAAGCGTACGTGACGCTGTTTGTAGGTTTACCACCTATTTTGTACCCGACAATTTCTGTCTTCTATCGAGATATCTAAACTTATTAAATGAATTATCATAATAATTTAGCCAGGTTATTTAAAAATAAAATAACCTGAGGTTTGGGTACCCATACTTTGATGAAATATGATATGAAATACAGACATCTTAGGAGAGCTAACTTAACCTTTTTTAGGGTTCCGTACCCGAAGGGTTCCAAACGGGACCCTATTACTAAGACTTCGCTGTCCGTCCGTCCGTCCGTCCGTCCGTCTGTCACCAGGCTTTATCTCAAGAACCTAGCTAGCTAGAGAGTTGAAATTTTCACAGATTATGTATTTCTGTTGCCGCTACAACAAAAAATACTAAAAAACAGGATAAAATAAATATTTAAGGGGGCTCCCATACTGCAATACCACATACAAACTTATGGATGCACCTGGTTACGTACATGGAGTGTGAAAGTAACCGCACCAATAACTTTGTAAACAATATTTTGCTGTGTAAAATCCAAACTATTCACTCCACACCATCGCTTCCATTGAACGGTGGTACGGAACCCTTCGTGCGCGATTTAGACTCGCACTTGACCGGTTTTTATTGATTAATTTAATGTTTTGTACCTAGACACAGAACTGGATAATATAGTCTGGCCATAAGTTCCGTCCAAGTTTTATAATTCAGATTATTTAAAATAGAGTGACAGATATTACCTGCTCATTTGATTCACTGTGACCTAAATAGGGTTCGGTCTTCTGGCAAACCCTTACTTGATCGCATCAGTCCCAGCTGGAGAGATGCAGTGGGGTGCGAGAATCATGTCCCAATCAACGCGCTTCACAATTATAACAGAATACCAGTCGACATTTTTTTTTACTATAAGTCTCTCTATATAATATGAAAGTACACGACTGTACTATCAAAAGGTACACTGAGATATCCTCTATCAAAAGAGGACTTCCGCGAGTTTCCATAACACGAAAACAAAGTAATAACACTTTTTAAGGATTACCTAAAACGAAAAAGCGCTACAAGATTAGATTAGGTAATAAATAACAATGGGTAATAAAATTAACTAGCCATTACTACGCACAATGGCTAAATAATTTATCTTCGGACAGTACGTGATGACAATGTGTATACTCACATCACATAGGTACGCGTCGAACATCTTTTGTACAGGGAGATCAAGAGACAGATGCATTGAAAGCGTACACACTTGTGATTCTGAGATATCGTCTGGTGTCAACTAGCAAACGAGGACATTAGACAAAGAGTAAAAGTTCGAAATCTTAATTATATACCTACCTACCTACGTAGAGAGAGATAGTGAGTAACTTCCATTCAGACTAAGTATTCAGAGGTGCACGGCAAAAGACAAATCCCATTCCGGAAAACAGCAAATATCAGCGCAGTGTCTATCTATTCTTTGTTTCTTTGTTATTAACAAAGGTTATCTTTTTTTTATTATTTAGGGGAAACCAACAGCTTATATAAACAAATAGAACACTTAAATTAAATAACAAAAAGCCAATAACAGGTACCCACATATAGATCCGTATTAATAGTTATTACGATCAAACATGAGCAAAAGCAACTTAAAGTAATAAAAAACTTAATGTTCTTATCTAAAAACTTACAAAAAGTAAAACATGTTGAACCAATTCAGCGCACAAAAAGAATTAGATTAAGTTAAATTAGATAGACCATCGGGTATAGCAACATGCTCAGCTTCCGTCTTACTTGAACATGGCATGTATATAGCAACATGCTCAGCTTCCGTCTTACTTGAACATGGCATGTATATAGCAACATGCTCAGCTTCCGTCTTACTTGAACATGGCATGTATATAGCAACATGCTCAGCTTCCGTCTTACTTGAACATGGCATGTATATAGCAACATGCTCAGCTTCCGTCTTACTTGAACATGGCATGTATATAGCAACATGCTCAGCTTCCGTCTTACTTGAACATGGCATGTATATAGCAACATGCTCAGCTTCCGTCTTACTTGAACATGGCATGTATATAGCAACATGCTCAGCTTCCGTCTTACTTGAACATGGCATGTATATTGAATAAATCAAGATCTTTATTAAGAATATTGAACTGCTTACACGCTCGCAATAAATAAGTATATATTCTGCCTATAATTAGTTTTAGATGACTCAATATGAAAAGGTGCATAATAACGTGACGATTTAGTGGGAACGTTTATGTGTAGCAAAGAAAGTAATTCAGGACAGTCAACTTCGTTAGAAAATATTTTCAACAAAAATATAACATCAGCAATGTTTCGTCGAGCCTCCAATGAAAGAAGACTGATTTATATTGCGTTTTAGTTCTGAAACACAGATACCGCATGAATTTCCTCTGAATTTAGGTACTATTACTAAATACCCAGTATTACTACTTTCTAAAAAAGCGACTTTTTCCATTTAACATCCCATACCTACTTATAAGATGCGAGGCAATGGTCCAAAAGGTGCCGTTAAACGGTGAAATTTATACATCTCGGGCGATACGCGCAGTTTTCACTTTCTTCGACATTCGACGCACGGAAACGTGTGTTTTGTCACACGCATACTAATTCTGTTGTTGGCTGACCGCTGTTTGTAAACTGTCCCACATTCTCTTTTACTGGGTACGTGTATATGTTGCAGCCATATCGTAGAACACGCCGTATTACATACAGGCGCACCGGATTGTAAAACGTCGCTGTTTTATAATGCGGCCACCTCACGTTGAGCCGAGTTGCAATTCGGCTGAAATAAAGTACGCCGCATTGTATGAGCTCTTCGCGTTCGTTAAGCGGCTTAGTTACGTGGCGTCCACATACAGACGAGCGCATCGTCGATACGCCGCCGCTTTGAAAGTTTTAGTTCCATTTATCGCCACAGGAAGCGCTGTAAGTTCAAAACAACAAAAATGGGGTCGCAATCGATAATGATTGTGACAATTACAACAAAGTGAAATAAATATTGAATATAGAAATGCAAAATTAGATAACATTCATCAAAATAGTAAATTCAAAGATAATTTTTATCGTCAGCTTCTAAACTTCTCTAGTGAACAGTCTGGAAATGTGTTGCATGTTAATAAGATATTCGATATAATAATGTTTTATATAAAAAAAATCTACCAAATAAAAAAACCCTTAATTAGTTATAAGTGGAGTAAAAATATTTATTTATTAACCGGTCCATTACCACGACTACGCGCGAGGCATCGCGATTTGAACCTTATGCCATGGTAATAAAATTCAAAACCTATAACGGGAAATGGCATTTCTAAGTAAAAATGTTTATTAAAAGACTGTTATGTCACCTCAAAAAATTATAAAATATGTAAGCACATAAGTAGTTTTCCGTCCAAAAGACTCGTAAAGTCCCCTCCAGTAATAGATACAGTAAGTCGTCATGTGACTTATAATAAGAGTACATGTATTGTTATGTATTGAATTCTTACACCTTTTCCTTATTTCATAATATCGTTATGGCTTTTTTAGCCTTTCATTATGTTAGGACAAAAGTATCGACATCGCTGTATTTCAAAATTATTTATAGCCATCCCTAACATAGTCTCTGATCCATAAGGACATCCAGCGCCCATATTGCACAACCGATACCGGGGTATAGTCATAATTTATAGTAACCCTACATTGCTTTTCTGACAATAAAGCTAAACGCTTTGTAGAACGTATCTAAACTACAATCCGGCTCAACGTGAGGTAGCCTCATTACAAAACAGCGACGTTTTTCAATCCGGCGCGCCTGTATGTAATATGGCGGGTTTTACGATATGGCTGCGACATATATATGACGTGGTGAGAGACACAGCTTCAGTACTGCAAAGTGTCACTTTCTTGTAGATATTTACCACAAATTTTGTGCATTTTATCAGTTCATTCTATTCGGTTGTAATAAAATTATTTGATGTTATATAATTTTAGTAATTCCGGTATGATTACACCCAGTCGTGCCAGCAGAATACATAATATTGTTAGTGAATCTTTGAATGGTAATTTTTACCGTTTGATTACCTCCGGAATCGAACGGTCCGTTAATGAACACAAATATACCGTCACGGATTATCAGTCTTCCCATCCCTTTACAAGTTCACTTTCAAAACCAATAGACTTCGTGATGAACCGCAATTATTTGTTCATGTTCAATCAAAACAAACCGACAAATGTAATGGCCTAATCTTGGTCTGTAAATGCAACGAAACAATTTATTAACTCGATGCCTCTCACGTAGCTGACCCGTGGTTGCGAAACCTCCTAAATAAGTACCAATTGTTCCATATGTGGCAACACCACAATGACAGCGCGGCAATATGCAAAACAACATCGAACTAATTTATTTAGTTCCAAAGGGATTCGTAGAATGAATGTTAATGGTGTTTCAGGATCGTATAGTTTAGTAAAACGATTTTACTTATGTAACTTTTCCTTGTTGTGCTTATGTCTGATCTAATGCCTCTGAGATGTCATGAGCGGGATGTAAACTTGTAAGTATGATTGGTACCATGTAAAATCCATACATTTTTATTAATTCCTGACGAAAGAGAGGGACGTTATAAATTTTAAGTGTCTGTCTGCGTCTGTGTATGTGTCTGTCCGTGGTACTCTAGCGCTTAAACTGGAGGACGGATTTTAATGCGGTTTTTTCATAATTGGTAGTAGAATTCCCAGCGATGGTTCTTACTTAGCCTAGCTTATGTTTTATTAAAGTCGATTCAGTGGTTCGATAGCCTAATAAGGAAACAAGTGAACCAAATTGTAAAATTAAGGCGATACGTAAAAATATATTTAAATGAAATACGAATGTAAACGAAAGTGACAGCGTTAATTACTTCCACATAAGAAAGAAAAGAGAGCGCAAATAATGCGCTGGACTCCAACTAAAATTAGGTAGCGCCAAACCACGTATATTTTTTTTAAATAAACTATGCTTTTCTGTTAAAAAGATTTTCAAGGAGAGTTTAAAAATCCATAATATCTACATTTGGAATTCAACTCCGCAATGAAATTAGTTAGGATTTCAGAATACAGAAAAAAAATAACAATATAGAGGTCTTTTCGCAATCGAATTCTATCAAGAAAATTTCATCCAATCGCGTTTTCCTTAAGTGATAATCTTAATCAAATACTCAATAAACGTTAACCCAAGAATCAAATCTATAGATGACTTCATAGTGGAGTAAATAGATTCGAAAATGAAAAACTTTTTTTTTTGTGCCACCTTAAGGTTTCATGAATGTGTAGAGGTGTTTTAATATTTTTTTAATTATAGTTATTTACCTGTAAAGCAATCCAAGTGTTTTCTCGCTTTGATCTCGATTTTCTTTTTCTTGAAAAGGGACGTACAAGCTTTACAAGGGACTAAATTATTTCCAATAAGGCATAGGCCATCGGTCACCAACTAAACTGCGCGTACAGTTTAGTTGGTGACCGATGGCGAATCAATACTATGATACATTTATTTTCGTTTTTATTTCCAATTCATAATACCGTTCTGTCTAAAACTAAATCAGATACCTAATGCACCTATAGGTATCACGCGACATATTACTAAAACTATTGTCGCTATTCACTTTCACTGAAAAGTTGACTCTGTTTTGAGTCATGTTTCAGACATGTTTTATCGGAGGCACGGGCAATGTTGTCGTATATAGGTACCGTAAAACTAGTTTACATTACAATAACATAGCATAACAAAGCGTCACGCCTTTTCCCATACGGGGTGGCAGAGGCACAATACCACTTTACACAAACACAGTTATTTCTGTGTGACATGGGGCTAGACCATCGTCGCAGCTATGGAGTAATGAAGGTTTCCTCATGATGTTCTACATCACCGTTAGAACAGCGTATAATGTACTTGAGATAAATTACTTATCTCATTGATACATGGACAGCACCAGGATTCGAACCTGACACCTCCTGCAGCATGATAAGCAAGTGTGAAAGCCACCAGATTACGAAGCTTTTACTCTCTAATCTACATTACAATATTTGGATGTAATTTATGTTATAAAGATGCGTGACTACTGTAGCAATGTAGGTAATATCAGTAATTTGCTGCGTGTTCTCATAATCATCAAAAGAAACCTTCCTAAAAAGAACGGTAACAATTTCCGTTCCAATAGTCATTGCATCAGCGATAACACGCTCAAATTGGCTCTATCACCAGAGAAAATCTTCCACCAAAAAATATCCAGTTATAAAAGTGCGAGAAACAATATAGATCTCACAACATTCTCACGATGCGGCCTGATACCACTGGCATGTAATGTACCTTCAATGCTGAATAAAAACCTGTCAGTACTTTCTCAGCTGCTCGGCGGTGATGCGAACAAACGATTTTTGCATGATTGCATCACATCACTCCCTAGCTGCTATAAAAACTAATCTGGTTTAAAGCGGTTGGAATTTGGGTTAGATACCAAGATTATTCTGATTCGAAGTCTAGGAAAGTTGACGACATTTTATTTTATGTATTCTTAGTACCCGAGGTAGAGCAAAAGACACCATACATTCTTAAGCCTTCGAGAACAATAGCATGTTGTAGCGAAACAATCCACTATTCTTCTATGATTTTCTCATTACAATTCCTTGATTTTACGATCGGGCACGATTTATGCACAGTTCCGCTGGTATTGGCACACGAAAACACTGTCGGTGCGGGGTTTATGAGGTTTTTGCCTTTCCAATGTCATGATCAGAGTTGCGAAAGCGTGAATATGCTAATAATGTGAACCGGACCTTATATGGACGGATCAATTGAGTGAAGCTTCGTTCACCGACTAAAGTACACCAGAAATTAAAACGAGTAGTATTTAAAGTTTAAAGTGACAAAAATAATTAATTTAGGTTATTGTATTACTACTAATAATAATAATAATACCTTGGACACTATTTACACACATTGATCTAGCCCCAAACTAGGATTTCCTGTATCTTGGGTACTAGACAACGATACACATACTTATATAGATCAATATTATACTTAGACAGATAAACAACCATGACTAGGATACAAACATCCGTTCTCATCAAACAAACATTTGCCCCCCCCGGGACTCGAACCCAGGGCGCTTGGCTTCGTAGGCAGGGTCACTGCCGACTCGGCCATTCGGGTCGACGTGTTACTAAGTGAGCGACTGACTTCGAGTGACGAGAAATCAACAGAACAGCAACTTACAAACATTAATTTGAGTTACTTAAAATACAAAATGAGAAGCGCTTCTTTGTACACGCTCCGGGGTTGCTTCTTCTAAGTTCCAAACTAACCTAACCCGATTGAAATTTAGCCACAATACCCTACTCAAGCCAAATTTGGCTTTTCTTTGCATACTTTCCGCTCCGCTACGCTCCGGGGTTGTTTCTTCCATAGATTCTAAGTTCTAACCTAACCTATGATCCAATTGAAATTTATCCAAAATAACCTACTCTAGCCAAATTTTTCTTTCTGTGTTCCGTTATTGAAGTTGCCCTCTCTGTATTTCTAGTCGCCCACTTAGTAATTTGGTCGCACGGCTTGAATTTTAATATCTGAAATGCCCCCTTTTTGTAAGCTCGTTATGGATTTTATTATTATCAGAAAAAAGTGCTCAATTCAGTGTTTTTTTCAGTCATTCGCTCAGTGATCATTCATTCGCTCAGTTACTTAGTTTTTTATTCGATCGTTTTATAATTCCCCACTGAAAACGTCGTCGCTATGCTATTAAACTGTTTCTGTCATTGTAGCGTCTATATTAGCTGATTAGCTATACGACATTTTTTTTTTTGGTGAAATATATGTGACGCCCAATCTTTTGTAATAATAACGTAGTAGTACCTAGATGTTGAGAAAAAGAAGTACTTACTGTTTATTGGGGCAGTATACTAAGCATCTCATTTGTATGTATTTAAACTCAAACTCAAACTCAAAACGTTTATTGCGACATTTATTTATCGGATACATAGCAATCTATGAAATATTATAAGAATGTAAAGGCGAAGTTTCCTGGATCAAATTAAAACTAAACTACTTTAGGGTAACCAGGTAGGTTTTTTTTAAATTTATTTGTTGCATCTTAAATATACGCATTAATTTGTAACAAATAGTACTAAAACCACAGAAGTTTGTCTGAGCACAAAACATTCGTTGTTGTCATCGCACTATGTAGGTAGGTATACATTTACAATGTGGGTACAATAGTAGTTTGACACTTAAGTAAAGGTACATTACATTATCACTAGAGGCGTTAAGTAACGGAATATAAATAGGCATTCTAAATATTATCTATATCGTGTTTTGTTTGGTGTCTCGACCTAAGTATGTTAAGTTATTAATTCATTATATGTATAGACGATCATTAGCTAGGGCTCGAGTGGTTTTCATCAGCAATTTGCACGTCATTGTAAGGACTATTATTGGCTTTTTATCGCCGAGTATGACAATTCAATTGTGTTTTATGCATTTAGCGAGATTATGATATGCAACTAGACAATGCATCATCAGTTGACCCTATTTGCGAATGATTTAATCACTATTCCCATCCACTCATTGCGACGGACGGACAACACAATGGCGCTTCACTAAACAAAACTATGTTTAATTCAGTTTTATCAAATAAACATACACTTTCATATACAGCTAGTCTGGTCCCACACTAGGATAGGTAAGCACCAGAAACAGCGACAAACAGAAGAAACATTCTGGGTTAGAGATAAGCTTGCCTTTGTAACAAAAGCACAATTTACATCTACATGCCTTCTCTTTATTTCTGATTTGTTTTATTTGCCAATAAATATGAAGTTGTCTCAGCTAGCTCACATTACACTGATGGTTTTCGTTCGCTTTTCACGCGCGTGGGATGTCTCGTCTCTCAGAGCTTAGAGTGTTTTCGTTCGCTTTTCACGCGCGTGGGATGTCTCGTCTCTCAGAGCTTAGAGTGTTTTGTTATTATGGGCCTAAGACCCGAGGTTTTTTCATAAATTATTAATTGCTGATGTAATTGAAGAACCACAGAATAACTAATGCTGAAGGCGTGAAGCGATCGTAGCGAAAGTAGGTACCCGCATAGAAATAAATGCCCCGAATTAGATCACGTCTTGCGTAACGCGACTAATGTGATGTAACTCCGTAGATATCAATTCGCAAAGAGGCGTTGAGGGCACTCAGTCAAATTGAAAAACTGTTATCGAGGCTGGAACCTCATTACCATGGTTACGGTCTACAAATAATGATCGTATTCAGCTAAGCTGGCAATCCGGTGATGTTTAGAAAACGTAAATAAACACGCACTGCGTTTAACAATGAAATATGCCGACTTAAGGATAAGTGGGCTAAGTAATTAATTAGTCAACGCTACATGCTAGATAATGTTCTACTATAAGCGATTTTTATGACAATCATAGAAAGAGGTAGGTAGATTAGATAAAACATTTCCCGAACAACATAAATGATTAACTAATAAAACCGGTCAAGTGTGAGTATGACGTCGGACCCGCACACGAAAACATTGTATACTGGAAAACGTAAAACTTTAAATGACACCATAAACTGCCCTCCCTTCATCGATATAGTGCCTCCCTTACTATCTAAATTCAATTTAAGGGTGCCCCGCAGACGCCCTCGCAACCCCACTACTCCACTCTGCCCTCCTCTACGTCGAACAGTACTGGGTTCAAACTCCGCAATCCCGCGGCTATGTCGGAGCCTAAATGAATACTCAGACATATTTGACATATTTCATGACTCATAAGGTAAACTTAAGAAAATACTCTCTTCAAGCTCTGTCACTCAATAACATTTTTTATTTTACTTTCATATTTTGTCTTTACAAAATCTAAATATTACTATAGTTTTCTAGTTTAATATAGATACTCGTAATTGTTAGTTAGTATTTGCAACTCTTGTAGTAACACAGATACACATAACGAATGTGGTGTTCACTTATAATTAATTTGTGCTATTATATTTTTGAGTTATTTTAAGCTCTGTTTAGTCCTAAGTCCTATTTATGTAAGTAATCAATGTTCAAATTGTTAGTGAACCAAATAAAGAAAAAAAAAAAAAAACGACAGTCTTTTGTACGAGTATAGTTTTATATTTTTTAATAATAAAATATTAAATACTAGGTAGGCCTACTACATTCAAGGCCGTATATCGTATACATGTAAAAAAAAGTTCTATGTATGTAGTTTGTAAGTATTGAGCTGTGCACTCAGGTTAACGAAACTCTTTGCACATTGAAACCGGAAGTGGATAGAAACTGAGTAACTTATTTACATTATTTATTTAATAAATAAATGCTCATTCGAATTGATATTATTTATGATAATTCGAATGAGCAATTATGTATACATCGTATAATGACAAATAACTAAGCACGAAAAAAAATTAAAGATATTTTCCGACAAGATCGGGAAATAGGAATCAGGAAATCACTGATAAACAAATAAAACAAAATGGCTAAGAAAATAGCCATACCAATAATTACTTGTATGGGTTCTTCTTTTAATTCTTAAAAACATCTATTTTCTATTATTTTTTGTTATAGCGGCAATAGAAATACATCCTCTGTGAAAATTTCAGCTCTCTTCTTATTTCGGTTGATCCGGTAGAGCTCGGCGATAGACGGACAGACGGACGGACAGCGGAGGATTAGTAATAAGGTCCCGTTGAGCACCCGTACCGGTACGGGTGCGGAACTCTAGATAACAGCATGATTGATTGACATTTGTGAGAAAATTTTGACTTTATGCCAATGATAATAGAAATTCAAAACCTATAACGGCATTTTGGGTACCCAGGGTATCCAAAGTCAATCAAAGTGAATACTGAATTACTCACATCACTGACACGTATTTGTCTCGTTCCAGGTCCTCTGGTGCTGGCTGGCGGCGCTAGCCCTCACATGCGGATCCGCTAGCGGGCACGGTCGCCTCGTGGAGCCCCCCTCCCGCGCCACCGCCTGGCGCTTCGGCTTCGACACCCCCCACAACTACAATGACCACGAACTCTACTGCGGCGGCTTCACCCGCCAGTGGAAGAAGAACAACGGGAAATGCGGCGTTTGCGGCGACCCGTGGGATGCGCCCGCGCCCCGCCCGCACGAACTAGGCGGCAGATTCGGTAAAGGCATCATAGTACGCAGATACGCCCCGAAAGAACCAATTACCATCAAAGTGGAACTCACGGCCAGCCACGCCGGATTCTTTGAGTTCCGCATCTGCGAAGACCCTAAAGCCACAGACCAGGATTGCTTGGACAAGAATGTCCTGACTATAGATGGACGAGACGGCACGAAATTCTATCCTAAAGATGGCAACAAAATGTATGAGATGAAGTATCGATTGCCTGAAGGCGTGGAATGCGCTCATTGCGTTCTCCAATGGAGGTACATCGCAGGAAACAACTGGGGAACCTGCGAGAATGGAACGGGGGCTGTCGGCTGTGGACCTCAGGAGGAGTTCAGAGCATGCGCCGATATTGCTATCGGAGACAAGTTTGCCACCACGACGAGAAGGCCTAGGCCTTCGTACGTACCACCTAATAGAAGGCCAACGCCTTCCACTCCAGCCGAGAGTGAGGCTAGCCGCAGCGATTGGTACGGCCTTGTTATTGTGGTTGTCGCCTTACTGATAGCTATAGCCGCGTTTGCGGGCATATACTTGTACTACTACAGAGGAGGGATGAGGATCAAGAACCTGCTGAAGAGGAAGGGCCCCCCTCCGGCCCCTGTCCCCCCTCCGAGACACAAGAGGGCGTCGTTGTCAAGGGAGATACCACCTTCGCTGACTACGCAGAAGGTGTCCACAATTTCCGACGGTGGATTTGAAACTGTAGACCTTAGATCAAAGTGATTTATAAGATGAAACTACCACTGCCTAATAAAGTGATATTTATGTAAAGACTGGATGAATGGGGTCACATTGATCGTAAATATTTTAAGATCTGACATATTATTTAAGATCTAATGTGTAAGCTAGAATAATTTTAGAATCGTGTAAATTATTAGTTTTGTATTTTACAAGTAACGAAATCATAACTGGCATTTTATTTTATATCTAATAATAACACCTTACATAGCGTCACGCCTTTTCCCATACGGGGTGGCACAATTGTGCCCACTTTTATCCAATACAATCATAAAATACTATGTTAGAGTTGGAGCTGTGATTAGTTAGAGCACGTAAGTAGATATCATTATAGGTAGATAGATCCATGAGTGTCATATCGTGTTCTATGCCACAGATATGTATGTCACCGTAAGATTGTCATAACCGTTAGTTTATAAACTAACGCGTTAGTTTGTAAACTATCGACAACTTGTAAACCAGACCGACAGGGTTTAGAATTTACGTTTCTTTTGTTATTTCATGTCAACCTATCACAAAGACTATTCGGGGGCTTCGCTGCGCTCGCCCCCTCTAGTCTTCACCTTAGCTGCCGCATTGTTTGTCCTGGTAATTCCTTTGCAATTCAAGTTATAACCAGTTAACAATTTAACGGTTTTATCATAAACTAAAGCGTCATATCGTTTATCCTTTGACCGAGATGCACAGGTGAAGGAGATCGAAAGACGCGTCGGATTAGGGTGGGCTGCTTTCGGAAAACTAATTTCTTCAAATCCTCACTCCCACAATGCCTGATGACCAATATGTATAACCAATGTGTCTTGCCCATCCTCACCTAAGGAGCCGAAACATGGACGCTCACAAAGGATAATGTGCCTACTATAAATATAATATAAAGCACAAAGAACGATGGAGCGTTCCATGTTGGGTATCTCTCTCGTTGATCGTGTTCCAAACGTCAAAATTCGACGGAAAATGAAGGGCGCAGATGTAGGCAAACGGATAACGAGATTCAAGTGGAGATGGGCGGGACACTTGGCTAGACGGGAAGACGGACGGTGGACCAAAGCATCACTCACAGAGTGGTGGCCACGGGAAGCGAAAAGGCCAGTGGGCAGACCACCAGCCCGATGGTCCGACGATATCATCAAGATTGGCACAGGACCGGGGAGATTGGTGCTATAGAAGAGGCCTATGCCCAGCAGTGGGTCGATGTGGGCTGAGTATGATGATGATATGATGAACGCGTCATATCGTAAGCAGTACGGTACAGTTTACAATTTATAGATAGTTTGTAAACTAACGAGAGAAAAAAACTTTAGATTATACATTAACAGTTTTCACGATCTTACGTTGACATATATATCTCTCCTTAACATAGAATTTAGAATTTGAGAATAGCAGGACACTGGCAAAATAATTACATCTTGAAGGATAACATTTACAGCAAGTTTTTGTCAGCGACACAATGATATATGTAGTATAATAAATAATAATCAATGTAGCTCATTAATGTCCCCACCGATGGGCACAGGCCTTTACCCGAATACGAGTAAGATTAAGCCAAACTCCACCACGCTGGCTCAGTGTGGGTTGGTGGAGGGGTTTTACGACCACTACCACGTAGAGATAGTAGCCGGGGCCTACAAATTAAAGTGTCATCCGAGACACAGAACGTCCGATAATGTACAATTATGATAAATTTAGTTATTTCATTGGTATATGGTCAGGAATCGAACCTGCATCTCCTGTGTGAGAAGCAAGCGTGAAACCCATTAGACCACGGAGCTCGTAGTATAGAACCTATATATAAATAAAACCGACAAAAGGGGTAAGGGGGCCTTCCAAACACCGTTCAAATTTCAAATTTATTTATTACTGTAGATATTTACATATAATTAGCAAACTTCATTTTTTACCTCCTCTCTACATTGGACCACTGTGGGATAAGATTACACACATATATATCTCCCAAATGGGCAACTTGCAGGTAGAAAGCCTTCAGCATATACCGAATCCATGGCTAGCAGTGAAATCTAACGATGACTTTTTATTTTATGAACGATTACACATACACACTGGGGTTGTTTTTAGTCCGTATACTACACGAGCTGATGCCCGCTCAATGTGTAGGGACCCGGACATAGCAAGGAGGTCTGACTCCTGGGTTTGGATAATTCCATTTTTTTCCCCTCCAACAAAAAATAAATCTAAGGCTAAGAGTTCAGGGTTCTATATGAACGGAAAAGGTTCTACAATGCGGATTATATATTCTTCATAAGCTCAGAACAAATAAGTTATTTGTATTTTTTTAGGTTCGAAAGCAGGGAAGCAGAGAAAAGTTTATGGCAATATGTACAAAGTACCACAAAGCTGTACTCAGACCCAACCACAATGGACCAAATTGTAGAGAATCTATGTCCAACTCCTGACACCATCCCTCCGATTACCGGGTTTGTAGTTCATCGTTCCCTGAAGGACATGAGGAACAACAAGAGCCTCGGTGAAGATGGTGTCACGATAGAAGCTTTAAAATTTGGAAAACCTGTCTTGCTTCCCCACTTGGCCAACCTTTGTAATAATATCCTCTACTAAGGTAATATCCCGACTTAACTTTGCCACTCCAACATCATACTGTTACATAAAAAAGACAAAAGTCATATCGAAAACTATCGACCGGTTAGCGTCTCGACTACTGAACACCTTCATACTCTCGACCAGATCATCGAGAGGTTTAACGAGTTCAACAAACCACTATATCTGGCATTTGTGACTACTCCAAAGCGATTGATAGTGTCACTCAGCTATTCTCAGTGCCCTCAGCGACCAAAGCATTAATCCGGCTTACATGCTTATTATTAAATCAATATACAACCACAGTGCCGCAAACATAAAACTCCAGTCAGCAGGCCCTTCCTTCCTAATCGAGAAAGGCGTGAAACAGGGGGACCCCTTATCACCAAAACATCACGTCAGCACTCGAGGAGATATTCAGGAAGCTGACGCGTCCGTGGACAAATGACGGAATACTCGTCGGTGGAAGACTCACAAAACCTTCGCTTCGCCGACGACATTGTCTTGTTCACACCGTCAGCCCCTGAATTGCGGAAGATGCTGCAGGAGCTCAGTAATGCGAGCCCTGAGGTAGGACTAAAGGTGAATCGGTCCAAGACACAACTTTTGACTAAATGACCCGAAACGTAGAGTGGAGGTGGAGGGGCAGGTTATACAATATGTCGACGAATACATCTACTCCCTTCCCTGGCTTGACGCGTCAAACTCGTATCTAGGGTCTCTTGCTTTGGCGCAAATCTCGCGCTCCGCGGGTGGAGTGCCGCGCGCCCTGCGCTAGGTTCTAGCCTCTAAATCACAACAAGTACTAAATTGTAAGAAACAAGCATTATTTATTTGAAAACTACATTAAATTTCCTTTTTATTGATGTAACAAAAGCTAAGATCAGTTCAATAGTATAGGTGGTGTCGTAGAATGTAATCTGAGAATAGGAAATTTTTCATCACTTTTTTGTGAAGAAACTATTGTATTACAGAAATAAAACAATGGAAAACCTTGAAATTTTTGTTTTATGTACAACGTTATCCTATTCACATAGGTACATACAAACATTACATAGTTCCATATAAAATGAAAGACAAAAAGTGATTTGAAACAGTGACCTCAACACAACATTCTCATAAAAATATTGAAAATTTCTCTAAAATAGGTGATGTTGTCAGCTTTTTTCTGGGCGATCAGTGTACCTGCAGTAGCTTGTCTAAGCTGATTTATGGATTTTAGGTCTTCCACTAGGTAAATCAAGAACCCCATGTAGGTAGAATTTGTCCTTGGTGAGTAGTACACAAAATAAAAAACTACTAAAATCACATAGTAAAACGTTGGCATTGACAGATCTGTATAAAACTTTTAAACTATAGATTTGTAGGAAGAGATATTACATATCCAATAACTACATGAAATTACCGATCTAGTTCAATTATCACTTTTTAACTAGCCTGCTAGATTAAAAAGTTTTATTGAATTGAAAACTATGAATTTCTTCATACAAACA
The DNA here is from genome assembly GCA_949825045.1 of Argyresthia goedartella. Classification (NCBI taxonomy): domain Eukaryota; kingdom Metazoa; phylum Arthropoda; class Insecta; order Lepidoptera; family Argyresthiidae; genus Argyresthia; species Argyresthia goedartella. The sequence goes on from OX463828.1 coordinate 23,107,063, forward strand.
GAAAAACCACTGGCGAGAAAAGTATGGATACGGCTTTGAAATTTGGAATTCAATACTTTGGTAAGTAGTAAGTAGTAGATTTGCTAAGTTAGGTTTTATTAATTTTTATAGGTACAATAAATAAGCATGAAAAATTTATACTTACTATAAAATATTTGAAAAAAAATTACATGTTTCAATTTTACTGAGTGACTTTAAATTAGCTGACCATATTTTGGGGAATGATAGTACCCATCAATATGAGCAACTTTCACCATTAAACATATGGTCGCAAATGAAAAAATATTTTAGATCTCCAATAGTCAGCTGATCGGGTCAATGTACTGAGGGACGATTTTTTTTTTCATCTGCGACCATGTGTTTTATAGTGAAAGTTGTTGATAATGATGGGTACTATCATTCTCCAACATACGATCAGCTAATTTAATGTCACCCTGTATTGATATTCATATTCATATTCTTTATTGCACAGAAAACTTAGATTTTTTTAAGCAAATGCGAGCTTATCTCTAAAGAGAGATTTCTTCTAGCAAACCTAGGCAAGACAGAAAAGTTTATACAACAGGATAGTCCCAGTGATATTGTATTCTTGTCTAAACCCAATGATATTTAAGCTCATTCAAGCTATAAATATTTCACATTACACAAAAAAAAACACTAATGTATGCACAGATGTAGGCAATGCACACATACAATAAAACACATAAATATAAAATGGTAGCGTAAAAAGACATAAAAAGCTGACACTACACAGCAAAAATGAGCAATGCACATACATACACACATTAAACACACAAATAAATAAAGCTAAGACGAATATGTATGCTGAGTACATACCTACACATAACAGTACTACTATATGCTACAAACCGAACTAAAATCTACTGCTAAAAGCTACCGCATCCTGTACTCCCCCTCTTTCTGTTCTTCCACCTTTTCCTCCACCTCGCCGCTGCTGTCCTCTTACCATAGTCATTAAACTGTTAAAAGCAGAAAAAAAGCATGGGAAAAGTATTAAAAAGCGTTAGAACAAACCAGCCACAGACAGACAGACAGAACAGAACGTTTGAGAGCAAACCAATATTGAAAAAAATAAATGTTATTTTTTTTAGAGCAAGGCGAATTTATTTAAAAACGGTGCGTCTCCCATCACCTAGTCATAGGACCTTTTTTGCTGCCCAATATCAGCCCCGTCCATTGCCAACAAAAAAATATTAAGAAAAAAAAAACTCGATAAACAGTAAAAAGTGAAAAAAAAAACTCGACAAACACAAAAACCTATGTCACATGCACATTCACAAAACATTCAACTCCAAAATTCAAACCAATTTGTAGATGTAATCAAAATCAAGAATCCCGAAATCCATACACACGGGCGTATCCATACTATCGTAGCCTCGCCCACCGGCCGCCATTTTGGCTAAAAGCTGCCACTTGCTTAGCGGTTTCCTGAGACCGGACAATATCTCAAGATTTTCGATTGAGGATTGCAGCTCTCAGATACGATTTAGGCACATACTTATTGTTTCTGTTTTGAGTTTATGAATCAATGCTATGAATTTAATAACATTTCACCCGTAAATTGAAAAAATTAAGTCATAAATCGTGTCTTGTCGGAAACAGCAAGGCGGAATTTTTCCGCCGTCCAAGTTTAGGTCATCGATATTATGACAAACCCCAGTGAAAACAACGTACAGGAGTAATTATAAATGCTAATTACTTACAGTTCTGTCCTTTTTTAATAAAACACAACACAAATCACTCAAAACGTAGGCTCGAGAGTCGGTGAACGAATGATGCAACTTCACGCAACAGGTGCACTCTCGCAACGTTCGATTCCTTGAATGTTTCCTATGATTGAATATGGTCTGAAGTGTTTAAAACCTGTCTCACTTCATTACGTTACGAATTAATATCACTCTCCTTGTCACACCGCTCCCTGTAGTAAGAAATTCATGCCTATGTAGGCCATTTGTTCGCCGGTCTCTGGAGACCGGGCAGCCATTGCGCATTTTTCAAAATCGGTCTCTAGAGACCGGCAAGCAAGTCAGGGGTTAAGTTAGTCTCATTCGAAAACAAGCAAAGCAAAGAGATAGAAAGACGCATTTCGAATGTGTTGGAAAGGAATGGACCAGTCTCCATGAAAGAGCTGATGAACGGCGAACTTCCATTGACACTAAAGCAGAAACTCTTCGACATGTGTATCCTGCCTATCCTCACCTACGGCGCTCAGACGTGGTCACGGTTTGCCAAAAGGCTATGGAGCGTAGCATGATAGTAGTCAAATTGACGGACCGTGTCAGAAACACCACACTGCGCCCCATAACTCATAATACCGACGTGGGTGCACAGAGCGCCAAGCTCAAATGGAGCTGAGCCGGACATGTCTGTCGCATGCACCCGGACAGGTGGACGAAAACTGCCACTGAGTGGGTGCCTCAAGACGTACAATGACACAGAGGTAGGCCAGAAGAGGCTGGCCCAGAAGGAGATGGCGCGAGGACCTAGAGAGGTACCTCCCGGACTGGCATATATATGGCAAAATTAGTTTGTCCTGAAATCGGGTTTGGCCGGTAACATATATATTATCGATAGTATCGATGCTATTACTACAAACACTATCGATAGGATATATACTATCGATGGTATCTATACGATACTATTGCTTGCTCCTAAAAGGTAATATAGATAATGATCACAAAGTTCATCTTTGCCATCTTTTTATTATACATTCGCAGTATTTCGCAGTTCTTTCATTAATTAGTTGTTTGATTAGATGGCACTTTTAATTCCAGTAGTTTTATTTCCGATAGTATGGAAAATACGTCGATAGTGCCCCGGGCCCGTACGCCCGTCACAGTTATGCGGAAATATCTTATCACGTACTATGTTTTATGTAGGTCATTAATAACATGTAACAACCTAGTATATCAGCTAGGATTGTATTTCAATCAAATAGACAAGATATTAACTAAGCATGTAGTGACAAGCCTTTTACTCCGGCTCCCGTAAGTTGCCACACGGCCGGCAAATTGGTGACCACAACGCCGTGATACATCGAGCAACCTTCGGTAAAATCTTCGTCGGAATGAAGAAATAAGCTGGAAGCACCTTCAAAAATGTTTCCGTAATGGAGACTCAGGCGCCAAGAAGACTGCATCATCAAGTTGCCGAGATATCGGTGAAATAGTTCCTGCATTCGGTCGCAAATCCTAAGCTAACGAAGCAGTAGTGGAAAATACGTAGCCCACCAGCAGCCTCATAACCTCAACTGTGGACCGCAGGTCAACGATCGGTTGATAGCGAGTTATGAAGACACCCCACCACATAATATCAAAAATTACGGCGATATAGCCAAGAATAGAGAAGAGTAAAGAACAAGCAACGCTTTGTTCCATCGTTCCGGAACAGACAAAACGTTCCACAGCCAGAAGCAATCATCATCAGTCATCTCATCAAGCACTTCGTCATGACAGAGTACAGTAACTAGCACATGGAGAGGCCTATCCATGACAACTGACCCTGCACCCAGTCTATGAAAAAAGAGACGACTTTGAGAATATCATACAATGACACGTGCAACATCAACCCCAAACAAGGAGCAGAAGATGGAAAAATCATCACGCACCACGACCTCGCAGACAAGATAAATTTAGAACAAAATAGCACCAAACCCTAGAAGAACAACTTTCGACAAAGATCGTCAAGTGAGGAGCGCAAACTCAAGATAGCTGATAACTACATTCCTGACCTTGCACGCAGAAACGTGAGTTCAAGAGTAAGCAAATGAGCTGACATTGTCGATGAAGCACAACATGTAACTGCTGAACTTACAAGAGTGAACTCGCAGTATTACATCAAATTTGTAACACGTCTCGTAGAATATTTTATTTTTTGTTATGTTTTGTATTTTGGAGTCAAATGTTTAAATTTTTGTAAAGGGGGGAGTATCTGTTCCGGGCCCGTACGCCCGTCACAGATATGCGGAAATATCTCATCACGTACTATGTCTTATGTTCGTCATTAATAAATAACATGTACCAACCTAGTATATAAGCTAGGATTGTATTCCAATCAAATAGACGAGATATTAGCTGAGCATGTAGTATTGTTACTACATGCTCAGCTTGTGCCTTTTACTCCGTCTCCCGTAAGGTGCCACACGGCCGGCAAAATAGTTACTAAAGCAAAACCATCGATACTATCGAAATGCGCCGATAGATCATAGATAGTATCGATAGTACCGACTTTTTGAATTCGATAATATCAATAGAATCGATATTATAGACAAAGTTCAATAGTATCGCCTAATTTTCACTATCTATACTATCGATAGTATTACAGCAAATCGATATTTTCCAGGACTATCCTGTTTTTTCAAGGTCAACTATCGACAGCGATACTATAGCTTGCAATATCTCTAAATTCGGGAGGTGTTGGCTAAAAGTAGGGAGGCCTTTGCCCAGCAGTGGAAAACATCACAGGCTGAGTAAAAAATATGTCTTTAGGTTGATGTGAAGTTGACAGCTACTTGACAGCGGAATTTTGAAGTATATGTTCTGTAGTGCTCCTAACCACTATACGATCACTGTCTACTTTATAAAGATGAAGACTGTTTAGTTTAGACTGTTCTGTTTTTATTTGGTTTATACACAGTCAGGTCATAAGTTCTGTCACACAATAAAAACTTTTGAATTTAGAACGCTGGCCACAAAAATGTTTATTGAATTCGAATTTCGAATTTTTCATGAAAATAAAAATGTGTACTTTTTAAAATTTTCCTCATTTTTAAATATGAAGTGGACGCTTAAAAAAGACCGTGTCGCAGTTATTGCGTTGCATCGTTGCGGTTACGCGCCAATTCAGATTTTCGACTTAATGAAAAATTTGAATATAACCAAAAGATTCGTTTATCGTACCATAAAACGATACAATGAAGACTCTAGTGTAGATGACAGGTCAAGAAGTGGTCGCCCTCGCTCTGTTAGGACTCCAGCAGTGATAAAAGCTGTGAAGGCGCGAATTCAAAGAAATCCCATACGTAAGCAGAAACTGTTGGCCCTTCAGATGGGGTTAAGCAGGACCACGGTGAAAAGGGTGTTAAATGAAGACTTAGGGCTTAGGGCATATCGAAGAAAAACAGGACATCGTTTGGACGCTCGTTTAATGGACCTGAGACTGAAGAGATGCCGCGCTTTGTTGAAGCGGTACGCGGGAAAAAAGCATCGGGAAATTCTTTTTTCGGATGAAAAAATTTTCACCGTGGAAGAGAGCTACAACAAACAAAATGATAAGGTGTACGCACACAGCAGTGAAGAAGCGAGCATCCGTATTCCGCGTGTCCAACGAGGTCATTTTCCATCCTCGCTCATGATTTGGTTGGGAGTCTCTTATTGGGGCTTAACTGAGGTACATTTTTGTGAGAAAGGCGTAAAAACGAATGCAGTTGTGTATCAAAATACAGTCCTCAAGAACCTTGTGGAACCTGTTTCTCATACCATGTTTAATAACAGGCACTGGGTATTCCAACAAGATTCTGCGCCAGCTCATAGAGCGAAAAGCACACAAGACTGGCTGGCGGCGCGTGAAATCGATTTCATCCGGCACGAAGACTGGCCCTCCTCCAGTCCAGATTTGAGTCCGTTAGATTACAAGATATGGCAACACTTGGAGGAAAAGGCCTGCTCAAAGCCTCATCCTGATTTGGAGTCACTCAAGGCATGTCTGTCGCATGCACCCGGACAGGTGGACGAAAACTGCCACTGAGTGGGTGCCTCAAGACGTACAATGACACAGAGGTAGGCCAGAAGAGGCTGGCCCAGAAGGAGATGGCGCGAGGACCTAGAGAGGTACCTCCCGGACTGGCATATATATGGCAAAATTAGTTTGTCCTGAAATCGGGTTTGGCCGGTAACATATATATTATCGATAGTATCGATGCTATTACTACAAACACTATCGATAGGATATATACTATCGATGGTATCTATACGATACTATTGCTTGCTCCTAAAAGGTAATATAGATAATGATCACAAAGTTCATCTTTGCCATCTTTTTATTATACATTCGCAGTATTTCGCAGTTCTTTCATTAATTAGTTGTTTGATTAGATGGCACTTTTAATTCCAGTAGTTTTATTTCCGATAGTATGGAAAATACGTCGATAGTGCCCCGGGCCCGTACGCCCGTCACAGTTATGCGGAAATATCTTATCACGTACTATGTTTTATGTAGGTCATTAATAACATGTAACAACCTAGTATATCAGCTAGGATTGTATTTCAATCAAATAGACAAGATATTAACTAAGCATGTAGTGACAAGCCTTTTACTCCGGCTCCCGTAAGTTGCCACACGGCCGGCAAATTGGTGACCACAACGCCGTGATACATCGAGCAACCTTCGGTAAAATCTTCGTCGGAATGAAGAAATAAGCTGGAAGCACCTTCAAAAATGTTTCCGTAATGGAGACTCAGGCGCCAAGAAGACTGCATCATCAAGTTGCCGAGATATCGGTGAAATAGTTCCTGCATTCGGTCGCAAATCCTAAGCTAACGAAGCAGTAGTGGAAAATACGTAGCCCACCAGCAGCCTCATAACCTCAACTGTGGACCGCAGGTCAACGATCGGTTGATAGCGAGTTATGAAGACACCCCACCACATAATATCAAAAATTACGGCGATATAGCCAAGAATAGAGAAGAGTAAAGAACAAGCAACGCTTTGTTCCATCGTTCCGGAACAGACAAAACGTTCCACAGCCAGAAGCAATCATCATCAGTCATCTCATCAAGCACTTCGTCATGACAGAGTACAGTAACTAGCACATGGAGAGGCCTATCCATGACAACTGACCCTGCACCCAGTCTATGAAAAAAGAGACGACTTTGAGAATATCATACAATGACACGTGCAACATCAACCCCAAACAAGGAGCAGAAGATGGAAAAATCATCACGCACCACGACCTCGCAGACAAGATAAATTTAGAACAAAATAGCACCAAACCCTAGAAGAACAACTTTCGACAAAGATCGTCAAGTGAGGAGCGCAAACTCAAGATAGCTGATAACTACATTCCTGACCTTGCACGCAGAAACGTGAGTTCAAGAGTAAGCAAATGAGCTGACATTGTCGATGAAGCACAACATGTAACTGCTGAACTTACAAGAGTGAACTCGCAGTATTACATCAAATTTGTAACACGTCTCGTAGAATATTTTATTTTTTGTTATGTTTTGTATTTTGGAGTCAAATGTTTAAATTTTTGTAAAGGGGGGAGTATCTGTTCCGGGCCCGTACGCCCGTCACAGATATGCGGAAATATCTCATCACGTACTATGTCTTATGTTCGTCATTAATAAATAACATGTACCAACCTAGTATATAAGCTAGGATTGTATTCCAATCAAATAGACGAGATATTAGCTGAGCATGTAGTATTGTTACTACATGCTCAGCTTGTGCCTTTTACTCCGTCTCCCGTAAGGTGCCACACGGCCGGCAAAATAGTTACTAAAGCAAAACCATCGATACTATCGAAATGCGCCGATAGATCATAGATAGTATCGATAGTACCGACTTTTTGAATTCGATAATATCAATAGAATCGATATTATAGACAAAGTTCAATAGTATCGCCTAATTTTCACTATCTATACTATCGATAGTATTACAGCAAATCGATATTTTCCAGGACTATCCTGTTTTTTCAAGGTCAACTATCGACAGCGATACTATAGCTTGCAATATCTCTAAATTCGGGAGGTGTTGGCTAAAAGTAGGGAGGCCTTTGCCCAGCAGTGGAAAACATCACAGGCTGAGTAAAAAATATGTCTTTAGGTTGATGTGAAGTTGACAGCTACTTGACAGCGGAATTTTGAAGTATATGTTCTGTAGTGCTCCTAACCACTATACGATCACTGTCTACTTTATAAAGATGAAGACTGTTTAGTTTAGACTGTTCTGTTTTTATTTGGTTTATACACAGTCAGGTCATAAGTTCTGTCACACAATAAAAACTTTTGAATTTAGAACGCTGGCCACAAAAATGTTTATTGAATTCGAATTTCGAATTTTTCATGAAAATAAAAATGTGTACTTTTTAAAATTTTCCTCATTTTTAAATATGAAGTGGACGCTTAAAAAAGACCGTGTCGCAGTTATTGCGTTGCATCGTTGCGGTTACGCGCCAATTCAGATTTTCGACTTAATGAAAAATTTGAATATAACCAAAAGATTCGTTTATCGTACCATAAAACGATACAATGAAGACTCTAGTGTAGATGACAGGTCAAGAAGTGGTCGCCCTCGCTCTGTTAGGACTCCAGCAGTGATAAAAGCTGTGAAGGCGCGAATTCAAAGAAATCCCATACGTAAGCAGAAACTGTTGGCCCTTCAGATGGGGTTAAGCAGGACCACGGTGAAAAGGGTGTTAAATGAAGACTTAGGGCTTAGGGCATATCGAAGAAAAACAGGACATCGTTTGGACGCTCGTTTAATGGACCTGAGACTGAAGAGATGCCGCGCTTTGTTGAAGCGGTACGCGGGAAAAAAGCATCGGGAAATTCTTTTTTCGGATGAAAAAATTTTCACCGTGGAAGAGAGCTACAACAAACAAAATGATAAGGTGTACGCACACAGCAGTGAAGAAGCGAGCATCCGTATTCCGCGTGTCCAACGAGGTCATTTTCCATCCTCGCTCATGATTTGGTTGGGAGTCTCTTATTGGGGCTTAACTGAGGTACATTTTTGTGAGAAAGGCGTAAAAACGAATGCAGTTGTGTATCAAAATACAGTCCTCAAGAACCTTGTGGAACCTGTTTCTCATACCATGTTTAATAACAGGCACTGGGTATTCCAACAAGATTCTGCGCCAGCTCATAGAGCGAAAAGCACACAAGACTGGCTGGCGGCGCGTGAAATCGATTTCATCCGGCACGAAGACTGGCCCTCCTCCAGTCCAGATTTGAGTCCGTTAGATTACAAGATATGGCAACACTTGGAGGAAAAGGCCTGCTCAAAGCCTCATCCTGATTTGGAGTCACTCAAGGCATCCTTGATTAAGGCAGCCGCCGATATTGACATGGACCTCGTCCGTGCTGCGATAGACGATTGGCCGCGCAGAATAAAGGCCTGTATTCAAAATCGCGGGGGTCATTTTGAATAAACTTTATTACCATAAGAATCTATGTTTTATTAAGTTCATTTTGCTATATAAATGTTTACATAAATAATAAACATGTCTAAATTATTTCATATTGCACATGTGACAGAACTTATGACCTGACTGTGTATTTATTTACAATTTGTATAAAAGGGATAGCCATTACGCTAATCCTCACTATAATTTAGCTCAGTCGCTGGCCGAAGCCTAAGGTGAAGTGTGTCACATTGACTTCCCACGTACAAGTCTCTTTCTTTTTTAAAACTACAAAATAAGTAACAGTGTCAAAGTGACACCCACTCTAAAGAGGCCCGTATACAATATAATCGCATAAACAAATATCAAACCTTACAAACATTCCCCTCTCCCTTCAAAAAAAATCCAACGTTTTTTTTTTTTTTCAAAGTGGCAACCCTAACTCAAAGTCTAAAATCTAAAATGACAACCCTATCTCAAAGTCTAAAATCTAAAAATCATTAAATGTTAACATTAAGTGAGCTTGCTATGCTTGAAATCTAAGAAACAGTAAATATGCCGCAAGCATAATTTCAAATAACATCAAGTACCCTAATCCTTATCTGTCCAACCATCCCATTTAACTTTGTAGTGTTATGCTACTTACATGCCATTTTCCAGTCTGCTTTGATGGTCTGCATTTATCTCACAGCTGGATATTTCGTATCACCTTTATTTGCATAGGACCCTGTAACGTTTTAAACCATAAGAACACAATAACAAATCATTTTCACTTCGTATTTTCACACTATCAGCACTGTTAAATCGATGTCGAAGGGGTTTACCTTTGATGACCTTGTATTTGGCTTTCTCCGAAACTCTGCAGTCTCGGGCTTTGTGCGCGCTGGTGCGCTACCTTTTTATGTATCTGTAAATGTTCATTGTTATCTTGTTGTTTTCTCTATTACGAGCCTGAAACCAAAATCTGACATATTTTGATGTCGTTGTTTATCTGGTTGTCATGGCAATGTCCATTCAAACTCATTAGCGGTCTGATATGTTCACTTCAATACTTTTACAAAGATACTTTTTCCCTCTTGGCCATTCACAAAAATTGCTTTTAATTTAAATAATTTTTAGAACTCTCCAAAAAGGGTATAAGAGCGGAACATTTCTGAAATTGAAAAGTATCACTTCAGCTCTTGAAGAAGAAGCTTCACCTAAAGGCCTTATCCCGGGGTCGCACTGCCCCGGGATCCTGCGAGCCTCCGCTGAGTCGCCTACGGTTTGCTGCTGCTGCCTTACTGCCGTCTCCAACCACATATACCCTGACGTGCTGCCGTCTCCAACCATCTATACCCTGACGTGCTGCCGTCTCCAACCACCTATACCCTGACTTGCTGCTGCCTTCAAGCCACCTCCTACACCTCCTCCGTATCTCTAGCTACCCACAACTACTCCAGGCTCCGGGCACCACCGCCGCGTGCTCCCTGTTCTGCCCTCCTACTCTCCGTTTCCTTCGCTCCCCTTTTTATATCTTTTGTACTTGTATTTTTGTAAAACCGGTGTCACCTCATTCATCCTCATCCTCATATCATTTTTTTAAAAATAGTCATTGTAAAATAAACATAATAAACTGTCATTTCTAAATTTTATCCTGGTTGTTGTTTCTTGTTAGGTTCTGGTTAGGTTCTTGTCGCTACACGACATTTTGGCGCCCAACGTAAAAGTTCTTCTTCACCCTTCTTCACCTTTTCTGCGCCTTGTCTCTTTCCTTTTGATTTGCTTTCTCTTTCGCTCTTAAATCTTTATCTATTCATCCTTTTCATATTTTCCAAATTCTAAAACAAAACTTCATCTAGTTTTTCAACTCATCTGGATTATATTTAGGCCTACATTTAACTTACATTACTTCACTTCACTTCACTTCACTTCACTTCATCACTTTAATATTTTTATTCTAGATAACCGGAAAGAGGTAAAATTTTAAATTTAACTATAACAATGGAAAGGGTTATTAAGTACGAATTCCTTAACAAGGCCGAGCTATTTATAAGATTAGATGTGAGGAACCTGCTAATACTGTTTTGCTTCTTAAAAAACAGGTTTTGCGTTTAGTTGCGAAATCTCACCCTGAAGATATTCTGACTTCTCCAGTTCCGATTGAGGATGACTTGTCTCAAATTGGTTCTACTCTGACTTACCTGGATTGTAAAATTGAAAAATTTTTACAAGGTGAAACCAAGTTTTCTAGTGGACGAGTATGGTCTACGTGCTGATCCAGATAAAATAAAAGCTACTCTAGAATATCCTGTACCTACTTGCAGAAAAGAAGTTCGAAGATTCATAGGTACCTGCAGCTGGTTTAGAAGATTCATTCCAAACTTCAGCACTATTGCCTCTCCACTCAACCAACTAACCTGTTCCGGGAAGAACGCTCCTAAATTTTTATGGAATTCCAAGGCTGCAGCTGCTTTCCAGAAACTTAAAGAAGCTTTGGTAACTGCTCCTGTCCTTGCTTGCCCTAATTTCGAACTACCCTTCTCTGTACATTGTGATGCATCAAATTATGGCATAGGAGCAATGCTTACTCAACATCAAGATGACAAAGAAGTCGTGATTGCTTACATGAGTAAAGCACTAAACAAAAATCAACAAAACTACTCAACTACTGAAAGAGAAACATTGGCTGTAATAACTGCGCTAGAACATTGGCGATGTTACCTAGACAATGGTAAAGAATTTACAATATATACTGACCACGCTGCACTTAAATGGTTTCAGAACTTATCGAATCCATCTGGAAGACTTGCTCGCTGGACTCTACGCTTATCATGCTTTAATTTTGTCCTGAAACATAAAAAAGGAAAGGATAATGTTGTTCCTGATTTATTATCAAGACATAAGAATAAAGAACGTCCTGATACACGAGAAACTTCACCTCAAGGCGTACATACTATTACGATTGAAGAACCACCTGATCGTGAACTTGAGCACTACAACAACATTTTTCTCGGATGCTCCAACAACCCAGACGCATATCCCAACTACACTATCAGGGATAACAAACTTTACCGCTGCATCCATTCTCCCGATCGTCTAAACGATGACTTTATTTGGAAAGAAGTTCCACTGCCGCAAGATAGACATGCACTTATTGAAGTTAGCCATGGTTCCCTTTCAGAACTCTACCTTGGTATCTTCAAGACATTCAAGAAAATATCTTTAAAATACTATTGGCCTGGTATGTTTAAGGACATTGCCAATTTAATCTCGACTTGTGAAACCTGCTTAACCTACAAACACCCTAATCATTCTCCCTATGGTCTTATGGGTAAACCTAAACTTTGCTTCAGACCTTTTCAAACTATATCCTTAGATCTTATGGGTCCATTGCCTATGACCCGGAGAAGAAATCAGTATATTCTTGTAATTAACTGCAATTTTACTAAATATACTATGATTTTTCCCCTTAAACGTGCTACTTCAGCTAATATCATTAATGTCTTAGAAAATTCAGTGTTTCTAGTTCATGGCATTCCCCAAACTATTATAATGGACAACGCTGTTCAATTTCAGTCGCGAGAATTCCACTCATTCTTAAATTCTTATAACGTTCCTTGTATTTTTCACACAGCTTTATATTGTCCTCAGGTTAATCCTACAGAGAAATTTAATAGTACGATTTCAGATTTCAGATTTCAGATTTCTTTATTGCAATAATCATGTGTCATTACAGTTCTTATATGTAATTCAAGAGGTACATGACACCCTGTAAGGGCACTACAATATGATTAAACTAATTCCTTAATTGCTAGCTTATAATTGTCTATTTCTAGTATTATTTAATTATACATATTTTCTTATCTATTGTGTACTTTAACATTAATTATCACTGAAAAATTCTTGAAGAGAATAGTAACATTTCTGGATCAAGTACTTATTGAGGGTTATTTTGAATAAAGTATTGTCTTTTATATTTTGTATGTGATATGGTAGAGCATTGAAAACTTTTGCTGCCATTGAGTGGGGACCAGAGTTTATGATTTCTAGTTTAGCAATCTTGGTGGCTAGGCGTTGTTGTGATCTAAGGCCCTCAGGGCGAGTATGTTGTGGAAAAAGAGGCATATTATTCCTGACAAAGACGCTGATTTCTAAAATATAGAGCGCTGTCATAGTTAAAATATTATATTCCACAAAATATCTTCTACAGCTCGTCCTCGCTTCTATATTAGCCAGAATTCTAATACATTTTTTTTGTAATATAAAGACGTTTTTTGCGTCTGTGCTATTGCCCCAAAGAATTATACCGTACCTAAGCCAGGCTTGTGCATACGCATGATAAGCGCATGTTGCCGTCCTGAGGTCTGTAGTTTTTTTCAGCTCTGATAGGGCATATATAAAGCTTGAGAGCTTACCAGTTATCTTTAGAATGTGGCTTTTCCAATTTAAATTATTATCTAAATTGATACCTAGGAGACAAGAAGTCTCTACATTTTCTATTACAGTTCCGTTAAATTTATAGTTTATAATATCTAGGGGTCGTTTTTGGTAAGGTCTAAATTCCATTAATTTGGTTTTGTTAAAGTTAATTTCTAAGTTATGGTCATCTAACCAAGTTTTAATGCTATTTAGGTGTGAGTTTAGGTCTATAATTAATTTCTCTACGTTTTGACTAGGAAAAATCAGGGATATATCATCTGCAAATAGCGTACATGGTATATTAATAGTATTAGGTAGATCATTTATATATATTAAAAAAAGTAAACATCCGAGCACGCTACCCTGCGGGATCGATTTGGTTAATTCTACTTCATTTGATCGTTTTTTACCGATTCGCTTGGTAGTTGAGTTATAATGTTCTATATCAACATATTGTATTCGGTTGCGCAAGTACGATGAAAACCAGTTGAAAGCAATACCTCTCACTCCCACACCATAGAGTTTTTCCAAAAGAGCTCCGTATAAGACTCGATCATAAGCTTTGCTCATGTCTAAGAGAACTCCAATGGCATGTTTTTTATCGTTCAGTATTTTTAAAATCTCGTTAACATATGTAATTACTGCTAATGTAGTCGATCGACCCTTACGGAAACCATTCTGATTATTGTTGAATATATTAAATTTTTCGCAAAAATTGTAGATACGTTTGTACATAGCGGATTCAATTATTTTAGAAAAGGTGGGAAGAAGAGCAATCGGGCGATAATTATTACAATCGCTACGGCTGCCGCTCTTGTGTAAAGGTTTTACTATAGTTATTTTTAGTTTTTCTGGTACGACGCCTTGTGTAAAAGACTGATTAATAATAAAAGACAAAGGTGGGGACAGTTCCAATGCACATTCCTTTATCAGCGTTGGAGGTAACTCATCAAAACCACAACTTCTTTTGCTTTTTAGTTTCCGTATTAATGAAAAAACTTCAGATGGTGTAGTTGGATGGAGAAATACTGAGTTATACGTTGGAGATAGTACCGGTCGTCCCTTGGGTGGGTTTATACCAGGAGCACCTACTGATGAGAAATATGCATTGAAATAATTGGCAATTTTGAGGGGGTCATTGGTAGTTTTATTGTTTATATTTAGTTGTATGTTTGATCTTACTTTTTTCTTGGTTTTATTAGTTCGAATCTTAACTACTTGCCACATAGCTTTAATGATATTATTTGATTTTAATACTTTATTTTTAAAATGAATTTTCTTAGCATTGGCTACAGTCTTTTTCAAAAGTTTTTCATATTTTTTGTAATAATTGTTTAAAATTGTGTTGTCTGTCTGCGAGGTAAATATTTTTAAAAGCCGTTTGTTTTTGCAAGATATTTTTAGCCCTTTTGTCAACCATGTATTTTTATGATCGTTTTTAATAATAATTTTAGATTTTGGGATAATCTTGTCTA
Organism: Argyresthia goedartella; assembly: GCA_949825045.1. NCBI lineage: Eukaryota > Metazoa > Arthropoda > Insecta > Lepidoptera > Argyresthiidae > Argyresthia > Argyresthia goedartella. Next base: position 23,122,084 of record OX463828.1, read on the forward strand.
AAATAATAGTAATTCTGTCAAGGAATTTGTTATAGTTTTCATTTACAGATTCCGTTATATCAAAAACAGTGTTCCAGTTAACTTTACTAACTTCTAACTTAAATTCTTGCTTTTTACGTTCGCTAAAAATTCTTTCAAATGTAAACCATTGTTCTTTATTATCTTTATTAGTGTAAGGTATGCTTATAAAAATTCATTTGTGATCCGACAAACCTAATTCTTTAACCTCTGCGCTAACTTTGACATTTGGATCATGTACGTTGTTGAAAACTAGGTCAATGCATGTAGAGGTGTTTAGCGTAACTCTTGTTGGTTCGTTTACCAGTTGAAAGAAGTTGAAGTTTTTCATTAAGTTTAATAGCCTAGTCGTTAGATTATTTTGTTCGAGAATGTTTATATTGAAATCCCCGCCTATAATAATATTTTTAATTCTATCTTTGATCATTAATAATTGCAAGAGCTTTGAAAGTGATTCATAAAACATTTCAGGCTGCCTCTTGCTATCTGGCCAATACAGAGCCACTAATACTACATTTATTTTGGGCAACTCTATTGCACATATTTCAAAAATAGACTCTATGGCCAAATTTGAGATATCAGTTCGCTCTTTGCAGTCTTCATCGTTTTTTAATAGAATGCATACGCCTCCACCCTCTCGCTCTGAGCGACAGAAACTACTGGCCAAATTAAAACCTTCAATACTTAGGAGGTCCTTTTTAGACGTTGTAATCCATGTTTCCGTAATACAAATTGCCTTAATGTTCTTAATATGGTCTAGGGTAGCTTCCAATAAATGGCGTTTATTCTTTAAGCTTCGCATATTTTGGTATAGTATGTTAAATTTTGACATTTTAGTGGGATGAATTGACTCGAAAAAGCTCTACATTAGCGTTTAGATTTTCGTTATTATTATACACAACCTCGTTATTATTATACCAATTGCTTATGTCATCAATTTTCGCTTTTACATCAAGGAATACCTGTTTCAATCCATTCTTATTCAAAACCCCGCTGTGAGGGTTAAACATGGTGTGGTCGTAGTAAAGGTTCAAATTAGAGTCTACTATATAACCGTGTTCATGCTTCATGATATCTATACAAAGCAGTTTATTAAAAGCCTCTATTCTGGAGTTGAAGATATCAAAATTTCTGTTCCCTTGCTTAAAGGTTGGCACGCATAACAACACATTTGTATGAGTGAGTGGGAGATTATTACAGCTCTAGCATCCCTAGTAGGAGACGATCATAGATCCTGGGACTGTTTTTTATGTTTTATTTGTATGAGTGAGTGGGAGATTATTACAGCTCTAGCATCCCTAGTAGGAGACGATCATAGATCCTGGGACAACCATCTTACTAAGATTCAGTTTGCAATGAACAGCGCTACAAACGTTGCTACTGGCTTTACTCCAAACTTTTTAGTCTTTGGTAGGGAAACAATACCTTGTGGTTCCTTCTATACTCCAACTCAGAATCTCGAGGAATTGATATTTATGCCTCGTGATATTTACGTGTCTAATGCTGGTCTCCTCTCATCTATCTTTCACAGAGTTCAAACTAAACTTCACATAGCTCACGCTAAAAATAGCGCTCGCTATGATCTTCGCCGGTCTTTTAAAGAATTTAATGTGGGAGATACTGTTTGGCGTAAAAACCATGTTTTAAGCAATGCTGGCGCATACTTTAATGCTAAACTTGCCCCTAAATTCATTAAGTGTAAAATAATAACCAAACTTTCACCATTAGTATACATTTTAGAAGACCCTAACGGAGTTAGAGGCAAGTGGCACATTAAAGATATAAAATCTTAAATATCCTTAACTTCTATTAACTGTTAATTTGTATATATGTATAAATATCACCATCATGTTCACCTTATTATTTTTATTTCTTCCTTTAATCCAGTGTTCTTCAACACATTTTACTTTAGGACCTCGAATCTTCGTTGGTTAGTCTTCACCTTTTTTTTTATCTTTATTTCAGACACATCTCGTTGGCGATGTTGCTGATCTCTGGCTTCGAGCCCTACCGCTCTGGCCGTTCTTAATCTTTTCTTAAGTCAAGCGACTAAAGCTACCTTAGGGTTAATTTGTTTCTCTTTACCTCCACTTATTTTTTTTCCACGCAGGAGCGGATGACAACTCCGTAAGTAAGCCTGAATGTCCTTTCGAAAACACACTTTTAGAGTGGTAGTCATTGAATGTGAACTCCACCCTTACCTGAATGAAGATGATGAATATAAGAGATGGTATATCTGATTTTGCCTGGTGATGTCTGTTTCTGCAAAGCTGTGTTTTTATGGTTTATTTTAAAATGTACATATCAAAATTTTTGCTGAGTCAAAATTTTTTCCAGGGTCGGGGGGAAAATGTAGTGTTATGCTACTTACATGCCATTTTCCAGTCTGCTTTGATGGTCTGCATTTATCTCACAGCTGGATATTTCGTATCACCTTTATTTGCATAGGACCCTGTAACGTTTTAAACCATAAGAACACAATAACAAATCATTTTCACTTCGTATTTTCACACTATCAGCACTGTTAAATCGATGTCGAAGGGGTTTACCTTTGATGACCTTGTATTTGGCTTTCTCCGAAACTCTGCAGTCTCGGGCTTTGTGCGCGCTGGTGCGCTACCTTTTTATGTATCTGTAAATGTTCATTGTTATCTTGTTGTTTTCTCTATTACGAGCCTGAAACCAAAATCTGACATATTTTGATGTCGTTGTTTATCTGGTTGTCATGGCAATGTCCATTCAAACTCATTAGCGGTCTGATATGTTCACTTCAATACTTTTACAAAGATACTTTTTCCCTCTTGGCCATTCACAAAAATTGCTTTTAATTTAAATAATTTTTAGAACTCTCCAAAAAGGGTATAAGAGCGGAACATTTCTGAAATTGAAAAGTCTCACTTCAGCTCTTGAAGAAGAAGCTTCACCTAAAGGCCTTATCCCGGGGTCGCACTGCCCCGGGATCCTGCGAGCCTCCGCTGAGTCGCCTACGGTTTGCTGCTGCTGCCTTACTGCCGTCTCCAACCACCTATATCCTGACGTGCTGCCGTCTCCAACCACCTATACCCTGACGTGCTGCCGTCTCCAACCATCTATACCCTGACGTGCTGCCGTCTCCAACCACCTATACCCTGACGTGCTGCTGCCTTCAAGCCACTTCTTACACCTCCTCCGGATCTCCAGCTACTCACAACTACTCCAGGCTCCGGGCACCACCGCCGCGTGCTCCCTGTTCTGCCCTCCTACTCTCCATTTCCTTCGCTCCCCTTTTTATATCTTTTGTACTTGTATTTTTGTAAAACCTGTGTCACCTCATTCATCCTCATCCTCATATCATTTTTTTAAAAATAGTCATTGTAAAATAAACATAATAAACTGTCGTTTCTAAATTTTATCCTGGTTGTTGTTTCTTGTTAGGTTCTGGTTAGGTTCTTGTCGCTACATGACAACTTACTCAATTAAACATTAAATAACAAAACCAAACTACACTTAAGTTGTAACTTAAATTATAACACCCTATGATCCCATCATACAATTATTCGCGGCTTAACACTAACCTACCTAACGCTAGAAAACTCTCATTTACAATACGAAGGCAAACAGCTGAATCTATCTAAGATTTAGCTTCTCGAATGGTTATCATTCGACAAACTTTCTGACAATAAAAACTAGCGAAAAACTTATCAGACAACTATAATACCTCCGTTCCTAAAATTAACACAACTCGATCTTTGCATAAACAATTGTGAACACATTGTAAACTCTTTCCACCGAATGGAAATATTTCAAAAATTAACGCAAGCAAAGATCAAAGAAAAAAATTATCATTTTCAAATATAGGAAACGTCAACCATATTAACAGGATTAATCTATAGAACCGTATTACTAAGCCACAGCTTAAGAATGAGTTCATTAAAATTCGTTCCAATAATACGATGAAATCAACTAGCTTTAAAACCGATACTACTACATACAAACAGCTCAACTAATCCATTGGAATTCAGTAAACTATCTTTTACTATTAACAATTTAAGATAATCGCCGTGAGTTGCAACCAATTACCCAAGTAAAGACACTACAAAGAATCTCGAATGTGTATCGAATACCCGAGTTATCCCACATCAGAAATTACTTTCATTGAGAAACCTTCGTTACCAACTTTATGAACAACCCATAGTCTCCCCTTACCAAATCATCCCAATTCTATACTTTAAGAACGCGGGAACCAAAACAGAACCCTATGACGAATAGCCATTGCCTCGTCATACTGCTCTCAAAGATAAAACCAGGCGATCGGTTCAAACAATTATTCGAACTGTCGTTTATAAAAGTTTCTCATATAAAGGTAATCTACCACGGAAATCTAGTATGTTACAGATATTTCTTGGGTCTTTGGTGTACGGTCCTCATCAGACATCATAGTTCAGCAGCAACATGAAAAGAAACACCGGTTAATAAACAATTCATAACACTATGTACCGCATACTCAAACCACAAACCATCAACCGGGATAAAATTTTATTATACTCCTAATGTATAATTATTTAATATCAGACGAACTCCTCAGCGCAGCACAAAGCGTTTTAAACGATTTGTGTTAACAATAACGCCCCGTGACCGTGAGTTCAGACGACGAATCAGCACATTAGACCTCCCAACGATCTCAATGACCTTGTATGGTCCTTGATACAGACGTGCCAACTTCATACATCTTCCCGTTATCCGTTATCCCATATATTAAATGACGCGCTCGAGTAACTCGCAAAATAGCCGAGTGGCCTCCCGGGCTATTGAGAAAATTTATTTCACCCGCAGGTCAGTCTTAAAATTTTTAAAATATTACCAAATAAATTGTAAATAAACCTTGCTCATAAACACATATTATAGTGATTACTAATCATTTTTCTATAATTTGCCTTATTCAATGAAGATTTACCATTCCTAAATTAACTGTTTTAAATACAGAGTATTCCTAAATCAGCCAACATAGCCTTTTACCTTTATTGGCGTCAAATCTGCTACGCTTTTAACTAATTTCCTTTCTTGACACGGCACGCACGAAGCTATATAACGCTCTATCTCCTTATCGGCTTTCGGCATGAAATATTTCGACTGAAACCTCTTCAACGTCTTTGCGAGACCCAAATGACCTCCTGTCCACGCCTCATCATGTGATTCGTTCATTACATTTTGAAACAAAGACCTAGGCAATACTAATACCTCCCTAATTTCTCCATCTCTACGTACGCTTTTATATAATAAATTATTTCTCAAGCAAAAACCGCTACGCCACGCTTCCGGACGTTCGCTCAACCGCGTTAACCATCTACTACAAAATGAATCGTTCTCTTGATCCGCCTGTAACGACTCTACATTAATACTAAAAACTTCCAAACCATCATCATCAGGTTCAGAACGAGAAGAAGACTGAGGTCCTTCTGTTTCCCGTTTCCCTTCTTCCATTAGCGGATTCCTACTCAAAAAATCTGCCACCACATTGCTTTTCCCCGAGCAATGAACTATCTCGAAATCCCATTCTCGTATCGCTAACGCCCATCGCGCTAACCTACCAGACATATCTTTTCGACTGTAACCAACATAACGCCCTATGGTCTGTAACAACATGAAAATATGATCCCCAAAGATAATGCCTATAATGCCTTAACGCCCATACTAACCCCAGACACTCTTTCTCTGTCGTACTATATTTTTTCTCCGCATCCTTTAACTTCCTAGACGCATAAGCATCCGGACTCATTTTTTCAACATCCTGCATCAATACTGCACCTAACGCCTCGTTAGACGCATCCACATAAACTCTCGTAGTAACCGACTTATCCCCCGAATAATAGGAAAGTATTGGCGCACTACACATAACCTTCTTAATATACTCGAACGAATTCTGCAATTCTTCATTCCATTGAAACTTTACCCCCTTTTTCAATAATTTAGTGAGAGGTAACGACATTCTCGCAAAATTCGATACTTTTCTAATAATTGTTTAAAATAAACCTAATAATTGTTTCACCTCCTTCGTAGATGTGGGAGTTGGAACCTGTTGCATAGCCTTCAGCTTTTTCTCACTAGGTTTTACTCCTTCATTCGAGATAGATAACCTAGCATCTCAATCTCGCAAAAACCGAATTTACATTTGGATGGCTTGAAGGTCAAGTTCGCTTCTCTAAACCGCCCAAAAACTTTCTGCAACGTATCGGTAAACTCCTCGAACGTTCTACCATACACAATTACATTGTCTACGTAAACCATAACCCCTTTAAATCTTAAATCCGCTAAAACTTTATCCATCATCCATTGGAAAACCGCTTGACTCGTTGCCAAATCGAACGGAACAACATTAAATTCATAAAAACCCGTGGTCGTGACGAAAGCAGTTTTATGCCTACCTACCTTCCGTAATAACCGTCTGCCAATAACCTGAATTGAGATCTAACTCCGCAAAATACTTGGCCCCAGCCAAACTATCGACAATGTCTTCTATCCGCGGAATAGGATAATTATCCCTACAAATTTTCTTATTTAATTTCCGATAATCTATACAAAACCTCCATGAGTCATCGGGCTTTTTAATTAACAAAACTGGCGCAGCATAAGAACTAGTGGATTCCCTTATAACACCTAGTTTCAACATCTCCGCGACCTGCTCCTCAATAATTTCTCGTTGCACCGGCGAAACGCGATACGGGTGACAACGAACCGGCTCTTCATCATAAGTCTTAATATTGACCGACACTATCTCCGACCTACCTAACTGGTCAGTTGCAAACGCAAATCTATCCGCATTCCTATCCAACAACGCCAATAATACCCGCTTATCATTCTCACATAAATCCTCATTTACGATAAACCGTTTATATTCTACCCCAAACGCAAATTCGCACGAATCCGATAACCCCGAGAAATAAACATAATCGCCCTTTCTTAACTCCTGAAAGTCGATAGTATTTATCACGTCACGATCCTCGATAACCGTGGTTTCCCCGAAGTTCACTTGTTTCCTTCTAGAACCATCTAGAAAGTCCGACCCTATCTTTTGTTTTGAAAGAATCCCTACGCGCATGACATTTCGTTTTACCGGTGTCGTGTTTTGTTTCGTATGGAAATTATTGAAAAACGGTATTATTCCCTGGAAAAAACACATACACGAATGAACAAAATCAATATTCATACCGTTCTTTATTAAAAAATCCACCCCTAAAATAATGCTACAATTTAAATCGGTTATTACTAAAAATTCCTGTGAAAACCAAAAATTGTCCAAACTAAAATCTATAACACATTTCCCTACGATTTGCAGCAAACTTCCATTTACCACCTTAACCCGTCTTTTCTCTTCTTGCACATATCTCGCACCCACTTGATCAGCAACGGCTGGGCTGATGCATGAAGCTGTAGCGCCTGTATCTAAAAGAGCTACCACGTTTACATAAGAAGAAATCAATAAAACTAATGGTCTGACCTGCTGATCCGCCTCGACTGCGACGATCTTCCCCATTGGTCGTTTCGCATCTGTGCTACGCTGCTGAGCTCGTCTGAGGCCCTCATTCAACAGGTCAGCCTGGTCACCGCTATCGGCCTCTAGCGACGACGCGTTGTAAAATCCGCTTGCCTAGGACGCAAATTATAATTATTAGTACCAGGTCTAATATGTGGTTCCTGACCACTTGCCGACTGCGAAACATTCGGCGTTCGTCGTGAGTCTTGAGTAGGGCCTAGATTAAATTGTGTGTGAAACGGTCTATCTACCCCCCCCCCCCCCCCTATTGCTATGGGCCAAATTCGGTCCAAAAGTTGCCGGGTTCCTAAACACATTCACATTATCATCACTTCCCGGAATTAATTTCTCCATCTGTACCAGTACCGCCCTTAGCGCCTTCTTATCTACAAAATGGCTCAACATTAATTTATTTCTAAGATGGTTTTGCAATCCTCTTAAAAATTGCGTTATGAAAATTTCATCTTTGGTAACTCTAGTCTTCCTCGCCAGGTCCCCTAAATAATGGAAGTAGTCCAACAAACTTCTTTTCTCTTGCTTGGCATTGTAGAACTTCTCTGCAAAGTCTGTGCCTCCAAATTCCTCATTAAATTTATTAAACACCTCGTCAAATGTCTGGGCACTGCCCCTAATTTCCCTAAAAAAATATAAGGCTCCACCTTTTAAATACGAAGGAAATAATAATTTTAATTCCTCCGACGATATAAATTTCTTCCTCGATGCAGCATCTCTGAAGTCTTCTAAAAAGTCTTCAAAGGACTCCTGAGGACTCCCCGAAAAACAAGTTGACAAATCCTCCATCATGAAATAATTTCATAAAAATTTTCACAAAATGTCCGCCGCTATAAAAATCTTCCCACAATATTTTCCTATTCGATTCTTCACTCGCTTGGCAGGTCGAGGTAATTCCTAAATAAAAAACTTAAGTACAGAAACACACTTCCCTTCAATGCACTTTCGATCCTTCCTCGATTCTTCAAGGTCTGGATCGACGATCACCATCCTCTTCTATTACACCACTTCTTATGACGTCACCTTCCTTCTGAAGCAGTCTTCTTATTTCTCCGGTTCGTTTGGCGCCTCCGCCAATGTAGTGCTCCTAACCACTATACGATCACTGCCTACTTTATAAAGATGAAGACTGTTTAGTTTAGACTGTTCTGTTTTTATTTGGTTTATTTGGTTATTTACACTTTGTATAAAAGGGATCCACAACTGGCTCGATAGCCATTACGCTAATCCTCACTATAATTTAGCTCAGTCGCTGGCCGAAGCCTAAGGTGAAGTGTGTCACATTGACTTCCCACATCCAAGCCTCTTTCTTTTTTAAAACTAAAAAATAAGTAACAGTGTCAAAGTGACACCCACTCTAAAGAGGCCCGTATACAATATAATCGCATAAACAAATATCGAACCTTACAGTTCTATGTTGGACCGACAGCTGCACCTCCCATTTCCCCCCTCAGGGGAGGAATTCCGCCAAATCCCTTCTTAGTGCTATCCTATCCTATATAAGGAACCCCTGTACAAAGTTTAATGACTCGCAGTCCACCGGTTTAGCCTCTGCGTTGCTTGTCAGTCAGTCAAATAGCGTTTTATTAAGTAGCTATATTCTGCTAGCTATATCCAGGTCCGGCAAGGCCACTTCTAGTATTTCATCTGGTAGAGTAGTCACGACTGGGTGTTCTAGATCAACGTCCAGGTACAAAAGCTGTTCGAGCCATACCCTTATAGGGATTTGAATATCATTGAGTTGATTATGAGTTGACTTACCACAAATTGATTTAACAAAAATATGAATGTGAGAAAAAAAGGTTTTTTCTCAAAAATAGTATGAAACCCATAACATCTGTGAAGATAGTATCCGAAAGTGACTCATCCTGGACAAGTTTTATAAGTGTCCAGGAAAACGCTAACGTGTCCAGTAAGTAAGTATAAAATCCCATTACATATCATAATATTTAAATATAGAACTATAAAAGTGTCCAGTAAGTAAGTATGAAATCCCAATACATATCATAATATTTAAATATAGAACTATAAAAGTGTCCAGTAAGTAAGTATGAAATCCCAATACAAATCATAATATTTAAATATAGAACTAAAAGTGTCCAGTAAGTAAGTATGAAATCCCAATACATATCATAATATTTAAATATAGAACTATAAAAGTGTCAAGCAAGTAAGTATGAAATCCCATTACATATCACAATATTTAAATATAGTTTTTTTTTTTTCAAAAATAAGCTAAGGAGGTTATTGGCAGTTACGGGCATTAAAGAAAAAGGAAGTACCATTACCACTTATATTGCATATGATGTAAAATGGCTGGAAAAAAAGTTCATTCGTATTTTTTACTATATTGATACTAATTAGGAATTCGATACTAAAAGAAGAAAAAGAAGAATAAAATTATATATTCACGATAAACATAAAATTTAATTTAAAATTTAATTTCAAAGTTTTATTTTTGAGAAAAGCACTATACACGCTCAGACCATAAGTGCCATCCTGGCTTCGTATTATAACCGGACCTCGTCTTCGGCTCGGCCGGCTAAAATACTCGTCCAGGATGGATTACTTACTGGTCTCTGCAGTAATGTACTATTTTTAATGCTCAAAGCAAAAGACATCAACGGGCGCACAGAACTTACGACTAGGAGTATTTTTAAACTTTATTTTGTTTTTTGAGTGGTGTATCTTTTTATTTCATTGCATATGTTTGAGAAAAGCACTATACATGCCTCTGGCCCTGAAAAGGGCTTGCCGGCTTCGTATCACTACCGGCATCCCTACGGTCGGCCTTCTTAACCTACTGAGCCAGCAAGCCCTTCATTCCCGGCGTCTGCAGTAATGTACTAACTATTGTTTACTACTTATAGTTCGCGTGAGGTTGGGATGACACCCGGGGAAAGAGGAATTTGGGGAAGGGACGACCACAGAGAAAATAAGGGACGACGTCCCGCCTGCTTCCCGTAAACCCGCAAAGGCCCTGCGTCAGCTTTTTTATAGTGCTGCGCGAGTCCGCATAATGATTTTAATGAATGTCTATACTATACCTACTCAGTCGGCAAGGCGGCTAGCCCTTCTTAACCGGCGTCTGCAGTAATGTACTATTATCGTGTCTCTCTTTCAGTATTGAAGCACATATTTATAAAATAGCTCTATAGACGTAATAAGCAGGGCTCTGAGTTACTGGCCATCCTTCCTGAAAGATAAGTAAGACTCATCGATGAAAATAATATAACGTTATCGTTTTTACGTTAAGTTGACAGCACTAACTGCCGAAGGAATAAAATAAAAAACAAATGTCATCATTACAAACTGTCAAAGCACCTCACGAACGAAAAAAATCCTCCTGTAGGGCTCAAAAGGGAATTTTTTTATTTAAGGCGAATATTTTAAATGAGAAATGTCTGGCAGACCGCAGCACAACGATGGAGGAATCGTAGAGCGCCGGCTGCGGCCAATTTATGGTAAACTCTTTGTGTTTTTATCCAAAATAGTTGCACCAAACCATGGGGCTTTGTAGATTTTGCGGTTCATTATTTCGCGGCTTATTCTGTTTATTGTGCTATTCCAGACTGGTTGGACATTGGAAACAATAAGAAGGCTTTGCAGGAGGCTGAGAAAGTGTTGAAAAAGAGTCCTTCTCTGCAAGCGGCGCGAGCGTTAAAGGCTCTGGCACTTTTGAGGTTAGGGAAGAATGGAGAAGCCCATAGTGTATTGGAGGCGTTGGCAGAGGAGAAGCCCTGTGATGACACTACGCTGCAAGCGATGACCATCTCGTACCGGGAATCCCAGCAATGTGAGTATTTGATAAAATTTGTTATTTATTTTTTGCACACCACTCTACCTACACCTAAAACTTACATAAATTATCTTAAACAAAATTTACCCTTAATTAACCTCTCAAAAACTGAGGGTTGTTGGAAAGGATCCAGATTTTGAACCTTATGGCATTTTAATCAAATTTTAAACCTATAATGGAAAAGTGGAGCTATCTAACTCTGATGGTATTCAAGAGGTTAATGTGCAAATGTGAGCTTATCTCTATGTGAAGAGGACACTTGATTTAATTTAAGAACCAGCAGTTTATATTTATTTCAGGTGATCAGAGGAATAAATTGTAGTACCTTTTTAAATTACACAAAACCATCCCCTCCCAAAATAAAAATCTGCTTTCCAGGACAGTGTGATATCTTCTAGCAATAGGATTTATTTCAATAGAATCATATTCAATATAAGAATACCTTTTACAGTATACAAAGTGTGTAATCTATACGAGGCAGCGGTCAAAGCAGACCCGAGCAGCGAAGAACTACACTCCCATCTGTTCATGTCATATGTCCGTGTTGGAGACCACCGATCGCAGCAACGTTCCGCAATGGCACTCTATAAGTTTGCTCCGAAAAACCCCTACTACTTCTGGGCAGTTATGAGTATTGTTTTGCAGGTATGCTTATAAAAATATATACAGTAGCAATAATTATACAAGAATCATGTGCTTAATAGAGCTTAGAGACATGCCATGCCATGCATCGACCAATGCATTGGCAATGCCGTGATTGACTGACTGGACTGAGTACTACATGAGTGCTGAGATGTCACACACAATGCATTGCAGCTTACTCTGATGTTGTGGAGCTGGGTTGGGGTCTGTCATTCTTTAAAATACTGTGCTGCACTGCATTGTCACTTGGTCATCGCCCTGCAGCAACCCTACCCACCTCGTCTCCCTGCCTTGTCAATTGCACGCACATTCTATTGCCGCAACGCTCTGGGTGGTATATCATTCAGATTTATAGTAGAGCTTCTTAGTAACTGATATCGCAAGGATTCATGGCGCCAGAGCGAAGCCATCATCTCTCTCTCGCTCATATAAGCATCTCTCTCCTTTCCATGAACCGTTGCCGTTGCCCCCTTCAGGCAACCAAGAAACTTGGCTTCAAGTATACATTGCTATTTATTTATTTATTTAATTTAGGTCTAATGATCTATGCACCAATTACATATTTGCTTATTCTAGGATACAGGGTTGCTGAGTACATAAACTAATTACAACTAAACACCACTTGCTTCATCAGACCCCAAGTAATAAAAATAAAAAAAAGTTGAAGTATTATTTCCTTATTGTCACATTTTCATTTTTTTTTAAACCTTGCTCATGACAGTGGTGGACCTAAGTGATTCTGCAGCTCTGGATATCCCCTAACAGGAATTTAGCTATGACTGTTTCTATGCTGTAAGTTTTAACTGTAAATATGCAATTTATTAAATTATACTTTATTGTACAAAAACACAAGATTCAGATACAGTTTGAACTTACAGCTCAGATATATGTTCCATATCTAAAACTCATTTATATAAATCCTGTCAGAAGCCTGGCAAGATAGCTGTCAAATCAAAGGTAGATATTATATAGATGTCCAAAATATGGTTCCTCTGAAGCCCTGGCATTTCTAATTCTGCGATGTGAATAAGCATACAACCTCTACAATCTGTCAACTTCGTTTGGGTCATGCCTGCACCCCAGTGCATCTTGCTAAAATATGGGTCAGTCAGTGACAATTATCTTTGTAAGAGTTGCCTTGGGGAGGGTTCTACTGACCACATGTTGCTCTATACAATTGTCTGTCTCCTAACATTCCTAGACCTACTAATTCAAAATCCTTATTATCATGTGTCAATACTGCATTTTTCCAAATCTTGTGCAATTTCATTAATGTTAATTTACTTTAACAGTAGGCGTGTGCTTGTTGCAAAATAAATAAACTAATATTATTTTATGTTAATGTATTTATTGTTCTAGATATAGAAAATCCTGAGATTTGGACTGGAAAAAAAAACATTTTATATCATGTAATTTCATTGGCAGTATCATCAAACCGATGGAATTTCATATAACAAATTGATTGAACTATTAGCATAAAAACAGTCATGGATGTATTTATGAATCTTTAGCCTAGCTCCATACAGCAAAACTGTAAAGATATCCCTCAGCTGCTTGTAGCGGTTTATAGTTTACTTATAGTTTGATATTGCAGGCCAAGTCATCAGATGACGCAACCAAGAAGGGTATTCTCCTCACCCTCGCCCAGAGAATGGTCGATAACTTTATAACAGAGAACAAAATGGAGGCAGAGCAAGAAGCACGACTCTACATCATGATCCTCGAACTGCAAGACAAGTCTGAAGAAATCCTCAAGTTCCTAGAAAGCCCGTTGTACAACATACTCGTTCCCGGGTCTATGCCACAAGCCTCAATGCCGTACCTAAGAAAGCTCGGCCAATGGAGAAAACTCAATCTCCTATGCAAAGACCTACTAATAGACAACCCTGATCGCTGGGACTACTACATGCCTTACTTCGACTCCGTCTTCGAACTGATGAAGGGGACGCCCGAAAGTGATGGCGATGGTAAAACGGACGATACCGCGGAGAAATGTCACGAGTTTATTTGTTACATTATCGAAGGCATGACTCATGGGAAGGCTCTGCGTGGTCCGTACTTGGCTAGATTGGAGTTGTGGAAGCGGTTGGCTGAGATTGGGGACCCTACAGTGCTGTTGGGGAGCGGGGTGGCCCTTTGCGTGCAGTATTTAAGGGTGTTCGCACACAAGCCATGTGCGGTGCCGGATTTGCGGCAGTATTTGGATATGCTGCCTCAGAAGGAGAGAGAAGAGCACTGTAGGGAGTTCCTGACTTGCCTCGGGTTCGATGAGAACAGTGATCCTGAAAGTGTAAGTGTCTTTATGTTTCTTTTTAAGGTTCCGTACCGAAGGGTGTCAAACGGGGCCCTCTAACTAAGCCTCGGCTGTCCAGCCGCGTCTGTCTGTCCGTCTGTCCGTCCGCGGGCTGTATCTCATAAACCGTAATAGGTAGAGGGTTGAAATTTTCACAGAATGTGTATTTCTGTTGCCGCTGCAGCAATAAACATTGAACTGCACGAGATTTCATAAAATTAAGATGGTCCCTATACAAGAGACGTGTTTTAATCCCCCATACAAGAGACTTGATGAATATATAAATATACACCCTGACATTTAAGTGGTTCTACAGTCGCAGGGAGGCGATTTGCAATTAACAGTACTTACGATTACTATATACTACGATTTCGACAATTTATACCGGCCCTAGTCGTAAAATAAAAATTAAAATAATTGAGAAATCTCTTTTCCAATAAATTGCGACCTAGTAGTAGCGCGTCGCCTCACCATTCCGTAGGTAAAATCATGATATGTTATTAAATTAGATAGGTACCTAGTTAAAGTGGTAACGGCGTTTGATAGGTACTTACCAACATTGCAGATTTTTCACACAGCTCGCGAAGTTTACACTCACTTTTTTAATTTAGTTATTTACACTCACTGATAACGGAGCAATTGTTCGAAGTGCAGGCCATTTCGTTCAATACAAAGTCGTGCCCGTTTCACGCAATTACGTTTTAACTTTAATAAAGTATCTCTGTCACGTCTCACTACATTAAACGCGTCTGTCTGTCATCGCAGTCTTTGATTCATCTCGAGTTTCGGATTCCCCAGTGTACACCAGCTGCTTCAGCTCGGACCACAAAAATAAGTCTTATGGTGTGAGGTCCGGACTCCTTGCTGGCCACGACACTGGCCCCCCGCGTCCTATCCAACGCTGCCCGAACACTGTGTTTAGATGCTCTTGCACGTCGCGTTGGTAGTGTGCTGGGCACCCATCATGCTGGTAATACAAATCCACCAGCACAGCACATCTTCGAGTAGAACGGGTATGACGTGTTGTAGCATGTCTAGGTACATACCTCAGGTCAAAGGTCCTTCCACAAAATGAGGTCCGATAACGTGGCAATTAATTATCCCGGCCCATACATTAACCGGAAAACGCACTTGATGAGCACACTCGCGGATCACGTGGAGGTGGTTAAAAGCCCAATAATGTTCATTGCGTTGGTTGAATAGTCCAACACGCGCGAAAGTGGACTCGTGAGTCCACAAAATGTTTGAATCTTGATTTGCCAACAGCCACTGACTAAACGCAATCCTGGCCGGTCCATTGTTGTCGTGGAGGGCATGAACACGCCTAAAATGGTACGGGTGTAACTTTTCTGAGTTCAACAGCTTCCACACGTAATACTGGCTCACGTTGAACCGAATCGCAGCCATTCGAGTGCTCTGCCGAGGATCGCGTTCGAAGTACTCGATGATGTGCTCATCGAGGTCTGGTCTGTAGATGTGGGGTCGACCTCGGGCTTGACCATGCTCTGGTACACTAAACTGTCCATTGCGCTGATCACGTCGGTTCCATTGTAAAAGTTGTTCAGAATGATTTCCCTAAGAAACACCTTTCGGCTTGTAACTCCCTTTCTGTTAGACCCTGTATACTTTTTCTTAGAACTTCTTAAAACGTCTCCTAAACGACTGCAAACGAATATCCATAAACTATTATTTAAATAACAACACCGGAAGCATCGTGCGAGAAAGTTAGTACAGGGTGGCCTGCACAATTCATTTAGTGTGTGTGTGTTTCTGGTTCCCACGACAAAGGGTATCATAGTATGGGGCCAGAAGCAATGCATAGTCCATGTCAGGATTGATGGCCAGAGGGGTAAGAGGGAATTGCGGAAGGGATGACGTACCGCACACCTCCCTACTTCCGCAAATGCCCTATCATAGTACTGCATAGTATATCGACTTCGATCTTACTAAAGTTGAAGCTTGCACCTTTACTTGTGTATTTAAAATGGCGTCAGCTACTTCTTCGTATATATGAAAAGGTGAATTCCAATAATCCTTTCTCAAGCACGAGAACTAGCTTTAAAAGTAATGGAAAATTGTGACATTGGAAGGAAAAAATTATTTTGAAAAACATCAAATCAACATGAAATCAAATGATATAGGAATAGAGAAAGAGACGATTTTATCATAGAAATCGGAATTACCAGCGAAAAAAGATGATTCCTAATAGGTAAATTTTATTTTGATAAATTAAATGTTAGTTTGATGATTGTTCCATAGCCAGTTAAATAGTCAGATAACTTTATTTGACATTTCACACGTACAAATTCTTTTAAATTCCTCAGATAAACGGAAAAATAAACGTTATCTAAGGATGCATAAATCGGCCCTAAACAAAAAGGTGATAATATTAAACCTTCGTTGTGTCGTGTACCTGTTTGGTAATTATCGACGTCGACTACCTGTCTACAAAAGGCCATTAAATATGAAATGGACAGTATGTGCCTGTTTATAAATATTTATGTTTTTATTTAATGTGCGTCCCCGCAGCCCGACGACGTCCAGCGCCACGTGAGCTCCCTCGGCGCGTGGCGGCTGACCGCCCCGCCCGGCGACTCTGAGTTCAACCTAAACCTGGGCGCGACGCTGCGAGGCAACTACCTGCGCAGGCTGCGCCGCGGGCACATCACTAGTTCACCCACTGAGTACTGCGCGGCCGAGATGTACGGGCTGTTGGCGGCACATCACTATTACTATGCGGGTGAGTTGATATAACCTGTAGTGTAGCCTGTGTCTGTACATATATCTTTTCCTACTAGCTGGTAATTTTTTGCTCATATTTCTTTGTCGATGGAAATGCCCGACCCGAGGGAGGTAACTCCCCTACGGCTGTTGCGTGCAATGTTACCATCTTGCAGTCTGATTTCACGGCTATGGACACAGAATGGTCCATCAAACATTCCCTTAGGAAAAGGAAAAATGTAAAAACTAGAATCTGTTAGCACTTTGATAAGAAGCGCAGAAAACACGCACAGGAGAGTAAGGTCTCTTGCTCTTGTGTGTCCGATTCTGATAAACAAGTTGCCTTACGTAACATAAAATAACATAAATAGACTAAGAAAAACAAAAAAAAAAATATTGCTGAGTCGGAGTCACAGGTTCTAACCACAATGTAACCCCTGTAGTAACCAAATCAGTCCCGCGGGTTGGCAGGTCTTTGTACGAATCCACCGATGCTTCGCTCTATCTAATTCATATACACGGAGTAGACCTCATCTACAATCCACCCTTAAAAAAACATGAAAAAACAAGACACTTTAATTATAAAATGCAACAAATATAATGACCACCAAAATCATTTTTTCCTATCCAAAATGGGTAAATGCTATCCAAAATGGGTAAATGATCACCAACAGTTGCAGAAAATAACAGGGCAAAATAGGGGTGAGCGAAACGAAGCCTTCTTTAGCCTTCGTGTTAGGTTGAACATGTAAGATCAACAAAAAATACTTAAAACATAAGCGTAAGTACACAAAACATAAAAAGAAGTTTGCTGATCATTTAACCAAACACAATTTGGTGATCGTTTACTGATTCTAGTGGTCGTTTCGAATTTATTGGTAGTAAAATAGGTGCGTTTTTGGTGATCGCTTAAACATAAGCCATTATAAAATACAAGGCCCCAAACATGAGTGGAAGCCTGGTGGTTCCCACTTTTGATGGGCAGGTACTTCCTAAGAGGTTTCATGCTCTTCGTCTCGAACTCTATACATTCCCATATACCCAACTATTTAGTGTTACATCTGCTGCCGTGTTGGCCATACAAAGGCTAAATGTCGCACGAAGCCTCGGGGCTACAAATGTGGCCAGGATCATACTGGTGACATTTGTGACACGGAGAGTCTTGTAAAGGCCATCACTTCGCCAACAGTAAGGCATGCCCTGAGTACGAGAGAAAATTAAATTAAATCATACATGGCACATATTTGTGTCTCATATTCTGAAGCTAGTAGACTTCATCTTAATGTATCCAAGACTTTTTCAGTGATTGTCTCCTTTTCTCCTCCCTCGACGCCAAATCAATCTCGCCCACTGTTGGCTGCTCATTCGAACAGAGAATCGCACAGAAAGACTGACTGCCTGAAACCCCGCTCTACTCCTGAACTTTACAAGGGCTACGATCGTGAAACCCATAAGTCCCTCACAGCTGAGGCATCCTCTTCAAAATTAAATAAGTATGCCTAACAAGCTTCTTCTCCTGCTTCTTAGAATAAAATTTTCTTAAACTGATGACTGCCTTAATTAAAGCCTTTCATCTTTCCCATATTCTCAACCGCACGACGTTGCCTCTCTAATTAATAAAATTTCAAACATCTTCAAAAATGGCCAACCAAGCCTCCCTGCAAAATGGAAATGCAGAAGTCTTGTAACAAAAAAAAATATATAATAATTTGTATGGTAAATAAATATAAACCATTTCTGATGCTCTCTCCGAGACTTGGATAGATCCAGAGCCCTGTTCAGGATGCCTGGATATTCTTGTGTCAGAGTGGACTGAGATAATGAGTATGGTGGAATCGCCATACTCGTCAAATCCTCCATTCTCTTTACCACTTTTCCTCTTCCATGGCATTGCGGTGAAATATCCATAGCTGTCATTGTAAATCATATTTGTAAAGTATCTGCATAATTTCCGAAATGAACAACATTTTATCTATCCTACCGAAACCAATCACTTACTTGCGACGTTTCTGATTCTTACGGGGTTCAACTTGTACATAATTTACAATATATGCATTTTAAATACTGGTTAACCAACTCGTTCAACAAGTCCTCTTGACTTATCCATTTGTTCTGCTAACTTAGCATCAAGACTATCTACTGATAACATATTTGGCAGTGATCAATACCCTTTTACTATTTCTTTTCCCTCTGTTATAACTTCGGATTCGCCTCAGAAAATCCCGAATCAGGCATAGAATAGGTAGTGCTGATTACTATTTATGTTGAAAAGAAACTTGCCACTGTGGATAATTGCGATCCTTTTGCTAAAACTGGTGGAAGCTGCAGATATGACTATTCCTGTTAAGACCGGTAAAAAAATTAAATTCCTTCACCTACGTGGTGGGATGTGGAATGTTCAAACGTAGCAAGAGAAAGAAATGAAGCAGAAACAATCTATTGACTGTATGTCAACAGAAAACTACGACATATATGTAGAAGTAGCCAATGCTACCGAAAACGATTCTTCACCTGGTGAAGATAGTATAATGTATTATTTCATTATTAAAATCTCAGACACATCATTATTGATTTTTCTTAACATTTAAAATTCAATTGTTAATTCAGGCAACATTCCCCTTTCCTGGAGATATCAAACTATCATTCCTATTTTAAAATCAGGTAATCCAACATCATATAGATCTATTGCTCTTTCCAAAATTACAGAATATTTAATTGAAAGACGTTTAGAATGGTTTCTTGAAACAAATAATGTGTTAGCTCCACTCAATCACAATAAGGAGTCAGAAAGGGTAAAAGTACCACAGATAGTCTAGGTGATATCCTTAAAGCCTTTAAAAACAATGATTCAGTTTTGACTACCTTTTTAGACATCCTTTTCTAGATTGAGACTACTGCACTATCATAAGCAGCCTATGATAGTGCAGTAGTGTCAATCCTAAAGCGTAAACTAGAAGTTGTAGGGGTCCCACCAATGTTAACCAATCTTATAATAAATATGCTATCTGAAAGAAATATTAATGTACCTATTGACAAATACTACTTGCACCAAGGCCAAGGGCCAAATTAACATCTCTCTGGATCCCGAATGCAAAACGAAGACGTGGGTTAAAATCCGTCACGCTGTATGGACTGTAGCGGTTTTTTTTAAATTTTAAAACCCCCACATCGCTGCCATTTCCAAAAAAAAAATGCCAATAAATGAATCGATAAAAAACTATTTAATTATCGAACCTGCCCACAAAAATCATACGAGAATCAGTTGAGAAACGCACCCTGTAGACGACAATCTTGAAACGGAGATGCTTCGCTGGCTCGGTCAATAAGGTTTCATTAATGTGTCGGCAGTGCTTATTTTTTATTTATTTATAGTGATGTTTTATGTTGATGATGTGATTTGTCCCAGCGGTGGAGCTCCGCAGCTCTCGCCCGGTGCTGGAGGCGCTCTGCCTGCTCGAGCTGCTGCTGCACCACTCGCCCGCCAACTTCCATGCGAAGCTGCTGCTCATACAATTGTACCACACGCTCGGTGAGAAACTATTCCGTGAAAAAAAGTAGCGGTCGAGGCGTCCATATTGACTACGTGAGGCGTTTTGAAAATTCTCTAACCCCTCCTCTCCCCCTGGTGAGATGTGGTAAGATTTCCCCCTCCCATAACACGGGTTTTTTTTATTTGTATTATCAATGTAAATGCGTTGGATTAATTTAAAAACACAAATTGTTTCATTATTTGTATTTAAGAGTCGTATTTTGCCATATTTTAGTCACGGAACACGTGAATTTTACCCAAATTTAACCCAATTTTCTCGCAACTTTGCACTGGTTTTTCGGGGAAAAATTACGTGATATCGCCAAGACATTTGCCTCTCCCCCACGTGAGATTTGGTGAGATTCCGCATGACACCCTCCACCCTAAACACCTCACGTAATTAATGGACGCCCCCTTTCTTGTTATTTGTCTGACTTCAAATGTATGTGTAATAGGATTTCGTAACTTTGGTTAGGTGGTTAGGTGCCGAAGAGATCCGATTTTGGCAGCGGCTAAACACAACTTCAATATAACATGGTCAAGCTGCAAGCAATCTAAGCTTATTGCCTATCAGCCAGGTACCCACTTAACATGGTCGTGTTGTATTTAAACTATATTTTTCATAACTTATGCTCTGAAAACAAGTTCTATATAACTCGATATGCGGGAGGTAAATGTGGGAGGTAAGTAAACTTGAAAACCGAACAAGTCTCCTTTCATTGTTTTTTGGAACAAGACCTCATATTTGAGGCAACACTCCGATGCAAGACGCTTAAAAGTGACAAATTGGTTTTATTTTTATAGCGATCGCAGCAAGCGGCCAGCAAGAACATTGCACGACAATAGTAGATTTCCCACGAGTTCCCAAAGGCTTATATTTACGAACCGAGAAGCAACGGCACGAGCCGAAGGCGTGGGTCGTAGCGAGGTTCGTAAAGAAGCCTTTTCGAACGAGTTAGGAACATACTTTTTCCGCCTGAGATCTCAAAATCAAGCGGCGAAGGTTCATCAGGTTCGAAGGTTCTCAAAATCAAGCATTTTGAGGTTAGAATGCGGAAAAAACTTTTTGCTACGCAATTCTTGTTGAAAACTTTTTGCTAATATAATTTTAACGAAAAAAAAAATTTCCTCGCATTACTGATAAGAAGTAGAATATTGCACTCGGGTGTAAGTGATAAATTACTCCCTTGAACCATAAGTACACTCGCTCGATTTTCTCGCTCGTGCGCTTAAATATCTGGGGTGTAATTAATGACTTACCTCAAATATAACAATCTACTATATACATAAATTACGTTCACAGGCGCCGCGCTCGCCGCCGACTCGATCTACCAGCGCGTGGAGATCAAGCACATTCAGCTGCTCTCACTGGGCTGGCTGCACGCGGCGCGGCTCGCCCCGGCCTGCGCGGAGAGGAGAGCCCTGCAGCTGCTCACTGACACCAGGACCTTCCACACGCACCACGCCAAGGACGTGAGTACTAGAGATGAGATTATATGTTGATTTTTTTAATTTGTTAATATCTATAATATTGTTGGTTGGAAATATTAGTTCCAAAATCCGGACCGAAATATCACTTCCTTTTGTAAGAATAAAAATATCAACAACAGTAACTATGTTAAACTTTGCTGTAGTAAGAGAAATAGAGCACTCATTAACTGACCGAAATATCACTTCCGTTTGTTTAGAATAAAATATCCCCAACAGTAATGAGTACAAATGTGTGCTATCGTAAGAGAGATAGAACATACAATTGATTAAATTGCCGTATCTAACAAAATAAATCCTCTGACATTGCGCCGCTCCGAATTCGACCCGAGCGAGGTACTCAATAAACGTTAACCCAAAAAAAAACATTTTTTTCGTATCACCTTAATGGTTTATAGTTGTATTCCCGCCCAGAGCGGAATCTGTGCGGAGAAGTTGATATGATATTTTATTCGTTAAAGTTAATTTTGTTTATTCAATATCATAGTTTTAATATTGGTTAAGTTTATTGGTTGATGGTTATATTCATCACCTATAGTTAGTACCCTACAACAGGCCTACAGAGCACAAACTGCTGCTCGATTAGTGACAGTTATGTTTTCTCTGAGTCTCATGAAATTTGAGCCGGGATAGCGGACTAGGATTCGTAGGAGGTCTTATTGTATACTCATAATTCGACTTGCTAAATGTTTATGTGTTTCAAGGGTGGGCGGTCCCTCATACATATTATTATTATTTACAATGCACAGTCAGGTTAAAGCTGAAGTGTGCGTGTCAGTCCACATTTCAATGCTCTTGTTTTATAGAGTTGTCAAGTTTATTTTTGAATGGAATTTTTGGACGGCCGTTCCACTCGCAGACTATTCGGTTTGACAGAAGCTGCTTGCGTGGGTCACTTGTAAACGAGAGCCCTTGCAGTTTCAGTGAGTGCTCTCTGAGGTGGTGATTCTGGTTTATCATAAACATGTCTTTAATTGTTATGGCAACAAATATAATGATCACCAAAATATTTTTTTTCTACCCAAAATGGATAAATGAACACCAAAAGTTGCAAAAAATATCAGGGCAAAATACTGCGGAAGCTTAGGCGAAGCGAAGCCCCCTTTATCCTTCGTGTTAGGTTGAACATGTAAGAACAACAAAAAATACTTAAAACATAAACTTAAGTACACAAAACATAAAAAGAAGTTTGGTGATCATTTGTCCAAACACAATTTGGTGGACATTTATCCATTCTGGCAGTCATTTCGAATTTATTGGTAGTAAAATAGGTGCGTTTTTGGTAATCATTTAAACATATGCCAATTGTTATCACTGATGCACAGCCGAAAACTGGAGAGATTTCCTACTCCGCTTCGGCCAAGCAAGCGCCCATTTAAGAGAAGCAGCTCACAACGAAACTTAGCAACGAAACCATACCCTGGACCCAAATACAAGCATTAATGTCAAGCCGACTTGTTGCTTTAGACAAATGCCCAGGCGTAAGACCTATCGGCATCGGCGAATGCCTACGAAGAATATTATCCAAATGCATGATCTTAGCAACAGGCTCTGAAGTCACTGAAGCATGCGGCCAGTCACAGCTCTGCAGTGGACTGGGCAGTGGCATCGAAGGCGCCATTCATGCCATGACCGATGTCTTCGAAAGAGATTGCCAACCTGGTTCAAACTGGGGAATGCTCCTCGTTGACGCGAACAATGCTTTTAACGCCGTGAATAGACAACTAGCCCTCTGGCAAGCAAGAATATACTGGCCACACTGCGCCCGCTTTCTTTATAATACTTACAATGGCCACGCTGAATTGGTATTTCGCGATTCTGATACAAGACTATATAGCAGAGAAGGCGTAACCCAAGGAGACCCACTCGCAATGCCACTGTACGCGCTTGCAACACTACCAATAATTAACAAACTTAAAACCGAAAACACAGTCACACAATGCTGGTACGCCGATGACTCCTCCGCGCAAGGCACTTTCCAAAGCCTACGACAATGGTGGGACAACTTAAACAAAACAGGCCCAGCATACGGATACTTACCACAAGGTAAAAAATCATTTCTAATAGTGTCAGAAACTGACAAGTCTACCGCAGAAAAGACGTTCTCCGGTACCAACGTCTCCATAGTTACCGGCTCCCGCTTCCTAGGAGGCTACATAGGGACAGGAGGGGACGACTTCGTAAAAAAGAATGTAACCGAATGGATATCTATCATCGAGAAACTCACAACAATCTGCAAAAACTCACCTCAAGCCGCTTACACTGCCCTAACTAAAGCAGCTCAGTTTAAATGGTCCTTCCTACTACGTGTCTTAAAAAATTCAGAAGAACTTTTTGAACCCTTAACTAACACATTACACGACAAATTCATACCAACACTAATCGGAGGCGAAATCACAAAACTTGAAAACCAGCTATTTACCCTCCCAGTCCACAAAGGCGGACTTGCCCTTTCTGACCCCTTCAACACACCAAACCGTGCATACAAAATCTCAAAACAGGGATCTACAATACTTTCAACAGCTCTAACCGAGATGAAAGACATAAACCTTGCTGAACACTACAATTCTTTGCGTGACGCAAGAAAGGAAGGAAACAAGGAAAAAGAAACATACGAGAACGAAACTCTAGAAAGCATTCTAACAAAATTACCATCCAAAAAGAAAAGAGCAATAGAAAGATCAATAGCGACAAAAATGAAAACAAAAACATCAACATGGCTTTCAGTAATACCGACAAGAAAAGACAACTTCGACTTATCACCCCACGAATTTAGAGATGCCCTGGCCATAAGATACCACCGCACACCAATCTCCATGCCTGCGACTTGCGACGGCTGCGGCAATGACAACTTCAACGTGGACCACGCCTTGTGCTGCAAAACAGGTGGCCTTATCACACGCAGACATAACGAAATAAGAGATCTTTTCTGTGAACTGTGCCAGCAAGCCTAGGAAACGTCACGAAAGAGCCAGTCATCTCCGAAGGCGATACTGGGCTGCGCGGAGACTTGGCTTGTCGGGGGGTATGGATTGCCCAGAGGGAGGCGTTATTTGATATCCGTGTCATAGACACCGACGCTCCCTCCCACGCATCACGCCCCGTAGCGGCTGTCCTTCGTTCAGCTGATGAAGAAAAGAAAAGGAAGTACTGCGACCCATGCGAGATGCGCCACTCCACCTTCACCCCTTTAGTAACCTCTGTCGACGGAGTTTTTGCTCCACAAATGATATCATTCACTAAACACCTCGCCGAAACACTGGCGGACCGCTGGAACCGGACCCCTGCCACAATAATGGGCTGGCTACGAGCAAGAATTCAAACCGCCATCATCAGGGCTAGCAGCATGTGCATCCGCGGCACCCGCCATAGGTGGAATCGCACAGGCCTATATGAGGATGGAGCGGCAGTCCCACACGTCTTGAACTAGAATGAATATCTTATTTATATTCTCTGTACTTATTTTCATGAATCTTTTGCTTAATAAATTTCTTATCGTTTTTATTGTTATCACTTCATAGTAGCCAGAATTTTGTATATTTCTATGAGATCTCCACTTTGCGTCGTTGTTCTAGTGCTTAGTCAATTCTGCAATTCGCTGTCCTACGACCATCTTGGTTGCTCTTCTTGGATGTTTTCCAGCAGGTCCTTGTCCTTCTGGAAGTTAAGACTCCAAATTTGGAAGGTATACTCAAGGAGCAAAGTAAAATTTCTTGGTTCAAATGACTTGTCTTGTTAGGTGCAAGGCAAATGTTGTTGCTTCCCTCTACTATCCTGAAGTAGTTCGCTCGCATTGCAGAGCGTGGAGCACCTCAGCTACGCGTACAAGTACGGCACGTTCGAGAAGCTCGTGCAGCTGGCGGCGTGGGGCTCGCGCCTGGACGCGTGCGCTTGGGGCGCGCTGGTGGCGCGGGAGCGGGCGCTGCGGGTGCGGGCAGGGGGCGCGCCGCCGCCGCTGCCGGAGGAGCCGAGGTAACTATATACTTTTTCCGACTTCTAAGCTAAAAAGAGCACACATTCGCTGTTGATTTTAGGTTCTCAGGCGAAAAAAATATTTTCCTAACTCTTTCGAAAAGCCTTTTTACGAACCTCGCTACAAACCTCACCTTCGGCTCGTGCCGTAAACTTCTCGGTTCGTAAATATAAGCCTTTGCGAACTCGTGGTAAATGTACTATTTCCGCCTTCTAACCTCAAAATAGCACCGTCGGAACTTGATTTTGTGTTCTCAGGCGGAATAATTATATTCGTACGTAACTCTTTCAAAAAAACTTGTTTACGAACCGAGAAGTTTACGGCACGGCTTCTCGGTTCGTAAATGTAAGCCTTTGCGAACTGTACTACTGTACTACTGTACTACGAAATGTACTATTCTTCCAACTACGCTGAAATTCTATCATAACTGCTCTACATAGCCAGCACAAAGTGGCATTTGTTGCTTAACCCCGCAGTTACCACCGGCCTTTGTTATAGGTTTTAAATTTTATTACCATGGCCTAGGGTTCAACATCGCGCTCTGTCCCAACTTACCTTCGGTTTTTGAGTAGCTAAAAACGTATGGATATCCTTTACTGCACTGTTTTAGATTTTTTTTCGCGCAAAAGTAAAACTTCGTTTGGCTTCTTAGCGTTCGGTTGGCCAACCTGACCCCCGTAAGGAGAGTACATTTTGCGTGTCAAGTGATGTGTGTGCTAGGCTAACAAAAATACTGGCCATAAAGAATTAAATAAAAAAAAAGAAAAGAAAGTGAACAGAGATAATTTTCACTGAGTTTGAAATACTTTGAAACTTTGAAATACTTCTACTTTCTTTCACTATTTTTATTTTTCACCTATGTACTTTCCTTGCAGTAGTTGTAATAATATGTTGCACTCGTGCCTTTAGAGTGCTCCAAATAAGCACTTGATGCAGTAGTAAATTACTTTCTGCTTGATGCAACAATCTACTAATTCACATCACCTCCTCGCCAATGCCACATTATACAGGATGTTTACAGTATGGTAAGAAAAAAAATGGGGAGTAAAGGGGGTTGTAGTAAACTCATATTTGCTTGAGTTGCATATGTTGGTTATGATATGATTTTTAAAGGTTCTGGAGAAAAATACCCAGTCTTGTTATTAGATAATTAGCCTTCCTAAATAAATCATAAATTCCAACAAGTAGTCAACAAAATGGGCGGGCGGATGCTCAAGTGGTGGTGGATGATGGGATCTAGTATTTCAGTATTTCTGGCAGACGTGTACAAAAGTCTCCGAAGATATTGAAACAAAACTCTTTTGTTCGAGTCTTGGGACCCTATAAGCCGACCTTGGCGACAAACAGTAAACAAATTCCTGATGTATGTTACATGGGCATGAAGTGGAGGAGTTTTTAAATGAATATTAAATACTAGCCCCTAGTTTTAATTAAGCAGTATTTAGAAGTAATTTACTTTCCTTGACGATTTATAGTTTAATATTTTCGAAGTCCATAACTTTATTTTTTGTTAAGTAGTTATTGGAACTTATGATTTATTTAAATAAGCAAGGAAAACATGTTTTGTACAATTGTTGTAAGAAATAATAAAGAAATATGACATTAACATACTTCAAACATCCTGTATATCATACAAATCTTACGTAAAGCAAGTAATAACTTGCTCAATGCTATAATGATAGCACTGCCCTCAGCTTTAGCAGAGTCATAATTTTGTACTGAATTCCATTATAACCCGCTAATAATGTGATTTTCAATTTTCAATAGGACTTATTGTTATATTCTATAAGTCTAATTTCGTGAAATATATATCATGCAAACCTTACGTAAAGCAAGTAATAACTTGCTCAATGCTATAATGATAGATAGCACTGCTATCATTATAGCATTGCTATCATTAAAGCTCAGGGCAGTGCTATCATAGCACTGCCCTGAGCTTTAGCCGAGTTATAATTTTGGACTGAATTACATTATAACCCGCTAATAATGTGATTTTCACTTTTCAATAGGACTTATTATTATATCCTTAAAGTCTAATTTCGTGAAATAAGCATGGCGCACGCACAGCCGAGCCCCCGGGGTCGGGGTCGGCGCCGGCGCCGAACTTATTTGAAATAGAAATTATTCGATACTCGAGCTGGCCACGGCAAGCTGAGTGGATGGAACTCATTTTGAATAGAACAAAAGCCGCGAGCGAGTGTTGCAAGACGCTGTAAACATTCTATAAACAAGTGGAATTATTATAAAAACAAATAACCCGACTGCATTTTGTTTCAATACCACATACAAACTTATGAATGCATCTGGATACGTACATGGAGTATTGATAATAATATAGATTTAACCCTTTCACTTCTCTGATCCCGGAAAAGGTTAAAAAATGACATAACAATTAAGGCAAATTTTATGTTGTGGCCCCACAAAAGTCCACAATAGAATCTTGCCCGGAAAAAAAGAAAAAAAAAACGACATAAAAATTAAGGCAAATTTTTTGTTGCCCCACAAATGAATCTTCAGTACTCTGGGTGACGTCTGCCAAAAAAGTTCTTTTTTAGGTTCTCAGCGTATCAGCAGGTTAAGGCATATAATATGTTGCAAAAATTTACCATTATATTTTTTTTATTTTCATATACCCAGTGGCACCTCTCACAGTTGAGACGGATCTAACGACACGTCTCAAGCTTAAATCCATCAAACCATTTAGGCTCCAGAGCGTGCCAAATAAATATACATACATACATATATACATACACTCGAAACAAGAAGATGCAGTCCTATTATTTTTCCAAAACTCGACTAAAGTATCAAACTTATATTTTCACTTTTAATTTACTTTAACAAAATGCTGTTTTTGGTAGCCTTGCATATACTCCTCGGGGATAAAATGTTTTTGCCTTGGGCGCCCTTGAACCCCTCTCTGAACTCAGGACTCAGTCTTAATTCCCTCGCTCGCAATTTATGTTCAGCGATTTATCCAAGACGGCTGGACCGATTGATCCCATTGCCACGGTCAGGATCTGATGATCGGATCAAACTCAAACTCAAACTCAAAAGTACTTTATTACTGTAGATATTTACATATACTTAGCAAACGTCATTTTTTGCCTCTTCTCTACATTGGACCACTGTGGGAGAAGCAGGGCGTAGAAACTCCCACAGATTGATTTTTAGACCTCTTTTAAAAATAGGTTGTGCTTAACTAATACAATTATGATTTATTTTTATTTAATAAGCTGGAATAAATAATTACAAAATTATTAACAGCAAGGTCTGTGATTAACCCCATACAGTCCTGTTATTTAAGTAATCTTGAACATTGTAATATCCCTTTTTCTACAAAGTCGCTTTAACATGCTTTTTAAATTGCTCAAATGGCAATTTCAAAATCTCCAGAGGTATCTTATTGTAGTAGAGAATGCACTGACCCTTGAAAGAATTGCTAACCTTCGCGAGTCTAAAACGGGGCGCACATAGTCTGTGATTATTTATAAGTTAAACATTACAGCTATCGCTAAGTTTGGAAAATGTTGTAAGGTTCTTGCGACATACATTATATTTTCGAAAATAAATTGACTAGCTACTGTTAGTATGTCAATTTCTTTAAAAAGCTCTCTTAAGGAGTCTGTTCGTTTTAAATTATAAATTGCTCGAATAGCTCTTTTCTGTAAAATAAAAATAGTTTGAATATCCGCTGCTTTCCCCTGGAGATATAAGAGGGAACTCATCAAATATTATAGGCAGACCTATAGCGATTTTGTATTTTTCATAGTAACTGGTGCCTTTACTCCCAGGAAGCATTATTTTGTTAAGTGCTTAAGATGATGCTGAACTCACATGGTCACCGGATGTGCTCAATACTAGGCATCCCACAGGATTCCTATATAGTTACCTTATTACGATTGCTATGTTATTTTATGTTGCTATATACTACGGTGGATTTGATGTTGACGTACGTTGGAAGATCCAGTACTCGGGAAGCATGACTTGGTGAAGTGGAACTGATGAAGAAGGCGACAGATTGCTTCGGATCTACTCAATTCTAGGTATTTAATGAGATTGCTAATCAAATAAAGTTTTACGTGTTAGAGTACCGTCCCCGAACGGTGACAAACTGGACACTATTACTAAGCCTCCACTGTCCGTCTCTCTATCAGTGGGCTGTATCTAAACCTTAATATAGGTAAATGTTGAAATGTTTATAGAATGTGTATATCTGTGGCCGCTAGAGTAACAAATAATAAACTACACGCAAGTGTAAAAAATAAAGGACATCTTTCGCGTTTTGTTTTACGATGGCAAGGAACCCTTCGTGTGTGAGGCAGACTCGCACTCGACCGGATTTTAGTTTAAAGCTTTAGAGCACAGTCGTTACGATTGGTCTGTCTTCACCCCCCACAGAGACAACCGCGACCTCGACGTCATAGTCCACTGGCTGCCCGCGCAGCTCCGCGACCAGTCGCTGAGGAGCCGCACGTTCCAGCTCGACCTCACCTACCTGCGGCTCAAGGACGCGCTGCTCGCCGGGGGGACGGGGGCGGGGGCGGGGGGCGTCGGCGAGGCGGCGGGGGAGGTGGGCGAGGCGGGAGAGGGGGTGCGGAGCGCGCTGCACGAGCCCTTCCCGTCGAGACTGTTCGGTGAGTGCAATAACAAACATAACTATAAATTAAAATTCCCCGCTACATTAATGAAACCGTACTGCTAATTTAATTTCAATTGTTTCCCATATAGGCTGAACCGATTTTAATCAAATACAGGGTATCCGAAAAGTCATACGTTACAGCGACATCGAAGGCAGCCTATCTCAGATGCATAGATTTAACAGAAAATTACCTCAGTGAAAGTTGCAAGTAATTCGAGAAATCGGCAGTTTAAAGATTTTTTACATTTTTACATTGTTAGTGTTAGTTACATTTCTTGTATATCCCTTTCTTTTACATTTCTTAATTTCTATGCTATCGTGAATAGCAAAGTTAAAACGAACATAAGTGTTATTTTGTCGATACCTTAAGTAGAATACGATAAATTGATTGAAATCATCAATTTATTCTACTGAAGGTATCGACAAATCTTAGCTTAAATCTTCAGAAATATTGACCTCGCCTTTGATCAGCTGTCATGAAAAAAAAACTAGACAAGCAATGAGACAATACCAAGTTTGTGAAAAACTTGCTTATGTTATGCCGATTCAGGAATGGCACAACATTTGTATCATAAAAGGGAACATTGGAACTAACGCCACATTTACTCATCAAACCGGAGCTCCGCCTAGTAAGAAAAGTATAACAAGAATAATGAAAATCTCATTTTCTTTTTCATTATTAAAATTTGTAAGATTTGAGATCAAACAAGATGGTGGATCAAATAAGTTAACTAATATGACCGATGCCACACACCTTATGTTAGGTGAGGTTAGATTAGCTTAGTCATTATTAAAGGTGAGTTCAATGTGTTTGCTGAAGATTTAAGCGAAGGCGAAGTTCAATTTGTCGTATTCTACTTGTATCGACAAAATAAAGATAGCGTAAAAATAAAAATAAACGTAAAAAGGCATATGCAAGAAATGTAAGAAATGGGGATTTTCATTAAAAACTTTAAACTGACGTTTCTCGAATCACATCCAACTTTCACTGAGGTCATTACGCTTGATCGATGCATCTGAGGCAGAGCTACCCTGAGTGTCGCTGTGACTTTTGAGACACTTTGTACATCTGAGAACCATCGCAGAGAATTCTACTACCAATTACAAAAAACCGCATTAAACCAGTACACCCGTTTGAGCGCTAGTGTGCCACGGACAGTCAGATAGTCGCTTCAAACTTATAACACAACTCTTTTTCGTCAAGGGTTAAAATAACGATAATTCTCTGTGGCGACGACCTCTGTGGCATTGCGGTTCGAGGATCCTCTGCGAGAGGGCCCGGCTTCGAATCCCGGCTCGGGAGGAAACAAAGAAATCGCTAGGTCTGGATGTTTCCACAGGGTAATCTAGTGTGGGGCCAATATAAATGTTTGTGCCTGTTTATGTGTCGTTACCATATCGTAGAGTTAACCATATCATGAAATGGCCAAATGAGAACTTTCATTGAACGAAGAAATATTTTAGGAAAAAACACTGCGTTAGCTTATATGAAGACTCAAGGGAGCGAGCGCAGCGAGAAGTCAATTCTATGATACGGCTACGACATATCAAGTTGTAAATTTGACGTACATGTATGTAAACAAAGAAAACAAAGTATAGGCAATAGTTAAAAACATACTGGATACCCGAAGTGGGACGCAATTGTCACGTCACAGTCACTCAGCCACCATTAGACGACCCGAATGACCGAGTCGGCAGTGACCCTGCCTACGAATCCAAGGGTCCCGGGTACGAGTCCCGGTGGGGGCAAATATGTGTTTGATGAGAATGGATGTTTGAACCCTAGTCATGGTTGTTTATCTATCTAAGTATAATATTTATCTATATAAGTATGTGTATCGTTTTCTAGTACCCAAGATACAGGGAATCCTAGTTTGGGGCTAGATCAATGTGTGCCAATAGTGTCCAAGGTATTATTATTATTATTATTATGTTAGCGGAATCGAGGCCCTGATCGGTTATTAGCCGGATCCACACCGCAGGATCCACCGCGCTCCGACCGCGCCCGGCAATATCAGTTGAGCGTTTTAGACCCCTACACCACAGAACACCGAGACCACCCTCAATCTGACACAAGCAATCCGGAGCGCGGAGGATCGTCCGGTGTAGAACCAGCTGTTTTTTTATGAAGGCAAGATAGTAATTTCAATGTTTAGACTGAGACGAGACAGTTGTAGTGGGGGTCGTGACCAGTTTTAAAACGAACTAACGAGCGAACTGTTATATCCAGATATACTATGTAGATAGATAGGTAGATAGATTAACGTTTATTCCATCAAAGCAGCACACATACAAATTAAAAGTGATACGGAGGTGCAACTATAAAATAACTTAAATGATAGCAAAGTAATAAAAACAAAAACTCATAAGATTATTACTAAAACAATAAAACAAAAAGAAGAATATAGGTAGGTATGTAGGCGCGCTGCATTGACGCGAAAAGGTCAAAGCTCAGTGTTTATTGCTCATAAAGAGCAGCACTGGTTTTCAGCCCTCACCTAGCCTCACCGTTTCCTTAGTCTCTTCCGCAGAAGCGCCACATGGCAAGTGACGCCGTGACTTCATAGTTGCATTGTATACATAGTATAGCATAGGCCGCGATATAGGCAATTGCAGGTCGAGTATGAGTTTTAAGGCTGAGCCGTAGGTGAGGACTTCACTAATACGAGACAGGAAATTGCCATAGCTTTTCTCAAAAGAATGCAGGGAAATAAAATATACTTTTTATATCATACATTTAATTAAATTAATATTCCATTGCCAATTTGGCTTCTGATCTTAAATCTGGTGGAGTACAATCAATCTTCATTTCACTCTCTGAACCGTCGGAACTCATAACATAACATAGCGTCACGCCTTTTCCCATAAGGGGTGGCAGAGGCACATTTGTGCCCAATTTATTTTTTTCACTGACGTAATAGGTCTTTAGCTTCATTTATTTTATAATCTGTTATAAACAGTATAACAGAAGTAAGTAATTGTATAACGGTCACCACAACGATTAGTACACGTACTATGAAGCATGTAACTACTGACAAGGCAATATGTACAAACGATACTATTGTATCTTTAAACTGCCGCAACCGACAACAGAAAAGCACGGCTTAAAGGTAATGCACCAAAATATACAAGGCTTTTCTGGCAAGCAACTAGAATTAGAAATGTTTTTAGAAAGCGAAAGAATAGATATACTTTGTATGACAGAACACTGGCTGCAAGAGTGTGCAATGCAGTTCAGCATACCAAATTATAAAGTGATCAGCTGTTTCAATAGAAAGACTAAAACTAGAGGTGGTTCCTTAATTTTAGTAAAAGATGGTTTTAAGTGTAAAGAACGAAAGGATATTGTTAGTCTTTCTAGCGAAATGAATGCTGAAGTCTCGTGTGTTGAGATGGAAAAATATACTATTGTTAGTGTGTACAGGCGGGGCGAAGGAGATTTTGAAGTCTTTGAATCAGTGATGGAACAAGTTCTTCAACTTGCATCCAGAAACAAGTCCAAACGTGTCATAGTTTGCGGCGACTTTAACGTAGATTTACTAGACACCGCAAACCGCTCTATTCGCACTAGGATCCTAGCAGTATTTAAGTCTTACAATATGTGCAATGTCTTTCTGGAGCCTACACGAATAACGGCTACCTCCGCTACTTGTCTAGATAACGTATTCTCTGAATGTAGTATTCACGATAAACAAATAGTTAAGGCATTAAGTTCAGATCACACTGGTCAGATTGTAGTATTTGAAGAAAGTAATGCTATAAAGCCCGTTAAAGTATTGTGTAGACCAGTAACTTTGAAGAAAATGGAATAATTTCGTAGTGGACAAGTGTCAAGTCTACCGTTAACACCTTACTGTGAAGATCCGAACACATTATATTCCAGCTTCTTCAAATCTGTATCTGCG
This sequence comes from Argyresthia goedartella, assembly GCA_949825045.1. NCBI lineage: Eukaryota > Metazoa > Arthropoda > Insecta > Lepidoptera > Argyresthiidae > Argyresthia > Argyresthia goedartella. The sequence goes on from OX463828.1 coordinate 23,156,613, forward strand.
GAATTTGAAAAGGTTTTCAATCTGACAAAAGTGAGACCGGACAACAAATCAAAATTCTCTGAATGGGCCACAGAGGATTTAAGACAGATCAGGTCCAGACTATATGAATTGTATGAGCAAAAATCCTATGATCACAGTCCTGAGTTTAACGTCTATTATTTATTTATTATATTAGGTACACAAAACAGCACTAGAGATAATACATCAAATTACAGCAACAAAACAAGTACAAAAGGGGCTGTCTCCAGCGCCAAAAGTATGTGTACACAGCATGGTGTAAGGTAAATCTAGAACTAACTAAACAAAAACTACATACAATGGAAAGATTACCTACTTAACTATTGGAAAAACTTAATTTATTTTTCTACACTTAAGAGATGAAATCGAACTAAAAAAACTTAATAAAAAACAATTTAAAAACATAAATAAATGATGATCGATATCTGGTACAATCAATGATTTATCATACCTGCTTAAGGATTTTGCGCATTTTATATTTAAAGCAAGGCAACGAGACGTGGTAGATGTCAGGAACATCATCTTCGGTGGCCACAACTTCATTGTAGCGACGACACATTCGAAGCATGGGGTTATTGGCGCTGATGTTCGACCTGCATGTTGGGATGAAGAAAGGACGCGGTATTCTGACTGACCTGCTTGGTACTTGAAAGTTGATTTCTGAGAGAGTAGAAGTTACTATTGCTCCATTTATTATTTTATGAAGATGGATCAGATCCTGGAGTCTACGACGCGACTCTAAGGATTCCAGTGAGAAACGTTCGCATCTTTTATCGTAAGACTTGACCGCGCGACGAAGACCGAGACGCGCGCAGAGCATGCGTAGGAAGCGCTTCTGGACTGACTCAACATGATCGATGTGGGTTTTGTAAAATGGTGACCAAATGACAGACGCATATTCCAATCTGGAGCGGACAAGGGCATTATACAACAGAATGAGACTCTCTGATTTCTTAAAGGACTTAGTTACTCTTGAAATGAATCCAAGAAGTTGGTTACATTTTTTTACTAGGGCTGAGCAGTGTTGATTAAGACTTAGTTTGTCGTCGAAAATAACGCCTAAGTCACGGGCTTCGTGTTTTCTTTGCAGCGTTACATCCCCTATGGTATAATCGGACAGGACAGGATTGTGGTTACGGGTCATCGTAATTACGAAGCACTTGTCAGCAGCCAAAAACATGCGGTTGTCTGCGCACCAGTGGGACAGTCTGTTCAAGTCTTCCTGAAGGGTTGTGCAGTCGCGTTGTGTACGGACACGTGTAAAGACTTTGAGGTCGTCAGCGTATAACAAGCAAGGACTATTGAATTTTATCACCAGGTCATTGATAAAAATTATGAAGAATAAAGGCCCTAGTAGAGATCCTTGCGGAATACCAGAGGGGATTCCAGCTGGAGACGATAAGTGCCCTTTCAGCGCTATTATTTGGCTACGGTTTTTGATATATGATTCCACCCAGCGCAGAAAGTGTCCGTGCACCCCATATAGTGATAGTTTGCAACAAAGAATACGATGGTTTACTTTATCAAAAGCTTTACGAAAATCTGTGTAGATTGTGTCCACTTGGCAGCGGTATTTGAACGCCGTACACAGGTAGTTTGTGTACTCGAGCAGATTGGAGACAGTTGATTTTCCCTTGACAAAGCCGTGCTGCTCAGGTACAATAAGTGGCTTGACATGGCTATAGTCTTTGTCACAAATTATTCTAAAAATTTTAGGAAAGACTGCCACAAAGCCAATTGCCTACATCTTAACAATAAAATCAAAGCTTCTGGCGACAAAATTAAAACTACATGGAACATTATTAAAAAAGAGACAGGCAAGGTTAGGTCTAGTGAATCTAGTTTTAATTTAAAAGTTAACGACCAATTACTCTCATCAAACGAGGACGTTGCTAACGCATTTGAAAAGTTCTTCAGTACCATACCAATAACAACAACAGAAGCACTACCATCCTCTTCTGAAAAGTCTTTAGATTACTTGGTTGAAAATGTGCCCCAAAACAAGGATGGCTTTAACTTCAAGCCAATAGGCTCTATAACTATAGTTAAAACATTTAAAATTCTTAGCATGAAAAAGAATGAAGATTTATGGGGCATGTCGGTTAACGTGGTTAAATCAGTAATCGATGTGATTGCACCATACATGGCAATCACATTCAATAGTTGTATAGCAAACGGAGTTTTTCCTGACCTCATGAAAATGAGCAGATTAATACCACTTTTCAAATCCGCTAGTAAACAAGACCCTGCCAACTTCAGACCTGTATCTGTATTGCCATTGTTGAGCAAGGTGTTTGAAAAGGTCATATTGAGTCAACTACTCTCTCACTTCAATTCATCTGGGCTACTCCACAAAAAACAGTTCGGATTCACTAAAGGCAGATCAACAACAGACGCCGGAGTAGCGCTAGTAGAACACATTTATAGTGCCTGGGAAGGATAGCAGGATGCGGTTGGTATTTTCTGTGATCTTTCCAAGGCCTTTGACTGTGTGGACCATCAAACTCTTTTGCTCAAACTTCAACAATATGGTATCAAAGACAATGCGTTAAAATTAATGGAATCTTATTTAATGGAAAGATTACTAAAAGTAGATTAAACAGATGCAAGTCCACTGGAACCCATATGAATATTGGTGTACCCCAGGGTTCTATCTTAGGTCCGTTCCTTTTCTTAGTGTACATGAATGACCTGCCTTATATGGTGGAAAAAATGACTCAGATTGTTCTATTTGCTGATGACACATCTATTATTTTCAAGGTGAAAAGACAAGAAGAAATTCTAGACGACGCAAATAGTACACTCTCTCATGTGTTAAGTTGGTTCAATGTAAACAACCTGTTATTAAACTCAAAGAAGACTAAATGTATTAAATTTTGATTGCCTAATGTACGACAGATTGAAAGCAGTCTTAGAATAGGATCTGAAAGATTGGACCTCGTTGAAGAAACAATCTTTCTCGGAATCACTATAGATTCGAAACTTCAATGGGGTCCTCACATAACTAATCTCGCACGAAGACTTAGCTCAGCCGCTTTTGCGGTCAGACAAATCAGATATCTTACAGATGTTGAAACTGCCAGATTGGTTTACTTTAGTTATTTTCACAGTATTATGTCTTATGGAATATTGCTCTGGGGGAGAGCAGCAGATATAAATACGATATTTTTCTTACAAAAAAGGGCGATCAGGGCGATATATCAATTAGATGCTAGAGAATCATTAAGAGAAAAATTCAAAGAAATTAATATACTTACGGTTACCTGTCAATATATATACGAGAATATCATGCATGTAAGAAAAAACAGCTTTATTTAAAATTGTAGGTGATAGCCAAACAATTAACACTAGAAATAAAAATAGGTTAGCACTACGATTATTTAGACTAAGTAAAGTAGGCACATCATTCACGGGGCACTGTATTCGCTTCTACAATAAAATACCACAGGAATCATTGATCCTTCCTGAAAAGAGGTTCAAAAACCTTCAACATAATGCTGAGTCAGACGCCATTTATAATGACAGTGACACACCACGACTGTCATTTCATTTTATATCATGTGTCAATGCAACTATTTATCTCTGTGTTTTGTTTCTTTGTTGTAATTGTAGTGTGTTCACTGTCTTTATAATAAATGTTTCTTTCTTTCTTTCTTTCTTTCTTAAAACTATGTTAAAAATGAGCTGATAAGAAAGTCCTATTATAGTATTAAGGAATACTTAGATGACAAAACTGCATGGTCCATACCATCTCAGCGCACAGAAATTCGAAGAGGGGCGATGGATCAAGTCTATCACTTGCCGGCGAATTTCCTTAGACCGAAACCAGTACCTGTTGTAAAGTCACTTTTTAAAAAAAAAAGGTATGGGGGAGTTTCTTGCCGTTTCTTCTTAACCCCGAGACCCACCTTCCGAAACGGTGTAGTCTTTTTTATATATAAAAAAAAAATTTACTTGTAGTTATAAGTAAGTATAATTTTGACGTTGAATAAGATAATTTATTTATTTATATTCAATAAAAAAAATGACTCTGACCCTGACTCTCTGAATCTGTGGGAGTTTCTTCGCCCTTCTTTTCCCACAGTGGTCCAATTTTGAGAAAAGGCAAAAAATTATGTTATCTAAACTTATGTTAATATTTACAAAAATAAAGTCATTTTTATTGATTAATTTTGATGGAATCATTTTAATCAATACAAATAATACACCAAACAGAACTTAGAAGATACGAATACACGTAGGCATAGAATATAACATTATTTGTAAAGTATATATATGTAAATATAAATAAAACATATGTAGGTATTTCTGTTCCACGAGATCATGCTGTCACCAAAGTATTCCTGCTCCATCTTCGCATTGAAAGACCCTGACATGTTTTTGTGTGCCTCTTACTCTCATCGAAACTGCTCTTATAATTGAGTACTCTATTTGAGAATACGCTTTTCCCCATTTCTCGTTAAGCTTTGATGCGGTTTTTTTTCTAAAACTGTTATATTCAGTTCCTAGGGCTCCATCACAAGAAATGACCAGCGGGGTGAATGAGGCTCTTAGGTCTTCAGCTGCTTGATTGATTTTGATTGATTCCCTGAAAATCAAAATGTTTTCAGTAGTTCCTGAGATTAGCGATATTTGTTTTACCCATTTGTATTGAAATAGGGCTTATTTCCTTCCAGCCTTCATAAACTCCCCAATCCCCTACCGGGAAATCTACAAAACAGCATTCAATCTCTCCGCGGATCTGTCGAGCAACCGGTCGGGCGACGCGCACGCCGGCTGCGAGCGGCTTGCGCGACTGATCGACGGATCGGTCGGGCTTTTGCGTCGCGCGGTGGACGAGAAACTCGCGGACGGAGATCCGCTGTGGCGGGTTAGAGAGGTTTTGGAGGACTTGTCCAATTACCTGGAGGTGAGTTTAAACAAACCGGTCAAGTGCGAGTTTTTAATTGCGTGTGGGTCATTATTTGTTGCTGTAGCGGCAACATTTTGTGAAAACGCAACTATTACAGGATAAGAACCCTAAAAAAGTTGGTAATGGATATATTCATACTAGTTGGGATTTTTTTAAATTTCTCCTTGTCCAAAATCCTCATCAGTGGGGCTTTCTGGAACACCCGATTAATTCAGGTTTTGCATAGATTTCATTAACGCCTTGTCACATTCATGTTTACCACCCTGGTGCTTTCCATAGACTCTACTTCCCTCTTAGGCCCGGCTTCACTACCGACAACTCATTTGATGGACGGTTTCTCGGTCGGGTTTTGACATCGACAGCATGATATTTAGGAGGCCCTATCTTTTATTTGTGCAGCAGTGTGTGTTTTTGGATTTTAAAGTCCACTTGCGCCTCTCCGTTAACACAGGGCTAACGGGGTAACTCGATGACTCTGACTAATCTTAAATTCTCTTCTCTCCCCCTCAGATGGTAGGAATACTCAGCCACACACTCAGCCAATGCTACGAGCTACTCACACCGACTAACGCGACAAAATCCAAAAAGCGGAGCAACCAGTCACCAACGGAGGCGACCACATCCGGACTGCTGGCGAAAACCAACGAGGCCCTACGGAAATGCATCGAGACCTTAGAAGAACAATTCACAAAATGGCCGGAGTACAAAATTAAACCCACTTTAGAAGAGGCATTCGCTGCCATGAAGTTTAAAAGTAATTATACATGCCCTGTAGAAGGCAAGCTAGCGCAAGCCAGAAGCGAGGTTATTGATGATATACAGAAGAGCCTTAAGAAGAAAATTTTGGACTTGAAAGTACTTTCGTAAGTCTGTGTGATAGCAGGATATGTGAGGATTTTTCTGTTATTTTAACGGTGAGCCGAAATGAGGGGCTTTTATCGGTTGTGAGATTTGAACTGTGAGTATATGACGTTGGGTTAGTAAAATCCTATTTATAGTTGTAACAGCAAAAGGTGCGTTATTGGAATACCTCCAAAAATATCCAATTTTAAATCACTTCAAGAAAAAATGCATGTTCATCATGCGCCAAAGGAAAAAATGGCAAGGTCGTCTTCAACGCCATCTATCGGATTTTGAAAAAGCCTACTCTGCAAGTATCCTATTCAAAACAGTAACATTTAAACGGTTTTGGCCACGACGATGCCCCTAATGCTACCTTATTGCCATACTCATTTTATTTGCATTTATATGTAACGTAACGTGTATTGTTTTTGGTTCCCGATTCTAAATTGTATTTTGTGATTCACCGCATTTAAGTATTATCTTGAACAACGTTCCTAACGCAGTAACTTATTTTTCAATTCTACTTTAAAAGTCTAGAAGTATTTGGAGACTTAGTGAATGCTGTCAGATTCCACTGGACATGTTGACGTGTTTGGCTAATTGAAACTGCAATTTTATCTTACACCTGTTAAATTAGTGGAATTGTGTCGCAGGCCAGGTAGGTGTTCCAGAATAGTACAATGCTGTAGAGGCTGTACAGTGAGCAACAGATGGTCGAGAGAGTTTGGGCTCTAAGAGACGAGTTGATCTGCTCTTTCGGCCGAGACATTACATAGTGCTTTTCACGACTGCGAGGAAATGAAATTTATTACAAAGTAAATTAATTTTCAAATAAATTCGGTTTGGAACTTCATCCCTCTGCCATCTACCGCAATGCCTTTGCTCCCGCTTGGTGGCGCTGGCGTAGTTACAAGCAAAGAGTTTCGTTCATCTGAAATTTGGTTCAAAACACGTTACGATTATCCTTCAAACACACTAGACACTGGCAAAATGAACCTCGAATCAAGTTAGCGCGCCATATATTTCAGTAAGAAGTTAATATGTGACAACTTTGACAGATAGAAATGACAATGAGCTTTTGAGATTAGACGTGCGATTGACAGCACACATCAGGCACGCCTTTACCGACGCGTCGGCATGACTCACGCTATGTTAGTAAAAACCGACACGGCATGAAGCACCATCTGTTGACTTTTGACAGAATCATCACAAAACAAGCCAACATTGTTGTTCTGGTTAACTATTTACTGTTTTGCGACCCCATTACAGACCATCTTTCGCCACATTTCCGAGCAGTGGAGTGAAACGTATTATTCTGAATTAATGACTGTAAATAGTGTGTAAAAAGTATCGAGGCCATATCCTCATAACGTTTGCCTTATAGCTTCTTCCCATAAGTTGGTTACATACTCGATAGTTGTAAGTATCGCGGTTTAGAATTCTCTAGTCTATTTGTTTTATGGTACTCAGTAGGAACTGAAGCTAAATCCAGCTTTAGGGTTGTGACGGCGAAATACTGATTCAGCAAATTATTACTCGAGGGCCAAGCTCTGAAACTCCCGATTCTCTTCAAATACATATCGTCATGCTTTGTCCCATGTGGGGTGGTAGAGCAAGATTGGAGACGATTAGCCAGTAATTCAATACTGCATCGTCCTAAATTTAAATATAATTGAATTTTGCTTCTGGCTCATCTTTCCAACATAAAAACGACGCTTACATAACGGTACGGTCTAAAGCTAAGATTAAGTGAGGCTGGGATCTTAAACGTCATAAGTCTGTTGTTACATAACGGTACGGTCTAAAGCTAAGATTAAGTGAGGCTGGGAACTTAAACGTCATAAGTCTGTTGTTACTTTACTCAAGCGGCATTAGCCTCATGAGTATTTTAAAATAATATGGTGCTCAAAGCGTCTGAATAAGCTAAATTAACTCTTGTACTGTGTATGAATTAAGAGCTAGGTTGCTTCATTCGGTTTCGTGCAGATTCTGTTAACGGTGAATTCATTTAACGACAGATTCGTGTTAGGGCATAAACGCAAGCATCAAGAAACGTATATCGGTTAAAAAGACCATTTCGTCGTTATACTGCGAAAACCAATTAACTCATAAAAAAGTAATTTCGAGATAAATGCAATTGAAATTTTAATGACAAATATCTTTTAATAAATATATAAATAATCATGTTATTTAAATACCAGATGATTACTTAAATCTTAAATTAACTAAAACCATTTACATAATTGAATTCTAGGTGTAGATTTCAACAAAAAAAAACTTTATGTGTCAACAGGTACCATAGATAATTGGTTTTCCCTGAAAATGTAGAATTGCGATTTATGAAGAAACTACGTATCAAACATGGCCATAAATGCATTGAACTGGTAGGATTTTTGGTGTCAATATCAATTAATTTTAAAAATAGTACTTTTCTCGACTAAAACAAAAAATAAACATAAAAAAGCAATTTTTTACTTGTTTTTCCTTGTACTCAAATTATTATCTATTAATTTTTACGAACTGAAACTTGGGTAATATTTTAAAACTTTCAGTTATGTAAATAAAATACAAGTAAAAGTAAAGTAAATGTAGCCCACTAATGTCCCCACCGATGGGCACAGGCCTTTACCCGGATCCGAATAAGATTGAGCCATACTCCACCACGCTGGCTCGGTGCGAGTTGCGCCTAATACATACTACCAAATCAAGTAGCGATAATAGCCGGGACCTACAGCTTAACGTGCAATCCGAAACACAGAGTGTCCGATATTCTATGTAACTTCAGGTATGGAACAGTAAACAAAAACTTATATTCATTTATTTTTATTAGACCATAAAAAAGGACTCTTCAATCTAAATTACTACACTTTTACATTTTAATCTTCATCTGCACTTGATGCCGGCTCATCGTCTGAGATAGTGAGGTCTGGCACCCTGTCAATGCATGCAACATGACTATTTAAATCTTGGAACCAGGCATGAAATTCCTCTGGTATTACACCTTTGTCACAAGAGTTGCAACAAATCCTTTTTTTGGCAACACTGATATCCAGAGGAGTTTTGTATAGCTGCAGAAGGTTGTCAGGAAAATATTTTGCAACGCTGGTGTCAGGTACTGGCGATGTGTTTTCTAGGGACTGTTTCGTCCTATTCCTTGTTAATTGTTTTGTGTCGTTTTCTAGCATTTTTCTTTTCCTATTTCTTGTTCCGTAACCATGTACTTTTTGTTCCACAGTTTCTGTGTTTTCGTTCGTCCTGTTTTCTTTCGTCCCGTTCTTTTTTGTGACATCTATCGTGCAGAATGTGTCAGACATATCGTAATTATAATAAATCTTTGCCTCTCCTTTGATGTATCTAAATCTCTTTACCTTCAACCATTTCACTTGCTTTCCATCGGTATAAAGATACCGAACGCTAATAAAGATTAGCGTTCTTCAATATTTTTTCCGATAGATCCTTCAGATCTTTGAAGTCATGATGTTTAAATTCTTTCACATTGTATGGTTCTTTTTTGACTTTATCTTTGCCCTTTTTGTAAACTTCTTTGGCTCTGGTCAGAGTGTCGATAACGGGGCGGTCCAGCAGTTAACTGCAATAAAACGAAAATTTATAATTACTAAGGATATCTTACATGATTTACGCGGCTTTCAGTTATTCGAGGAATTTCGTAGCTCAAGCTTGGATTTGTGTTAGTATTGATTTCCTTCACCTCAATAGTGTTACTGCTGACGGAATCTTTAAAAAAGTAATAGGTACAATGTTATGTAGACATATGTAATTACAAACAAAACCATAGCATCATCCATTTTCTCATACGGGGCGACAGAGACACAACTGTGCCCACTTAGAGTCAGTTAAAAATACTCCATTTCGCGTGACAGGGGGCTAGCTCATCGCCCCGCAGCTATAGAGTATTAGAGAACATAAACCTGCATCTCCTGTGAGAGAAGCAAGCTAAAACCCGCTAGATCACCGAGCCCTACATCATTACTTAAGGATCATTCACACAGCGGTACTACCTAGTAACGGCCGCCGGATCAGCCACCCGATGGGTCTTTACACTACTCTTGCCATCGCAGCGGCGACCGATTCGACGTCGCATCGGCCGCCGTTGCGTTCTGCGGCGACAGCTCGGGCGACCGTTGCTTTCTGCGGCGGCTGATCCGGCGGCCGATGCGTTGGCTGCAGCTTACAAGGTCCTAGTCCTACAACTGTACAAAACTCCTTATTGTGGGTGCCCGGTTGCATATCCTTAAGCTTAAGGCTCATTCTCATTCATAAGTTTCGATAACTTCAGAAGTTATGATCAAAAAATGCCAAAAATTATCTTTCCTTCCCCCCCCCCCCTCCCCTTATCTCCGAAACTACAGACTCTAAAATGATGAAAAAGTACAGAATATATAACTTAAGCCAAAGATTACAGGAAAAATTACCCGGAATTGCCAAGGTTTTTTTCTATCTGTTTACCACATACAAACTTATGAATGAATCTGGTTACGTACATGGAGTATGAAAGTAGCCGCACTAATAACATTGTTAGAAAAAACATTTTGCTATCTAAAATACATAATGCCTTCTAGAGGCCGCTATATTAACTTAAGTGTGAAGTCACATAGCCTGTGAACAATAAATTTGCTTCTAATGATAACTTATTTGTCCAATTCTGATAAGTAGTTAAGATGTTCTGGCGGAACAAATGAACATTCATTCATACCGGTCAAACACATAACCCTTCTTTTGGCTTCGCTGTATTCGGGTAAAAATAAATAAATAGCGTCATGGCTTTTCCCCTTTGAAGTGGTAAAGGCACAGTTATTACAAACTATTCACTCCACACCATCCCTACCATTGTACGGGGGTACGAAATCCTTCGCGCGCGAGTTCAACTCGCACTTGACTGGTTTTCCATAATGTTTTCAGGGTACGTACATACTTGTACGTACCCTGAAATGGGGTACGTACATGTATGTAATGGGTGTGTAATAATGAGAAACGGGTAGGTAGGTACATGTATGTCGTAAAAGTATGAGTACACATAAATCTGAGTGAGATTCTTTAACATCCACGATTTTTTCTAAACTACTAAACCGATTTAGACGTACCCAGGTATTTACGTATCGTTAGAATCGAAGTTATCCCAAGTATTCCCAAGTGTCATAGGATGGTATAAATATGACGTCATCATAAGAACAATATAGCAGATTCTGTTATGCTATATTGAGTGACAAAGAAAAAAAAAACTTCTAATCCCTTATCAAGTGGAGTAGGTATCAAAATGAACGATATTGAAAGCTTATAATTAATTATTATGAAAAAGCATGCAATTTGTACCTTAAATAAAAAAGTGGCCAAGTGCGAGTCGGACTCGCCTCTGAAGGGTTCCGTTGTAGCAAGTAATTATGTGACTGGATGTTTGTGTTGTAATGTAACTTTGATTTTCATAGAGTTTGTATGAATGACAAAGTTATCTTTGCGGTTTTTAATACATTTATATCTTAAAAAGTGCTTATTTTATTTTGTTCAAACCAATTTTCGTTGTAAGAATATTTTTTGTAAATTTTTCACTCTCTTACTTTAAAAGTTAAAGGGGTGGGGAGGGGGGGGGGGGGGGACACAATTGTCCACTTTGGAAGGGTCTGTCTCTTCAGCGAATTACTTTGAGGAAAAATGGTTTCAGGAACTTCTACGTCATTTTTAAAGACCTGTCTATAGAGACCCCACACAATATAGGTTTGATGAAAAAAATATGTTTTCAGTTTCATGTATTTTAATTATTTTAATTTTTCAATTTTTGTATAAAAAATCGTAAAGTGGTTCACAGAATACATCTACATACAAAGTTTCAACTGTGAAGTTCTAATAGTTTCTGCATACAGTTGCTGTGTTTCTCTACGGAACCCTAAAAAGCGGTCACAACACGCATATCATAGGCACTATGCAGACAGAAGATGGCGTAAGGTAAGTTTGATCGTCGCCGCGTTCGCAAACAGAACGCGGCGAAGATCAAACGAACCCAATCAAACTCGACCTAGTTGTCATACAAATAAAGTCTAATCGAAATCATAGAATAATTGAAAAACTTGTTTCGGGGAATGGTTTTGTTGTGTTGCCAACACAACAAAAAATTATGCACCTTTTTATGAGTGCGATCTTTCCAACTAGAATAATTATGAAAAATATTCTAGTTGGTTGAATGTGGTATACGTCGCGCAACGAGTTATGAGCGGTGGCCTTGAATGCGCAGTAAAAACTTTTCAATACCTGTAATTATGCGCAGTAACTCACGCCAACGTCGCCTAGCGACAACTAACTGAATCAACCAAATCCAATAGAAAATCCACTAGCCACTAAAACCATTTTTGACCGCTAAAATGGAAGTCTAAACCACCATATCTAGTGGAAAATCCACTGAGTTGGCAACACTTGCACCCTGACTGATTGGAGTGTGTTTCCGACAAACAATCCTTTGAAGTACCGCCGCCACGTAGGGTAAAAGCGCACATTTACTGGTGCGGCTTCTTTCATACTCAGGCATTCATAAATTTGTGTATGTGGTATTGAAATAAAATGCAGTCGGAATATTTGTATTTTATAGTAATTTCAGTTGTTTATCCTATAAACTCCAAGGGGTCGGGGGTGTGAGGCGGTGGAAAATAATTTAGAAAAACGCAAATTTCATGTATCGCTCGCGATGTCTGCAGCTCACAGAGCCACTAAAAATAAACAGTCCTCAGCTCTGAGAGTTGTCTCAGCTATCTTGTCATGTCACAATGACGTCATGTCAAAACTGTCATTTACTCAGAGATGAGCGCAGTACCTATATTAATACGGGCCTTTCCATTGGTTATACTGGATAATGAGGATCAAACCTGTCAAATGGCAATGGCAGATCCAACGTTTTCTGAGCTCGTCCTTCAACCTATCTAATATATCCTCGTAGAAACCTAATTAAATGGGTTCAGGTACTACAATTTCTCGAATCCACGACATCAAGAAACTGGTTTTTGTCACAGACTTTGTTGATAATGTGACGTGTCGCTTGTTACAAACCACAGGACACAATTGCTACAAACAAACAGTGGTGCCCTCTACCAAAAAGTTGTGTATGTATTTTTAATATCTTGTGACCCTTGCCGATACGCATCTTTTGACACCCCAAACATTGACGTAGCCCTAAAACTCACAACACTAAGGCGAATTCGCACTCTCAGCGAAAAGTTTTTATTATGATATGTATAGATAAAGTAGTATATGTAATTGTACATAACTAAGCATTAAAACACTCGTATGATGTTGTAATTCAAACCCACGCTCGAATTTTGATGCCCTTCATTATGTATCATTCCTATAAACTATTATAACTTAATTTAAATTTATACATAGGTGTAACTTAAGAGTACCTACATAAGCGAAAGAGACTAGTCAGCACGACACAGGGAATCCTAGCGAGGGGTCTAGAGATTCCATAAAAATAAAAGTTGTTAACTCATTTCACTTGTGGAACGTTGTGACAGTGCAAGCGACCGGCGGCGACCGGGAGCCGGACAATTTTTTCATAGGTGTTGAACTTTGTTACAAAACAATAAGGTTCAACATCGCGGGCCATTTTTGTATGGCATTTATGGAGGGTTTATTATTATTTACTGTACTCTTATTAAGCTGGTTAAAAAGAGAAAGGCAGACAGTACATTGAACCACATTCTAATTACATAATTATTTGATACTCTATACTAATAAAAATGGACGATGAAACTAAAAACTATGATATTAGGCGCATTTACCCTAGGAGTAAGTAAACGAGTAAGCATCCGGCCGCCCTCAGAATGGATCGGCGACCGACGCGACGTCGAATCGGCCACCGCCACCTAGCGCGGCGACCGATCCGGTCGCCGATACGTTCTGAGGGCGGCGCGTTGACTGTTTACACCATGCGTTGCATGCTTGCGAACGGATGCGGTAGAACTGATCGTGTAAATCCCCTTTTACTACGGTAATTTAACATTTGAAAAAAAAAAAACATAATATAATACACACTCACACATACCTGAAGTTGCCGTTTCTTCATTTCGATCTTCTTCTAGATTCAAAAACATATCATAAGCTTGAGAGATAAGCTGATCGTCGTCTTCAATATCACTCTGAAAATTATAAAAAATTGCATAATTTAGTTGAAAAGACGCCAAATATAGTTTGCAAAGTTATTGGTTTCATAGATCCATTACCTATTGTTTATTTGAACTTGACACATCAATAATGACTGTCGATAATTACGTCTGGTTTATCGTGGCAAAACAAATAATTATCAGCTACACACATTATAACCTCACTTTTTCGGCTTCAAAGTTAATCACATTTATTGCTTACCTCTCTGTTTTTCTCTTTTTCCACCATGGCAATCATGTCTTTCTGTATCTTTTGAAGACATTTTACACACCGATAATGGCACTGGGATATCATAAACTCGAAAAACAATGATTATTTGCTTCCGACGGCCAAGAACGCGCGCGAAAATGGTGCGCATTACTGCGCATGCGAGAAAGAGAAACAAGTAAAACCACATAGACGCCAACGCCATCGCGTATTTCTGAGTGTAATCCTATTTAATCGGTTTTCTCTGTAGTGATCAATGGCTGCCTTAACTTTATGTTTCATCAGAAAAAACTATTATTTGGTTTTAAATTGTTTTCCTAGAATTAAATTGTATCTGGCATGGTATGAGTCCATCTGATAAAATGATTTAAATCACTAATAGGTTTTCTCTGTAGTATTTTTTTTATTTAGCCGATGTAAGTCGTCTTAAATGGTTGTTTCTGAGAGAGAAAAACTTATTTGAAAATCATTCTTAGGGGTAAAACCAGTTTTAGCATTTTAAATGGTTATCATTGCAGACGAACCTGTAGCAGTTATGATTAAGTGACTTTTGTTCATGACTACATGTATTGGTAGTGTTAGAAATAATTGGTTTTCATAATGACCATCCTCGAAAGCATGCAACATAGCATTTAATGGGTTTTCGCAGACGAAAGAGCGCGAAAAATTGAATAGTGTGGCATTGTTAAGTCGTTTTATGAAAAAAAACGAGTTAATTGGTTTTCGCAGTATAGCGACGATTTGGTCAGATTTCTTTTGTCGTCAGATAAAAATGAGCCTTTTATTTTAGATGGAAGTCGCTCTTTGGACAGAAAAATCTTTCGTTGCATGATTCCAAAAATGTTATATACCTACTTTTTTCGACATTGTATTGAAAATATTCGTTTTTTTTAGTAAATGATTTGAATGAGTGATGATTCAACTGCGGTTTTTGAAGTGTTTTCGTTTACGAATGAGTTTTGAAATCGTTCCTAATAAGTAGAAATACTGGAAAGTTACTTACATTTAGGGGATAGAAGGAAAAACTTAATTTCTGGGTCGGTATCTATAGTTATTTACGGTAATTTTATTTATATCTCTATATTGCTCCGTGGTCTCATGGGTCTTACGCTTGCCTCTCACGCAGGAGAGAGGAGAGTACCTACTCACACTTTCAACACATCGTGAGGAAAGCTTCATTACTCCATAGCTGCGGCGATGGGCTAGCCCCCTGTCACGAAAAATGGAGAATTGAGTAACTGGCTCAAAGTGGGCACAATTGTGCCTCTGCCACCTCGTATGGGAAAAGGCGTGACGCTATGTTTATTTATATTTTGTTCATTGTACAATGTCTGACTAAACACGAATCTGTTGTAAAAATGATCCGCCATAACCCGTTCTGTCCTAAGCCGAATAAAGACTTACGTTTCTTTGTGTTATATCAAGCTAGGGTAACCGATTTGGGCGGCGTGTTTTATATGTGTAATTAGTATTTGATATTGAATTATAATTTATATCGACATTTACTTTGTTTTATTTTGTACACCTTGTCTCTTTCCATGTGGACTACTTTTTATCCCTTCGGAGCATAATGTAGAAAACGCAAAATGAGCACCACACTCAAAATGTAGAAATCGCTTAATGAAGAATACGCAGAATGTGGAACACGAAGAATGAGCACAACACGCAAAATGAAAAACTAAGCCTGTATACTTAAGGAAGTAAAAAAATTTGCTTATACTAGGATTTTCAACTTAATGACTTAAAAAAAGCCTACAGTACTTTTTGAGAATGCAGTCTAAGCAGACACCCTTTTCTCATTAGTCCTTTTGTATCGCATATACCCTTCGGAGCGGTAAAATATCCATCTTGGAACAATGACGATATGCAAGACTAGTATGCAAGAAATAAGTTAATATGTCAACTTATTTCTTGAAGATAACTGACAAGATAATTGACAATTACATTATTTGATAGATGACGGAATAGATGACAGAAAATCTTAAGTGCCAGTATTAGATAAGATGAAAGGCTATTCAAAAAGTTATCTGACTCGTTGGAAAGTATAAAACCTTTGTTAAGGACTGATTCTGTTAACGCCAGATTCGGTTCAATACGGATTATTTTATGGACAGATTTTCGACCTTATTAACATTTTAGATTTTTGCCGTTTAGATTAACCCCGATGTGTTCTAAAAGAACCAGGGGACCATAAAGTTGTCAGAGGTTTGTTGAACACCCAATCATAGGTACCATGATAATATACCCTGCCTGTCTGATTAAATTTTCGTATTGCAAAAACCACTAAAAGTAAGAATAGTTTTGCCAATAAGTACCAGGAGTACATGGCTTGTTGGAGGTTGAGTATATATCCTAATATTATAAAATATAATTTAAATGTAATCGTACATACGCGCAACAGACTTTGCGGGCGATCAATTATTATTTTATAATTTTTATTTGTGTTTTTTTATGTTATCGTACCTCCTAACAAGCCATGTACTCCTGTTACTTATTGGCAAAAATTCTTACTTTGAGATCATCGTCACCATGAATGAGCAAGCGGAGCCCTTATGTATGTTTTATTCATTTTGCGTTTTACTCATTTTGCGTGTTGTGCTCATTCTTCATATTCCACATTCTGCGTATTCTTCATTATGCGATTTCTACAATTTGAGTGTGGTGCTCATTTTGCGTTTTCTACATTATGCTCCGAAGAGCTTTTTTCTAGTACAATAATTGGGTAAATAGGGGAGAGAATAATACAATATACCAAGTTTGAATCATGTTAGTTATATTTACAACATAAATATAAGTATTGCAAATACAAAGGAACGCAGCAACATGACGTAAGGTATTGGTCTAAATCTTGCCTATAAAAGTTAAACCGTCATAGATATAGGTCTCTTTGTATTTACCATAACCATAAAAAGGAAACTAATCTTGAAACATTACTGAGGATTCATTTTTATAGGCAGAAGATAGATCATAAATAACAAGTTTCGCTGTGATTATTTAAGTGTAAAAACTTCTGTACTTTGTATTAAAACTACAAACAGTCGTTTTTGGAATGTGAACCAACTTTATCTTCTAATCGTTAACTCATTTTGGAATATTAATTTGTGGACATTATGGCAAGGAAGTGAATGAACGAAATTAATACCATACTCAACGTAAACCCTTACTTAAACTTAGCAGAGGAATAACAAGAAAATATAAAATGTAGAACAATCATGTTAAGATACACGAACAACGATGACGAACAGAATCAAAAGCACACAACACCAAATGCAACAGGAGCTCCCTCACCGAAGCATTCACCTCATGTAAATTATTACTTCAGACGTGAATTTTATCACTTATTTTATTGTGACAGTAAATACTCGTTTTACTTCTTCTTTTTGCAATATAATTATTCAGATTCGAGCATTAATAAACATCGGATTGTATGTCAGTGATCAGGGAGCTCCCGCAAACAAACAATTAAGTTTTTTTAAACATTCAACCCAAAGTTTATGCTTAGTTTGTTTAAGTTTAGTTTCGATACTCGTAAATCATATAACTAAGACAACGTTTAGGATGTTGCTGATTAGTTTTATTTTTAAATACAAATTAAATAACTCAGGAATACAATTTTACTTGATATAGAATTTAACCAATATAAGGGTCTAATCCAACGCTTACTAGACAAAAAAATAATTAACTTATCTGGAGAATATAATTATGCACCATAGT
Source organism: Argyresthia goedartella (assembly GCA_949825045.1). Taxonomy (NCBI): domain Eukaryota; kingdom Metazoa; phylum Arthropoda; class Insecta; order Lepidoptera; family Argyresthiidae; genus Argyresthia; species Argyresthia goedartella. The sequence continues at coordinate 23,174,470 of OX463828.1, forward strand.
ATTTTTGCGAACAATACAACTAACTCATAGCCTATATTCGACTGATAAATATTATTAAAATTATGACAATCTTATAAAAAATATTAAACTATCTACCACACTAGCTTTATTTATTACTTTATCAGAAACAAAACATTAATAGTGAGTTAAAGCGAAACTTTAATTATTGGTATGTTATCAGAAAAAGTTGGGAGCAACAGCGCCACAAAAACTGGGTATCCTATTGTGAGGTTCAGTCGGCAATCTGATAGTGTGCGCAAGCAAGATACTCCAATAGGTCACATTCACATCCTAAACAACCAGTAGCCATATCAAGCACCCTGACGCTGACGTTGTATACAAAGCCAGTACGCTCCCACAGTGATCTCTTCGTATACGTTTCGGAATGCTCATACTCACGAATTTTGCGGAATTTTGGTGAATAGTTTGCAGTGAATGCGTGCGAAACTTTAGTTCCAAACTATACAGTGTCACTAACGCACCCTATCAAAGGTTATAAATGCGTGTTAGTTTATCTCAAACAAAAATACTGATTTACACAAGTAAAAAGGTTCAACTTTTTTTAAAATATTTTATGTATGGTTATGTTTTAAGTATTTTTGTTGTCCTTACATGTTCAACCTAACACGAAGGACAAAGGGGGTGAGCGAAGCTACCGCAATAATACTTAAAACATAAACTTAAGAACACATACAATATTTATTTAATAACGAGTATTTTAATTGGGTAACAGCGCAGTATATAACGGAACTGTAAAATTGGCGTAGACCATTCTGAAGTATACACGATTACGGCGTAATGTTTATGTATAGTTCGGAACACGTTAGTGAAAACATTGCGTTCCAATGTACACGCGATAATGTACACAACTCTGCGTAATGGCCTTGTATATTACGGAAACACGCTTCCCTGACATCCAGGAATGTCTACTGGAACCCCTTAAAATTGGCAAATCAACGAATAAGAACACGATTATTTTTAACGAGCTGTCTTTTGATTCGTCAATTTGTCAAATTTAAAGGGATTCTGATAGAATTTTCCAGCCTCAGTGGCCTTATAATGCAATTCTAAGATCTAGGAATTTCAGTCGCTTTAGAAAAAAATGTTAATCAGAACATTGCATTAAAAAGCAGTCGCGATAAAAGGCAGATTGTGTCGAAGGATCTTGTTATGATTGGTATTTATATAAAAGCGATTCCTACACGTCAGAATCACAGAAATATTTAAAAAACGTAAGTCTTAAATGATGTCGACATCCTCCTTGACGCGGAGGATTATTATTATTTATTTATTTATTTTATTAGGGACATCAAATGCACATACAGTAAAAATATTACAATTAAAATTAATACAGTGAAGCAGGCCAAAAAAACGAGATACAAATATAAGTACAGTGTATATATAAGACGTTTAGTTTATCACACTTTGGCTGTGTCGATATTTTCGGTTGTTTAAGAAGACATTGTTGAGTATCTTGCGTGGTGCTGACTACAGTCACGTCAGTACAAGTCAGAAGACCAGTTGCTGGGAAATATATTTTAATATGTTTGTTTCAACTGTATGCCATTTAGATTCAACTCTAAAATGAAACTATTTCTATGTCATTCTTTATTTTTATGGCGACGACCCGTCGTATTATGATCACAAAATATTTAATTACTTTCCATGAATACTCTATAAAAGTAAGTATTTAAAATTATGTCTACAATGCCGATTCCGTTGGCAACAAACAAAACTCCATGAAAAATTTATCAAAAATTAATTTATGAATTTCTTAGGAATTTTGACAACTGTCACTTCAAACATCTTTGTGTTAACATAATTACAACTACCTTCATGAATAGAGCACAAGAGGGTCATGCTACTATTTGACAAGCCTTTTAGAAGCATATCACAGGCAAATCACACGCTCTCTCCATCCAGCAGTAGCGCGTGATATGCGTGTGAACTGCGCGCGATAGGCGTGTGATAGGCTTGTAGTTAATAGCATTTACCAAGGGGTATTAAATGTGTCTATTAATTATAGTTACATATTCTATATGTTATTTTATAATGTAAATATTGTATTAAAATATTGCAATTGCGATGGGCATGTTGCACATAGGTCGAATAGATCTCGAGTCAGAAGTGTAAAGGAAGACGAGACAGGTCAGTGTTAATTCTAAAGGTTTAACATCAATGTATCTTGAAGGGTTGTGAGGGACATAATTCTGAACATTTTCCAACCACAATTCAGATTGCCCCTACGCTTTCCAAAGCATAAAACCAATATCTAAATTCTATGAAATATATTTTAGACTACGGGTTTTATTAAAAATGGAAAACAGTATAAATCACGCCTACATTATGGTTCATTTTAATAACCTTTTGCTTACCTTCACACACAACAATATCATCTCGTGACGAGACTCGAATCATTTCAAAGATATCTAAGTCCATGCCTCTAGCATCTAAGTTGTTACGCGTATTTTTGCCGACAGTACACCAAATACGAGCGAAGCATGACAGGTCAATAATAGGCTTTATCTAGCAAAGTTTAACGTCCAAGTTCGTGTGTAACTTATCTGTTCCTGGATTACTATGCCTTCAATATAACGATATTACATTCTATGGCTTCTATAATTAGATTGTACTCCAATGGAAACTGTAGCGTTTCGTATAAAACTTCCATTTATAATTATTTACAATAAGGTTTTCGAGATATGTTTTATACACAATGGGTCTTACAAAAAAAAAAAAAACTTCTGTTCAACACTTGTTTAAAGACTATAAAATTTATGGGTTTTAATGTTTTGAGTTTTTTTTTGTAACACAGAATAAGTTTAATTTGCGTTATGCGCGGAGCTCACCTAGAGACGCGGATATGTCTATAGCGGGAGTGGAGTCATTCTTAGTAGTAGCATTTGACATCTGTCAATATTAAAGACAGAGCTATGCGTCGATCTCCCGTCCCTTTCTCAGCGAAACAAGGAGAAGACTGAACACAAAGCCCTGTCTCTACTGTTGGCAGATGTCCAATGCGACTTCTAAGAATTGCTACACTTAAGGCTTTGATCCCTCTACGTCTCTGACGGTTTACGACAATAATCAATTTATATGGAAACCTTAGCAAATTACGCAAACTCATGGTAAAAATGGCCCGTCCATACAAACATTAGCCCCCTCCTCCTCCCATAGGAGGGGACCCCACCCCCTCTTCCTTAATAATATAGGCTTAATAAGGCCCTGCCGTTAAAGCTCTCATTCGGCTTAAAGGCCCCTGTGTCGTGGGAATCAGACGACGTCACACACATATAAACATCCAAAACAAGGAGATTTTTTTCTTTCTTTACCCCCACCGGGGATCGAACCCGGGACCTCTCACATGGTAGGTAGAACCACAACCGCTGGGCCATATCACAGATCCATAGACCAATTCTGATTATCATACCAAATCTAACCGCCCTTTTCCCCCCTTATTTTTGATAAAAACTTCAATAAACTGAGGTCTCACATCTATAAACTCCCTACCTATCAAGTTAAAACAGCTGCATAGTTTTTTTAAATCCATAGAAAGTTCATCTCCATTAACATTAATATCATTCCTATAAACACTTACCTGCAAAATTTTAGCTTCATAAGTTTTTTTTTTTATATATATACTAACTTTAAACCCCCCCCCAATTTTGATAAATCCCTTAGTTCTACCGAATGATTATATGAGGAAACCATTTACAAAGTTTGATGTCGCTGCGAGCAGCGGTTTAGGCTGTGCGTTGATTATCGTTCAATAAGTCAGGGCTTTGAATTGTCTATATCGACGATAGCCGGCGCTCACTGGCATACGTAGCGGGAACAAAGCCTAACAAAACATTTAAATATTTGAACTAGGGAAGAGAGGTTTTTTTTTACAAAAAGTACAATTTTCATAAGCCAAATGATTTCGAAATGCTTTATGTGACAAGTAGATCTACGCAAACTACAGCAATAACATGTATTGTGTTATCTATTCTTTACTTATGCAATCTAACGTTAATATTACTGTTGCAAAGAATAGATACCCGGCTATTTAAACAACCGAACTTTCGTTGCAATCCAGTAAACACAGGATTGCCCCAAATTAAATATTTTTCTAGATAATTCTAGCAGATGTCTAAGAAAGTAGATCTCTTATATGACAAACAAAAAAACATTTGAACCAATCCTTTAGTAACAACAAGTATCATCATCTCGTTCCCTCGTAGACGTATGCAGACTTTTGATCGATCCCTAATGTAGGTCCAGTTATATCGATTTTTGTAAACTGCACCACACTTGCAGAAGGGTGTAACACATTAGAGCCCCGATCACGAATATTTACGCGTCGCATAAGTAAGCGTATTCAACTGTCAGTGACTCTTACGGAAAATGACGAGGATAATTTTACTCGATTACTTTTTCGATCTCTCAAATATTCGTGTATGCAGCACGAATAATAACCAAAGTGAACACGTTTGTGAGTCCAGATGAAATTAGGTTCATAAGAGCTCCTTTCGTCTGGACTCATGTGTTGACTTATTCAATTATCTTTGTCATTTTCCGTAAGTCTCTGACAGTTCAATACGCTTACTTATTCGATGCGTAATTCAACTCGCTAATTCGTGGTTCCTACGCTGAACGCGAGCATTCGCTCTGTAATGTCGAATTTCAGGGTATCACTATCAATCGCACCTTGCGAATGCTCTCGGTGAGAGATCTCCCTTCCGTATTAACAAGAGCACATAGCTGAGCTGGTTGCAGCGACAGTGCTTCGGGGCGGGAGAAGGGGATTGTCGTGACGTAAGAGATTTAACATGTGACAAACGAGACAATAGGTAATGTCCCCTCCACAGCCGTAGCGCGACACGCGCGACACGCGTACATAGCGCATTTTAAGTCAAATATCGCGACGCACTGACACATCTCCATACAAAAATGTCACGCGATAAACGCGGGTGCTGGCACCTACTCTATGGTTCATCGCAATAAGTGTTACTTATCAATATTACTCACATACAATCACAAATCGCAATTTACAATTCAGTCGGTATTTGAAGGTTTTAGATTTGGCCACGGGCGACTGCTGGCTGGTCAGCTCTGTATACAACGCCCACATGTCCATTGCGCCCGCACTTATTACAATGTGTGGCAGATACTCCTCGCGACGTCCTTGGAGTATCGCCTTTTGCCGGCGTAGTCGCGGAATCAGCTGCCGCTGGAACAGAAAAGTGGGATTGTTAGTTCGATCGGGAAGAACCCATGGTGCAAGAGGCATAGTGAGCTGAAGCCGGAAGCTGACGCTAAAAGAAGTAGAGGAACAGGAGCTGACACCACGATTAAATCCCGAGACATACTAGTAATAATAAGATTGCACACTCAAAGTTATAGCTTGTCAAATTCGCACATAGCACTCCCATGGTCTGCGGGCGCGGGGGGCTGCGAGGGCGGGAAAGAAGAGCGCGGGCGGCGGGGCGCGTAGTAGGACCCGCCCGCGCATCTTTCGTACACGTCACCCGCAGACCATGGGAGTGCTACGTACGAATTTGACAAGCTATAGATAATGGACAATGTACACCCAAAAGAAGCTAAGGGTTGCGGGCGCTACGGGAACACATCCCCGAAGCTCCACTATCGCAGGAACCTGGTTTAATCGCTATATGTGGGCTGGAGCGGTGTCCTCTTCAGACTTCAGACCCTCTGTATGTGACAACATTTCTGTTTCACCCGACTACGGCAAAGCCGCCAAAGGGGGGGGGGGGGAATTTGACGAATGTCCACTACTTATATGTGACGTCACAAATATAAATTCAAAATGGCGCCCTGTCCTGTCATGGTTTTTCATTAAAGTTTCTGAACGGCCTTGGGTATTAAATTAATGCCCACTACTAAAATATACAGGGTGTTGTTTTGTAAAGTTCCGCCCGGCTCAGGGACGGCAGTTTACGTATCGCTTGTAACAAAAAAAAAGTTTTATTTTTCCCTCGCATAATTTTGATTCACAAATTGCGATGTTCAGTTTGTTCTGAAATAGCCGAAACGTGCGGACACGCCCGGCCGCATGATTCCAAATTCTGTGTATGAGTCAACACTGCTAAGTGTTGACTCATACACAGACTCTGGACTACACCCTCGCGCGCAACGTTTGAACAGAATCTATGTATGCATCAACGCCTTAATATTGTATAGTTTTGAGGCGACCCCATCTAGTTTCACAAAACTGAAATTGTTGTTTTAGGTCACTTTCTATATTCTATTCTATTCTAGATAGGTTGTGTTAGGTCACAACGTTATGAACGACCCAGAGCCGAGCGAAGCGGAGCGGAGCGAGGCGACCCCATCTCGTTTTACAAAACTGAAATTGTTGTGTTAGGTCACTTTCTGTGTAAATACTAGAGATAGGTTGTGTTAGGTCACAACGATATGAACGACCCAGAGCCGAGCGAAGCGGAGCGGAGCGAGGTGACCCCATCTCGTTTCACAAAACTGAAATTGTTGTTTTAGGTCACTTTCTGTGTAAATACTAGAGATAGGTTGTGTTAGGTCACAACGTTATGAACGATCCAGAGCCGAGCGAAGCGGAGCGGAATGAACTGTGCGAACTCAACATCTGCAGCGTTGACTCATACACAGAATTTGGAATGGCATGGACAGCGAAAGATTGAAAAATGGATGACATAAACTGTGCGGACTCAACACCTGCAGCGGTGACTCATACACAGAATTTGGAATTATGCCGCCCGGCCGGTTCACGACGCGCGCGTGCGCCGCGCACCGTGAGCGCGATATTGCTAGCGCGGTAGCAAGCAACCCACCTTCTCTGCGACATCGCCATCCTCTTGATGGTGAGCCGCTGGTGCTCAAACTCGAAGTCCTCCTCGGTGAGGCTCAGCCGCTGCATGTGGTACACCAGGTACTCCTCGTCCAGCACTCGCTCCGGGGGGTGTCGCAGGATCTCGAGGGTCTCGCAGAGGCCGTTCGCCTTCTTGCGGACGCTGGCGGAGCCCAGCGAGCCCGCCAGTATGACTAGCGACGCCTTGAATAGCACCTGCGGCACAGATTTGTATCCTTGCTACTTACTAGTGAAATGAAATTTATTTGCAAGGAAACAGTGGATTAAAGAATCTTAACATTAAGATAAACATAAACATTTAAATACAGGCACATACATTGCATCAGGCCCCACACTAGGATAACCTCTGTCATGGGAACCAGAAACAGCGACGTCACACACATATAAACATCCAAGACGTGGGTCTTTTTTTACCCCTAGCCGAGGATCGAACCCGGGACCTCTCGCCTGGTAGGCAGTGCCACAACCGCTGGGCCACAGAGGTCGTTAAAAATATGTGCGGTTTTCAGCTTATGTATAAGTATGCCAATAGTTATTGATTTTTATTGATAAAATAGCGCAATATTAATGTAAATATTTTTCATAACAAATTACAATTCAAATCATTTAAAATATATTTTGTGAAATTGTTTTTTCTTATAGTCTATTTAATGCTATAAAACAGTGTTGTAGAAGCCATTTAGTCGACTATTTTTCAACGACTCGCTATTCATTCATTGAAAGTCGTCAGGCAGCTTCGCCAGCAGCCCCTCGAGGTACTATAGTACCCAAAAACCCGTTATAGGTTTTAAATTTTATTACCATGGCATAAGATTAAAAATCGCGAACCCTAAAAAAAACGAGGGGTTATACAAAATAATTCACTTATTAAATACATTATTTCTATAAATATCCTCTTATAGGGTGGCTCTGTGAGCTGTAGACCTCACGAGACAGGAAATTATCATTTTTTTCATTATTTTCCACCCCCTCCAACAACGTGAACAAGTGGTTGGTATTGAAATTTTTATAAAAGCAAGTAACCTAACTGAATTTTCTTTTATTAACGCATACAGAATGTTTCTAACATTTTTGTAGGGAGACTGTCATACCGTTTTATAAAAAATCTTGATATTTGCGGCCAGAGATGAAACCAATGTCCATCGATAGAATTAATTATTAAAACACATGTGTGTAATTATGAATTTGTAAAACGATATTTTTTGTGAGAAATCTGAGTTCAAAGTGCAAAAAAGTTGTTTTGTCGCGCTTTGAAGTTGGATTTCTCGAAAAGGATATCAAAATCAAAATCAAAAAGAGTTTATTTCCATAAGAAACACATAGGCAACATTTGGAGAATGTCAAATCTTAAACTAACACATGTTTAAGGTACAGGGAAATATAGACATTTGGAGAATGTCAAATCTTAAACTAACACATGTTTAAGGTACAGGGAAATATAGAACTCAATTTGAATTCCGTCACCTCAATGTTTTAGATGCTGGAGGCAAAGAGGCGACTAGAAACCTCCAGCTTTATACGTTATTTTTTACAGAATTGGAGCAAACACCTTCCCAAGCTTTCTTGTCTTCTACATAATCTGATATTTTGTAGTATGATTTTTAACAACATTTTTAAATTTATTTACAGACAATTCTTGTAACTCAGTCGGTATTTTGTTGTAAAAGCGAATACATTGCCCTTTAAAAGATACATTAACCTTATGGAGCCTAGTAGTAGGTATAGCTAGTTTATTCCTATTTCTAGTGTTGACATTGTGCCTGTCGCTATTCTTAGGAAATTTATCAATATTTTTGTGGACGTACATTAGGTTTTCATAAATATACTGACACGGCACTGTCATAATGTTAATTTCCTTAAATTTACAACGCAGTGACTCTCTATATCGTTTTGGAAATTTATAATTTTCCCGTTTTATCAATCACTGGCCACAGAAATCATGATTTATCGACTGTTTGCCAAAATGTTACATGCCCCGTATGGTTCCTGGTTGCGTAGATGGAGCATGAAAGCCGCACCAATAACTTTGTGAACTACATTTTGCTATCTAAAATACGACCTATGAAAAATGTCCAAAAACTTAATAGACAAAAATACCCATACAATTATCGAACCGGCTAACAAGATTTCACGAGAATCTGTTGAGAAATGCGGCCTGTAGGAGGCGAACAGCTGGAAATCCCGGACTTACGAAAGCATGTTTGCCCAAGCTGTAACGGAGACGCTTCGCGCGCTTAGTGTTCGCTCGGTCAATTAGTCTGAGGGATCGATGTCGCGCTCACGTACCGTACGCACGAGACGACTGATTGATGTAACAAGTTATACGCTGCATATAGTAAATCTGAATGCTATATGTACACACACTTGTCCAGTTACCTCTTGTAGACTTCGAAGACTTGTAAACCTCCGATTTCTGAATTGAGAATTTCATCATGTCTCTGCAGATGTCACGAAAAAGAACGTGACAGAACAACACATAAGTATTAACTGAGTGAATTTCTCAATTCAAAAACCGGCGCTTTGGCCCGTTTTAATAAACCGATCTTAGCTCTTATGCTGCGTATGCAGTGCAGCACAGTTCACATTGTGCAGGGCAGGACAGGCGAGATAGGCAAAGACCGCGAGCGCATACATTCGCGTCCTAGCTAGTGCAAACAAAGGCGGTCTGCACGCGTCACGCAGCAATCTGTGACGGCACCACGAGACACATATCTCCCTGCGCCGCAGCGTTCTGCTCCGCCCTGCACTGCGTGGATTTGCTTCGCCTGCGTCCCAGCAGACATCCAGGCTGAGAGTTGTCTCAGCTATGTCACAATGATTAATATTAATAACCATAACATACTCTACCTAGGTAATATATACAATGCCCAGGGATTATATAGAATACCTAGTTGGCTACCGGCAACGTGTAAAATAAATAGATTTTGGTAGAATATCAGGCCAAAACAATGCGGTAGCTTAGATGAATGGTAAATGGGGTGAGCGAAGCGAAGGCCCCTTTATCCTTCGTGTTAGGTTGAACATGTAAGAACAACAAAAAGTTCTTCGTTTTAAGTATTTTTTGTTGTTCTTACATGTTCAACTTAACTGTGCAATATCAAATTATTTTCGAGCATTTAAGTAGCTCTAGCAAATGCGCGTGTTGTCTTACCTTGATCCCTTCGCAGAGGAAGCAGTCCCAGACCCTCAACAGACTGTCCCAAGGCAATGTCCTCGTGAGTGCACACAGGAACCACTCGGTGGCGTACACGACGGGCTCGACCTTGTGCTTGTCGAGGTGCCGGTGCACAGCGGGCGCGGTGCGGCGGAGCAGAGCGTGCAGAATGTCGCCGTCGCGCTGTAGCATCTGCAACCAGTCACCATAACAGTAGTAAGACGTCGTAAGTAGACGAAACAGTTGCGTAATGCATAATCGAGAATTCAAAGTTTGTAGTAGACTCAAACCCAAGCTTTCAAAGTCAGCGCCAGTATGCTATTTAAGCAGGACTTTAATTGAGCAGCACTCTGTGCATTCGATCATTTGAGGTGTCGCGTCACTTGGTATAGTTAGTCGCTTGGTGTACATCTGACCGGTAATGAACTAAATTGACGTAATCAATATCCCATCCTAAAACCTTACAAATGCAACAGAAACAACACAATAGAGTCACGCCTTTTTCTTTACGGGATGGCAGAAGCACAGGCGTGCTTTGGTGGTGTGTTTATTCGGTATTCGAATTAGCAATGACAAGCAAATGGAATTATTATAAATTGCTGCTGCATTTTCTTTCAATACCACATACGAACTTATGAATGCACCTGGTTACGTACATGGTAATTGGTATATAAAAGAAGCCGCACCAATAACTTTGTAAACTACAATTTGCTGTCTGAAATCCAACCTGTTGACTTTTCACTAAGATTATACAGCCTATGTCATTCCCACAACTGAATTGAACACACGACATTTCATTTGTTAAAATCCGTCTAGCCGTATGGGCTATAGCGCGTGCCAACGAAATGGTCATACAATACATACAAACGCTTGAAAAAACATTACCCTCCTTCAAGTGGGTAAAAATATTGCCAATCAAATACCATTAAATAGGTCGCCTCACCTCCAGCCCAGGGTTATAGTACCCGGTCAGGTACCGATCGCTGATGCTGACCAGGCACCAGAAGGCCTGCACCGCAGGCATGTGCATCAGCAGGAAAGCCGCAACGGGGGCCTGGGCCTGGAAGTACCCCACCTTCGGGTTGTACACGGAGTAGGCTTTCAGCACTGAGAATAGCTCTTGTTGTCTGTAACGGAATCCCGGAGTGAGGGTTAGAATATGCGTGAATACATTTATTTATTTATAAAAGCGGATCTTTGACACGCAAATAGACAATATAGACACTGATTATAGTAGTTTATCTACACACGTATCATAAACCCTCTTTACTGCGTTCAAAAACCGCACGTTACGATCAGCATTATGTTCAACTACTTGGTAAAAACTCATTTCTTATCTGAAAAATTACACATTATGACATTCAAATTTCGAACGCCGACGCCCGCCTCGTGCCGCCCCTAGTTTGTCTGTAAAGTTGGTACTGACATTCAAATTTCGAACGCCGACGCCCGAAGTTGGTGCTACAGAACAAGCTAAACAACTGCAGAGCCACAATGCCGGTCAAACATGCGGTTCCTGAACACATCAAAGAGAGCTTATGATATGTGTGTAAATAAACTAGTGTATGTCAGTACCAACTTCACAGACAAACTAGGGGCGGCACGCAGTCGGGCGTCGGCGTTCGAAATTTGAATGTCATTATATGTAGAAAATCTACACATTATGGTCATAATGTGTAATTTTTCAGACAAGAAATGAGTGTTTACCAAGTAGTTTAACATTACGCTGATCGTAACGTGCGGTTTTTGTACGCAGTAAAGAGGGTTTATGATACGTGTGTAGATAAAATACTTAATTATGACAAGGGCTTATGAATAAGCGCTTTCTCAATTATAATAGTACTTTATGCTACAAGTGTGCTAAGTTGGTTATCGCGCACGAGGCGTAAGGCGAGCGCAGAAAGAGAGCCGAGTGTGTATGATCAAAACACATGAGTTTCATACGACATTTTTCAACACACATGCGAGGAAATAAACACACTTGTATTGATAATAACCACACAACGTAAACAAATATTTATTGATAATTTCGCGCTGGTTCAATTTTTCCAAGCGTATATACAATCGCACTAAATAATGGCTCTGGCAAAACCGCCTATAAAATTATGTTTTCCGCATTCTAACCTCAAAATAGTAATATATAATAACCGCCGCTTGATTTTGGGATCTCAGGCGAAAAAATATTTTCCTATCTCGTTCAAAAACGCTTCTTTACGAACCTCGCTACGACTTCGCCTTCGGCTCGTGCCGTAAACTTCTCGGTTCGTAAATAAAAGCCTTTACGAACTCGTAAGAAATCTACTATTTCAATACGCAAATCAAGATTATTTTTATATTTATATTTATAGTGCAAAAAATATATTTTGATAAAATAATGATAAAAACCGGTCAAGTGCGAGTCTAAATCGCGCACGAAGGGTTCCGTACCACCGTTCAATGGAAGCGATGGTATGGAGTGAATAGTTTGGATTTTACACAGCAAAATATTATTTACAAAGTTATTGGTGCGGTTACTTTCACACTCCATGTACGTAACCAGGTGCATCCATAAGTTTGTATGTGGTTGTTCGATTCCAAATCGATATTCGATCGATGGTTTCTGAACGGCCATTTTGAATTTGACGTTGCTGCCAACCTAGCAGTTTTTGACAACTGACAGACGAAAGCCCTCGCAATGTAACGCGTATTGGATAGGGTATTGAAATTAAATCGCAGTCCATCTGGAATGTATTCGGGGTTCCCTCAGGATTGTCTAGATAGCTGAGTGTGTTGTGGTTCCCCGAACCAGATAAAGTTCGCATTTACGTGGCCGATTGGTTTTTCCCACGTAACATAACCTGTGTTGGAACAATGTGCTGATCGAGGCTGGCCCGCCAGTCACACAGGAGGTTGGCTGAAGAACCTGTCTACCAAGAAGAGCCTAGGGTGCACCCGGGCCTTGCAGAGAGACAGGAGGTTGACGGGACCGAAGCACAGACCAGGTTAGATCGACTCCAATAATTAATAGCTCGGTGAATCGCCGACGTTCACACTTCTTGGCAACTGATCGCTACGCTACCTCGTAGCTGATGGGCCCCTACGAGGTCATTAGGTGCCGAGAAGCCTGAACAGTGGTATTGAAAGAATTGTTGTATGGGATCCCCCTTAAATATTTCTTTTATACTGTTTTTTAGTATTTGTTGTTATAGCGGCAACAGAAATACATAATCTGTGAAAATTTCAACTCTCTAGCTAGCTAGGTTCTTGAGATACAGCCTGGTGACAGACGGACGGACAGCGAAGTCTTAGTAATAGGGTTCCGTTCTTACCCGTCGGGTACGGAACCCTAAAAATTGACGATTGATTATACAGGGTGTCCGGTAGATCGATGCAAAGACTTAAACCGAAGCTAGTACAGACCATTTAGAACCATTTGAGCCAGATATACATATGAAGAAGTCTTACCGTTAAATTTTTATTGATGATTTAGTGTTCTAGAAAAATTCTAGACTTTCACTGTTAGGTGATAATCATTGCAAAACTAAACGATAATTGGATTATTTTACAATTGATTCTAATAAATCACTTAATAAGCTTTCACTTTTATTCACTTAATAATCTTTCATTTAAGGTATTATTGACGTAGATACCTCACACATTCTTGAAGTTATGACCTACTAACCAGTTTGAGGAAGAAAAATAGACTTTTTAGACAGTCTTTTTACTAACTGTCTGTATCAACTTCGGTTTAAGTCTTTGCATCGATCTACCGGACACCCTGTATGACTTCGCCTAAAATAGTTTATTTATGGATAAAAATATTAAAATAAAAATCTTTAGTGCCTAATAAGCTCCAGTACGAATAGATAATTTTTCTTTCTTAATATACACAGTCAGGTCATAAGTTCTGTCACACAATAAAAACTTTTGAATTTAGAACGCTGGCCACAAAAAAGTTTATTGAATTCGAATTTCGAATTTTTCATGAAAATAAAAATGTGTACTTTTTAGAATTTTCCTCATTTTTAAATATGGAGTGGACACTTAAAGAAGACTGTGTCGCAGTTGTTGCGTTGCATCGTTGCGGTTACGAGCCAATTCAGATTTTCGACTTACTGAAAAATTTGAATATAACCAAAAGATTCGTTTATCGTACCATAAAACGATACAATGAAGACTCTAGTGTAGATGAGAGGTCAAGAAGTGGTCGCCCTCGCTCTGTTAGGACTCCAGCAGTGATAAAAGCTGTGAAGGCGCGAATTCAAAGAAATCCCATACGTAAGCAGAAACTGCTGGCCCTTCAGATGGGGTTAAGCAGGACCACAGTGAAAAGGGTGTTAAATGAAGACTTAGGGCTTAGGGCATATCGAAGAAAAACAGGACATCGTTTGGACGCTCGTTTAATGGACCTGAGACTGAAGAGATGCCGCGCTTTTTTGAAGCGGTACGCGGGAAAAAAGCATCGGGAAATTCTTTTTTCGGATGAAAAAATTTTCACCGTGGAAGGGAGCTACAAAAAACAAAATGATAAGGTGTACGCACACAGCAGTGAAGAAGCGAGCAACCGTATTCCGCGTGTCCAACGAAGTCATTTTCCATCCTCGCTCATGATTTGGTTGGGAGTCTCTTATTGGGGCTTAACTGAGGTACATTTTTGTGAGAAAGGCGTAAAAACGAATGCAGTTGTGTATCAAAATACAGTCCTCAAGAACCTTGTGGAACCTGTTTCTCATACCATGTTTAATAACAGGCACTGGGTATTCCAATAAGATTCTGCGCCAGCTCATAGAGCGAAAAGCACACAAGAATGGCTGGCGGCGCGTGAAATCGACTTCATCCGGCACGAAGACTGGCCCACCTCCAGTCCAGATTTGAGTCCGTTAGATTACAAGATATGGCAACACTTGGAGGAAAAGGCCTGCTCAAAGCCTCATCCTGATTTGGAGTCACTCAAGGCATCCTTGATTAAGGCAGCCGCCGATATTGACATGGACCTCGTTCGTGCTGCGATAGACGACTGGCCGCGCAGAATAAAGGCCTGTATTCAAAATCGCGGGGGTCATTTTGAATAAACTTTATTACCATAAGAATCTATGTTTATTAAGTTCATTTTGCTATATAAATGTTTACATAAATAATAAACATGTCTAAATTATTTAATATTGCACATGTGACAGACCTTATGACCTGACTATGTACAATTAGTTTTTATTTAATTTAATTAAAAAGCCCCTCATATTTAAAGGTACAGTGTAGGAAATAAAATAAAAACTTCTAATAAATACCTAGAGACACATTTTATTCTGGGGATGAAATACCATGCCTCATTCTTGGTGTAACTTATTTTCACGTAATGCTTGCCGGCTTAAGTTCCGGATATTGAGTACCGCATGTCCATACTTTTGCTTTTGTTGCGCTCCAAGGTTTTCCGACCACTGATCATCTATACGTATTTCGGATATAGTTATGCTTTATGTAAGAACAAAAGAGTTAAGCGAGACCTACGGTAGTGAAGTTGAGGTTACATTACTATAAACCTAATATTAGGCTAGCTAATATTAGTTTTATAGTAGGATAGGATAGCAGGATAGCCGCGTTGACCAAAAAAAAAAAAAATAGCCGAGTCCCCAATGATGTCATACATGGGTCACGAAAACACGCAATCTTCATTTTCTCACGTATTTGTATAGTTAAACGCTCTGAACCTATTTAGTTAAACGCTCTGAAGACAACAACTATTCACCTGGATATTTTGCCCATTAAAACGTCATGCATTACCTTACCCATAGGCACAACTTACTGCCTTTGCCCGGCCATGGCTAGAAGTTATACCTGATGATAACTACTAAATCAAATAGGGGTTGTTTCTAGTTCGTATACACGAGTTGATGCCCGCTCAATGTGTAGGGAATCAGACATAGCAGGGAGATCTGTGAGGAGCCCAGGAGGACATCTTTTAATTATTTTTTTTCAACAAAAAAAAACCGCCTTTGCTCGAAAGTTCGAGCTATTTCAGGTACTGCCTTCCTGAGATCTTCTTTTTTAGTCGCGTAGAGCCGTTATCACCATTTTCATTGGTCCAATTTTTACCACGTTGACCCGCATATGTTACTATCAGCACGTTGACAGATAAGTTACTATCAAGTTGATTCACCCAGTTACGACGAACGCAAAAATACGAGCACATAATGAAATTATTCAGCCATTTGTTGTAATTTTTCATTTCACTTTCACTTTCCGCGCTTTCTTGCGAATACAACTTGTGTCTTAATATAGATATGTAAAACTGAGCTAACTAAAAGAAACTGATTATGCCATCATAGCGAACAGTATGCAAAAATGGTTTTTATCGTACACTTTTTGTAGGAACGGACGTGAGTGGTTAACTCGCAAGCACGATTCGCACATGTAAATGCAGTTCATTAATGTCCTCACCGAGGGGCACTAACTTTACTCGAGCCATACTCCACGTTATTCTCTGCGGGTTGATGCGAGGGTGTTGGGAATGGCCATCGACTCTGTCAGAAGTTTTTGATGCATTGAGGCCAATTTTTACATCTGTCATAATTTCGACACCTATTACGGTTTTTGACAGCTGTCACAGCGTTTGACAGGTGTCTATATTCTAAAGCGGGTCGTAACAAACAACGTGGGTCGCAGTTATGACGCTATCACAGCTTTAGAAAGGTGTCATTATCCTCATCCGGGCGCGTCTTCTGAAAAGCCCGTGGGGTACAGCGCTGGGCCGCGTTATACCCCACGGGCTTTTCAGAATTTCGAATATCTGCGTTGTACCCCACGGGCTTTTCAGAATTTCGAATATCTGCGTTGTACCCCACGGGCTTTTCAAAATTTCGAATATCTGCGTTGTACCACGCGGGGTTTTCAGCGGTAACATTGAAAATTTATCGTCTGAATAGCCCGTGGGGTACAGCGCCTGCTTTTCGTGAATTAGCTTCTGGTTAAAAAACAACAACAACGCGTTATGTATTTCCTAATTTTAGTAATTTAAAATTTGTACTTCTTATAGATCAAACTCGTTCATGTTACGGCCGATTTTCCAATCCTCAGACAATCTTTATTTAATTTAACGGTGATGGAAAACCTTCATTACTCCATTGCTGCGGCGATGGGGTAATGAAGTATAGTAAGTATATAATATATATCAAGTTCGTTCACGTTACGGCCGATTTTGCAATCCTCAGACAATCTTTATATAATTCAACGGTGATGGAAAACCTTCATTACCCCATTGCTGCGGCGACGGGCTAGCCTCTTGTCTTGCAAAATGGAGTAACGATAAACTGGCTAAAAGTGGGCACAATTGTGCCTCTGCCACCCTGTAGGGAAAAGGCGTGAAGCTATGTTATGTTAAAGGGAATTAATATCATGTCTGATCCAATCTTAGATTCGAAACTAGATCTTAAATATTTTAGACGTTGTGATTGGCAGCGTTTGTGATGATAGCAACGGCGATGGGCTAGCCCCCTGTCCGCAAAATGGAGTATTGAATAACTAGCTAAAAGTGAGAACAATTATGCATCTGCCACCCCATATATGGGAAACGGCGTGACGCTATGTTATGTTGTTAGGTAACTAGGTATTTGAATAATGGTGGTTTGGTAAGGGCTATTAAAACACGTCGCTTTGTATTATCGTTTACGTACCTACAGTTCATTATTTGGTGCTACCTATAGCGGCAACCGAAATAGGACATTCTGTAAAAATTGGAAATCTCTATCTAGGTATATATAATTACGAATATAAACCTTGTGTGATTGTTCGTAAGATACATTTTTAGTGTCATTTACGTGCCAAGTTATCGTAGTACAAATAATAGTAAAATTATAGGTTTTTGTTGTTGATATGTGCATGTTGACACACATATTCTTTTCTGTAAACGTATCGTAATGGGTTAGAATATCATCTCTTCGTTATCCAGTTGGTGTGGGTATTGGCAGATAATATTTTGATTAACTCATCACACTTTTTTTCGTGACATTCACTTTGCAGTTTCCACCGCAACCCGCACGAGAAAATTTGTTCTCCACTATTGTTATCGTCAAATCGAATCAACTCAAAATCCTCATCCGAAAGTAATAATAACAGGTAGTTTATTTATTGTTTCGCATATCTCTGTTACGATACTGCATAACAGACGATAACTGCATCAAAACAAAATGACCACAAATCACCACCGGTGAGAAGTGGTGACCTTGCACCGCACGCGTTTGGTGAGCTAATCCACTTTCTCTTTCACGCCTAGTGCATGCATGGGTCGCAGCGTTGTACCCCACGGGCTAATCAGTCGATGAATTGTCAATGTTAGCGCTGGAAAACCCCCGTGTGGTACAATGCAGAGGTTCGAAATTCTGAAAAGCCCGTGGGACACAACGTGGCCCAGCGCTGTACCCACGGGCTTTTCAGAAGACGCGCCCGGGTGGGATAATGACACCTTTCTAAAGCTGTGATAGCAGCGTCGCGCTGTAGCACTCTGGCTTTCCAAGCAGTTCGAAATTCTGAAAAGCACGTGGGACACCACCCGGGCGCCTCCTCCCGAACGAACATCTCGTGGCGTGGAACATGCAGCAGATTCTTACCCGGGCACGTTTCTGATAGTTTTTAGGGTTTTTGACAGTTGAAAGTTGTAGAAAGGTGTCATTATTTAGGAATAATGCAATATCTAGGCACATTTTTGACAGCTGCAACTGTTTTTTCGCAGCTGTTAAGGTTTTCGACAGTTGGCAGTTGTGGACAGTTTTCATTATTCCTACCTTGGCACATTTTGACAACTGTAACGTTTTTTGACAGTCGATAGTTGTTGAAGGTGTCATTACTCCTACCTAGGCACATTTTGACAGCTGTTACGGTTTTTGATAGTTTACTGTTGTTGACAGGTTTCATTATTCCTACCTAGACAAATGTTTGACAAATGTTTGACGACCCGAATGGCAGAGTCGGCAGTGACCCTGCCTACGAAGCCAAGGGTCCCGGGTTCGAGTCACGGTGGGGGCTAATATTTGTTTGACGAGAACGGATGTTTGTACCCTAGTCATGGTTGTTTATCTATCTAAGTATGATATTTATCTATATAACTATTTGTATAGTTGTCTAGTACCCAAGATACACGGAATCCTAGTTTGGGGCTAGATAAATGTGTGTCAATAGTGTCCAAGGTGTCCAAGAATTGTCGACAGGTGTAATTATCCTCACCCGGGCCCCTCCTCTCTGATGAACATCTCGTGGTGCGGGAACTGGCGGTGCAGGTCCTTCCGGATGTCGTCCACGCACTTGGGGTCCGCGGACGCGCGGGACAGCACCTCGTACAGCTCCGGGTGCTTGCTCAGCAGCAGCGCGCCGCCGCAGAGGTGCAGCCACGCCTTGGGACGGACGGAGGCCGGGATGCCTGGGAGAGAATGGAATAACTCAGTTCATTTGTATTCTTTATACCACACGAGTTGATGCCCGCTCAATGGGTAGGGACCCGGTCATAGCAGGGAGGTGTGTCTCCTGGGCATGGGTAATTCCATATTTTTCCCCTCCAACAAAAAAAATGCCTCTGTGACACACAATGTGGTAAACAATATTGACTGCCTTCAGGCCACCTAGTAAACTATGAATAGTTTGTTGGTATACAAGCTCTTTCATTCATTCTTCAATTTTAGGGTTCCGCAGAGAAACAGGGAACCCTTATAGTTTCGTCATGTCTGTCTGTCCGTCTGTATGTCACAGCAACTTTATTCCGAAACTATCAGGATTACACAATTGAAACTTGGTATAAGTAGATGTATTCTGGGAACCGCTTTACGATTTTTATACAAAAAATTAAAAGATAAAAAATTAAGGGGGCTCCCCATACATGGAACTGAAACCAATTTTTTTTTCATCAAACCTATATGATAAATTCCACGCCTTAACCGAAAGGGCGTGGAATCTTGGTAGGGTTGTTTTTCACCAGGAATGTCACAAAGCAGTACTGACCTTTGACGCCGTGGACCGGAATTCGAAAGCTTAATTCGAGGCAGGAGTACGGGATGAGGAACACGAGGGTGGGGTGATGGGAGTCGAATCTTACTCTCGTCGTAGCCCGAAGCTGTCGCCGTCGTGAGGCTTGCCGACACGAGGATCGCTATCCGAAAGCGACGACTGGATCACCGAATCACTTCAACCTTTCAAAGCACGAAGCACTCACTCCGATGACGTTAAATCTACTTATTTCCCGACGATTGTTCCGCGATTATTATAATTAACATTCAACCAAGCTTTCCGATGCTGGCGTTAGACATTTTCCATGTGCAAAAAAAGTAACCTCTAACTCGTCATCTCGTTTCTATACAAGTGACAGCTAGCTAGTTCCGCTCCGTTCACTCGCGGTCCGATCGCGCAACAAAAAAAGGTGCGTTCCGAAGCATAAATATTAAACACTATATGCGTGGGGTGTCTATAGATAGGTCTTTAAAAATGACGTTAAGGTTCCTAAGACCATTTTTCCTCAAAGTAAATTGTTAAAGAGATAGTGGAGGTGGAAAGTGGAAAAAATTGTGTCTCATGAACCGTAATAGGTAGAGTTGAAAGTTGCCGCTACAGCAACAAATAATGAACTACACGAGAGTTCATTAATTAAAGCGTGTGCCTATACAAGAGACGTGTTTTAACACCACCCGCTATATGACAAACCTTAACAAGATTCAAATATGAATGCATATTTCGCGGCTGAACTCATAGTTGTGGTGGCGCAATTAGTTTGATATTGGTTTTGCAATCTTTGGGTTCTGGGTTCGAATCCACATACGAACCTACATAGTTTTATTCATTCTCTTTTTGTTTTTGTTTTATTATTTTAAAGGTTACGTTTTCTTGCACGGTGGTACGGAACCCTTTGTGTGCGGGACCCGCCCGCACTTCGCGCGAAACATCTAGTTAGCTCTGAAGCTGCCGCGTCGCGCAGAGCCGCAGACAAAAAACATAAACGAATGTGCCTGAATAGGCACATACATTGCTTCTGGTCCCACACTGGAATACCTTGTGTCGTGGGAACCAGAAACAACGACGTTCACACACACATATAAACATCCAAGACCTGGGTTTTTTTTTCTTCACCCCCAGCCGGGGATTGAACTCGGGACCCTCGCATGGTAGGCAGAGCCACAACCACAGCGCCACAGGGGTCGTCGATGAAGGCACAGTGTTCCGATGATACTGGGACGCGAAACGCGACTATTTCAGATATTTTGCACTTATTGACAGAGACCATAACATAGGTGGATGAAACGACGAATATTACCCACAAAGTGGTACCATTCTCGTTTTCCCGACAAATCTCATCTCATATCTATCTTTTTTCCCGCCACATCTGATACAGATTGCGCCTGCGCCGCCGCCGTCGAGGTTTTGTAAGATAATGTAGTTATTTTTAACACTACGCTAACAAGGAAATATCATGCGACAGGTCGACAACTACATCACGGCGTGTGGTGTGTCAGATGCGTGAAATGGTAAATATAGACTAGACTATTTAGTGCTTTACCCACTTTTTGAACTTACCGTAGAGCTAAGAGTTTACCTTACTGAACTTATTATGATTGCTAAGAAACATTGGAAAGTCTGTGTATTCTGCAGGCGTAGAAATATCTTTCGAATAAAACTGTCTTTTAATATTAACAAACAATATTTTTCAACTAGGTATGACGCCTCGGGAATCTGAGTAAATTGATTATAGAGAACTCCAGAGACGTTCACACGCAATCTTATCTTAATCTATCTGTACTTACACAACACACAAGTCCCATTTGCACACAATCGAAACAACAAAAAACGTAGATCAGTGGTAGTGTCGAGTTGAGTATGCTTTTTGTTTAGGATGGAGTTTTGAACTATCAAGCTTTCCCTTAGATGTAAGTGCTTCCTACAAGCAATACATGAAGCTGGTTCGGGCAAAATCTAACTATCTTGATGTCTTGCCCATCCCAAATACCAGACCATAGTAATAACATGACAACTGCAACCTACAGTTCTGTTCCAGAGAGGACAACTCAAGTAATATGCAAGAATATCTTCCAAAGTTGAAACTTGTCTTTCAAAAGTATGAAGACATAATAAATACGTTGGCTAACATGTCTAGAAGACGTGGTTTGTTATCACCATGGACCGAGAGAGCAAATAGCCTTACTTCTATTGTATCGACGCCGCCTGCGTCGACTATATTACATACGTGCGTGACAGAATATATTGGATCCATGGATCAATGGTCTTATCCCATAAGACTGGCAAGTCGTACTTCTACTAATGAAATCTATAAGTCAGCGTCAATTTCGTTTCTGTTAGACATTCCCCACACTCACGGCCACAGCACGGTGGCTCTCATAGTAGCTCATACATTACCTATACTACTTTACATGGCACCGTGAACGTGCCGTCACCGTGTGCATGTGAAAAGGCACTAAGAATCCATACTTTTCATCGTACTCCCATTCATAATTTTGACTATGTCTTGTCTAAGTTATGGATATGAGTCGCACCATATTATGTAATCTGTGATCGCACGCAAGCATGACAGATTGACATCTTTTCCCATTTATGACGAGGACTTCCCCTAGTAGCAATATGTTTTTTCAGGTACATACCTTTATTTAGTCAGTGATGCTACCGAATCAGTAATCAATCAATCCGTACATAATATTTCCTCTAAACGGCACCAGTGCTGCGTCCTATCCCGCAGAGGTCAAGCATGATGTTGATTTTTTATCTACTGTTACCCATTTAGTTTCTACACATGACTTACTTTGAATGTCAGCCATCGAGCTAAGATAGCGAGAAGCAGAAGAGGCAATGATGACGTGATGTGACTCCACAATCGCTGCGTGGCTCACTACAGTTAATGCACCTCATGCTGAATCAAGGCGCGGTTGATGAGTCAAGCAAGTTGCGCTAGCAAGTAATCAAGTCTGGGTGGAATAGCGAAACGTCAACAGACAGGCACACACACGATTATTCCGGGAAACAATTGCTTGAGAAGAAGGCTAGATAGATAGTTAGACGCAGAAATCCAAAGAAAAGAAAACGCACGAGCGACAGCCTTCAACGAAACGTCTGAGTGAAACAGTTTTAAAAACCATAGAGTAGAAATTATTGTGGTCCGAATTGTGTGAAGTCCCAAGCTCGCGCTGAGCCGCTAACACGGTTTCATGATTTCGGACCGCAGGATCCTGACGCCGATGCTCTCACGCCACCTATCGAACTTTTTGGAAGCTTTGTTTTAAACAGTAATTATTATCGTTTCGTTATTACAAAATGGTGCAATAAGCCACCTCTCATGGAATCATATAAAATTAACTAACAACTATTAATTATTTAATTATTTCCTACAAGTTCTACAAACAAAATAGAGAAGCAGTAATTTATTCATTATTATTTAAATGCTATATTGGCTTGTGAGAAGTCTTTGTTCATTGCTGAGGCAGTCGGTCGCTAAGCCGTATGCTTTGCTGCATCCAACTCATAAATGTTTGAAGAGTGTACCTATCGATCAACTTGATAAATCGATGTTTTTATGAAATATCCCCTCACTAACAGGCTAGACTGACACCCGTTAAGCTTCTTCATACTGTAGGGAGAAGTGAATGCAACTTGTCTAGGGGGACGCGTGACGTCATCACCCAGTTGCCACAGTAGTGGATTCTTCACCCGGTAAAGGCGACAGAATTCTATCACGTCATCTGAATCAGGCGGGAAGCGGAAGTTCGTATTGGTTGTGCAATGGTTGAAACCAAGATGGCGGCTCACCTTTCCGGCAGCGCTCGCGCACCTTCTTGTAGTTCTTGTTCATGAAGCCCTGCCAGTTCTTGAGCATGCGCAGCCACTTCTGCTCCCGCTTCAGTATCGTACTCGGCGACACTGTCCGTCGGCTGCGGACAATGGAAACAAACGTTACATCAAACAAAATAAACATTTGTATACAGGCACATTTGCTTTTGGCCCCACACTAGGATACCCTGAGTCGTGGGAACCATAAACAGCGACGTCACACACATAAACAATCATCCAAGATATTTCTTTTCCCTCCCAGCCGGGATTCAAACCCGAGAACTCGCGCTTGGGAGACAGAAAGAGGTCGCCAGACTAAGGCTCTAATCTCATTATTTTCTAATTTATTACTACTTAGAGCACTTATACATTACGGCGGCGGCGAGAAGGACATAGCCGCCAAGATAGGGAATTATGGTTATATGGGGAGGCCTTTGCCCAGTAATGGGACATGGCTACAAAAAAAGGTCTGAAGTTTTAACAAGGACTATAACTGATTTAGCAACTGTCAAAATGTATCAAACACAAATCAGTTCAGCACGCTAATAGTAGTTTATGTGATTGTTACATATTGGAGAGCCTTAATACTCGAGAGTAGGCGAGTTTCATAATAATATCACTCGAGAGTTTTAATGCCTAATTATGCACAGTTACATACACTAGTTTATCTACACACATATCATAAGCTCTCTTTCATGTGTTCAGGAACCGCATGTTTGACCGGCATTGTGGCATTGATCTTATCTCTGCAGTTGTGTGGCTTGTTCTGTAGTACGAACTTCACAGACAAACTAGGAGCGGCACGCAGGCGGGCGTCGGCGTTTGAAATTTGAATGTCATAATGTGTAGAAAATTTACACATTATGGTCATAATGTACAATTTTTCAGATAAGAAATGAGTTTTTACCAAATAGTTTTAAATTATGCTGGTCTTAACGTGCGGTTTTTAGACGCAGTAAAGAGGGTTTATGATACGTGTGTAGATAAACGTATTTACACTATTGCAGAAACTATCTTTAGTTTTTAAAGCGCCGCAAAACACTGAGCGTAACGTCAAGATGTGTGACCTGTCATGGAAATTATGTACTCAGAAATAAGAGCCATGTTATGAGCCACCTAAGCAACATAACAGTCGTGAGCAATTGCCTCGCGACTATGATGCACTAAGCTAAGCTTAATTTATAAAAAATGAATAAATAAATAAGCCGCTGCTGCTGAGCCGCTGCCGCCGTAATGTGAAAGCGCTCTTACATGGGGCTTGTTTTTGTTACACAGTGCGAGCTGCTGACTTTACTTTACTCCCTCTTTGATTGTAGATCCTTGTTTTATAACTCCACATGATGGGTGCAGCAGCTATCGGAAGGTTTTCTCTCGTGAACCCATGCGGCGCCGCCGCTTCCCCCCCCCCCCCCCCCCCCCTTTAGGCGGCGATCAGGTGCCAACAAAATTGGTGTCAGGTGTGGCCACCGTATATAAGTGGCAAGGTGAAGAATCGCTGTTTACATAATATCTGATAAGTTTTTATAAGAGTTACCGAAGGTAGTGAGGCCGGCATGTTTGTTTTGTAAAATAAACTAAAATATGTTTTTATTTGTTAAACACAATTTATTATTTTCAGGCTATGGGAAGAAGGCCCCTGGTTTACTCGGTGACATCGTTAAACACAACCTTATCTGATAAAACGGTGACGATTGAACCTGCGCTCACGCTAGATCTGGGGCTCTAATGCAATAATCGTATTGCAACACAAAAATGGCTACGATTAAAAATATCGAAACTACTTAGTTTTGTTTCTAATATTGTCACTAGCCTGCAACGCGTAATAAACTTGTACTGTGTAAATCAGCCTTTCTTTATTAAAAAGTGGAACATCATCGCTTTATTTGACAGTAAATGTAGAAACCCTGGTCAATTCGGGAGTAAAAGATTTTCAAGGGCATTAAACCGAGAAAATCATTCAAAATAATTGACGTCTTCAATAAATGGCGGTATTCTCATCAAAAAATATTAAGGATTGTGGGAATTTCCGTAAAAAACAGAATGGCCTTCATTTGTTCTTTATAGTGTAGTTTGCTCAAATTTCTTTCTCCGTTAAGTTGGCTGTCCTGTAAAACTCTTAAATTTGAATGATTTTTCCGTCAGTCAATAAACTCAGTTGAGAACGTAAACAAATATTGATATTATAAGTTTTTTTTGTTTTAGAAAGATTATCGTCCAGGAAAATCTCAGATTATAATGAATTCTAAGATTAGAACAAGGCAATCATGCCTAGTGTATTAAATGTGTTCAAGGTTCACTCTATGAGAAGAATAAGCCACCTAACCTTTTAACATTTCGGCAGCATTCATCGTAAGTTTTCTATAGTTTTACAATTGATATTATTAAGACCTGTGCTAAATATATACGTAAAACTGTAAAACAATGTAATTAATCCATCATTTTATAGTGAAGTTTTTGGCCGTATTTTGGTAAATTTTCTAGAATGTTTTTGTTGTTATGAATGTTCAATAGTGGCATGTGAGTGAGACTGATTCTTTCGTTCAGAGACCACCAGCCACAAACCACCAATTGACAATCGTTCGGGAGCGTTCCTGATCCAAAGGATCTCCCTCGCCGTGCAGCGCGGTAATGCTGCCAGCGTGATGGGTACCTTTGGGGCGGTTTATTTGTTTTGTATTGTGTTTTTTATTGTGTTCAGTTCTTGCGTTTGTTTAGTTTTAAATTTGATTATTTTAATAATTATTTAAAAAATTAATTAGACATCTTTAACTCGAAATAATCAAATAAGTTTCTTAAAATGTCATGAAATCAAATAAAAGTACAAGGTATAATATATTATATTATACTATACTTACGTATAATATATTTATTTCGCATAGTGTGTGTATTCGTCCATAGTATGTTGGACTGATGTCTTGCATACATGCGTCACTTGTCATGAGTTCGAGGGTGATAAGCCGGAATGCAGAGACTCCAGCTCAAATAAACAAGCGTTTAAATTTAATAAAGACTGTTATTTAGATTTATGTCCCGAGAAATAGACAGTGACAGTCCGTCTCAGTTTGAGTTGTCCACATCCATCCCGCGGAGTTATTACAATTCAATTTTTTGTTTAAAGGCTTGTACTGTGGATCCCTACAGTAATTCCGCCAATATCACGTATTGAATATGGCACGAAGAGGACCACGCTTCCTTTAAGTTGAGATCTGTCTATTGACAAAAGAGCCGGACAAACAATAATTAGGACTGGCACCAATTAACATATGTTTAAAGGTTAAGTAATTAGGAACATAGTTATTATTAACTACCGTTCTAAGATCGCGACGCTGATACGATAAGGAGGTACGTTACAGACAAAAGAACATGTCTGGACCCTGACAATACAACGAAAATGCGTGATCATTGCGCAATAGTTGCTGATTATAGAATTTTAGGTAATAAGCCCGCCGGCCACAATCCCACAGACAAAGTGACCAAGTTATAGACCGAGAACTCGCACCTACGCTCAGTTAATATGCCGCTGACATCCTTGACACTAAGGTCACTGGCTTGTAAGTAGGCAGTATGCCTTATTAGCGCTCCTGTCTGAACTGCCTAACCTCAATAAGACATTAATATACGTCTCTCCTCGTACCTTACCGAAGGCAATGTATAGTGTGACGTCAAGAAAAGTATTTAGGTAGGTTATTATTACGGACACCTGCTTATTGCTTATTTGGTTAGGTGCACAATACTGCCGTGCTTACGATATTAGGAGTAAGTATGTTGGACATATTATATATACATATATATATATATATATATATATATATGTATTTATATATATACGTATAAACAATAGCTACCCATATCATCATATCATATTAGATACATATAGCTACATACATACACTACCTATACATATGTAGAAGGTGGGGCAAAATTTATTAACTATTTGAAGACGCTATTACTTTTGCAAATCGCGGCAAATGCCAATTCTGTTTTGATATTTGTGAAGGAA
This sequence comes from Argyresthia goedartella, assembly GCA_949825045.1. Classification (NCBI taxonomy): domain Eukaryota; kingdom Metazoa; phylum Arthropoda; class Insecta; order Lepidoptera; family Argyresthiidae; genus Argyresthia; species Argyresthia goedartella. The sequence continues at coordinate 23,202,253 of OX463828.1, forward strand.
ACAGATTTAAAATACGCGTCAATAAGCCATGGAACTCCTCAAGAACGCAGTATAATTATTTCTATTATTTTAAATAATTCGTATGGTGGCCCAGCGTGAATGTCGTCGCAGATTTTCCGGCTGTCTGGCACCAACTGGATAAACACTGCTGCGTTAAGCCGCTCGCCTTGAAGAAACTGGGACAACAAGAAATGTTGCAAGGCGTGGCCGTCCCCGGAGCAGCCGCTCTGCTGAGAATATCAGTGCTGTTGCCAAAGAAGACCCCGGAACATCAAGCAGGACAACGTGCCACGCAAATGAGCAAGGACCGGCGGTTATATTCCCTTACAAAGTGTAGACAGTGCCAAACACGTGTAACCTACGCTCAAGCCATCCTGAATCTCGACCAAGAGGAGGATGATTCTTCAACAAAAATCCCGTTTCCATATCTCCGGTTACGGCAAAATTATCTCTTCTTTATATTCTGGGGCAGGCAAAATCCGCTTTAAGTTATTGCATGACGTGCTGTTTGCGCTGGAGGAGTCATCGGGCCAATTTGTTTTCGTGACCGCCGCGGGCCATTGGTTACTGTGGACGGCCAGCGCTACAGAGCCATGATTGACGACTTTTTCCTTCCTCAATTGGATGAACTGGGACTGGAGGACATGTGGTTCAAACAGGACGAAGCGACGGCACAAACTGGACGAGCCACTATCGATATTCTGAAGGAAGGATTTCCACGTTATGTCTCGATTTGCACTGGCCAGCTAGATCACCCGACTTGGCCGCTTCAGACTTTTTGTGGGGTTTCTTGAAGTCCCGGGTTTATTTCAACAAGCCGCGATCTCTTGAAACCCTCAAAGATAATGAAAATGAAAAAATGAAAATCTTTATTTATACTTGAAAAATACATAGGACAAAAGCGACACTAGTCCCACATTAGGTTCCCTGTGTCGTGGGCACTAGGCTCTACCAGAATAACACATAAGGGAACATGTACAAATAAATGACTAGTACAGTATTTATATAAATTCTACTTAAAACTAATAACATATTCACATATGTGAATCTAACTATATTATAAAACTAGATTACACCGCTGTACAGATGTAGTGAATAATCCTTTCCTATCGGCAAAACTCGGAACAACGATAACACCCGAATGGTGCCGATATGTCTATGAATTACTGTATTATTAAATTACGTGTAGGTATCAAATAAATCGCATACTTTATTCATCAATGTCAAATGACAAAGACGACGACGTTTAGTAAGACAAAAGCGAACATTTCCGAGAAAATACGAAAGGAAAGGATTATTCACTACATCTGTACTTATGTTTATGTTGTGGTTATGTAATGAGTATAAAAAATGAGATATAATAATATAAGACAATGTATATTTAATATAGGTTGCGTTAGGTGCGTGTGGCAGGTAGGTATGTAATGGTAATCTTTAGGGTTATTTTTGGCAATGCTTCTTTTGAAAACATGTTAGACGTTGTTGTCTAGTTAGGTAGATAATGATACAGTTCGATATATCCGATCAATGTGAGAACCTATCGCCGGAAGTTCGGACACAAGTGACGGAAAATGCCATAAAAAGAGCCGCCATCAATTCTGACGGCGGTCACTTGACCGATATCGTTATCTCGACTTGATGGGAAAAAAATATTCATTAAAAACTATCCACAGCAAAACAACAACCTTGTGCGTACAACTATATTTATTTATCTGTTGTTACATATAATACATGCAGCTAAGTGCATGTATTTTGTTATATGTACTATACAGGCTTCCTGTATGATCTTACAAAGGGCTGTACTAACATCACACAGCATAAGCTGAGAACAGTTTTTTGCCACAAACAAATTGGGTGAGATGGGTTGTGTTCAAATGTAAGTCTGTTTTTGTTTTGTGGCAAAATATTTTTTTCACCTTCTTTCTTTCACATGAAACCAAAAATGGCGCGTTTCTGTAGCCAAGACAAGTCAAAATCACATTTTAATTCTTGGCTTAAATACTGAGCGACATAAGTTTTTGTTTTTTATACAAGTAGGTAACTTACCTGACTGACGTACTTCTAATCTGTTAATGTGTGTACATATTTACTTTTTATTATTTTAAAATGGGGAAAATCGGGAAAACGCCGTTGCTTTACATACTTTTTAAGGCGAAAATACAAAACCGTCAAATGGTTAGTTAGCCCCTCTATAACGTATCATGGTTCTAGGCGTTCAAGTTTAAGGCGATACGTAAAATATATATAAAAGGAATTCGAATGCAAACGAAAGTGTTAAAACCACAAAAGAAAGAAAAGAGAGCGCATACAATGCGATCGCCCCAAACTATACTTTGTCCACTCTATTAATGGGTTTTTTACAGATAAAAATCCCTACACATTTGACATCTGCAACGAAAAATATGTCTTTATTTATTTATTAACATAATTTATCTATGCCTTGACAGCCGAGGCCAAATCGACATAAATTACAGATATATACCAATAAAATAAAATATTTACAATCCAAATTAAAATTCACAATATGTCATCAATCATAAATCAATTAAATCAATTAATAAAAAACCAAATTCAATGTTATAATTTGACATTACTGTCATTCCATCATCTCGCAGAACCTGCCACACATTCGCACAATGTCCCTCCATGCATCACCAAACAGATCGTTCAGTGGTGCTACCGCCAACAGAGCATTCAGGCTGTCCCGCGCCCGGACAAGCGGAGACTGCCGGCGCGCCACCGTGCGGTGCGAGCCGCCCGCTAGCAGCTGGTGCCTGCGCCCGCGTACGTAATTGTCAGGCACAAATAACGCGCATATACCGCACTGACAAGCGTCGCGCAGTCACTGTCGCCTCGCAACAATCGACACACAGTCAGAAGTTGTTCAGTCTTACGTCTCACCTCTAGTGAGTTATATCCAAGCATACCCAATATAAAAGCGGTTGGATAGAGATAAGGGTAGTACCCAAATTTCCTCTTATATAGGTATCGTAAAAAAGCTTTTTGTACCTTCTCGAGCATAAGGACGTATGAGCTTTCGTGTGGATTCCAAACAACCGAGCTAGATTCCAGTTTGGTTCTCACTAGGGCAGTGTAAAGAAGCTGTACCACACCCAGATTACGGAATCCCTTACTATTCCGAATCACAAACCCCAATCTTTTAAAGCATTCCTTGGCTAAAGTGCTCATGTGCTCATGAAATGTAAGTTTAGGGTCAAACGTAACACCGAGATCTTTCATCGAATACACTCGAGTCAAGGACTCCGCGCCGAGTGTATACGTCACGCTAATAGGCCGAGGAGAGCGCGTGAAAGACATTATGCAACATTTTTCACTATTGAATAGGAGTTTGTTGCTCACACGTTGTCTTATACTGTACGAAATAAGGAAATGTCAAAAGTTCAATAAAGGATCAGACAGAGTATAAAATAAAAATAATGTAGCGTCAAAGCACATAAAAATTGTTTAGAAATAAACTGCGCTATTTGAATTTGAATTGATTGCAGTTCCGCGATTAAATTAGTTAGGATTTCAGTATTACAGGAAAAAATAAAACAATTTAGAGGTCTTTTTGCAATAAAATTCTATCGAAAAATTTCATCCAATCGCGTTTTCCTTCAGTGAGAATCTTAATCAAATACTCATTTACGTTAACCCAAACATCAAATCTGCGTTTTCCTTCAGTGACAATCAAACAAACTCAAACCTCTAGATTACGGTAAATACGGTTGGTTGGTAAGTACTTAGCACAACCACGTACTGTGGCTTACTTAATTAATAATCTATCTGAATATTAAACGCGGGATCATTTTTTTTTTTGGTAGAGCTCACTACGCTGAGTGTGAAACCGTATGTAACCATTTTTGAAAAAATCTCGACTTAGGACGTAGCTAGAAGGCGGAATAAGACGTAACTCAAGTAAACTTTGACTCCTTACAAATTTATATGGAGTTGTCAAAGATTGCTCGAGTAAAATCTTATTCCGCTTTCTAGCTAGTGGCCCTCAATGTTTTTAACGTAAGCACGGCAGAATAACTGGGTACTGCTCTAATTTTTTAAGGCTAGTATTTAATCGCACATCGAAAATACTGATTTTTACAGCAAAAAAGGATCAACAAAAACACTTTTTATGTTTTAAAGTAGTTTATGTGACTGCTATATAATGGAGGTCATTAAACTCGAGAGTGGGTTTATGAAACGAGCCGAAGGCGAGTCACTCGAGAGTTTTAATGCCTAATTATGTACAGTTACATACACTAGTTTATCTACACACATATCATAAGCTCTCTTTGATGTGTTCAGGAACCGCATGTTTGACCGGCATTGTGGTTCTGCAATTGTTTAGCTTGTTCTTCAGTACCAACTTCACGCAGACGGGCGTCGGCGTTCGAAATTTGGATGTCGGTACCAACTTCACAGACAAACTAGGGACAGCACGTTAGAATTAGTAAATGATACGAAGTTTCTTGGAATAACCATTGATAGAAAATTGCAGTGGAGACCCCACCTAGATAAATTAGCTGTTAAATTAAGTTCTGCGGCTTACGCTGTTAGAAACATCAGACAAAGCACGGATGTGGCTACATCTAGGCTAGTATATTTTAGTTACTTTCATAGTGTGATGTCCTATGGTATGTTGTTGTGGGGGAAAGCAGCGGATATTCAAACTATTTTTATTTTACAGAAAAGAGCTATTCGAGCAATTTATAATTTAAAAAGAACAGACTCTTTAAGAGAGCTTTTTAAAGAAATTGACATACTAACCGGAGCTAGTCAATTTATTTTCGAAAATATAATTTATGTACGCAAGAACCTTACAACATTTTCCAAACTTAGCGATAGCTGTATGTTAACCTAAGAAATAATAACAGACTATGTGCGCCCCTGTTAAGACTCGCAAAGGTTAGCAATTCTTTCAAGGGTCAGTGCATTCTCTATCTAAGATACCTCTGGAGATTTTGAAATTGCCATTTGAGCATTTTAAAAAGCATGAAAAAGAAACTTTGTCGAAAAAGGGATATTACAATGTTCAAGATTATTTAAATGACGGGACTGTATGGGTTTAATCTAGCTCAACACAGGCCTTGCTGTTAATAATTTTGTAAATTATTTATTCGTAATAATAAAAAAAAAACATATTTGTATTAGTTAAGCACAACCAATTTTTAAAAGAGATCTAAAAATCAATCTGTGGAAGTTTCTACCCCCTTCTCCTCCCACAGTGGTCCAATGTAGAGAAGAGGCAAAAAATGACGTTTGCTAAGTATATATAAATATCTACAGTAATAAATTACTTAGACTTTGACTTTTGACTTTGGTATTATCAGTATTTTATTTTCCGTATTTGATATTATGTATAGTAGGTATGTATTTTAGGATAAATAAGATATTAGATATTGTGCACTGCCTACCCTTTCATGATACATTTCCTTTTCATGCCTTGGTTTGCTGGAAGAAATCTCTTTTTAGAGATAATCTCGCCTTTGTACATATGATTTATAATTTATAATAAAGCAGTCGTGTTTGGACTCCATTTGTAAGGATGATTAGCTAGTATCACAGATGTCATGCGCATTTATACTTGGTGTCATCACCAGCTCATGACACCAAGTTTGCAACCAGCTCATCATCATAAACAAATTGAATCCAAACACTACTTACTATTTTTGATATAAATGATACAAACGAACAATGCGCAAAGGCGAGCTTATCTCTAAAAAGAGATTTCTTCCAGGAAACCTCGACAGGACAAGAAAATATATTGCTAGTAAGAGCAGTCTAGTGCACAATAAATTAAATAAATACCTACTAACGTATAAAATATAATATAAGTATGATAAAAGTAATATAATACATACTTTAATCAAGATATGGGCCTTTCTCTACTAACTGGAAACTCTTCCATACATAGTTGTCCGACCCTATTTTTTTTGACAATTAAGATTTTTTGTATTTAAATTGCTAGGGTGTAATAAAATAAGTACAAAACATATATTTTATAGCTGCATGACGATATTTTCTGTTTTTGACAGGAGATTTAATTATTATGTAATTATCGACGTTAAACTTATGTGGGTTAAGCTCCAGAGGACTGTTGAACAGAGGACTGTTATTTTTACATAAAAATGACATAGCACAAAATGGTTTTTAATCTTATATAATAACATAGTTGTGGCTGTAAATTATTACATTGATTAATTGTTGTGTCTAAGTAATACAATTTAAGTACTTAAAACACAATTAAAAATACTTAACAGAGGACTGTGGATACAATCTGACCAAACGCGTGGCTCTCATACAAACGCGAAGTTAAGACTAAGCAAAATAGCGATAACTTATTTAGAGCTGCGTTAGCGCAAATTTCACACGGATAACGTTTCGTTTCACCCAAAATGTAACTACAATAGAAGTTAAAAATATTATTACGGGATTTTCAAAATGTAACAGAGGACTGTTCAAAAATGGTAAGGACAAAATTTGAGTAACAATTTTTGCTACTCAAAAATCCTCCAAAATTAAAATAGTTTTTTGTTCGCTTGCATTAAGTATTTTTTATTCTTATAATATAAAAAGATTAAAAATTTTTTCGTATAATTAATAAATATTCTTCCGAATCATAGTCGTTCCGTTAATGGGACATAACAGAGGACTGTTTTTAGTGGTGTTTGGACCGAGTTTATATAAGTAACTAAAATGTTTTATAATTTACTAAGTTGGCTCCTTAAAAAAACTTTCTTATTGTATGTGTTTTAGTAAACAAAATAATATATTAATATAGTCAAAATGTATAAAATTTACCTGGACCACGATTTTCCTGTTAGTAGAGAATGGCCCATATATTATATAGGGGAATATATAACTGAAGCTCAGTAATACTCTACAAATAAACCATTTGATTAAGAAAACAAGCACTACCAACAAACTCATAATTCTTAACAAAACAAGCTTATCTTTCTTACACAGTGTACAACAAATATCTGGCTTGTCAAAAATAAATTCCGTTTTCAAATCAAAAATATTCTTATTCAACTAAAACACTGACTTGCACTCAAAATTCTCCATCCAAATAACGGAATTTCTGAAATTCGTGTCTTTTGCTGCACCACACTAATTAATGTCTACTTTACTAAATTATATTTAACAATTTCATCATTCTTATATCTAAAAAGCTTAGTAAGATTTTTAGGTATAAGATTTTTATAGATAATTTAGCTATAGCTAAATTTCTTTTTTCTTATATGTTTTAATGAAAATTATATATAAAACACACAAATATTAAACCACACATCAAAAATACTGGATGTGCACTGCAAATATCAGGGTTAAGTGGTGCGGTAGCTTAGGTGAAAGGTAAAAGGGGTGAGCGAAGCGAAGCTCACTTTAACCTTCGTGCTAGGTTAAACATGAAAGAGCAAAAGAAACAAGATGTTTGAACATGTAAGAGCATAAGAAACATAAGTGTTTTGTCTAAAATGTTTGCTGTGTAAATAGGGCATATATGATGTGCCATTAAATATTACCCGGTCTTTGTTGTTTTATGTTTGCTTTAAGGTGATTTTTTATTGATTGATTAGATATTAATTATTATTCATTAAATGGTGATTTCATTATTGAAACTAATGGGCCGCAGATTAATAGGTGCATGGTTGAAGGAAAGTCGGGTTTAAGTTTTTGTAATAATATTTTGTAATGTAATACATAATAATTGTTAGGATTACATTCAGACATCAGCCAGAGAGTTTAACTGTTTCACATAAGAAGTTAAACAGTTTGCAAAATGGATTTTGTTGTGTGGGTAAATTCTGATTATATGTTAAGCGTTTAAATACATGTCTTAACTTAACGCAAGAGAGAGCAGATGCAGTTTCAATCTTTTCTTGAAAATGAAAATGAATGGACTATCCCTAATAGTGCAGGGAAGTGCGTTCCACCGTCGGATTACCCTTAACTTGAACGAGTGTTCTTAAGCAACAGTGTTGTGCTGAGGAGTTGAGAGAAGAGACAACGTGTGGTATATGTGTCCTGTCCTTGGAAAAAGGGAACTAAAAAAGTTCACGAAGATAGGTAAACCGAATCCCGAGATTCAGAAGTCGTTCGAGTTTATTCAGTTGTTCGTAGTTCGCACTGACCCAGCAAACATCCGCGTAGTCGATTAATGGCAGTAGAAGGGACTGACTATTCCTGGTTCCTGAGTTTCAGTACTCATCCAAGTCCTCATTCCATCACCAGCTGATGATACCAAGTTTGAAAAACCAGCTCATCATCCTTAACAAATTGAGAGACTTACATTTACATTTCGTGGGTCTTGAGTTCCAGTACTGTCGCCAAGTCCTCATTCCATCACCAGCTAATGACACCAAGTTTGCAAACCAGCTTATCATTATTTACAATATAAGTTCAAACACGACTGCTCTACCATTATTCCTCATAGACTAAGGTACCTACCAAGCTGTTTTCGATTAGATAAGTAGAAGTAGGTAAAGTTGTCATTGGCCTTTGACAAATCCCTCATCTATTATAAAACTATTATTATTATTTATTTATTTATTTATTTATTTATTAAGGTTTATACAACAGGTATACAACATAATGACTTAAAATACATAAAACTTAGCTCTAATTGTATACCCACAGCGTATATACACAGGAAGTTATAATTTGGAGTAGACATGAGACCTAAAAGGTACAAATCTAAATTTAAGAAGAAAAAAAAAATCTTTAAAAAAATATGGATGTTATAGTTATAATTATAGTTATAGGTTAAACAACGACTAAAGCAATCTCAAACAATTCAAAACAATGATTCAAAACAATGAAATATTATACCTTTATTGCACTCAATATTCGTATGACAGGTGTAAATGTTAAAAACTAATGTACAAAGACAGGCTTATTTCTTAAAGAAATCTCGTCCAGGCAACCCAGTGAGGATGTGTAGATAAATAAAGCGGGTTTTGCAATCTGAATTAAAAAAAATACATAGCACATGGATAGTTACAGAAATACATTAAATATCCATACACTACACGGAGAAAACGAGCGGCCAGCAAAGTGCGATTTTAGCTTTGCTAACGTCGAAATGGTTGTTTTTAACGAAGACTCGTTTAAAATCTAATGAGTTTGGTTTGCTTTTATTTACCAAGCTTTCATTGCTAAATACACTCGACTAAAAGTAATTAAGTGCTTATTAATTTCTAAACTTATTACTTGGTTACTACTAACCCTTTTAAACATGGTTAATAACAAAAAATTAAATTGATTATTTTCTGACAATTTACTTGTTAAAATAACAACACGCATGGTAGTAATCAACCAACTACTTAGCTAAAATCAATCATGTTGGCAGTGCTAAAATTAAACGAATTTCTTTGCTGTTCCTAACCAAGTTACTCGCTTAATTGAAACCAAGCGCTTGGTAATTATCAATCAAGTAATTGTCCAAAATCAAACAAGTGAACGTAGCTAAAAATTAACCGAGTTGTTTTACTAATCTCAAATAAGTTGCTCGGTTAATTTCAGCGAAATGCTTGGTAGTTATCAACCAACTCCTTAGCTAAAATCAATCAGGTCAGCAGCGCTAAAATTAAACGACTTTCTTGTATATTCTTAAACAAGTTACTTGCTTAATTTAAACCAAGCACTTGGTAATTATCAACCAAATACTTGACCAAAATGAAATAAGTGAACGTAGCTAAAATTAGACGAGTTGCTTTACTAATCTTAAACAAGTTGCTCGGTTAATTTCAGCGAAATGCTTGGAAGTTATTAACCAACTCCTTAGCTGAAATCAATCAGGACGGCAGTGCTAAAATTAAACGACTTTCTTTGCTATTCCTAAACAAGTTACTCGCTTAATTGAAACCAAGCGCTTGGTAATTGTCAATCAAGTACTTGTCATAAATCAAACAAGTGAACGTAGCTAAAATTAGACGAGTTACTTTACTAATCTTAAACAAGTTGAACTGTTAATTTCAACGAAATGCTTGGTAGTTATCAACCAACTCCTTAGCTGAAATCCGTCAGGTCGGCAGTGCTAAAATTAAACGAATTTCTTTGCTATTCCTAAACAAGTTACTCGCTTAATTGAAACCAAGCGCTTGGTAATTATCAATCAAGTACTTGTCCAAAATCAAACTAGTGAACGTAGCTAAAATTAGACGAGTTGCTTTACTAATCTTAAACAAGTTGCCCGGTTAATTTCAGCGAAATGCTTGGTAGTTATCAACCAACTCCTTAGCTAAAATCAATCAGGTCGGCAGTGCTAAAATTAAACGACTTTCTTGGCTATTCTTAAACAAGTTACTCGCTTAATTGAAACTAAGCACTTGGTAATTATCAACCAAATACTTGACCAAAATTAAACAAGTGAAAGTAGCTAAAATTAGACGAGTTGCTTTACTAATCTTAAACAAGTTGCGCGGTTAATTTCAACTAAATGCTTGGTAGTTATCAACCAACTCCTTAGCTGAAACCCATCATGTCAGCAGTGCTAAAATTAAACGAATTTCTTTGCTATTCCTAAACAAGTTACTCGCTTAATTGAAACCAAGCGCTTGGTAATTATCAATCAAGTACTTGTCCAAAATCACACAAGTGAACGTAGCTAAAATTAGACGAGTTGCTTTACTAATCTTAAACAAGTTGCTCGGTTAATTTCAGCGAAATGCTTGGTAATTATCAACCACCTCCTAAGCTGAAATCAATCAGGACGGGAGTGCTAAAATTAAACAACTTTCTTTGCTATTCCTAAACAAGTTACTAGCTTAATTGAAACCAAGCGCTTCGTAATTGTCAATCAAGTACTTGTCATAAATCGAACAAGTGAACGTAGCTAAAATTAGACGAGTTACTTTACTAATCTTAAACAAGTTGCGCGGTTAATTTCAACGAAATGCTTGGTAGTTATCAACCAACTCCTTAGCTAAAATCAATCAGGTCGGCAGTGCTAAAATTAAACGACTTTCTTGGCTATTCTTAAACAAGTTACTCGCTTAATTGAAACTAAGCACTTGGTAATTATCAACCAAATACTTGACCAAAATCAAACAAGTGAAAGTAGCTAAAATTAGACGAGTTGCTTTACTAATCTTAAACAAGTTGCGCGGTTAATTTAAACTAAATGCTTGGTAGTTATCAACCAACTCCTTAGCTAAAATCAATCAGGTCGGCAGTGCGAAAATTAAACGACTTTTTTGGCTATTCTTAAACAAGTTACTCGCTTAATTTAAACCAAGCACTTGGTAATTATCAACCAAATACTTGACCAAAATTAAACAAGTGAAAGTAGCTAAAATTAGACGAGTTGCTTTACTAATCTTAAACAAGTTGCGTGGTTAATTTCAACTAAATGCTTGGTAGTTATCAACCAACTCCTTAGCTGAAACCCATCAGGTCAGCATTGCTAAAATTAAACGAATTTCTTTGCTAGTCCTAAACAAGTTACTCGCTTAATTGAAACCAAGCGCTTGGTAATTATCAATCAAGTACTTGTCCAAAATCACACAAGTGAACGTAGCTAAAATTAGACGAGTTGTTTTACTAATCTTAAACAAGTTGCTCGGTTAATTTCAGCGAAATGCTTGGTCAGCGAAATCAACCACCTCCTAAGCTGAAATCAATCAGGACGGGAGTGCTAAAATTAAACAACTTTCTTTGCTATTCCTAAACAAGTTACTCGCTTAATTGAAACCAAGCGCTTGGTAATTGTCAATCAAGTACTTGTCATAAATCGAATAAGTGAACGTAGCTAAAATTAGACGAGTTACTTTACTAATCTTAAACAAGTTGCGCGGTTAATTTCAACGAAATGCTTGGTAGTTATCAACCAACTCCTTAGCTAAAATCAATCAGGTCGGCAGTGCTAAAATTAAACGACTTTCTTGGCTATTCTTAAACAAGTTACTCGCTTAATTTAAACGAAGCACTTGGTAATTATCAACCAAATACTTGACCAAAATTAAACAAGTGAAAGTAGCTAAAATTAGACGAGTTGCTTTACTAAACTTAAACAAGTTGCGCGGTTAATTTCAACTAAATGCTTGGTAGTTCTTTGCTATTCCTAAACAAGTTACTCGCTTAATTGAAACCAAGCGCTTGGTAATTATCAATCAAGTACTTGTCCAAAATCACACAAGTGAACGTAGCTAAAATTAGACGAGTTGCTTTACTAATCTTAAACAAGTTGCTCGGTTAATTTCAGCGAAATGCTTGGCAATTATCAACCATCTCCTAAGCTGAAATCAATCAGGACGGGAGTGCTAAAATTAAACAACTTTCTTTGCTATTCCTAAACAAGTTACTCGCTTAATTGAAACCAAGCGCTTGGTAATTGTCAATCAAGTACTTGTCATAAATCGAACAAGTGAACGTAGCTAAAATTAGACGAGTTACTTTACTAATCTTAAACAAGTTGATCGGTTAATTTCAACGAAATGCTTGGTAGTTATCAACCAACTCCTTAGCTGAAATCCGTCAGGTCGGCAGTGCTAAAATTAAACGAATTTCTTTGCTATTCCTAAACAAGCTACTCGCTTTATTGAAACCAAGCGCTTGGTAATTATCAATCAAGTAATTGTCCAAAATCAAACAAGTGAACGTAGCTAAAATTAGACGAGTTGCTTTACTAATCTTAAACAAGTTGCTCGGTTAATTTCAGCGAAATGCTTGGTAGTTATCAACCAACTCCTTAGCTAAAATCAATCAGGTCGGCAGTGCTAAAATTAAACGACTTTCTTGGCTATTCTTAAACAAGTTACTCGCTTAATTTAAACCAAGCACTTGGTAATTATCAACCAAATACTTGACCAAAATTAAACAAGTGAAAGTAGCTAAAATTAGACGAGTTGCTTTACTAATCTTAAACAAGTTGCGCGGTTAATTTCAACTAAATGCTTGGTAGTTCTTTGCTATTCCTAAACAACTTACTCGCTTAATTGAAACCAAGCGCTTGGTAATTATCAATCAAGTACTTGTCCAAAATCACACAAGTGAACGTAGCTAAAATAAGACGAGTTGCTTTACTAATCATAAACAAGTTGCTCGGTTAATTTCAGCGAAATGCTTGGTAATTATCAACCACCTCCTAAGCTGAAATCAATCAGGACGGGAGTGCTAAAATTAAACAACTTTCTTTGCTATTTCTAAACAAGTTACTCGCTTAATTGAAACCAAGCGCTTGGTAATTGTCAATCAAGTACTTGTCATAAATTGAACAAGTGAACGTAGCTAAAATTAGACGAGTTTCTTTACTAATCTTAAATAAGTTGCGCGGTTAATTTCAACTAAATGCTTGGTAGTTATCAACCAACTCTTTAGCTGAAATGCGTCAGGTCGGCAGTGCTAAAATTAAACGAATTTCTTTGCTATTCCTAAACAAGTTACTCGCTTAATTGAAACCAAGCGCTTGGTAATTATCAATCAAGTACTTGACCAAAAGGAAACAAGTGAAAGTAGCTAAAATTAGACGAGTTGCTTTACTAGTCTTAAACAAGTTGCGCGGTTAATTTCAACGAAATGCTTGGTAGTTATCAACCAACTCCTTAGCTGAAACCCATCAGGTCGGCAGTGCTAAAATTAAACGATTTTCTTAGCTATTCCTAAACAAGTTACTCGCTTAATTGAAACCAAGCACTTGGCAATTATCAACCAAGTACTTGACCAAAATGAAACAAGCGAAAGAAGCTAAAATTAGACGAGTTGATGCTTGGAAGTTCTCATCCAACTCGGTAGCTGAAATCCTTCAGTCGGCAGTGCCAAAATTAAACGAATTTCTTGGCTGTTCTTAAACAAGTTACTCGCTTAATTTCAAACAAAAGTCGATCCTTACACTATGAATACTATACTATGACGCTTTTAGGTGGATACACATTAAACAAACAGCCAAATAATCCAAACCAAAATTCCAAACACAGTTCTACGGAATGAAATTAATGACGGTCAATCACGCCACGTAATGCACGCCGCCACTTTTTGACAGCTGCGATTAGTTTCTCCTTATTTCTCACACAGCGGTACTACCTAGTAACGGCCGCCGGATCAGCCACCCGATGGGTCTTTACACTACTCTTGCCATCGCATCGGCCGCCGTTGCGTTCTGCGGCGACAGCTCGGGCGACCGTTGCTTTCTGCGGCGGCTGATCCGGCGGCCGATACGTTGGCTGCGGCTTACTGGGTCCTAGTCCTTCTACTGTACGAAAATCCGTCTGCTCGGTGCCCGGTTGTATATCCTTAAGGCTCATTCTCATTCATAAGCCCCCCCCCCCCCCCCCAGATTCTCAGAATTATGAAAAAAGTACAGAATGTATAACTTAATCCAAAAATTACAGGAAAACTTAACCGGAATTGCCAAGGTTTTTTTATCTGTTAACCACACATACAAACTTATAAATTAATCTTTCGTAAATGAATCGTTGCGCACATAGAGTATGAAAGTACCCGCACCAATAACTTTGTAAACAACATTTTGCTATCTAAAATACATTATGCCCTCTAGAGGCCGCCATATTAATTTTAGTGTGATGTGAAGTCACATAGCCTGTGAACAATAAAGATGCTTCTAAAGATACCTTATTTGTCAAATTCTGATAAGTGGTATAGATGTTCCGGTGGAACAAATGAAAATTCACACAGCATACCGGTCAAACACATAACTCTTCTTTTGGCTTCGCTGTATTCGCGTACAAAACACACATAGCGTCATGGCTTTTCCCGTATATGAAGTGGTAGAGGCACAGTTATTACAAACAATTCACTCCACACCATCCATTCCATTGTACGTGAGTACGAAATCCTTCGTGCGCGAGTTAGACTCGCACTTGACCGCTTTTCCATATTTTTTAAGGGTTCGTACATAATTGTAATTACCCTGAAATAGGTACGTACTTGTATGTACTGGGTGTTTAATGGGGTACGGGTAGCTACATGTACGAGTACCTATTTGTCGTATTTATATGTACTTATAAGTATGTACACTTAAATCTGAGTGAGATTCTTTAACACCCACGATTTTTACAAAACTACTAAACCGATTTCGGCGTCCCTAGGTATCTACGTAGGTATCGTTAGAATCAAAGTTAACCCAAGTGTCATAGGATGGTATAAATACGACGTCATCATAAGAACAGTATAGGCTATACTATTCAGAATCTGCTATACTGTTTAGCAGATTCTGTATACGGAAAAAAAATCTTCTAATCATATCAAGTGGAGTAGGTATCAAAATGAACGATATTGAAAACTAATTATAAAAAAGTATGCAATTTGTACCTAAACTAAAAAAGCGGTCACTTACACGCATAGGTATCATAAAACCAAGGCAATCAATACACAAACCTTTCAATAAATTAAACTCGACCTAGTACCCATACAAATAAACTCTATAATCGAAATCATAGAAGAAATTGAAAAACTTATTTCGGGGAATCCACGAAAACCACGTTAGTTATGTTGTGTTGCCAACATAACAAAAAAATATTCACTTTTTTATTAATAGTGCGATCTTTTCTAACTATAATAATTATGAAAATTATGCCAGTGGTTGAATGTAGTACCTTACGAGTAACTAAATCAACTTAATCGAATAGAAAACTCACTAGCCACTAAAACCACTTTTTGACCGCTAAAATGAAAGTGTAAACCACCATGTCTAGTGGAAAATCCACTGAGTTGGCAACACTTGCGCCCCGGCTGATTGCAGTGTATTACCGACAAACATTCATTTGAAGTACCGCCGCCACGTAGGGTAAAAGCGCACACATCGAACTTTTTCACTTTGAAATTATCTTATATTTATAATATATTAACTTATATTATATATTATATTTGATAGCTTTTATTTTTGATTCCGTTTTTGGAAAATTTACAAAATGGACGAAATATTGGAATATATGGAAAATTAGACAAAGTTGGATTTGTGGAGATTTTAAAAACGACAAAGGCAATTTAACTTTAATGAAATAATAATAGGTTGTATTTCAGATAGCAAAATGTAGTTTACAAAGTTACTGGTGCAGCTTCTTTCATACTTCATGTACGTAACCAGGTGCATTCCTAAGTTTGTATGTGGTATTGATAGAAAATGCAGTCGGAATATTTGTATTTATAGTAATTTCAGTTGTTCATCCTATAAACTTCAAGGGGTCGGGGATGTGAGGGGTGGAAAATAATTTGAAAAAAAAATGCAAATTTCCTGTATCGCTCTCGAGGTCTACAGCTCACAGATCCACTAAAATAAATAGTCCTCAGCTCTGAGATTTGTCTCAGCTGTCATGTCATGTCAGAATGATGCCATGTCAAATCTGTTATTTACTGAGAGATGAGCGCAGTACCTATATTAATATGGGCCTTTCCATTGGTAATACTAGATAATGAGGATAAAACCTGTCAAAGTAATGTTTGTAGCAAACCCTTAGTTTTGTTACAAAGCAAAGAGTATCGTTCATTTGAGGTTACAGATGAATCAGAGTAAATAAATAAAGCAAGTTTAAGCAAAGAGTTTCGTTAATCAGAGAAATGATGATGATCTAACATTTTCTGAGCTCTTCCTTCATCCTATCTAATACATCTTCATAGAAACCTAAATAAAAGGGTTCAGAGGTACTACAATTTCTCATATCCACGAAAACAAGAAACTGGTTTTTGTCACAGACTTTGTTGACAATGTGACACGTCGCTTTTTACAAACCACAGAACACAATTATGCTACAAACAAACAGTGGTGCTCTCTACCAAAAAGTTTTGTATGTATGTTTAATATCTTGTGACCCTTGCCGATACGCATCTTTTGACACCCTACACATTCACGTAGCCCTAAAACTCACAACACCAAGATGAATTCGCACTCTCATTGAAAAGTCTTTCTTATGATATGTGTAGATAAAGCAGTGTATGTAACTGTACATAACTAGGCATTAAAAAGCTCGTATAATGTTGTAATTTAAACCCACACTCGAATTTTGATGCCCTTCATTATGTATCAGTCCGATAAACTATTATAACTTAATTTGAATTTATACATAGGTATAACTTATGAGTGTCTACACAAGCGAAAGAGACTAGTCACCACGACGCAGGGAATCCTAGCGTGGGGTCTAGAGATTCCATATAAATAAAAGTTGTTAAGTCATTTCACAAGAAACGTTTTGACAGTGCAAGCGAACGGCAACCGGGAGCCGGACAATTTTTTCATAGGTATTGAACTTTATTACAAAAAAATAAGGTTCAACATCGCGGGTCATTTTTGTATGGTTTTTATGGAGGGTTTATTAATATTAACTATACTCTTATTATGCTGGATAAAAAGAGATAGGTAGACAGTACATAGAATCACCTCTATACTAATAAAAATGAACGACGAAACTAAAAACTATGATATTAGGCTCATTTACCCTATGAGTAAGTAAACGAGTAAGCATCCGGCCGCCCTCAGAACGGATCGGCGACCGATGCGACGTCGAATCGGCCGCCGCCACCTAGCGCGGCGACCGATCCGGTCGCCGATACGTTTTGAGGGTGGCGCGTTGACTGTTTACACCATGCGTTGGCTTGCGAACGGATGCGGTAGAACTGATCGTGTAAATCCCCTTATACTGACAGTTGACGACGACGACGACCGACCGAGGCGCGCTAGCCCCCATACAAATTGACAAAATTGCGTTTAGTTTTCCGTTTTTTGGTATAATTTGTTATCATGATTACCTACCAAATACATTTCGTAATTATGTATACCTTTGTATTTTTGTGGCGAACGTGACAGAGAGATGAGAGCTCTGATCGATGAAGTTCTACAAGCATCTCTGATGTGGAGGGAACTGATGGATGATGATAATTATGGTAGCCAAACCCTTGGTGCGCTAGTCCAACTCGCTTGCACTTGGCCAGATTTTAGGTTGATAAGATGATTGTATGTTGTTAAAGGTAGTTAGGTAACTAACGTTTAAAGTGGCAAGTTTACAAAATTATTGGACAAAACTGACAGATCAAAGATCATGCTTACATTAGGTAGGTATCTACCTATCAAGATTGCAACAATATAGAAACATTCACAAGTTTGCAGCTAATTTGAAACAAAGTTTGACGTAACAAATAGTAACAACTAAATAACGAATGAAAAACAAACTTGCAGCATTCTTTTGAAAACACCGACCGGACCTTTTGTATTGTGAACTTGACTGTATTAGAACACAATAGCGTTCAAAATGCCAGGGCCGGCAGTTAGTCTTTGTGTAGCTCGGCGCGCGCGGAACAGACAGGAATCGACAGGTTCGAACATGCTTGTAGTTATGAAACCGGCTACCTGTGGAAGGGTCGCGGGGGGTGCGTGGGCTGTGTTGCCGTTTTAGCTACATTGTGGCTAGATTTAGCGGATTTTCGACGGTTTTAGCCAAAGAAAAATAAATCTTGCAGGAGCATTGATATTACTGGCAGGAGACGTGAATGAAGATGTGTGATTTTAATGTTGTATTAATTTGTAAACTAGGCATGTCCTTAAACAATAGTATAGGTACGTGTATACTAACTATAAATACATTGATTAAGAGTAAGGTAAATATATTGATTAGGAGTACGTTTTTAGGGTTCTGTACCCAAAGGGTAAAAATGGGACCCTATTACTTAGACTTCGCTGTCCGTCCGTCCGTCCGTCTGTCCGTTCGTCCGTCTGTCTGTCACCAGGCTGTATCTCATGAACTGTGATAGTTAAGACAGCTGAAATTTTCCGAGATGATGTATTGCTGTTATAATAACAAAATACTGAAAAACAGAATAAAATAAATATTTAAGGGGGCTCCCATACAACAGACATGTTTTTTTGCCATTTTTATAGATAATGGTACGGAAACCTTCGTGTGCGAGTCCGACTCGCACTTGGCCGGTTTTTTACTTTCGAACGAAGTTAACGAAGTATGAGTTATAAGGAAGTATTGTAATCGTAAAAAAAAACGAGGTTGAGATATTGATGGGGATAGGTTATCTATCGTTAACTGAATCCGAAAAAGTAAATAAAATCAAATGTGTATGTATGTATGTATGTATGTGTGTCCGGCTGTTTTTGATTTCAGTACAAAAGTGTCGTGCGCCTAGAGCCTAGACCACTGAACCGAATTGGACGTCGACGTGGGGGTTATTTTATTAATGCCCAGGCCGATTTTTTTTGTTTTTTTGATAACTTGATTTTTTAAGGTACCTGTCATACAAATAAAACATACTTAATTAGTTTATTCAAAAACGGCACTAACGATGTTTATCAAATTTATAGCCATAGTATCTTTTAATAACATCTATAACATTGCAAACTCGGTTAGTACAGGAAAACTCTAAAAATGGTAGCTCCCATACAAAATTAGTCCTACATGTCATTTTGCTTAGGGAGCACTGGGCGGATTAAGTTAATAGTGCGGGGGAAGAGGTAAAGTAGAAAAGAGTTGTTTTTATGGTGGAGTGGTTCTTGGGGACATTATTGTGAACAACTTTTACTATGGGGCCAACTTGAACAGAGCAACTTTATTTTCCACTTCGTCATACAAATGTAACTGAACGTACTGAACTGAGATATTGTTCTGATCAAGTCGGTCCCATAGTAAAAGTTGTTCAGAATTATGTTTCTGACAACAACCTCTCGGCTTGCAACCTCCTTTCAGTTATAATTAAAAGTGGCCAAGTGCGAGTTGGACTCGCCTATGAAGGGTTCCGTCACATACACCCTGATACACCTAGCCAAAATAACACTATGAATGTACTGAACTGAGATAAGAAAAATATGCTCTGATCAAGTCGGGCTCATAGTAAAAGTTGTTCAGAATTATGTCCCTAACCCATACGAGAAAGTTAGTACAGGGTGGCCTTTACAATTTATTAATCTTATGTCTAACATTATTACAGCGCTGGCGCTAAAGCATAACTTTAAGGCTACTGCAGCTTATGATCTGGGATATAGAGAAATAGACGGGATAGAAAGAGATGTTTGTATGATCGCTACCCATAAATCGTTGCCAATATAATGTCGCATGTAATTAGCCGGCTTAAAATTAAAATGGCGACATTAGGCCTTGACCTGTTGGCAACACTGATAGAAAAAATTACATTTCATTTTGTGCGTGACCGGACGCGGTTTATTTCTAGGAGTGGGTAGCATTTTCTAGCCACCATGTACATCCATGTATTTATAGCAGTGTGTGGTGGTTATTACCTATGGAAGAATTACTGGAAAAGTGGCGATTTAGCAAATATGTTGGTGTGTTTAATGGTGAGTACCTATCTACTTCCGCGATCACATTTCAGTAAAGCAAATGGCGCCATTGAGCTATCATATTTGATTTGATTTTGATTTGATCACGACGATGAGGGGGTCTGCCGGCTAGCCTAGCCTAGACGATGGTCTGGCGGCAAAGACTGCACGGGGACAGTCGCCGCGCTACGTTGCGCCGGAGCAGAAGCATAAACAAGTTTTGGGGCGGAGGCCCGGACAGCAGACCCGGGAGCCGGAGCTGAGTGAGGCGACCCCCTAATGTTTTAGGTTAGGTTAGCCATTTTTTGGTCAGAGTGTCGATAAGGGGGCGGAAGTCCCCACTTGTAAAATATTCAAAAATTATAACTTTTTGAGGCCGCCATTTTCCTTGGCGCCCCCTTATCTACACTCCAACCCTCATCTCAAATGAACTTTTCCCAAAATGACTCGGATTACAAATCTTAAACTTTTTAATGTATCACTATGTCCCTGTCTCGCGCAAAATCGTGTTTATCGAAATGTCAAGAGTACACTACTGGTTTGCTTTGCAAGAGGAAATGAGAATGATAAGTTTTTTGTTTCAGAAATGACCTCATTTTCATTGATGATGATTTGCATTCAATAGTGCAAAACATGTATTTCTCATGGTAATTACCTACGCATTTCTACAATAAGCATGTTGTGTGCCTATCGTATTTTATTGGTATGGAATGGTTATGGGAATAACTATAGATATACAAATAACTAATACTTAGAAAATTCAACTTAGATTCGCTGATTTACACATAACATACCCCTGTTGGGGCTGTGTTTGTGCATTGTCTCCCATTTTAAAAGAGTACTAATTTTAAATCTTCTTTATTTCAGAAAACGAGGTTGACGTCAATGCGCTGGAATTATTAAATGATGACCAAATCAAACAGCTGACCTGTCATTGGACCACAGGCCAAATTAAAAAAGGACTTTCAGACTGGAAGCTCAGTCTAAAAAGCAAAGTAAGTGATGATTATACCCCGTGGCAACCTGGATTCTATGTTTTAGTGTTACTTCAATGCGATACATTAAAATGTGATACTTTTATTTAACTTCACTTTAACCCCCGACGATCAAACGAGGGGTGTTATAAGTTTGAAGTGTATGTCTGTAAGGTTTCAATAATGTGTCAGAGGTATTTTGAATTGTTGATTCATAGTTATTACATGGGTACCTACCTATTTAGTTATGATTTATGAATCAAGAAAATGACCATCATGGTAGGTAATAATAATTATAATGTAGGGATCATTTCGATATCGAACCCAATAGTAAATACCTATGTTCTCCATTTCAGAATGTCAAGAGTTAGGACAACTATATGAATATGGACATCATGCATGTCGACTAACATCACCGGCAGTGTCCTCACCCAGTACATCTTCTGCTGCGTCGTGTGCTCTATTTGAAGAAGTAATTACCTAAGCTTATCCTTTTTTCTTTATCTTTCTTTATCTTTTGCCTAGTCATGTGGGAGCAAAAAAGGTCCCATGACTTGGTGGAAATATTTCGAAAAATATTGTCCTAAAAATATTTTTATAGATTTTTTTTATATGCCTCCCATGCTTCCCCAAACGCTACACCCTAACTCCTACTTCCCGCCTCAATTTGAATCGCCAACCGAAGACTGTTTAAGTGACATAATGTTTTTACATTTCAGGACCTAGAGCTTTTGCTCGGCAAAAGCATTGAGGGAAAAGCTCTATTGAAAGCAGACAAATCTAAACCGCTAGATAGTGGCACGCGTCTTCGTTTGGTGCGGATCATAGCGAACAGTATTCTTAAGGAACATCCGGAAGCGGTAAGGTCTGCCGTTTACACAAGCTGTACCCACGAGATTGTCCGCGTGTTTCCACAAGAGAAACTTTCTGTGTATTACCACACTAAAATTGTGGAATCAACAAGAGGTATTATTTCAAGATTGGCGGGAAAATTGCCGGATGCCATTCACAATTTAAAAAGAAAGTACACAGAACAAGGCATATTTGAAAAGCGGCGAAGGACCTCGTCACCGTCATCGACTTCGTCAAACCCGTCTCAGTCGCCAAGACTTCGCTTGCCCGAAACCTTAGAAGCCACTACATGGGATGAAGAGACACTGGACAACATCCAATGGCTAAAAAATTCTAGCGACCCGTGGGCGACCGTCGCTAAGAAATGGTCAGACACAACACACGCCCGACTACAATTGGCAAAGGAGACGCCTATAGCCGCATATTTCAATGAGTATCCAGCTCTCGGAAAGCCCCTCGGATATGTACTGGTGAGTACATTTTGAGCAATTCATATTATTGTTTTATGAGTGTCCAGGTGGCGGGACCTGACACTTGTAATATTTTTGGATGTCCGAATCTGCTAGCTAACCGACATCACTCTTTGCGATTCCTACCTACTGAAGAGATGCGAATATTTTATGATTACTGTTGTAAAGTAAATTTCTTACGTTCACAGCTAGAAAAAGACTTCGACTGCCTCTACAAAGACAAGATATACGACATAAATGAGATTTTCCCGCACCTTAAGCAGAAGATCTTCGACTTTGCCGTCTGCCGGCAGAGACAAATACTTGCAGCAAGTGATCGCTCTGCAGAATGGTAAGTAATAATAATAATAATAATAATCTTTATTCAAGATAAAACAGTGACAAAGGAAAGGTTAGGTGACTACTTAACATAGCTAAGCTCACAAGTAGCCTGTATTTATGTTTGGTATATGTATAAGACTATTAGAGAATTTCATCGTGTTTCGTCATTGCCATCATTTTAGGTGAAAAACATTTTCACCATCAAAGATATTTATAAGAAGAGTGTCCGTAGAATTCCTTACACTGACAGTGCGAAATTGTAATTTACAGAATCGGAAGAGACTGCTAACATCGCCTGCTTGTTGCTGATTCCCTCTCTGCTGGCTGTAACTACTATACGGCTGAAGAATGCCGCCAAGAAGTTGTGGCGGCCATCGAAGGTGGATGTCAGAGAAGGTTTTATCACTCAATGTTCAAATGTTGTTTAGTAATGTGTATGTGTAAGTTTGTAAGTAATAAAAGTTCAATTAAAAAAAACTGTTTTTATTTTAGAACAAATCAACCTTCCACCCACCCCTCAGTGTGAAGGCTGACCTGCCTTGCTGCCCTGCCCTGACGTATTTGCACTATACGACTACAGCAGTGTAGGTCGGCTATTTACTTTTCAACCCATTTACTCGGTAATGCCAGCGGATCTATGCTTGGTTGTTTTTCCCGGTAACGCCAGCGAATCAACTTGGGCGTTTTAACCCATTTACTCGGTAACGCCAGCAAATCTACTTGGATGTTTTAACCCATTTACTCGCTAACGCCAGCGACTCTATTTGCGTGTTTTATCTTATTTACTCGTTAACGCCAGCAAATCTATTTGAGTGTTTTAACCCATTTACTCGGTGACGCCAGCGAATCTATTTGGGTGTTTTAACCCATTTACTCTTTAACGCCAGCGACTCTATTTGCGTGTTTTATCTCATTTACTCGGTAAAGCCAGCGATTCTACTAGGGTGTTTTAACCCATTTACTCGGTAACGCCAGCGAATCTACTTGGATGTTTTAACCCATTTACTCGCTAACGCCAGCGACTCTATTTGCGTGTTTTATCTTATTTACTCGTTAACGCCAGCAAATCTATTTGAGTGTTTTAACCCATTTACTCGTTATTGCCAGCGACTCTATTTGCGTGTTTTATCTCATTTACTCGGTAAAGCCAGCGATTCTACTAGGGTGTTTTAACCCATTTACTCGGTAACGCCAGTGAATCTACTTGGGTGTTTAACCCATTTTCTCTGTAGTAAATAGCCTATCTATGCTGCTGTATTAAACTTTTAACTTGATTTTGGCACGCTTTAAACGTACAGTTTACTACAGCAGCTTATTCGGCTTTCATTACCGAGTGTATGGGTGACAGCATAATAGATTTGCTGGGGCTTACAAAGTGAATGGGTTAATAACAGCTAAGTAGGTTTGCATGGCGTATCGAGTAAATGTGTTAATAACAGCTAAGTAGGTTTGCTAGGCGTACCCGAGTAAATGGGTTAAAAACAGCTAAGTAGGTTTGCTTGGTGTACCCGAGTAAATGGGTTAAAAACAGCTAAGTTGGTTTGCTTGTAATAACCGAGTAAATGGGTTAAAAACAGCTAAGTCGGTTTGCTTGGTGTACCCGAGTAAATGGGTTAAAAACAGCTAAGTTGGTTTGCTGGTAATAACCGAGTAAATGGGTTAAAAACAGCTAAGTAGCTTTGCTTGGTGTACCCGAGTAAATGGGTTAAAAACTGCTAAGTTGGTTTGCTGGTAATAACCGAGTAAATGGGTTAAAAATAGCTAAGTAGGTTTGCTTGGTGTACCCGAGTAAATGGGTTAAAAACAGCTAAGTTGGTTTGCTGGTAATAACCCAGTAAATGGGTTAATAATAGCTAAGTAGGTTTGCTGGTAGTAACCGAGTGAGTTGCTTAATAACAGCTAAGTATGTTTGCTGGCTGTGACCGAGTAAATGGGTTAAAATCAGCAAAATAGGTTAGCTGGTAGTAACCAAGTAATTGGGTTAATGTAAGCAAAGCAGGTCTGCTATTAGTAACCTAGTTACTTGATTAATACCAACAAAGTATGATTGCTGGTTTTAAACAAGTAAATAGGTTAATATCAGCAAAGTAGGTTTGCTGATAGTAACCGAGTGAGTTGCTTAGTAACAGCAAAGTAGGTTAGCTGGTAGTAACCAAGTAAATAGGTTAATGAAAGCAAAGCTGGTCTGCTATTAGAAACCTAGTTAGTTGATTAGTACCAACAAAGTATGTTTGCTAGTTGTAAACAAGTAAATGGGTGAATAACAGCAAAGTAGGTTTGCTGCTAATAACAAACTCAATAGGTTTATAACAGCAAAGCAAGTTTGCTGGTAGTAACCCAGTTAATTGATTAGTAACAACAAAGTAAATTTTCCGAAATATGATTAAAAACAACCTAGTAAGTTTGCTGAAATTGACCAAGTATGATTGTCGTTAATAACCTAGTTGAGGGGTTAATTATTGCCAAGCTATCTTAATACTTGATAATCAAGTTACTTGATTATTATTAAATAAGACGACTTAACAAAGTTCACTTAGTTGTTTTTAACCACCAGCTTTGCAGGTCCTATACGAAGCAAGTTACGTGGTTAAAAACAACCAGACTGAAAGCAAAGCTGGTCTGCTATTAGTAACCTAGTTACTTGATTAGTACCAACAAAGTATGTTTGCTAGTTGTAAACAAGTAAATGGGTTAATAAGAGCAAAGTAGGTTTGCTGCTAATAACAAACTCAATAGGTTTATAACAGCAAAGTAAGTTTGCTGGTAGTAACCCAGTTAATTGATTAGTAACAACAAAGTAAATTTTCCGAAATATGATTAAAAACAACCTAGTAAGTTTGCTGAAATTGACCAAGCATGATTGTCGTTAATAACCTAGTTGAGGGGTTAATTATTGCCAAGCTATCTTAATACTTGATAATCAAGTTACTTGATTATTATTAAATAAGACGACTTAACAAAGTTCACTTAGTTGTTTTTAACCACCAGCTTTGCAGGTCCTGTACGAAGCAAGTTACGTGGCTAAAAACAACCAAAATTTAATTAATATTAATTAACTCGTTTTCTCCGTGTATAATCAAAACAATAAAACTACATAAACAATTCTTACATATATAAAAATACATATTATTTGAGCCGCAAGAACGGAAAAATAATTCAGAAGGAATTTACTTTTAGCTACAGGACATTCCATCTCCCTTGCAGTAACACACGCACGACGAGGTCTTGACGACGGAGATAGAAAGTGGAAACGGCTGCGCAGATATTCCGGGGCACCTGGATTGCGTAATATTTTACAAGTAAAAGTAAGTATAAAATACAAAACACAAAAAGCTTTATTCAGTAACAAACTTTATTTTAGAACACAATTTGATTGGAGCTTCCTTTTAAGTAAGAAATACCTGTGCCAGGAAGCCCCGCTCTTCCATATCTGGGTAAAATTATATTAAGTATGTGGATAGCAATCCATACATCTTTTGATTTTGAGTAGATAAAGTTAATTTTAATTAATAAGTTTATATAAGTTTGACTTCAAATGCGACGTAACAAAATTAGTAGATTGGGAACTACTTAGTATGTGGATGGTTCTACGCAGCCGAATCGGTAGCCATTACAATTGTTTGCGAAAATCTGACACATGGTCGTACTTTCGCAAAAACAAAAAATAAAGCGAATGGCTAAGTTCTGTAGCCACTCCAGCTTATTGAGCTGACCCTCCGTCACGTCCAGAAAGCACACGTCGGCGTAATCCAATAAAGGAAGTTTTGAGCAAGCATAATTTTTGTTTGATACGGTAGAAAAAACTGCAACCGTCTCAGAGGGCAGTAGGAGAAGTGCATACGCCTGCTTACTTCATTGAAGTGTGCCGTCCAAGACATGTTCTTGTCGAAGATCAGACCCAAGTTTTTAGTTTTGTCGGTGTATGGTATAGATATATTATCATACACAACCGGAGGCACTACCGAATCTAGCCTGGAGGTCATATGGCGACTCCCTATAATGATAGCCTGCGACTTAGTGGGGTCGACCAGTAAGCCAAATAACTTGGCCCACACTTCAACGGCCTCAAGATCAATATTTACTCTCGCCACAGCGTCTGCGATCTCGTCAGCTGAGAAATGCTTAAAACGTGGTAGGTCATCAGCATAAAGATGAATATGGGAAGAAATAACTTTTGTGAGCCGGGTAATAAAAATAGAAAATAAAGAGGGGACAGTACCCCACCCTGCGAGACACCACCGGCAGACAAGCTCATCCAACCAGATAATTTATCATTCAGTCTTAGGCGTTGGTGTCGGTCAGAGAGATAATAATTGAACCACGGGATAACAGCAGCGGAGACACCAATCGAACGAAGGAAGCCAAGAAGAATCTCAAAATCAACAGAATTTAAAGCATTGCTGAAGTCAAGTAGCGTGATCAGAGTTAGCCTACCGGCATCCATCGCTAGACGGATGTCTTGGACGTTGAGCAAAGCACTAGTAGTACTGTGAAAGGATCTGAACGCGGACTGAAATGAGCTGAGAAGGCTATTTGAGTTGACATACTCATACAACTGTGAACTATATATTATACACTAATATTTATATTATACACTAAAACACACATAATTTTATATTTTATAATACTTCAACAGCAGAAAATGTTGCAAGAACATAGTAAGAATAAGAAATCACTTCCGGCCGGGCCGGCCGAACTCAAGACTGACTGCGAGGTGTGACAAGTGCGCCGATGCCATTATGACTTTACAAATCGTGTAGGAAATGGCCGATATGTATTTGGTCGTAACTTAGTTAATAATGTGACTATTAAAACGAAAGAAAAACTGGTGTAATGTCCACAAAGCTGGCTTTATTGTGGCTTGGCTATTCTAAGTGCTACTTTTTGCAAAATTCCGATACCTTAGCCTTATTCATGGCGAGCATGACGGCAATGCAATTTAAACAAGAGTGAAAGAGACAAGTAGCTAGGGTTCAATGCACGAAATTCATTCTCGGCGTGCGGACTATACATAATATAGAATTTGTTAACAAAAGAAGTAGAGTACCTAAGGAGCGACTCCGAGAGGCGGCGGCGGCGGCGGCTAAGCGCGATTGGAACGTAACCCTCGTAGTGCGTTGAAGTTCGCACATGGCGGTTTTATTTTGCCTCTTCTCTACGCTGTAGGAGCAGAAGGGCGTAGAAGCTCTCCGAAGAAGCTCTCCCGCAGATTGATTTTTGGATTAGAATAGGTAATGCCGTGGCAATAAAAACGCACAGACTCCCTGAGAGAACTTTTTAAAGAAATTGACCATCCAAGCCATCACTTTTTTTTCGAAAATATAATGTATTTACGCAAGAAACTTACAACATTTCCAAATTTTGCGATAGCTTTAATGTTAGCCTAAGACATAATCACAGACTAGTTGCGCCCCGGTTTAGACTTGCGAAAGTTAGCAAATTCTTTCAAGGGTCAGTTCAGCTCACCACAGCAAGACACCTCTAGAGATTTGAAATTGCCATTTGAGCAAGTAACTGTACATTTTTTTTGATCAAGCGACGTCATGAGGGGTGATATTTTAAACAATATATAACCTTTTGTCGAGCTCCGACGCCACTGGCTGATAACTGGAAGTAGTGCCGTGCCATTGCCGCCACATTGGCTATAGCCGACATATTATTTATGAAAAAAACCGGTCAAGTGCGAGTCTAAATCGCGCACGAAGGGTTCCGTACCACCGTTCAATGGAAGCGATGGTGTGAAGTGAATATATATATATATATATAGTTTGGATTTTACACAGCAAAATATTGTTTACAAAGTTATTGGTGCGGTTACTTTCACACTCCATGTACGTAACCAGGTGCATCCATAAGTTTGTATGTGGTATTGAAAGAATTGTTGTATGGGAGCCTCCTTAAATATTTCTTTTATCCTGTTTTTTAGTATTTGTTGTTATAGCGGCAACAGAAATACATAATCTGTGAAAATTTCAAATTTCGGCTAGCTAGGTTCTTGAGATACAGCCTGGTGACAGACGGACGGACGGACGGACGGACGGACGGACAGCGAAGTCTTAGTAATAGGGTTCCGTTCTTACCCGTTGGGTACGGAACCCTAAAAATACCTTATCTCGTATGAATTAATTTGTATTCTGCATAGCATAGTAAACATGTTTGCCATGTGAGTGACACATTTTGTATTTCATGTATGCCAGTCAAAAGTTAGAAATGTAATTATCTATTACTCGAAATATTCTTTTAGTTTCTTAAAAGAAGCATAAATTTCTTAAAATAAAATAAAAAGTAATATACATTTATATTTGTTTCATGCATTGCAGAGAAAAATCAAACCAATTTTGATAGGACTGGAATCATCAATGCTCCAGTCATTGATGAGCCCAGTCCTACCACAATGAGTTTTTACTCTAGAAACTCTATTAAAATAATTAATTTCAGTGTAATGCCCATGTACAGTACAGCATTAATATTTTTATCTACACACGTATCATAAACCCTCTTTACTGCGTACAAAAACCGCACGTTACGATCAGCATAATGTTAAACTACTTTGTAAAAACTCATTTCTTATCTGAATATTGTACATTATGACCATAATGTTCAAATTTTCTACATATTATGACATTCAAATTTCGAACGCCGAGGCCCGCCTGCGTGCCGCCCCTAGTTTGTCTGTGAAGTTGGTACTACAGAACAAGCTAAACAACTGCAGAGCCACAATGCCGGTCAAACATGCAGTTCCTGAACACATCAAAGAGAGCTTATGATATGTGTGTAGATAAAATAGTGGATGTAACTGTACATAATAGGCATTAAAACTCTCGAGTGATATTATTATGAAACTCGCCGACTCGAGTATTAGTGCCCTCCATTATGTAGCAGTCACATAAACTACTATTAGATCAGACTTTTGTTCTGTTCTAAACTTTAAGTCAAGCTCAGTAACTACAGAAATTTAACCATTTATAGCAGCTGATGCTAATATGTATAACTCCCTTTCTTATACTCATAAGAAAATACATGTCTTTCTGCTATTGTGAAATTTGGGAATGTCACTATTAGTTTTTCTCAAAGAACTAAGGAAAGAGGAAACAACACTTCAGTAATACTTTTGCAGATAGGACAAATATTGTATATAGTTTTTAGAACAGAATTGTTTAAATACTCGAACCAACATAGCCATTAAGATGTCCCACGGCTGGGCAAAGGCCCTTTTGAGTTCACAGTCCTCCACAATTCATCCCGAGTCAGTACCAAGTCAAATTAAATTGTACCTGGAATACCATGGATGCTATTCCTGGATCTATGCTACAACAAAAACAACATCCTGCCTGTCTGTCAAGGAATACTCATGTATATTATCTGCCTCTCACTTTTATTTCCATTTCAGTTAACTTTACATCTTAAAAGGTAACATTTTTGAATTTCAAGAAAAGCCAAGAGTCTGCTCTGTTAGAAAGAAATACCTCCTGGTTAGTCTTAGTACTTTCTTTTGTTATTCTCACATCAGCATTGATTGATATTTGTTGCTTTCCAGTTTTGAGTAAGTTAAGGATAGTGTATATTGAACTCAGCCTCAAATCATGAAGTATTTTAATAGTAAAGTATATCTGTCTAAGCAATCTGCTTGCAACACATAAAATGGAAGTTAAGTAACACTTATTTCCTTTTTTCTGGGCCTTGTGTGGTTATGCCATCATAAATTAATTATAATTACCTCCACAATTGTGTGTGAACTGGGGTTTTAACAGTCTTTATTTACTTGAGATTATGCTGTATAGTATACTTTATGAAAAGGATTTGTTTGAATGTAAATTTTGTACTATGTTGAATTGTTATTTGTGTGGTTATAGTAATTGATCAGGCATTTTAAATATCATTAAATTGAGTTACAGGCGACAAACATAAACTATTATTTTTTATCACATTCATTGCCTCCTCACTAGACACTGTTGTGAGAAAAGAAACAATATTGGTGGAATTGTCATTGGTCATCCCACAAATTATGTGCTGTAACCAGGCTGTAACCCTGTAACAGTATTTTATTGCAGTGAGTTCAAGTTCAAAGATTTTTATTCATAATAGAAGAAAAATTTAGACTTAATGAACGTCATAACATAATCAAGCAAGCATTATATAACATTAAGAAAGTGCCTAATTATTACATAATATATGCACCCTATGGTGCAATGAACTGGTTTAATTCCAGATGTCGGTGTCTTGTAAAAAATCATTTATTTTGTAGTAGGCCTTTGTGCACAAAGTGTGCTTTACACATTTTTTTAATTGAGCTTCAGTTAAGTTTTGTATTTCTTGCGGAATTCTATTGTAGAAACGTATACAGTGTCCCATAAAAGAAGTACTAACTTTTATGAGCCTGAACATTGGAAAAGAAAGTTTATGTTAAAGCTACTGATATTTTTCCTCACATACATTATGTTTTCATAGATATATTGACTTGCAACTGTTAGGATGTTGGTTTCTTTGAAGAAATCTCTCATGAGACTCTCTATTACCTAGCTTGTAAATAAACCGGATCACTATCTTCTGCAAAATGAAGATGGTCTCAATGTCAGCTGCAGCCCGTCCCCATAGTAGTATGCTGTAGGATATAATGCTATGAAGATACCTAACTAAAATATACAAAGTCAAAGTCAAAGTACTTTATTACTGTAGATATTTGCATATACTTAGCAAACGTCAATTTTGCCTCTTCTCTACATTGGACCACTGTGGGAGAAGCAGGGCGTAGAAACTCCCACAGATTGATTTTTAGATCTCTTTTAAAAATAGGTTGTGCTTAACTATTACAAATATGAAAAATTTAATTATTATGATTAATAACCAGGAATAAATAATTACAAAATTATTAACAGCAAGGCCTGTGTTGAGCTAGATTAACCCCATACAGTCCTGTCATTTAAGTAATCTTGAACATTGTAATATCCCTTTTTTGACAAAGTCGCTTTAACATGCTTTTTAAATTGCTCAAATGGCAATTTCAAAATCTCCAGAGGTATCTTATTATAGTAGAGAATACACTGACCCTTGAAAGAATTGCTAACCTTCGCGAGTCTAAATCGGGGCACACACAGTCTGTGACTATTTCTTAGGTTAACATTACAGCTATCGCTAAGTTTGGAAAATGTTGTAAGGTTCTTGCGTACCTACATAAATTATATTTTCGAAAATAAATTGACTAGCTACGGTTAGTATGTCAATTTCTTTAAAAAGCTCTCTTAAGGAGTCTGTTCTTTTTAAATTATAAATTGCTCGAATAGCTCTTTTCTGTAAAATAAAAATAGTTTGAATATCCGCAGCTTTCCCCCACAACAAGATACCATAGGACATCACACTAAGAAAGTAACTAAAATATACTAGCCTAGATGTAGCCACATCCGTGCTTTGTCTGATGTTCCTAACAGCGTAAGCCGCAGAACTTAATTTACCAGCCAATATATCTATGTGGGGTCCCCACTTCAATTTGCTATCAATGGCTATTCCAAGAAACTTTGTATCATTTACTAATTCTAACATGCTGTTGTCTAACACTAAACTGGTCTCAACTTGCCTGAAATTTGGAAGTGAGCATTTGATACACTTGGTTTAATCAGCATTTAACAACAAATTATTAACTGTGAACCAATTCAAGGTTTTTATTCATTTTTTTTTTATTTTTTATTTTTTTTTAACTATAAATGTATTATTTATTTATTTATTTATTCAGGGGTTACAAACAGGACAAGTTACATTACAAAAACAAACAGAGGATAAATATACAGTTAATTAAAATCTAACTTATCCCTTAGGGTATCCCAATTATGGCTTAAATGATTTGGGAAGAATTAGCTCCGAATGAGCAACAACTAAAGTACTTAGGTGCTAAGAATATACATTCTTACTAAAATTAAAAACCAAAATATGAGAGAAAAATGTGCATTGTTTACAATTAGGGTACATCTATTGCACAAACGTGCATGAAATTACCAAACCACAGTCAAGGATTATAAACCTCGAGTTTTTTGAACAACAGCTTGCGTATGGAGTGCTTAAACCGATTGACAAATGAATCAAACAAGTCGACCTCTGCAAAGTTTTTGTCGTGGTCTGCACAGAGTCGACCTATTGGCGCCCTTTTACCAGCATTGGTGCGAGCGGCTTTCACGTGGAAGAGCCGCTTGTGCCGCGGAGCTCTGAGCGGGACATGGTACCTTATAAGGGAGACAACGGTGCAGATCCGCTTGAGAACAACGGCGTCCGCGAGGGTGCGACGATCGTGGAGGGACGTCTGTCTGTAGTTTGTAAGCAGGATATCATATGACCTCTTTGGAGCCCTGACACGGTAATTGAGACTACGGAGGAACTTCTTCTGTACCATTTCAATTTGTGCATCATACGTTGCATAGAAAGGATTCCAGATAGGGGATGCGTATTCAAGATGGGAACGAACGAGAGAGCCGTAAATCGTGAGGAAGGACTTGGGTTTCTTAAAGCTCTTAGTTGTACGCATGAGGAATCCAAGCATCTGATAAGCTTTCTTAGTTATGTGTGCGATGTGTGCATCGAAGGTCAACTTTGCATCAAAGTAGACGCCAAGATCCCGAATACATGTGACCTTTTGCAATGCATGTCCGCCTATATGATATTCACGCGTATTACGCTCTATCACCTGTTTTGTGAATCTTATATATTGACACTTATTGTATGCTAGGGATATACTATTAACGGTACAGTAAGCGTCAAGTCTGTCCAGGTCCTGTTGGAGCAACACGGTGTCTATGTCGGAATGGATTTCCCTATAGACCTTTAGGTCATCCGCGTAAACACTGTGCTATATCATTGATAAAAATGACAAAAAGAAATGGGCCTATGATAGATCCTTGAGGAACGCTTGAGGTTATCAAAACTGCATTTGACAGTTTGCCATTAAGGGTGATAGATTGGTGCCTGTCTTCTAAGTAAGATGCAAACCATCTCAGTAAGTCTCCCTTGATTCCATTGTATGCCAGTTTTTTAAGAAGCAGCAAGTGATCGACTTTGTCAAATGCTTTCTTGAAGTCGGTGTATACGGAGTCCATTGCGACATTCTGATCCATGGCTTCAAAGAGATCGTTGGAGTAAATAAGTAGGTTCGTGAGAGTGGAGCGGAGTTTGACAAAGCCATGCTGTTTTGGATCAAGGAATGGTTCTAAAAGGGGATATACTCTGTTATGTACCAATTTTTCGAATGTTTTAGCTAGGGTGGATAAAAGGGAAATGGGACGATAGTTGGAAACCTCATTTTTTGGTCCTGACTTATGGATAGGCGTGACATAGGCAAGCTTCCAGACTGATGGTACAACGCCCTCTTGTAATGATTTGTTAAATATAATAGTAAGTGCTGGAGAGATATCTTCATGCAAATTTTTCAGGAATATAGGTGGAATTTTATCTGGACCCGCACCCTTGGTGATGTCCAACTGTCGAAGAACTGAAGTTACTTCAGGTTCAGATAGGGTCAAGCTGGACAGGTGAAGGGGACTATTGGGATTGTCAATAAGATTAAGTTCGACCAAGTTAGGCGACACCCCTGAGTTTGGCTCAAACACGGACAAGAAATATTCAGAGAAAAGTTCGACTATTTCATCAATTTTGTGTGAAGTAGTGTCTCTCGACTTCATCACTGAAGGGTAGCCGGTATTGGTTTTTTTAAGAGCGGTAGTGTACTTCCAGAAGTTTTTAATGTCCACCTTAACAGACTCCTCGACATTACTTACATATTTTTTGTTGCAAATGTCCATCTCATGTTTACATTTGGCGCGTAACTTAGAAAACCGATTGTAGTCCGCCAACGCTCCATAAACTTTCCACTTCTGCCACGCTTTGTCTTTCAGATTAAATAATTTTATCAGATGCTTAGAGAACCAAACGGGATATTTACGTGATTTAGTTTTAACACGGGGGACAGTTATATCAATAATATAATATATATGTTTATAGAATAAATCTAAAGATTCTTCTGCGTTCAAGTGTGTCAATTCTGTAACCCAATCAATGCTCTGCAGTTTCTCGATAGCAGTGACGTAGTCTGTTTTATAAAAGTTAAGCTTAGTGATGTTTGCGTTCGGTAATATTTTTTCGGACATATTGGTAGATAATGATATTTCCAATGGTGGATGATGTCTATCAACGTTCAATACAGGTTGCGTGGAGGTAACGACATCAATGTCAATTATATTGCTTAGGATTAAATCAAGAGTCCGGTTGTTTATGTTTCTGATGCGATTGAATTGTAGCATACATATTTAGAAGTGACATGGTGTTGGATAAAAGTTTGTTAACCTCGGTTATTAAGTACTGGTCCGGTAAGTTACAGCCTTTTATACCGACCTGGAATTGCCAATCGATACCTGGGATGTTGTAGTCGCCCAATAAACAAAAATTATAGCCAGGCATCTCAATGAAGACGTCCTGACTAGCCTTTGGCCTTTACTAAGTGTGATTCATAAACTTTATAGGTAGAAGAATCGGGGATATAAGCAGCACACATAATTAGGCCAGAGTGTTGGTTATCGGGGAATACCAGGTAGATCTCATCCACGCTCGGGGATTCCCAGTCCTGTCTGCGGTAAACCTGCACCGAGTTCCTCACTGCCACCATGACTCCTCCGCCATCCAACTTAGTAGTCTTGGTGAAGTCTCTATCACGTCGAAATAGTTGATAACCGCTGGTTAAAAGTTCGCCATCGTAGACTCGTTCATTCAGCCAGGTTTCTGTAATAACCACCACATCGCAGCTGTTGTTCATCAAACTCAATCGTAGATCGTGTAATTTGCCCTTCATTCCGCCAACGTTTTGATAATAAACAGTTAAATGGTTAAATACGAAGAAATTCTTTTAATTCATTTAGAAGGTTAAAGACAATACACCATTAACATCATCAAAATCTGCTTTTTGTCTTTAAATTTCAAGCCTAGCAATTGCAAAGTCAGTCAATTCCCTGATTCTTTTAACTGCATATGCTGCGGAGCTAAGTCTATGAGCTAAATTTGCAATATGGGGACCCTACTGTAGTTTGGCATCAATAGTGATGCCGAGAAATACAGTTTCATCTACTAGTTTTAGTTTGTCTTTCCCCAATACAATATTACTCTCAACTTGCCTTACATTAGGTAAAGTGAATTTTATGCACATTGTCTTTTTTTAATTCGGAAGCAAGTTATTGGCAGTAAACCAGTCTAGTAGTCGCGAGAGTGCATTATTTGTTTCCTGTAAGTCATTTTCTTGCCTCCTAACTTTAAAAATTAGTGACGTGTCATCTACAAATAATACTATCTCTGACATGTTTTGTACCATGAATGGAAAATCATTTACATACACGAGGAAAAGG
This sequence comes from Argyresthia goedartella, assembly GCA_949825045.1. Taxonomy (NCBI): domain Eukaryota; kingdom Metazoa; phylum Arthropoda; class Insecta; order Lepidoptera; family Argyresthiidae; genus Argyresthia; species Argyresthia goedartella. The sequence continues at coordinate 23,238,461 of OX463828.1, forward strand.
AACGGCCCCAGAATAGATCCCTGTGGGACTCCCATCTTCACCTGAGAACCTGACGATTTTGTCCTATTAATGTCAGCTTTTTGAACCCTCCCTTCTAAATACGATCTCATAAGCTTAGAGCTATTGCCTTTTATGTCGTAATCTTTTAGCTTTAAGAGCAATGTTTTGTGGTCTACACAGTAGTATGCCTTGGAAAGGTCACAAAAAAAATAGGTGACAGGCTTTGAATCATATTACTTTGAAAATGGTGGTACAGAAATCAGTAATTCAGCATAATAAAATGTATTTCTTCTCTGCAGCTGAGTAAATAGCTAGTACAGTTCTTCCAAGATTCTTCGGCTCTGAGCATGCTGTCACGTCTCTCTCATGCAACACCTTACCCTATAAGAGACAGAGAGGTCACAGCTCGCTCCGAGCCAAAGAAACTTGCCACCTAATTCATACATCTAAGGGCAAATAAATTGAGGGGAAGGATTGGTTTTTATATCGTTCTAGTCGAATTTGATTATAATGAGGCGTTTTATGGATATCTGGCAGTCACTTTTCTGGCTTGGCTTTAACTTCAAGCCAATAGGCTCTATAACTATAGTTAAAACATTTAAACTTCTAAGCATGAAAAAGACTGAAGATTTATGGGGCATGTCGGTTAACATGGTTAAATCAGTAATCAATGTGATTGCACCATACCTGGCAATCACATTCAATAGTTGTATACCAAACGGAGTTTTTCCTGACCTCATGAAAATGAGCAGATTAATACCACTTTTCAAATCCGGTAGTAAACAAGACCCTGCCAACTTCAGACCTGTATCTGTATTGCCAGTGTTGAGCAAGGTGTTTGAAAAGGTCATATTGAGTCAACTACTCTCTCACTTCAATGCATCTGGGCTACTCCACAGAAAACAGTTCGGATTCACTAAAGGCAGATCAACAACAGACGCCGGAGTAGCGCTAGTAGAACACATTTATAGTGCGTGGGAAGGATCACAGGATGCGGTTGGTATTTTCTGTGATCTTTCCAAGGCCTTTGACTGTGTGGACCATCAAACTCTTTTGCTCAAACTTCAACACTATGGTAACAAAGATAATGCGTTAAAATTAATGGAATCTTATTTAATGGAAAGATTATTAAAAGTAGATATAAACAGATGCAAGTCCACTGGAACCCATATGAATATTGGTGTACCCCAGGGTTCTATCTTAGGTCCGTTCCTTTTCTTAGTGTACATGAATGACCTGCCTTATATGGTGGAAAAAATGACTCAGATTGTTCTATTTGCTGATGACACATCTATTATTTTCAAGGTGAAAAGACAAGAAGAAATTCTAGACGCAACAAATAGTACACTCTCTCATGTGTTAAGTTGGTTCAATGTAAACAACCTGTTATTAAACTCAAAGAAGACTAAATGTATTAAATTTTGATTGCCTAATGTACGACAGGTTGAAAGCAGTGTTAGAATAGGGTCTGAAAGATTGGACTTCGTTGAAGACACAATCTTTCTCGGAATCACTATAGATTCGAAACTTCAATGGGGTCCTCACATAACTAATCTCGCACGAAGACTTAGCTCAACCGCTTTTGCGGTCAGACAAATCAGATATCTTACAGATGTTGAAACTGCCAGATTGGTTTACTTTAGTTATTTTCACAGTATTATGTCTTATGGAATATTGCTCTGGGGGAGAGCAGCAGATATAAATACGATATTTTTCTTACAAAAAAGGGCGATCAGGGCGATATATCAATTAGATGCTAGAGAATCATTAAGAGAAAAATTCAAAGAAATTAATATACTTACGGTTACCTGTCAATATATATACGAGAATATCATGCATGTAAGAAAAAACATAGCTTTATTTAAAATTGTAGGTGATAGCCATACAATTAACACTAGAAATAAAAATAGGTTAGCACTACCATTATTTAGACTAAGTAAAGTAGGCACATCATTCATGGGGCACTGTATTCGCTTCTACAATAAAATACCACAGGAATCATTGATCCTTCCTGAAAAGAGGTTCAAAAACTATGTTAAAAATGAGCTGATAAGAAAGTCCTATTATAGTATTAAGGAATACTTAGATGACAAAACTGCATGGTCCATACCATCTCAGCGCACAGAAATTCGACGAGGGGCGATGGATCAAGTCTATCACTCGCCGGCGAATTTCCTTAGACCGAAACCAGTACCTGTTGTAAAGTCACTTTTTTTAAAAAAAGGTATGGGGGAGTTTCTTGCCGTTTCTTCTTAACCCCGAGGCCCACCTTCCGAAACGGTGTAGACTTTTTTTTTATATAAAAAAAAATTGACTTGTAGTTATAAGTAAGTATAATTTTGACGTTGAATAAGATAATTTATTTATTTATATTCAATAAAAAAAATGACTCTGACTCTGACTCTGACTCATACCAAAATGCTTTTCTTTTTGTTAGGAAAAATTGGACTATATCTGTGAATGAACCGTAAAAATTGACGTAACTAAATGTCAATAAGACCATACAGTCAAGATTATGACATATTGTCAATGTTATTATTATTATTGTATGTTTGTGGATGAAAAATTACCAACCAAAATGGCCACGTTCATGACGCCATTCCTTTTTCTAGTAGTTTCGCGAATGTTCTCTTTTCTTGTTCTCTCGATATTTACAAAGAAAAATAACTGGCTAGAGTAGGTTATTGTGGCTTCTTTTCAATCGGTTTAAAGGTTAGGTTAGAACGTTGAAGAAGCTAAACCGGATCGGAGCGAAGCGTATGCAAACAAAAACGACTGGCTAGACTAGGTTATTGTGGCTACTTTTCATGTAAATTTTGATAGCATTATGGATTATTTGTGGAGGAGAAAGGTGTTGAGGCAGAAAAATGACCCTTTCAATGAATTGCTTAAAGCTATAAAATATGAATATAAATAGAATAAATACAGTGTTTTTCTGAATTTTCAAAAAACAACAATAATTTTAAATTTTCCGATCATTTGGGTGATCATAACCTCCAATAACTTGAAAAATTAATATCTCAAAAAGGTATACATTTCCTAACTTAAAAAACCATATTGGGGGGATGGGGGGACCCACCCCCTCCTTTACCGAGGGGAATCTTGCAGACTTTTCTTTATAAAAGAAAAAAACTTGTCGCAACTGGCTTTATGTTTTTGTCAAATCACTTACAAGTTGCAGGTCACTTTCAAATCCCTTTATACGATATTTGTCCCCCTTCACAGAGAACTAAGATTTTTAAACTGAATAGCCTCGGCTGCTCTATTTTGCTTGGTGCAAAGCAGTGCGAGTACACACCTTCTCTTACACCCCAATAAAGCCCTGCCACTATTTTTTTATGATAAAAAGACAGTATAATTTTGACTTGTCATCCACCAACCAAAAAAATATTGTGAAGATATATTTTTGATTATTTTTGTTTACTTCGGAATTGTGTAGTGCTGCTCTTTGCCATCTTCTTTTTTGGTCATATACATTTTCCTCATGCACCTCACCGATTCCGAGATATACATCATAATTATGTTTGTCATATTAATATCTCTCTAAACAATGGTCTTATGGAAAACATGCATATGACAATGATAATGATAATGCATTGAGAATGATATATGCAGACAACCCATAAAAATTATTGCATGGTTTAATGAATCATTCTAGGCAAGTTAAATTATTATTTTTTACTTGTGCTTGTGCTTACACATATGTGCACTATGCCCAATGTAGACCAATAAATACAACCTTGCATCTGATGGTTCGTTCACAGACCTCTAAGCAGAGGGATGTTTCATCTGCAGTGACCATGTTTATGTCCTCTACCCCGTCTCCCGTCCATCACTTGCTAGCTATTTTATCTCCTCCATCTAGAATGGAAAAACAACTGATACTTACGGTTCCGGGCTATATTGCGCTCCGCCAAAGAAACCATGCCTGTCTGGCTGTGTAGTCACAGAGGAACAGATGGAGGCATTATCAGCCTCGCTCCGGTCACCACCGAGCGTCCGAGCGCTTTGCACACTTCTCTCACTCTTTTGGAGAGACATAGCCACAGAAACTAGCACTACACTACAAAGACATCGTGGTTACACTACTGGAATGCACTAAACTCGTGTGGGCGTGTAAACATCTACTATGTGTTGCACATCCGATTTTTCATCGACGATACCTCGCCAACACGGAAACCAGTCCCGTAGAAAAGTTCACTCGCATTCTCCTTTTTGAGCAGCGGTTTAAATCACAAATATCGCAATAAGTGCTTGTAATAAAAACAATCGTATCACAACCAAACAAAAGTGAATGAAGCAGACACAGTTAAAATACACACGCGTAATTTACGCCACCAAACCAAAATCACCAGTGGTCTCGAACGTCATAGAGCAAGATCGGTAGAGTTTCCAGCTAAAATCGGTATATTTGTACCCAAAATCGGTATTTGACAAAAAAAATACAATATTCAATCAAATTCGTTTATTTATTGAAAACAAAAACTTACAGACTAATTTATAACAATCACTTACAGACTCATTTATAACAATCACTTACAGACTAATTTAGGTTATAATGATTTTTTATACCAATATTCTTTGGCCATAGCCACGCGGTCATCTTTGAGTTAATTTCAAAATCATAACAATTAGCTGTATTAAAGAGTCGTTTTGCGTGTAATAGACCAGTGATTGATTCAGTAGACAGCCTATTTCGCTGTTTTGTTTTCAAAAGATTAATATGTGAAAATATGCGTTCAACGTTAGCGGATGAATGGGGAAGTGATAAAATATTAAAGATGAAATTAGACAACAAAGGAAACATTTGAGTTTCATCGCCACGCTTTAGTAAACTTACTTCATCCCAAAATAGTTCTACATCATCAGGAAGTGTTTTGATTTGTTCACAATTTCTTAAAATGCGCCACTCTGTATCAATTTCCTGGAAATCATTGCTCTGAACAATATTGGGAGAAAGCCTACTCATAGGAACTATCGAAGAGGTATTGCCAAGAGGTAAATGAAAAGGGTTGCCAACTGAAAAGTGTAAAATCGGTAGAGAAATTGGGAGAATTTCCATGTATATCCAGAAATCGTAGAAAATTCGTTATATTTCGGTATTTCGGTAGCACAGAGCCCATATCGGTACAAATACCGAAAAATCGGTAGGTTCGAGAACACTGAAAATCACCACTGTCAGGCAACGTTCACTCACCGTTCATTCAGTGTACACTGAAAAACTCAGTTCAGTCCACCCACCCACAGAACAGTTAAATTATATTACAAAAAACAATGAAGAAAGTGCGCGAAACTTCAATCGAAGAGAGGGGGGGGAGTAATGCACGGCCATGATTTAAACGGCGCGGTTTGCACGACCCCGAATCCGTGTACATCGGGATGACAAATCTGGGTCGTGAAGTACGGCCCGAATATTCCTGAGTCGTCCTGCCCTGTACGCCCTGTACACTTCCTGCCCAGGCCGTTTAACACGACCCACAAATGCACAACCCTGGAATTCGTGTACACGTATCGCACAGCCTGTATTTCGCGACCCAGGAAAGCATGGCCCGGAATTCGCGTTCCAGGGTGGCAAACACGGGTACACGGAATCCGGGCTGTGCATGCCTGGGTTGTAAAATACGGGCTATACACTTTCGCTACAAGCCGTATTGTACGACACGTACTCCGTGTACATCGCTCTCATAGGCTGGAAACACTGGCTTATGATTGGTCGGACATTTTGGATTTACCATAGACGGATCTAAGGTCTTGGTCATAGTAGTGAAGATTTTTTGTAAGCAATTTGACATTTGACAGTTGAAAATGTTGACACAGCATAACCATAACCTCAAAATTATTTAGATGAGAGTATTAGCGATTTGTATAGTTACCACATTTAAATTAGTGTTTTTAATTGGACATTAACATTAAAACTATATGACCATTTTAGTACTTTAGCTAGCAATATTATTGTATATTTACAGTATTAGTTGACCAGTTATGATTCTCAGCGCGCCAATCGATATTTAGAATATTGAAATCCGGATCCACGGTCTGTATCATAGTTTTGAGTTTTCGCGCGATGACGTTTGTAAGGAATGGCGCCGGAGCCGACAGCACGCTAATGGGTGTAGGTTTATTGACTTCCGGATGAAACACCAGAATTATGTCTATTCGCGTTGACAGTTGTAAAATGGCGACACCGCTGTTAGCGCGCTAAACAGAAACAAGCTTCTGACATCCGGAATGAAGGATAAGCGCGGTAACGGTGGAGCGACTGAAGAGTTTCCAAAGCTATGTCAGGGCATGTGTTTACTGCTAAGTACAGCAGAGACCCTTTAAGGTTCTGATAAGGGAACAAACCTGATGTATCAGCAATAGAAGGTTTTTCTAACCTTTTTGCCAGAGGCGTAGATGCGGTTTTGCAGTCCTGTAAATTAAACTTGTTTAGGAGGGAGATAATAAAATTTCTCCGTGATATCTAGTGGACTCTTTCTTCACCGAAATATATTTCCAGACCAAGATACGTTTTTAATATCCATAAGTCTTTTATTCCGAAATATTTGTAAACTTTGTTTGACGGTGTCAAACGTCAAGTCAGATTTATAAAAAAACAAAATGTCATCGACGTAGTTATATTCTCCTCTCGACCTGAAGTGCTGACTGTCAACGCTTCGTCAGCACTTATCTCATAGGTACTGATGGGTTCCTAGTAAGCATTTCTGCCCATCCATGATACTTTGTTAGTACAAGAGTGACTTCCAAGAGTTGAGATGACGTGGTCTGCTTCCTGGCAGCCCGTAGAGCCGTGGGACGAAATCAATTAGTCGTCTGGACTCGAATCGTACAGACGTGTTTAAGTTAGCCTAAGTTAGTTGTCTGTCTCTCCAAATCGAGCAGTCATTTTAAGTAATATTAAGCTTTTCAAATAAAAAGTTGTTTTTAAAAAAGCTTTTCCCTCTACGCGAAAACTTGTCTGGCGCAGCCGGTAGGATCGCGTGATAAGGCTGTGTAGACCCCGCGAATCGGTAATCAAATCTTATAGATTCCGCGAGGTGCTCTACGCGACAGAGCTTTCCGCGATCCAACGAACAAACAAATAAGACAAGCAGCCAGTAGCAGCAGCCGACTCATAGCCGCCCCCGAAGCGTCGAGTACAGCAGCAGCCCCTAGACTGGACAGAGGACAAGCATGGGAGAGATTCTTCGGTGAGTGAACTTTCTTGCCATCCTTTCTCATCTGTTCCTCATTTTGTTGATGTGGGATTAAACCTCTCGCATGTCAACTGTAGTTAAGTGTATTATAAGTAAATAAAAATAGGAAGAGACGTAAAAATTAAAAGTGAAAAATCCAGTGAAACTTAGTTATATAAGTAAACTTAGTTTTAACATAGCTTTAATTATATTGTAGTTAAGTTTTCTACGCAAAGATGGCACAATTAGTTGCTATTCCACCAGGAATGGTCAAATTAATTCCGATTTTCGAAGGTGACAAAAGACAGTTAAATTTATTCATAAGAAAAGTGGAGTACATAGTGGATAAGTATAACGGAGATGCTAATCAAAACGAATATGTTTTTCACACAATTTCAAGCCGACTTTCAGGCGATGCCGCCGCTCTTTTGTCTGAGCGCGAAGACATTGTAACGTGGCCGACACTTAAAACGTTATTCATTCAACACTTTGGTGATCCGCGTAGCGAAGAATGTGTAGCGATAGAATTAGAGTCCCTTAAAATAAAAACAGGCGAGTCATACACCCAATTTTGCAACCGAATCCAGTCAATAAGATCCGTATTGTTTGCAAAGGTAAACCAACTCCAAGACCAGAACATAAAAGCAAGTAAAATTGCGATTTACAATAATATGTCACAAAATGTGTTTTTACACAACTTATCTGAAAATATGGTGAGGATTGTTCGTCTAAAAGGACCTTACATCCTTAGAACAAGCATTGACCATAGTCTTGGAAGAAGTGAACTTTTACGATCAATATAATGCGCGTAATAAATTATATAACAGACCCAACTTGAGTACAACACAATCATCCGGATTCAAACCTTCATTGCCCAATATCAGCAATGCCCCACAACAATTCCGCCCTTGGCAGTTTGGAGTACAGCCACAAAATACAGGCTTCCGCCCAAACGCACAGGTAGAACCTAGGTCATTCGGTTATAAACCACAACTACCAGGTTTCCGCCCACAGCAGTTTGGCCAGCAAACTGGTACTCAACCACTTCAACAGATAGGATATAGGCCTCCGCAACAGTTTGGTTACAAACCACCTCAACAGATAGGATATAGGCCTCCGCAACAGTTTGGTTACAAACCACCTCAACAGATAGGGTATAGACCACCTCAGCAATTCGGGTATACACGTCCTCAGAATATGTACAAACCCCCACAGTTAGATAACGATGTATCAATGCGAACGGCAAAGCCGAAATTCCCACTCAACGAACTTGAAGTGGATGGTGAAATAGATCAATCATATGAGTATTACGATGACTCATGCGAGTACATACCCGAGAATGATGAATGCAACTATGTAGAGCCGCAACATTGTGACTACGTAGGTGAGAATAACGACACGAAGACTGACTTGGAAACGTCCGACGCAAATGTAAATTTTTCATTTAGTAGCCTCGGACTACAGCCCCAGAAAATAACGTTAAACTACAATGATAACCTTAAGTTACCATTTGTGTACTTACCTGAAATAGACGCAAAGTTCATGATCGATACTGGGAGTAGCCGATCTTTCATAAGTCCTCATAAAGCAGATCGATACTATCAGGCTCAAAAGCGATATGAACCATTTGAAGTAATTAGCACCCATGCTACCAGCAGTCACAACGAGGTAATAGATATACCATTGCCCAGAATATTCAGGACTAGAAATCATCACACCTTTTATGTGTTTGAAGTAGACAAACGATATGATGGATTAATAGGTATGGACTTATTAAAGGAGCTGGGAGCCACAATAGACATCGGATCCCAAATCTTTCACACGAGTAAAACATCTATCGCGATCTATTGTAGCATGACCCAATACAAAATAATCATCTCACCACGCACCGAACAACGAGTGCAACTACCGACAGACCTGTATTCAGGTAAAGCTATTATGAATTACGTGCAGTTTCATGAAGGCGTTCGTATGCCTAGTGCTATTGTAACCTGTGAAAATGGCTATGCCACCACCGTAATTCAGAATAGTACCGAACAAGAATTCAACTTAACAATTAAAAGTCCGTTTAAAGTCAGTCGATTTAACAACAACAAATGTAAGTTATTCAGTATAAATGATGTAGATATGAAAGATCTGGAACTGGATGACATGCTAACGAATAATCTGAATAAGCTGCGAATGGAACATATGAACGAGGAAGAACGCGAGCATATTCAAAGACTCTGTATGGAGTACAAGGATATCTTTTACTGTGAAAAGATACCCTTGTCATTTTCCAACCAGGTCAAGCATAGTATTAGGACCAAAAACGAAAACCCAATATATGTAAAGCCATATAGGCAGGCACCTGCTCAGGTAGCTGAAATAAAACAACAAGTGGATAAATTATTAAAAGAAAACGTCATCCAGGAGTCACATTCACCTTGGAGCGCACCAGTGCACCTGGTACCCAAGAAGTTAGACGCGTCTGGTGAAGTTAAGTACAGGATGGTGATCGACTATCGCCGTCTTAATGAAATAACGGTGGACGATAAGTATCCGTTGCCCAACATAACGGACCTGTTTGATAAACTTGGAAAGAGTAATTATTTTTCTACTATCGACATGGCCAGCGGGTACCACCAGATAGAGGTAAAGGCAGAAGATAGGGAAAAAACAGCGTTTACCACCCAGCACGGACACTTTGAATTTAGTAGAATGTCTTTTGGACTAAAAACGGCACCAGCCACATTTCAGAGAACCATGAACTAGGTATTGCGAGGTCTTCAGGGCATACACTGTATGGTATACCTTGATGACATCATAATATATTCCCAAAGCCTCGAAGAACACGTAAAAAGGCTTAGAGCAGTTTTTGATAGGCTCAGAGCCACAAACTTAAAAGTACAACTTGACAAGACCGAATTCCTTAGGAAAGAAGTCCTCTGCCTAGGACACACCATAACCCCTAATGGCCTTATGCCAAATGAAGATAAAGTCCATGCAGTCTTAAATTACCCAATCCCGAAAACCACAACAGAAATCAAGAGCTTTTTAGGCTTAATTGAATACTACCGCAGGTTCATAAAAGATTTCGCGAAGCTCACGAAGCCATTAACCAATTGTCTCAAGAAACGCAATAAAATTACAATAGACCGAGATTATATCGACGCATTTAACAAATGCAAGGAGCTTCTTACTAATGCCCCTTTGCTTCAATATCCCGATGCAGATAAACCATATATCCTCACTACTGACGCCTCCGCCTCCGCTTTAGGTGCAGTCTTGTCCCAAGGTACAGTCGGAAGCGATAAACCAGTAGCGTACGCGAGTAGGACTCTTTCAGATACTGAATCCCGTTACAGCACGATCGAGCGTGAGTTACTAGCGATCGTATGGGCTACGAAACACTTTAGACCCTACTTGTACGGACGTAAGTTCACAATATACACTGACCATCATCCCCTAGCGTGGCTACCCTCACTCAAGGACCCGAGCAGCAAGTTGACACGCTGGCGACTACGTTTACAGGACTACGACTTCGATATAGTCTACAAAAACGGTAAGCAAAACACTAACGCCGACGCTCTTTCCCGCATAAAGATCAACGCGATGGACGACGAAAACCTCTCCATGAAGGTAAACATCGGTAAAAAGGACAAGAAGACCAAGAAAGACAAGGCGCTGGAATCCTATATAGATACAGTCACGAAACAGATTCAGGATCTAGTAGGCAACAGAAAAAGAAGACAGTCCTCTTCAACGGTCACAATATCAGACGAAGAAAAAACCGTCTCGGTAAGTTCACCAGTATCGATACCTGACTCGTTACCCTCAAAAGACAAGGAAAAACATTATCCTGTACCATCACTCTCTTCAAGCGATAATACCATTCATTCAGCTAGAGATCTAGAGTCATTAGGTATTCCCATATTAAACGAAGCAATTGACACCAAACCGAATCAAATCCTAGTACATATGTGGTTTAAAAACGAATTACAAGTTCAGGATTTGTCCCGTGACAAACAAAAAGTATTACAGATTTTCCTACCCATAGATAACAACCATCTTGTAAAACAATTCTTAAAGGAATACATCAAAAATAAAACCAAATATTTCATCTGGTTTGAATGTGAACAACATAGGAAACAGTTTTCTAACATTATCATAGAATTATTTAAGCGAGATGCAGTTACATTCTTTGAATGCACTGAGAGAGTGATGTTCATAGAGGATGAGCAAGAACAAAGAGCTGTCATTCTCAAACATCACATAGGTAAAACCTGTCATAGAGGTATTAAAGAAACAATCGTGAGAATCCGCCGCAACTATTTCTGGCATAACATGCAAGACACAGTGTCGATATTGTAATGATGTGGGTAGGAGTTACGCATTCAATAAATCAATCCAACTCGAGTCACCGTCTATTATTCACGCCGCTCTTGACATGGCGCAGCCGGAATTACTAATTAAAAGCCGTTGAGATATTAAATACGCATAAATCCCGAAAATAAAGTGGTCGCAGTGATAAGACGCGTTGTGAACTCAATAAAACATCATAAATAACTGAGATTAAAGAAGACAAATCAAATATAAATTCGGTGCAAATTCAAAATGGAAGCCGTACTAAAACCGCCGTTACCATTCAAATTCGATAACAATATTACAAATGTAACATCGGGAAATTTAAGTAAATCGTGGGAAGAGTGGAAAAAGTCTTTTGAAATATATTATCAAGCGAACGAGTTTAATAAAAAATATGCAAAGGTTTAAATTAGTATTTTGTTGCATATAATTGGCCCAAGGTGCAGAGAAGTTCACGATACGTTTAAGAAAAAATGTTCCACAGTAGACGAAGTTTTAAAAGAATTCGATAATTTCTTCCTACCAAAGAAAAACCTAACAGTTGAGCGCCACAAGTTTTTTATCCGTGAACAAAAGGAATTTGAATCCGTCGAGCAGTATGTCTTCGAGCTGAACAAGATGGCCGCTAAATGTGAGTTCAAAGATCTTTGTAACGACCTTGTGAAGGATCGGTTAATTTGTGGAATCCATGATAACTCATTACGCGAACGTTTACTTAGAGAGAGTGACTTGACGTTGAAGAAGGCGTTAGATATTTGCCAGCTAGCTGAACTATCCAGGGTGCAAGCTACGAACATAAATACTGAGGTAGCAGCTCATCACGTGAATGAAATAAATAAATGTTGCGGCAACTGTACAGTCAGTTCAGAAAACACGGAATCGGTGGATTGGATGCAGCAGGGAGTACGTGAGCGTCGCAGGCGCGGGCGCGGGCGCGGGTACGGGGCCCAGGTCCCGCTGCCGCCTCGGTCGCCGCCGCCCCGGTGCCGCCGCCGCCTCCTGCGCGATCCTCTCGTGTGTGTTACAAGTGCGGTATGAGTCATAATATGTACCAGTGTCCCGCGTATGGTGCAAAGTGCAATAAGTGTAACCGTTATAATCATTATGCGAAAATGTGCCAAGTATTATATGAAATTGATGGGATTTCGTCCGATCAGGTAATTAATAATATTAATTCTGATAATTCGTGGTCTGCCACTTTGTATGTAAATAGTAAACCTGTTAATTTTAAACTGGACATTGGGGCTGACGTAAATGTGTTGCCAAAAAGATATTTGAACCGAATAGGTGTTTTAGAAAGTGAGTTGATAAATACAACTATGAAACTACGTGGATATTCTGGGGTTAGCATACACGTTTTAGGTAAATGTAGTTTAAAGGTGATGCACAAAAACATAACCTACATATTAAAATTTGTTATTGCCGATGTTGATTCTCCCACTATATTAGGTCGAGGATCGTGTGAGGAATTGAATTTAGTAAAGCGAATAATGTCGATTAGTTCCAAAAATGATAGTGAAAGGATATTAGATGACTATCCAGATGTTTTTGAGGGTCTAGGTTGTTTGCCTGGCAGTTACAAAATTAGTTTAAAAGAAAATATACATCCGGTAGTTCATGCTCCTAGAAAAATGCCAATTGCTTTAAAAGAAAGTTTTAAAAATAAATTATTAGAAATGGAGAAACAAGGCATTATTTCTAAAGTTGAGGGACCTACCGATTGGATCAGCAGTATGACGCTAGCTAAAAAAGCGGACGGTGATATTAGGGTGTGTTTAGATCCTCAAGACCTGAACAAGGCAATCAAACGTGAACACTTTAAACTTCCCACACTCGATGAAATTACATCTAAGCTGTCAGGTTCTAAGGTATATAGCACGTTAGATGCAAAATTAGGATTTTGGCAATTGAGATTACATGATGATTGTACTGATCTATGTACACTTAATACAGTGTTTGGTAGGTATAAATTTTTGAGAATGCCGTTCGGTATCTCATCTGCCTCGGAGGTTTTCCACAAAAGGCTCCTAGAGCATCTAGATGGTCTGGACGGTGTTTGTCAATTCATTGATGATTTGCTTATCTACGGTAAAGATAAAGAAGAGCATGATTTACGCCTACGTAAAGTACTACAAAAATGTCGTGAAATCAATATAAAATTGAATAGAAAAAAATGTAAAATCGGATTAACAGAGATAACATATTTGGGTCATAAAATAAGTGAACATGGAATATCGCCCGATGAATCACATACAGATGCTATTAAAAATATGCCTGAAACTAAAAATGTTAAAGATCTATAACGGTTTTTAGGGCTCGTGACCTATGTAGGTAGTTTTGTTCCAAACTTATCTGATAAAACACATATATTGCGTGAACTGTTAAAAAAGGATATTGAATGGCACTGGAGCGAACATCACACTAACAGCTTTAATATGATCAAGCAATGTCTGATTAGTCCGCCAGTGTTACAATATTACAGTTTAGACAAGTCTGTAACGCTATCTGTAGATGCAAGTAAGCACGGGCTAGGCGCATGTTTGCTCCAGGACGGTTTACCTGTTTGTTACGCGTCTAAATCATTAAACAAAACGGAACAAGCATACGCTCAAATTGAAAAAGAATTGTTTGCATGTGTGTTTGCATGTGAGAAATTCTATACCTACATATATGGGCGATCAGACATAACTATAGAAACCGATCACAAACCTTTGATAAGTATCATAAATAAACCAATAATAAACGCACCGCCAAGACTACAAAGAATGTTAATGAGGTTGCAACCATACTCATTTAAACTCGTTTATAAGCCCAGCAAATACCTACACATAGCAGATGCGCTGTGCAGGGCCGTCGCCCTCAGCGAGAGCAGCAGCAGCGAGCTGGAGCCGCGCGACCACCTGGACGCGCGGGCCATGGTATGCGAGGTGGCTGTCAACAACGAGCTCACCGACACACACTTCTTAGCTATACAAAAATGTACGTGTCAAGACCTAGAATTACAATCGTTAATAAAAATTATCAAAAATGGTTGTCCGGAATCGCGATCAGATGTGGACGCGTCGATTCGTTGTTATTGGAATATTAGAGATGAGTTAACGGTTGATTACGGGTTAGTATGGAAAGGTGCGCGAATAGTCATACCTAAATGTTTACGCTCAGAAATGTTGCGCAAAGCACATGTAGGACATTTAGGTATCGAAAAATGTAATTTAAGAGCGAGAGAAATAATTTACTGGCCGAACATGAACTCGCAACTTGAGGACATGATATCCAACTGTCAGGCGTGTCTAACGCACAGGAAGGCTAATAGTAAAGAAACATTGATGCAACATGACATACCGGAACGGGCATGGTCCAAAATAGGCGTTGATTTATGTCACTATTTTTTTTTTTTAGCGAAGAGTTGCTGTATCTAATGAAACCATTAAAACTACAATAACTACCTTCTTCTACAAATTATTACATATAATAATAGTTATTATGTTACTTGTACATACATTTTAAAATACTTTGTACAAAACTTAAATATGCAAAAACACACACACACACGTTGTCACTATAGGGATAAAATATTCTTGATAGTAGTAGATTATTATAGCAAATTTATAGAAGTTATAGAATTGCAACCTATGACTTCCACAACTGTGATAGACCAGTTACAGATAGTATTCAGTATGCAGGGCATACCAAATACAGTCATGTCGGATAATGGACCGGAGTACAGTAGTGAAAGTTTCAGGTTGTTTTCAGAAATGTGGAAGTTTCAGCATACAACATACTCACCGAGATATCCTCAATCGAATGGGCAAGTCGAAAGAGCGGTACAAACTGTCAAAACGATGTTAAAGAAAACTACTTTCGATGGGTCTGACTTCCGTTTAGGACTTTTAGAATATTTAAATACACCGATAGATAACACTTTGCCGTCGCCTGCTGAACTGTTATACAATAGAAAACTTCGGAGTATTTTACCATGCTCATTACAATTATTAAAACCTAAACGTCACACAAATGTTATACCGTCTTTAAAACGTCGCAAGGAACAGGAAAAGAAATATTTTGATATTGGCGCCAAAGATTTACCTCCTCTTACAGTGGGTCAAAAGGTTAAAGCATGGGTCAACAATTCATGGCAAAACGGTACTGTCAGCAATGTTAAAGGGCAGAGATCGTATGAAATTAAATTGGAATCGGGAGGAATAATTATTCGTAACCGTAGGCATATTATAACTGATTCAATGGTGTGCAATAAATTTCAAGGATCAAGTAATATTGGTCGGAGTAGTTTACACCATGATGACATTGTTATCAGCAATGCCGGGTCCCCCCCGCGCGCCCCGTGCACGCGCAGCCCCGGTGTCCAGACAAATGAACCTGTTGTAAACAATGCGACTGACGCTTATGTAACTCGTTCTGGCAGGACGGTGAGACCTCCTGAGCGGTACGGGATTTCAACGCCGCAACTGCAGACTTGAAATACCACCAACCTAGTTAAGAAATCAATATGTACATACTATAGATGAATGTATCGCATTGTATTGCATCTCATTAAATAAATTCAATTTTTATTCATAAATATGATTCATAATGTTATGCATGTGTCTGAATAATAATTTAATATCAATAAAATAAGTCAAATAACTAATAAGGTGTAATGTATGTGTCTACATGTTTGAAGTGTTTTTTTTATTTACTGCAAATTATAAAATAAGCTAAACTGTTTACATAATAAACATAATTCTCCTATCAGTATCCCCATCACTATATGTCGTCTCTGTGTGCGTGTAACAGTTCGCCTCCGTATCACGATGCATCTTTGCTTTCGTACTTAGATAAGTGTAAAATATTCATTGCGTGTTACTTGGCAATACGTATTGAAATTAAGATACAAAACAAGCAATGTAGCAACAAGCTTAGCTATAACAACATGACATTGTCACTTTAATGTCAATTCGTGACGAATTTTCCGCGAATGATTTATTTTCGTAATAATGTTTATTTCTTGTGTTTTAAGAAGAAATAATAGTTGGAATGAGACTTACAAGTGATATGTGATACCGGCGTTCTTGGAGTTCACAATCTCGCTTCTATTTTTGCACGTGAGTATTGCACAGGTCGGCGTTTTAGAAAAACAACGAAAATGAATTCGTCTCTGCGGTCGCCCAGTGACTACCGAGAATTTTTAATATCGAACCTGTCGGAGCTACATTTGTTCGCACGTGCCACGCCCCTCAACCTATCTCTCGATATCTGTGGATAAAACACATATATTGCGTGAACTGTTAAAAGAGGATATTGAATGGCACTGGAGCGAACATCACACTAACAGCTTTAATATGATCAAGCAATGTCTGATTAGTCCGCCAGTGTTACAATATTACTGTTTAGACAAGTCTGTAACGCTATTTGTAGATGCAAGTAAGCACGGGCTAGGCGCATGTTTGCTCCAGGACGGTTTACCTGTTTGTTACGCGTCTAAATCATTAAACAAAACGGAACAAGCATACGCTCAAATTGAAAAAGAATTGTTTGCATGTGTGTTTGCATGTGAGAAATTCTATACCTACATATATGGGCGATCAGACATAACTATAGAAACCGATCACAAACCTTTGATAAGTATCATAAATAAACCGATAGTAAACGCACCGCCAAGACTACAAAGAATGTTAATGAGGTTGCAACCATACTCATTTAAACTCGTTTATAAGCCCGGCAAATACCTACACATAGCAGATGCGCTGTCCAGGGCCGTCGCCCTCAGCGAGAGCAGCAGCAGCGAGCTGGAGCCGCGCGACCAACTGGACGCGCGGGCCATGGTATGCGAGGTGGCTGTCAACAACGAGCTCACCGACACACACTTCTTAGCTATACAAAAATGTACGTGTCAAGACCTAGAATTACAATCGTTAATAAAAATTATTAAAAATGGTTGTCCGGAATCGCGATCAGATGTGGACGCATCGATTCCTAGTTATTGGAATATTAGAGATGAGTTAACGGTTGATTACGGGTTAGTATGGAAAGGTGCGCGAATAGTCATACCTAAATGTTTACGCTCAGAAATGTTGCGCAAAGCACATGTAGGACATTTAGGTATCGAAAAATGTAAATTAAGAGCGAGAGAAATAATGTACTGGCCGAACATGAACTCGCAACTTGAGGACATGATATCCAACTGTCAGGCGTGTCTAACGCACAGGAAGGCTAATAGTAAAGAAACATTGATGCAACATGACATACCGGAACGGGCATGGTCCAAAATAGGCGTTGATTTATGTCACTATTATTTTTTTTTTAGCGAAGAGTTGCTGTATCTAATGAAACCATTAAAACTACAATAACTACCTTCTTCTACAAATTATTACATATAATAATAGTTATTATGTTACTTGTACATACATTTTAAAATACTTTGTACAAAACTTAAATATGCAAAAACACACACACACACGTTGTCACTATAGGGATAAAATATTCTTGATAGTAGTAGATTATTATAGCAAATTTATAGAAGTTATAGAATTGCAACCTATGACTTCCACAACTGTGATAGACCAGTTACAGATAGTATTCAGTAGGCAGGGCATACCAAATACAGTCATGTCGGATAATGGACCGGAGTACAGTAGTGAAAGTTTCAGGTTGTTTTCAGAAATGTGGAAGTTTCAGCATACAACATCCTCACCGAGATATCCTCAATCGAATGGGCAAGTCGAAAGAGCGGTACAAACTGTCAAAACGATGTTAAAGAAAACTACTTTCGATGGGTCTGACTTCCGTTTAGGACTTTTAGAATATTTAAATACACCGATAGATAACACTTTGCCGTCGCCTGCTGAACTGTTATACAATAGAAAACTTCGGAGTATTTTACCATGCTTATTACAATTATTAAAACCTAAATGTTACACAAATGTTATACCGTCTTTAAAACGTCGCAAGATACAGGAAAAGAAATATTTTGATATTGGCGCCAAAGATTTACCTCCTCTTATAGTGGGTCAAAAGGTTAAAGAATGGGTCAACAATTCATGGCAAAACGGTACTGTCAGCAATGTTAAAGGGCAGAGATCGTATGAAATTAAATTGGAATCGGGAGGAATAATTATTCGTAACCGTAGGCATATTATAACTGATTCAATGGTGTGCAATAAATTTCAAGGATCAAGTAATATTGGTCGGAGTAGTTTACACCATAATGACATTGTTATCAGCAATGCCGGGTCCCCCCCGCGCGCCCCGTGCACGCGCAGCCCCGGTGTCCAGACAAATGAACCTGTTGTAAACAATGCGACTGACGCTTATGTAACTCGTTCTGGCAGGACGGTGAGACCTCCTGAGCGGTACGGGATTTCAACGCCGCAACTGCAGACTTGAAATACCACCAACCTAGTTATGAAATCAATATGTACATACTATAGATGAATGTATCGCATTGTATTGCATCTCATTAAATAAATTCAATTTTTATTCATAAATATGATTCATAATGTTATGCATGTGTCTGAATAATAATTTAATATCAATAAAATAAGTCAAATAACTAATAAGGTGTAATGTATGTGTCTACATGTTTGAAGTGTTTTTTTTATTTACTGCAAATTATAAAATAAGCTAAACTGTTTATACTATGCTGTTACAGTAGATAGATTCCTTATTCCTATTAATCAATGTTGGTAGGTATTCTAGTGATAAGTACCTATTGATTGTTTGTTTTGAATTTCTGATTACTTCCCAATCCCATGCATGACATTGTTATTATGATTTTTTTTGTGTTTGTTTTAAGTAAGTATTATGTTATGAATAGTTATCATTCATAGATGGACCTAGTTAAGTAATTTAACATATAACTTAATTTAAACCCTGATTATATAAATAATTTTACATATTTTTCAATACTATTTTTTATAATTCCAAGTAAATTTTAAAATAAAACACGTATCCTCCTTCATTAGGTAGAAGTTGTAGATATAATATGTATTTTTAGAAAAATGAAATTAAATATATCTATTAAATTCAAGTCATAATATTCAATTCAATTTATAATTATATTAATGTTTTAGCTATGATATTATTAACTTAGTGTTTATTATAAGTAAAAAGTAGGCAGTATTACAAATTACTAATGAATGAATTATTAATAATGAATTAAATTTATATCCTAAATAATTAAATAGTAACTATGTTTTGTTTGTCAAAGATAGCAAGTTTATGTTAATAATTGAACCAACATGTTCGTGTTCTTTTGTGTGATGAAAAATGCATGACTCGTATTATAATTTTTGTTGTTTTTATTTATTTTTATTTTTTTTTAAAAGAAGAAGGATGTCGATATTGTAATGATGTGGGTAGGAGTTACGCATTCAATAAATCAGTCCAACTCGAGTCACCGTCTATTATTCACGCCGCTCTTGACACACAGTATCAGCAGTGTTAAATGGTTGTGAAGCATGTAGAAAAATGAAATATGAAAGACACCCAATAAAACCAATTTTACATAACACACTTTATTCAGGTGGTTTAGCACTCGTACATTAGGCTACCGTTAAATATGTGTAAATGTGATCTTAAAATACTTAAATGATAAATAAATCTAAAATACATAAAACTACACAAATAAACCACCCCAGAACGCTCCCGGACCAAAGGTACCCATTACGCTGGCAGCTTTGCCGCGCTGCACAGCAAGTGAGACCCTTTGCACCAGGAACGCTCCGGAGCGGTAGTCATGGCCTCGGTCCCTCAAGCCAAGCAATTTTACAACTGACACAAACACAAGAGGCTCCATTTCAGGAAGTCTTCGTAGACTTATTTTCTATCGAAGGAAAATCTTATCTGACTCTTGTGGACGCATTTAGCAAACTTGGACAAGCGTTTGAGTTAACCAACAGGTCTACGCCTGAAGTATCTCGCGCTTTGATTAAGTACTTCTCATTTTCGGCACCCCTAAAAAGATTAGTTGTGATCCCGGCTCCGAGTTCAACAATGGGCTCATGAAAGAACTCATGAGTATGTACAAAATTCAGTTACACATAGGCACCCCTAACAACCCCAACTCAATGGGTATTGTTGAACGATTTCATTCCACCCTGATAGAGATATATAGACTAGCAAAATATGAGCAGAAATGTACGGACGCAGCGTCCATAATGACATACTCCATAATGGCGTATAATCATACTATACATACAGCCACTAATCTGACGCCTTTCGAAGTATTATTTGGTCACACGGATTCAGGAAAGATCTTTGACGTAGAATTTGAAAAACAATACACCCAACAACTCTTAAGGGATCATGCCAAACGAACACGGCATTTGTACAGTCATCTGGCACAAAAACTGTTAGAAAACAAGGCGAAAGTTAGAGAAAAGAAAGGAGGTGAAACCGTGGAAAGCTTCCCTGAAGGAACTCCAATTTTCGCTAAGGTTGTAAACACGCGTAAAGCTAAAGACAAGCCCCGCTACCAAAAAGCCATCGTAACAGGCAAGACTAAAAGAAACATTATCCCGGTAAATGTTGGACAAAGACCTTCTAAGGTCCCTGTTAAAAACGTGAAACGCCCTCCACAGGTGGTGTTGGCTCATGCTGACCGTGGCGAACATCAGCCTGGCCCTTCATCTTCAAAAGATTGACCAGAACCCTGGCATCCTCCCTGTGAAAGAAGGCCAAGCTTGTGTTCAACAAGATAAGTGGACAATAATTAAGATTCTAGACACAGATGGATTAGAGCGAGATTTAGATTTTAATATTTTAAAATATAAGGAATTTGATAGGTTAATTAATGTCGACAAGCCCTATGCTTACGAATTTGTAGGATTAAAAACACAAGTAGAGTATTTACGTAACATAACCTCTTTTAAATTTCAACAGTTGATACCCACTAAACGTTTTAAGCGAGGAATATTAGACCCTCTAGGTTCCATAGTAAAACTTATTACAGGTAACCTAGACCATAGCGACGCCATCAGATATGACTCCATAATCTCTAACATGAAATCTCAACAGATTATTACGGCAAACAAGCTGACCCTGATCACCAAGGTTTTGGACAGTTTCATAAACAGCACTAATGCTCTTAACAGCAATACAAAATTGTTAGATGGACGACTCAAAAGAGTCGAAAGTATGATTAAAGAAATAGCCACTAAAGAAAATAACGCTATTTACTCTACCTATGTTTTAGGATTATATAACTTGTTCTTAAGTAATTTTCGTACGATTTATATTAAGTTAAGTGAAATTGAAACTGCACTGGCCTTTAGCAAAATATCTATTTTACATCAATCCATTGTAAACTCTACAGAATTACTCCACCATCTCGATCTAATATCTGAAACAGAAAACTTAATGTATAAAGCAAATTTGATAAATCTCATTAAACTGGAAAACACTATTACTGTAAAAACTTACATGAAAAGCAAAGAGATAACCTTTGTATTAGAAGTACCTTTGGTTGACAATAATACTTACAATTATTTTAAACTCTATACCTATCTTCCATGAACCTGAAAATCAAACCCTTTACCTATCTTCCATGAACCTGAAAATCAAACCCTTGTAATCATCCCTAAATATCCTTACCTATTGGCAAGAGGTTCCACATACTTACCTATCGCGAAACAATGCAGACGCATAGCTGAAGAACAGTTCCTATGCACTAATGAAAACCGAGTCATCTATCCCAAGGAAACCTGCATAGAACAGCTCATGAGGTTTGGTACCAACCTAACTCACTGTCTTCAAGTCCCAATACGCATCGAAGCTACCAAGGTGCAGCCAATTGGACCTAACAGCTGTATCCTGTATGAAAGAAACAAAGCAATCCTGACGAGGAGATGTAACACTGACGTCACACGGCAACCAATAACCGGCACATACATATTGTCTATAGACGAAATCCAATTACATCGTGCAAGGTCCTTTACAGACAGTATGAGCTACGCGAGGGTTCCAATCATTATGTCACCAGACCTAAAGCGTCAGGACACCTCCAGTGGACCTGCAGTCGACATGGAAGACGTAAACCTGGATGAGCTGAATTACCTGTCCAGTGTAGTGAAACAGAATAACGCTTTTAGTGATAGTGAAAATCACAGTGTAGTGTATGTGAATAGAGTTAGCCTTGCTACTATTGTTTTATATGTGCTCTTGTTTTTAACTATTCTGTGTCTAGCTATAATTTAACTTAAGAAAGATTGTCTCCACAGATTTTGGCCGAATCACGCTGATCATCATCATAATTGTTCATCAGGTGATTCTGCTCTTAAGGAGGGAGGAGTTATATTCTCCTCTCGACCTGAAGTGCTGACTGTCAACGCTTCATCAGCACTTACCTCATAGGTACTGATGGGTTCTTAGTAAGCATTTCTGCCCATCCATGATACTTTGTTAGTACAAGAGTGACTTCCAAGAGTTGAGATGACGTGGTCTGCTTCCTGGCAGCCCGTAGAGCCGTGGGACGAAATCAATTAGTCGTCTGGACTCGAATCGTACAGACGTGTTTAAGTTAGCCTAAGTTAGTTGTCTGTCTCTCCAAATCGAGCAGTCATTTTAAGTAATATTAAGCTTTTCAAATAAAAAGTTGTTTTTAAAAAAGCTTTTCCCTCTACGCGAAAACTTGTCTACGTAGACTCCAAGTATAACAAGAGTGGAACCCAAAAGTTTTGTATACACACAAGGTTCTGAAGGAGTTCCAATGAAACCTATTTTTGAAAGTGTTTCATCTAGTTTCTTGTTCCACGCTCGGGGAGCCTGTTTTAGACCGCAGAGCGATTTGCGGAACAATTAAACCTTAACTTCCTGACCTTTTATTGCAAAACCCAGGGGTTAGTTCATAAGGCTTTCTTTTTCCAAGTCTCCGTTTAGGAAGGCGGTGTCAACATCTATATGTTTTATCTTCAAGTTTAATTCTGCAGCTAGTGCCAGAAGTGTACGCAATGATGAATGACGAATAAAGGGCGCAAAGGTTTCATAATAGTCCATGCCTTTTGTCTGGTTGAAACCTTTAACGACTAATCTGACTTTGTATTTAGTAAACTTGCCATAGGCGTCTTCCTTGCGCTAGTATGCCCACTTACAAGGCACTTACCCTTTTGATGGCTGCTCTATCCACAAGTTCCCATATATGAAGTTTCATCAGTGAGTTATGTTCATCAGTCATTGCAAGATACCATTTTATCTGCACCGGCAGAATGAATCGCTTCGTAGTAAGTTGTCGGTTCATCTGAATCAGCTGAGATTTGGTAGGTCAGATGATCTGGGACTTTCCTGTTTCATAACGGGAATCTCCTCTCAAGAAGTTTGATTTTCTTCCAAGCCTTCGCAGTCAGTATCCAAGGATTCTGATCTCGCGTTCACATCGCAAATTGGTTCAGACTTTGGATATTCTTCGCAATCAACTGAGAATCGTTACTGTCAAGAAATACCGAATCCATATAGGAACAAGAGAAAATTGGGAAATGGAAACAGACGAATGGATGGCTCAAGAAGAGAGATCACAAAACTAGCAGGAGTTGGTTTTTGCATGGACAGCAATAGACAAGACAAATTAATTGCCATGGGGCCAAACGCCAGAGTGTTCCAAGCGGAAATCTACGCCATAATGGAATGCGCTGAAGCACTAAGGGAAACAACAGAAATCAAAAATAAGATAGTAGTAATTTATTCTGACCGTAAGGCAGCTTTAAAGGCGCTTAGGCAACCAATGAATAAATCTGCACTAGTCGAAGAGTGTAAGGTGTGTGTCGAAATACGACCAAAACAGGTACAAATTCCTACAAAAGGAGTTTCAGCTGGAACTGAAGAACTCTTTCGATGGGCTTATAGAGGAGTACCATGATGTGGACTCACTAAACCACGTGCTCTGGTCTATATTAAAATCTTCCATCGAGAAGCACATATGGGGGAGAAGACCACCCAAAAAGGCAAAATTGTCTCCCGACATGCTGTCTCTATTATCTAAGAGAAGGGAAATGAAAAACATCACCACATCAATCATCAGAGCTTAAAACACCAATAAGGCTGTTGCAATAAGCAAGCAAGCAATAAGGCATGCCATATAAACCATTACTAAATTCATTAATTTGCCAACTTTGTATCGGGCGGGCGGTACTCATACAGCTGCTATTCGAAAGGTATGTAAGAATAAACATGATTTTGTAGGTAGAAAGAAATTTTCAATTGTTCTTTAATCACAAAAAACATTAGAAATAATACAGCTCTTGCTCGAATTGCCGACCTTCATTGCTTTTACACGCGTAACATCGATTCCTTATTAACACAGTGGTAGTTCATAAGCGAATTTCCTCTTTAATAACGGCGAATGCTGATTGTATTCGCTGGCTTAAATCTTCTCTAGATTCGACTTCCGTAGCGTAGTCTAACTCTTTCGCCCGTCCCCAGATGTAGAAGTCCAAAGGGGTCAGGTCTGGAGAATGTGGAGGCTATGGAATAGGTCCAACCCTCCCGATTCACGAATTTGGGAAAACTTTATCCAAATGACTGCAGTTCTCCAGTGAGCTGGACAACCGTCTTGCTGGAATACGAGAGGCTTGTCTTCATTGAAAAGCGGCACCACTGGTATGACAGGGCTTTATTCTGGTAGGATATTGACTAAAAAATCAAGGTAATTTTCCCCGTCCAGAATATCGGGTAGGAAGAAGTGTGGTCCAATGACTTCATTTCCAACGACTTCTGCCCAAACCTCCTCTGGAAACGCCTCTTGCTTATGACCCGTGGGTTCTGTCCTTTCGAAGACCAGTGGTGCAGATTGTGGAGATTTGGAATTGCCGCTTTTGTAAAATTGGACTCGTCCGTCCACAGGATACTTTTAAAAAAGTCACGGTCCTCCAGGTCTGTGTGCAACAGAAAACGAAAAAACCGGACACGTGTCCCAAATTCGTTATCTTCGAGACCTGTACAATGCAGATGAGAACGCATTAATTATTGTCAACATGAAGATAATTAAAAAAACCGGTCAAGTGCGAGTCTAAATCGCGCACGAAGGGTTCCGTACCACCGTTCAATGGAAGCGATGGTGTGGAGTGAATAGTTTGGATTTTACACAGCAAAATATTGTTTACAAAGTTATTGGTGCGGTTACTTTCACACTCCATGTACGTAACCAGGTGCATCCATAAGTTTGTATGTGGTATTGAAAGAATTGTTGTATGGGATCC
Source organism: Argyresthia goedartella (assembly GCA_949825045.1). Taxonomy (NCBI): domain Eukaryota; kingdom Metazoa; phylum Arthropoda; class Insecta; order Lepidoptera; family Argyresthiidae; genus Argyresthia; species Argyresthia goedartella. The sequence continues at coordinate 23,264,169 of OX463828.1, forward strand.
CCCTTAAATATTTCTTTTATCCTGTTTTTTAGTATTTGTTGTTATAGCGGCAACATAAATAAATAATCTGTGAAAATTTCAACTCTCTAGCTAGCTAGGTTCTTGAGATACAGCCTGGTGATAGACGGACGGACGGACGGACGGACGGACAGCGGAGTCTTAGTAATAGGGTCCCGTTTGGAACCCTTCGGGTACGGAACCCTAAAAAGAAGTAAGTACACTACCGTAAGAGACAAAGTGATGATTGGATCAATCAGGATTGGGTTTCAGGCAATGTGATATGAGTTGTAACTACTTAATTCTGTAAAAAATGCGTACCTTTTACAGGAGTGTAATGAAATGCATAATTCTTTATTGCACACAGATATTTAAAAAAGTTACGGTAAAAGAAGATGCATGTATACATAGGCGAGCTTATCTCTAAAACGAGATTTCTTCCAGCAAACCAAGGCGTTATAGGCATTATAAAAGGGTAGGCAGTGCACAATAAATACTATAAATAAAATGCCTAGGAATAAATTAAATAGCTATAAAATACAGATAGGAAATACAAAATAATTACCGATAAATAAACTTTGCATATAATAATATAAATACAATAACTTTTACGAAAGAGAGAGGTAGTGCTCTTTAATACTTTTCTTAAAAGAGAAAAGAGTGGGACTGTCTCTTATAGTGCATGGAAGTGCGTTCCAGAGTCGGACCGCCCGCAACCTGAAAGAGTGTTTATACGCAGCGTTGTTATGCCGCGGAGTGGCTAAAAGTGAGACAGTGTGAGATCTCCTGTGCCGATCTCCCGAAAAGAGATATGTACTCAAAACAGTCTCGAAGGTAGTTGGGGTGGCTCGGATTTTTCAAGATATTTTGAACAGATAATGAAGAATGTGAGAGTCTCGGCGACGACGAATCGGAACTCTTTGCGATATTGAGAAACATGGTCGAATTTGCGCAGTTCGAAGATAAATCGAATCCCGAGATTCTGAAGTCGCTCGAGTTTATTCAGTTTCTCTTCGTTCGCAACATCCCAGGCAACATCGGCATAGTCGATTAGCGGCATGAGAAGGGAATGTACAAGGGTAATTTTGGTCTGCCGTGGCAAGAAGTTCTGCAGTCGCCTGAGGGAATGGAAAGACGCAAAGACCCGTCTGCTGACCTCGCAGACATGTGGAGACCAACACAGCTGGTTATCAAAAATTACCCCAAGATTTTTCGCCTTAGCAGTGTACTCTATTGTAGTACCATTATAAGTTACAGGAACAATAGGTTTCTGAAATAAAGAAAGAGAGTGCTTGGTTCCAATAATCATTGCTTGCGATTTTATCGGGTTAACCAACAGCCCCTGGGACGAGGCCCAGTCCTTCACATTCTCGAGGTCAGCATTCAACATCTCCACGGATGAAACTAAATCGCAGGGGGAAAAGTGGCGAACGATAGTAGTTCGTCGATAGTTGACCAACTGACGAGAAAAAAAAACGTTAGTTTATCAACTAACGGTTTTGACAATATTACGGTGACATATCCACTTCACACGGTACCACGAAACGGGACCCTATTACTAAGCCTCCGCTGTCTGTCTATCTGTCTGTCCGTCCGTCCGTCACCGGGCTCTATCGGATCAACCACAATAGGTAGAGAGGTGAAATTTTCACATAGGGTGTATTTCTATTGCTGCTATAACAGCAAATAATAAAACATACCGATTTCACAGAATTAAAAGAAGTACCCATACAATAAATTATTGGCATGGCAATTTTCTTAACCATTTTGTTTTATTTGTTTATTGGTGAAAATCTGACTCTCCCGATGTTATCGGAAAAGATCTTTAATTGCAGGTATTGAGTTTTGTGCTTAGTTATTTGTCATTATATGATTAATAATTGCTCATTCAAATTACCATAAATAATATTAGGTATTTTATCATATTTGATTTTATTTCTATAATTATACAATGAGCAAAGAGTTTCTAACCTGAGTACATAGTTTGGAGAATAATGATGCGTAGACATTTAAACTGCACTCTCTCTGAAGGCTTTCAAGAGCAGCCTTACTACAAGGTTCAAGGAGAAAAGTTACATAGTCAAAATGAGTGCGCACTAAGGCATTATAGATCAGCTTTTGACAATATGGATGGGATCCCCACCACGTACCGGAAAGACATCGCATGACGTTGATACCCTTTTCGCATTTTTTATTACATACTTAAGATGTGCAGAACCATTCATTTTAGCATCTAGAATGACGCCTAAAAATTTTACTGAAGTATAAATTGGAACCACCTGGCCATTAATATGTAAGGGCACATTCTGGATTCGGATTTTTCTGGAGAAAATAACAACTTTGTTCTTTGAGGCCGATAATGACAAACCATGCTCCGTCAGCCAATCCTCGAGATACATAATTGCAGAATTTACTCTGGTAGCAGCCTCCTCAATAGAGGCCAAAGAGGAGTAAAGTGCTAAGTCATCCGCACACTGCAGAATGCTACAGAATGAGGTAACTACTCTATCAAGATCATAAGTGTATATACTATAGAGTAGAGGACTCAAGACTGAACCTTGAGGAAGACCTTTCCACACTGACCGCGGAGACAGATAATGGTCTTGGTTGCGAATCAACACAGATCTGTCCGAGAATAAGCTTGTGATGAAATTGACTAACCTCACTGGAATACTCAGATGGAGCATATTTTGTCCGAGTACAGGAAGACGAACATTGTCGTAGGCAGAGCATATGTCTAAGAATGCTCCCACAACCGATTTATTTTTAGAAAAAGCTATTCTTATACTCGTGGTCAGTATGGCCAGGCTATCCACTGTGGATTTATTTTTCCTAAAGCCGAACTGGGATTCAGGTAAAATGTTTTGACTCTCTACAAACCATTCTAAACGATTTTTAACAAGACGCTCAGAAATTTTAGAGAGAGTAGATGACAAAGCTATTGGCCTATAAGAGGCAGCGTCAGTGGAATCCTTACCAGGTTTCAATATAGGTATAATGATCTGTGACCTCCATGTTTCCGGAGGGGACCCAGATGAGAAGAAAGTATTAATTAATTGTAAAAAGTATTTTTTAGTTTCGGAGCCAGAGTTTCTAATAAAAGAATACGGGATGCCATCTAAACCAGAAGAAGAATCCTTTAGACTGTCTACTGCCAGTTCGAACTCGGATTCTGAAAATACTTCATCCAATCTATGAGAAGGAGACTGGAGGGAGAGAATAGGCGGCAGACAATTAACATAAGGGGGCGCTAATTTACTAGCGAAGTTCTCCAACCAGACTTTGGGGTCGATATAGGACGAGTTAGGGGCCGAAAAAGAACTCCTAAATATTTTAATATTTTTCCAGATAAGAGAAGCTGGGGAACGAGGACATAGGTTCTCGCAAAATTTTGACCAACCTAATCGCTTCTTTTTACTTAGCAATTTTCTAGCCATGGCAGAGATACTTTTTATAAAAATTTTTGATAAAATTCTCTGTAGTCATGCTAGAAGCATATGTCATCTCGGCCTCTTTTCTTTTATTTACTGCTTCAGTGCACTCAGGATCCCAACACAGGGGTGAACGGATCTTATCAGGGGGAGGTCTCTTTAATGGAATTGAGGAGTTAGCACTGGTAACAATAGCTTCGAAGAATTTTGCGAAAACATTGAGGGAATTTTGAGGAGAAACAGGGTCAAGTAACTTAATCCTATAGTCACATTCTCTGGAAAACCTTTCCCAGTCTGCCCCAGACAGTCTATATTTGAGTAGGGGATCGAATTTCTTTTTGAAATTGAATTGGGGGATGCTTATTAGGGAAGTGGACTAAAATTGGGAAATGGTCACTCCCAAAAGTGGAAGAAAGAACATCCCAAGAGAGACCAGAAGCTAAAAATGAGGAACAGAGGGAAAGATCTATTGCACTTCTAGGATCCTGAGTCGGGGATACCCTATGTGTTGGGCGACCATCATTTAAAATACAGAGGTCAAATTTATCTAAGATATCTAAAATTATAGAAGAATTAGAGTCATTCCTATAGCTACCCCATAACTGGTTGTGGCTGTTGAGATCGTCTAAAATAATAAGAGGAGAGGGAAGGGAAGAAATAAGGCTATCCAGTTCCTGGAGATTGGAAGAGTCAGGATGAGGAATATAAGCTGACACAAAAGTGACCTCAAAACATCTTGCGGCAACTACATCAATGTTAACACTATGGGGAGGAAGATTTATTCTGGAAAAAGGGATGCCATTCTTAATTAAAAGAATGGCACCCCCATAACAATCTATTCTGTCCTCCCGAATGCTGGTAAAACCTGAAACCCGAAAGCGAGAACCAGGCAGCAACTAACCCTCAGATAGGGCAATAACAGAGGGTTTATATTCATTTATTAAATAAATAAGATCAATTATTTTAGGATTCAGGCACCTGCAATTCCACTGTAGAATGTTGGCCATTTTGTTGGGAATGAGAAGAGTTAACCAGTTTTAAGATCTGGTTAAGACCTTGTATCATGTTGGGCGGTAATGGGCAATCACTGAACTTAGTCAGAAGATAGATAATGGTAGAGAGAAGAAGTTCGAGAAGATTTTCATCAGGCTGGGCCGAATTGGATGATAGAGAAGGGAATGCATGACCATTAGGAAGAAAAGAAGGTGGAGAGTTAGTGATCTCGAAGTGAGCATTCCGATGATACCCCTGTCTATTATCAGATCTGGGTTGCCTTGCTGTAACTACAGTTTTGCGGTGAGATACAGTCTTTGGGGATTGGGAAGGGGCCATCAATTGGCTTGAAGTCGGGGTTGGGGGCACTGTTTGGAAAGAGCGATCAGCATCTGCAAAGGATTTTCTAGGTGGTGGAAGATGAATTGATGCCTCTTTATATGATACACTTTCTTGTGACATGATGACCTTGATGGCTTTTTGCCTGTGGAATTCAGGGCAGCATTTATCAATGGCTCTATGAGGGCCAGAACAATAGAGGCAGGAGTCCTGTGTTTTTTCACAGGTGTTACCATCGTGGGGTTGGGAGCACTTGAAACAGCGAGGCTTGGAACGGCATTGGACTTTGACATGGCCAAATCTACAACAATTCCAATACTGAATAGTAGGAAACTGGTACTGTTCCACCAGAATAAAATTATAAAAGCTATAGATTCTTTCTGAAAGAACCTGTCCTGAGATTGTTATTACAACTGATTGTGTCGGGGTATATGATACAGTGTCATCGTCCTTTTTTGTTTTTCTACTAATTCTGGGGGCTTTAATGATAGGACCACAATTAGAGCGGAGCTGGATAGCCTCTACGATCTCCTCCATACTCAACTCCACAGGGATTTCCCTAATTATACCCATCCGGGTCACACTATAAGTCTGTACAGTTGCTTCGTAGTTGGCTGCGGCCAATGCTGGGTGAGACAAGAACGAGTTGGCGTCAGAGGCAGAATTAAACTGAATCGCAACCCGGTTGCGACCCACACTCTTAACTCCATCTTGAGCAATGTTTTGAACATTATTTCGATGTAGAAATTGACCAAATTTGATTGGTCTCATAGTGAGACCTGAGGAGGACTCCTCTTCAATGCGCACCACATGTACAATAAATGGGCCTTTGTCTTTTTCTGAGTATTTGATCAGTGAAGAAGACTCTGCTGTAAACACAGTTTGAATGGATGGTTGGGACAAGGAAACATCGGTGACAGTTTTTTTGGGCGTTAGGTTAATGGCAATATCCGCAGCACGCTTGCGGGACACAGTATCTTGAGTATTTTGGGAAGATAGGGAGTTGGCTTCAGCTGACAGGAACAGAGGAGGAGAGAGGGAAACATTGTTGCCTGAGTCGTTTATGGGAGGAGGTTTATCCGGAGGGACATCATCCGTCTCCATGATTTACATAGAGCTAAACCTACTTATCACCACACAGGGACAAACACAGAACTAATATAAACAACTTTCACTATGAGACCGATTTGATCAGATCAAATTTACTTTTTACTTCTTCGTACGTATTGGGCCAAGCGGGCAGCCGATTTGGATAGAGAAGTGAAAAATAAAGTTGCTCTGATCAAATCGGTTTCATACTGAAAGTTGTTCAAAATGATGTCCCTTACAACCCTTAAAATATGACTATACCTTTCTGTTACACACACGTGAAATGCACAAGTTCTAATATTTTTTACACCAAGTTTATTCAACGAATTTAAACAGCTAATTAGATCTACTTGTTTCACCACTTTGCAAATACCCACCAAAAAATAATACACATATGATACGCTCGCTACTAATGAAAATAAATAATTACGGAGTTATAAATAAAATAAAAAATTAAAATGTTTTTATTTGGTAAAAAGTTTACACTTAGGAGTAGGTACAGGAAAAGTTGATGCTGGTTTTACGACCTAATTAAGAAATGTCCGTGGTTCCCACACTAGGAAAATCCTGTGTCATGGGATCCCATTATTTCCTGTTTTCTAGTTTCGAGTAAGGTGTGTGTAGTAAACTAAGTTAGGTACCTCGTCATTTATGATAATTTACGAATGGATTTAAATGGTTGCTACAAAATTTGATGATTTAATTTTACTCCATAAAAAAGGCGACAAGTCCGACATCGGAAACTATCGCCCAATCAGTCCGGTTTCCCACATTTATAAATTGTTCATCATGATTATCGATACACGTATTGCTGGCAAATTAGACTCTCAGCAATGGGTTCCGCCCAGCATTCTTAACAACAGATCATCTCCAATCTCTCAATCAAATCATCAAAAAATATAACGAATTCAATAAGCCCCTCTACCTTGCCTGTGTGGATTACTCTAAAGCATTCGACAACATCACTCATGATTCCATATTCAAAGCTTTCCATAACCAAAATATAGACCCCACTTATATTAACATTATTAAAACGGTATATAACAATAGCTCTGCCAATAAAAAGCTGCAGTCATCTGAACCAACATTCACTATAGATAGAGGTGTGAAGCATGGCGACCCTCTATCGTCAAAGCTGTTTACTGGCACCCTCGAGGAGGTATTTAAACAGCTAGCACTCCCATATCAGGACAAGGGCATTGTTGTTGGTGGCAGAAGGCTCACAAACCTTCGCTTCGCCGAAGACATTGCCCTGTTCGCGTCAATGTTCCTATACAGGGGCGAGCGGTGCATCGAAGTCTTTTTAGACCTCGCTAAAGCCTTCGCTACAGTGTCTGTCCCCGTCCTGCTTAAGAAACTGGAAGGACTGGGGGTGACAGGCGTAGCCCTGGATTGGTTCGAGAGCTACCTGTCCTGCAGAACCCAACAAGAAAAAAGTGGAAACCTGAAGTGTGACCTGAAAGACATCTCCTTTGGGGTGCCTCAAGGCAGCATCTTAGAGCCTACACTGTTCTTGGCTCACATGAATGACATAGCAATTCTAAATAGTAACATTTTCCACCTTCTCTGCTACGCAGATGACACGGCCATAATAATAAACGACAAAGAATGGGAAGGTGCGTACTCAAGGACAGAGACAGCTCTTAGAAGCGTATACGCATGGCTTAACCAAAACCTAATAACTTTGAACGCTGAAAAGACAAAATATATCTGCTTCCACAAAATAAGAGCATCAGCTCCGCCATCACAATACACCACTGCGATACCTGGGCGTAACACCAGACGAAAACATCAATTTCAAAAGTCACATACATGTCCTCAGTGCAAGAGTGAAAAAGGCAAACCTTCAATTACTGAAGTACATTTACACGTCTGCCAATCCCTGATCACATATTGTATCACAATCTGGAGGGGCTCGAGCAAAACAGCGCTGCTTGAAGTAGAGAGACCTCAAACCTCCGTACTTAAAGTCATGACAAAAAAGACACGACACCACTTTACAGACGACCTTTACCATGAGCTCCAATTTCTCAGTGTTCGGTGCCTCTTTATACTTCATGCCACCCTGGTAGTCCATAGAAGCCTATAACAGTCAGGAATGTCCAGCAGTCGGAAGAGAGAGATAAACGCAATAGTACCTTTAATTAAAACCGCATTTGCTCAAAGATTTGGCGACTTTCTGAACACCTTTATCTACAATACATACACAGTCAGGTCATAAGTTCTGTCACACAATAAAAACTTTTGAATTTAGAACGCTGGCCACAAAAAAGTTTATTGAATTCGAATTTCGAATTTTTCATGAAAATAAAAATGTGTACTTTTTAGAATTTTCCTCATTTTTGAAATATGGAGTGGACACTTAAAGAAGACCGTGTCGCAGTTATTGCGTTGCATCGTTGCGGTTATGCGCCAATTCAGATTTTCGACTTACTGAAAAATTTGAATATAACCAAAAGATTCGTTTATCGTACCATAAAACGATACAATGAAGACTCTAGTGTAGATGACAGGTCAAGAAGTGGTCGCCCTCGCTCTGTTAGGACTCCAGCAGTGATAAAAGCTGTGAAGGCGCGAATTCAAAGAAATCCCATACGTAAGCAGAAACTGTTGTCCCTTCAGATGGGGTTAAGCAGTACCACGGTGAAAAGGGTGTTAAATGAAGACTTAGGGCTTAGGGCATATCGTAGAAAAACAGGACATCGTTTGGACGCTCGTTTAATGGACCTGAGACTGAAGAGATGCCGCGCTTTGTTAAAGCAGTACGCGGGAAAAAAGCATCGGGAAATTCTTTTTTCGGATGAAAAAATTTTCACCGTGGAAGAGAGCTACAATAAACAAAATGATAAGGTGCACGCACACAGCAGTGAAGAAGCGAGCAACCGTATTCCGCGTGTCCAACGAGGTCATTTTCCATCTTCGCTCATGGTTTGGTTGGGAGTCTCTTATTGGGGCTTAACTGAGGTACATTTTTGTGAGAAAGGCGTAAAAACGAATGCAGTTGTGTATCAAAATACACTCCTCAAGAACCTTGTGGAACCTGTTTCTCATACCATGTTTAATAACAGGCACTGGGTATTCCAACAAGATTCTGCGCCAGCTCATAGAGCGAAAAGCACACAAGACTGGCTGGCGGCGCGTGAAATCGACTTCATCCGGCACGAAGACTGGCCCTCCTCCAGTCCAGATTTGAGTCCGTTAGATTACAAGATATGGCAACACTTGGAGGAAAAGGCCTGCTCAAAGCCTCATCCTGATTTGGAGTCACTCAAGGCATCCTAGATTAAGGCAGCCGCCGATATTGACATGGACCTCGTTCGTGCTGCGATAGACGACTGGCCGCGCAGAATAACGGCCTGTATTCAAAATCGCGGGGGTCATTTTGAATAAACTTTATCACCATAAGAATCTATGTTTTATTAAGTTCATTTTGCTATATAAATGTTTACATAAATAATAAACATGTCTAAATTATTTCATATTGCACATGTGACAGAATTTATGACCTGACTATGTATATACATAATACATATATTCTCTCTAATAATACAACACGTATGCATATACGTGTAGTGTTATGCTACTTACGTGCTATTTTCTTGAATGTCTTAAAAATTCCAAGGCTACAGCTGCTTTCGAGAAACTTAAAGAAGCTTTGGTAACTGCTCCTGTCCTTGCTTGCTCTATTACGCTGGATGCTTGCTGAGCTTGTGATTTTGGTATCACCTTTATTTCCATAGGACCCTGTAACGTTTTAAACCATAAGAACACATTAATAAATCATGTTCGCTCTGCATTTTCATGCTATCAGGGGGGTTACCACAATCTTTAAAAAGTCAGACCAAATGTCGTCCAACCCAAACTTGGACACTAATTTGATCGACAAAATTTCGTACCATGACCGCCCTAAATTAGGACTGCTTTTGATTCGGGGCGTGAGTGAATGATGAATAAAAAACAAAATTGTCTCTGGTCCGTAATTGGAAAAAGGGAAATTCTGTGAACACTAACGACATTCAGAAGTTGTATTATTATTTCCACGTAAACTACAATAAAGGTGTTAAATTTACTATACGATATTGTCTTGCTATTTATTACATTAAAACAATCTTAAATTACAATTTTCTGTGGTTTCAAACAAGTTTTCGTGATTTTGAGAGAAATTTAATTTTTAAGCAGTCTGGTAACAATTCGTTTTATCAAGAATTCTGAACGTACATTACTTGAAGCGGAAAAATAAGAGTTGAGTTTGACATTTAGAACCAAAGCGGTAAATTATTTTTGTTTAAAAAACTTTTAAAGTTTTGTGGAGAAGTGCATTAAGCGTAAATCCTGCAGAAAATACTATGTCGTAAGTATCCTGTAGAAATAAGAGTTAAAATAAACTTTCAGGAACAAATCTTTTGTTCCTGAAATAGTGAACTCCGGACCTAACTATCTCAGCTCGTGAAAAATAGTTTTATAACATATTACTTTGATTTTCCAGTGGAAACAATGGTCGGAAGGTGACTCACAGGCAACTTGAAAGCCTGTGGGAAATACTAATAGCTAACAAAAGCCTGGCTACAGGCTTCAACAAATATGCTCAAGCCAGGGAAAAATCGAGAAACCTGTGGCGTAACGCGGAGCAGATATTGAACGCACACGGTGATGGCGCAGTCAAAGACTGGAAGGGCTGGTCAAAGGTATTTATGTACCTACTTCGCGGAGATAGCTGGAAACGAATAATTATTTTAACCCAAGCCAAAATCTGTATAGAAAAGTAATGTCTATTTTATTAATTGTTTCAGTATTGGTCAGATTATAAATGCCGAATTAAAGCTAGAGTTGCTAGCGTGCGGACTTCCAATAGCCGCACTGGTGGTGGCCCAGCTGACGTCAAGCCTCTGATGGAAATTGAACTTAAGTTTCTGCAAATCCTTGGTCAGGACTTTGGCGCTGGGTTGCCTGGAGCAAGGGTTGATCCATTTCTTGAGGTATGTAATGTTTTTGCTGTCTTGATTAAATAATGCCAATGATAAATTTAGATAATTTTGCAAAAACTCATTCCCTAGATAAGGTATCCATCAAAGTTTGTGAAATATTTGCACCACTTCAATTGCGGCCCCACGAGGGTTATCTAAGTATCAAAATTTTGATTTCAGGAACCTCCTATAGAGGCTTCGGCCGCCTTGGAGAACTTGTATGGAGAGAGTTCTGTTCCGGAGTTTCCGCCGACCCTCCGTTTTGGAGAGGTATCCGAGCCAGTAGAAATCGGAGAGTCAGCGGAACTTGGAGATCTGGTGGAACAGGGAGAGCTAGTGGATCTGAGCGAGCCAGTGGAACCGGCGACAACACCAGCCACCTCTACTATCGCTCCGCTGATCGCACTGAGTATAGCTAGACCAGCGACAGAGCCCGCTTCAAGACCGTCGGTTATAGCGCCTCGCTCTCCAAGGAGGATACGAAGGAGGACCCCTATAATGACGCAAGAAATGGCGCGACAAGAGTTGGTGGAAATTTCCAGAAGAAGGGAGCAGACTGATAGGGAGAACTTAGAAGTGATGAAAGGAATTCTAGCAGAGCTAAAAGAAATAAAAAGCAGGTTGGTTTGTAAAACATAAATTTTTATCCACTATGTAAAAAGTAAACAAAATGTAGCTCTCTAATGTCCTCACCGAGGGGCACAGGTACGACAGGTACTCGGATACGAGTAAGTTTGAGCTATACTCCATTATGTACATTCCTTACAATTATGTATTTAATTTCAGACTTCCCGGACCGCCGCCGCCGAGAGCCGAGTAACCAGTGATTGACGTGTAGCCAATCCGATACTAAGGGCCTGACTCCCGGCTTCGGCCATGACACTCTCCGGCTCCGGCAACACCAAATCTTCGCCCGTAATTTCTTCAGGCAACGCCACATTATTCGTATTGCAGATGTTATGCAATATTACACAGGCATTTACTAATGATGCAGCCATCTCAGGTCTGTAGTGAAGCACTCGATGAGATAAAAGGCAGCGAAATCTCGCCTTTAAAAGGCCTATCGTCCTTTCGATTTTGCAACGAGTCTTCACATGCATCTTTGTGTAATTTTCTTCTGGACTGCCCGGTGCAGCATCCAGCATAGGGGTCATCAAGTATTTACGTAGGGGATACCCAGAGTCACCTAAAAATTATTTCTTTCAATACATATTTGTTACCATTATAGTAGTTTATGTGACTGCTACATAATGGAGGGCATTCATACTCGAGAGTGGGTTTATGAAATGAGCCGAAGGCGAAATATCACTCGAGAGTTTTAATGCCTAATTATGTACAGTTACATACACTAGTTTATCTACACACATATCATAAGCTCTCTTTGATGTGTTCAGGAACCTCATGTTTGACCGGCTCTGCAGTTGTTGAGCTTGTTCTGTAGTACCAACTTCACGAGGGCGGGCGACGGCGTTCGAAATTTGAATGTCAGTACCAACTTCACAGACAAACTAGGGGCGGCACGCCGTCGGGCGTCGGCGTTCGAAATTTGAATGTCATGATATGTAGAAAAACTACACATTATGGTCATAATGTGTAATTTTTCAGATAAGAAATGAGTTTTTACCAAGTAGTTTAACATTATGCTGATCGTAACTTGCGGTTTTCGTACTTAGTAAAGAGGGCTTATGATACGTGTGTAGATAAAATAATATATTTACTAACGTTTGATCAGGATGAATCAGGAAAACGCACATTAGGAAATGGTTATTACGATTAGTTACTATAATAAAAGCAACTAGAAGCCTCTTTTTAAAAATTGTTAAGATTTCTAACTGCTGTTACTACCTATGTTAATTATAATAATTTTTATTGTATTCCTTTGATATTTTAATAGTGTCTATATTGTTTTGCACAACTTGTTTACAGTTAACTGAGCAGGGTTGTCTTTTTGAGTAATATAATTTTATAATTAATTATTTGTTTTGTTTGAATTTGGTGTCAATAATAAAAAGGTGAATTTATTTGTTACCAAGCAGCCAGGTGTTCTCATTTAAATTTTCTAGGTGTCCCTTTACAGGATGGCTATTCCATACAAATGAATCGTGGCTGCTGCCTCCATGACTGGCATCAACACTTGTTATCTGAGTGTTGGAATCACAGATCTAAAACAAATGTAATAATTTTGATTATTATCTTATTTTCTCATGTTATTTTACTCACTGAATTTAATTAATTATGGTTGGTACATACCAATTGCACATAAAGAGAATGGTAATGCTTCCTGCAGAAGGTACGTTCTTCATGTTGAACAGCCCGCACAATTGCTACATGTGAGCCATCAATGCAGCCCAATACCCCCGGAATTCCAAATTTGTTGAAAAAGCTGTAAATAATATACCTGTTTAAGTAACATATATCTAATATACATCTGATTATTGCCAGACTAATGATTGATTGAATTCACACACCCTTGCCTTATTGCATCCCTTTCTGCCAAGCTTTGAGGAAAGACTATATATTTCCTCCTCATTCCTACTGAGTCTAAGTTCGCTGTGACTTCTGCAATCACCGATGAGACCGTTTGTTGAGCCATTGAATGCCCAACAATCCCACCAATAGGTCGTTGATACGATCCGGTACCATAGAATGATAATGCAGTTAAGACCTAAAATAAAAGGTAAAAATTGTAGTGTTAGTTAATAGTGGGGTGGAGTATGGCTCTTACTTGCATCCAGGGAAAGGTCCTGGTACCCTCCTTAGGGACATTAATAGGCAAATTTTATTTTATGCTAAGTAGGTGCCTGCGTAGGCATCTTACCTTGGTTTCTACGGAGAAGTCAGTATGTTTATTTGGTTCTCGGAACTTGGGCCTCAGTTCTTCGCACAATTCACGGGCCAGATTTTTTGTTAAGCGATATTCCTTGACAAACTCTGACTCTTCAAGCAGAAAAGGGTCCAGTTCATCCCTTAATTGCGCCCTAAGCCTTTTTCGGAGTTGAAATGTTTGAATGTCATTCTCCAATAATTCAAAAGCAACTAATTCGTCTGACATGATTAGTTAATAAAAACAAAGGCACAGCTACGGATACAAACACAGTTATAGGGGAAATTTTCCAACGACCACGTTCCCGCCAAATTGTATAAAGTTTATTTACGGTAGGCCGCCTGTTTTTTCGTACTCCAAGAATCTAATATATTAGTCCGAAGGGTGTCCCGTCACACGGATAAGTGATTATGCTGCTGTAACAAAGAAAAACCACAAAAACGAAAGCATAAGCGACGTCACTGGAAGAACTTAAATTTATTAAGTCGCATCCCGAGGAACTTTGTTTGGTTTGCTTTTTTTGACGTTTGGTCGATGCAGATCAAGTTTGTTTGCTGTCAAATGGCACCTTGTGGTACGAATTGAATGATTGTTTTCAGCTGAACCGCTAGAATAATGTCAAGACTAATTAGGTTCTTATTTGTGAGGTTGGAGTACGAAAAAACGTTGTGGTACTTATTAAGCCTTGAGTTTGACTCGGAATATTAGATGGGAGTAACCCTCCAGCACTTCTAAATCGATAGCGAAGGGACTTACCTTTGGTGACCTTGTTTTTGGCTTTCTCCGAAACTCTGCAATCTCGGGCTTCGTGCGCGCTGGTGCGCTACTTTTTTTCCTTTCGTTGATTTGTAATTTACTTCATGTTTTTCGTATTGTTTACCGAATTTCGAGCCTGAAAAGAAACTTTGACGTTGGTTGACGTCTTTGTTTATCTGGTTGTCATGGCAATGCCCATTCAAACTAGTTAGCGGTCTGATATGTTGGCTTCAATACTTTTACAAAAATACTCTTTCTCTCTTGGCCACTCACAAAAATTACGTTTAATTTAAATAATTTTTAGAACTCTCCAAAAAGGATATAAAAGCGGAACATTTCTGAAATTCTGGAGTCTCACGTCAGCTTCTGAACTGGAAGTACCACTTAAAGGCCTTATCCCGGGGTCGCTCAACCCCGGGATCCTGCGAAGCCTTCAAACTCCTTCAAATCTTCAAATACTCCATCTACAACGGGATTCTGCGAGCCGTGCCTACGCCGCTACCGTTCCTACAACGAAGATTTCTACAACGGGATTCTGCGAGCCGTAGCTACCAGTACGCCGCTACCGTTCCTACAACGACGATTTCTACAACGGGATCCAGCGAGCCGTAGCTACCAGTACGCCGCTACCGTTCCTACAACGACGATTTCAACAACATCTACAACTACAAATACGCCCGCAACCTGGTCATCACCCCACTGGTCTACTTCTCTTCGTGTTCTCCGCTTCCTTCTTTCTATCCAGACATCTGTATTTTCTAAAACCTGTTTCACCACATTCATCTTCATCTTCCTCTCATTTTTTTAAACTAATTCATTGTAAATAGCCCAAATAAATTGTCATTTCTAAATTTTATTCTGGTTGTTTTCTGTTAGGTTCTGGTTAGGTTCTTGTCGTCACGCGACAACGTATATTACAGTATACTCTTCTAAGATCCTTCTTTACTTTTTTTTATTTAGCATGCATAGTGTCCCACTGCTGGGCAAAGGCCTCCCCTATCTAAGACCATTCCTCCCTGTGCTGTGTTGCCTCCACCCAGTCCGGCATAAACCTGTCCAGGTCGTCCCGCCATCGACGTCTCGGCATGCCTCTATTCCGATGACCATCAGTGAGCACCCATTCGGTGGTCAGTTTGGCCCATTTTTGGGGGTGCATGCGGCACACGTGTCCGGCCCAGTCCCACTTCAATCTTTGCGCCAACGTCAGCAATGCCAGTGATGGGCCGCAGTGTCGTGTTTCTAACATGGTCGGTCAGCCTGATACCGGTTATACTTCACTCCATCGCTCTTTGGCAAACCTTGAGTTTGCACTTCTGGATCTCCGTCAGCGACCAAGTTTGAGCACCGTAGGTTAGGATGGGCAGGATACACATGTCGACGAGTTTGCGTTTCAGTGACAATGGAAGGTTTCCCTTCATAAGCTCTTTAATGGACATGTAGCTCTTCCAGGAGTTCGATATGCGTCTATCGATTTCCTTATCCTGCCTGTGTTCGAAAGATACTAATTGGCCCAAGTAGATGTATTTCCTGCCCATCAACCTAGACCCTACGTTTCGTGCTATTGGTCATGACCTGCGTTTTGTCAGATTCATCATTAGTCCAACATCAAGGCTTGCGGTGCTAAGGTATTGTAGCATAGTTGTAGTTCAGCTGCCATTGACGCGAACAGGGCAATGTCATCGGCGAAGCGAAGGTTTGTGAGCCTTCTGCCACCAACAACAATGCCCTTGTCCTGATATGGGAGTGCTAGCTGTTTAAATACCTCCTCGAGGGTGCCAGTAAACAGCTTTGACGATAGAGGGTCGCCATGCTTCACACCTCTATCTATAGTGAATGTTGGTTCAGATGACTGCAGCTTTATATTGGCAGAGCTATTGTTATATGAGTTGATAAATATCAAACGCCAGTATGTCCACTCAAGAAAAAAAATGACTTTGATATACGAAATTGTAGTACAAAAAAATGTGATCATTCCAGGATGATTCAAATTCAAATATGTCCACACTTTTACTATGAAAACACTGTCAAAAGACTTCTATACACTTCAGAACCCAGTACGTCCTGATGGTCGTTCATATCACAATCCTATAAGTCCAAGCTAGCCAATCAGCATCAAGCAATCAGACAATATGGCAGCCATTACTGTTTTGGAACTGTTGCGTGTGGTGTTGTTGTGCCGTAAACATTAAGTTATATTGATTTCAAACACTCAAAATGAATCCAAAAGTGATAAATGTTGAGCCTGATAAGGCAAGAAAAAGGAGCAACATAAACTCAATCCGGAAAAAAGCTGCGAAAAAGAGGAAATTGTAAGTAACTATTTTGCTACTATCATTGTTCGTTGGCGTGGTCAGGGCCGAACTCAGGGCCGAACCAGGCCGGGGACACTCCGCTAATGTTATTTTTTTATATATTTTTTACATACCAAAGATTCGTTGCAAAATTAAAGTCGACAATATACCTACGGCGAGCGGACGAGCTCCTTCATGATTCCGCGCTTGATAAATAACTTACCTACGCAAACCCTAAACTCGATCACATAGACAAACATTAAACACAAACTCAAATCTTATTTTCTTTCACAACTAGGTGTAAATACAACATGAGAATTGCATACAAAATCAAAAAGTAAATACATTGTAATACATACTTACTTAAACTTAAAATATAAATACAGTATAATGAGTAGATATCACCACACACAAACCTTAGTGGTTTAAATGGTAGTAAGAATACAAAACTGTGCACTTAATTAAATGCCAGTAAATAAATAAATAAATAATAAAATAATAATTATAAATTACTTTCAGGTATTCAGCACCAGGCTTACCAAGAAAACCACCATGCCGACATAATAACTTAAGTATGAAATGTATGTCACTCACCAGCAACGACCTATTTCACTTTCATAAAAAACTTTATGAAATGACATCAAAAATTGACCAGGACAATTACTTAATAAAGCACATGATGGTCACAAAAGTGAAACGCAATCGGCCTAGAACTGGGACAAAAAATCCAAGGATTTTTTCCGTAAAATTTTATATACCCCATCATTCTACGAAGATACCAGTGCCAGTATGCAGGAAGACATTCCTGGAGGCTACTCGTCTCAAGTCATCCAGGATTGAAGGAATAGCAAAGAGGCACTTCGATAATGGTGGCCTAGCCAAAGAAAACAGAGGAGGAGATAGAAAACAATTCGCTTTTGCCTCAAAGAGAGAAGCCGTGGAAAAGTTTATCAAAACTTTTAAACCATTAGAATCTCATTATTGTCGAGACCAGATAAAAGTCCGCCAATATTTGGAACCAGGGTTGAACATAAAAAAAATGTTTTCAATGTACAACGACGAGGCTCTGCCGGGATTCGGCGTCAAAATAGGTTTTTTTAGGAAAATATTCAACACACGATTTAACATAGGATTCGGAAGCCCAAAGACAGACGTATGTTCTCTCTGTCTCGAATTAAAAGAAAGAATTAAAATTGAAAAGGCACAACAGAAAAAACAAGAACTTATAACTAATCATAGAATTCACAACCTGCGCGCAAAACAATTTTATAAAATGTTGAAGGAAGAGATTCCTGGTGTTTTAATAATCTCATTCGATTGCGAAAAAAATCTCCCACTACCGAAGATACCTGATCAGTCAGCATACTATTCCAGACAATTGTATTTATACAATTTTACGACAGTAAAGGGCACTTCACTAGCACCTTTGACACCCGAAAATGTCAAGGCATACCTTTGGACAGAAGATGAAGCAGCTAAAGGTTCAAATGAGATTTGCTCGGCCCTTTATCACTGTATTAAAACAACAGATTTGACCGGTATTAAAAAAATAAGGCTCTTTTCAGACGGCTGTGGTGGACAGAATAAGAACTCGATCATCGTATGCATGCTTATAAAATGGCTCCTTGAGACAGACACTAATATCAAAGAAGTTGAAATCATATTTCCTGTGACAGGCCACTCTTTCTTGCCCGCCGACAGGGTGTTTGCCTTGACAGAGAGAGTCATTAAAAAAAGACAGGACATTATTTTGCCCAGTGAATATGAAGAGATTATTAAAGAACACGCAACTATTGAAAAATTGGCGACCAAAGTGACGGTCTATGACTGGAAAGAAAAATCAAAAGAATTCCTCAAAGGTACACAAGCTTGGCATTTCAAAATAAGTAAATGTAAGAGAATTCTTTTTAAAAAATTGAGTACCTCCAAAGTTCACGTTCGCGGTGAAGTTTCATATAGAAATGACGTTTGTGAAGGACGGTCTTTGACTAAACGTGGAAAAAGAATGAATGAACTCACTCTGGATATAATACCAACTGGAGTTCCTGTAAAAACAGCTAAATTGAATGATGTGAGCAATCTCTTAAACAAACATTTTGGAAATGAATGGGAGACCTTTGAAAATTTATCATATTATAAAAATTTGCTCACTAGGGCCAACAATGCAATGCTGGATGATGATTCGGAAAGTATAATAGATCCAGGAGATATAGAAAACGAAGAAATAATCGATTTCGTGTAAAAGAAAAGTGTTAATTTACGGTTAATAGATAAGGTTATAACTTTGTAAGAAATATTACTGTGATTTTTATTGAATAAAGAAACAAAGTTACTATTACACCATTTTTCATATGTGTTACATACTGGAAATATTTAGGTATGTAGGAACGGCTCAAAAAAACAAAATAGACAAAACCATTATAATATCTGTTTCCTGAGTACAACCCCCGGGGACGGTTAAGAATAGTTCTGATCAACATCAAGTAAGTCCAGCTATGTCTTTTTTTCAAAATCCTGTAAG
The DNA here is from genome assembly GCA_949825045.1 of Argyresthia goedartella. NCBI lineage: Eukaryota > Metazoa > Arthropoda > Insecta > Lepidoptera > Argyresthiidae > Argyresthia > Argyresthia goedartella. The sequence goes on from OX463828.1 coordinate 23,283,374, forward strand.
TCCACTGGTGTGGTTCAAAACCTAGTATGTCCAAACTAGTTTTGTCGATTTTAACGGTTTTTCCTATGGTACACTTTATATTAAATGTTGCCATAGGTTAAAAATGACCAAGCGAGGTAAAATAAATCTAAAGGCTTACGCAATACGATCTATAAGTGCGCGAAAGCGGAAAAGCTTCATTATCTCCTTTTCATCTATCAAGGACATACCGGCGTTTGATATTTATCAACTCATATACCGTTTTAATAATGTTAATATAAGTGGGGTCTATATTTTGGTTATGGAAAGCTTTGAATATGGAATCATGAGTGATGTTGTCGAATGCTTTAGAGTAATCCACACAGGCAAGGTAGAGGGGCTTATTGAATTCGTTATATTTTTCGATGATTTGATTGAGAGATTGGAGATGATCTGTTTTTAAGAATGCTGGGCGGAACCCCGTTGCTGAGAGTCTAATTTGCCAGCAATACGTGTATCGATAATCATGATGAACAATTTATAAATGTGGGAAACCGGACTGATTGGGCGATAGTTTCCGATATCGGACTTGTCGCCTTTTTTATGGAGTAAAATTAAATCATCAAATTTTGTAGCAACCATTTAAATCCATTCGTAAATTATCATAAATGACGAGGTACCTAACTTAGTTTACTACACACACCTTAATCGAAACTAGAAAACAGGACATAATGGGATCCCACGACACAGGATTTTCCTAGTGTGGGAACTACGGACATTTCTTAATTAGGTCGTAAAACCAGCATCAACTTTTCCTGTACCTACTCCTAAGTGTAAACTTTTTACCAAATAAATACATTTTAATTTTTTTATTTTATTTCTAACTCCGTAATTATTTATTTTCATTAGTAGCGAGCGTATCATATGCGTATTATTTTTTGGTGGGTATTTGCAAAGTGGTGAAACAAGTAGATCTAATTAACTGTTTAAATTCGTTGAACAAACTTGGTGTAAAAAATATTAGAACTTGTGCATTTCACGTGTGTGTAACAGAAAGGTATAGTTATATTTTAAGGGTTGTAAGGGACATCATTTTGAACAACTTTCAGTATGAAACCGATTTGATCAGAGCAACTTTATTTTTCACTTCTCTATACAAATCGGCTGCCCGCTTGGCCCACTACGTACGAAGATGTAAAAAGTATAGTTGATGTGATCAAATCGGTCTCATAGTGAAAGTTGTTTAGAATGTAAAATTACATTGGTACCAAATTTATTTTTTATAACACCTTGTTTAACATGTAATTTGTTGCAATAAAATACTTGAATACATGATTTCCTTAGCAATCCCATAAAATATTACACCTTTTTTTTTTAGTTTATAGGTGGATTCTTGCCGTCATTGTGGAGGTTGTCGCACGTGTTCGGAATAGATCGTAAAATTTTGAGCATTTTCTGACTCTTCCTGTACCTGGAATTTATTGAATTAGTTATGATTTGTCCGTATTAGTTCTGTGTTTGTCCCTGTGTGGTGATAAGTAGGTTTAGCTCTATGTAAATCATGGAGACGCATGATGTCCCTCCGGATAAACCTCCTCCCATAAACGACTCGGGCAACAATGTTTCCCTCTCTCCTCCTCTCTTCCTGTCAGCTGAAGCCAACTCCCTATCTCCCCAAAATACCCAAGATACTGTTTCCCGCAAGCGTGCTACGGATATTTCCATTAACCCAACGCCCAAAAAAACTGTCACCGATGTTTCCTTGTCCCAACCATCCATTCAAACTGTGTTTACAGCAGAGTCTTCTTCACTGAGCAAATACTCAGAAAAAGACAAAGGCCCATTTATTGTACATGTGATGCGAATTGAAGAGGAGTCCTCCTCAGGTCTCACTATGAGACCAATCAAATGTGGTCAATTTCTACATCAAAATCATGTTCAAAACATTGCTCAAGATGGAGTTAAGAGTGTGGGTCGCAACCGGGTTGCGATTCAGTTTAATTCTGCCTCTGACGCCAACTCGTTCTTGTCTCACCCAGCATTGGCCGCAGCCAACTACAAAGCAACTGTACCGACTTATAATGTGACCCGGATGGGTATAATTAGGGATATCCCTGTGGAGTGGAGTATGGAGGAGATCGTAGAGGCCATCCAGCTCCCCTCTAATTGTGGTCCTATCAATAAATCCCGCAGAATTAGTAGAAAAACAAAAAAGGACGATGACACTGTATCATATACCCCGACACAATCACTTGTAATAACAATCTCAGGACAGGTTCTTTCAGAAAGAATCTATTGCTTTTATAATTCTATTCTAGTGGAACAGTACCAGTTCCCTACTATTCAGTGTTGGAATTGTTGTAGATTTGGCCATGTCAAAATCCAATGCCGGTCCAAGCCTCGCTGTTTCAAGTGCTCCCAACCCCACGATGGTAACACCTGTGAAAAAAGACAGGACTCCTGCCTCTATTGTTCTGGCCCTCATAGAGCCATTGATAAGTGCTGCCCTGAATTTCACAGGCAAAAAGCCATCAAGGTCATCATGTCACAAGAAAGTGTATTATATAAAGAGGCATCAATTCGTCTTCCACCACCTAGAAAATCCATTGCAGATGCTGCTCGCTCTTTCCAAACAGTGCCCCCAACCACGACTTCAAGCCAATTGATAGCCCCTTCCCAATACCCAAAGACTGTATCAAACCGCAAAACTGTAGTTATAGCAAGGCAACCCAGATCTGATCAAGACAGGGTTATGATCGGAATTCTCACTTCGAGATCACTAACTCTCTACCTTCTTCTCTTCCTAATGGTCATGCATTCCCTTCTCTGCCATCCAATTCGGCCAAGCCTAATGAAAGTCTTTTCATACTTCTTCTCTCTACCATTATCAATCTTCCGACTAAGTTCAGTGATTGCCCATTACCACCCAACCTGATACAAGGTCTTAACCAGATCTTAAAACTGGTTAACTCTTCTCATTCCCAACAAAATGGCCAGCATTCTACAGTGGAATTGCAGGAGCCTGAATCCTAAAAAATCTGATCTTATTTATTTAATAAATAAATATAAACCCTCTGTTATTGCCCTATCTGAGGGTTGGTTGCTGCCTGGTTATCGCTTTCGGGTTTCAGGTTTTACCAGCATTCGGGAGGACGGAATAGATGGTTATGGGGGTGCCATTATTTTAATTAAGAATGGCATCCCTTTTTCCAGAATAAATCTTCCTCCCCATAGTGTTAACATTGATGTAGTTGACGCAAGATGTTTTGATGCCACTTTTGTGTCAGCTTATATTCCTCATCCTGACTCTTCCAATCTCCAGGAACTGGATGGCCTTATTTCTTGCCTTCCCTCTCCTCTTATTATTTTAGGCGATCTCAACAGCCACAACCAGTTATGGGGTAGCTATAGGAATGACTCCAATTCTTCTATAATTTTAGATATCTTAGATAAATTTCACCTCTGTATTTTAAATGATGGTCGCCCATCACATAGGGTGTCCCCGACTCAGGAACCTAGAAGTGCAGTAGATCTTTCCCTCTGTTCCTCAAATTTAGCTTCTGGTCTCTCTTGGGATGTTCTTTCTTCCAATTTTGGGAGTAGCCATTTCCCAATTTTAGTCCACTTCCCTAATAAGTATCCTCCAGTAAAGAAATTCGATCCCCTACTCAAATATCGACTGTCTGGCGCAGACTGGGAAAGGTTTGCCAGAGAATGTGACTATAGGATTAAGTTACTCGACCCTGTTTCTCCCCATAATTCCCTCAATGTTTACGCAAAATTCCTCGAAGCTATTGTTACCAGTTCTAACTCCTCAATTCCATTAAAAAGACCTCCCCCTGATAAGATCCGTTCACCCCCGTGGTGGGATCCTGAGTGCACTGAAGCAGTAAATAAAAGAAAAGAGGCCGAGATGACATATGCTTCTAGCATGACTACAGAGAATTTTATCAACTTTAAAAGTATCTCTGCCATGGCTAGAAAATTGCTAAGTAAAAAGAAGCAATTAGGTTGGTCAAAATTTTGCGAGAACCTATGTCCTCGTTCCTCAGCTTCTCTTATCTGGAAAAATATTAAAATATTTAGGAGTTCTTTTTCGGCCCCTAACTCGTCCTATAGCGACCCCAAAGTCTGGTTGGAGAACTTTGCTAGTAAATTAGTGCTTAAAAATTCTGCTCCTTATGTTGATTGTTTGCCGCCTATTCTCTCCCTCCAGTCTCCTTCTCATAGAATGGATGAAGTAATTTCGGAATCCGAGTTCGAACTGGCAGTAGACAGTCTAAAGGACTCTTCTTCTGGTTTAGATGGCATCCCGTATTCTTTTATAAGAAACTCTGGCTCCAAAACTAAAAAATACTTTTTACTATTAATTAATACTTTCTTCTCATCTGGGTCCCCTCCGGAAACATGGAGGTCACAGATCATTACTCTTATATTGAAACCTGGTAAGGATTCCACTGACGCTGCCTCTTATAGGCCAATAGCTTTGTCATCTACTCTCTCTAAAATTTCTGAGCGTCTTGTTAAAAATCGTTTAGAATGGTTTGTAGAGAGTCAAAACATTTTACCTAAACCCCAGTTTGGCTTTAGGAAAAATAAATCCACAATGGATAGCCTGGCCATACTGACCACGGATATAAAAATAGCTTTTTCTAAAAATAAATCGGTTGTGGGAGCATTCTTAGACATATGCTCTGCCTACGACAATATACTTCTTCCTGTATTCAGGCAAAACATGCTCCATCTGAGTATTCCAGTGAGGTTAGTCAATTTCATCACAAGCTTATTCTCGGACAGATCTGTGTTGATTCGCAACCAAGACCATTATCTGTCTCCGCGGTCAGTGTGGAAAGGTCTTCCTCAAGGTTCAGTCCCATCGCTAACAGTTATACTTGAGATAGTGATCTTAAGTATAACTGTTAGCGATGGGACGAGTCGTGTTTTTTCAACTCGAATTACTCGAGCAGAAATTATGGCTGACTCGAGTAGAAACTCGAGTCGACTTGACTCGGTTTCATTATAGGTAAACAGGGTAAACTCGTTCGTCTGAGAGACTGAGACTGACTAAATTGTCTAATATTTAAGTCGAGTAAAATAAACTTGCACTCATTTTATAGTTACTTTTAATTTGTTTTTGTTTTGTAATAAATCACTCACGCCACTTTCACAATCAAGGTCAATGAAAACTACTGCATATTGAGAAACGAAACAAATAAACTGAGTAATCACGAGTAAACTGCGAGCTGCCTTCGGTAAAGTTCGGTAGCTTAGCTATCTCAGTTGTACTTGCATTTTAGCTCGCTTCAGCTCGCTCGAGTCTTCGGTCACCGGACCGACGTCACCGTACTTTGCCGAAGGCAGGCCGCGCCACCGCGCCACCGCGCTGCCGCCGCCGCCGCCGAGTTTCAACTCGAGTAGGATAAAGCATATAGTCGCTCGACTCGCCTCGCTCTCGGCTCTCGCACGCGCTGAGCGTAGTTCGATGCAACGAACGGTTCCGTTAGATCGGTTGAGCGAGTCGACTCGATTTGATAGAACAGGCTTCTCGAGTTAACTCGTTAGCAGTATAGCTCGAGTAAATTTACTTGACTCGCCCATCGCTAATAAGTGTCACCTGTGCCCTTATCATCAAGAAAAGCTGATTATTTTCGAAAGTGAGGGTGAAATAGGTGTTATCAAATTTAGAAAACAGTGATTGCCCGTTTATTTACAGTTTGAACTATTTTTGTGATGTATGTAGTTATGTGTATACGTTAAAGGTGGCCACAAAATCCAGGTAATCTTTGAGGATCTTGATTTAACGGTTAATTTCCGAAGAGAGTACTCACGGTAAGAAGTTATATGAGTAATCTCGCTAGCTTTCCTTCGTTTTTCTCCAGTTCTAGCGCGATTTTTTTTTCGAATAATTTGGCGTATAAATCTGAAAAAAGAAGAATATACGTTGTTTTGTTTTTGTTAGCCTTTAATCGAGATTGATCTGAGTGAATTTGCAAACATGGACAAAATTGGTTATCGATATGTCATACAATTTGAAAGGTAAAACCTTTCAAATTGTCCAACCTATATGAAAGTTGAGCAGGATTCTACTCTGGGAGCGTCTGCTCCTTCATTCACAGCAATAAAATATTGGGTCGCTGATTTCAAAAGAGGTCGAACGAGCTGCCAAGACGAACATCGCAGCGGTCGACCAAATGAAGTGACTACACTAGAAATACTGAAAAAAGTACAAAAACTAGTATTTGAAGACCGTAGACTAAAAATGCGCGAGTTAGCAGATATTGTAGGGATTTCAAAAAGTGCTATACTTCGCATATCGACTGATAAATTGGTCATGACAAGGCTGTGCGCAAGTTGGTTGCCACAATTGCTCGTCATTTATAAAAACCGGTCAAGTGCGAGTCTAAATCGCGCACAAAGGATTCCGTACCACCGTTCAATGGAAGCGATGGTGTGGAGTGAATAGTTTGGTTTTTACACAGCAAAATATTGTTTACAAAGTTATTGGTGCGGTTACTTTCACACTCCATGTACGTAACCAGGTGCATCCATAAGTTTGTATGTGGTATTGAAAGAATTGTTGTATGAGCCCCCTTAAATATTTCTTTTATCCTGTTTTTTAGTATTTGTTGTTATAGCGGCAACAGAAATACATAATCTGTGAAAATTTCAACTCTCTAGCTAGCTAGGTTCTTGAGATACAGCCTGGTGACAGACGGGCGGACAGCGAAGTCTTAGTAATAGGGTTCCGTTCTTACCCGTTGGGTACGGAACCCTAAAAAGCAGCAACGTGAGGGAGTTTCGATGCAGTGTTTGGAAAAATTTCAACGCACTAAATCCGACATTTTACGACGATTTATCACGATGGATGAAACATGGGTCCACCACTTCACCCCTGAGACGAAAGAACAGTCGTAACAATGAACTGGGAAGGGAGAACCGGCTCCAAAGAAGGCGAAGTCAGTTTCATCTGCTGGCAAGCTCATGGCGTCAGTATTTTGGGATGCGCATGGAATATTTTTTATTGATTATCTTCAAAAAGGCGAATCCATCCACGGTGAATACTTTATAAAACTAGAACATTGCTGGGAAAAGTGTATTGCGTTAAAAGGAGACTATATTGAGAAATAAATAAGTTCTTTTCGAATTATTTTGTGTTATCTTTGTTAGGCCGCTTACTTCTGGGACCACCTCGTACTTCAATGGTCTTCAAAATGAAAAGTCCAAAACAAGATTTTTATTAGTGAATTGCTTCACAGTTAATTAAAGCCTGGTGAAACCAGGTGCCTGGTAAAATCTAATTCTCACTACCAAATGTCAGGAAAGTTTAGAAAAGTTTTGTGATAATACTAAATTCTGTTGTGTTGTTGTTTGTCACTCATACACAACAGAGTTAGTAAAAATACGGAGTTTTATGGAATATGAAAAATTTAATTATTTTGATTAATAAGCAGGAATAAATAATTACAAAATTATTAACAGCAAGGTCTGTATTGAGCCAGATTAACCCCATACAGTCCTGTCATTTAACTAATCTTGAATATTGTAATATCCCTTTTTCGACAAAGTCGCTTTAACATGCTTTTTAAATTGCTCAAATGGCAATTTAAAAATCTCCAGAGGTATCTTATTGTAGTAGAGAATGCACTGATCCTTGAAAGAATTGCTAACCTTCGCGAGTCTAAAACGGGGCGCACATAGTCTGTGATTATTTCTTAGGTTAACATTACAGCTATCGCTAAGTTTGGAAAATGTTGTAAGGTTCTTGCGTACATACATTATATTTTCGAAAATAAATTGACTAGCTACTCCTAATATTACTTAAATGATGGGTCTGTATGGGGTTAATCTGGCTCAACACAGACCGCTGTTAATAATTTTGTAATTATTTATTCCTGCTTATTAATTATGATAATGACTAAATATTATATTTTGTATTAGTTAAGCATAAGCAATTTTTAAAAAGAGATCTAAAAATCAATCTGTGGGAGTTTATACGCCTTTATACGCCCTTCTTCCACAGTGGTCCAATGTAGAGAAGTGGCAAAAAATGACGATTGCTAAGTATATGTAAATATCTACAGTAATAAAGACATTTGGAATTTGGAATTTGGAATTTACTGTTAGTATGTCAATTTCTTTAAAAAGCTCTCTTAAGGAGTCTGTTCGTATTAAATTATAAATTGCTCGAATAGCTCTTTTCTGTAAAATAAAAATAGTTTGAATATCCGCTGCTTTCCCCCACAACAAGATACCATAGGACATCACACTATGAAAGTAACTAAAATATACTAGCCTAGATGTAGCCACATCCGTGCTTTGTCTGATGTTCCTAACAGCGTAAGCCGCAGAACTTAATTTACCAGCCAATTTATCTATGTGGGGTCCCCACTGCAATTTGCTATCAATGGTTATTCCAAGAAACTTCGTATTATTTACTAATTATAACGTGCTGTTAACATTAAACTGGTCTCAACTTGCCTGACATTTGGAAGTGAGAATTTGATACACTTGGTTTTACCAGCGTTTAACAATAAATTATTAACTGTGAACCAATTCAAGGTTAAAGACAATACACCATTAACATCATCAAAATCTCCTTTTTGTCTTTCAATTTTGAAGACCATTGAAGTATCATCAGCAAACAACACTATGTCAGTTAATTTCTCCACCATGAAAGGCAGATCATTAATATATACCAGGAATAAGAAAGGGCGTAAATATGGAACCTTGTGGAACGCCAATTTTAACACCCGATCCATCAGATTTTACGCCGTTAACTTCTGCCTTTTGAATTCTATTGCTTAGGTATGATCTTAGTAGATCCAACGCTTTATTTCTAACTCCGTAATGATTTAATTTAATTAATAGCGTATTATGATCAACACAATCAAACGCCTTCGACAGGTCGCAAAAAACTCCGATAGCATCCTGTGCGGCCTCCCTTTCTTACATGTTCAACCTAACACAAAGGATAAAGGGGGCTTCGCTTCGCTCACCCCCTTTACCCTTCACCTAAGCTACCGCAGTATTTTGCCCTGATATTTTTTGCAACTTTTGATGTTTATTTATCCATTTTGGGTAGGAAAAAAATATTTTGGTGATCATTATATTTGTAGCCAATATTTTATTTGGCAGGCAGGAAGTTGAAAAATGCAGTAAATCAGTTCAGTCCGAGATTTTCAAAATTCTGCTCCCACAAAATGGGGGAAAAGGGGGGGCGCCGGGCGTTAGAGTTTGTATGAAACTCAAAAAGTACTCGACCTGCGAAGTTGCAAATATAAAGAGGAGACGTCTTAATAGCTATGAGGGATTTAGCGACAGGTAGGTATTAAGGGGGGGTTTAAAACTTTAAAGTTTGTAGGTGTAAACTGGTAATATTTACATAACTTTGGGGGATCGAAACACAGCACTAAGTTGAAAGAAAAGGAGTAAGTTACTTGTTTCTTTCGATATTTTTGAAGATAGGTGGTAGGTAGGTAACAAAATGTTGTGTACCAAGTTTTATGATAGCATTTACCAATTGTTCTGATAAAAATGGGTTTATCAGAAAAATTGCCCCCGCCCCAGCTCCACCGCGCGCCTCAATTTTGCTAAAAAAACTCACGAAAACATACCGAGCCAGTGAGAAAATGTCTCTCGGCAGAAAATGTGGCCTGTGTAGTCTATCAAGCCTCTATCGATCCTTGTAATTTTCAACGTGGTCGACCAAGTGACTTAAGTTTTTTATCATTATTTTTGTATTTTTTTTTCTCATTTTGGAAATACACTTTGATGCTTACAGAAATCGATAAAGTGTACTTACATAATCTAATATAATAATGACGACCGGTTTAGCCTAGCTGGAAGTGACCCTGCCTACGAAGCTGACGGTCCCGGTTTGAATCCCGGTAAGGGCAAATATTTTTGTGATGAGCATGAATATTTGTTTCTTAGTCTTGGATGTGTTCTATGTAATCACATTAGTATTTATCTCTATTAAATATATTTTCGTCTAGCACCCATAAAACAAGCCTTATTGAGTTTACTATGGCCTAGTTTGATTTGTGTAAGATTGACCTCTAATAGTTATTTATTTATTCATTATTTAATCATTTTTTTTACCTAAAGTGTCTCTTTTGTGAGCTATCAGATTAAACATCAAATAACATTACGACCAGATATCTCGTCAAAACATCAAAAAATTATAATATCGGAAATAAATGTCGATTCCACATAATCACAATACTTGGTTTATATTCCTAAAGCCTAGGTCACACACAGCAAATAGTCGAGTCAGTCGACAATTCGCTGCATACCTGTCACAACACAGCGAGTTTTTCGGCAGTCTATTGGTGCCACAAATACTAAAACGTCTGTTCGTCGCACACGTCAAAAACTGTGTATTCGGTTGGCATGCGGAGAGCTTGCAAACCAAACGCTGTCTAAGCTTTCATCTCATAACCTCCTAGAACCAAAAGACCTTTTAAAAATGCTTCTACGAGTTAGCGGTAGAAGCCCACAGTTCCGTTCCATTTCACCAGCTAGACGCCCGGGGGCCTTTTAATAAGCCCTCATTATAATTTCTCATACACTTTACAATTTCAAGTGGAATGATAAATACTGTTTTTCGAATGAAAGTGGCAAGTATGTAATTATCTAAGGACAATCGAGGGTGTCAACATAGTCAAGTTTCATCTGTATTTGTTATGTTCCTTGTTTGAAGATTGTTTGGAGATACGTCGTAAAGTTGGCAAGTAAATCCAAGCTATTTTTTTTACTCTTTGCTCTAATTAAGGAAGTGTTTTATTGAAAATGGTGCCGAAATAGTAAATTTTAGTTTGACATATCGATTTCTCACCTAATTACAATAGTTTTTTTTAATAACCTCTTAAACCTTTACCTTTTAAAAGGTATGTGGGTTTCTACGATAGCTTAGATTTTAAAAGGCTCTTGGGATCCTACATTCACTTAGATTTTAAAAGATTGCGGGTCGCAATGGGATGTAAAATTAAAGCTCAAGTGCGAGTCAGACCTGCGCACGAAGGGTTCCGTACCAAACACAGATTTGGAATGTTTTCATGTAAAAATATAGACTATCCCGAAATTAAGACTGATTTGTAAAAGCATGTGTAATAGGTAATATGGGTATGCTTTTAAAATCTATCACTTTGTGAGCTTCTCTATTAATAAATTGAAAAATATTGCCATTAATAGATTTTTTCGAGTTTTATTTACTAAAACCTCAAAGGTTAGCATAACATTTCAGCTATGCATTGAAAAATAATAATATAATGCCACTTTTACTTAAACACTGGTCTAATAATAACTTATTAGTAGCTGATAAGCAGTTATTTAAAAAAGGTTGTAAGGAGAAAAATCTAAATTGTTTATTATTTATTTTTCATACATCCCTTTAGTTTTGTAAAAAACTATCTATTCCGCAGGACATAAACTCAATTAACTTAAAAATAAAAAAAATATATAAACCATTTTCATCATTGATTGCGACCCAATTGCCTTTTAAAAGGTTCTTTAGTTTTGAGTTCTTTCCTGGCTAAAAACAATCTTTATCCATCAATAAAAAAATTGCACATTAATAAAAAAAATAAAAAAAAGTACTTTGCGCGTGTAGCACTACTAGGGCTAAAAGGCTAGGCGTTAGGAGATTATGAAACGAAAATGGGATCGTAAATTGATTGTACGCAGAGTACAGTTTGGGGCTTCTAATATTCTTTTAAAATAATTGGCAAGAGGAACCAGGAGATGACAGAAATATTCAACGTATGTATAACGTAAGCGAAGGATCACTTGAAATGATCAGTCCAGCAGTAAGGAAACAAGACCCCTGTCACACACAACGAATACAGGCGCATTCACAGCGAGTACAATTGTTCAATTTATTCAAATGATTCAAATCGCGGCAAATTCAACTTGCGGCGATGAATCTATTCGCAGAGAATAGAACATCTCGTAACGACACTCGCCTGTCACACAAAGCGAGTGTCGTTACGAGTGCCTTTTAGTCGCTACGAGTGCCTTTTCGTAGCTACTATATCCCCATATATAAAAGTGGCAACAAAAAGTTGCCAGAAAACTACCGACCTATATCCCTGCTTCCCATCCTCTCAAAGATACTCGAGAGACTTGTGAACTGGCGAATGGTCTCTTATCTTGAGAAACACCGACTGATCTCAGACAAACAATTTGGCTTCAGAAGGGGAAAATCCACCGAGGATGCCGTCGGGTCCTTGGTTGACCTGGTATCTTCTTATCTTGACACAGGGAAAAAGTGCATCGGAGTCTTTTTAGATTTGGAAAAAGGTGTCCTATCCCTACTGCTCAAGAAGCTGGAAAACCATGGGCTCCGAGGACGTACCCTGAACTGGTTCGGAAGCTACCTCACCGACAGAAAACTCAGCATAAAAATAGACGAAAACATTAGTCGAGAACTATCAATTGACGTCGGCGTACCCCAGGGAAGTGTACTCGGACCCACCCTCTTCCTGATTTATATAAACGACATTCATAGAGCTCCGTCCCCAGACGTAAACATCATTTGCTATGCTGACGACACTGTTTCTGTCTTCAATGGCGACAATTGGGATGAGGTCCTGGAAAAAGGTGAACAGGAGATGGCAAGTATCGCTAATTGGTTGAACAGAAATCTCACACTGAATGGCAAAAAAACAAAATACATGTGCTTCCACAAAACCCGGGCCTCGGAACCCAAACCCAACATTCATATGCGAATCCACTCCTTCTGTAACCAGAACCGATGTGAGTGTGCGGAGATAGATCGTGTCGACACCATCAAATATCTGGGAGTAACAATTGACCAGAACCTGTCCTTTAAGACCCACATCTCCGATACAGCGTCAAGAGTGAGAAAACTTATATTTGTAATGCGCGCGCTACAACACTCGGCTCGCAAAAATGTCCTTAGACTAGTCTACATAGCCTTGTGCGACTCAGTACTGAGCTACTGCATCAAGGTATGGGGCGGATCTGGAATAACTGCTATGCTCAAACTAGAGAGAGCTCAACGGTCGGTGATCAAAGTAATGCTAAAAAAGCCATACAGTTTCCCGACTGCAGCTCTATATGCAGAAGCAGACCTACTCACCACACGCCAAACATTCATCTACAGAAATGCCACTCATATGCATCGCCACACAATCCACAGCACCAATTACGAAGAACTGCTGAAGAAAAGGGTCTTCCGTGTTCCGATAACTGAAGTCAAAACCTCATTCGCCCGCCGCTTCCCTGAATTCTTGTCAGCATTTATATGCAACAGGGTTCTTGAGCACTGTGCCATTAAACAGTGTACGGTAGGGACTTCTAAGCTCCTTTCTTAAGTGGCTAAAAACCCTTACATATCGAGAAACAGAGGATCTCCTGAAAATCGACGCGTAATCCTTGTCCCTACATCCTTTCCCCCTCCCACCATCCTTTTTCCCTAGATTGTATATGTACATGTACTATAATTAAATTATAACTTAATTTTCAACCACTTGAGCTAACTATGTTTTTTTTTTTTGTTTTTTGTTACATACTTTTACAACACTTCATGCCTGTCACACTATTAAAGATTATTATTTTATTATTACACCTAGAACACCTCTGGCCAGCCAATCATACATAAAAATAGAGCCAACATTATATCAAAGATCCAGGTCCTCACGATACAGGTCTGATCTAGTGTGAGGGCCACTGGTAACTTTTACTTTGTATACGAGTCATTTATTAGCAAGTAGGTGTCAATGTATTAAATTAAGCGTATCTGCAAACCTTTTGTTACATAAGCTATTTCTATTTCTATTCTACTATTCTATATATTTATATGTATGGGTAGACAGCCACCGGGTGAAATGCCCATATCTATAAGTTATTGACCGAGCGAGCGAAGCGTCCAGTTTCAAGATAAGCCAAAAATGCATTGTCCTTCTGATTGTCCTTCTTCTACTGGTCGCATTTCTATACCAATTGTCGTGAAATTTTATGAGCAGGATATACATTTTTTCTTAATGTCGGACTTATGGCGTAAAAATGTTATTGGTGTGGATACTTTCATACTCCATATGCATTCATAAGTTTGTATGGAGTCTGATGTAGCAACGTTTAGCGGATTTCCATTTTTGATTTTATTTCAGTTTTTGATTTATACTGATACGACTCATTCTCAGAGTGGCGTTTGTGTTGCCGGACCGAACGGACGTGTCCCCCCGAGATCTCCCAAACGCATTTAAACAAACAATAGTTTTCATCCCCGGCGCGCGCCTTTTGTTCTGCCTCCGGAGGCCCGAAAACGAGCCTGGCTTATAGGCTGGCTTATAATGCGTATTACTGTAAGGGTTACCTGGGGAATGTGCGTGCCATCTAGGCACCCCATCTGTGCAATACCACGCATTTCAGTGATTGTGATGATACTAGTGCGGTCAAGTGTAATGAATGCCCAGAGAACTGCGCGATACTCTTAGGCATCCCATCTGTGCAAGCCCTAGAATTTATTCTAGGCCAGGTGCACGTCTGAGCCACGCAGCGACAGGCCGGCAGCGAGCGACGCCTACGCAACACACCCTCAACGCTACTGCCTCCACCACCACCGCCGCTAAACACACCAACCTGGTGAGATCATTCCGATTAGGACATCATTGATAGTGATTACCTACCTCTTAACTTTATTTCTCTCAGCACCACTCGCCGCCTAACAATAATAAACCACCACTTACCGCGGCCGCGGTCGCCCCTATTGACTAAGGCATAATCACATTTATAGGTGCGTCATAGGCAGGATATAACAATTCCCTACCTACGCAATATCAAAATCAACTAATAAAACATTATTATAGCTACATATACTTATATTGCTTTGCCTGAAAATAAATTCGAGATAATTCTCCTCGAGATTTATTTTCTCCTCATCTTCGAAAGACAATTCAAAACAGTCATTAACAATTACCATCCACTAAACCCTGAAACTCAGTGACTAAGCCGACCCAAAACTTAACAATCCTAGAATTATTTTTAAGTAGCTAAACTGCAAATATACTAAACCCGACAATAAACAAAAACTAAACAAGTGCATGCCATAAAAAGGCCATCTCACTCACCAAACTCCCAGAAACGAGACAAAACAATTGACTGCTATTTAGGAACAATTGAAAAAGCTTCGAAGCACAAAAGGCTCACAACGTTCCCTCACACATCTGGCACCCATTCTATGGTGTCAGCCCATCTTGGAAATACCGGGAAACATTAGAATAAAAATAGATCGTAAAAAGCCAAACAGCGTCTCTCATCATACCGGCCGTACACCTCTTAGAAACAACCCACACACACACACATTCATATTAGCTAAAATACCACGAGGCTTTCTCCTGTAGTAATATCTCACAATGGAAACTCTACCAATGCCCAGAGATGGAAACTGCCTGTTCCATGCAATTGCAGACCAAATCAACCATCTGTTTGGAGCGACATTCAACCATACCCACATCAGAAGCGACTTAGCTAGATACGTGGAAGCTAACAGCAATTATCCACGCATCAAACATGCGATCGACGCACCAAACACAGAAGCTTTCACTGAGTACATAAAAAATCTCCACATACAGGGCACGTGGGGCAGTGAAGAAATTATCATAGCAGCCGCGGAGTTCTACGTAATAAGTGTAGCGATCCATCAACAAAATGGCCCATCAATCGTATATAGCCCCCAACAAGAATATAACTCAGTCGGAACTATCAACTTGACCTTTTCCGATAGCCACTACGACAGCGCATACATAATAGAGCCCCAAAACGTAATCAACAACCTATCAACAACCAGTCAAATCTGCATCGAAGCATCTCACTTTTCCCATACCAAAATACAGCGCGACTACCAAAGTACCCTCAAGTTCCACCCGCCCCAAAAACAGATAATATGATAGCGGTAAATCTAAACACCTTCCTCCGGCCTACCCAGAATGCACAACTCAAGATAAGATGACCAATGACTTTGATACTTACCGTACCGACACATACACTCACACGCCACAAACACATGCACCCCCCTCCGCCGGGTCAGATACAACCGGTTACTTCATCTTGAGGGCCTTTTTCATGGACTGAACCTCGACCCGAGTCACGGACCTAACTAATATGCACTGATGAAGTGAATTGAAGTAGGTGATATCAGTGCAATGAGTCTCACTAGCTGAGCAACAACCTGGTGAGATCGCTGCGATTATGATAGCCCTAACTCAGATCAAAAGGCAAAACGAACTCTATATCTGGCAGGTAACCCCCTTCGTAATGCTAAATACCATTTCATAAACAGATACCACGCTCGCTTCGAATTACTACGCCAACTCCAAACTATTCCACAGGCACAGTGCCGTACTAGTAAGTAGGAGATAGGTATACCTAAATACAAAACTAAGCAGGAACCTACCCAATAACAGTAAAACAAAACATAACCATTTCTAACTTTATCCGGTCCGACAAGCCCACAAAAATAAAACAATAATGCAAGCCCGTCCACTACATAACTGCATATTCTGAGAAATAGCGAGAAACAGCAAACAATTGCACATCATAAAAGAATCATTTCACCATCTTCCAGAAAACAGGCAATTAACAAAAGACTTCCACTGATGAACAATAACAACAATAAAATCGGAGACTTTTTGTCCTAAGCGGCTCTCTACCGAGAATAAGGGCGCACGAAGATACGCACAAACTTTGACAATCGCAACCCGTACGATCTGTTAATCGTAGACAAAGGTAGTTCAAATAAATCACGCTATCTCTAAGTTCTTTCTTTCAACAACATCCCAAGAAGATAACCTAATGGAAGCCTTACCAATGCTGAGATGGTAAATGCCTATTCACCGCAATTGCTGACCAAATTAATCACCTATGTCAATTAACATGCAACCACACTCACATTCGTAAGTGTCTAGTTAAATATGTAGAAGAAAACGGCGATGAACAGAACAAAGCTCGCAATCACTGAGCCTGAAATCCTTAACAACTCAACACTGAAAATCTACGCAATTACGGTACTTGGGCTGGAGAGGAGATTATAATACCAGCTGCCGAATACTTTCTAGTTAACGTAACAATCCACCAGCAAAATACACCGTCGCTCACATTCACGCCCAAGAATCCAGCGGATGCAGTGAAATCTATCAACCTCAACGTCACAGGACATCACTACGACAGCGTTTACTTGCTTGAATCGCCAAATTTACCCACGGATCAAGCAACCGATAACGCGGAATTGACTAACAAAAACATACACATAGCCTACATACAGGAAACAAACATGATACATATGTCAAAACACTATCTCTGGTATCTGTATGCTCGCATCGGACAAGACGCTATAAAGAAATACAGGAAAAAGGGAATTATAGGAACAAACCTCCTTCACAATATTGCACACAAATATTTTAAAAGTTACATCAAAAGAAAGTGCATGTACAGGGGCGAGCTTGTCTCTGAAAGGAGATTTCTTCCAGCAAAACAAGGCATTACGGGAATCGCTATCATAAAAGGGTAGGCAGTGCACAATAATTACTATAACTAAGATGCCTAGGAATAAATTAAAATATCTGTAAAATACAGATAGCAAATACGAAATAATTACCGATATATACATAAACCTGACATATAATAAAATAAATACAATAACTTTTACGAAGGAGACATGTAGAGCTCTTTGATATGTTTCTTGAAGGAAAAAAGAGTCGGACTGTCTCTTGTGCGTTGGTGCGAGGTGCGTTCCAGAGTCGGACCGCCCGCAACCTGAAAGAGCGTTTATACGCAGCGCTGCTATGCCGCAGAGTAGCTAAAAGTGAATAATTAAATATCATCGGAGAACTGCTCATGGCAAACTTAAAAGTAGAAAGACGAAAATTCTTATAAGAGACCCCATAAACAACCAGTGAATTGGACGTAGTTCCAATACGAACCGTAAACGAAATCAAATATCTCGGCACATATATTACGGCAGGACATAGGACACAATAAAAAAGAGGTGCCGGCAAGCCATATGCAATTCCAAGGCCCTAATGCATTTTATAAAGAAATCCAACATAGACTGAAATATAGTGCGCCTGATTTACAAAATGGTCATTGCACTGTTTATAAAATACGGACAAAAAGCGGCAACCCTCACTAAAGCAAACAGTTGACAGTCAGTATATGAACGCCTGATCTTCAGAGACATGTTTGAGAACGCCAGAAGCTATCCAAGATACCACAAAATTCATGACTGACTACAGGGCAAAACGATAACCAAACGAATCAAAAACCACCGGATATGTTACTATACATATTCTGCGACGCCCACAACAGCACTTACTACACGCTCCATTCAAATACGAAGCAAGGAAGAAGAAATTCGGCCGACTTATATACACCTGGAAAGATTTCCTTAAGCATGACATCAAATACTACGGTGAAGAACACAGTTACTGGACAGAATCATCACACAACAGGGACGAAGTCAGGATGGCCTAGAGGCAAATATACCGTATCCCAGAAACAGACAGCAAAAGCGAAACTGGGAACTTACCGGATAACCCAAACGAACACGACTCAGGAAACTCAACTATTAACAATAACTGAAAATAGAAGGAAAACAAGAACTTGAAGAAAACAACAGCTGCTCTCCAAATCCCACATCCTCCCCATTCCACATATCCTATATTGGCTTCAGGCTGAAGAGTCGGTCGATTGAATTCACTATCCTTCCTTTCCTACAGAGCAGGTCATTCCGCCCCCCCCTCAAAACTTGTGCCCTCTGGTATGCCGGCCGAAAGACCGGAACAGGTTTAGAACCCTGGCTGGAGAAGCACCATTCATTCATTCATTCATATACTGATACGACTCATTCTCAAAAAAATGTCAGGAAATTAGCGATACTAACGATAACATTATACCAAAGTGCTATGGGAGCAAGTAACGCAAAATTAAACACTTATTAGTTTCAAAGCAATTTAATATTTTTACTTATAGATAACAATTTTACGAAAAAAAATAAAAGTATTTTGAGATCCATGGTACCTATAGATGACAGTGAGGTAATTTGTATTTGTTTTTACTTAGGTATGCTATCTTATGTACCTATGCTTGGTCATCAAAAAGCTTTATATAATTTACTCTATGTCATAAAGTATTGCTTTAACACTGGCCTATCAAAACGTATAAACGTAATAAAATAATAATAATCTTACGAAAAAACTAAAAGGCAGTACCTATTTTGAGATCCATACAGTTAACAGTGAGGTAATTTGTATACAAGTTGTAAATGAATTAACGCAAAATGAGAAACTATTTTCTTAGGGGATATCATTCTGAGCAACTTTCATAATGAAACCGATTTGATCAGAGCAACTTTATTTTTCACTTCCCAGTACATTTTGGCCTGAGTGGATCAGCTGAATTGTATGGAGAAGTGAAAAATAAAGTTGCTTTGATCAAATCGGTTTCATAGTAAAAGTTGCTCAGAATGATGTCCCTTACAAAGTAAGTACAACGTGTTAATGAATAAACGCAAAATAAGAAAATGTTTTCTTTTGATCACTAGACGTTTGAAAAAACACTTAAAAAAATCTAGCTCCATTTTCTTTTTCCAATTTTTCATACTATCTCGATAAGTCACCCGGCAGATTTGGATGGAGAGACAAAAAACATATATAATTTATTGATTATGCTGGTGATTCCAATAAATTCTCTAATTTTGCGTTTATTACTACACCCATATATGGTTAGTACACATTTCACACACAATTTTACTATGCAGTCTTTATTTTATTACCTTAGCTTAAGTGGTGGGTACCCTACTGCGCATAAAACATCCAAAATTTCCTGACGAAAAACTTTTCCTTTCAAGAAAACGTCACGAAATCTTGTCAGGAAAATCAGGCAAGCAATCGTATTTATGTAACTACATCTAAAGTATCTATTAGATCCAACAACAAAAGGTTTCTGGCTATTTATAAAATTTACCAAAGAAGTTTGTACAAATTTGATCATAATATTACATACTTACTTTTCGAGTCGAATACACGTCAGGAAATATTTTTACCTCTTTTGGTAAACTGACACCTAAAACAAAATGGCAGCGCTAATGTCTTCTTGTCTATGGAATTCAACAGGGCTACCATCCGCAACATACAAATTCCTACCTTGAGAAAGTGTTCCGGTGTTGTAAAATTGCGTCAGGAAATGTGTCACGAAAATTATTAAAAAAAAGTAGGACATTATTTTTTTTGACTTTTAAACAATAGGCATAAAAAGCTCAATTGTGATTTTAAATAGAGTCACATATTATATAACTTTAGATAAGATATTTTCAAATTATTAGAAAGGGGTTTGTTTCTAATAATTTGAAAATATCGGTTTCACGATGACTTTTATCTCTTGGGGCAGGGGTGGGACATTTTTTTTTATATGGGAGGCTACTTTACTGTAAAAAACAAATTCATTTTTCAGAGTTGTTTTTATACCTCTATGAGTATTTACGATTTTAATGAAACAGGAATGACCCCCACAACAATTTATGGAATACAATTTCTAATAATAAGCTCCATTTAATAACGCTTCTCATGAGTGGACAACAAATATTTCTAAAAGTGGACAACTTTTTGAGAATGAGTTTTGCCTAAAAATACATAATATTAAAAACGAACGGCATCGGAATGAGCCGATACCATTATTGGACATCCCTACCTACCTCCATTGAAAAAGTTGTCTGTGGATATGTCACTGTCACTGTTGTCAGTCATTTATTTTTTCATCACCGACATTTTTATTGATACTACTGTAATGTGTATAATTTGTTTTATGTTGGTACTGAATCTGTATATTAATAAAAAAATATACGTTGTTGTTGCTCGTAAGCACTGCTCGGGGTCAGAGTGTCGATAAGGGGGCGGAAGCCCCTGGATAGTGAAAGACGAGCATTTCCTGCGGATAACAACGGTTCCCCTCCACCTACACTGTAACAAAGGAGAAAATTCAGTAACGAATGAGAAAAATATAACTGAGTTCCATCCATTCAACACATTCAACTGGTGGCAAACACAGGTCCAATTAGCGAATCTAAATTGAAAACATTTTTTTTACCATTAAGGGCGATTCCTTGAAGATGGAGAGTATATGCGCAACCTGTCTCACGGTGGGGCGACGTCTGGCGCCTCTGAAGATCGACGCAAGCACTTTCAGCACCTTGTTCGGTGTGAATGTCACGGACCCCATTTGTTGGGAATGTCAGGCAACGGTATTAAAATTCATCGCCTTTAGAAACAGAGTGATTGTTGCTCACGATACACTGCAAAAATGTGAGGCAAATCTCAAAAGCCTATCCCGACTATCATGTGTCAACAAGGATATATATGATAAAATTATCATACAAGGCATTAAAACAGAAGATTTAGATTGTCTTATAGATTGCCATGACAAAGATACTGATGAGGATGATGTGCAGAATTTCAAATTAGAAAATGATAGTAAATGTTTACCTGCAAGTTATTGCAAAACTGTTGTGCCTGTCAAATTAAAAGTAGATAAAGACAAAGTTGAAAAAATAAAAGAAAAAACAAAAAAGCTATCAAACAGTTACTATAAGATCAAACAGCTGACTATGGAGGAAGTAGAGCAAATAAGGAGAGATGATCTTGCAGCAAAGAGATACATGAACTCTTTATATAAGTGTAAGACTTGTATTTTAGGGTATGGCATTAAGACAATATGGGAGTCTCACAATTATCGGCTGCATAGTGAAGAAAGTGGATCCCACATATGTAGTTTATGTCAGCAAAGATTCAAGAGAGAGGATATTCTGAAGAACCACTATAATGCACATTTTAAGTGCTATGTTTGTCTTCACTGTGATTTTGCTCACCCGCGTTTCAATGTAATCCAAGTTCACTACTCAAAGAAACATAACAAAGATGGGTACCGGTGTGATAAATGTTTAACCAATTGTATATTTCCCACCCGTGGGAGACTCATCTATCATCAGAAGACAATGCACCGGGAGCTGCCTATTTGTCCAGTTGCTGATTGTGGCAAGACATTCAAAACTAACTACAGCTTGAAGAATCATATGCTGCAACACAATGGAGGCACTCCCAGGCTTGAGTGCACAATATGTCACAAGCTAGTTAAAGGAGAGCTGAACATGAGAGCTCACATGAAGACACACACAGACCCCCCTCCACCACCACCAACAGAGTTTCCATACTGTGTCTCTTGCGACAGGCAGTTTACCTGCCGTATGCAGTATGATCGACATATGAAATACTCTGCACCACATAGAAAACCTGATGTTTTGAAATTCCAATGTGCACACTGTGGAAAGCGATTTATCAAAAAGGATTACATGGAGGATCATGTGCTGAGCACTCACTTAAATAGAAGGGATTTTGTATGTGATGTTTGCCATAAGACTTTTAATACAGTTCGTCTTCTGACTCGGCACCGCAGTAGGCATGATGGGCCAAAAGAAAAGATCAGAGACAAGGTGTGTGAACATTGTGGAAAAGCATTTACGATGAAGAAGACCCTAGAAGAGCACATGAACTCTCATACTGGAGCGCGCCCTTTTGAGTGCCAAGTGTGCGGAGATCGGTTTAGTTATTCAGCAGCTCTGTTTAACCATAACCGGTTAAAGCATGAAAATTTTAAGAGGAAAAAAAAGATAAAATAAATATAATAGAAGCTGCAAAAGCCCTTTATTCCTTATTATAGGTATTGGATGTATTATTGTTGAATTGAACATTTCAGTTGACTGAACTAGATGGATTTTTTTCCCATAAGTTCAATCGCTTAGTTCAGTTGCTTGTCTGTTCTGTTGTGTTACTAGTAATATTCCTAAAATGTTTTACTTAATTGTACTTCTATTTATTTAGATTATGTACCTACTAAGAGATAATGGTTGCTAGGAGGTATTAATAGAAAGTTGAACTTCCAACATCTTTCTGCGGTCCGAGTATATATGTAATATCTTGTGGATTATCGGTATGCACCCCATCACTGGTTGTCACTATGATTTAGGGGTTAAAACTTCCTGTAGATATATGTGCTTCTAGTAGTTTGGGATTTGATTGGAGGTGCCGAAATAAAAGATTATGATGACTGATTATTTTTGCTTTAGATTTTCTATCTTAAGGCCATTTGTGCGTTTATTCCCAGTAGTACACACCCCTCCGTCAACACTGTGGACGAATGGGACAAAGTTCTAGCGACGAATAAAGGGTCCATTTTTAATTTCAAAATTTAATATTTTACACTATTATTATTTAATTCCCACGACACAGGGTAACTAACTACTACTGAGAACTACTGGGAATAAAAATTCTCCTCCGTCAACACTGTTGACGTATGGGAATTTTTTGTCCCGATCGTCAACACTGAGTTCGACAACAGGCAATGAACAGCATCCAACTAACTACTACTGGGAACTACTGGGAATAAAAATTCTCCTCCGTCAACAGTGTTGACGGAGGGGTGTGTACTACTGGGAATAAACGCATTTGTGATGTGTAAGAAAGGGACAAATATTGCGTACCTAGGTAGGTACGTAATATTACTCAATAGTACTCAGTTACTAAGTTTAAAAGTTTAAACCTTAAGGCACGGGAAACTATATACCAACGACATTTCAACCTCATGGCTTGGTAATAAATTCGAAAACCAATGAAAATTTCTGCATGCTCGCGCCTTATTAAGGATTATAAACCTCCTAAGGAAATATGTTTTCATAGTACCTTTTGTATAAGATTTAAATATAACGAGCAAGTACACCTCTGCATAAATTTAAATATATATGTGTAACTTCTTACAACTTCTGCTCTCCTACTACTTAAGCAAAAATATGAGTGACTAGCATTGAAATAAACTGTAACTCAATGGTGACTAGCTGTTACCCGCGACTTCGTCCGCGTGGAATTCATTTATATATGAATAGCTTCGTCCTCTCAGCCATCTTTGCCTTTTATATATTTATAGATGATTCTTGTCTAGGAAAATATGTACATAGAAAAAACATTTATGAATTACATTTCATGCTAACTAACGAATAATTACAGCCACGTAAAACACATAAAATAACATAACATAGTTATTTACCAAGTGTCTGTGATAAATAGGTAATTGATTGAGTTATGAGATAAATTCTCCCCTGTGGGATACATTTAAATAAGTCCTTTAAAAAATCAGGTAGAGGTGATTGAATGAACAGATATGCAGTGTTCAACAACTTATCTAAGTACCTCCTTATAAACAACATTTTTTGCCATATTTGTAGGTGGTAGCAACAGAACCAAACTTTGAGGGGAACTTACACGGGAGCACGCCACATAGAATTGACCGTGGGAGAAACAATCCTGTCGTAGGTCTACTCCGGCGAATTTAAGGGTTTGGCCCTGTGACTTATTTATAGTCATGGCGAAGCACAGCTTCAGGGGAAACTGGAGCCTTTTGAATTCAAACGGAAGATTGTTGGGTATTAACGGAATACGCGGTACAAACACTGATTCTCCCTGAGCAGGTCCGGTCAAAATAGTCGCCTCTATAACATTCCGATGCAAAGCCTCGACTTGCAATCTAGTAAAGTTTGGGTGGCTTTAAATTTCTTAACAACATAATAGGTGTACCCACACGTAATAAAAGTCTGTGATATGGCAGACCCGGTGCACACACAAAATATACAGGCAGAAGGAAGAAAATAAAAATAAATACACAAGGGCGAGCTTATCTCTATAAGAGTTCTTTTCAAGCAAACCAAGGTAAGATTTCAAAGTATTATACGTAAATAAACTACACAAATATGTATTATCTATATACAAACACACACATGTAATACATAGTATTATGTAAGTACTTACGATTTTTTGCATCCTGGATGTAAAACTGTCACACGACCACTGTCTTCTTGCACCTTGAATCATACTAATTCGGATTCAGGCAGATAGTTTCTCGATGCCCGACTTTCCAGTACATACCCTCCCGCTCGCGTCGTGGATGGAATCTTCGCCACTGTTTGGACATTGAAATGTATCGTACGTACGGCATAATCTTTCATACATTGAAACGTATCAATTCGTATGAAACGTATCGTACGTACGACCATAATTTTTCATACAAACTTTATAACATTGATATTTACGTTGGAAACCCTTTTAATGCCGTAAGGGGTTAAAATTTGAAAAATCCTGAAACACGTCCTTACATAAATATATATATTTAGATAAATGATACCGCCAGGACTACTTCTACCAAGTTTCGAAAGAAATGGTCTAACTAATTTTGATTCTTCAGACAAACTGAACCCCGTTTTTAAAAAAAATCCTTTCTTAGTGCACACCTATTGACGTCATAAGAATCCTATGTGCTACATTTAGTCTCTAGACTCAGCGATTTAGGCGATTTACCCTTTTTACCCCTTAGGGGGTAGAATTTTCAAAAACGCGATACATATGTTCATGGACAGTTAACCGTCATCCTAAATACAAAATTGTAAGTCCAATATCTTGAAAACTGACGGTTTTGAAAATTCCTTTCTTAATGCACCCCTAGACCTTATAAGGAACCTACGTGCCATATTTGGAGTCTCTAGTCCCAGTGGTTTGGACTGTGCGTTTACTTTGTATACACAACTTCATCCCCCTTTTCAGCCCCAAGGGGGCGCAGAATTTTCAAAAACGCTGAGACACGTACCCATTAGTTTGTAATCGTCATCCTTAACACAAAATTTGAAGACCATAACTTTATTTATTATGTATGTCCATAAGAACATTGTTAACTTTCGAAGAAACTGCGATATACATAACTTTAATACTAGAAACAAGGACAAACTTGCAGTGCCCACTACTCGGCTCCATAAAATAAAAAACTCGTTCAAGGGTAATTGTGTAAGATTTTACAATAAACTCCCAAGCACTTTGACAGATCTATCAATTAATAAGTTCAAGAAATACATCAAGCAAAGGCTTATTTCTAAAGCTTACTACAGTATTAAAGAGTACATAGACGATAAAAATGCTTGGGACTGAATTGTTCTAATTAATTGTGAGCATCCTCACTGCCAGAGTTTCTTTTACTGGACACTTGGAGGCCTTTTACACCTCCAAATATTAATTTAATTATACAACTCTTGACTGTGGGGACCATTTACATCTCCTATCATCATTGTATTATTCACTAAAGAGACTATACATCTCTGTTATTTATATTTTAATTATTTTATTATGACCTTTGAGACTCTTTACATCTCTCAGAAACAATAATTAAGTACTTTTTTTTTCTGATAATATGATACAAATAATAATACCAAATGTTCTGTAAAAATGACATGTGAAAGTGCCCTTGTGGCCTATTTACAGAATAAACGTTTTGAGTTTTTGAGTTTTTTTGAGTTTTTGAGTTTTTAAAACTGACGGACTTTCATACAAACTTTGGACCCCCGTTTCAGCCCCTCAGGGGGCGAGTTTTGAAAAATCCTTTCATAGTGCACCCCTTGACCTTATAAGGAACCTACGTGCCAAATTTGGAGTCTCTAGTCCCAGTGGTTTGGGTCGTGCGTTGACTTTGTATACACAACTTCATCCCCCTTTTCAGCCCCAAGGAGGTAGAATTTTCGAAAACGCTGAGACACGTACTCATTAGTTTTTAAACGTCATCCTTAACACAAAATTAGAAGACCATAACTTTAAAACTGACGGACTTTCATACAAACTTTGGACCCCCATTTTAGCCCCTCAGGGGCTGAGTTTTGAAAAATCGTTTCTTAATGCACCCCTAGACCTTATAAGGAACCTACGTGCCAAATTTGGAGTCTCTAGTTCCAGTGGTTTGTATTGTGCGTTGACTTTGCATAGACAAATTCATCCCCCTTTTCAGCCCTAAGGGGGCAGAATTTTCAAAAACGCTGAGACACGTACTCATTAGTTTTTAAACGTCATCCTTAACACAAAATTTGAAGACCATAACTTTAAAACTGACGGACTTTCATACAAACTTTGGACCCCCGTTTCAGCCCCTCGAGGGCGAGTTTTGAAAAATCCTTTCTTAGTGCACCCCTAGACCTTATAAGGAACCTACGTGCCAAATTTGGAGTTTCTAGTTCCAGTGGTTTGGACTGTGCGTTGACTTTGCATAGACAACTTCATCCCCCTTTTCAGCCCCAAGGGGGCAGAATTTTCAAAAACGCTGAGACACGTACTCATTAGTTTTTAAACGTCATCCTTAACCTCTGGAATGTCCCTGTACAGCGAATCTCGTGGACCCTAACGCGTCCAAGGTTCTGGCGAAAATAAACTTTCAATCGACTTGCGTTAGGAATTTGACAAGTTTGTTAGGTTATTTTATTATTTTCCTAACATGTTGTGTACCATAATAAAGTTTATGAAATTACCTATCTTGTGATATATAGTACTCACATGTTATAATAAAGTTGATAAGGCTTTTCATCGATTGTTTGCAGAATCCATTATTTGACACTGACACCTCTAATTATATTTCGTTCTTACGGGCAAAACACAAAACTCACACTATTTTCCATTTTTCACATCACCACTATTAATTTATCCAGCGATAAGATGTATTATTTTATTACAAAACACAGTAATTACTTCACAATAAATAAATATTGACAAACATAAAATGTAAGTCCGCGGCCGGTCGCCTGCCCAAAATGGCGACATGGCTTGGTATTTTATTTATTTTGATAAATAGGCTATCTCAATGTCAGTTCCAATCATATCACACGGTCGCCAACTAAACTACTCATAATCTAAGACTACTTCCGGGAACGTTCTGAAACTTGGTGAATATTCATAAAACGTCGAAGTTTGCAATACTTTCTATGCGCTTATGCAGCGCACAGGACGCTAGCCGCCCAAAAAAGTTATGCGCTTATGTAGCGCATAGGACGTTTGACGGGTTAACACAAAATTTGAAGACCATAACTTTAAAACTGACGGACTTTCATACAAACTTTGGACCCCCGTTTCAGCCCCTCGAGGGCGAGTTTTGAAAAATCCTTTCTTAGTGCACCCCTAGACCTTATAAGGAACCTACGTGCCAAATTTGGAGTCTCTAGTCCCAGTGGTTTGGGCCGTGCGTTGACATTGTATACACAACTTCATCCCCCTTTTCAGCCCCAAGGAAGTAGAATTTTCAAAAACGCTGAGACACGTACTCATTAGTTTTTAAACGACATCCTTAACACAAAATAAGAAGACCATAACTTTAAAACTGACGGACTTTCATACAAACTTTGGATCCCCATTTTAGCCCCTCAGGGGCCGAGTTTTGAAAAATCGTTTCTTAATGCACCCCTAGACCTTATAAGGAACCTACGTGCCAAATTTGGAGTCTCTAGTTCCAGTGGTTTGGACTGTGCGTTGACTTTGCATAGACAAATTCATCCCCCTTTTCAGCCCTAAGGGGGCAGAATTTTCAAAAACGCTGAGACACGTACTCATTAGTTTTTAAACGTCATCCTTAACACAAAATTTGAAGACCATAACTTTAAAACTGACGGACTTTCATACAAACTTTGGACCCCCGTTTCAGCCCCTCGAGGGCGAGTTTTGAAAAATCCTTTCTTAGTGCACCCCTAGACCTTATAAGGAACCTACGTGCCAAATTTGGAGTCTCTAGTTTCAGTGGTTTGGACTGTTGTTGACTTTGCATAGACAACTTCATCCCCCTTTTCAGCCCCAAGGGGGCAGAATTTTCAAAAACGCTGAGCCACGTACTCATTAGTTTTTAATCGTCATCCTTAACACAAAATTTGAAGACCATAACTTTAAAACTGATGGACTTTCATATAAACTTTGGACCCCCGTTTCAGCCCCTCAGAGGGCGAGTTTTGAAAAATCCTTTCTTAGTGCACCCCTAGATCTTATAAGGAACCTACGTGCCAAATTTGGAGTCTCTAGTCGCAGTGGTTTGGGCTGTGCGTTGATATGTCAGTCACCAATCAGTCAGTCAGTTTCTTTTCTTATATATTTAGATTCATTCATTCGTGATTCGTGAAAATATTAGCCGCAATATTTATCTCCCCTTAAGCAGTGTTAACTTTTCGCCCGAAAAATGCTAGAAAATGCTAAATACAATTTAAAAAGTGCTAAAGAAAATGCCAATTTTATTTAAAGTATTTATTAATCAAAAGGCAATATATGACTTCTATTTTGAACAATAGCTGAAGGTAAAGTATTAATAAGTGAAAAATCTAAATCTTAGTCATCTATTTCGAACAATATCTGAAGGTCATCAACTTGTTCGTCTTGTTCTTGTTGTGACGTTGATGGGCCACTATCATCAGTCGCTGCATGTTCTTTAATACCCTTAATGTGTTTCAGTACGTCATCAGGAATATTATAAGAATTGCAACATTTTCCTGATCTTCGGAGTCCTTATCTGGAGTTTAGTGTCTCCAACGACATCCGATTCCTCAGTTTAGTTTTCACCACATTCATTTGACTTAACACTCTCTCCACTTTTGCATTGGAGTGTGGAAGACAAAGGATAGACATGACTAAGGATGCCAACTCGTGAAATGGATTGTTATCGGCACAGTCTTTGTACTCACATACCTCTGACCAGAACTCTATCGTCGAATTTTTGTTTTTTCAGTCTATTTGACTAATGTTTCTCCATTGCACCACAATACGCTCTATATCGACTGCGTTACAACCAAACTCTTGAGTAATGTCAACAATTTCTGGTTTAATTTAATGGTACAGAAGACAAATTCATTTTTCTCAATGTTTGAATATATAGTGTCAAATTTTATCGCATTTCCTGGACAAGCTTCAATGTAAATTGTTTACAGCGATGACGTAGATTCTGAACTGATTCTGATGAAAGTTGGTATTCCGTAATTCGACGTTCTACACTGAATCCCATGTATTGAGATGGATCCAGGTAACTGGTGATGTTATCTGTCAAAATATTTACTCTTGCTGATGCTGTTGGCATCAAAATTCGCCTTGCCACCGACTCAACCAAGTCATATCTTAGAATTTTGGTCGGGTCTCTGTCATTGCTTTCGAAATTCTTATTCACTTTTTGTACTTCATCTAAAATTGGTAACAAATATAGTAGATGCAGATGATTGATGGGATCATTATACATAGTGTAAAGCATTTCTGCCATGTAACAGTTTTCTTTTTGTTTCATAATTTCAAAATGGGTTTTCAGTTCCAACCATTGATCTACAATTCTACGGACAGCAGGTTCAATGGACAACCACCTAGTATTACACATTTGAGTAATTTTTAGAGGTTCTTTGCCACAGTTTATAGTTTTATAAAGCTCCTTGTAGAAAAATTGTCTATTAGAAGAATGACTAAACTAGTTGTGGGTTTCTCGGATCAGGAACTCGATGTTTCGTGGTAGAGTTTCTTCAGATGCATGAGTAATAGCCAACTGTAAAGAAAGACATAGGTACCGCACTAATACTAGATTATTATTGCCAGTTTCAGATTTCAGAAGGCTGTGCACGCCGTTGTTGACACCAGTCATACAATTGTCGGTTCCAATCCCTATTAAATTGTTTATATTTAAATTTAATAGTGTAAATAGGGTCTTTATGCCATTGACTATGGCAATGGCTGTCCCGTTCTCAATTTCAACCAAACCTAAGAATGTTGTTATAATCTGTTTTTTGGTCTGGCTATAGTATCGAATTGACATACCGAGAACTTTTGTGACTGATATGTCTGTAGATTCGACTATTAATATGCTGAACTTTGCATCTCCCACATCTTTTATCAATTCAGATACAAAGTGCGGTGCCAAGACTTTATTTATAATATTGCTACATTTTGTTCTATGTAACTTCATGTTCTCTGTACTTCTTCTGTCAGAAAATGTCTTTTTGCACAAATCTGATAGGTGATCCACCGTTAAAATTGCAGTATTCTCGCAAATAAAAAGTTCAAGATTGCCTTCCGCTTTCTGGGAATCAAGGCGGGTTTGAATTTTCGAAAACTTAATTTTTGTTTGACTTTTCATGGGCTCAGCACATGTCAGCACTTCACATGTTTACTTGTAGAAATATGTTGTTTTAAACAATAAAGTTTTGCAATAATATTACACTTACAATATTTGTAGTGGCTTTAGTGGCATCACCTTTGACCGGTGATAGCCAATTCTTAAACTCCCTCATCTATTCCCATTCTTCACGATAATGTTGTGAATATTTGGGGAGCATTGTTCTCACCAAACTTGTATTTTAAAATGTTTTTGCGCGCAATCACTTTAGTTTTCCGCAAGCGTAACGTATTAGCTATGTAACTTGTGATGGATTTGTCTGTCACTGACCGAACGAACGTTTGAACAAAACATAAACAATCGACTAATCGGGAAATCCCGAACCATAACAGAACAGTCACCGAACCATCGCTCGAACGTACGAAATGATATCTCTTAACGATGGATGGGATTTCCCCTTAAGTATTTCTGAACGATAGTCGGTCGGGTCGGGATTTCCCCATTTATTAAAAGTTGCCCTAGACAATGTTGAAAAAATGCTAAAATAATGATCTATGCTAAGTTCCAAATTAACATGCTAAATTAGGTGAAAATATGCCAAATTTAGCATTAAAAATTGCAAAACGGCAACACTGCCCTTAAGTATAGTGAAAGTGACATAAAGCAACCCATATAATTAAATTTTGTTTTTATTTGCCTACTCTTCGCTCCACTTCGCTAAGCTCCGGTTTTGCTTCTTCTTAGTTCTAACCTACCCAATGACCCAATTGAAATTTTGCCACAATAACATACTCTTGCCAAATTGACGTGATCAAACGTGATCGTGTGAACGATATCTACATATAGCCAGCCCCAGACTTTCATTACAGATTCCCAATTCAATATATCCAAATTCCCAGTTTTACAACAAATTATCAACCAACATATATTCTCAACACACAGATTTCCACTATTTATACAGATTCTCAATTCTACGGATTCCCAACTCTACATATTCCTAACTGAACAGATTCTCGATTTATTAAGTACCAACATTATCAGATTTCCATATTTTTTTCACTTTTACCTATTATTTGGTAGCCATGCAAGTCACAATGAGATCTGTACCTAGATGGGATGGCTGAGGCACGGCAGTCAAAATTAATATATTTATTATATTTTGTTACTAACATCTTGACGCCATACCCTGGGCATTTTTTTAAAAATACGTCCAAGGAGATTTTTGGGTGTCCCTAAAGTTAATTAACTATTTACTTAAAAACAAATGACCATACTTGGTTAGATTCTGGTTTTTTTTAAAGTTAATAGTATTAATGGTAAACTAAGAGCTTTGACTATTTTAGTACAATACATTATGAATTAAGAATAAAACTAGCTCGCGACAACGCTGTCTTTTAGTTCGTCCTACAGTGTTTGACCGAGATTTGATTCCAGATTAATACTTAGTATTTGTTTTTACTTAGTTTGTATGAAGGCTAAAACTGGATTATTTCTGTTAAGTTAAGTGATGGCATTCGTATTAAAACGTAAGACGAGGGGCCTTTAATACAAAAATAATAAAGTTATCATCAATTAAATTGTGTCTCATGATTTTGGACAAGAGTGGGTGGGATTCCATTTTGTAATTGTAACTGCAATTTCGCGTAGTAATTTAAAAGAAACTACTCTCTAGTTACAGTATTTTTATTCCTGGCAACATAACGCATCGATAACGTCATTTTGAATCAGTTATCAAAGAAAGATCGTTAGATTCACCATTCATGCTATTTTTTCTTCGGTTTTGTAACTGCGATTGAGGCTGGTAAGAATGTCTTAAACTAAAGAAATTAATACTCTTTATTGTGTATTAATGATTGATTAAAACATTTAAGTTATCAACAGTTTTAAAGTAAAAACACATTCCTATTTCGATCAGGTACCATGGGACCGTTACTTCCATTTTGTTTGGTTACCTATATGTGGAACGACAAAGTTGTAAAATATAAATATAAAGGCACATGCAGTCATTAATAAAAGGACTTGCAGTCATTGTTGACAAAGCATTAGAATGGATTCTAGTATTTTCAGTTTTTGTTTGAAGAATGCCTAGCAATTTTTTTTACTGTGATATGTTAAAATCATGTATGCGTACAATTGAGTGGACCAGCCAATTTTTTTTACATTTATAATAAATGTTTAGAATAGTGTCCAAACTGTTGTCGTCGATCGTTCAAAAAATGTATTAATAATTAAACTAACCTTTTTTCATTTCACAGAATATTTATGCCCGTTAAGAGAAATAATTAACGTATTAATTATCATCATCATGCACAGCCTAGAATATAATAGGTTGTCAGGAGAAACATTTCAAACAATATAAACCAAGCTTTTCGTTTTCCATTACGTAACCGCCCGTTTACATTTTGTAACCGTCTCTTGTTTTAATAAAGAAAAATTTATTTTGCTGCGGTACTTGTAAAGGACCTTAGCTTACATTTTTATATTTTCGTTGTGGCATTAAAAGACATATTCGATAAAAAACGCAATATTTAAGACACTTTTTAATCAAACACAACGTTTTCGAGGCAGAGTTACCCAATAGTAACCATATATTTTAGTTAAAATACAAATAAATAAAGCTTTTACTCACTGTTGGGTTTATTTTATATTCAAACACTCGTTTGTTGAACAATTAAGCTAAATTCGTCGAATATCGCTATGGTTTTAATTTATTAGACTTCAAAAATAGTTACAAAACGGAAACCCAAACAAATTTGCGATCTAAATAAAGTCCAAATTCTTATGAAAAGTTTATTTGTTTCTTTAATTCAAATTCCAAATTCCAAATGTATTTATTACTGTAAGTAGATATTTACATATACTTAGCATTCGTCATTTTTACCACTTCTCTGCATTGGACCACTATGGGGGAAGCAAGCAATCGCTAAGTTTGGAACATGTTGTAAGGTTCTTGCGTACATACATTATATTTTCGGAAATAAATTGACTAGCTACAGTTAGTATGTCAATTTCTTTAAAAAGCTCTCTGTGTGTTTCAAATAGCGGATTAAACATTGATCGAATAGCTCTTTTCTGTAAAATAAAAATAGTTTGAATATCCGCTGCTTTCCCCCACAGCAAGATACCGTAGGATGTGATACTATGAAAGTAACTAAAATATACTAGCCTAGATGTAGCCACATCCGTGTTTTGCCTGATGTTGCTAACAGCGTAAGCCACAGAACATAATTTACCAGCTATTTTATCTATGTGGGGTCCCCACTGCAATTTGCTATCAATGGTTAATCCAAGAAACTTCATGTCATTTACTTATTCTAACGTGCTTCTGTCTAACACTAAACTGGTCTCAACTTGCCTGACATTTGGAAGTGAAAATTTGAAACATTTGGTTTTACCAGCATTTAACAATAAATTATTAACTGCGCAATTCAAGGTTATAGACAATATCCTCCATTAACATCATCAAAATCTTCTTTTTGTCTTTCAATTTTGAAGACCAGTGATGTATCATCAGCAAACAACACTATGTCAGTCAATTTCTCCACCATGAAAGGCAGATCGTTAATATATACCAGGAATAAGAAAGGGCCTTATATGGAACCTTATAGAACGCCAATTTTTACTCCCGATCCATCAGATTTAACGCCGTTGACTTCTGCCTGTTGAATTCTATTGCTTAGGTATGATCTAAGTAGATCCAACGCTTTATTTCTAACTGCGTAATGATTTAATTTCATTAGTAGCGTATCATGAGCAACACAATCAAATGCCTTCGACAGATCGCAAAAAACACCGATAGCATCCTGCGCGGCTTCCCATGCAGAATAACCTGCATCCGTAGTCAATTTACCCCTAGTGAAAACGTATTCTTGGGCGTGAAGTTATTTTGTGCTTGAATGTTCAACGGATCTTTTTTCGGAAAATATACTTTTTGACGTCTACTTATAGAACAGTTGATTTGACATCGTATAATGGGACAAAAAATGTCCTAAAGTGGTTACAATTCATGTTCTATTCAAAAATAAAAAAGTTAATATCCATTAGAAATATTGTGTTCAGTGGTTGTTTGGCCAACCTCCGTAATTTGCGTATTCTGAACGCATCGGAAACCGATCTCCGTGCTTTTTTAATCAACATCCACCTTACAGCCAATCATGGACAAGGATTCAGCTATGACGCGCTTGCGCGACGCCATCTTGCTTTCGAAGCGTCACTCAGGTTGTGGCTTGTTTTGGTGAGGTTATGGTAAAGATTAATAATTTACTGAGCTTAGGACCTGTTTCTGAGAAAAACCAACGGCAGAAATGTCAGTGACACGTAGAAAAACACAAAATCACAGGAATTTGACGGATTTGGAAAGGTATGCTGGACTTTTATTCATATTTTAATTTCTCTACTTCTTTTACGTGACTGATACAGGCTGATGCAATATTATTTTTGTCGGCCGAATTTAATAGGTAAATAGGTACCTATTCTAATCAGTGGTCTACCTACCCATTTAAAAATATTGGCTAATTAAGTACGTACGTAAATTCCCGACCATATTCTAGATAACAATACTTAACAAAATGTTATTTGATACATTAATTCCCGTTCATCTACACCGTTCAAAAAGTTCCGTTCGTTCACATCACCAAGTTGACGATCGAAACGTTTTATTTCATACTTATGCATGCACATTATGTATACCTAGAGATGCGCAGTGCTATTAATCGTGTTAATATTAATAGACAAAATGGCTATTAACCCCGCTGTTAATGTTTTTCTTACAAAATGTGTTTTTATGGTTGTATTATCATTAGTGATCTGTAATTCGGATGCTTTTGGTCAAGTCCGTTGCGAATTTCTCGGCCAAGTGACAATTAGAATTTTCGGAAAACCGGTTTATTAACCGGTTTATAGCCCAACGATCCGGCTATTTACACATCTCTTCCTTATACCTGTAACTACTTGCATCAACGTTATTAAACAAAATAGGTGGGTACCTTATTCCCGCTCACGCACACTGCACACCTCGTTTCGTTAGTTACCTTAGATTCAAATAAAATAAAACATCCTGTATTCAACAATGGTTCTTTGAACAAACGAGCACGCAACTAAAAAGTATTTTATACTATGCAATCTCCACATGTTGTGTTCAATATCCAACTGCGTAATTTTTACAGCGGCATTTTGTTCAACATCCACTTTTAAATTTGAAATACTCAGAACTTAGCTTACATATCTGTTCAAATTACGTATTTTACTTACTGGGCACGTTTAGTTAGTTTACAATGCAAACATTCCCTAGATTTCCGTAGACTACGCTTTAGAACAATGTTAACAAAATAAACTTTTCCTGTGAAATTCACTCAGGGTCTGTTGACCATTCAAGCACTGAGGCAGCGATATATTGACTTACAACTGTTAGGATGTTGGTTTCTCTGAAGAAATCTGTCAGAGATTCTCTATTATCCTCTCGTCAGTGGAGCTGGCCTCTATGGGAAATGACAGTTCTTTCGCATCTGTGAGCCTGGTCGTTTTGGGTTTTTTTTTGTAGGTTCGTATTTAGCGAAACTGTAACAGTCTTCGTTAACAGATCTCTATGTTTCTTGAAACAAACCAATCAGGAAAGAGCAAGCTAGCTAATGAATGAAATGAAATTTGAACTAGTTGATAATTAAATTCATACTTTTTGATGGTTTACAGGAGGGGCTATATTTGTACCATTCTAAAAACAGGTGGTGTATAAAACAAATGTATGAAGGTCATCTATGTTTGAGTTTATTACTATTTTGGACACACTAACGTGTAATTATAATAATTCAACGAATCCAAATAATGTTTGAATCAGAAATAATACATAAAAATATACTAAACTTTAGGGTACTATATATTGAACATCACCAATTTGGTGCAATTCAATTGGAATAAAAGCGCAATTTGCAGAGAAAGGCAAAGGACTTAGTTAAGATCAAGTAAGAATCCAGTTATTTCCATAATTCTTATTAGATCTAGAGAAATTCCAATTAAAATTATAAAAGGGGGGCCCAAGGTCTCCGCCTGTGAGCCTGGTCATTTTGGGTTTCACAGACGCCATCTTTCTTTCAAAATTCCCCCCACTGACGAAAGGTTATATAGCTTATCATTATGTCCATTGACAAACACATAACGTCTCTATATTGAAGAATGCGTATTGAGTTTCCCTTAAAAACGCTCAAAACATACCTTTTTTGTCCATGGTTACCGTGTTTTCTCTATGGTTCAGCAGGGGTGCGCGCTCGCGCTTGACCAAAAGCGAGCTGTCATCTTCCTTAAGTGTCATAGCGTATGTTTTCCCGCTAAAAGTGACAAGTGCTCTTACATTTTAACGTGAAAACTAGTGAAAATTTAGTGAAATCCTGTGAAAATTAACCCTTCTGACAACGCGGAGGAGGCGGACTCCATTCCGCAAAATGATAGAGGTTCTCATGAATCAGTAAGTTCTGATTCCGATGGGGAGTCGTCTTCGTCCTCGGAGGAGGAGACTTCTCCACCAAATAAACGCCCTCGGATTGCTCTCGGCGAGCAAATGCCGCAGGCAGCGTACGACCCGCGGGTCGACACGATTATTTCACAGGTGAGTTACCTCACAAATGTAATTTTGCATCCACACGCGACTAGTGGCGAGGGGTCATCAAAACAACCCGTCGTCGACCGTGTTTTAAACGACTCTGAAGACTCCTTGATTCCGATAAAACAAACGAAAAGGATCGTCGAACTAGGAGAGATCGACACGGAAATAAAGGATGGGACTGTTATTCAACCCGCTGATCCTATCCGTTTATTAGCTTTGAACAAACTTCAAAAGTTTAACTCGCCGGCTTGGCAGGCGGTTCGTTATAAAAACTCATTAAAGTCCGTGTTGGCTACCCCAGGTTTTGTTGAATTAAAGATTAATGAGGAACTGATGCATTTCAATAAGGGTAAAGATTATCTTGCGTCTACAGAAAATATGTCAGCCGGCCTAACTAATGCAGTCCTGGCAAATAGAAGTATTCTGAAACAGGGCCTACAGGAATTAATTGATTGGTCTAATGGCCATGAGCTTAATGCTAACACCTTATATGACAAGGTATCATCAATATTTGGATCAGGCTCGCCAATTTATAAAAATTATGAGACGACTTTACAAATTATGACAGGAAAGAGAACTGAATGTATTGAAGTGCGCCGCAACCGAATTTTGAATGAGGTGTCAAATCCAAACTTTTAGGCAAGCTTGAAGAACCTTCCGCCAAGTAATGAATTTTTGTTGAGTCGAGAGGCTATGGCGCCCCTGATCCAATCCCTTGGAGGAACACAAGTTTGGCTGAATACTCCCACATATGTAAAAGAAAAGAAAGCTCCTGCAAATACTAATACTACCAGACAGTCAGAGAAGCAGGCAAGAGAATATGATGGCTCTGGCTCTAGGAGATTTCAGTCAGATATGCAGACTCACAATACACATCAAAAGCGTGATAAAATAAACAAGAGGCAGGGCCAAAAATAGAATAAGCCCTTTCCCAATAACCATGCCTCGGCCAAGAAGAAGTGACAATCAAGCTTTTCAGGGGGGATGCCTACAGTTACACAAGCACAAATGGAGTCAACTAGAAGCAAACCAGTTCATTTTGAAAACCATAACGGGATCAAGAATCCCATTCAAATCCAAACCCCCCCTTACATTTCCAACACATTACCAACAGCGAAGATTCTGTACAAAAGTGTCCCCGGAAATGACAAAAATGATAGGGCAGCTAAAGGACCAAAAGATCTTGGAGATCCCACCAACCAAAAACCCCAGCTTCATTTCAAAGATGTTTTTGGTGAAAAAAGCAGATGGTGGAGTTCGGCCAATTTTCAACCTGCGGGGTCTGAACCAGCATGTCGCAACCAAGAAGTTCAAGCTGGTGTCTCATGCAACAGTGCCAGAGTTTCTGCAACCACTGGACTATATGATAAAGATAGACCTCTCGCAGGCTTACTTTCATGTCCCAATATTGAACTCGCACAGAAGATTCCTCAGAATAGTATACAATGGAGAAATGTTACAGCTAACTTCTTTGCCCTTCGGCCTGTGTTCAGCGCCACGTACCTTTGCAGCCCTTTCAAACTGGACTGCGGAAGTCCTTCGGGCCAAAGGTATCCGAGTCCTAGTGTACCTGGAAGATTACCTGTTGGCAAATCAGAACCGTTCAGAGTTAGAGGATCAGGTCGCGGAGACTGTGACTCTTCTCGAACATCTAGGCTGGAACATAAATTACTCAAAGTCGATTCTAGAACCAACACAAGATCTAGAATACTTGGGTCTATGTTGGAACACCCTCAAAAACGAAAAATTATTACCAGACCAAAAGGTGTTGAAGATTCAGGACCAGCTGACACGCTTGGAAAAGCGAGGCAGGTGTTCTCTCCTAGAGACACAGACCCTTCTCGGCCATTTGAACTTTGCCAACATAACCATACACAGGGGTCAGCTGCATTGCAGAAGGATGCAGATTTTCCTCAGACAATTCTGTCAAAACAGACCTCGACAAAAGAGGATGATTCCTTCAGGAGTTTTGGCAGAGATGAGATGGTGGAAGAAGGCTCTTCACTATACCTCAGCACCCCTACTCAAAAAGGACATAACTCAC
Source organism: Argyresthia goedartella (assembly GCA_949825045.1). Classification (NCBI taxonomy): domain Eukaryota; kingdom Metazoa; phylum Arthropoda; class Insecta; order Lepidoptera; family Argyresthiidae; genus Argyresthia; species Argyresthia goedartella. The sequence continues at coordinate 23,322,955 of OX463828.1, forward strand.
TTTTTGACCACGGACGCAGCGGATGCGGGATGGGGGGCCCAATTAAACGGACTTCACCTGTCAGGAACGTGGAACAAGAAGCAGAGGGTATGGCACTCCAATCTAAAGGAGATGTACGCGGTTTATGCAGCAATAAAGAGTCAGATGGACCACCTCGGAGGTGCACACGTACTAGTCCAGACAGACAATCGCACCCTCGTTGCCCTACATCAGGAAGGAGGGAGGCACGAAATCCTTACTGCTGCTGAACCTGACAACCAGACTGCTGACACTTACCGACCAGCTGAAAGTTTCACTGTCGGCTTGCTACCTCCCGGGGAGGTACAACAGTATCGCAGACAGTTATCACGAGGAAAACCTCTTCCAGAGTGGCATTTGCTCCCAGAGGCCACGGAGGCCATATTCAAAAACTGGGGAGTGCCAGAAATCGACTTGTTCGCCTCCGCAGAAACAAAGATAGTCCCAAAGTATGTAACACTAGACTCCAGAGAAGGTTTAGCCGAATTGCAGCCCGAGATTGCAGAGTTTCGGAGAAAGCCAAATACAAGGTCACCAAAGGTAAACCCCTTCGCTATCGATTTAGAAGTGCTGATAGTGTGAAAATACGAAGCGAAAATGTTTTGTTAATGTGTTCTTATGGTTTAAAACGTTACAGGGTCCTATGAAAATAAAGGTGATACCAAATATCAGACTGTACAGCTCACCAAGTATCCAGCTGAACAGACCGGAAAATAGCACGTAAGTAGCATAACACTACAAAGAATATATACAATTCTTTTAAATACCGATCCGCAGCATTATAATTACTACCGCAATCAGACCTGACTAACGAAGGCAATCCCCTACGTGACGTAAACCGAGTGAAGCATGCCACAAACGCCTCTAGTGACATGTCAGCCACTATTTCCAAATGCACAGCCTTTGTAGCTAAGCACACGAAAATACAAAGATAACACTTTAGTATCTTTACATTCCGTAGTGAACTAGACTTTATACAGAACGGCCCACAAAAGTCTGTTCCCGTTCCGAGAAATGCACGCACGCCCCTTACCCGATCCTCTGGCAAATCTGCCATGAAAGGTTGCGTTGGTCGCGCCCTAGACCGAAAGCACTGAATGCACTTGAATGTGATATGACGACATACACGCCGTGCCGAAACTATCCAGTAGCCCCGAGAAAGAATAGCCGCAAGCGAGTTTGCCCCGACGTGGCAATAAACCTTATGATAGTGTGTAACTAATAAGTCCGTGAATTTACTCTTTCCTGGTAAAAGGATTTGATGCCGAGAGCTATACGGTAATTCCGAAGCCGATATCCGACCGCCGACCCTAATTATGTCATCCCTATCAATGAACAAATTAAGCCGTTACATGAAGTTCTTATAATCTTGCCTGTTTTTAAATCATTGATTTCTTCCGCAAAGTGTTCTGATTGTACCATCCGAGTTAAACACGGTAATGCATTTCTACGTTCCAAAGTAGAAATGTTTTTTCCGAGTGACCGATCGGCTGACTGAGTTTTACAATTTTTTCCGAACCGCAACAAGTAACCTGTCACATTTAATAGCGTCTCATAAGAGCTATACCTATCTAGTAAATTAAATTCCGATTCTACTACTACGACATTAACCACCTTAGACTTAAGACCGGGCAGCATATCCGATGGAAAATCCGTACCTCTTGAATAGAATCCGCCCCACCGTTCAAGTCATCAACATAACTATTTGACCGAAGTAACCGAGCCGCCCGAGGGTATTTAGCCTGCCCATCATCAGCCAGTTGATGAAGGCTCCGTATTGCAATAAAGGGACTTGACTTTAAACCGTAAGTATTTGTAGTCAACTCGTGAACAAGCAGGGGTTCCGTAGGAGCCGATCTCCAATACAATAGTTGATATTTCCTATCAGCAGGATTAATCCATGTTTGTCTAAACATCATTTTTACGTCCGTCGTAAATAATAATCCTTTAGAAGTAATAATCCTTTATTGCACAGAAAACACAGTGGAAATTATAACAGAAACAGTATGCAAAGGTGAGCTTATTTCTAAAAAGAAATTTCTTACAGCTAACCTGTGAAGAAAAGAGAAAAATAAAATATAGAGAGGTAGTCCTAGTGTACAATTAAGAGTTACAAGAAATAAATAAAATTAATATACTATCAAATAAATTACAATACAGCCTACGTAATTACTATAAAATAAATAAATAGAATACAATAAATAAATAGATATACATAAATACTATGAGATACCCACTATTCGGAAGAGAGGAGATGCTGTTTCAATTTTTTCTTGAAAGTGACCAAGGATTTGCAATCCCTTATAGCGCAAGGAAGTGCATTCCACAAACGTATTGCCCTTAACCTAAACGAGTGCTCGTAAGCAACAGTGTTGTGCTGAGGAATTGACAAAAGTGACACCGTATGAGATCTCCGAAGTCTATCCCCTGAGAAAAGATATTCAAAACGTTCACGAAGATATGCAGGGTAGCACGGATTTCTCAAAATATTGAAGAGGAAGGAGAGAATGTGCATATCACGACGAAGTCGGATCGGGAGCCAGCCTAATTCCCTACGATATTGGGACACGTGGTCGTACTTACGAAGTCCGAAAATAAACCGAATCCCGAGATTTTGGAGTCGCTCGAGTTTGTTCAGTAGATCTTCGTTCGCACTGGCCCAGCAAACATCGGCGTAGTCTATTAAAGGCAGAAGAAGGGTCTGAGCTAGCATGATTTTAGTCTGCCTAGGCAGGAAGAACTGCAAACGTCGAAGAGAATGAAAGGATGCAAAGACTCGTCTGCTGACCTCACAAACATGGGGCGACCAGGATAATAGATTGTCAAAAACAACGCCAAGATTTTTGGCTTTCTCGCTATACTTGACAATGGTACCGTCAAATAGAACGGGATCAACGGACTTATTCTGCAACAAATCAAGTAAGTGCCGTGTACCTAGTATCATCACCTGAGGCTTGTCCGGGTTGACTAATAGCCCATACGAAAGAGACCATTTCCTGATGTTGTCGAGGTCAGCATTCAAAGCCTCAACAGTCGAAGTCAGATCACACAGGGGAAAATGCCGATAAATTTGAAGGTCATCTGCATAAAGATGATACGAGGAAGACAATACATCCGAGATGGAATGGATGAAAACTGAGAAGAGAAGAGGGGAAAGGATGCCACCCTGCGGAACACCTGTAGAGAGCTTGCACCATTCTGTAGTGACCTCTTCAGACTTGATGCGCTGCTGGCGGTCTCTCAAGTAAGAGTCAGACCAGCGAGCCGAGTGTGAAGAGACGTTAAGCGATTTTAAGATTTCAACAAGTATATCGAAGTCGACGCAGTTGAAGGCGCTGCTAAAGTCTAGGAGAGTCAGGACTGTCAGCTGCTTCTTATCCATTACCAGTTGGATAACGTCAGTTACCTTGAGCAGTGCTGTGGTGGTGCTATGCCCCGGTCTAAAACCAGACTGAAAAGGGTTCAGTAAATTCATGGAGGAAAGGTACGAGGACAGCTGGGTGTGGACAATTGATTCAAGGATTTTGGAAAGGATTGGTAGGATGGAAATGGGACGGAACTCTTTGAAGGAGGACGGGTTAGACATTTTAGGTAGGGGTCTTACTAATGCTCTTTTCCACTGGCTCGGGAAGCAGTACTCGCTCAGCGACGCATTGATTATATGCGTTATGGGTTGTAACAAATGATCAAGTACACTGAAAAGCATCTGAAAGCAGATCTTGTCATCACCTAGCCTTTGACGATATTGCTAGAAAAGCCTTCTTTACTGCGCCAACTCCGACAGACCTGAGGTTGAAAGGTAAGCTACTGGATGTCTTTCTGGTGCGCAAGTAACGAATGGTAGCATCCTTGACAGGGGGGTCCATCACGACAGGGGAGACAGCAAAGAATTTGTTGAGACCATTGAGGTCGACACTACCGGTTACTGCGTCCTGGGACTTACCAACACCGAGGGTCTTCAGGAACTTCCAAACCTGTGCAGGAGTGTAACTCTCAATACTCTCGTAGATATGGCGGCGTTTGGCATCTCGACAAAGACGGGTGCAACGATTACGGAGACGTTTGTATATAAGGAGATTATCGTCCGTCGGATCCTTCTTATATCTACATTTGGCACGGTTTCTCTGGGCCATCAGACCCTTGATGGTGTCAGTAAGCCAGGGCGCAGGGCGATGTTTGGCCCTAACCTTTTTGACAGGAGCATGTTTGTCGAACAAACTCAGGACAATCGATTGGAAATGCTAGACTTTTTCATCAACGGGCTCACTACAGACGACAGGGGACCAGTCTCTAGAGGCGGCATCAGACTCAAGGGAGCTGAGATCTGAAACTGCGAATATCCAGGAATTTCCCTGCGCGCTTGGGAGGCCTTAACTTGAACGAGAGATAAATCAGATCATGAAAGGAGAAGGGGGCGTTAAGTTGGCCATGCGTTGCAACCTTGGATATGTTAGAAACAATCATAAGATCCAAGAGAGAGGGGGTGCAGTGGGGCTGGAAGTGAGTTGCACTCAGGGGAAGAATATTTAAATTTAGGGAGCTTACGATAGACTGGAGTTTGGCAGAGCGAACATTATTTTTAAGTAAACAGGTATTGAAATCACCTAGGATAAGTGTGTCACTGTATAGGGGAGATAGATCATTAAGGATGCTTTCAAAAGAGTTAAAGTAGTCGATGAGGAGAGAGGGGCTATAGAAGACACCCAGAAGGACCTTAGTATGATGGAGGCATAGCTCAAGAAAGAGGTGTTCAGCGGATCCAGAGTACAGACTAGGTGAGTGGCTGATGACTTTGCAAGAAATGTCGGAACGAAGATAAATAGCAACACCGCCACCAGCCTTGCCCGTCCTATCATTCCGATAGAGCCTGTACCCCGGCAGAGCATACAAGGTAGAAGGAAGAGAGGGTTTGAGAAATGATTCGGAGATCAGAATACCATGAATGCTCTGATCGCTGAAGGAGTCGAGAAGGTCGACATGACTGGAATGAATGCTCTGAGCATTTATGTGAACGACGTTGAAGTTCCTACTGAGGTTGGAAAACACACGTTTAAGGGCAATAGGCAAAACGTCGTCCGTGGGCGACAATCCACTTCCTACGCTATCGGAAGCTTCACTTTCGGAGTAGGAGAAGTAACTATCACTAAATAAGAAGGTATCCATATGAGTAATTATAATATAATAAATAGATATATAATAAAATAAATACAATAAAACCTACTAAAAACACAAAAAAATAAAAAAGTCAAATCCAAAAAAACAGAAAGGCCCGAACCCAGCCAAACCCTGGGTTTACAAAAGTATAGTACATATGGAAGGAAATACATTATACAAGATAACAAATAATAGATGAGACGTGGGTGGGCAGCACAAACAAAAAAGAAATGAAGAAACAGCAAAGTGAATCCAAATACGAACATACAAGATCCGTTCGCACCGTCCGGTTGCCCGTCCGTTCCGTCCGGCTGTCTGTCCGTCCGTACAATAAATAATAATAATAAAAAAAAAAAAACTTCAGGTACACAGACCACACTATGCTTGTCAAATGAAAGACTGCGTGACCTAAAAATAAAAAGTGGGATTCCGCTTTCGCGTCTGTTGTTCATCACACGTGTCAGAGGGATTTTTTCCAAACTTTTGCCTAATCATTGGCTCCCCTTGAGTGGAGATTGTGTTTATCTGGTGGTGGTTGTTTTGTTTAACTAGGTAAGTAGTTTTTGTGTGTCTAGATCCCTCCATGTCTTCGGACATGGAGGGTGAGGGATTTTCTCCCCCGGCGGACCCTGGCGGGACGGATGAGGCCAGGGATCCTATGGGGGATAACGAGCGCATGGAGTTGACCTTATTCCCGGATAACTCCCCCCAGATCCTAAATCAGAACGGTAAAAGGTCCTATCCAGGGGTCGATAAAGAAAATGATTCTTCAGCTAAAAAAACTGTGACGGCTCCGGGATTGCAACCGGCATCCGTGGTCACCACCTATACTCATCCCAGCCTGACGGGGGATCTCGTTAGGTCATATAGTGAGGGGGACATTGGCCCATATGTAGTATTAGTGGAAAGAGAGGCTGATAACTCTGCAACTTCATTCAATCCACTGAAATTCGGTCAACTTCTATTCAATTTAACCCCTCGCACCCCCAGCCACTTGGCGCCGACACAGCTCGTCCCCCAGGCACACTTAAGCCCGCGCGGCGCGCGACACTTGACTGACGTATCAAGTGATTATGTTGAAATGGTAACTCTTAGAACTATGAGAGTGCTAAATATGAGTAGCTAATGAAACCCTCTCTTAGTCAATGCAAAACTAATGTCACAGTGACCTTCCATTATTATTGTACCGACATGAGAATCACAGACATCTATGAAAATGGTCCTTCTCGACACAAATCTAGCAGACATGAGAAAAACATCAACAACATATACATGTTATTTGATACCTACGTAATCTAAATAACATTACCCTTTCAAAACAATAAAAACATTAGTGTGTTCTTATATAAACTGTTCAATATTTCAGCGTTTGAAATTTTCCAAAAATACGGTATAAATAAAAGTGTTTTTTTTGAGGCACGTTTGGAATATTTTTTTCTATGAATGACCATAGACAATTGTATCGGATTATAGACTTTGTCTTATTGAGCGTCTGGAAAATCTTTAACAGTACCAACATGACAAAAATTGGCCAAAATATACCGGTTTAAAAAAGCGCGGGAGCGAGAGCGTCATATGACGCTTGGGGGACGGACGGTACTCGAGGCGAGCGTCATATGAGGCTTGGGGGATTGTAAGGTTAAACATAAAAAACATAAAAAAGGATGGAATTAAAAAAACCGGTAGAAATAAAATGTCTGTGACATTCTCAAACTATTGTGAGGCAAATAAATTCCTAATAAACCCGCTACTTAAAAAAAAAAATACAAGGCCTATATCCCTACATATGCAGTATCCCGAATGGGCTTTGTAAGGGGTGTCCCCGTGGACATGCCGATGGATGAGTTTGTGGAGTCAGTGGATCTTCCAACAGGATGTGGCGAGATCCTGAAAGCACGCAGATTGAATCGCAAGCAGTGGCTGGATCATGTTGCTTCTTGGGTTCCTACACAGTCTGTCGTGTTAACTTTTAGAGGCCAAGTCTTACCTGAAAGAATTTTCTCCTACCACACGTCCCTGCTAGTTGAATCATACCAATTGCCCACAATTCAATGTCATCAATGCCTTCGCTTTGGCCATGTCAAGGCTCAATGCCGCTCTAAACCCCGTTGCTTCCGATGCTGTCAGCCCCACCTAGGTGAAGATTGTACAGAATTTACTACCGACCCAACATGCATTTTCTGTTCAGGCAACCATATTGCCACAGACAAAAACTGCCCTGAACAGGGCAGACAAAAATCAATAAAGCTCATGATGACCCAAGAGAACATCTCATATGGAGAAGCCTCTATCAAGATCCCTTCATCTGGAAGATCCTATGCAGACATGCTCAAAGCCCCATTGGTCTCAACTCCAGCCCCTACTACCTCAACATCTTATAAAAAAACAGTTTATTCCCAAAGGTCCAGACCTCCTCCACTTAAAGGTTATGACAGATCAACCCATAATATGATTATTGCAGATCCAACATCCTCAGTTCCTAAAGGGTTCTGCCTATCTCAATCATCTCAATCTATATCCCCAAACGACAACCTCATTGAAACCCTTTTGTCCCTTATTGTAAATATAATATGTAAATTTAGTGATTCAGTACCGCCCAACGTTGCACAACAATTAATACAAATTTCTAATATCCTTAACAATGTTCCCCCAAATACTTCAGTGGAACAGTCAAAGCATTAAGATTAAAAAACCAGAACTTCTTAATCTGATTGATCAATATAAACCTGCCGTCGCTGCCGTCTCGGAGACGTGGTTGGTCCCTGGTTCCCGTTTTCGGGTTCCTGGTTACTCATGCCTTCGGGAGGACAGAGACGACGGGTATGCAGGGACCGCTTTACTAGTAAAACGTTCCCTTACTTTTACCCAAATTCCCCTCCCTCCCCATGGTCAGGAGATCAATGCCATAGCTCTTAGAGCTCTTGGTGTGTCTTTTCTGTCCTTGTACATAGCTAACCCAACAGCCTCACTTATCCCCTCTCTACAAGCTATAATTTCCTCACTTACTCCCCCTGTTATAGTCATGGGAGACTTCAACTCCCACCATATCTCTTGGGGTTCCTATAAGTGTGACCCCTTCTCTCATCTTCTTCTTGATCTTTTGGATAACTTAAATCTCTGTATAATTAATGATGGTTCCCCTACTCGTAGAGTCCTTCCCCATCAGAACCCCAAGTCTGCTGTCGATCTTACTATTACTTCCCCCTCTCTTTCTTCTTCATGTCTATGGAAAAGGCTTTCTAGTACTTTTGGGAGTGACCACTTCCCTATCCTTATTTCTCTTCATTCTCAGTCTTATATCGCCATTGACCCTTGCCCCCTTGTTAGATACAGGTTGTCTAAAGCTAACTGGGATGACTTCTCTTCCTCACTAGATGTTAAAATGGATTCAATTCCCCTATGCACTTCTAATAACTTCCTGTCAATATATGATAACTTTGTTGATGCCATCTTGTCATCTGCCAATTCACACATTCCTATTAAGAAGCCAAGGAATCATAGAGTCTCACCTCCTTGGTGGGATTCCGAATGTACGTTGGTGATCGGGGAGAGAAACGATGCTGAAACACTATACATTTCTGACATGTCGATGGATAACTTCATTAAATATAAGCACGCCGCTGCTCGAGCGAAAAGAACAATCCATCGGAAAAAAAGAGCAGGTTGGAACTTTTTTTGTGAAGGTCTCTCTCCTCGCACGCGTCCTTCAGAAGTCTGGAGAAACATTCGTAGATTTAGATGCTCTATGAACATAGAGAATGTGACCTCTAATGATCCGGCAGTTTGGCTGGACGCTTTTGCTGACAGACTTTCTCCTCCATTCTCTCCTAATTCTTATGATCTCCCCTCTCCCCCGTCCTTTATTTCTGCATGTGGGAATATGGACGCCCCTTTCTCTATCCGCGAATTAGAATGCGCACTGGAAGGCCTTGTCGACTCTTCCCCTGGAGTCGATGGGATTCCTTACTCTTTCTTAACTAAATCCAACTTAAAATGTAAATTTAAATATTTGGAATTAATAAATTTCTTCTTTGACTTTGGTTCCTCCCCAACTACATGGAGCAAACAAATTATAATCCCAATCCTCAAACCCGGAAAGAATCCCTCTGACCCTAAGTCCCGTAGACCTATTGCCCTTTCTTCCGTCCTATGTAAAATTATGGAACATCTATTGAAAACCAGACTTGAGTGGTTCCTTGAGCATAATAACATCCTAGCTAAATCCCAGTTTGGTTTTCGTAAGGGTATGCGCACTATGGATAGTCTAAGCATTATTGTCACTGATATCCACCTGGCATTTAAGAAGAAACAGTTCTTGGTGGCAGCATTCCTTGATATAACTTCTGCATATGATAACGTCCAGCTCTCAGTTCTCAGGCAAACTATGCAAAATCTGAGTATTCCTGAGAAGTTGACTCGATTTATATGCAATCTTCTCATGGAAAGATCTATATCCATAAAAAATACTAACTGTCCACCTACAAGCCGTACTGTATGGAAAGGTCTCCCCCAGGGATCTGTCATGAGCCCACTCCTATACAATTTATACACGTACGATCTTGAAAGATGCGTCACCCCCTTCTGCAATATTTTACAATATGCTGATGACTTAGCCCTTTATTTAGCTGTAGATTCATGTTCAGTTGCAGAATCTCGCCTAAACTCGGCGCTGATGTATCTAAATGATTGGCTCGATGCTCACGGATTATCTCTTTCGGCCTCCAAAAGTTCCTCAGTTATTTTCACAAAAAAACGAACCATTCCGGATTTGGAACTTCTCATTGAAGACGATCCTATCCCTACCGACAATAAAGTCAAGTTTCTAGGAGTGATCCTCGACTCCAGACTGACTGGGATCCCACTTCTGTCCTATGTTGCCCAAAAATGTGAGAAGGGTATTAACGTTCTTCGCTCCTTATCAGGAGTATGGTGGGGGGCCCACCCCTATTCTCAAAAATTAATCTACAACGCCATTATCCGTAGCCACTTTGATTATGGCGGTTTCCTTTTGGACCCTTGTAATAAAGATGCTACCGTCAAAATTTCCAGAATTCAAGCTAAGTGTCTGAGAATAATTTCAGGAACAATGAAATCATCCCCAACTAATGCTCTCCAGGTTGAATGTGTCGATCCTCCACTTCATCTCCGCAATCAGTATTTATGTGATCGATTTTTCTTTAAGCTTGTTCAGGTTTCTTCTCACCCCTTACTCTCTAAACTCCAAAGACTCTTCCAGATCACTACGGCTCAAGGTTACAGATCCCTGAGGGATCTTCCTTGTTTACTTCGAAGTTTCATCAACTTTTTCCATATCCGTCACCCCATATTCCATTATGAAACTTTTCCCCTCTTTTCGTTCCCATATCATTGTCTTATTTTTAAACCTCAAATCTTATTAGATTTTGGCATTCAAAAAGATTCACGTCAACCCAATAGGCAATTTAATAGAATAATTACAGAAAAGTGGTCAGAGTGGCTGCCCATATTCACGGATGCATCCAAGCTTTCCTCTAGCGGGAATGTTGGAGCAGCCGTGTGGATCCCTAAATTCCGAATTATCTTAAACTTCAAACTACCTCCGGGTTCCTCCGTTTTTTCCGGGGAGGCGACGGCAATCCTTGAAGCCATCTTGTATGCGGAATCCCATTCGTTGGATAACACTTTAATTTTCTCGGACTCCTTAAGCTCTCTTTACGCAATTTCTGCTAACCCATTTAAATCAAAACTTAAGTCCCCTCTTGTACTAAAGATTCGCCATGCTCTGTTCAGATGCCTCTCTCGGGGTATCAACATTATACTGGCTTGGATTCCAGCTCACAGTGGTATTTCGGGTAATGAAATAGTTGACTCTTGTGCAATGGAAGCTGTGGAATCTGGTGACTTATCACACTTCAAAATTCATACCCAAGACTTAGTATCTTCGGCTAAGACTCGTCTGGAAAAATCATGGGAATCTTCATGGCAGTCATCTAGAACTTTAAAGGGTAGGCATTATGGCCAAATTCAACCGTTAATACCTAAAAAACCTTGGTTTTTCAAGTACAGGGAAATGCGTAAGACTGTTACATCAACTATCTGTCGGCTTCGACTGGGACACTCCTGCACGCTAGTACATCTCGCTAAAATTAGGATAAGGGATAGCTCTCTTTGTGAATGCGGCCTGGCTGACGGTACTCCCGATCATTTGTTTTTTGAATGCACTAAACTTCAAACCTCATTGTATGACATCCTCCCCGGTAAGATCCCCCGTCCCGTCAATCTTAAATTCTTATTGACTCTTTCGGACCTTTCCTTTATTCACATCCTTTCTAAATTTATAACCTCTAACAAGATTAAACTGTAGTTAGATGTAGAATTATTATTTTATTTATGTATGTCTTCTTTTTATGTCTAACACCCGTAATATGTAATCACTTAACATTTAAATTATATGTTAATTTGTGCTGTCCTATTTGTTGTTTGTCTGGTTATAGAGAGATCTCAACTCAAGGGAAGTTTCACCGATAACTGTACAACGTGATCCCCTTCGTGTCATCTTCAATACGTGATATTGGCGGAATTACTGTAGGGATCCACAGTAGAAGCCATCAAACCTAAAAATTGATTGATTGAAAATAAAAAGTGAATCATCTAATCTAATCTAATTCAGTCTACCCTTCACGTAAAATTACATTAATTTATAACAGAAAATAACCCGACCAAATCACGCGACGTATATTGCGCTGCACACGATGGGATACAACTACTTTTTGGTACCTGCCTTCGTCTGGCCGGCAGTGGCACGCCTAGCACTGGGTTCTCGCTGCTTGCTTGCCGAGGACGCCGCAGAACCTGCTGCCGCTGCCGCAACCGCAACCCCAGCCACAGGCATAGGCACAGCCGGTTTACGAGAAGAGTCGGCGACCTTTTGCCCGGATTGCAGAGCAGAGGGAGGGAACTTGCTGGTGTATTCCTGAAGCTCCGACATGCGCTCCACCTTCTGTCTACTTTTGTCGGGAAGCAGTAGGACAATCTTACCACCAGAAGTCCAGCAGTTCGGTCAGAGTGTCGATAACGCCGAAGTGTTTCCGGGCAGTAAGAAACACATCATGTCTGGACTTTGTCAGGAACTCTGATATGGTGGTTGCAGTGCCCTTCAATGCGGTTTTGCCGTTCCACACCTCCATACGGGCACCGAGTGTGGAGAATCTCACCAGTATTGGGCGCGTTTTGGCTGGCCTTTTGGGTCCAAGACGATGTACAACAGAGGCACTCGCGATGCACTCAGGGGACACTTTTATTTGGTCGGATAGTATCCTTTGAGTCACATCATTTACCCGTTCCTTCTCATCTTCGGGTACTCCATGGAGAAGGAGCACCTTACGACGTGATGCAGTCTCCATCCTGTCCTGTCCAGCGAGCAACAAGTCAACCTGGCTGCGCAGCAAGTTTAGGCAGTTCCACGTGAACGCCTTGAACTCGAGGAACTCGCTGGCCAGGGAATTGATGTTGAGTGGGCTGCAAGATGAGGTCATTGTGGCGCACTCACGCAGCTCCTTCTCATACCGGGCCATCCTGCTGCAGAAGTCGGCTGCCATCTGCTCCATGTTGGCACTGATTTTTGTGCATAGATCCATTGTGAGTGTGTAGTTGTAGTGAAATCTCCAGGTATGTTTATATATGTTTATAAAATATTATATGCCAGTGTAGGTAAAGGGTCCAGGCCTTGTTTTTAATAAAAATTTATAACATTAAGAAACTGAATTTAATTTAAATTAAATAAAAATAGTGAGACACAAATTTATGATGTTGGCTAGGCTACCCTCTTTTTTGAAAAAAATACAACCCGATACCGCCTAAAATTTAGAATTATCTGAGTTATATCATTTTGTAACCGTTCACCCGAATATAAACAGTCGTTCAGAGAAGCGCCCGAGTTTGTTTGTACGCTGCCGTCAAATACAAAATACAACGCGAATTTTTGCCGTATCGCCCGATTTTTTAAAAACTCCGTGATGTGCAAGAAAATAATGTTCCTCTTCCGAATGTATGTTGAAATTAGAAACCGCCATATGCCCGAGTGCTAAATATTCCGCCATAAATTGTATGTATTTTTCCCGATATTCAGATTGCCGAGCCATTCTTTTTTCAAGAGCTGAAAACCGCCGTAATGCTGTTTGCCGAGAGTCACCCAGCCGAGAGTGACCTGGGATAAGTGGTAGCCGGACCACATATTTGCCGTCCTTATCCCTATACGTGGTTGAAACATACAAGTTTTCACAATCCACGTCCGCCGGATCCCTAATTTTGCTCATAGGGGGCTCTTCTGTCCGCCAGAACCTCTCTACAGCTTCCACTAAAGTTGTTGCCGCCATTTTTCCGATATCACTCGACGCCGCCGAGTCACGACATGACGTCACAGGGCCGAATACTGCGAAGTCAAATATAGTACCCAACGCATGGGGTCCGCCACCGCCGCTGACTCCTAGATTAACCTTATAACCAGTAAGGATCTGACCTAAGATGTCACAACCGAATATGACGTCTATCCCAGACGAATAATAACCGTCGTTATCCGAATCCGATATTTGTATATCTCCTTGGGATATACACAGCTTCCGAGCTAAATATGTCGTTGGCTTCTTAAGAACCGCCGCCGTAACCGATAATATTGGTTGACCAGATTTTTCTGGTCTAAAACTAAATTTCACAACATGTTGACTACCGTTAGTACTAATACCGCCTATACCTATCATAGGTGTTTGAGTGTAATACCGTTTCAAACCTAGGTTAGTAACAAGATCACTCCGAATAATAGTTAATTGCGATCCGAGATCTAACATCGCCCGAGCCCGTACAAACTCACCGTGAGCCGATTTAACCTGAATAATAACCGTAGGTAATATTACATTATCCGATAACCTAGGTGCCGCCGAAACAGTATTACATGCTAATTGCTATTGTTGTGATGAGCACTGAGGCTCGCCGATATTTGCCGCATGCCCCGCTAAGGCCTGCAGCCGCGTAGCTACCTTGCCTGTCCGCGAGTCATTATTATTATTACCCTCCGTGTAACCGCGAGGATATCCCAATCGCTGTCCTCCACCCGACATCGCCATGCAAAGCGCGCGATGGTGTCCCGTATGACCACAGCACCCGCAAGGTTCATTTCGTGTACAAGACGCCGCCCTATGTTGTCCGAAACACCTAAAATACATGCCCTTTGTCCTTATCCATTCTTTCCGTTCGAATGGCATCATTTTATTACTGAAAGTATAACACTCCGTGATAGCATGGCCCGCCCGTGTACAAAACGCACAAGTTGGGACCGAATTTTCCACAACCTTAGTAGTTTTACCTACGTTACTTTTTGTTACGATTTTTACGTCAGCTACGTGCACATTTCGTACCGGCTTGGTTTGACTATTAGTCCCGGTGACCGCCGTATCAATAAGCCTACACTCGTTTTGTAGAAACTCCGTTAGTTGCGCAAACGTAGGTAATGTTTTGTTGCCGCTGCCGTGAGTACGTTCGAATCTGCTCTTTACCTCAGAAGGCAGCCGCGATAGCCCTATATGTAAGAGCATGTAACTCCATTCATCGACCGGTAAATTCAAACACTTTAGAGCGCGAGTTGACTCCAGTAACGGGTTCAATATTGCCGTCCGTAATTCCGTAACCTTAGTTAATACCGGCAAGTTTAAAATCCGCGAAATATGTGAATCCGCCAACAACCGTATGTTTTCGTACCGACCTTTCAAAATCTCTAGACCCGTGTCCAGAGAATCATCCTCCATGGGTAAATGTTGTAACATAGATTTAGGTTCCTTATCAATAGTCAATAGTCAATAGTCAAAGTACTTTATTACTGTAGATATTTACATATACTTAGCAAACGTCATTTTTTGCCTCTTCTCTACATTGGACCACTGTGGGAGAAGAAGGGCGTAGAAACTCCCACAGATTTATTTTTAGATCTCTTTTAAAAATAGGTTGTGCTTAACTAATACAAATATGAATAATTTAATTGTTATGATTAATAAGCAGGAATAAATAATTACAAAATTATTAACAGCAAGGTCTGTGTTGAGCCAGATTAACCCCTTACAGTCCTTTCATTTAAGTAATCTTGAACATTGTAATATCCCTTTTTCGACAAAGTCGCTTTAACATGCTTTTTAAATTGCTCAAATGGCAATTTCAAAATCTCCAGAGGTATCTTATTGTAGTAGAGAATGCACTGACCCTTGAAAGAATTGCTAACCTTCGCGAGTCTAAAACGGGGCGCACATACTCTGTGATTATTTCTTAGGTTAACATTACAGCTGTCGCTAAGTTTGGAAAATGTTGTAAGGTTCTTGCGTACATACATTATATTTTCGAAAATAAATTGACTAGCTACTGTTAATATGTCAATTTCTTTAAAAAGCTCTCTTAAGGAGTCTGTTCGTTTTAAATTATAAATTGCTCGAATAGCTTTTTTCTGTAAAATAAAAATAGTTTGAATATCCGCTGCTTTCCCCCACAACAAGATACCATAGGACATCACACTATGAAAGTAACTAAAATATACTAGCCTAGATGTAGCCACATCCGTGCTTTGTCTGATGTTCCTAACAGCGTAAGCCGCAGAACTTAATTTACCAGCCAATTTATCTATGTGGGGTCCCCACTGCAATTTGGTATCAATGGTTATTCCAAGAAACTTCGTATCATTTACCAATTCTAACGTGCTGTTGTCTAACACCAAACTGGTCTCAACTTGCCTGACGTTTGGAAGTGAGAATTTGATACACTTGGTTTTACCAGCGTTTAACAATAAATTATTGACTGTGAACCAATTCAAGGTTAAAGACAATACACCATTGACATCATCAAAATCTCCTTTTTGTCTTTCAATTTTGAAGACCATTGAAGTATCATCAGCAAACAACACTATGTCAGTTAATTTCTCCACCATGAAAGGCAGATCATTAATATATACCAGGAATAAGAAAGGGCCTAATATGGAACCTTGTGGAACGCCAATTTTAACACCCGATCCATCAGATTTTACGCCGTTAACTTCTGCCTTTTGAATTAAATTGCTTAGGTATGATCATAGGTATGATTAGGTATATCATGATTGCCCCATTCGCGAAAACCAAAAATGCCGCATCCAACCGATTATACATCTCCGTGGCGTTCTTGTATTTGTCATCATAGCGCCGTATCTTTTCCGCATCCGAATCATCCTTGAGAACTAATAGCAAGCCCTCATATGCCTCGGTTAACACAGTAAAATGATCTTCCAGTTTTCTCAACCTAGCAGAAAGCACAGATCCCGACTGTGTTGCATTTTCTAACAACGCAATATAATTAGTTAGCCAATCGTATTGAATTTTGAATTTACATTCATTAGCCTTAGTGGCCATAGTTGCAAACAAATGCGAACCGCCCGAACCGAGACAACTGCCGAATTTTTTCTACCTACCCTACAAGAATTTTATCCGCAGAACTACTGAATTAATCCCGAGTACCAATGTGATATTGTTTTATATCTAATTTCCGAATTTAGTTGACCGACCGCCGTATTACCTATGACCTGCACTGAGGTAATAATCAGAGTAAACAAGGTCCGATTTTCACTCGCGCGCTCGCGAAGTAAATATGAACAATGGCCGCCGAATTGCTCACTTGCCGACACGACACGACAATGAATGAATATGGCGCCGCAAAAATACGTAACTAAACCGAACCGAAATGGATAACCGTACCGAAAAATTGATGGTTATGATTCCAACGAACAATTATCGACTATTAGAACTGTAAATCCGGCTTCGACGGACCAAAATTTTGCTCGCGCAAAGCCTTCGACAACCCAGTGAAGCCCGTTTTTGGTTTTGTTCTATGTCAATTGTCAGGCGTTGTTGATCTGATCAATGCTGGATTGGAACCTTACCTTAGCCACGATATTCTGCCGCCTTTAATTAGTATCCGCCGTTCCTCGCGAAGCAAAATGTCCTTGACACCACGTGCTGGCGCCGCGTGGACTGTGACCTGCGACCCTCCAAGGGCCACAAACCGCCGATCCTCAGTGCAATCCTTGCACTGAGAGTTGCATACACACTGCACAATTGTTGTAACAGAAGCACAGAGTCCGAGAGTCCATAAAACCGATTAATTTGAATTATTTTCCGGGACCGCAATGAATCGCGTTCCGAGTCCGGCGACCGAGAGAGGGTGTCCGCTCATGCGTACACTAGCGCCACCGTAGGCGCACACGGCCAGGCAGGGAAACCAATACATCAAAGAATCAGAACCACAACGCCCGACCAGTATCAAAAGAAAGTCTTATAGAGTTAGATGGTAATATTACTTTGTGGCCAACCTTTGGATCAAAGACTGATTCGTCAACTCGACGACAATCTGGTTGGTGTTTGACTGCCCACTCCGAAGAAAAGATTTGTCCAGTCAAACATATAAAACAATTAATAAACTTATCAGAATCTAGACGTTCCACTGTTCAAAATCTTCATGATTTATTCATAACCGTAACTGGGATTGTTAAGCCAGCGTCTAAGACTAATATTGCAGGATGGATAAGATCTATATTCAAGGAGGTTTGATTGCTCCCACAGATTGATTTTTAGATCTCTTTAAAAAAAAACTTGTGCTTAACTAATACAAATTTTATAATATCATTATATCATAATTAATAAGCAGGAATAAATAATTACAAAATTATTAACAGCAAGGTCTGTGTTGAGCCAGATTAACCCTATACAGTCCCGTCATTTAAGTAATCTTGAACATTGTAACATCCCTTTTTCGCCAGTCGCTTTAACATGGTTTTTAAATTGCTCAAATGACAATTTCAAGATCTCTAGAGTATCTTGTTGTAGTAGAGAATGCGTTGACCCTTGAACGAATTGCTAACCTTCGCGAGTCTAATCTAAACCGGGGCGCAAGTAGTGTGTGATTATTTCTTAGGTTAAAATTACAGCTATCGCTAAGTTTGGAAAATGTTGTAAGGTTCTTGCGTACATCATACATTATGTTTCCGAAAATAAATTGACTAGCTACAGTTTGTATGTCAATTTGTTTACAAATTTCTCTGAGTCTGCGCGTTTTAAATGATAAATTGCTCGAATAGCTCTTTTCTGTAAAATAAAAATAGTTTGAATATCCGCTGCTTTCCCCCACAAGATACCATAGGACATGACACTATTAAAGTAACTAAAATATACTAGCCTAGATGTAGCCACATCCGTGTTTTGTCTGATGTTCCTAACAGCGTAAGCCGCAGAACTTAATTTACCAGCTAATTTATCTATGTAGGGTCACACTGCAATTTTATATCAATGGTTATTCCAAGAAACTTCGTATCATTTACTAATTCTAACGCGCTGCTGTCTAACACCAATCTGGTCTCAACTTGCCTGACATTTGGAAGTGAGAATTTGATACATTTGGTTTTACCAGCATTTAACAATAAATTATTAACTGTAAACAAATTCAAGTTTAAATATAATATTTCCCTAAGGCTACCATCCTATCGTTTGCGTACCTAGTCGATTTCAGGATAATACGACATACCGGAATTGAATTTTGATTTCCATCGGAGTTGTCTTCTTTCGACTCGGACTCCTGGATTTTTTAATTCGTATGTAGCTGTTGTAGCCCTATTTATTTCTGGATTAATTGGTTATTGTAATTAGATGTGGCAGCCCTTTTTTAGGACTTTCTTGTGTAGCCTGTGAATCTTTTACGTTTTCTTTCTTTTTTTAATGAATTATTGGATGACGAGATGGTTGTCTGAGCTTCCATGAAAGTGGGGGACGACGAAAGAATGGACTGGACGTAAATGTACGAGAAAGGACTAGTAGGTGTGTCTGGTACTTGCACTTTGTCTGTGAATGTGGGCGATATTTCATCTGCGGGTGAGGAAGAGGAGAGCGTTTTCTCAATGATAGCGAGCTGAGATGGAGTAAATGTCGGCGATGGGAGTTCTTCTGTGAAAGTGGGTGAAACGAATTCCATTGGCGGTTTAGTGAAAGTTGGGACTCTTTCTTGTTCTTGAGGCATATATACATCAAAGTGCCCGTTGGATAGTTCTTCGCTAAACCTTAGCCTACCGACAGGTAGTATGCGAATTTCGTCTCCCGAAACACGCATACCTACATCTCTCTCTATAAACTTCAAACACCCACTCATAAATCTGGCCCGCTCTGTTCGCACATCACAAAAATTATTTTTGTCCCTAAGACTTATTACCCACCAAGTATAATATATGAACTCCATATAAACCAAATGCACTTTACACAAATGTGCCTAAAATAATGCTTTAGGCTAATTAGATGGAACTTATAGAAAATGCAGCCAAATATCTGCATTTTGTATTAGTTCCAATAAGCCCTCTTTTACCGGATATATAGAATATTTGGTCTAAAATTAACTTTATACAAGCCATTAAGCTCCCATAGTGAACTCTTCGTGTACATTTCGGAATGCTAACAACTCACATCTGCAACTTCGAAATATACATGATTTTTGCGGACTTTTCGTATAAGTACTTATAGTTTGTAGTGAGTGCGTGCGAAAGTTAAGTTCCAAACTATGTCACCATGCCAAAAAGTGTCACTTACGCACCCTATCAGAGGATGTGTTATTTAATCCACATCAAAAATACTGATTTGCACAGGATAAAAAGTTCAACAAAAAAACAGTTATATAGTGCTTTATTACCTCATGTAAATACTCGTGTTATTAAATAAATATTTTATGTGTACTTAATGTTACGTTCAAGTATGTTTTGTTGTTCTTACATGTTCAACTTAACACAAAGGATAAAGGGGGCTTCGCTTCACTCACCCCCTTTACCCTTCACCTTAGCTCATCAGGTAAAACACTGCAGTAGCTTAGAAGAAGGGGTGAGCGAAGGGATGCCCGCTTTATCCTTCGTGTTAGGTTGAACATGTAAGAACAACAAAAATACTTAAACATAGGTAACCTTAAGAACGTATACCTACTTTGGATCGCAATGTTTTCACAATTTTAGCCACCAAAACGAATCTCCTTTTGGTATGTTTTAGATTATTACTTTTGTAAGTCGAACGAACAAGAAATTTTAAAGAAATCTGTGGTTATCGCCTTTTACTGAGTAGGCAACACCACCGCGGTCCGCCCTCCGCGCCGCAGTTGTTATCTATGATCAGGGTTTCCCCAATGAATGTTTATATTTTTTCCGTAATTCTGATTCGATTGAATGGAATGGAAATACCTATACGTTATTACTATTTACATTGAGCCTAGTACTCTACTCCTCTCATAATTTACCGAAACAATATCATTGTTAATGATAACAATATTATATTATCATAGAATATGAAATTCGGCCAAGACTAATAAGCTAATATTAAGCCATTTCTAGCCACATTTCGAAAGTGTTTTTTTTACAAAACTGGTTGGGTACTTTTTTATGTAGCCACAAACAAGATTGTCCTAGCGGCAACACTGGCAGAAAACAAGCAATTAGCGAGCGATCTCTTTAGATAATACGAATTTGGTATGACACATTGCAAACGACCGCGCGATGAATGCGCGATCACTGCGCAATAGCTGCTGATAGCAGAATTTTAGGTACCGTCAAATGTGGCAACTTGACCACATTTTTTATATTTTTTTGAATTAACTCCAGTTTAGTTAGAAATGTCATTATTTTATGTTTTGTTGATGACAACAATGACTTTACCAATCACTTTCACTCGTTTTTTCTTCACAATAAATTTAAACTGCACAGGTGCACACTGCATAAATTTAAAAAACGTGACAGGGGTCAAGTTGGCACGATTGTGGCATCTTGAGCTGCTCACCAGTTTCATAAGCGCATGCATACTTTTTTGTTTTAGGTCTAGTTGCCATCTTTATATCTTCGGATTTTTAGACATGGTAGGTTAACCTTATTTCAAATAATAATGTAAATGGTAACCCTGGATACTAGGCCAAGTTGCCACGGGATATGTGACGATTTTGATACAAAAGATACTTAATGAATAGGGTTGTCACAAAACACAAGTACTAGGAAACTGAATAAACTTTTTCAGAGTTATTGACATTCTCAAGAATACCGATGTAATAGGTCCATTTGTTGGCGGAGTAATAACGCGTCAATATTTCATCTCCTACATTCCATGAACATTCATTTTTATTTAAATTATCATTATTTTCATTTGACTGCATATTTCTTTCTTTTTCATTCTGATCTTCTTTATTCGTGTGCTTTTCGTATTGCTTATTATATCTAGTAGAAGTAACTTCTTTATTTTCCTTATTACTGTCACTTTGATCCTCAATATCACTTAAATTTCCACAGACTTTGATGGTGATATTACTTTGCAGTCCAGTTAATTCGTCAATTTTTCCTTCAGTCTCTAATTTTATTTTATTATTTGTATTCTGATTTGGTTTTATTTCTTTTAATTTATGAATTCCGGTAGTGGTACTTTGCAGTTCAGTAAAATTCTCAATTTTTTCGATATCTAAGTCTATCTCTAGCTTTCCTCGATTAGTGGTTATTTCCGGTGGTTGTTTAGATATGTCTTTTCCAAATCTTGAATATTTATCTTCTTTATTTATATGCTCTTCGCCAACAATGGGATTTTCATTTCATATTTTTTCTTTCTCTCTCTACTTGATCCATCTTCTCTACCATTTCAAATATTTCTTTTTCAATCATATCCACACGTCTTACCACATCTGTATCATCAACCAAGTCAATTAGTTCTGGTAAATTATTATCAAATTGTTTGTTATCGTAATCTATGTCCTTAAGTACCTTTTTGATACTTTTTATTGTCTTATTCTCTCCATTAGAAGTAGCTTTGTTGTTTTCTTTAGTTCTCTCATCTGGATCCTCGATATCACTTAAACTTGGACAGACGTTGACTGTGATAATACTTTGCTGTCCAGCGAATTCTTAAATTTTGACTTCAGTATCTATTTTTCTCTTTTTATTGGTATTCTGATTTGTTTTTTCCTTTCTACTTTCCTTTACTTTGTTTGCTTTTCTCTTGTTCTGGCTTTCAGTTGCTTCTTTTTTGGGGAGGTCTGATTTTGAAATAGACATTCCTGATTAAACATTCAGTTTTTTGTTCTGCCCTCTTTTCATCTCGTTAGGTTTTCTAGTCGTCTTTAAGTAATCAAGTAACGCCTACGGTGTATTCTGGTTTATTGTCAATAGATTCTGGCAACTTTTTTAAAACCCTGTCAGGATTAAATGGGTGGCTCTAAATCCACTCGCCACGTTATCTTTTTTACCCATGTCTACATAGTCCATGACCTTTTTTAAAAGAGGCGGAAAGTGACACTTATTCAAAGACGCTTGGCGTGGGTTTTCAACTTTATAATTTGTTAATATTTTGCGCCACATTTTTTTTAACGGTCCAAAATATGCTACATCGAGGTTGCGTCAGTTGTGTAGAATTGGACGGCAAGAGTACAAATTTTATGTTATATTTTTCGCACAACTCTATTACTTCATAATTGATGTGGCTACTTAGGTTATCGCCAATGATAACCTTGGTTCCTTCTAGATTTCGTGCCCATGGTACAATTATGGTAGTAAACCAGTCAAAAAAGGTACTTGAATCAAACCAAGCACTTTTTGTTCTGTTACAACGAGCATCTTCGGTACCTCCTTCGACCCATTGACTCCATAAGCCTTCGGACTTGTATACTACATATGGCGGCAATACTTCGCCACTGGCGGTTCCGGCAAACATAACTGAAATACAGCCCTTTGTGACTCTTTTCGGGTATTTTACTCCGCGACGAAATATACATTTTGCGGAACCTGGGTTGTCGCTGAAATTGGTCTCATCGTAATTTAACAAATGAGTTGGAGGAACATTTTTGACCACATGTTCAAGGTTTTTAAAGTAATTTTGAAATTCTGCTTAAGTTTTTTCTGCACGAGCTCTCTTTATATTGTGCACTGATCTGGTAGTTAGGTCACGCTGGAGTGCGATTGGAGAGGCCTATGTTCAGCAGTGGACATTAACAGGCTGAAATGATGATGAATGATGGTAGTTAGTTTGTCACGATGCCGTTCTATAAAAGCCCGGGCCCACCATTCTCCTGGTGGTTTTCCGTTGAAAATGTAAGCTTTATTATTTTTCAACAAATAATCATGCACGAGTACCCTGAGATCCATTAGGTTCAGAGGAGCACCGAAGTCCGCCACTACAATCAGAACTTTAACAAAGTTCAGTTCTTCTTCTTCAGTCAATCTTTGCGGAGCCCCTGGTTTATTCATATGCATTTTTTTAACTTTCCTTTCTATTGTTCGTCGAGGAATGCCATACATTTTTTCAGCATCATAGGATTAGATTTTTTTATTTCTTTTCTGACGCTGTAGTTTTTGTATTGTCTTGCGCCAAGCTTACGACGATCTCGTTTTTTTGGTGGCATTTTATCCTTAAACAAGTAGGTATACGTTTAAATGTTTGCGTGTGGTAAATTATGTAGGTATTTCACGTTATATAATGCAAAACCTTTTAAAAGGTAGGACAGTTCATGAAACTGAACAACTTTTGTTCACTTCTTCATATAAATTGACTCGTCTATCTGATCGGGTTTTGAACTGTTACTACTGCACTACCCACCTACCATCTAAGATGTTTTGCGGTTGTGGAATTGCCCATGACAAAAATATTCTCCGTATTTTTTTATATTTTTGTATGACAAAATACCTACTGAAAATATTTTTAGCATGGCCAATTACACGCGAAATAATGAATCTATTTGCCGTTAATTATCATATAATTTTTGTGTCAACCCTAGGTGTAGGTCAAGTTACCACGTAGCTGTCAATGGCAACTTGAGCTAACCTTAGCCAAAAATGCCTAAACAAATTATTCGGCAGTTTGGCTTAAATGCGTATAGATCACAACGTAAAATTAATCTCTGGAATTTGTTACACAACATATCAAAATTATACTCACTTGTGATGTGTAGTTTAAGCTCTATAAACACAATTAAGTCCACACCGGTAAAAAACGTCTTCCGTCAAAAACCCTTTGAAACGCCATATTGCATGAACCAACAGTGTCGCCATTTTATAAAAAGAATATGTTGCTAGGGACTTTTTCAAAAACCTACCACCGTTTAAACGAAATTTCAACTCGTTTTGAATTCTACGAAATTTAATATTTTGTTGTTGAATGGAACCTAAGGTCAAGTTGAACAGTGAAGGACAAGTTGTCACATTTGACGGTAATAAGCCCGCGGAGTATCGTTACAGTTGAACTTAGAGTACCTATCATCATTTCAGCCTGTTAACGTCCACTGCTGAACATAGGCCTCTCCAATCGCACTCCAGCGTGACCGGTCCGTAGCCACCTGCATCCAACGAGATCCAGCGATCCGCACCAGGTCGTCGGTCCATCTCGTAGGTGGCCGACCCACACTGCGCTTGCCAGTACGTGGTCTCCATTCAAGGACCTTTTTGCCCCACCGGCCATCCGATCTTCGCGCTATGTGGCCTGCCCATTGCCACTTCAGCTTGCTTATCCTACGGGCTATGTCAGGAACTTTGGTTCTTCTACGGATCTCCTCATTTCTCACTCGATCTCGTAGAGAAATACCAAGCATAGCCCTTTCCATAGCTCGCTGCGCGACATTGAGCCTCTGAAAGTCCTTTTGTGAAGCACCACGTCTCAGAGCCGTAAGTCATCACTGGCAACACACACTGATTGTACACCTTAGTCTTCAGGCACTGAGGAATTTTGGACGAGAAGACGTTGCGTAATTTACCGAACGCTGCCCAACCTAGTTGGATCCGTCTACTGACCTCTCTCTCAAAATTGGACTTACCTAATCGGACTGCCTGTCCCAGGTATATATATTCGTCAACAACTTCGAGAGTAGAGTTTCCAACAGTTAGTGCGGTGGGTGCAACATGGACGTTGAACATGACCTTCGTTTTGTCCATGTTCATTTTAAGACCCACTTGTTGAGAAACTCTATTGAGGTCATCGAGCATTTTTCCAAGATCTTCAAGCGACTCAGCCATGACTACTATATCGTCGGCAAATCGAAGGTGAGTGATGTATTCGCCGTTGATATTGATGCCTAGTCCTTGCCATTCCAGGAGCTTGAAGGAATCCTCCAGCGCAGCAGTAAACAGTTTCGGAGATATTACATCTCCCTGTCTTACTCCTTACTTAGAGTATGCTACGGATAAATATTTTAATAAAAATATTAACAATCACCAGACTGCAAACAAACAAGTTTTTTTCATTAATCCAGCTATATTTCAGTTGAAATATTTTGGTAAACATCTCACATGTTCTGTATAAAAATTATTTCGTCATATAAATAAGGGTAGAACGGATTGTAATCACAACGTCTTTTTAATATTTTGCGGCTCTGGATACTTTTCTTTCAGCCTGACTCACGAACACTAGGGAGGAATTAAAGAACTAATTCTAAAGCAGAATTTGTATGTGGAAGTGTTTCTACTGAGTGAATGCACCGTGGCGCTGGTGTCTAATAGCTTTAGATTATGTGTACATGCCTCGTTAATTCTTTAAGTACGAACAGATGGCGATAGCGTTAGTAAAACACTTTAACAATGCAGTTTATAAGTAAATTATTTTATCTTTAATTTTTTAATTTATTTAAAAAATAAGATTTCAATGATTGTCGATACACCTAAATATGAACTTTTCCCCACAACACAAACAATAAATGTGTACCTTCAATACAATCCTTAATAGATCCACTATAATGAAACTTCAGTAAGCCTAATAATAATTCAGAGGATAAGATAGTACACAAGTTTTCTTATTTTGTATTTTTTTTCCGCTTAAAATTTTCATGCTTTATCCGGTTGTGGTTAAACAGAGCTGCTGAAAAACTAAACCGATCTCCGCACACTTGGCACTCAAAGGGGCGCGCTCCAGTGTGAGAATTAATGTGGTCTTCTAGGGTCTTCTTCTTCATAAATGCTTTCCCACAATGTTCACAAACCTTGTCTCTGATCTTTTTTCTTGGCCCATCATGCCTACTGCGGTGCTGGGTCAGAAGACGAACTGTGTTAAAAGACTTTTTGCAAACATCACATACAAAATCCCTTTTATTTAAGTGAGTGCTCAGCACATGATCTTCCATGTAATGCTTTTGCATAAATCGCTTTCCACAGTGTGCACATTGGTATTTTAAAACATCAGGTGTTCTATGTGGTGCTGAGTATTTCATATGTCGATCATACTGCATACGGCAGGTAAACTGCCTGTCACAAGAGATGCAGTATAGAAACTCTGTTGGTGGTGGAGAGTGGTCCATGTGTGTCTTCATGTGAGCTCTCATGTTCTGCTCTCCTTTAACTTGCTTGTGACAAATTGTGCACTCAAGCCGGGGAGTTCCTCCATTGTGTTGCAGCATATGAGTCTTCAAGCTGTCGTTTGTTTTGAATGTCTTGCCACATTCAGCGACTGGGCAAAAAGGCAGCTCCTGGTGCATTGTCTTCTGATGATACATCAGCCTCCCACGGGTGGGAAATATACAATCCGTTAAACATTTATCACACCGGTACCCATCTTTGTTATGTTTCTTTGAGTAGTGGACTTGGATAACACTGAAACAAGGATGAGCAAAATCACAGTGAAGACAAACATAGCACTTAAAATGTGCATTGTAGTGGTTCTTCAGAATATCCTCTCTCTTGAATCTTTGCTGACATAAACTACATATGTGGGATCCACTTTCTTCACTATGCAGCCGATAATTGTGAGACTCCCATATTTTTTTAATGCCATACCCGAAAATACAAGTCTTACACTTATATAAAGAGTTCATGTATCTCTTTGCTGCAAGGTCATCTCTCCTGATTTGCTCTACTTCCTCCATGGTCAGCTGTTTGATCTTAAAGTAATTGTTTGATAACTTTATGGCTTTTTCTTTTATTTCTTCAATTTCGACTTTATCTACTTTTGATTTGACAGGCACAACGATTTGGCAACAACTCGCAGGTAAACATTTTCTATCATTTGCTAGTTTGACATTCTGTACATCATCATCATCAGTATCTTTTTCACGGCAATCTATAAGACAATCTAAAACTTCTGTTTTGTTACCTCCTATAATACCTTCATCACATGTGTTGTTGACAAGAGTTTTGCAATAACTTGCAGGTAAACATTTGCTATCATTTTCCAGTTTTACATTATGTGCAACATCCTCATCCGTATCATTATAACCGCAATCTATAAGACAATCTAAAACTTCTTTTTTGATGCCTTCTATGATAACTTCATCACATGTGTCGTTGGCAACATAATAATATGATAGTCGGGATAGGCTTTTGAAATTTGCCTCACACCTTTGCAGTGTATCATGAGCAACAACTACTCTGTTTTTAAAGGCGATGAATTTCAACACCGTTGCCTGACATTCCCAACAAATGGGGTCCGTGACATTCACATCGAACAAGGTGCTGAAAGTTTTTTCGTCGATCTTCAGAGGCGCCAGATGACGCCCCACCGTGAGACAGGTCGCGCATATACCCTCCATCTCCACGGAATACAATGATTGGTAAAAAAAGTTCTCAGTTTAGTTAGTTCTCGTTCGTTACTGAATATTCTTGTTTGTTGAAGTATATGTGGAGAGGAGAATGTTTGTTATCCTCAGGAAATACTTGCACCTCACCACCTTGTACCATTTTTCCGAGCAGTGGTAATGAAACGAATGAGCAACAACAGCATAAGTATACAAATTTGATAAAATAACAGAAATTAAATGACACTAATGACAGTGACAGATAATCCGCAGATATTTTTGGGGGTCCGGAATGCACGGCCATGAAATGCACGGCCCGGATTGCACGAGCCTGAAATTCGTGTACATCGGGATGGCAATTCTGGGGTCGCGAAGTACGGGCCGAACATTCCTGGGTCGTGAAATACGCCCTGTACACTTTCTGCACAGGCCGTATTACACGACCCTGGAATTGGTGTACACGTTTTGCACAGCCCGTATTTCACGACCGTGGAAAGCACGGCCCGGATTCCGTGTACCAGTGTGTACACGGAATCCGGGCCGTGCTTTCACGGTCGTGAAATAAGGCCCGTGCACTTTCGGTACAAGGCGTATTGTACGAGACGTACTCCGTGTACATCGCTCTCATTGGCTGGACATTCTTGCTTCTGATTGGTCGGACATTTTATATTTACCAAAGACGGATGTAAGGTCTTGGTCATAGTGGTGAGATTTTTTTGTAAGCAATTTGACATTTGACGGTGTTGGCACAGCATAAGACTAATAATGTATTCTGTGAGCATAACCATTATTGTTTATTATTACGAGCCCACCATGTCCCACTGCTGGGCAAAGGCCTCTCTCCCCCTCTTCCACTCTATCCGATCCTGAGCGGTCTCCCTCCACTCCTTGTCCCATAGACCCAGCTCATCACTCCATCTCTATAACCATAACCTCAAAATTATTTAGATAAGAGTAAAGTAGGCTAAATTCAAAACAAAAACATCACAGCATTGAAAATAAATTTAAATAGTCTTAGATCAATACGCGGCGGGATCCCTAATTTATTATATTCATCCCTGATACATTATTAGACTGCAAAGGGCAATAACGATACATCTTACCACAATCGATAGAAAAAACACTACCTAGATGAAAAGGAAGGTACAATGGATTGGAGCTTCAGATAAGAGAGGACGACAAAAGCTGGCAGCAGGTCAGAGCTAACAAACTGGAGCGAGATGAAGAAGCCGTCAAATAATGAATAAGGTGTTTCAGCTTACTATAACACTACTTTAAGACAACAGCAGTACATTGGTATGCAGAGTACAAATTGGTGATAACGATACTAAAATAGAAGAAAATAAAGCTAAATTGTGTTAAAGTGAATATTCTTTTCTGTTAAACCCTCATCTATTTGCATATGTTGTGCAATGTAACTATTATAAATAAAAATAAATTATGATATGAATATTTTGTACATTTTACAGGTACATGCGATTATATTCCGTAAGAAGTTAAGTTACTATTAGTAGTAACTTAACTTCTTACGGAATATAATCGAGGTGAAATGATCAATGTGCACTTAGGTGCACATTGATCATTTCACCTGGACTGGCTCACTTTTTGACTTGTCATGATCAGGGACTTTCTGTTATATGTGTTTGTGATATTGCAACTAACAGCAGCTTTTCCTGCTCCAATTCAAGAAGTTTACCAACATATAAAACAATGTCCATAAGCACACAGAGTTAATGGAAAGAAAGGAACTAACCGGGGGTTACTAACTCATACATATATATTTACTGTATAACTTAACTTAAGTTACTGTATAACTTAACTAAATCTCAGAGGAGTCCAGCATCAGTGTTTGGCTTCATAGGTTAGGTAGGTACGGGTACCTACCTAACCTATGTAAAGGAAGTGAATTGGGAGCTATAAGACATTTGAATGTGTCTGGAATACTTTTGTGATAGTTCAACTAGGGCAGGCACCTAATTTTGCACAAAATCTATTATATATACATAGTATTAGAAGTACCTACCTACTCAGTATTAGAACCTCCAAAATATAAAATGTACATACCTTGCACAATCATAATATTATAATGTTTATCTGTAACTTTGAGTAATAATGTATAAAAACATCTATAATGGCTTACTAATTGACTCAGAATATATGATCAGGGGGGATACAATAATTCTAAAATGTCTGGGATCCCTGAATGATCTTGCAGCTTGCAATTTGAGAATATGATCACAACAAATGAAAGTAAGCCTATGTATGCAGAGCCTAAGGAGAGAAAAATCAAGGTGTTTGTAACACAGATAAATACTTTAAGTATAAATAATTGTGGGAGCATAATGATACTGACTGATATATTTAACTGAATCACAGGAGAGTCCTCTGTAATTGTAACAAATAAACCAATGAGATTGATGACCTCTGTGGTGTAGTGGTTGAGGCTGTGCTGCCCAAGCGAGAGGTCCCAGGTTCGAATTGAATCAATGTTTATATGTATGTGGTAAGACCACTCGACTTTGCAGATAGATGGCACTGCCAGCATGGTTAGATTTTTAATGCAGCAGCAGTGGTGGTTTTCCAGGGGAGGCAACTTAGGCTGCGCCTCACCTCTCACTATGCACCCTACCTACCACCTACATCAAAATACAAATACATAAATACACTTAGTGTACGGTATAATATTTTTTTATTAATTAATCTATAGTATAAAAACTAGCCTACTTCAAAATTGGATATCCTGCCGAAATTCCCGCGATCATCGCTGCACCGAAAACCATTTTTATTTTGCCCACCCGCGGCGCGACCTTCTGTACGTAGCCATAGCACACAATTTGCTTTGCCTATTTGGACTGTTGTAATTTGGCCGGCAGGCTGGCGGCATGAGGCTGGATGTTTTAAAAATTGTCTACCGCCTCTATAGCATTAAGCAACAGAGATTTTAGAAATGTAACAGGACGAATTAGGAGAATCCTATTACCTTGTATCAGAGTCGTTTTTTGATGAGTCCGGGTTAATCATTATCTTGGTACGAGGGGCAGAGAGGCGCCTTCAGTCGAGCGCCTAACGAAGGAAGGAGATATATTCGTTGTATTGGGTAGAGTGAGAAGACATGTCACACCGACGAGTCCCGAACCCCCAACCGAGGCGGTTCGGCGCTACGCCAGAATCGCCATCAGTCGTGGACTGGACACGGCTAGCTATTGATTTTTTATTCTTATAATTTGTAGGTAGGCCAGTCTCGCGGCATTTCATGCGTAATTTGTCATGTACCCAAGATTTGATATTGTAGCTTTATTACTAATAACCCAGTTTGCATTGCGCAATGAATCGGAAAAATCTGATATCATTAAAACGAGTTTCCGCCCCTGTTCTGAATTATTTTTTTTGTATAAAAATGACTTAAAGAATGGTAGGAAAACTTTCGTCCGTTCATTTCAAAGCTCGTGGTATGATCGTTATATTTGGCTATGCGGAAGTGCCTACTTGCAAAAATTGTATTGCAGGCCATGCGTTCTTTTGAGCCGTCATAAATCTACATTTTCATTTAATGGATATTCGGATTTAAAAAATATAACGCGGGCTCTAAAAATTCACGATGAATCACAAGAACACTTCGAAAATTTCAAAGCGCTCAAAATTTTAGAGAAAAATGTTTCCATCATGGATGCAATTTGCGACCACGGGGTTTTAAGCAAGTCTCAGTTTAATGAGCGAGTAAGGAAAAATCGGAAACTTATGGTTAGTTTAATTGACACCGTAATATTTTTGTCTCGACAAGAGCTTCCGTTTCGTGGGCATGATGAAAGTGTGACTTCTTCAAACCTACCTACCTGAATACCTACATGAAGTCAAACATGTAAGGGAAATTGGTATGCCTGTTCTATACCTTGATGGAAGTTATATTCATACTTCGCTCAATCATGCAAAATGTTGGCAAAGCGAAAATAAATCTGTAGATACAGGAAAAAGATAAAAAATTGTTCACTGTGGTGGCAAGACTGGGTTCGCCCGAATGTTTTGTTAATTTATAACGACAAAGAAAAGAAAACTGATTTCCGTGATGCCATGAATAAAATCAATTAAAAAAAATGGTATTGAATAAATTAAAATCCAATCTAAATGAACCCACCTGTATAGTCATGGACAATGTTAGATATCATTCTACCCAAATTAACTAACCTCCGAGCTCGGTTAATAGAAAAAATAAAACAGCAGAATAGCTTATATCAAATAATATTGCCTACTCTACCAAAGCCACCAAAAGTATGTTGTTGTTTATGGTAAAACCAAAATAAACCTGACCCAGTACAAATTCCAAATTACAAATGTCTTTATTACTGTAGATATTTACATATACTTAGCAATCGTCATTTTTTGCCACTTCTCTACATTGGACCACTGTGGGAGAGGATGGCGTAGAAACTCCCACAGATTGATTTTTAGATCTCTTAAAAATTGCTTATGCTTAACTAATACAAAATATAATATTTAGTCATTATCATAATCAATAAGCAGGAATAAATAATTACAAAATTATTAACAGCAAGGTCTGTGTTGAGCCAGATTAACCCCATACAGACCCATCATTTAAGTAAGCTTGAACATTGTAATATCCCTTTTTCGACAAAGTCGCTTTAACATGGATTTTAAATTGCTCAAATGGCAATTTCAAGATCTCCAGAGGTATCTTGTTGTAGTAGAGAATGCATTGACCCATGAAAGAATTGCTAACCTTCGCGAGTCTAAACCGGGGCGCAAGTAGTCTGTGATTATTTCTTAGGTTAACATTACAGCTATCGCTAAGTTTGGGAAATTTTGTAAGGTTCTTGCGTACGAACATTATATTTTCGAAAATAAATTGACTAGCTACAGTTAGTATGTCAATTTCTTTAAAAAGCTGTCTTAAGAAGTCTGTGCGTTTTAAATTATAAATTGCTCGAATAGCTCTTTTCTGTAAAATAAAAATAGTTTGAATATCCGCTGCTTTCCCCCACAACAAGATACCATAGGACATGACACTATGAAAGTAACTAAAATATACTAGCCTAGATGTAGCCACATCCGTGTTTTGTCTGATGTTCCTAACAGCGTAAGCCGCAGAACTTAATTTACCAGCCAATTTTTCTATGTGGGGTCCCCACTGCAATTTGTTATCAATGGTTATTCCAAGAAACTTCGTGTCATTTACTAATTCTAAAGTATTGCTGTCCAACACTAAACTGGTCCCAACTTGCCTGACATTTGGAAGTGAGAATTTGATACATTTGGTTTTACTAGCATTGACGAGCACAGCAGTATACGAGATTGATAATTTAGTACAGGAGTAGGTCACAAAATACTACGACTGCCGCCATATCATTGTGACCTGAATCCGTTAGAAATTATATGGGGCATAGTAAAAGGAAAGGTTGCCACAAAGAATGTTGGTTTAGATAATTTTGAGGATATAACTGCTGAAACATGGAATAATTGCTGTGAGCATACAAAAAAACTAGGAGAGGAATATAGATGCAGGGGACTGATAGAGACAATTGAACAACTTATTATAAATTTTGGCAGCAGTGATAGTGAAACATCCAGTCTTACAACTGACAATGAGTCTGATCTGTCTAGAATTGAAACAACACAATCTGATCATGAAGATCATGAAATGTCATATGAATCTGTTGAATATTTAGATTCTGAATTTGATGACTAATTAAAAAAAAAACAATCATAATGGTTTTATTTTCTATATTTTAACCCGACTACAGGTACTTACTTTAGTGGAAGATTATTTCATAATAATAAAGAAAAATAGTAGTTAAAGTGACTACCATAATGAGAGACTTTAATATACGAGTGTTTCATAATAACAACACAGAGTATTTTAATGCCTACAGTTACATACACTGCTTTATCTCTAAATATCATAAGCTCTCTATGATTGTTAATTTATAGTTATATTTAAAATTTAAAACTTCTAATAAGTTCGATTTTAAAATAAGTTCGGCAATTAGCGAAGGGGCCAATTTGCATGCGTATACTATACTTAGTATTGCTATATATAAAGTTATTTAATGCCTTCAGGCCAAGTTTTTTTGTGTTCCTGATTGGCTATACCCGCGATACATCATACATTTGATAACAATGTATCGTCTTCTCATCTCCCCTCGTGACGTGGTGAACACAAAAGCAACCAAACAAAAAAACGTGCACCAATGGCGACAACTCATCAGATATTGGCCAGAATGTCTAGCCTAGACCACTGACCTGTGTCGTGGGAACCAGAAACAGCGAAACACATAACGAAGACCTGAGGTTTTTTTCTTCATCCCCAGCCGGGGAATGAACCCGGGACCTCTTGCAAGGTAGGCAGAGCCATAACCGCATGACTGGGCAACATTTGGAATTCGTAAAAGTAGAGCCTATATGGTATGACCTTTATGAATAAAAAACCTATAACTTTGATATAAGATTTCATGACTCTATATTCCAAAACTTTCAAATTGGTTTGTAGAACTGCAAAAACTTATCACATTAATAGAAAAATACAAAATTCTAATAATATAATATAAACGGTTTGGCAAATCATAAACCGTGAATCTGGCAAAGTTATACCAAGGGACAATGATTTCTGCATAAAGAAAGGTGATGATGTTGTTAAATCCAACGATGAGGTAGCTCGAGCTTTTGAAACATTCTTCACCAATGTACCCTTTCTCACAAAAGAGCGTCTAAATTCATCTCCTTAAGAAGCAGAGGCTTTGTTAAAAAACAGCACTAGCATCAGTAATGTAGATTTAAAATTTTATCATGTATATCCCCAGGATATTGTCAAAACCTATAGATTACTTAACTTAAAAAATACTGAAGACCTGTGGGGTATATCAGTCAAAGTCATTGGTTCAATAATACTTGCTGTAGCCCCATACCTAGCTTATATATTTTATAAATGTGTTGACGATGGAGCTTTCCCAGACCTCATGAAACACAGTAAACTTATACCTCTGTTCAAGTCGGGAGACAAGGGTGATCCTTCAAATTTCAGACCAATGTCTGTTCCTCCAGACTGAGTAAAATTTTTGAAAAGATTATACTCAATCAAATGGTCTTACATTTCAACCGTACAAAACAATTCCACGCCAAACAATACGGTTTCACTAGGGGTAAATCGACTACGGATGCAGGTATTACCCTTATATCTCATATTTATTCAGCCGCACAAGATGCTATCGGTGTTTTTTTCGATCTGTCGAAGGCATTTGATTGTGTAGATCATGATACGCTACTAATGAAATTAAATCATTACGGAGTTAGAAATAAAGCATTGGATCAATACGATATACCATACCTAAGCAATAGAATTCAACAGGCAGAGGTCAACTGTGTTAAATCTGATAGATCGCTTATTCCTGGTATATATTAACGATCTGCCTTTTATGGTGGAGAAATTGACTGACATAGTGTTGTTTGCTGATGATACTTCACTGGTCTTCAAAATTGAAAGACAAAAAGAAGATTTTGATGATGTTAATGGAGTATTATCTTTAACCTTGAATTGGTTCACAGTTAATAATTTATTATTAAATGCTGGTAAAACCATTTGGTTTTACGCCATTGGTGCACGTTTTTTTGTTTGGTTGCTTTTGTGTTCACCACGTCACGAGGGGAGATGAGAAGACGATACATTGTTATCAAATGTATGATGTATCGCGGGTATAGCCAATCAGGAACACAAAAAAACTTGGCCTGAAGGCATTAAATAACTTTATATATAGCAACACTAAGTATAGTATACGCATGCAAATTGGCCCCTTCGCTAATTGCCGAACTTATTTTAAAATCGAACTTATTAGAAGTTTTAAATTTTAAATATAACTATAAATTAACAATCATAGAGAGCTTATGATATTTAGAGATAAAGCAGTGTATGTAACTGTAGGCATTAAAATACTCTGTGTTGTTATTATGAAACACTCGTATATTAAAGTCTCTCATTATGGTAGTCACTTTAAGTACTATTTTTCTTTATTATTATGAAATAATCTTCCACTAAAGTAAGTACCTGTAGTCGGGTTAAAATATAGAAAATAAAACCATTATGATTGTTTTTTTTTTAATTAGTCATCGAATTCAGAATCTAAATATTCAACAGATTCATATGACATTTCATGATCTTCATGATCAGATTGTGTTGTTTCAATTCTAGACAGATCAGACTCATTGTCAGTTGTAAGACTGGATGTTTCACTATCACTGCTGCCAACATTTATAATAAGTTGTTCAATTGTCTCTATCAGTCCCCTGCATCTATATTCCTCTCCTAGTTTTTTTGTATGCTCACAGCAATTATTCCATGTTTCAGCAGTTATATCCTCAAAATTATCTAAACCAACATTCTTTGTGGCAACCTTTCCTTTTACTATGCCCCATATAATTTCTAACGGATTCAGGTCACAATGATATGGCGACAGTCGTAGTATTTTGTGACCTACTCCTGTACTAAATTATCAATCTCGTATACTGCTGTGCTCGTCAATGCTGGTAAAACCAAATGTATCAAATTCTTACTTCTAAATGTCAGGCAAGTTGAGACCAGTTTAGTGTTGGGCAGCAGCACGTTAGAATTAGTCAATGACTCGAAGTTTCTTGGAATAAACATTGATAGCAAATTGCAGTGGGGACCTCACATAGATAAATTAGCTGGTAAATTAAGTTCTGCGGCTTACGCTTTTAGGAACATCAGACAAGACACGGACGTGGCTACATCTCTGTTCTTTAAAAGTAAAACAAATTGTTATGTTCACATTCCCTTATAGCGACAGCCTGCCACAATCAGAAAACAACCTTAGATATAAACTGAATATGACCTTGCATAATATATCATGCAATAATAATATACATGTAATGGATACTAACAATTTTGTTAGTAGAAATAAATATTATTTGACTAAAGGTAAATATTACCTTCCTAGTTATTATAAAAGACAAGTAGCAAATTCGCTGTCCTATTATTTTAATATAACAGCCAAAAATTTGGCTACACATAATGCCTCTATTGAGCATTATACTGATGTTTCAAACAAAACCTTGGAAGCTTTTCCAAGTCATTTAAAACGACAATAGAGGAAGTCTCTAGCCCGTCAAATAATATTAATAAAGTACATTATAAAAACAAAAAAATTCAATATTGTCAAATAAATGAAAAGTTTACTAAAGGTATTAGCAGTAAATTATTAGAGTTGGAATTGTACATGAACTCTTTGAATATTGATATTTTATGTCTAACAGAACATTGGCTAAAAAGCCATGAGCTCATGTTCAATTTCAGTAACCACCAGGTTGGTAGTTCTTTTTGCAGATCACATGCTGTTCGTGGAGGCTCTCTAATATTTCTAAATAAACACATAAAGTTCAAAAATCGTAATGACATAGTATGTTTATCAGTTGAAAGCTACATTGAAGTAGCATGTGTTGAATTGGAGCGCATAATTGTAATAAGCGTTTACAGCCCACCATCAGGTTCATTTGATGTTTTTGAAAAAGTCATGGATGACATATTATTTAAAGTATCAAAATCTAATAAATTTCTTATGATATGTGGAGACTTCAATGTAAATTTATTAGAAACTTACTCCCTTAGTACGAGACTAACTAACTTATTTAATTCTCACAACTTAAAGCCACTTTTCATAGAACCTACTCGAATAACTGAAACCTCAGCAAATTGTATAGACAATATATTTGCTTATCCAAATGAAAAAATTGTACTTAAAAAAATTATAAGTAATTTAAAGTCAGACCATTTGTCAGACATTGTAGTGTTATGCTACTTACATGCTATTCTTGCTTCCTATCCCTCAGCTCCAGCTCCACCATCAGTCTTTTTTGTTTGTACCTTCAGGGTACCTTGCTCTATCATTGCTTGCTTTTCAGCTGGATATTTGCTGAGCTGTACTCCTTGTTATTGGGTATCACCTTTAGTTCCATAGGACCCTGTAACGTTTTAAACCATAAGAACACATTAATAAATCATGTTCGCTCTGCATTTTCATGCTATCAGCACTTTTAGATCGATAGCGAAACGGTTTACCTTTGGTGACCTTGTTTTTGGCTTTCTCCGAAACTCTGCAATCTCGGGCTTCGTGCGCGCTGGTGCGGTACTTTTTTTCCTTTCGTTGTTAGGTAATTTACTTCATGGTTTTATTGTTAAATTTTATATTACGAGCCTGAAACCAACATTTGACATTTGATATGTTGATTGTTTATCTGGTTGTCATGGCAATGTCCTTTCAAACTCGTTAGCGGTCTGATATGTTTGCTTTAATACTTTTACAAAAATACTTTTTCTCTCTTGGCCACTCACAAAAATTACGTTTAATTTAAATAATTTTTAGAACTCTCCAAAAAGGGTATAAAAGCGGAACATTTCTTCAATTCTGGGAGTCTCACGTCAGCTTCTGAACTGGAAGTATCACTTAAAGGCCTTATCCCGGGGTCGCACTACCCCGGGATCCTGCGAAGCCTTCAAACTCCTTCAAATCTTCAAATACTCCATCTACAACGGGATCCTGCGAAGCCTTCAAACTCCTTCAAATCTTCAAATACTCCATCTACAACGGGATCCTGCGAAGCCTTCAAACTCCTTCAAATCTTCAAATACTCCATCTACAACGGGATCCTGCGAAGCCTTCAAACTCCTTCAAATCTTCAAATACTCCATCTACAACGGGATCCTGCGAAGCCTTCAAACTCCTTCAAATCTTCAAATACTCCATCTACAACGGGATCCAGCGAGCCGTAGCTACAAGTACGCCGCTACCGTTCCTACAACGACGATTTCTACAACGGGATCCAGCGAGCCGTAGCTACAAGTACGCCGCTACCGTTCCTACAACGACGATTTCAACAACATCCACAACTACAAATACGCCCGCAACCTGGTCATCACCCCACTGGTCTACTTCTCTTCGTGTTCTCCGCTTCCTTCTATCCAGACATCTGTATTTTATAAAACCTGTTTCACCTCATTCATCTTCATCTTCCTCTCATTTTTTTAAATTAATTCATTGTAAATAGCCCAAATAAATTGTCATTTCTAAATTTTATTCTGGTTGTTTTCTGTTAGGTTCTGGTTAGGTTCGTATCCTCACACGACAACATTAGACTAGAAATTCAACTTAAAAAAAGTTCTACAACAATACATACCTGTGACTGCACATCGGTTTGAAAGGTTTTAATTGAATTGGGATAGCAAACTACCTATCAATTACTCTAATAATAACCCTAATGAGTCATATTGTAATTTTTTTTACAAATTCAGCAATGCTTTCAATGCAGTATTTACTACCAGATCGATTGTGGTCTCAGACAAACTTAACTTTAGTAAGTGGGCCACAGTAGGTATACTTGAAAGTAGACAAAATTTATATGAATTATAGAGTGAAAAACAATGGAATCATAGTGAAGAGTTCATGGATAAAGTAAAAAAGTACTCAAAAATCTTTAAAAAAGTTTGTCAAATTGCAAAATCAAATTATATCAGATCTAAAATAAGAAAAAGTGATAACAAAATTAAATCAACTTGGGATATAATTAAAAGTGAGACTGGAAAGGTCAGTATTAAAAACAATGAATATGAATTAAAAATTAATGATATTACTTTCAAAAATGATATTGATGTAGCTAAAGCGTTTGATTTTTTTTTTTACTGACATCCCAATCTCTACTACAAAGTCTTTAGACTCTTCCAAAGTAGTCGCTGAATCTTTGCTAAAAGACTATGTACCTAGATGTGAAAATCAATTCTCGTTTAATTATGTAGATGATAAAGATATTATTAAAGCCTTTAAATCAATAAATGTTAAGAAAACTGCAGACCTCTGGGATATTTCTGTTCATGTTGTGAAGCCCCTAATAAATGTTATTGCCCTTGATTTAGCTATCATATTTAATGCATCTATTGATGCTGGCGTGTTTCCTGATTTAATGAAACACAGTAAAATAGTACCTTTGTTTAAATCGGGTAGTACATCTGACCCTTCTAACTTCAGACCGATATCTAAAAGGTAAAGTATTTGAAAAAGTAATTTTAAATCAACTTCTTACACATTTAAACACCAAAAACATGCTCCACTGTAAACAATTTGGTTTTACACAAGGCAAATCAACTACTGATGCCGGTATTGAGTTAATATCACTTATATATGATGCCTGGGAGGAGTCGCATGATGCTCTAGGAGTATTTTGCGATTTGTCTAAGGCTTTTGATTGCGTTGACCATGGGACATTGATCAGGAAATCACATCACTATGGAATTAGGGATAACTCTTTAGATCTTCTCTCTTCTTATCTAAATAACAGGATACAGATAGTTGACATTAATGGAAAACGATCTCCAGGGTCATACCATACCATCTAAGATGTTTTGCGGTTGTGGAATTGCCCATGACAAAAATATTCTCCGTATTTTTTTATATTTTTGTATGACAAAATACCTACTGAAAATATTTTTAGCATGGCCAATTACACGCGAAATAATGAATCTATTTGCCGTTAATTATCATATAATTTTTGTGTCAACCCTAGGTGTAGGTCAAGTTACCACGTAGCTGTCAATGGCAACTTGAGCTAACCTTAGCCAAAAATGCCTAAACAAATTATTCGGCAGTTTGGCTTAAATGCGTATAGATCACAACGTAAAATTAATCTCTGGAATTTGTTACACAACATATCAAAATTATACTCACTTGTGATGTGTAGTTTAAGCTCTATAAACACAATTAAGTCCACACCGGTAAAAAACGTCTTCCGTCAAAAACCCTTTGAAACGCCATATTGCATGAACCAACAGTGTCGCCATTTTATAAAAAGAATATGTTGCTAGGGACTTTTTCAAAAACCTACCACCGTTTAAACGAAATTTCAACTCGTTTTGAATTCTACGAAATTTAATATTTTGTTGTTGAATGGAACCTAAGGTCAAGTTGAACAGTGAAGGACAAGTTGTCACATTTGACGGTAATAAGCCCGCGGAGTATCGTTACAGTTGAACTTAGAGTACCTATCATCATTTCAGCCTGTTAACGTCCACTGCTGATCATAGGCCTCTCCAATCGCACTCCAGCGTGACCGGTCCGTAGCCACCTGCATCCAACGAGATCCAGCGATCCGCACCAGGTCGTCGGTCCATCTCGTAGGTGGCCGACCCACACTGCGCTTGCCAGTACGTGGTCTCCATTCAAGGACCTTTTTGCCCCACCGGCCATCCGATCTTCGCGCTATGTGGCCTGCCCATTGCCACTTCAGCTTGCTTATCCTACGGGCTATGTCAGGAACTTTGGTTCTTCTACGGATCTCCTCATTTCTCACTCGATCTCGTAGAGAAATACCAAGCATAGCCCTTTCCATAGCTCGCTGCGCGACATTGAGCCTCTGAAAGTCCTTTTGTGAAGCACCACGTCTCAGAGCCGTAAGTCATCACTGGCAACACACACTGATTGTACACCTTAGTCTTCAGGCACTGAGGAATTTTGGACGAGAAGACGTTGCGTAATCTACCGAACGCTGCCCAACCTAGTTGGATCCGTCTACTGACCTCTCTCTCAAAATTGGACTTACCTAATCGGACTGCCTGTCCCAGGTATATATATTCGTCAACAACTTCGAGAGTAGAGTTTCCAACAGTTAGTGCGGTGGGTGCAACATGGACGTTGAACATGACCTTCGTTTTGTCCATGTTCATTTTAAGACCCACTTGTTGAGAAACTCTATTGAGGTCATCGAGCATTTTTCCAAGATCTTCAAGCGACTCAGCCATGACTACTATATCGTCGGCAAATCGAAGGTGAGTGATGTATTCGCCGTTGATATTGATGCCTAGTCCTTGCCATTCCAGGAGCTTGAAGGAATCCTCCAGCGCAGCAGTAAACAGTTTCGGAGATATTACATCTCCCTGTCTTACTCCTTACTTAGAGTATGCTACGGATAAATATTTTAATAAAAATATTAACAATCACCAGACTGCAAACAAACAAGTTTTTTTCATTAATCCAGCTATATTTCAGTTGAAATATTTTGGTAAACATCTCACATGTTCTGTATAAAAATTATTTCGTCATATAAATAAGGGTAGAACGGATTGTAATCACAACGTCTTTTTAATATTTTGCGGCTCTGGATACTTTTCTTTCAGCCTGACTCACGAACACTAGGGAGGAATTAAAGAACTAATTCTAAAGCAGAATTTGTATGTGGAAGTGTTTCTACTGAGTGAATGCACCGTGGCGCTGGTGTCTAATAGCTTTAGATTATGTGTACATGCCTCGTTAATTCTTTAAGTACGAACAGATGGCGATAGCGTTAGTAAAACACTTTAACAATGCAGTTTATAAGTAAATTATTTTATCTTTAATTTTTTAATTTATTTAAAAAATAAGATTTCAATGATTGTCGATACACCTAAATATGAACTTTTCCCCACAACACAAACAATAAATGTGTACCTTCAATACAATCCTTAATAGATCCACTATAATGAAACTTCAGTAAGCCTAATAATAATTCAGAGGATAAGATAGTACACAAGTTTTCTTATTTTGTATTTTTTTTCCGCTTAAAATTTTCATGCTTTATCCGGTTGTGGTTAAACAGAGCTGCTGAAAAACTAAACCGATCTCCGCACACTTGGCACTCAAAGGGGCGCGCTCCAGTGTGAGAATTAATGTGGTCTTCTAGGGTCTTCTTCTTCATAAATGCTTTCCCACAATGTTCACAAACCTTGTCTCTGATCTTTTTTCTTGGCCCATCATGCCTACTGCGGTGCTGGGTCAGAAGACGAACTGTGTTAAAAGACTTTTTGCAAACATCACATACAAAATCCCTTTTATTTAAGTGAGTGCTCAGCACATGATCTTCCATGTAATGCTTTTGCATAAATCGCTTTCCACAGTGTGCACATTGGTATTTTAAAACATCAGGTGTTCTATGTGGTGCTGAGTATTTCATATGTCGATCATACTGCATACGGCAGGTAAACTGCCTGTCACAAGAGATGCAGTATAGAAACTCTGTTGGTGGTGGAGAGTGGTCCATGTGTGTCTTCATGTGAGCTCTCATGTTCTGCTCTCCTTTAACTTGCTTGTGACAAATTGTGCACTCAAGCCGGGGAGTTCCTCCATTGTGTTGCAGCATATGAGTCTTCAAGCTGTCGTTTGTTTTGAATGTCTTGCCACATTCAGCGACTGGGCAAAAAGGCAGCTCCTGGTGCATTGTCTTCTGATGATACATCAGCCTCCCACGGGTGGGAAATATACAATCCGTTAAACATTTAT
The DNA here is from genome assembly GCA_949825045.1 of Argyresthia goedartella. Lineage (NCBI taxonomy): Eukaryota > Metazoa > Arthropoda > Insecta > Lepidoptera > Argyresthiidae > Argyresthia > Argyresthia goedartella. The sequence continues at coordinate 23,365,962 of OX463828.1, forward strand.
CACACCGGTACCCATCTTTGTTATGTTTCTTTGAGTAGTGGACTTGGATAACACTGAAACAAGGATGAGCAAAATCACAGTGAAGACAAACATAGCACTTAAAATGTGCATTGTAGTGGTTCTTCAGAATATCCTCTCTCTTGAATCTTTGCTGACATAAACTACATATGTGGGATCCACTTTCTTCACTATGCAGCCGATAATTGTGAGACTCCCATATTTTTTTAATGCCATACCCGAAAATACAAGTCTTACACTTATATAAAGAGTTCATGTATCTCTTTGCTGCAAGGTCATCTCTCCTGATTTGCTCTACTTCCTCCATGGTCAGCTGTTTGATCTTAAAGTAATTGTTTGATAACTTTATGGCTTTTTCTTTTATTTCTTCAATTTCGACTTTATCTACTTTTGATTTGACAGGCACAACGATTTGGCAACAACTCGCAGGTAAACATTTTCTATCATTTGCTAGTTTGACATTCTGTACATCATCATCATCAGTATCTTTTTCACGGCAATCTATAAGACAATCTAAAACTTCTGTTTTGTTACCTCCTATAATACCTTCATCACATGTGTTGTTGACAAGAGTTTTGCAATAACTTGCAGGTAAACATTTGCTATCATTTTCCAGTTTTACATTATGTGCAACATCCTCATCCGTATCATTATAACCGCAATCTATAAGACAATCTAAAACTTCTTTTTTGATGCCTTCTATGATAACTTCATCACATGTGTCGTTGGCAACATAATAATATGATAGTCGGGATAGGCTTTTGAAATTTGCCTCACACCTTTGCAGTGTATCATGAGCAACAACTACTCTGTTTTTAAAGGCGATGAATTTCAACACCGTTGCCTGACATTCCCAACAAATGGGGTCCGTGACATTCACATCGAACAAGGTGCTGAAAGTTTTTTCGTCGATCTTCAGAGGCGCCAGATGACGCCCCACCGTGAGACAGGTCGCGCATATACCCTCCATCTCCACGGAATACAATGATTGGTAAAAAAAGTTCTCAGTTTAGTTAGTTCTCGTTCGTTACTGAATATTCTTGTTTGTTGAAGTATATGTGGAGAGGAGAATGTTTGTTATCCTCAGGAAATACTTGCACCTCACCACCTTGTACCATTTTTCCGAGCAGTGGTAATGAAACGAATGAGCAACAACAGCATAAGTATACAAATTTGATAAAATAACAGAAATTAAATGACACTAATGACAGTGACAGATAATCCGCAGATATTTTTGGGGGTCCGGAATGCACGGCCATGAAATGCACGGCCCGGATTGCACGAGCCTGAAATTCGTGTACATCGGGATGGCAATTCTGGGGTCGCGAAGTACGGGCCGAACATTCCTGGGTCGTGAAATACGCCCTGTACACTTTCTGCACAGGCCGTATTACACGACCCTGGAATTGGTGTACACGTTTTGCACAGCCCGTATTTCACGACCGTGGAAAGCACGGCCCGGATTCCGTGTACCAGTGTGTACACGGAATCCGGGCCGTGCTTTCACGGTCGTGAAATAAGGCCCGTGCACTTTCGGTACAAGGCGTATTGTACGAGACGTACTCCGTGTACATCGCTCTCATTGGCTGGACATTCTTGCTTCTGATTGGTCGGACATTTTATATTTACCAAAGACGGATGTAAGGTCTTGGTCATAGTGGTGAGATTTTTTTGTAAGCAATTTGACATTTGACGGTGTTGGCACAGCATAAGACTAATAATGTATTCTGTGAGCATAACCATTATTGTTTATTATTACGAGCCCACCATGTCCCACTGCTGGGCAAAGGCCTCTCTCCCCCTCTTCCACTCTATCCGATCCTGAGCGGTCTCCCTCCACTCCTTGTCCCATAGACCCAGCTCATCACTCCATCTCTATAACCATAACCTCAAAATTATTTAGATAAGAGTAAAGTAGGCTAAATTCAAAACAAAAACATCACAGCATTGAAAATAAATTTAAATAGTCTTAGATCAATACGCGGCGGGATCCCTAATTTATTATATTCATCCCTGATACATTATTAGACTGCAAAGGGCAATAACGATACATCTTACCACAATCGATAGAAAAAACACTACCTAGATGAAAAGGAAGGTACAATGGATTGGAGCTTCAGATAAGAGAGGACGACAAAAGCTGGCAGCAGGTCAGAGCTAACAAACTGGAGCGAGATGAAGAAGCCGTCAAATAATGAATAAGGTGTTTCAGCTTACTATAACACTACTTTAAGACAACAGCAGTACATTGGTATGCAGAGTACAAATTGGTGATAACGATACTAAAATAGAAGAAAATAAAGCTAAATTGTGTTAAAGTGAATATTCTTTTCTGTTAAACCCTCATCTATTTGCATATGTTGTGCAATGTAACTATTATAAATAAAAATAAATTATGATATGAATATTTTGTACATTTTACAGGTACATGCGATTATATTCCGTAAGAAGTTAAGTTACTATTAGTAGTAACTTAACTTCTTACGGAATATAATCGAGGTGAAATGATCAATGTGCACTTAGGTGCACATTGATCATTTCACCTGGACTGGCTCACTTTTTGACTTGTCATGATCAGGGACTTTCTGTTATATGTGTTTGTGATATTGCAACTAACAGCAGCTTTTCCTGCTCCAATTCAAGAAGTTTACCAACATATAAAACAATGTCCATAAGCACACAGAGTTAATGGAAAGAAAGGAACTAACCGGGGGTTACTAACTCATACATATATATTTACTGTATAACTTAACTTAAGTTACTGTATAACTTAACTAAATCTCAGAGGAGTCCAGCATCAGTGTTTGGCTTCATAGGTTAGGTAGGTACGGGTACCTACCTAACCTATGTAAAGGAAGTGAATTGGGAGCTATAAGACATTTGAATGTGTCTGGAATACTTTTGTGATAGTTCAACTAGGGCAGGCACCTAATTTTGCACAAAATCTATTATATATACATAGTATTAGAAGTACCTACCTACTCAGTATTAGAACCTCCAAAATATAAAATGTACATACCTTGCACAATCATAATATTATAATGTTTATCTGTAACTTTGAGTAATAATGTATAAAAACATCTATAATGGCTTACTAATTGACTCAGAATATATGATCAGGGGGGATACAATAATTCTAAAATGTCTGGGATCCCTGAATGATCTTGCAGCTTGCAATTTGAGAATATGATCACAACAAATGAAAGTAAGCCTATGTATGCAGAGCCTAAGGAGAGAAAAATCAAGGTGTTTGTAACACAGATAAATACTTTAAGTATAAATAATTGTGGGAGCATAATGATACTGACTGATATATTTAACTGAATCACAGGAGAGTCCTCTGTAATTGTAACAAATAAACCAATGAGATTGATGACCTCTGTGGTGTAGTGGTTGAGGCTGTGCTGCCCAAGCGAGAGGTCCCAGGTTCGAATTGAATCAATGTTTATATGTATGTGGTAAGACCACTCGACTTTGCAGATAGATGGCACTGCCAGCATGGTTAGATTTTTAATGCAGCAGCAGTGGTGGTTTTCCAGGGGAGGCAACTTAGGCTGCGCCTCACCTCTCACTATGCACCCTACCTACCACCTACATCAAAATACAAATACATAAATACACTTAGTGTACGGTATAATATTTTTTTATTAATTAATCTATAGTATAAAAACTAGCCTACTTCAAAATTGGATATCCTGCCGAAATTCCCGCGATCATCGCTGCACCGAAAACCATTTTTATTTTGCCCACCCGCGGCGCGACCTTCTGTACGTAGCCATAGCACACAATTTGCTTTGCCTATTTGGACTGTTGTAATTTGGCCGGCAGGCTGGCGGCATGAGGCTGGATGTTTTAAAAATTGTCTACCGCCTCTATAGCATTAAGCAACAGAGATTTTAGAAATGTAACAGGACGAATTAGGAGAATCCTATTACCTTGTATCAGAGTCGTTTTTTGATGAGTCCGGGTTAATCATTATCTTGGTACGAGGGGCAGAGAGGCGCCTTCAGTCGAGCGCCTAACGAAGGAAGGAGATATATTCGTTGTATTGGGTAGAGTGAGAAGACATGTCACACCGACGAGTCCCGAACCCCCAACCGAGGCGGTTCGGCGCTACGCCAGAATCGCCATCAGTCGTGGACTGGACACGGCTAGCTATTGATTTTTTATTCTTATAATTTGTAGGTAGGCCAGTCTCGCGGCATTTCATGCGTAATTTGTCATGTACCCAAGATTTGATATTGTAGCTTTATTACTAATAACCCAGTTTGCATTGCGCAATGAATCGGAAAAATCTGATATCATTAAAACGAGTTTCCGCCCCTGTTCTGAATTATTTTTTTTGTATAAAAATGACTTAAAGAATGGTAGGAAAACTTTCGTCCGTTCATTTCAAAGCTCGTGGTATGATCGTTATATTTGGCTATGCGGAAGTGCCTACTTGCAAAAATTGTATTGCAGGCCATGCGTTCTTTTGAGCCGTCATAAATCTACATTTTCATTTAATGGATATTCGGATTTAAAAAATATAACGCGGGCTCTAAAAATTCACGATGAATCACAAGAACACTTCGAAAATTTCAAAGCGCTCAAAATTTTAGAGAAAAATGTTTCCATCATGGATGCAATTTGCGACCACGGGGTTTTAAGCAAGTCTCAGTTTAATGAGCGAGTAAGGAAAAATCGGAAACTTATGGTTAGTTTAATTGACACCGTAATATTTTTGTCTCGACAAGAGCTTCCGTTTCGTGGGCATGATGAAAGTGTGACTTCTTCAAACCTACCTACCTGAATACCTACATGAAGTCAAACATGTAAGGGAAATTGGTATGCCTGTTCTATACCTTGATGGAAGTTATATTCATACTTCGCTCAATCATGCAAAATGTTGGCAAAGCGAAAATAAATCTGTAGATACAGGAAAAAGATAAAAAATTGTTCACTGTGGTGGCAAGACTGGGTTCGCCCGAATGTTTTGTTAATTTATAACGACAAAGAAAAGAAAACTGATTTCCGTGATGCCATGAATAAAATCAATTAAAAAAAATGGTATTGAATAAATTAAAATCCAATCTAAATGAACCCACCTGTATAGTCATGGACAATGTTAGATATCATTCTACCCAAATTAACTAACCTCCGAGCTCGGTTAATAGAAAAAATAAAACAGCAGAATAGCTTATATCAAATAATATTGCCTACTCTACCAAAGCCACCAAAAGTATGTTGTTGTTTATGGTAAAACCAAAATAAACCTGACCCAGTACAAATTCCAAATTACAAATGTCTTTATTACTGTAGATATTTACATATACTTAGCAATCGTCATTTTTTGCCACTTCTCTACATTGGACCACTGTGGGAGAGGATGGCGTAGAAACTCCCACAGATTGATTTTTAGATCTCTTAAAAATTGCTTATGCTTAACTAATACAAAATATAATATTTAGTCATTATCATAATCAATAAGCAGGAATAAATAATTACAAAATTATTAACAGCAAGGTCTGTGTTGAGCCAGATTAACCCCATACAGACCCATCATTTAAGTAAGCTTGAACATTGTAATATCCCTTTTTCGACAAAGTCGCTTTAACATGGATTTTAAATTGCTCAAATGGCAATTTCAAGATCTCCAGAGGTATCTTGTTGTAGTAGAGAATGCATTGACCCATGAAAGAATTGCTAACCTTCGCGAGTCTAAACCGGGGCGCAAGTAGTCTGTGATTATTTCTTAGGTTAACATTACAGCTATCGCTAAGTTTGGGAAATTTTGTAAGGTTCTTGCGTACGAACATTATATTTTCGAAAATAAATTGACTAGCTACAGTTAGTATGTCAATTTCTTTAAAAAGCTGTCTTAAGAAGTCTGTGCGTTTTAAATTATAAATTGCTCGAATAGCTCTTTTCTGTAAAATAAAAATAGTTTGAATATCCGCTGCTTTCCCCCACAACAAGATACCATAGGACATGACACTATGAAAGTAACTAAAATATACTAGCCTAGATGTAGCCACATCCGTGTTTTGTCTGATGTTCCTAACAGCGTAAGCCGCAGAACTTAATTTACCAGCCAATTTTTCTATGTGGGGTCCCCACTGCAATTTGTTATCAATGGTTATTCCAAGAAACTTCGTGTCATTTACTAATTCTAAAGTATTGCTGTCCAACACTAAACTGGTCCCAACTTGCCTGACATTTGGAAGTGAGAATTTGATACATTTGGTTTTACTAGCATTGACGAGCACAGCAGTATACGAGATTGATAATTTAGTACAGGAGTAGGTCACAAAATACTACGACTGCCGCCATATCATTGTGACCTGAATCCGTTAGAAATTATATGGGGCATAGTAAAAGGAAAGGTTGCCACAAAGAATGTTGGTTTAGATAATTTTGAGGATATAACTGCTGAAACATGGAATAATTGCTGTGAGCATACAAAAAAACTAGGAGAGGAATATAGATGCAGGGGACTGATAGAGACAATTGAACAACTTATTATAAATTTTGGCAGCAGTGATAGTGAAACATCCAGTCTTACAACTGACAATGAGTCTGATCTGTCTAGAATTGAAACAACACAATCTGATCATGAAGATCATGAAATGTCATATGAATCTGTTGAATATTTAGATTCTGAATTTGATGACTAATTAAAAAAAAAACAATCATAATGGTTTTATTTTCTATATTTTAACCCGACTACAGGTACTTACTTTAGTGGAAGATTATTTCATAATAATAAAGAAAAATAGTAGTTAAAGTGACTACCATAATGAGAGACTTTAATATACGAGTGTTTCATAATAACAACACAGAGTATTTTAATGCCTACAGTTACATACACTGCTTTATCTCTAAATATCATAAGCTCTCTATGATTGTTAATTTATAGTTATATTTAAAATTTAAAACTTCTAATAAGTTCGATTTTAAAATAAGTTCGGCAATTAGCGAAGGGGCCAATTTGCATGCGTATACTATACTTAGTATTGCTATATATAAAGTTATTTAATGCCTTCAGGCCAAGTTTTTTTGTGTTCCTGATTGGCTATACCCGCGATACATCATACATTTGATAACAATGTATCGTCTTCTCATCTCCCCTCGTGACGTGGTGAACACAAAAGCAACCAAACAAAAAAACGTGCACCAATGGCGACAACTCATCAGATATTGGCCAGAATGTCTAGCCTAGACCACTGACCTGTGTCGTGGGAACCAGAAACAGCGAAACACATAACGAAGACCTGAGGTTTTTTTCTTCATCCCCAGCCGGGGAATGAACCCGGGACCTCTTGCAAGGTAGGCAGAGCCATAACCGCATGACTGGGCAACATTTGGAATTCGTAAAAGTAGAGCCTATATGGTATGACCTTTATGAATAAAAAACCTATAACTTTGATATAAGATTTCATGACTCTATATTCCAAAACTTTCAAATTGGTTTGTAGAACTGCAAAAACTTATCACATTAATAGAAAAATACAAAATTCTAATAATATAATATAAACGGTTTGGCAAATCATAAACCGTGAATCTGGCAAAGTTATACCAAGGGACAATGATTTCTGCATAAAGAAAGGTGATGATGTTGTTAAATCCAACGATGAGGTAGCTCGAGCTTTTGAAACATTCTTCACCAATGTACCCTTTCTCACAAAAGAGCGTCTAAATTCATCTCCTTAAGAAGCAGAGGCTTTGTTAAAAAACAGCACTAGCATCAGTAATGTAGATTTAAAATTTTATCATGTATATCCCCAGGATATTGTCAAAACCTATAGATTACTTAACTTAAAAAATACTGAAGACCTGTGGGGTATATCAGTCAAAGTCATTGGTTCAATAATACTTGCTGTAGCCCCATACCTAGCTTATATATTTTATAAATGTGTTGACGATGGAGCTTTCCCAGACCTCATGAAACACAGTAAACTTATACCTCTGTTCAAGTCGGGAGACAAGGGTGATCCTTCAAATTTCAGACCAATGTCTGTTCCTCCAGACTGAGTAAAATTTTTGAAAAGATTATACTCAATCAAATGGTCTTACATTTCAACCGTACAAAACAATTCCACGCCAAACAATACGGTTTCACTAGGGGTAAATCGACTACGGATGCAGGTATTACCCTTATATCTCATATTTATTCAGCCGCACAAGATGCTATCGGTGTTTTTTTCGATCTGTCGAAGGCATTTGATTGTGTAGATCATGATACGCTACTAATGAAATTAAATCATTACGGAGTTAGAAATAAAGCATTGGATCAATACGATATACCATACCTAAGCAATAGAATTCAACAGGCAGAGGTCAACTGTGTTAAATCTGATAGATCGCTTATTCCTGGTATATATTAACGATCTGCCTTTTATGGTGGAGAAATTGACTGACATAGTGTTGTTTGCTGATGATACTTCACTGGTCTTCAAAATTGAAAGACAAAAAGAAGATTTTGATGATGTTAATGGAGTATTATCTTTAACCTTGAATTGGTTCACAGTTAATAATTTATTATTAAATGCTGGTAAAACCATTTGGTTTTACGCCATTGGTGCACGTTTTTTTGTTTGGTTGCTTTTGTGTTCACCACGTCACGAGGGGAGATGAGAAGACGATACATTGTTATCAAATGTATGATGTATCGCGGGTATAGCCAATCAGGAACACAAAAAAACTTGGCCTGAAGGCATTAAATAACTTTATATATAGCAACACTAAGTATAGTATACGCATGCAAATTGGCCCCTTCGCTAATTGCCGAACTTATTTTAAAATCGAACTTATTAGAAGTTTTAAATTTTAAATATAACTATAAATTAACAATCATAGAGAGCTTATGATATTTAGAGATAAAGCAGTGTATGTAACTGTAGGCATTAAAATACTCTGTGTTGTTATTATGAAACACTCGTATATTAAAGTCTCTCATTATGGTAGTCACTTTAAGTACTATTTTTCTTTATTATTATGAAATAATCTTCCACTAAAGTAAGTACCTGTAGTCGGGTTAAAATATAGAAAATAAAACCATTATGATTGTTTTTTTTTTAATTAGTCATCGAATTCAGAATCTAAATATTCAACAGATTCATATGACATTTCATGATCTTCATGATCAGATTGTGTTGTTTCAATTCTAGACAGATCAGACTCATTGTCAGTTGTAAGACTGGATGTTTCACTATCACTGCTGCCAACATTTATAATAAGTTGTTCAATTGTCTCTATCAGTCCCCTGCATCTATATTCCTCTCCTAGTTTTTTTGTATGCTCACAGCAATTATTCCATGTTTCAGCAGTTATATCCTCAAAATTATCTAAACCAACATTCTTTGTGGCAACCTTTCCTTTTACTATGCCCCATATAATTTCTAACGGATTCAGGTCACAATGATATGGCGACAGTCGTAGTATTTTGTGACCTACTCCTGTACTAAATTATCAATCTCGTATACTGCTGTGCTCGTCAATGCTGGTAAAACCAAATGTATCAAATTCTTACTTCTAAATGTCAGGCAAGTTGAGACCAGTTTAGTGTTGGGCAGCAGCACGTTAGAATTAGTCAATGACTCGAAGTTTCTTGGAATAAACATTGATAGCAAATTGCAGTGGGGACCTCACATAGATAAATTAGCTGGTAAATTAAGTTCTGCGGCTTACGCTTTTAGGAACATCAGACAAGACACGGACGTGGCTACATCTCTGTTCTTTAAAAGTAAAACAAATTGTTATGTTCACATTCCCTTATAGCGACAGCCTGCCACAATCAGAAAACAACCTTAGATATAAACTGAATATGACCTTGCATAATATATCATGCAATAATAATATACATGTAATGGATACTAACAATTTTGTTAGTAGAAATAAATATTATTTGACTAAAGGTAAATATTACCTTCCTAGTTATTATAAAAGACAAGTAGCAAATTCGCTGTCCTATTATTTTAATATAACAGCCAAAAATTTGGCTACACATAATGCCTCTATTGAGCATTATACTGATGTTTCAAACAAAACCTTGGAAGCTTTTCCAAGTCATTTAAAACGACAATAGAGGAAGTCTCTAGCCCGTCAAATAATATTAATAAAGTACATTATAAAAACAAAAAAATTCAATATTGTCAAATAAATGAAAAGTTTACTAAAGGTATTAGCAGTAAATTATTAGAGTTGGAATTGTACATGAACTCTTTGAATATTGATATTTTATGTCTAACAGAACATTGGCTAAAAAGCCATGAGCTCATGTTCAATTTCAGTAACCACCAGGTTGGTAGTTCTTTTTGCAGATCACATGCTGTTCGTGGAGGCTCTCTAATATTTCTAAATAAACACATAAAGTTCAAAAATCGTAATGACATAGTATGTTTATCAGTTGAAAGCTACATTGAAGTAGCATGTGTTGAATTGGAGCGCATAATTGTAATAAGCGTTTACAGCCCACCATCAGGTTCATTTGATGTTTTTGAAAAAGTCATGGATGACATATTATTTAAAGTATCAAAATCTAATAAATTTCTTATGATATGTGGAGACTTCAATGTAAATTTATTAGAAACTTACTCCCTTAGTACGAGACTAACTAACTTATTTAATTCTCACAACTTAAAGCCACTTTTCATAGAACCTACTCGAATAACTGAAACCTCAGCAAATTGTATAGACAATATATTTGCTTATCCAAATGAAAAAATTGTACTTAAAAAAATTATAAGTAATTTAAAGTCAGACCATTTGTCAGACATTGTAGTGTTATGCTACTTACATGCTATTCTTGCTTCCTATCCCTCAGCTCCAGCTCCACCATCAGTCTTTTTTGTTTGTACCTTCAGGGTACCTTGCTCTATCATTGCTTGCTTTTCAGCTGGATATTTGCTGAGCTGTACTCCTTGTTATTGGGTATCACCTTTAGTTCCATAGGACCCTGTAACGTTTTAAACCATAAGAACACATTAATAAATCATGTTCGCTCTGCATTTTCATGCTATCAGCACTTTTAGATCGATAGCGAAACGGTTTACCTTTGGTGACCTTGTTTTTGGCTTTCTCCGAAACTCTGCAATCTCGGGCTTCGTGCGCGCTGGTGCGGTACTTTTTTTCCTTTCGTTGTTAGGTAATTTACTTCATGGTTTTATTGTTAAATTTTATATTACGAGCCTGAAACCAACATTTGACATTTGATATGTTGATTGTTTATCTGGTTGTCATGGCAATGTCCTTTCAAACTCGTTAGCGGTCTGATATGTTTGCTTTAATACTTTTACAAAAATACTTTTTCTCTCTTGGCCACTCACAAAAATTACGTTTAATTTAAATAATTTTTAGAACTCTCCAAAAAGGGTATAAAAGCGGAACATTTCTTCAATTCTGGGAGTCTCACGTCAGCTTCTGAACTGGAAGTATCACTTAAAGGCCTTATCCCGGGGTCGCACTACCCCGGGATCCTGCGAAGCCTTCAAACTCCTTCAAATCTTCAAATACTCCATCTACAACGGGATCCTGCGAAGCCTTCAAACTCCTTCAAATCTTCAAATACTCCATCTACAACGGGATCCTGCGAAGCCTTCAAACTCCTTCAAATCTTCAAATACTCCATCTACAACGGGATCCTGCGAAGCCTTCAAACTCCTTCAAATCTTCAAATACTCCATCTACAACGGGATCCTGCGAAGCCTTCAAACTCCTTCAAATCTTCAAATACTCCATCTACAACGGGATCCAGCGAGCCGTAGCTACAAGTACGCCGCTACCGTTCCTACAACGACGATTTCTACAACGGGATCCAGCGAGCCGTAGCTACAAGTACGCCGCTACCGTTCCTACAACGACGATTTCAACAACATCCACAACTACAAATACGCCCGCAACCTGGTCATCACCCCACTGGTCTACTTCTCTTCGTGTTCTCCGCTTCCTTCTATCCAGACATCTGTATTTTATAAAACCTGTTTCACCTCATTCATCTTCATCTTCCTCTCATTTTTTTAAATTAATTCATTGTAAATAGCCCAAATAAATTGTCATTTCTAAATTTTATTCTGGTTGTTTTCTGTTAGGTTCTGGTTAGGTTCGTATCCTCACACGACAACATTAGACTAGAAATTCAACTTAAAAAAAGTTCTACAACAATACATACCTGTGACTGCACATCGGTTTGAAAGGTTTTAATTGAATTGGGATAGCAAACTACCTATCAATTACTCTAATAATAACCCTAATGAGTCATATTGTAATTTTTTTTACAAATTCAGCAATGCTTTCAATGCAGTATTTACTACCAGATCGATTGTGGTCTCAGACAAACTTAACTTTAGTAAGTGGGCCACAGTAGGTATACTTGAAAGTAGACAAAATTTATATGAATTATAGAGTGAAAAACAATGGAATCATAGTGAAGAGTTCATGGATAAAGTAAAAAAGTACTCAAAAATCTTTAAAAAAGTTTGTCAAATTGCAAAATCAAATTATATCAGATCTAAAATAAGAAAAAGTGATAACAAAATTAAATCAACTTGGGATATAATTAAAAGTGAGACTGGAAAGGTCAGTATTAAAAACAATGAATATGAATTAAAAATTAATGATATTACTTTCAAAAATGATATTGATGTAGCTAAAGCGTTTGATTTTTTTTTTTACTGACATCCCAATCTCTACTACAAAGTCTTTAGACTCTTCCAAAGTAGTCGCTGAATCTTTGCTAAAAGACTATGTACCTAGATGTGAAAATCAATTCTCGTTTAATTATGTAGATGATAAAGATATTATTAAAGCCTTTAAATCAATAAATGTTAAGAAAACTGCAGACCTCTGGGATATTTCTGTTCATGTTGTGAAGCCCCTAATAAATGTTATTGCCCTTGATTTAGCTATCATATTTAATGCATCTATTGATGCTGGCGTGTTTCCTGATTTAATGAAACACAGTAAAATAGTACCTTTGTTTAAATCGGGTAGTACATCTGACCCTTCTAACTTCAGACCGATATCTAAAAGGTAAAGTATTTGAAAAAGTAATTTTAAATCAACTTCTTACACATTTAAACACCAAAAACATGCTCCACTGTAAACAATTTGGTTTTACACAAGGCAAATCAACTACTGATGCCGGTATTGAGTTAATATCACTTATATATGATGCCTGGGAGGAGTCGCATGATGCTCTAGGAGTATTTTGCGATTTGTCTAAGGCTTTTGATTGCGTTGACCATGGGACATTGATCAGGAAATCACATCACTATGGAATTAGGGATAACTCTTTAGATCTTCTCTCTTCTTATCTAAATAACAGGATACAGATAGTTGACATTAATGGAAAACGATCTCCAGGGTCTGTTGTTACTATGGGTGTACCGCAGGGTTCCATACTCGGGCCATTCCTGTTTTTGGTTTGTACTAATGACCTGTCACATCTTGTCAGAGATAATCATGAGATTGTACTGTTTGCAGATGACACTTCACTTTTGTTTAAAATGAAACGACGCAGTTGGAACTTTGACGATGTGAATAATGCAATCTCAAAGGTAGTCAATTGGTTTAGTACTAATAATCTTTTACTGAACAATAACAAAACTAAATGTATTCGGTTTATACTCCCTAATGTTAAACAAGTCTCGGCTAATGTTAATGTTAAAGGTGAAAATTTAGAAATTGTAGATAGCGCGGTATTCCTAGGAATCACCTTAGATAATAAGCTTCAGTGGGGCCCACACATAGATAAGCTATCAAAAAAACTCAGTTCCGCAGTTTATGCAGTTAAAAAAATCCGTCTTTTTACGGACGTGGAAACAGCTAGACTAGTTTACTTCAGCTACTTCCATAGCATTATGTCTTACGGCATACTGCTGTGGGGGAACGCTGCAGACATTAACATAATATTTGTGCTGCAAAAGAGGGCTGTTCGTGCAATCTACAATGTGGGTCCCAGAGAGTCACTGCGTTGTAAATTTAAGGAAATTAACATTATGACAGTGCCTTGTCAGTATATTTATGAAAACCTAATGTACGTCCACAAAAATATTGATAAATTTCCTAAGAATAGCGACAGGCACAATGTCAACACTAGAAATAGGAATAAACTAGCTATACCTACTACTAGGCTCCATAAGGTTAATGTATCTTTTAAAGGGCAATGTATTCGCTTTTACAACAAAATACCGACTGAGTTACAAGAATTGTCTGTAAATAAATTTAAAAATGTTGTTAAAAATCACTTATGTAAAAAAGGTTACTACAAAATATCAGATTATGTAGAAGACAAGAAAGCTTGGGAAGGTGTTTGCTCCAATTCTGTAAAAAATAACGTATAAAGCTGGAGGTTTCTAGTCGCCTCTTTGCCTCCAGCATCTAAAACATTGACGTGACGGAATTCAAATTGAGTTCTATATTTCCCTGTACCTTATACATGTGTTAGTTTAAGATTTGACATTCTCCAAATGTTACCTATGTGTTTCTTATGGAAATAAACTCTTTTTGAATTTTTAATTTTTAATTTAGAATCTAGGCTAGTATATTTAAGTCACTTTCATAGTGCCATGTCCTATGTTATATTGTTGTGGGGGAAAGCAGCGGATATTCATTTTTTTTAATGAATGAATGAATGAATGAATTCTACCACTTCAGCCAGGATTATACCTATTCCGGTCAAATGGCCGGCATACCAGAGGGTACGTTTCTTGAGAGGGGGGGAGAGACCTGCTCACGTGATAGGGGATAGGATTGTGAATAGAATCGACCGATTAATGCAACCTTTAGCCAATATAGAAAGTTTGGACAGGGGAGGATATGTGATGGGAGAGCAGAAAAAATGTTTCTTCATGTTTTCTTATATTCTGTTAAATGTGTTGTTGATTGATTTTCTGGGTTCTGTTCTGCTGGGTTGTCCGATGTGCTTTCAGTTTCGCTGTCTGTTTCCGGAACCTGGTATATTCGATTTATTTATTTATTTCGACCGAGTAGCTAGGGTTCTTTCCGTAGTATTTAATATCGTGTTTGAGGGAATCTTTCCAGGTATATATGGGTCGGCCGACTTTCTTCTTACTAGTTTAGTAGTTCAGAGCGGCGTGGAGTATGTGTTTTTTTGGGCTTCTTAAGATTTGTGTATAGTAGCACATTCTATGATTTTTTATTCGTTTGGTTATTGTTTTCCCCTGTAGGATGTCGTGTATTTTCCTATGTCTGGGGTGGTTTTTGGCGTTTTCGAGCATGTTGCATAGGATGCATGCGTTCATATTTTTTTAATCTTAAGCGGTTCGCTTTGGTGAGGGCTGCCACTTTTAGTCCATATGAAATGCACGGTGAAATAACCATTTTGAATATTAAGCGAGCTATTTTCCAGTCCATGTCGGTCTTCTTCACAAAGTGTATTAAGGCTTTAGAGTTGCATATTGCTTGTTGACATCTTTTCCTTATTGTGTCTCTCCTGCGATGTCCTGCAGTAATATAAGTGCCGAGATATTTTATTTCCGTCACAGGTAGAATTGGAACTCTATCCAATACGATGAACTCTGGTCGCTGAGGATCAATGGGGTCTCTTATTAGAATTTTAGTTTTTGTGTCATTTGTCACAAGGCCTACTGTTTTTAGCAATATTTTTAGGTGGGTTACGATTTGGTTGAGATGTTGAAGATCTTGACATACAATGAAGAGATCGTCCGCGAAGGAGAGAATAAGGGGTTAGCTCATTTATTCGTCTTGGTCCAGTTTTATATTGGGGATTTCATCTTCTAATGTTCTGAAGACATCGTTCATTAGGTTGGTAAATAGTCTTGGTGACAGTGGGCACCCTTGTTTGACCCCATGACCTTTATTAATACATGCGCTTTGCTGGCCGAACCATTTGATACAAGAGCGCTCATTCATACAGGCTTTAATTACCCTGTTAGTTAGGATCTTATTTGTCTTGACAGGAGAATGTCTCTTAGCGCAGTTAGGTTAATTGTGTCAAATGATTTCGCAATGTCAAGGGCTAATACGAATGTGCGGATGCCCGCCCGCCATTCTTCATCTAGTACCCTGCGTAATATGAAGATGTGGTCTTCTGTGGATATATTACGTAGAAAAGCTGCTTGGTAGTTTCAGAGTTCCTTCTGCTCGCGCAAAGCCTTCGACAACCCAGTGGAGCCCGTTTTTGGTTTTGTTCTATGTCAATTGTCAGGCGTTGTTGATCTGATCAATGCTGGATTGGAACCTTACCTTAGCCACGATATTCTGCCGCCTTTAATTAGTATCCGCCGTTCCTCGCGAAGCAAAATGTCCTCGACACCACGTGCTGGCGCCGCGTGGACTGTGACCTGCGACCCTCCAAGGGCCACAAACCGCCGATCCTCAGTGCAATCCTTGCACTGAGAGTTGCATACACACTGCACAATTGTTGTAACAGAAGCACAGAGTCCGAGAGTCCATAAAACCGATTAATTTGAATTATTTTCCGGGACCGCAATGAATCGCGTTCCGAGTTCGGCGACCGAGAGAGGGTGTCCGCTCATGCGTACACTAGCGCCACCGTAGGCGCACACGGCCAGGCAGGGAAACCAATACATCAAAGAATCAGAACCACAACGCCCGACCATACCCCCCCTAACCAAGGCCCCCTTGGTTCCTATACCTCTAAGGGTAACCGACACAACTTAGAAATGGGCCGAAGAAGTGTCCCATTCTGAGTCCTTACTTCCGCAACCCGAACAACACCGTCTTTTCCGGGTAATAACTTAACTAACCGACCGCGCCGCCATTGTAAAGCAGGATAGTTATCCTCCTTAATTAAAACTAAATCATCCAACTTCGGTGGATCCGTATGATCAGTCCATTTATACCATCGTTGCAACGTATGAAGATATTCCGTTCTCCATCGCGACCAAAAATGTTGAGACATCTTTTGGATTTGTTCATACCGTGATAACCGAGTCATTTTAACCTCTTCATATGGATTTTCCGGAAGCGAAACCAACGGTTGGCCGATCAAGAAGTGGCCCGGGGTTAATAAGGAAGAGCTCAGTGAGTTGGACATCCAATGCCAGGATCTCAGTGCCCAGAGAGATGAACTACAACACCAAGTCGACTCATTTTACAAGTGTCATGATGTCCACCACGTAGCATTGCAACACATAAAATCACTTGAACAACAGCTTGCAGAGGCACACCACGAGCTTCAAGTTTTCAGCGAGCGGGAGGAACAGCGAGACAGTGCTACAACCAGGGCCTTATATAATGAGGTCATGAGCCAAACTGGCATACCAACTATTGACCTAACAGCTTGTGATCTCACGTGTGATAGTCCTAATAGATCGCAATCAGTAACCACAATGAGCTGTAGTAAAAATAAATTAAAGAAATATGTTAAATTGAATAATTATATAAAAAAAACACAAAAACTAGCTAATAGAAATAAAATATTTGGTAAAAATGTAAATTGTAGCAAGGAACGTGTCGAATTAATTAACGAAATCGATGATTGTAGATTATGTTTGGAAAAAACTACAGAAAAGTACGAATGTGACACACGGCGACTCCAGTCAGATATGCATATTTTAAACTCATCGTTACAAAGTATTACAAGTAAATATGAGTCAGCACAATACGAAATTAAGGAACATGTGTCGGCTATGAATAGTTTGTTGGAGACGTGTAAGTATAATTATGACACTTTCATATCTTTGACCGACAATCACATCTGTGATTATAAACAAGCTCCAGCGGACTGTTTCGTGCCGACCGTGTGTCCCGCCGAGCAGCCGGCCGAACAGCTGATACTGACCCAGGCGCCGCCGTCAGTCGACTTGAGTACTAATAGTGTTATCAATAACGCCTCCTTCTCTCGGACAAAGGATAGGTATATAATGTACAGCGATGAACTTGGAAAAAATATGGGTTTACAACTTAGTCAGCGCGTGGGCCAGGCAATATTAAATAACTGTATGCCTGGCGCCACATATTCACAAATATTAAACAAAGTGTTGTCATCGCAGTTTTTAGAACCAACCACCCTAATTATTTTAATTGGTAGAAGGGAAAATGTATCTAAAAAACTAATTACTAAATACTTTTCCAAATTAAATTCTTTACAAAATGTAGATAGAATAATCTTGTTTGCGTTTCCCTTCAGCCAATCTTTGTCACAACATGAAAATCATATAAGACATGATTATAATACATTTATACACACATTGACATGTCGTCATACTGAAAAATTTCATTTCATAGACACCAATATTTGTATTGGAAAATATTTTTATTTGACTAAGGATAGGTATTACCTATCTAGGTTTTATACAAAACAGATAGCACAGTCACTATCTTATTTTATTTTGAACTCAGTCAAGTTTTTGACTAATGAAACGCCTGCTTCTATTGAGCAGTGTAATAATAATGACATGTACTCCTTGGAATCTGTTCCAAGCTCTTTAAATTAACCCATAGGACAACAGAGAGTAACTCTGGCAGTAATATTAATATTTGTATAAATATACCTTCATCTTGCCCATTAAATCAAGTTACTAGCAATGGAAAATGTAAAAGTAAGAATATTTTAAACGTGGTTCATCAAAATATACAGGGCATGTTAAGTAAAGAACTGGAAATTGAGTTATTCATGAACTGTAATAATATTGATATTTTATGTATAACAGAGCACTTTTTAAAGAGTTATCAGTTCATGTTCAACTTTAATAACCACCACGTTGCTAGTTCGTTCAACAGAAAAACAGCTGATCGCGGTGGCTCCTTAATACTTGTAAATACATAGTCAGGTCATATGTTCTGTCACATGTGCAATATGAAATAATTTAGACATGTTTATTATTTATGTAAACATTTATATAGCAAAATGAACTTAATAAAACATAGATTCTTATGGTGATAAAGTTTATTCAAAATGACCCCCGCGATTTTGAATACAGGCCTTTATTCTGCGCGGCCAGTCGTCTATCGCAGCACGAACGAGGTCCATGTCAATATCGGCGGCTGCCTTAATCAAGGATGCCTTGAGTGACTCCAAATCAGGATGAGGCTTTGAGCAGGCCTTTTCCTCCAAGTGTTGCCATATCTTGTAATCTAACGGACTCAAATCTGGACTGGAGGAGGGCCAGTCTTTGTGCCGGATGAAGTCGATTTCACGCGCCGCCAGCCAGTCTTGTGTGCTTTTCGCTCTATGAGCTGGCGCAGAATCTTGTTGGAATACCCAGTGCCTGTTATTAAACATGGTATGAGAAACAGGTTCCACAAGGTTTTTGAGGACTGTATTTTGATACACAAACGCATTCGTTTTTACGCCTTTCTCACAAAAATGTACCTCAGTTAAGCCCCAATAAGAGACTCCCAACCAAACCATGAGCGAGGATGGAAAACGGTTTCTCGCTTCTTCACTGCTGTGTGCGTACACCTTATCATTTTGTTTATTGTAGCTCTCTTCCACGGTGAAAATTTTTTCATCCGAAAAAAGAATTTCCCGATGTTTTTTTCCCGCGTACCGCTTCAACAAAGCGCGGCATCTCTTCAGTCTCAGGTCCATTAAACGAGCGTCCAAACGATGTCCTGTTTTTCTTCGATATGCCCTAAGCCCTAAGTCTTCATTAAACCCCCTTTTCACCGTGGTCCTGCTTAACCCCATCTGAAGGGCCAACAGTTTCTGCTTACGTATGGGATTTCTTTGAATTCGCGCCTTCACAGCTTTTATCACTGCTGGAGTCCTAACAGAGCGAGGGCGACCACTTCTTGACCTGTCATCTACACTAGAGTCTTCATTGTATCGTTTTATGGTACGATAAACGAATCTTTTGGTAATATTAAAATTTTTCAGTAAGTCGAAAATCTGAATTGGCGCGTCACCGCAACGATGCAACGCAATAACTGCGACACGGTCTTCTTTAAGTGTCCACTCCATATTTAAAAATGAGGAAAATTCTAAAAAGTACAGATTTTTATTTTCATGAAAAATTCGAAATTCGAATTCAATAAACTTTTTTGTGGCCAGCGTTCTAAATTCAAAAGTTTTTATTGTGTGACAGAACTTATGACCTGACTGTGTAATAGTTTTAAATATAAGGAACGAGTTGACATAGTGAGCCTGTCTGTTGAGCGTACCATGGAAATAGCCTGTATTGAACTTGAACAACTTATTGTAATGAGCGTATATAGACCACCAGATTCATCCTTTGATTTATTCGAAAAGAAAATGGATGAAGTGTTGATTAAAATCAGCGATAACAACAAATTTTTTATAATTTGTGGTGATTTTAATGTTAATCTGTTAGAGGATAATAATATTTGTACTAGATTAAAATCTTTATTTTTATGTCACAACATGAACTATCTGTTTTTGGAGCCTACTAGAATTACTGCAACATCTGCTACCTGCATTGACAATATATTTTCGAACATTACGCCCATTTTCAAATCGGTCATCAATAAATTAACCTCTGATCACTCTGGTCAGATAGGTATATTCAATATTAAAATAAAAAAGGACCAAAAAGAGGATATTACATGTGTGCCCGTTAGTGACACTCGGCTTGAACACTACAGGAATAATATTTTAGATAAACTATGGGAAATACCATACAGTGACGATCCAAATTTGTTGTACAACTCAGTATTTAACCTTGTCAAAAATGAATATGATACGGTATTTAAATCAAAAACTATAAAAGTTAATAACAAAGCTTTGTTTAGTGATTGGGCGACAGTTGGAATTCATAGGAGCAGACGAAGATTATATGAACTCTATGAAGAGAAATCATATAACAAAAATACGGCCTTTCTAGATTATGTTTTTTTTTTTTTTTTTTACTTTATTAGGAAAACTAACAGCTTATCACTAACACAATAAGTTACACACATAGATACAGAAAGCCAACAAAAAGTTTTCACAGCTAGCAATATTTTGAGCAATTAGCACAGGTGAAAGAAAAGCGATACACGAAACATCAGACACGGTAACTATATCCAATAATAGAAGAGGGAAGATGGCACACCATTATAGTGGGTTATATCGGTAATGAGGCCTCAACCGAGTCACAAAACTTAGAGGTTAATACTTTACGGATAACGGAAATACTACTAGCGAACAAATCAA
Source organism: Argyresthia goedartella (assembly GCA_949825045.1). Taxonomy (NCBI): domain Eukaryota; kingdom Metazoa; phylum Arthropoda; class Insecta; order Lepidoptera; family Argyresthiidae; genus Argyresthia; species Argyresthia goedartella. The sequence goes on from OX463828.1 coordinate 23,387,062, forward strand.
TGTCTTCGTTTTAAATACAAAGGTCGTTGAAAGATCGTATAGCTCTGATAAAGTAAGAATTTTGTCTAAAGTTTGTGCGAGCCCAAGGAACAAACAATAACAGTCTTCGGCGAGACTGAGAACGTGAGGGGACGAGGAGATGAAGCTTAGCTAACAAGGCGGGACAGTCGACAAGGCTCTGGGCTATTTTCATCAGATAGGTGATGTCAGTTATGTATCGCCGTACATGCAATGGAAGTAAGTGGAGTTTGATGCATAATTGGTTATAGGGTAGTCTTGGAAGTTTAAATTTGGATTTAATATGTCGAATAAATTTCTTTTGAATGCTCTCTAACTTATTAATATATACTTTGTAACTGGGGTTCCAAACTTGTGAAGCATATTCGAGGTGGCTCCTGACAAATGCACAGTAGATAACTTTTACGGATTTAAGGCGACGCAGATTTTTGCAGGAACGAATAATAAACCCTAAGGCCTTGTAGGCTTTACTGGTAATTGAATGTATGTGCGTATCAAAGATAAGTTTGCTGTCCATAATGACACCAAGGTCTCTAATTTCATGAAGTGTAAGTAAAGGTTTATTTTTTAATGAGTAATTGTTATTAAATACGTTGCGTTTACGAGTAAAGGACACAGTAAAGCATTTGGATACATTTAGGTCAAGTTTATTGGTGAGGCAGTAAATATCGAATTGCAGAAGGTCGTCTTGCAGTAATGCTGAGTCAATAGCATCGTTAACAGTTCTAAATATTTTCATGTTATCGGCAAAAAGTAAGAATTGAGAATTTTTAAAACAGTTGGAAATATCAAAAACGAAAATTATAAACAGTAACGGTGCTAGTAACGACCCTTGGGGAACCCCTGAGGGTATATTAGTCCAATTAGATTTATAGCCGTTCAGTACAACTGCCTGAGATCTGTTTTCAACGTATGATGAGAACCACCGAAATAAGTCACCCCTGATGCCAATTGCAAGTAACTTTTTCAATAGAAGGATATGATCTATTCGGTCGAAAGCCTTGCTATAATCAGTATAAATAGCATCCACTTGATCACCGTTATCTAACTGCTGGGTTATAAAATCATTAAACAGTAGTAGGTTTGAGTCTGTGGACCGTTTCTTAAGAAAACCATGCTGCTGGGGACAAAACGACGACTTTAATGCAGCATACACTTGGTTATAGACAATGCGTTCGAATATCTTTGCAATGAGACATAACTTAGAGATTGGCCGGTAATTATCCACTCTATTTTTTTGACCTTTTTTATGGATAGGGGTGATAAAAGCTGACTTCCAGATAGCAGGCACAACACCTTCAGCGATTGATCTTTTGAATATAAGAGATAGAGGCAGAGAGAGGCTATCAGCACATTTAACTAGGAAAACCGCGGGGAGTTCATCAGGACCGGCTGATTTCGTCAAGTCCAAGTTATTTAGCAGCTTTATAATTTCATTAGTCTCGATGACGATTGAGGCTAGATCAGCTACGACTGGCTCTGATGGTTCCTCGAACTGGGTGCATGATGTGGGATCTCTTTCAAGGAAATTTGATAGAAAATATTCGTTAAAAAGATTGCTGATGTCATCGCCCGAAGTAGAAGTAGTACCTAAATAGGTCATCGAAACAGGATATGACGATTTATTAAGATTGTTTTTAATAAACTTCCAGAAATACTTCGGATTTGCCTTAATCGAATCCTCTGTGAGGTTAATGTATTTCATGTAGCACAATCTTTCCAGACGCTTAACCCTTTCTCTTGATAAATCGAATGTATGCTTATCTGATGGATTACCGTACGTCTTAAACCTTCTAAAATATTTAAATTTTTCTTTAATAGCTTTGATTAGGGGGCGGTTGTACCACAAAGGATAATTATTATCACCACGTTTGACTCGTTGAGGAATGTGTTTTGTACGCAAATTATAGACTATTCTGTAAAAGCATTGTACAGCCTCGTCCAAAGACCCTCTGCAAAGAAGGTCTGTCCAGTCCGAAGCAACAAGGTCATCCTTAATCGAGTTGTAATCTCCTCGATTGTATAAAAATACGATATGATTGGTTAGTGGAAGAGACGCAGACTCGGTAAAGGGCACATTTATACAGAGCGCTTTATGATATGGGTCTTCTGGGACAAGTGGATCGAGGCATGGGGCCACAGAAATTGTCTCGCTAGCAAAAACTAGGTCCAGAATTCGGCCCTGCGCGTTAATAACTGAGTTGTATTGCTCCAAGTTGCAAAAGTTGAAGGTTTCTATAAAATGTCAAGCAGGCCATAATTCAACGATAAGTACCTTGTTTTAACATTGTAATATAAAAGATAAGGTTCTTTTGTTAACGGTGTTCAAACTTAAAATTAGAATAGTTAAGCAAAGCAGAAGTTGGTTACATTTTAGGATAACTTGTTTAAATCACGGGTACCGCTAACAACGAAAGCATGAGTGGAGTCGTTTTTGCGTACGTGGATCTTCGAAAATTTTACCCAGACGTATTGATAGTTCCTTTCCTTGGCAAGGGCTTTCGTCTTAGTGAGGAGCTTCTTTGAGTCGGGTGATAGATGGTCGTTGACGAAGACTCTGCTTGTGACATCTTTGAAGCCCAGCTCAGCAGCAGTAATCTTCCTGGCACGCGCACTAGCTACGAACTCTTCCTTTATGTAGCGATTTAAGAAGCTCACTACTATAGATTTTTCTTTCGAGTTATACACCGGCACCCGGGATAAATAATTAATTGAGGTCTTCGGAAACTGGTAACCGACCGCCTTGCCAATGCTCTCGACGATGTCGAAGAGGTTTTCGTTACCTTTTACTGGAACTCCCTTGATCTCGACATTATTGAGACGGGACCATTGGTCCCTCGTTATTAATTCGTCTTTAAGTGCCGTGATCTCGGCTTCCATCGATACAACGGTGTCCTGTAGGTTGAGCAACTCTGGCAAGTGCTTCTCAACATAGACCAGTCGCCCGTCAAAATCATCCAGCTTACCACTGACGAACTCGCATGTGGCCTTTACCTCTGCCAATTCCTTCCGTAAGTCCTTCACATCCTGCGTCAAACCTGGGATCTTGTAAATGACAGATTTGATGTCACGTAACTCAGTCATGAGGGACTCCAATGTGACCTTCGGAGCCGGTGGAGTTGGTTTCGTTTGACTCGCGGAACATGTTGCTTCGGATAAGCCCGATTTGCAGGAAGTACATCTCCAACTAGCTTTTCGATCGGCACCCAGCTTACGGTAGCCCATTTCGGTGACGTTGGCGCAGCAGAACCCCAAGTATTTGCTGCAGCCCCCACACACAACACCGTCGTTTACAGTGGTATCACATAGAGCGCAGTGCATCTTCACGTTGGAGAGTGCAACCTAATGACGAGTGAAATAAAGTTTGGGAACAGCTGTGACTCACGGAGAATCGCAAGAACGTCTCACTTCCACTAGTGCAAACAGTAAACTGTAGTTTTTTCGTAGTTATTCAAAAATGTTTAAACGCGTTTGTGCCGTAGCTAAATCCAATTTCATTAAAAACAAAATTGAATCTAGTAGCAATGTAATGAAAACGACTTGGCAAATTATAAACAGAGAGACTGGAAAGGCCAAAGCTACACATAATAACTTCAAGCTTAAGATAGATAATCAATTGCTAAGTACAGACCTAGAAGTAGCAAAAGCTTTCGAAAATTTCTTTACGGACATTCCAGTTTCAACAACCAAGTCTTTAAATTCATCTCCCGCTGCTGCTGAATCTATACTTAAACAAAACTTTGAGGAATGTAAAACAGATTTTAAATTTAGGCACGTAAATAATGAAGACATTATAAAAGCGTTTAAATCCCTGGAAATGAAAAAGACAGCTGACGCCCATGGTCTATCAGTAAAAATTATTAGTTCCATTGTAGATTGTATTGCACCTCACCTTTGTTGTATATTTAATCAATGTATAGATAATGGTGTGTTTCCTGACTTGATGAAACTAAGTAAAGTTATACCTTTATTCAAAGCTGGTAGTACATCAGACCCCACCAATTTTAGACCCATATCGTATATATAATATATAATATTTTTATATTTGAAAAACTCATACTTAATCAATTGCAAAGTCATTTTTATCTCAATAATTTAATTCATATTGCTCAGTTTGGTTTCACAAAGGGTCGTTCAACAGCCGATGCTGGTGTTGAACTAATCGACAATATTTTTGATGCCTGGGAAGACGCAATGGATGCAATAGGTGTCTTCTGCGATCTATCCAAGGCTTTTGATTGCGTCCATCATGACACTCTTGTCAGGAAGTTACGCCATTATGCTGTAAAAGATCAGGCACTTGGCCTTCTGGAGTCATATCTAACAGATAGGGTTCAGATGGTCGATGTTAATGGGAAAAGATCACCTGGGTCTTCAATAAGTATGGGCGTACCGCAAGGTTCAATTCTTGGTCCTTTCTTGTTTTTAGTATATATTAATGATTTACCTTACCTTGTTAAAGCAAAACATGGGTTAGTATTGTTTGCCGATGATACTTCTTTGATATTTACAGTTAAAAGACAGCAATCAAATTATGACGAGGTAAACAATGCTATCTCTAGTATAGTGAACTGGTTTACTGTTAACAATTTATTACTTAATGAAAAGAAAACTAAATGTATTAAATTCGTGTTACCCAATGTGAACCCGGTAACTACAGACATATTTATAAAAGGACAGAGATTGGACCTTGTGCAGTCGACTGTCTTTTTGGGCATTACTTTAGACGCCAAACTACAATGGGATCCTCATATAAATAAATTGTCGAACAGACTGAGTTCGGCAGCGTTCGCAGTTAAAACAATTAGAGCTCTTACCGACGTAGACACCGCTAGACTAGTCTACTTTAGTTACTTTCATAGTCTAATGACCTATGGTATTTTATTGTGGGGTCACGCTGCGAATGCTAATAGTATATTTATTCTACAGAAACGGGCTGTTCGTGCAATTTATAGATTAGGGCCTAGAGTGTCACTGAGGGAAAAGTTTAAAGAAATCAATATTCTGACATTTGTGTCTCAATATATCTATGACAATCTTGTGTATGTAAAAAGAAATATAACTAATTTTCAGAGGTACAGTGATATACACAATTTTAATACTAGAAATAAAGACAAGTTGGTTGCTTATGTAAGCCGACTACATAAAATTAGTAATTCTTTTAAAGGCAATTGTATACGCTATTACAATAAGGTCCCTACTGATATTAAAAACTTACCTTTAGACAAGTTTAAAATAATAATAAAACAGAAATTGTATAAAAAAGGTTACTATAGGATATCTGATTACTTAGAGGACAGATGTCCATGGGAATAGATTGTTTGAGTAACAGGCTGTTTCGATATATAATTAGCATTCATTTTGTAATTTGACAATATTTTATTTAAAAAAGGAAACGCAAAAGATGCGACGACTGTGGAGTTTCTTCGGTGAGCTCTTCTCCACAGATTCCGCCATTGTGTTAGTGAACTCACCCAAAAAAATGTAATGACGGATCTAAGTGATGTAACAACATCCTATGGAAATAAATGATTTTTGATTTTGATTTTTGATAATACTTCATAATCCGTTGGATCCGTACTAAGTGGACATAGAGGCCGAGTGATTGATCGGCTGACTGAGTTTTACAATTTTTTCCGAACCGCAACAAGTAACCTGTCACATTTAATAGCGTCTCATAAGAGCTATACCTATCTAGTAAATTAAAATCCGATTCTACTACCCCGACATTAACCACCTTAGACTTAAGACCGGGCAGCATATCCGATGGAAAATCCGTACAATCCGTAGGCCATTGTTCCCGTGAACAATGTAACCACCGCGGCCCCCACCACAGCTGGTGCTGCAGCAGCTCAGTAACCGACGTCCCGCGTGACGCTACATCCGCACAGTTCATATCACTGGGATCATGTCTCCAGTTGATTTTAACCTGCGAGGCGTTTATTTGAGAAACCCGATTTCCTTCAAACACCTGTAATTTGTGAGCCGGTGTACGTAGCCACGCCAGTACTATAGTACTATCGCACCACCCTACTACCTCATCAAACTCAATAATGTCCGCCATCGAAGATACCACATGATTAATAAGTTTAGTTAACAATGCGCCAACATTAAGCTCTAGTTTAGGTATTGTCTGTTTTGTCCGTAACGGAGCTACCCTGGACTTGGCCATGAGTAACTTCACGCATACCCTACCCTCCGTGTCAACGGACCGCAAATAAACCGATGCCGCGTATCCTTGCGACGAACCGTCACCATAACCGTGCAGTGAAAACCGAGCGACCCCATCAGGTTTGATACACCTAGGAATCGTTAATGACCTTAAATTATTTAAGTCCGCTATAATATCACGCCATTTGCGTACAATATCATCTGATGCTGGAGCATCCCATTCGACCTTGCTCGAGTTGTCATTGCTGGCGAGTAGTGATTGTAACAATAATTTAATTTTGAAAACCACCGGAGCTATCCACCCTAATGGATCATATAACCGAGATACCATGGACAATATACTACGCCGAGTCACCGTTTTATCATTTGGTAGATTTACCCGATATGTAAAACTATCATCCCGAGGATTCCATTGTATACCGAGAACTTTTATGAGTCCTGTCTCATCCGTGTCATTGAATGTTTGAAGAGTTTCTAAATGGTCTAAAGGTAAGCCTTCTAATAGTTCAGGCACGTTAGATGACCATTTCCGAAGTTCGTAACCGGCCGTGTGCATAAGTTCTGTCAACTCAGTTTTTAATGTCAATGCCTCTTGAATAGAATCCGCCCCACCGTTCAAGTCATCAACATAACTATTTGACCGAAGTAGCCGAGCCGCCCGAGGGTATTTAGCCTGCCCATCATCAGCCAGTTGATGAAGGCTCCGTATTGCAATAAAGGGACTTGACTTTAAACCGTAAGTATTTGTAGTCAACTCGTAAACAAGCAGGGGTTCCGTAGGAGCCGATCTGCAATACAATAGTTGATATTTCCTATCAGCAGGATTAATCCATGTTTGTCTAAACATCATTTTTACGTCCGTCGTAAATACAACCCGATACCGCCTAAAATTTAGAATGATCTGAGTTATATCATTTTGTAACCGTTCACCCGAATATAAACAGTCGTTCAGAGAAGCGCCCGAGTTTGTTTGTACGCTGCCGTCAAATACAACGCGAATTTTGCCGTATCGCCCGATTTTTTAAAAACTCCGTGATGTGCAAGAAAATAATGTTCCTCTTCCGAATGTATGTTGAAATTAGAAACCGCCATATGCCCGAGTGCTAAATATTCCGCCATAAATTGTATGTATTTTTCCCGATATTCAGATTGCCGAGCCATTATTTTTTCAAGAGCTGAAAACCGCCGTAATGCCGTTTGCCGAGAGTCACCCAGCCGAGAGTGACCTGGGATAAGTGGTAGCCGGACCACATATTTGCCGTCCTTATCCCTATACGTGGTTGAAACATACAAGTTTTCACAATCCACGTCCGCCGGGTCCCTAATTTTACTCATAGGGGGCTCTTCTGTCCGCCAGAACCTCTCTACAGCTTCCACTAAAGTCGTTGCCGCGATTTTTCCGATATCACTCGACGCCGCCGAGTCACGACATGACGTCACAGGGCCGAATACTGCGAAGTCAAAAATAGTACCCAACGCATGGGGTCCGCCGCCGCCGACTCCTAGATTAACCTTATAACCAGTAAGGATCTGACCTAAGATGTCACAACCGAATATGACGTCTATCCCAGACGAATAATAACCGTCGCTATCCGAATCCGATATTTGTATATCTCCTTGGGATATACACAGCTTCCGAGCTAAATATGTCGTTGGCTTCTTAAGAACCGCCGCCGTAACCGATAATATTGGTTGACCAGATTTTTCTGGTCTAAAATTAAATTTCACAACATGTTGACTACCGTTAGTACTAATACCGCCTATACCTATCATAGGTGTTTGAGTGTAATACCGTTTCAAACCTAGGTTAGTAACAAGATCACTCCGAATAATAGTTAATTGCGATCCGAGATCTAACATCGCCCGAGCCCGTACAAACTCACCGTGAGCCGATTTAACCTGAATAATAACCGTACGTAATATTACATTATCCGATAACCTAGGTGCCGCCGAAACAGTATTACATGCTAATTGCTATTGTTGTGATGACCAAAAATGCCGCATCCAACCGATTATACATCTCCGTGGCGTTCTTGTATTTGTCATCATAGCCCCGTATCTTTTCCGCATCCGAATCATCCTTGAGAACTAATAGCAAGCCCTCATATGCCTCGGTTAACACAGTAAAATGATCTTCCAGTTTTCTCAACCTAGCAGAAAGCACAGATCCCGACTGTGTTGCATTTTCTAACAACGCAATAGAATTAGTTAGCCCAATCGTATTGAATTTTGAATTTACATTCATTAGCCTTAGTGGCCATAGTTGCAAACAAATGCGAACCGCCCGAACCGAGACAACTGCCGAATTTTTTCTACCTACCCTACAAGAATTTTATCCGCAGAACTACTGAATTAATCCCGAGTACCAATGTGATATTGTTTTATATCTAATTTCCGAATTTAGTCGACCGACCGCCGTATTACCTATGACCTGCACTGAGGTAATAATCAGATTAAACAAGGTCCGATTTTCACTCGCGCGCTCGCGAAGTAAATATGAACAATGGCCGCCGCTTGCTCACTTGACACGACACGTCAATGAATGAATATGGCGCCGCAAATATACGTAACTAAACCGAACCGAAATGGATAACCGTACCGAAAAATTGATGGTTATGATTCCAACGAACAATTATCGACTATTAGAACTGTAAATCCGGCTCGAAGGACCAAAACTATGCTCGCCCAAAGCCTTCGACAACCCAGTGGAGCCCGTTTTTGGTTTTGTTCTATGTCAATTGTCAGGCGTTGTTGATCTGATCAATGCTGGATTGGAACCTTACCTTAGCCACGATATTCTGCCGCCTTTAATTAGTATCCGCCGTTCCTCGCGAAGCAAAATGTCCTCGACACCACGTGCTGGCGCCGCGTGGACTGTGACCTGCGACCCTCCAAGGGCCACAAACCGCCGATCCTCATCCTCAGTGCAATCCTTGCACTGAGAGTTGCATACAAACTGCATAATTGTTGTAACAGAAGCACAGAGTCCGAGAGTCCATAAAACCGATTAATTTGAATTATTTTCCGGGACCGCAATGAATCGCGTTCCGAGTCCGGCGACCGAGAGAGGGTGTCCGCTCATGCGTACACTAGCGCCACCGTAGGCGCACACGGCCAGGCAGGGAAACCAATACATCAAAGAATCAGAACCACAACGCCCGACCACCTTCATTGTTTCGTCCAGTTTCTTGAGTAGACCGCCGTATTACCTATGACCTGCACTGAGGTAATAATCAGATTAAACAAGGTCCGATTTTCACTCGCGCGCTCGCGAAGTAAATATGAACAATGGCCGCCGCTTGCTCACTTGACACGACACGTCAATGAATGAATATGGCGCCGCAAATATACGTAACTAAACCGAACCGAAATGGATAACCGTACCGAAAAATTGATGGTTATGATTCCAACGAACAATTATCGACTATTAGAACTGTAAATCCGGCTCGAAGGACCAAAACTATGCTCGCCCAAAGCCTTCGACAACCCAGTGGAGCCCGTTTTTGGTTTTGTTCTATGTCAATTGTCAGGCGTTGTTGATCTGATCAATGCTGGATTGGAACCTTACCTTAGCCACGATATTCTGCCGCCTTTAATTAGTATCCGCCGTTCCTCGCGAAGCAAAATGTCCTTGACACCACGTGCTGGCGCCGCGTGGACTGTGACCTGCGACCCTCGAAGGGCCTCAAACCGCCGATCCTCATCCTCAGTGCAATCCTTGCACTGAGAGTTGCATACAAACTGCATAATTGTTGTAACAGAAGCACAGAGTCCGAGAGTCCATAAAACCGATTAATTTGAATTATTTTCCGGGACCGCAATGAATCGCGTTCCGAGTCCGGCGACCGAGAGAGGGTGTCCGCTCATGCGTACACTAGCGCCACCGTAGGCGCACACGGCCAGGCAGGGAAACCAATACATCAAAGAATCAGAACCACAACGCCCGACCACCTTCATTGTTTCGTCCAGTTTCTTGAGTAGGTATGTGGCATAGATTCGATATCCTGTTTTGCACATTGTTATTCGGCGATAATCGTTGCTGTCCTGCGGGTTCCTGTTTTTTGGAATTGGTACTTGAACCGTTTCGTTCCATGGGTCCGGAATCATGTTATATCTCTATGCTGTTTTCATTGTTTTCGTGATGATCATTAACAGTTGGTCCGGTATCCCTTTGTATAGTTCCGGCACTACCTGGTCCGTACCAGGTGCTGTTCCGTTGCGCATTTGGCTAATTATTGTGTAAATTTCGGATGTCGACGGGCCGTTATCAAGATACTCAATGTCTGTGGGCTCGTTGGGTATAAGGTCTATATTCGGACCTTCTGACTTTTTTAGTTCCTGTTCCCATCCACATCGTGACAATGGAATGTACCGTTGTTTTTTCAGCCGTCTCGTTTGTAGTTGGTGCTTTCTATAGAAGTGGTATACTATCTGCATACGTTTGCTTAGGTGATTTTTACCTATCCCGTCAAATAATCTTCGGCATTTTTGTTGTTCTTCTGTCTCTTTAATTCTTTCAAGGCATCGTCGGCACTCTTTGAGATATCTGTTTATGTGAGGATCTGTTGGTCGGCGTATTTTGGCGAATTTTGCCTTTTATGTATTGCTTAAGGTGATGCTGTGTTCTCTCGATCTGGCGGGTGGTGTGATAAGTATTTTTTGGGCCGCTATTTTCATGATTTGCGCACCCTAGTGAGATTCGAGATTTTCTCGGGTGCACATGTCCAATAGGATTTCCCCTACAATGTTTGAATGTGTATGAAAGAGGTTTGTTCCTATTATGCCCTTTTTCCTGAATTCGACTGAGTCTTGTCGACCCACGTGGGCATTGAAGTCGCCTAGTAACAGTATTTCGGCTTTGTTTGGTTTTCTTTTAATGGTGTTTAGGAGTTTGGTGAACGCAATTGTTGCCCTCGTGTTTGAGCTTGGGATGTGTGCATTGATTACGTATAGTTATATATTGGTGGTGGACTTTATTGTAGCTGTCATAATTTCCATGTCACGTTTGATGTTGTAGACTGTTAGATTTAGGTCTTTTCTAATAAGTATTGCTAGCCCCTGGTGCGATTTGCTAGATCTGCCTGATAAATACCAGAAAAAGTGTTTTGATTCGTATGACCCGGAGGTCACGTTCGTTTCTTGAATACACGCGACATGTATGTTTCTGTTATAGAGTTCAGAGTAGATTTTGCGTTTTTTATCTAATTTCGCGCACCCTCTAACATTCCACGTGGATATGCGCATGTATTCGCATGTGATTTTTGCTTTGTATGATGGGTTATTGCGTAACAGAGAGTAGTCGGTCGCGTCGGGGATCTCATCCATTGATGTCGCAGTTGAACCAGAGGAGATGAAGTACCCGGTTGTATCTGACCCGGCGGAGGGGGATGCATGTGTTTGTAGCGTGTGAGTGTATGTGTCGGTACGGTAAGTTTCAAAGTCATTGGTCATCTTATCTTGAGTTGTGGCATTTTGGGTAGGCCGGGGGAAGGTGTGTTGATTTACCGCTAACATATTATCTGTTTTTGGAGCGGGTGGAACTTGAGGGTACTTTGGTAGTCGCGCTGTATTTTGGTATGGGAAAAGTGAGATGCTTCGATGCAGATTTGACTGGTTGTTGATAGGTTGTTGATTACGTTTTGGGGCTCTATTATGTATGCGCTGTCGTAGTGGCTATCGGAAAAGGTCAAGTTGATAGTTCCGACTGAGTTATATTCTTGTTGGGGGCTTTATACGATTGATGGGCCATTTTTTTGATGGCCGCTTGTCGCATTTATGTAGTTATGCGCAGTAAAGTTAATGAAATTTTATGACGAAAAGCAATGAAGGTCTAACTACGAGAAGCTAAAAGAATTAATAAAAAGAGAGAAATTTTAACAATAACAAATTTAATTTAATTTTATAATAAACCCGAAGCGCGAGGAGAAAAAAATCGCGGGTGTTCGGCCTGTCTGATTCGGCTTGGCAGGTGGGTAAAACTTTCCTTTACGGATGATCCGCGGCGCAGGTCGTTACGAAGTGGAAAGTGCCGGTCGTTATGAAGTGGAAAAATGTCGATCGCCACGAACTGGAGTCGGCCGCCACGAAGCGGATGATAATGGTCGTCACGAAACTTCTGTGTCAAGTGGAGTGCGGACGTTGAAAAAAAAGGAAGCGCCTAACCCTGGAATGGACACAATACGGGCGTAAAATACCGGTCGTGTAAACTTTCCATATGCCCAACCTACGGCAACGCCAAGAGACGTATTATGTAGTAGCATGCCGTGGTGGTACACAATCAGTTACGGAGTTTACAATAAAAAAAGTAATATAAAGAAATTACACAATATCATTATAATAATGAGCATAATAAATTTTTTAACTTGAAAATAGAAAATTATGAAATGTGGGTAGCTATTTCCATATTTAAGCGCAGGCAAGGCACGATGATGATGCAATAAGCACTTCTAGAAGCATCCACAATTATAAAACAGCATTTGTGCACACGATTATAAATAGCAATAGATAGGAATGTGAGCAATGAACATGGTAGATGATGCAATCATAAAATCTTAACCTACAGAATGCCTAATAAGGAGTATTCACCACTTACCCAATATCGGGGTTTAGCACAGCACTTTGAATGAAGTTATAGACTTGGGAAAAATGTCCCACGGGAAAATGTAAATAAAAAAAAGATTCGTTTCTCCAAGTACGAATAAGGTCGTAGTACGTAGTCACGGGAGTATCGCTCGGGCCGGAATGATCTACCAAGCGGGCGGATGCAGGCGCCTCAGGTGAAAGGCACTACCGGTTAACCTTGAGTTGACTGTGGAAACGGCGAATACGCGTAGATCGGTACTCATATACATTCTGCAGTTATTTGATTTAAATTTTTGGCGTCAAATAACGTACTACGTTACAATACCCCCCGCTTCAGAGTAAGGATTTAATCTAATATTAAATCCTTTAAGTTAAATAGCAACACTCAACTAACATTCATCCTCACGCAAACTCACTTACATACATCACCTTCTACTAAAAGCTACAGATCTCAGTAACGTGAGAACTGATGCACCCTATCAATAAAAAAGGCATTTGTCCTTAATTTACGACAGATGACTTGTGCTACAAAAAAAAAATAAGTTGTTACGTGGCGGAGAGTAAAGACGAAAAAACTCACTAACTTACTTAAACCTTAACTTTAAATCTTTAATGTGCCAGGCGCCAATGTCTTTCCCAGACATGTCTTCCAAGGTGTAGACTAAGGGAGACCGTTTGGCGGTAACTCGACACTTCAGAAATTTAGGGGCTAACTTCTTACTAAAATATTTATCCTTATCGCTTAAAATGTAAGTGCGCTTAAAGACAACATCCCCAACATTGAATTCTGCCTGCTTGCGGCGGAGATTATAATGAGCAGTGTTCTTCTCATGTGCACGCCAAAGTGAAGCTTGCACATCGTCGATGATTTTGGCAAGACAACCCAAATTTTCTGCATAATGATCTCTAGGCAAGAAAACAACCTCATTATCCAATTCTGTGTCAGTGTAATGAGAGCCACAATTGACCATCTCTCTACCAAAAACTAGGAAAGACGGTGTGTAACCGGTGGACTCATTTACTGAATTATTGATGGCGAATTGGATCTTTGGTACAAATGTATCCCAAGTCCTATGATCGTTCTCCACAAACGCAGAAAGACATGTGACGATTGTTTTGTTATATCTCTCCACGGTGTTCACTTGAGGAGTGTATTTTGGAGTGAAATATACATTCGGGACGTTGTACTTTGCGAAGAAAGCATTAGTACAGCCACTTATAAATTGGCTTCCGTTATCCAAAAATATGGTCTGGGGCACAACATGTACGAGGAAGATAGCCTCTTCTAAATTTTTAATAACTGCTACAGATGTAGCTCTTCTGAGCGGGATTATGTGACAAAATTTCGAGAAACAGCAAGTTACTACAAGGAGATAACTGTTTTGTTTACGGGTAACTGGAAGAGGACCAACAAAATCGACAGAGATAATTTGAAATGGACGCGAGCACTGCTTTGGACGACCCATTTCACCGAGAGTTGGGTGATTTTGATGCTTGAAAAAGAGACAAGTATCACAGGAGTCAATAAATTTCACCACATCCTGGTACATACAAAGCCAGTAAAATCGCAACGCCAATCGCTTGTACGTTTTGAAAACGCCGAAGTGTCCTGCGGTCGGTTCGGAGTGGTTTTCGGTAATGATCGCTTCACGCAACTCTTGGGGTACAATCTCTTTCCACGAAAATTCGGAAGTCAATTCACATTTGTTCTTTGTAAGTCGGTACAAAGAGTAATTTTTTATTTGGAAATTTGGATAGCTACTGGGGGAATTTAGACAGCCATTGTAAAGGTCCTTATACCAAGTGTCAGCAGTGGCCAAGAAGGAGTTTGACGTAGAGACTGCTGAACAAGGGATCGCTCTAGAAAGAGCATCAGGGATGACATTGTCTACCCCACGCATATGTTTTATTTCGTAGTTAAACGAAGATAACCGAACTCCCCATCTAGCCAGTCTTCCTGTCGGATTATCCATAGTTAAAAACTACTTTAACGCAGAGTGGTCGGTGTATACGGTAAATGTTTTTCCGTTTTCAAGGTAGCATCGCCAATGTTCAAGAGCGGTGATTACGGCTAGCGTCTCCCTCTCGGTGATATTGTAGTTTTTCTCCGAACCTGACAGTGACCTACTCATGTAAGCGATTGTATGCTCCTTGACGTCAACCATTTGAGTGAGCATGGCACTAACACCGAAATTGCTCGCGTCTGTGTGGACCTCGAAAGGTAAATCATAATTAGGACAGGAAAGAACTGGAGCTGAAACAAGACACTCTTTGAGCTTATTAAAAGCTACATCAGCCTCGGGTATCCATAGAAATTTAGGTGCGTTCTTCTTATTTGAAGTCAGTTTGTTAAGGGGCCCGGCGATGGTACTAAAGTTGGGGACAAAACGGCGGTACCAGGTTGTAGTCCCGAGAAAGCGTTTGAGGTCCTTCCGACAAGAAGGTGTCGGGTAATTGAGTATAGCCTCAACCTTTTCTGGGTCAGTCCGCAGTCCCTTGGCATCAACCACATAACCCAAATACTTGAGCTGACTTCTAAAAAACTTGCACTTTTCATAATTAACGGTCAGGTTAGCGGACCTTAATTTGTCTAGCACTCGCAATAGCAGAGATACGTGCTCTTCAAAAGAACTGCTAATAATGATAATGTCGTCTAAATAAGCAAAGGCTTTTAAATCGAAGTCGCCGAACAACAAATCGGCCAGTCTCTGTTGTGTGGCTGGTGCGTTCGTGAGACCAAAAGCGGTGGTCTTGAAACGGAGAGTTCCCCTGCCTGGAATGTAAAAAGCGGTCTTGTCACGATCTTCAGGAACGATCGGAATTTGCCAGAACGCCTTTGACATATCTACACTGCTTAGGTACTTAGCGTCACGAAGATTGTCCAAAATTTCAGTTATATACGGCAAATTGTACACATCGCGCTTCGTGACTGAGTTCAGTTTTTTAACTGTCCAAGCAAAAACGTGGCTGACCGTTCTTTTTGTAGACAATAAGAACCGGAGAAGACCATTCACTCTCACAAGGCTCCACCACGTCTTAGGATAGCATTTCATCCACTTGCTCGGTCAGAATGCGTTGCTTTTCTGGTGAAATTCTATAGTAACGCTGTCTAATAGGAGGAGCGTTGCCAGTGTCAATTCGCTGAGAGATCAAAGGAGTTCTACCTAAACCTTTTAATTCAGTCGAAACGTCATTAAATTGGCTGATTATATTGTCAGCAATAGATTTCTGAGGATCGTCTAAGTTTTCATAAGAATGTATGAAAACATCTGGATTAGAAACGCTAATCTCTGCCAAGGGCGTACTAGAGTGGGTAATACAACCTAAATACTTCGAGCATATCCTAAAATAACGCCAGAAATCTATGCCCAGAATCAAAGAAGTTTCGATTCCTGGCACGACGTACGCTTTAATAATGTGAAAGACATCTTCGAAGTGAACTGGCAGAATGTAGCCAACACTTTTGAGTGATTGACCGCCTGCTGCAGTAACAATTATTTGGTCGTCATCGACGAGACGTAGTCCATGGTCCAATAAAACAAGGTGCGAGTTGTTGCCCAAGATGGTGACAGCTGAACCGGAATCCAACAGTCCTGATGCCGATATATCATTAATTTTAACAGAAACGTAGGGTCTGCTATCTTTGTCAGATTTCGAATGGGATGGATTTCGAGAAAAAGGGATATTACAATGTTCAAGATTACTTAAATGACAGGACTGTATGGGGTTAATCTGGCTCAACACAGACCTTGCTGTTAATAATTTTGTAATTATTTATTCCTGCTTATTAATCATAACAATTAAATTTTTCATATTTGTATTAGTTAAGCACAACCTATTTTTAAAAGAGATCTAAAAATAAATCTGTGGGAGTTTCTACGCCCTTCTTCTCCCACAGTGGTCCAATGTAGAGAAGAGGCAAAAAATGACGTTTGCTAAGTATATGTAAATATCTACAGTAATAAAGTACTTTGACTATTGACTATTGACTATTAATGCAGAATTGAGGCGGTTTTGTACGAAATAAAGAAGCTATTTACATTTTTTAACCATTCTGTCCACTCTGATTTATCAAATTGGTTAATTGTGCCACAATTCTGCCTATCTAGTTTTTTGTGCCAGAAGAACGAGACTGTTTGCAATCGGGGCAATCTGGGATTTTGACACCCTTTTTGCCACACTTGAAACAAAAAACTTCACCATCCTTGACAGTACATTGCCGGAAATTATGTGAACTGTCACGACATCTCGGACACCAAGGTGCGGGCTTATTAATCGCATGGACATAATAACGGTTATTACCTCAATGGGAATTATTATTCGCATAATTCTTAGAAGGGTTATGGGTTTGCCTTTGAGGGTAAGACTGACGTGAATCATCCTGTTTAGGTGTAAGACCTGACTTTTTGTAGGCAAACTCAGGTGCCAAGGTTTCCGCAGTAACGGGAACTGGTTCTTGGAAATGAGCAAGGCGAGACTGGAAATTTTCATAATTCTTACAGAGAGATCTCAACTCATCGATAGTTTGTATCTCAGAGCTGGAAGCGAGAGTGCTTGCATAACAAGGGCGGACATTATGAAGGATAATTTCAAACTTGTCATCCTCAGATAAGGTTTTCGATAGACGGGAGAACATGCCTTGCATTATAGCCAGATAAATAGTTATGTTTTCTGACTCTCCCTGTGTACGCGACCTAATTTCAGAAAGGAGTCTGTAATCAAAATCAGCTTTATCAAAGTCCTGCCTAAGCAATACTTTTAAATCACTCCAAGATTTGACTTTGTCCTGCACGCTACGAAACCAATGAAGTGCCTGGTCTGTAAATATTTCTGTCGCATAAGACAGAAGCTTATTATGGTTGTGGTTCCATTGTATTTAAATTTACCCAATTCGCCTAAATTACCTTTTTCGCAGATCACCCTAATTATATTTGGTGTATTAGGTAGCACGGTGGCTCTCTGACTACTACTCGGGGCAAGCACTGCCAAAAGATCGGTACCCTTTGTCTTAAAAGAGACAAATTTTTGCATGTACGACTTATACAATGCCACGCAGTCGTCATACTGCTTCTTGTTAGTTTCATCGGTAGTGCTAATCCTATGTAGCCTGTGATACAGGTGGTGCAACAACGTTTCTGTGCGGTGAACGAGACCCTTATCCGGTGCCGCTACATCTAAGTTTGTCTTTACTTTGGATAAAACCTCCAACACACCTAAAAGGTCTAGTTTTACGTCGAGCGACGTCTCCAAGATGTCCTCTGAAGGCAAATCGATAGCTAATTTTACTATTTGCTTGCGTAAATCCTGTACAGTGCCAGCAGGTGTTGTCCCCCTAATCGCTACTTTATACTCTAGTTCCGACTTTTGAAGAGATAGAAACTTAATTGGGTAATTCATGTTAGATAATCAAATTACGCAAAGAATATAACTATACTGCGCGTAAACTGGGTAAATGGTGAATACACGTGCAATATTAATAATGAATACTCCGCACTAGTGAAATATTGATAATGAATACTCCGCACTGTTACAATAATGAATTAATGAACGTTTAGTTTTATGAAGAAGTTGAATGATATGATTGATGATAAATGATCAAACCAAAAAATTAGAATAACAGGAAAAAATAAGCAATAAGTGTAACTAGTGTGTTCGTAGTCCGTTGTATAACACAGTATGAAAACTAAAAAGCAATGAAGGTCTAACTACGAGAAGCTAAAAGAATTAATAAAAAGAGAGAAATTTTAACAATAACAAATTTAATTTAATTTTATAATAAACCCGAAGCGCGAGGAGAAAAAAACCGCGGGTGTTCGGCCTGTCTGATTCGGCTTGGCAGGTGGGTAAAACTCCCCTTTACGGATGATCCGCGGCGCAGGTCGTTACGAAGTGGAAAGTGCCGGTCGTGACGAAGTGGAAAAATGTCGATCGCCACGAACTGGAGTCGGCCGCCACGAAGCGGATGATAATGGTCGTCACGAAGCTTCTGTGTCAAGTGGAGTGCGGACGTTGAAAAAAACGTAAGCGCCTAACCCTGGAATGGACACAATACGGGCGTAAAATACCGGTCGTGTAAACTTTCCATGTGCCCAACCTACGGCAACGCCAAGAGAAGTATTATGTAGTAGCATGCCGTGGTGGTACACAATCAGTTACGGAGTTTACAATAAAAAAAGTAATATAAAGAAATTACACAATATCATTATAATAATGAGCATAATAAATTTTGTAACTTGAAAATAGAAAATTATGAAATGTGGGTAGCTATTTCCATATTTAAGCGCAGGCAAGGCACGATGATGTTGCAATAAGCACTTCTAGAAGCATCCACAATTATAAAACAGCATTTGTGCACACGATTATAAATAGCAATAGATAGGAATGTGAGCAATGAACATGGTAGATGATGCAATCATAAAATCTTAACCTACAGAATGCCTAATAAGGAGTATTCACCACTTACCCAATATCGGGGTTTAGCACAGCACTTTGAATGAAGTTATATACTTGGGAAAAATGTCCCACGGGAAAATTTAAATAAAAAAAAGATTCGTTTCTCCGACTACGAATAAGGTCGTAGTACGTAGTCACGGGAGTATTGCTCGGGCCGGAATGATCTACCAAGCGGGCGGATGCAGGCGCCTCAGGTGAAAGGCACTACCGGTTAACCTTGAGTTGACTGTGGAAACGGCGAATACGCGTAGATCGGTACTCATATACATTCTGCAGTTATTTGATTTAAATTTTTGGCGTCAAATAACGTACTACGTTACACGCTATGATAATTTCTTCGCCTCCCCACGTGCCCTGTATGTGGAGATTTTTTATGTACAGTCTGCAACAGAGACATATGACCCCCCATAAAAGTGCTACAAAAGCGCCCTCTCTCGTGGTTAAATCCTTCATGACCTTCATTACCATCAATGCCATCTATTCGATATTCGATAAACCACCAGGTCAGGCACCACAGGGTCGAAGCGTAGGATACGCTTATTTCGTCACAAATCATGAGTGTTACGTGGCGCAAATAGCTACATGTCAAGATAAGTTAGAGGTAGCATGTTCGAATCCACAAAGGCTCAGTTTTTGCTAAGCAAAATATTGGTAATGTTGGTGTAATAATTTTGGAATATAATATGGTGATTCATAGAAACGATGGGTTGTTATATTGTTAGATAACTTACCTAGCTTATTTTATAACTTATTGTTATTATAAATAAAATAAAAATAATTTTGAAAGTTATTTATTTAATTTCAATTTTTCAACAAAGAAATGTGTATCTTAGACAAACATTTAAACTCAAACTATGATTAATCTTCCGTAGAGGGAATTATCATGCTACTATGTAAGTATATTTGTAACAATTTACATCTCTCAACTTTCATAATCATAGCATGATATTTAAATAACATGTAGGGTCAAATAGTGCTACCTGGATAGCAATTTATAGAAACTTTGCTTCGATATCAATATTTAAGACTTTTTCAACAAAGAAACGAAATAAAGATATAAACTCAAACTATGATAAATCTTCCGTAGGGAGAATCAACATGCTACTAAGTCTAAGTAACAATTTACATCTCTCAACTTTCTTTATCATAGCATGATATTTAAATAGCATATAGGGTCGAATAGTGCTATACCTGGATAGCAATTTATTGAAACATTGCTTCGATATAAGTAGTGGCAGCAAATTATTTTTAATATCGGAGAGGGTGCCCCTCATTTTGAAGCACTTGTTCAAGCCTGGACTTCATTCCTGTAACCATGTTGGAACATATATTACTAAGGCGGAAAAGGTCCCAAGATCTCATCACCTCTTGGTCTAAATAACTTTTTGTTCTAACATCACTCGTATCCCAGTTAAGAACCATTTGACCCCACAAGTTTTCAATTAAGTTCAAATCTGGGCTTTTAGATGGCCACTCAATGACAGTTATATCATTACGAGCGGCAAACCACTCTCTAACCAAACACGAACGGTGCACGGAACAATTATCTTGTATAAAGTATATTTGCCCCTCTGGATACACGTTGCGCACTGTTGGAATCATCACATCTTGTAAAATTTCCAAGTATTTATCTTTGTTCATTCGGCCGCCGAATTCGATCAACTCCCCTGGGCCCATGGAGGACATCCAACCCCAATAGCCTGCAAAACAATAATTTGGTTAAATAACAAATAATCCACACTGCGTAATACAATTTAAAATAATAATATTTCGAATCCCGGCTGGGCACGAAGACAAAAGGTGTTAGAAGTTGCATGTTTCTGATGTTGCCGTGTTTGGTTCTATGACACAGGCTATTTAACCTCTCAAGATACGTCCTATAAAAATATAAGCAAAAATACATCGCGATTTTCAACTTAACGCCATAGACTTATAGAGTTCCAATCCTATGAAAATTTCGGCCGACCGGATATCGCGACGACGACGGGACGTGAAAGGTTAAGTGTGGGGCCAGAAGTAAAAGCAATGTATGTGCCTGTCTGTATGATGTTAATGTTGTTTATAAACACAACATATAACATATATGTTTATAAATATTCTAACCTAAAGTTATTCTGCCACTTGTTCTCAAAGGCAAAATATTTTGATGGTTATAACGCTCGCCAGCTCTTCTCCATAATATTTTTCTGCCATCATCATCGGACTTAAAACTTTTTTCGTCGGTAAAAATTACGATTTCGTTCTCCCAATCAAAGTTTAGATATTCAGATGCGAATCTCATTCTTGCTTGGCGATGGGCTTCGGTTAATTTAATTTTTTTGGCCGGCTTGTAGTTATGGATACCCCCTGCATGTAAATGTCTCCTTACTGTTTGCAGTGAAATATTATAATCTATGGCAGTTGATCGTGTTGTCTTAAATGGGTCTTCTGTGTGGAGATTAACGATTTCACGATGTCGGTTTGATGCATCTGTGTAGGTCATTGCTTGCGGGCCGGGGCGGTTACGCTTTACGTCACCACTATCTTGGTATCTCCGAATCCAAAGACGAACCGTGTTTCTCTGTAAGAGAATATAGGCATCTTATATTAGTAATTTTAACACTAAACCTATGTTACACGAAACAAAAAATTGTTACAAATTAGTATAATATATAATTATTTTTTACTTACCGCGATACCTAATTCTCTAGATATACTTTTAATACTGTGGTTGTCTTCCCAATACACTATTATTTTGGCTTTAACAAAATCAGTTAAAAAATGAGACATGATGACTAGTCCAAACTTTCAAAATCACAAGATCCGCAGTAACTTATGTGATATTGTGACACGAACTGAACGTATTCTTGTTCTGTGGTTATAATTCTGATATCCTACCTTCAATTTATTTGTAAATGCATTGCGTGCGGTTGACGATGAAGTTAGAGCGCTGCGTCATAGAAGTAGAACATATGATATTAATTTTCGCCATGATATACAGATCGTTGGTTAGTGCAATGGGACGAGCGCTTGCTTCATAAATCGAAGGGCCATGGTTCGAACCCCGCTCTGTAAAGCAATTGTTTTTGTTTCTTCCTGGTTATTATTGATGTAGCCGGTTTCCTTCAATTTGAAATAGAAATACAAAATCTGCGGCTGCACACTTTCCAGAAACAAGTTTAGGTGCCAAGAATCGTGGTAGGTGGCGCTTCTCAGCAGTTTGAATGGAATTACGTTTTAAAAGTTGGGGGGTCAGATGTCTCTGTTGCAGACTGTACTCAGTGCATTTGGTGCGTTAATCGTAAGATTAATGCGTGGATAATTGCTGTTAGCTTCCACGTATCTGGCTAAGTCGCTTCTGATGTGGGTATGGTTGAATGTCGCTCCAAACAGATGTTTGATTTGGTCTGCAATTGCATGGAACAGGCAGTTTCCATCTCTGGGCATTGGTAGAGTTTCCATCGTAAGACATTACTACAGGAGAAGCCTCGTGCTATTGTAGCTAATGTGAATGTGTGTGTGGGTTGTTTCTAAGAGGTGTACGGCCGGTATGATGAGAGACACTGTTTGGCCTTTTACGATCTGTTTTTATTCTAATGTTTCCCGGTATTTCCAAGACGGGCTGAGACCATAGAATGGGTGCCAGATGTGTAAGGGAACGATGTGAGCCTTTTGTGCTTCGAAGCTTTTTCAATTGTTCCTAAATAGCAGATCTAGTTTCTGGGAGTTTGGTGAGATGGCCTTTTTATGGCATGCACGTGTTTAGTTTTTGTTTAATGTCGGGTTTAGTGTATTTTCTGTTTAGCTACGTAAAAATAATTCTAGGATTGTTAAGTTTTGGGTTGGCTTATTCACAGAGTTTCAGGGTTTAGTGGGAGGTTATTGTTAATGACTGTTTTGAATGGTCTTTCGGAGATGAGGAGAAAATAAATCTCGAGGAGAATTATCTCGAATTTATTTTCAGGCAAAGCAATATAAGTATATGTAGCTATAATAACATTTTGTTAGTTGATTTTGATATTGCTTAGGTAGGGAATTGTTATATCCTGCCTATGACGCACCTATAAATGCGATTATGCCTTAGTCAATAGGGGCGACCGCGGCCGCGGTAAGTGGTGGTTTATTATAATTGTCAGGCGGTGAGTGGTGCTTTGAGAAATAAAGTTAGAGGTAGGTAATCACTATCAATGGTGTCCTAATCGGAATGATCTCATCAGGTTGGTGTGTTTAGCGGCGTTGGTGGTGGAGGCAGTGGCGCTGGGGGTGTATTGCGTAGGCGTCGCTCGCTGCCGGCCTGTCGCTGCGTGGCTCAGACGTGCACATGGCCTAGAATTCTAGGGCTTGCACAGATGGGATGGCTAAGAGTATCGCGCAGTTCTCTGGGCATTCACTACACTTGACTGCACTAGTATCACCACAATCACTGAAATGTGCGGTATTAACCTAGGCTTCTAGGGCTTGCACAGATGGGGTGCCTAGATGGATCTCGCACATTCCCCAGGTATCCCTTACAGAAACACGCGGTATAAGCCAGCCTATAAGCCAGGCTCGTTTTCGGGCATCCGGAGGCAGAACAAAGGGCGCGCGGCGGGGATGAAAACTATTGTTTGTCTACGAAATTTGTTTGTTTGTTTATTGGGACACGTCCGTTCAGTCCGCCAACACAAACGCCACTCCCCAAAATTAGAAAGCTTTTTTAACAATAAAAAATAGTCAACCCTCTCGAAAACTTTGCTTATGTCGTTATAAATAGCGTCAACTTGTTGGCCCGTGTCGAACTGTTCCTGAAGATCCGACACGTAGCAAGCAAGATTAGTGTTTGTTGACATGCTGCTACGAAAATCATGTTGATGAGGTGTC
The DNA here is from genome assembly GCA_949825045.1 of Argyresthia goedartella. NCBI lineage: Eukaryota > Metazoa > Arthropoda > Insecta > Lepidoptera > Argyresthiidae > Argyresthia > Argyresthia goedartella. The sequence goes on from OX463828.1 coordinate 23,411,125, forward strand.
AACGAGGAATCCAGAATATTAGTTAAAACGGGCATACTAATGATTCGAATACTCAAGAGAGATATTGGTCTATAATTATGAATATCCTTAGAGTCCTCCCCTTTCGGGATGGGCACAACATTAGAAGCTTCCAGACGCGTGGAAAGACTCCTGTGGTTGGAGATTAGTTAAAAATTATATTGAGAGGAATAGAAATACTCTTTGCACAGTTATAGACAAACAGGGTGGGGATCCCATCAGGATCTGCGCCCTGCTTCTTATCCAATTCTTTTATGACTTTTTGAATTTTTTTTCGAGGTAATTATAATCCCTAATGAATTGCATGACATCTTACAGTCCCGTTCTACGTCAAAATCATACAAAAATTACCAGTAGAATTTTTAGTATAAACGGAGGAAAAATGGTCTGCCAAAGCATTACAGGTAACATTCGGTGATGAAAGCTTATCTCCCTTCATGTACATTTCACTGGGGACAGTCTCCTTATTATTCCTCTTATTTATTATAAATGATCAGAAGGCCTTAACATTGTTACACGAGATAGAGTCTTCTATAGATCTCAGATTGTCGGAATAACATCTTTTAATAAGTGTACGGCAACAGGCTCTAGCCATAACGAAGTTAAAATGGTCCAATGGCTTTTTTTATTTGGTATATTTAATACGCAATTTATCTTTCAATTCAATTGTTTTAATCAGGTTAAGAGACTACCAGTTAGGGTACTTCGTAGATTTAGGTTTGCATTTAGGTACATATTTTTGATAATGTCACTAACAATTGAGTAAAACTTATCCAACATATCGTCAAAACACCCTATTTTAAACAAAACCTCAGTCCAATCGAGTTCATTGAGGTCACTATTAATGCTTTCGTAATTTGATTTATAAAAATTATATCTACAAACATCCAATTTTTTTTAAGTTTTAGGCCGGACATTGTAATGGAGGGTGAAATTGATCAATTTTGGAAAATGGAACTGACTCCTTAGTAGTTACGTCACGTATGTTGCTCAACACAAGGTCTAGAATTTTACTATCCTTATTGACAATATAGTTTAATTGCTCGAGGTTATGTAAAGATATAAAATCACTCAACAGTTGAAACAAACCAGTGCCAGAACTAAAAGGTACAGTTGCAGCACAGCCCGCGTCCAGATTAGATTTGATAGTCCATTGAATATGGCTGAGGTTGAAGTCGCCGACTACAATTGTATCACTCTCAGTATCTTCAAAAATGATATGGTATTAATTAGTCTAGGTCATTACCCAACACCACTCCTTTCAACCTGAGCAATGTTGGAAGCGACACGGTTAAGAAAGCATTTCTAGCAATTAGCTCCAAAGCTGTAGGAGATGATAATATCTGTCAACGAATGATTCTAACTATCCTTGATGATCTGCTTCCGGCCATAACACATATTTTAAATTTCTCCATTTCCAATTGTTCTTTCCCTACTGCTTGGAAACAAGCATTAGTTATCCCTCTCCCCAAAACATCCAATCCCACCTCCTTTAAAGAGTATCGCCCCATTTCTATCCTGCCGATCCTTTCTAAAGTCCTCGAATCCATTGTCCATACTCAGCTCTCCCATTATCTATCCTCTAAAAATCTACTTAATCCTTTTCAGTCTGGTTTTAGAACGGGTCATAGTACTGTTACGGCTTTATTAAAAGTGACCGATGATATTCAGGTCGCCATGGATCAAAGGCAGCTCTCGGTGCTGGCTCTGCTGGACTTCAGCAGTGCTTTTAACTGTGTTGACTTCGACATTCTCGTTGAACTTCTCAAATCTCTTAACGTCTCCTCCCTCTCTGCCAGCTGGTTTGACTCTTACCTAAGGAACCGAAAACAGCGTATCAAGTCGGAGGATGCTTGTACGGAGTGGTGTGACCTCTCTTCCGGTGTCCCCCAAGGTGGCATTCTCTCTCCTCTTCTATTCTCAATATTTATCAATTCCATATCCGATGTCCTCTCTTCTTCCTATCATCTCTACGCGGATGACCTTCAGATCTATCGTCACTTCTCTCCTGATGATGTTAATTCCGCTGTGGAAGCGTTAAACGCTGACTTGGCTGGTATTAGTGGATGGGCATCGTCATTTGGGTTGCTGGTTAATCCGAATAAGTCCCAGGCCATGATTATAGGTACCAGACACTCTTTAAACACGTTGCAGCAATTGTCTGTCCCTTCTGTAACTTATAACGGTACTGTAATCATGTATAGCGATAAAGCTAAAAACCTGGGTGTCATCTTTGATAATCAATTGTCCTGGTCAATGCATGTTAATGAGGTCAGCAGGCGAGTTTACGCAACTTTTCATTCCCTCAGGAGACTTCAGAACTTTCTTCCTCGCCAGACCAAAATAACTCTCGCTCAGTCCCTTCTTCTCCCCCTCATTGATTATGCTGATGTTTGCTGGGTGAGCGCAAATGAAGAACAACTGAACAAACTCGAACGACTTCAAAATCTCGGGATTCGGTTCATCTTCGGACTGCGCAAGTATGACCACGTATCTCAGCATCGCAGGGAGCTGAAGTGGCTACCGATTCGGCTTCGACGGGACTCTCATATCCTGTGTTTCCTTTATAATATTTTGTGGAACCCTCGTTACCCTAACTTCCTACGTGAACGCTTCGAATTTCTTTCTTCAAGCAGGCCTCGGAGAACTCATATGGCGTCTACGCTCAAAGCTCCAGATCGCTCCACTGCAGCCTACGAGCACGGGTTCAGAATCCGAGCCGTACGACTGTGGAATGAGCTTCCTTGCACTATCAGGGACAGTCGATCTCTAAATATATTCAAAAACCGGCTAAAGAAGCACTATCTCTCCCTTTCCAGTTAGACAATATATATATATATATTTGTATGTATAAACTAAAACTAAACTATAACTGCACTAAACTAAATTAAAAATTTCCCTGAGTTCACTGCCGGGCGGGAGGGTGCCCAAGACGCTGGCACTGTTACCTCGCTGTATCGCAATACTGATGCGTTGAGCGAGGTAGGCGCCAGCTCTGCGGTCCCCTGACGCTTCGACGAGCCTCTTAGAGATGTCTTTGAGGACTCTTCGAGCGTCAGGGCCCCACGGCCCGAGGGTCTCAAAGCCGAACGGAATAAACAAATAGTCGTCGCCGAGAGCGGCGTATTTGCGGGTTTTGAGACACTCTGCTGCTGCCGCCGCAGCGCCGGCTGTGGCTGAGGTTGCCGAAAGGTGACACGGTGCCAGCGTATCTACGCAGGTCGCGTCCCATACTAGCGACCTCCCGCTCTGCCAGGGAATGAGCGTCATTCCGTCTGGCCTCTTGCCATCGTCGCGTGCCAGTCCATTGGGTTCAAGTATTGCTGGCACGCCACAGCTGGCAAGGGCCCGACGGATGACGTCATTAAGATTGGCATGACGGGACCACCGACCGGCGCTGCGTTGGCAGGAGAGGCCGTGGTGACCTAGTTGGTCCACCCTAGCACCGCAGCGGCACCGATGGATTTCGTTTGTCTTTACGCCGAGTCGCAGGCAAACGGCGAGGGTAAGGGTGGTACGGTCAAGCAGGGTGCCAATGTGCGTTGATGGGATTGCGCGCAGCCAGTGTCCTGACTCCTTCTCCCTGGTAGCTAGGAGACGAGCGCGCACTGCTGGACCACTAGCCGTTTTTACCAGATCTTCGCGGGTTTTAATGCATAGCGGCTCGTCCCATAGCCGTTGAGATTTTAAATTTGTTGGAAAATTTTGCCTCGGACAGGCTTGCGTCCAGGCATTCCTGGCCTCGACCAGACACGTGACCTCCACATCACCGAGTGATGGGTTTATAATTTTACCATAGAGATCATGTGAGCTATGGGTTGAAGACAGGAAGGCCGGGAGCGCCACATCTGAGATTTTCCGGATCCCCAAGCCACCGTGTCTGATTGGAAGGGCGGATTGGGTCCAGCTTCGTTCATCGAGATTAATGTTTAAAATTTTGGTTAGTGTACTTTTGGTAATATCGTCTAAAAGGTTGAGAATGGGAGGGTATTTCCAAAGAGGAGAGCATCGAAGGAGGTAGGTAAATTTGGGTACAAAAAGGCAAAACCGTATGATAGACAGGGCCATGTGGGGATTTAGGTCAGTCAGTTTGATAGAATTTTGATTGAATTTAGAGATTTGTTCATCCACGAAGCTGGGGATCCCGTCCTCTAGAACGGGGGCCCCTAGGAGGCGAAGTGAGTCTTTGTCTAGAATTTTAATGTTAGGGGCAGCTGAGTTGAATTTAAAGATGATCTCAGTCTTTTCCGAGAGGGTAATATTTTCGGATATGAACAATTCGCATTTCGAGAAATTGAATTCTAGGCCTATTTTTTTTAATTCTGATGTTAGGTGTTCTAAATCTTGTAATACGTCTTCGACTTTGCCTCCTATGGTCCCATCGTCTAGGTACCAAATGTTGAATTTGGAATTTAGGCTGGTAATGATCGGATGGATAGCCAAACTGAATATTGCCGGCCCGAGTGGGTCGCCCTGCTGACAGCCGACGGCAGAATTTATAAGATGGTCCCTGAAGACTAATTTAGAATGTTTACTGTAACATTGCCACATATAATTGTAGATAGATGGTGTATGCTCTTTAATTTGGGATAGCAGGGCGCCTCTGTCTACCGAATTGAAGGCGTTTTTCACGTCTACCTTCAGCAGCACGTCACCTCCTCCGTTAGCTAGGAAGGTGCGAGTCGCGTGCACAGCGGCCTCGCAGCCTCCCCTGCTACCGAAACCCAGCTGTACCGGTTGTAAGGTAGTGCAAAGATCTGGTAGGATATACCTACAGCATATCTTTGACACTATGCGGCGGATGGTATTGCCTACAGCGATGGGTCTGATACCCCCGTCCTTCTTTATGAGGGCACACAGATTAGCTCCGTAGAGCACGTCTGTTATGCCTTCGTGTACCTTTCCAGACAACATGAGGCTCGCCAGTTCAGCGATATCCGCCAGGAGAGTCTGCCCGACGTCCCCGACGGCTCCACAGATCAGGTCTTTGTAGTGTTGCGGGGTCATGCCGTCGAGGCCGCCTGCGGAACCACTTCTGAAGGACATCACCGCAGATGCGATGTCCTCGGCTGTAGCCTGGGGGGTACGTTCAGAAGGGTTGGGGGGATCAGGGAGGTGCAGTGTTGGTGAAGGTGCTGGGTGCTTTGACTCCAGCGCGTGCAGAGTGTCCGGGGAGTCAGGGGCGACAGCATCGCTCGAGAAAAGAAGTTGAGCAGCTCCCTTTAAATCCCCGTCACTTATTTTATTCTCTATTGTTTTCGTGATGTTAAATTTGGATCGAGATCTCTTGTTGAGAATTTGGCCCGAAAAGGTTGGTGATTGGTTCTTGCAGTTGTTTTTAATTGATTGTGTAAGGGATCTCTTGCTCTTGCTTCCATCCTTATCTTGCAATCTTATACGTGCAAAGTCCGGTATGCGAAAGTAAGCAGCTGTTCCCAACTGGGGCCATCATTGTTTAAGATGACCTGTCGTATGGAAAGGGACAGAGAGGTCGCCACGCATGTCCTGGCACCACGAGGGATTCTTTTAATTACTGGGCACATTTGTTTAAGGCGTCCTAAGGTTTCCCAGAATGTGCCCGTTGACGGCTGTGTTCTGCTGCTATCATTGGGCGCAACCTGAGCGCCTTGGTTGCCCTGTGGTGCGAGGTAATGTTTTTTATGTGTTTTGGAATTGTGTATCTTTAGACCTCTCTGTCCTTTGAACAGCCGCTGCTGTGTGCATTCCGGACACTGCACGAGATCTGAAAGTGATGTGTCGAAGGTCTGGCTGCAGACGGCACCTGCTGACGGCCCGGTTGACTGCGACATCGGCGTAGCACGAGGGAATAAGAAAGCTACAAATATAATTTGGTACTACTGAAGAATAGAAAAAATATGTATATATAAATAAACAAACAAAAACTGTTCATCACGTCGCACTATATCTTCTTCGTGCTGTGAGAAGCCGCCGACGCCGCCTGCCTCGGCAGGTTCCGTGTGGCGGCGGCGTTCTAAATAGATGTAGGCTGGATCAGTGCCCCATTTCAGGGATCAATGATCCAAGAGCGAGCTAGAATTTGATCGAGGTAAAGTGGATTGAGCTGTCACTTTCTTGAACTGTTAACTGCAATCTGCGGGCTGTGGGATCTCTCCTGCAGGTGGAAATCACCTTCAAGCACTTCTTTTACATTGAAATTTTGAGCGTGAGAAAAATAAATAGGTGTCGGTCGAAATGTCACAACAAACTGGATATTGTGAAAATGGGTAAAAGTGTCAACAAGTCATCACATCAAAAACTACATATTATATTATTCTTCTTATTACATTTGATTAATTTTATTTCTGACTTCTTCGAAATCCATTCACTTTGGATGATGATGATGATTTGTATGTATTAGTTTATTATACGGTTTATTCATATTTTTACGTTGTATTTAAGTAATTGTGTATGCAGTCTATTTTTAGCAATTAGGGTTATCAGTATAATACATACTGTTTGTAGTATATATTAGTCGTAGTATTTATAGAGTTTTATTGTACGCGCAGGTCTTCTCCCGCTCAACCATCACCTCTCCTGCCATCTTGGTTTGCTGGAAGAAATCTCTTTTGAGAGATAAGCTCGCCTTTGTACATGTTTTTTTCTATTATAAGTTATCTGTATGACTGTTTTGTGTAGTACAATAAAGAAATTACAAAATTACAAATATAGTATATTTGAAAATCAAAGTGCAAATTGTTTATATCACTGCGCTATTTTTGTCGTCTTTGCGCTTACATCGGGTTTTTGAAGGATCACAATAAAAATAGTAGGATTTATGATTTCGGTAGAAATAAAATTATGTAGTAATGTGGAAGTTTTTTAGTTTTATTTAGGCATTATAATTACAAAATCGTATACCTACCGCTAAGTAACTTGACATCTGAGCGTGCTCCGACCTCTCTTTCTCGCAAAGAGCAAAATGGGGTGAGTGAGAGAGAGAGAGGTCGAAATTCGCTCAGACGCCAAGTTAGGTACTTGGCGGCAGGTATAAGTCGCGCAACGAATTATGAGCGCTGGGCGACGCTGGCGGGAATTACTGCGCATATGTACAGGTCTGCCCACCCGCCAGTAAAACGCTGTGATGACCAAACAGTGATTCTGAGAAAAACGCGTTTAAAGTTTGAAAAAAACAAAATAAATACTTGTAATCAGAATATTTTAAACTTTGTCGTTGCATTTTTTTGACAGCGTGAAAGCATTTTTTTTTTGGATATTTAATATATGAAAAAGTGCATTAATTGCGGCATAAATCAAATAAATCAATTTGCCGACCCTTTACTGCGTAGTAAAACGGACTTATAACAGACTAAAATGCAGTACAATTGGGCCTGTACTGCATTCAGCGGTAATATTCCTATTTAATTCATATATGAAACAGAATAAAATGCAATATAACGAGAACAAGTGCATTTTAGTCCTATCCATTTTGTAAGAAAATAAAAGTTATATTAAATAAGAAAGTATATTTATTAAAAACAATTAAAATTCTTACTATGTAGCACATAAATGATAAATGTTAATGATTCAAATGTTTCTATGTAGCAACATAGGAACATTTGAATCATTAACATTTATCAGTCTTAAAGTTTCAATTACAAGTATGATGGCACAAAATGTTTCTATAAATAGATGTTTATCAATATCTATTTATAGAAACACCTTTATTGGTGTAGTTCCGTTGTCCCCATAAAAATGGGAACAACAAAATTGTAATAAAATAATTAACTTTTAGTCCCGTTGTCTTCATCGCCTCTGTCCTCACTGATTGGAACAGAGGCGATGAGGACAACGGAACAAATTCACTTTTAGTCCCGTTGTCTTCATCGCCTCTGTCCTCACTGATTGGAACAGAGGCGATGAGGACAACGGAACTAATTATTACAAATTCACTGTCCTCATTTCTATGGGTACAGAGGCTATGAAGGCAATGGAACTACACCTATTTATTTAGATATTCATTCAAAATAGCCATGCAAAATCACGATTTACACATTAAAATTAATCAGTCTTAGTTACAAGGTCGATGACACAAAAGCATGGATTCTGAAGAGAAATAAATAGTTACTCCACTTCAGAATCCATGTTTGTAGTTATATATAAAAACAAATAAGTATGAAAATAGTGACGGTTTATGTGTTATTTTAAAATAATTAGACCTAGAATCGAATTCAGTACCACGTAATATCACATCGTTGTTATGTTTGTCAATATCTATTTACAGATATTTATCTAGTTTTACATTTACAAAGGCCACGTAAAATTAAATTTTACACATTCGATGGCCCAAAAGCATGGATCTGAAGAAAAATAAAAAGCTACACCTCTTCAGAATCCATTTTGGCGGTTTCGTATTCAAAATGACACACTTTGGAAGAGGCCGGGATTTTTTGCCAAAAACTCCATCTGTTGTTCGGCAAAAGGGGCCTCAAAGTCTTCATTAAAGCCTTTTTTCTTTCTTCAGGGATCCCATTAGCTGCTGCTGTCTTCCCAGTTGGTCGTGGAATCATTGTGTTTTTGAGGAAAGGGAGTTTTTCATACATGGTCGGTTTTGTAGAGCAAGTCGAAATCTCCCTTTTTCACCATCACCTCCACAATGTCCTTGAGATACGCTCTCGGTATTCGCTTCTTAAGTTTTGGCTGATTTGATCCATAAAATTGAAAAAGTCTGCCACCTCCATTGTTTCGACCTCCACTTTACCAGCCATGGCTACAGCAGTGACATAATAATAATAATAATAATAATAATAATAATAATAATAATAATAATAATAATAATAATAATAATAATAATAATAATAATAATTCTTTATTGCACAGAAAACACAATGGAAAAAATATAAAGAACACGTAGTCTTTATAGTCATAAATCTTTTTTGCCCTGTCGAAAGAATGTTCCACCAAGTGGTGGAACGAGTCAGCCGACATAAATGTGTGGCCTGGCTCGAAGTAGCTCAAGATGATAGAGTTAGGTTGTATCTCATTACTGTTGGCAAACTGCACCAAAAAGGTTAACAGGCACCAGTTTTTGTTTTGAGCCGAGCAATTGTCCGGATATTTTTTTATATTTTCTGCATCCCCTTTGTGCAGCAAGAAACTTCTAAACGTGCTTATAAGATCTTCTTGCTTTCGTCCACTTACTCCTTATACGGCATATGCACGGTTTTTGGTGGAAAAACCTCCTAACGGAAAAAAGCTCTCGTTATAGGCAACAAGCCTAGGGCAGAAAACAGCGGATTTGAATGTGTTAATTCTTGGCAACATAACCACCTTTTGCAAATCTGCAGATATAATAACGGTTTTCTCATCGGTTTTTGCTGTGATGTCTTTTTCGTATAGTTTTCTTGCATCGGTGTATCTCAGTTTATGCTTGATGTAATTTTGACAAGTTGGACATTCTGAGTCTGGTTCATTAGAATGATCATCATTGTGGCGGTCAAAAATCTCATGTTTCGCATTCTTCGTGTCCAAGCTTCGCGAATGAAATCTTCATTATGTTACTCACGTGGTTTCCATAGGTTACTTTGCAACATGTTACATTTGGGTGCAACTTCTTGAAATTTTCATACATATCTGCAATGGTGAGGTCGCTTGGTAGATATTTTCTATTTGGCGCATGCTTCCTGCGGTAGTGGTGCACGCAAGGGTTGAATGAATTCACATGCACAGTGAGTAGTTCCTTGTAAACTGTTGTGATAGTTAAGTTTCTTCCGTCACGTTTGTCTGTAAGTTCTGTAGCTGGGGCTTTTATTGCAGTTAGTACTCTTCTGTCATTTTTAGGGTGGTATCCCATGGTGCATAAGAAAAAAGTTTTGCACACCTCTATCATTTTCTCATTCTTCATAAAATTCTATTTATTAGTGTAACGCCGTAGTCTCTTTTGTTTTGTTTCTCTCACGCGGGCTGTTTTGTTTCTCTCACACTCCAACGACTCAACAAGATCCATGATGAACATTCCCCTCATTTCGTAATTAAGTGACCAATACTAAAGATGGATAGCTGCTCTCTCAGCTTCTGTGAATATCAATGTACATATATGTGAACAAGTAGTGCGACACGCTGGCTTTATGAAATATTTTTTCATGTTTTTTATTTTGTCAGTCTCTTCTTTGGTAAGACTTTTGCGCAGTTTCTTTCCGCTAACTTTTTCTTTAGCCCGGTTTTCTTGGGCTATGATTGGAGTATCTTGCTGGCGGGATGTTTCACCAACTTGATCTTCTTGCGGCGTATCAAAATTTTGCTGGCGGAACGTTGTAGCTTGATTTTCAGGTGTTGATATACAGTCACTGCTGATGGATGAGCTTGCTTCTGGCAAGTAGTCCTTGTCTTTTACTGAATCATCTGAGCCAAAATCCAAGGAACTTGTAGGGGATGGCTGAAGCATTCCTGAGCAAAACAGGCTATCGACGCCCTGAGGTGACTTGTCCAATAAAAATGTTTTTTTTTTGACTTGGCTATTGAAGCTGGTTGATCAGGTTTGTCAGTTGCCCGAGCAGTTTGAATCGATGTTATGGTAATTTTGAGTTTAGGGGCTGGTGGCAGATCTGAAGTTTGGCTTACATTTTGGGATCTGGTACGCAGATACCAGTTTTACTGTTTGTTCAGATTGAATGGGCGCAGGTGGCCTGACTAAAGCTTCTTATAACATTATATTATGCTCGCGAACACTATATGTTCTTGAATTTTCGTCCTGGCCGAAATGCAATAAACTAGGTGAAAGCTGATGTTCATCTTTGCATCTATCAGCTGGTTCATTCATGGGTTTAGGGGTGTGTGGCAGATTAATATCTGAAACTGTGATTATTTTTTCTGTCGGCGGAAGCTTCGTTGTCGACGTTATTTGTCAATTGTCAATTGTAAGACGGGCTGGTTTCCGCAACTCGACGACGAAAGCGCCTATTTTGCGTGTGGGTAGGAATGCGATATCATTCGAGCCAACCCAACTCCTCCAGGAACGCCAGCAGGCCCTTTACGTTACCGGCTATCCCTGGAAGGTCCCTCGATTGACCGAGGTGTTTAGCCCTGTAGTCCGCTACTCCTGTGCACTCCATGAGGACGTTAGCAGCCGTTTCTTCTGCCTCCAAGCAGGCTCTGCAAAGGGGGCTGTCGGTAACACCTAGGACATATAGATGTTTATTAAAGAAACCATGGCCAGTAAGTGCTGCAGTCACCAGTCGCATGCGCGGCCTACTCAGTCGAAGCAAGGTCTTAGCAAGCATAGCGCTAGGGGACGGCAAGGCCAGCTTAGCCTGTCTGCACTCCTCATGGTTTGTCCAAAGAGTGGCATGATCATTCCTGGTCGACTCTCTCAGAAATGTGCGTACCATGTTGAAGGGAAGAGGGATGATAGGTTCGGGACCATACGCTGCCAAGCTAGATCCTTTACGCGCCAACTCATCCGCTGCATCGTTACCTCTTGACCCGCTGTGTCCTTTTATCCATTGAAGGATTACGCGGTTATGTTGACATACCTCCATTAGTCGTTTGTGACACTCGTAGATTAGCCCTGAGTTAATAGTGTTGCTATTTAGGGCTTGTAAGACGGCCATGCTATCCGAGAGGATTCGAATGGAGGAATCTCTTACCTTTCTCGATGCTATGGCATTAGCGGCCGAGATGATGCCCATGCATTCAGCTTGAAAGACAGTATTATGGGCACCCAGTGGAATGGCTATCTTGATGTTTAGGTCCTCCGAGAAGGTGCCTGAACCAGTGCCTGCTTCAGTTTTTGAACCATCGGTGAAAATTCTGAGCTGTTTAACGTCGAGCCCCTCAACCCGATGCTCTTCATGTAACTGTATATTGTATTTTTTGTCGAAAACAAATTGTTTAGGGATTCTGTCACTGCAAGCCATAGAGATGGGAAATTTTTTGTAAACTTCCCCTAGGATGGCGGTGTGTGAGGTCCTGTTTTTCCTCCAAAGTCCTAAGGTGTTGAGTCTCACCGCAGATGACGCGGCCTCCTGCTTAATGTACAGCTGGAGTGGCGGAAGACACAACATGGCCTCCATTGCTGCTGTTGGAGTAGTTCTCTTGTCGACGTTACTGTATCTTTAGATTTAATGGGCGCTGGCTTTGTGCACTGAAGGTCCTTTTAATTTCGATAAGTCAAGCTCGTGTACTCTCTTGAATTTTTGTACTCAAAATTGAAGTTCAAATTAAGACCAAATTGAATCTTCGTCTATAGGCATTTTTGATGGTTGCTGGTCGTCTTCACTTATTGGGCCTTTTGACATTGAATGGCCCTTGTCGTCATTTTGATCCACCAGCAGAAGTCGATACCAATTCCAGTATTTTAAGGGCATTTGCGCTCATTTTTACCCTAAAATTGAAATGACTGCCAGAATGGATGAATGTCCACCAAATTGTGTTTGGATAAATGATCACCAAACTTCTTTTCATGTTTTGTGTACTTAAGTTTATGTTTTAAGTATTTTTTGTTGTTCTTACATGTTCAACCTAACACGAAGGATAAAGGGGGCTTCGCTTCGCTCACCCCCTTTACCCTTCACCTAAGTTACCGCAATATTTTACCCTGATATTTTTTTCAACTTTTGGTGTTCATTTATCCATTTTGGGTAGGAAAAAAATATTTTGGTGATCATTATATTTGTTGCCAAATTGAAATAGAGTTAGGTATGTAAGATCATTAGGTAAATATGAATACATACGGCTATTTTTGAACACGATAGGGTTTCGTCGTTTGGTTACAGAGTTCCCTTGAGCATATTTCGTTTCCATAATCAGTTCAGTTTCATGTTAGAAAAATACTGCATTCTCATCTAAATTACATACTTATGCGATACATTAGCTTTTTTGGAAAAGGGGAAGTGGGTCAAAAGAGCGTTCGAAGATTACGTTACAAACACACTTATAAGTGAAACTAATAATAAAAGCTTGTTATGCTTATGGCAATAAACCTACTTGAAAATTGAAATAAAGGGTAAAACAACTGCCACGTGATAAATTCGCTTTTTGCGTTTACTCAAACCCAAATAAGTTAGCAAGTAATACTTAAATCATTATGAGAAAAGCAATAAACTACAGAAAGTTAATTTACCTCGTAAATTCAGTGCCTACGCCACCGCCCTTTCGCGCACTGAGTCGTCATCAACACATCACAGCGTCAGCGTCAGTGGCTCAACCACAGAGTACCTTGTTATATACTGAAATAGAGACTTATCTGTGATTCAGAAATGGGAAGTGCAAAGTCCGTTTTTGTCTGTCGAGTCCCCCACCTTGTCTTCTGCGGATCGAGGCGTGCCATCCCGACCCGTGTACAATTTGACGATCCGTCCTCGTCTCCATCTCAATGATGGCAGGTTCGCATCCTTAATCAGCACCAAATCACCGATTTGAGGGGGGCTCGTCCGGTCAGTCCACTTAAGGCGCTGCTGCAAGATGTGCAAGTACTCAAGGGACCACCGTTTCCAAAAATCTTGAGCCATCTGCTGCAACATCTGCCACCTAGTTAACCGACTTAACTTAACATCACCGAATGGGTATTCTGGCAGGGCGTTAAGGGGCTGACCTATCAAGAAGTGACCCGGCGTCAACGCTTCCAAATCATTTGGATCCGAACTGAGCGGGCACAACGGACGCGAGTTCAGTGTCATTTCAATTTTACAGAACAGCGTCGCAAGCTTTTCAAAGCGTAGAGAGGTCTCACCGATGATCCTCGTCAGGTGCGACTTAGCCGATTTAACCGCAGCCTCAAAAATTCCTCCCCAATGAGGACATCCCGGCGGACTGAAAACCCAGTCAATCCCTCGTCGGGAGCAAGCCGTACCGATGGCGTCCTGGTTACCGTTCAGGAATTGAGTGACCTCCTGCAGATATCGCCTGGCTCCGACGAAATTTGTGCCGTTGTCCGAACGGATTAATGTCGGGAGGCCCCTTCGTGAGACGAACCGATCCAGACATGCGATAAATGCCTCTGTAGTGAGGTCACTGACCACCTCCAAGTGGACTGCCTTCGTGGCCAAGCACACGAAGACGCACAGGTATGCCTTCACTAATCTGGCGTTCCGTAGCTGTGAAGACTTGACCATGAATGGTCCCGCGAAATCCGCTCCGACACCCGCAAAGGGCCGGATTTCGTTAACCCTATCCGAGGGCAAATCGCCCATCTGGGGCTGCATCGTAGCCGCCTTGGCCCGATAACAAGGCAGGCACCGAAATACGACGCTACGCACTAAGCGTCTTCCCGATAGAATCCAGAACTCGCGCTGGAGAAACGCCATCAAGGCGTGGCATCCGACATGCCCATTCCGAATGTGTCGATCCTGTATCAACAGTTCGACCAACTTCCCTTTCCTAGGGAGTAACAACGGGTGGCGAGCCGCATAAGGCAGGTTGGCATTCCACAGCCGACCTCCTACCCTCAGCAATCCTTGAGGGTCAATAAACGGGTTGAGCCGAGCCACAGCTCCCTTCAGTTGGACGCGTCCGCGTCTCAGAATGTCCAGTTCAGACTTAAAGTGCACCGTCTGCACGTTCCGTACCAATGCGAACAACGCATGGTTCCGTTGCCGTGGTGTCAGGACCTGTGTCCGCACCCGTTGCGCCTTAGAATTGCGACAATTCCGCGCAAATCGGAAGATCCAGGCGGTCACATTGACCAGCTTGTCGAGCGAGCTGTACCGTTCCAGCAGGCTGAACTCTTCTTCCGGCTCTGGTTGCGTCGTCCAGACACCGACTGTCAAGGCGCCGTTCGCCGAGGTAATGCGTGGACTCATTGGCCAATCCGATTCGGCTTGAGTCAACCATTTGGGACCCCACCACAAGGGATGTCCAACTAACTCCGGAGCGTGACACCCACGAGACGCACAGTCTGCTGGGTTAATTTCCCCTGGAACATGTCTCCAGATTAAGGGAACCTCCGAATTCAAAATCTGCGAAACCCGATTCGCCACAAAAATCTCCAGCTTGTGAACTGAAGCCTTCAGCCAGCATAACACGATCTGGCTGTCCGTCCAAGCGTAGACCGTATCTTCTAACGCTATTGACCCACGAAGAACCGTCATCGTGTGGTTGAGCAGACGAGTCAGGAGAGCCGCTCCTGAAAGCTCTAATTTGGGAATGGTCAGTCGAGTGCGCAACGGCGCAACCTTGCTCTTGGCCATGACGAACCGCACATCAACCTCCCCCGAGGAGTCGACCGTACGCAGATACACCGCAGCTCCGTAGCCCTTCTCCGAGGCATCGCAAAACCCATGCAGGGTGGCGGTGTATCGTTTGGTGGGGACCAACCTCCGTGGCAGTGAAATCCGATTGATGCCAGGGAGGGTCGAAAAGAGCGATTCCCACTCTGAGCTCAATGACCCGCCGATCGGGTCGTCCCATTTCAGCTCAGCAGACCACAGTTGCTGCATAAAACACTTGAGCTGAAATGTTACCGGGGTGATCCACCCGTTTGGATCAAATGTCCTAGCCACCGTTGAAAGGACGTTCCGTTTCGTCCAGACCTTCGGGGAGTCCAACTCGACCCGATACGAAAACATGTCTGACACCGGCTGTTACTGGACGCCTAATACCGACAACATATTCGGATTTTCCAGATTTTCGAAAATGTGGGGATCCTGCTGGTAGTCATCCGGAAGACCAGACAGTAACTCTGGAGAGTTCGACATCCATTTCCGGAGCTCGTAACCTCCACCCCGTAAGAGCTCAACTAGCTCGTCCCGTCGAGCGAGCGCCTCCTCTACGGAATCTGCACCGGTACAGATATCGTCCACGTAGAGATCCTGCTCCAGGATCGCTGCTCCTCTAGGGAAATTTAACCGTTCTCGATCCGCTAACTCCCGCAGAGTGCGAATCGCCAAATAAGGACTAGACCGTAGCCCGTACGTGTTGTTGTTCAGCTCGTACACCCTGATGGGCTGATCTGGGCTCCCTCGCCACAGTATCAGCTGATACCGTCTATCGTCAGGGTGAATGACCGTCTGCCTAAACATCATCCGGATGTCAGCTACAAACACAACATTGTGTCGACAGAACCGTGTGATAACATCCGCAATGTCATGGTTCAACTTCGGCCCTGAATGCAAACACTGGTTCAGGTTCATGCCGTTAGATGTTGATGCCGATCCATCGAACACTACCCGTATTTTGCCCTCCGGGGTCCTCAAGACCGCGTGATGAGGCAGGAAGCAGTGGTCTTCATGCTTCCAGTCGATACCCGAAACCGACATGTGGCCGAGCGACTCGTATTCCCGCATGAAGTCGACGTACTTCTGCCGGAAAATCCCGTCACGCTTCATGCGTCGTTCCATCGACAGAAGCCGCGTCTCGGCTGCATGGTGTGAACTGCCCAGCGGTGGGCGATCACTCCGGAATGGAAGACGTGTGACAAATCGACCTGACCGAAGGCGACCAGTATTGTTCCGATAAAACTGTTTACACTCTTCTTCAACCGGGTCCAACCGGCGGACCGTAGGTGGTTCCTCCACCTCCCAAAACTTCTGTATCACCTACGAGAGTACAGAACCGAATAAGGGACTACGAATCGCTAGGCGTGGGGCAGCCGGCATGACCGGACCCATTACCGCATGGCCCAGTCTGGTGTTGACCGAAACCAGACCAGTCGCCTGCAACACGTGGACACCTGACACTAACAGGTATCCCAAGGCATCAACACCCAATAAAATGTCTACTGGGCCCGGAATATCAAACTCCGGGTCAGCCAGTGACAACCCAGCGACCAACTGTCGCCGAGGGCGACAACCGTACGTGAGGGTGTGAACCCATCACATTAGGCCGTGATGGGTTCCGACTAATGCCGTGACCGTCAGATTCACCGATGAATCCACCCGTGACGAGAGGGTAATCCAACATACTCCCTTAACGGAACCGACTTCCGTGTTCCCAATTCCCCGAATGGAATGTGGATACTCCCTTACCGAAATGCCCAACCGTCTTACAAGGTTGCACGAGACCCTGGGCCCCCAAGTCCAATAGTGCTCGTGCCACACATGATTTGCCGTCCGAACTCCACGCTATCACAGAGGCGGTGGGGAGCATGACCGTCTGTGGAGTGGCGGCGCCCTGTAAGTGGGCGGCGTGTCCCTAGCGGGAACCTCCGCGGGATCCGAACCCGCTGAGACCTCCGTCGGCCTTGGAGTAGCTCGGCTGCTGATATGCAACCGGCATATCAGACCGTATGTGCATCAAGGGGTCCCAACCCGTATAATAGGCCCCTCGCTGTCCCGGTATCCGACCATACCGGACGGTATACGGTGTGCCCGGTGCGCACCGTGGATGAATGGGGGAGAGCGGATCCAACCTGGGGCGCTCTAGGAATGGGGGCGACATCCGACTGTTCGCCTCCCAGAGCGACGGGCAGGGTGGCGCAGAAGGTGGTGGGCTCCCAGCCTTCGCGCCACTCATAGGTGCCATCTAACACCCGCCCGTAACACGCGGTGAGCCAGCGGCCCGAAGTCCTCGCTGACCGTGGACAGCGGCGACCGAACCCCGGCTATCCCGCATGTTACCCCCCGCGCTGCCCCTTTCCCATCGGGGGGGGTCCCGTCCGCGGGTACCCCAGTCACCCCGTTGGTGACTCCCTTTGCCCGGAGGGGGACTGGGTCCGGCCCTGGTTCGGCCCTGTGGCCGACCAACCTGAGTCCGGCCCTGGTGACCGTCCGAAGGGCCTGACCGATTCAGGCACAACACTATGTGGTGCTTGCCACCACAGCAATCACAGGGGAACGCGCGCGAGCACTCGCTCAGCGTGTGCGGCCCCAAACAACCGAAACACAATCGGTGACGGAAGACAATCTTCCTGCGGGCAGCTACCCCGAGCGCCTTTAATTTGGCGCAACTAGTCACGTCATGACCGGCACTGTCGCAGTGCACACAGCCGTCACCCGACGGCGCGGCATTCAAAACGCCAAATTGTTTCAACCTCCCACCCCCCCCCGCGGGGGCGGGGGGCACGGCCCCTCCCGCATCCGCACGGGTTGGTGCTGCACACTGGCCTCCGTGTCCAGTGTGTCACATCGCCTACATTCACCCTCCAAAAAATCCGTCAATTGGACGAGCGTGGGCAGTTCCGTGCTACTGCCCCCATGCAGCTGTTCAAACCGACTTTGAACAGCTGCAGGCAATCTATAAGACAATGTATGACCATTGGTCTACCGGAAGACCAAGGTTCTGAAGGGCCTTAGTGGCCACCAGCACAGGGTTGAGCACCTGTACTCGGATGTCAACATCCCGGGTTACTCTTGGGATGCTAAACAGCTTCCCCAGCTGCGCATCAACCAACCGCCGTTTGTGTTGGTAGCTGTCAAACAATATGGACCTTGCTATCTCACAATTGCCCGCCGTGACCGTTAGGTGACCGACCAACTCCTTCGGTTCACCCCGCAGAGCCATCAATAGTTGGGCCAACTTGTAGGCGTTGTCCAGGTCGTCCCGACCGTGGACCAAACTATCAAGTAAATTGATGAAGGCCGGCCACTCATCAATTGCCCCACTGAAGGCCGGAATCTCCAGGTGTGGCAGCCGTCCAACAACGTCCTTCGGGGATGGGTCTCCGTTACCCTCCCCACGGTTATTCCTTCGCGACCGCTTAATTTTCTCCGCGCGACGCTCGATGTCACCCAAGCATTCCATCGCTTGGTCAGCATCCGCGCAGAGCAGTTTCACTGCAGCCACCGAGGCTTCATCCGTAAGCCCGAGAGCTTCAGCCTCCGCAGCCAGCCGACACACCTTCCCGACGCGTGTCATTGCGTCCTCCACACGCTTGAGCAGGACATCATCCATGTCCGATCGCTCCACATACTTATGAGTATGGACGAGCCATCTCATTTCCTCCCGGACACCATTCCGCAGTACCGTCAAGGGTGAAGGTGCCATGTTGACCGATTTAATAGATTCTGGTCCTATACTTCACTACCGAACTAAGTATAGCCAGAGACCAGATCTTGCCCGTCAGCGCTGGGCACAGAAATTAAAACTAAGTTGTCAAAACTAAGGCAACCACTAAAACAATTAAATCCTAAAAAATATTTAATATGGTCGCCCTGTGGACATACACCTTATAACTATACACTCTAAATCAATTAGAGAATGCCACCATAAAGCACAATACAAAATAACACACAAAAATTTATTATAAAAACAATAAACAATATTAAATAAAATTTATTAAAAAAAAATAAGTGGTGGGCTCCGAGACTATAAACCTAAACAATATAGCACCCTAAACCACACTGGATATCAAATCCAAGCAATTTTTATGAAATGAAATGAAATGAAATTATTTTTATTTGCCAGAAAACAGTAATAAGATGATCTTAAATTTAAAGTATGTGCAGTGTTTTCAGCTTATGTATAAGCATGCAAAATATTTATGAAATAGCGCAATATTATAGTAAATCGTTTTAATTTAATTCTGATTTAGTAATATAATTCAAATTTAAAATGTCCGTTTGTAAAATCTTATATTTATAAATGTTTAGTTTCTATATTCTAAATATTCTTTAATGCTATAAAAACAGTGTTATTGTAGCCACTTAGTAAGATTATTTTTTAAGGACTTGCTAGTCAGTACTTTAAAGTCATCAGGCAGCTTGTTAAACAAAATAATACACATATTGTATATATTCTTCCTATAAATGTCCTTAAATCCAGGAGGTTGATATAGTAGTTTGGAGATATTGTGTAGTAGGTAAAGATATTACTCGGAGTGGACAGAATAAGATGATTTATTTACAGAAAATATGCCTACTTATATACAGAAAGAGGTACTGATCGGGGAGTCCGCGGGGCGCGCGGGGAACGACATCACGCGATCCGCGGGGGGGGCGCCCCCCCGCGCCGCTGACGCGCGGTCGCAAGTTAAATACTCGTGGCGCGGGGCCTCGTTCCATTTCTGCGCCCGGACGTCGAGCGAGCTGCATCTCCGCTATCGCCGTGCCGCGTGGTCGTCGCTGCTGCCGCTTGCTTCAGCTCGCTGTTCAGCTGTTCTTTTCAGAACTCCATTCCTTGTTTCTATAACTTGCAACCGATGTGTTTCTTATAACATTGCGAACAGTTCTTTTCAGAACTCCATCTTTGTTTCTTGCAACCGATGTGTTCAATAAAACATTGCGAAATACTTGCTGTTGTTTACTGATGTTATTGGTAATGGTAAGGTGTTGCTTGCTGGTGTTGCTTGCTGGTGTTGCTTGCTGGTACGGTAAGGTTCTGTAAGGTTGTTGTGGTAAGCAGAATGTGTGTAAGTAGCCACAGTATTCCCCCCTCAAGCGAAGCGTACAGGAGGCTTGATTATTCTGCCCGTGCGTGTTTGTTTGATTGCGGGCGGTGCCGATGTCGCGGCGCTTGGAGATTGCTGACTCGTAGGTATTTGCTGGACTGGCATTGTAGTTGCGGCTTCATTTTCGCTGCTAATTACGTATGCGGGCTTCAGTCGGTCGATTGAGACATTTGCTTGACGGCCAGGTAATTGTATCTTGAATATCTTGTGGTTTCGTTCGACGACACGATAGGGTCCTGTGTAAGGTGGCTGTAGAGGCTTGCGTACCGCGTCGACTCGTAGAAACACGTGACTGCATGTGTGAAGATCTTGATGAATGAAGATGTGTGGCTTGGCGTGGTGAGGTTTCGTGACAGGTCGACAACGCTCGATCGCGTCGGACAGCTGCTCCACGAAGTCGTAGTTCATCGCCGTTTGCCTCGGTGCAGAAGTGAAGAATTGTCCCGGCAGGCGGAGTGCGCGACCGTAGGTTAGTTCGGCCGGGCTAGTGTAGGTGTAGGTGTGGAGCGCAGTGGTCTCCTTCTGCGAAGCAGTAATGCTCCAGAAGGAGGACGCGGAGCGGGATCGGGAGAGGGCTGATCCCGTTCGTAGGCGCAGACGACGCAGGGGCGGTGGCGTGGGCCGCCCTTGAGCCTTATGGCTATCCCTGTAGGTCGGGAGAAAGAATACATCTACAGTAATCCCTGCTTGGCGTAAGAGGCCCTTAAAAGGGAACCGGAGTTATGGGCGTTCAGACTTCCAACTCTGAACGCCTATGACTCCAAGACGACGACTGGGAGGGCACCTGAAGCTCTCCCAGGGCGGTCGCTGGCGGTCGCAAGCGGTCGGGGCGGGGGCCCTTGATCGCAACAGTGCGCCGCGAGGAGTTTACGACGGGATTGGTTGTGGCCGGTCCCGTCGTGAAGTGGGAGGAAGTTGAGATGCTTCCTCCCTGGGTGCTGGGGACAGTTCCGGTGCGTGTCACCAGCGGTCCCGGAGCTGCCCTCACCATGCACCATGACGGCCACCCCGGGGGTTTTTAGTGGGTGCAAGCCCCACATAACCGCCCTGGCGCCCCCGCGCCTCGGCGGTATCCGTCAGGGATTTTCCCCCGGGCATCAAAAAAAAAAAAAAAAAAAAAGGTATCGGCGCGCGTCGCGGCTCGGAGTCCTAGTAGCACGGTCGGTAGGTCTTCCATCCACTTGTTGGTGTTCTCCAGTCTTGCCATTAGCGCTGCTTTTAGTGAGCGATGCCAGCGCTCGACCATGCCATTGCTCTGCAGGTGGTAGGCGGTGGTCCGTATTCTCTCTATCCCAAGTAGTTTGGTGAGTGCGGAGAATAGGTAGCTCTCGAACTGCCGGCCTTGGTCCGTGGTCAGGGTAGCAGGACAGCCATGACGAGAGAACCAGCCTTCGTACAGGGTCTTCGCAACGATTTCTGCAGTGATGTCTTGTATCGGGAATGCTTCCGGCCAACGGGTACATCTGTCGATTGCAGTGAGTAGGTATTTATGTCCGCTCGATGAAGTAGGTAGCGGTCCGACGATGTCAACGTGAATGTGTTCGAAGCGCTCGCTCGTAGGTAGTGTAGCGATGCCACTTGAAGTGTGTCGTTGCCGTGTGGTCTGCGGAGTGTGTTCTCGCGCGGAGCGCGAGAACCACTACGGTTGCGGGGTCGAGGACTTATGGTTGCCTTATGCCCGCGGCGTCAACTCGGGGGGTAACGTCCCCCCCGGTCTTGGGTGGCCCCTACTTGTCAGGGGCCTCGCGTGGTCTTCGTTGTGCTGTGCTTTCGCCGTCTATTGGCATACACTGGCGACAACGGTGCGGGAGCTTCTTCTTCTCCACTGTGCCGTGCTTTCGCCCTCTTCTGCGGGCTTACACTGGCGACAGTGGGATGAGCAGCAACTCTCTTGGGAGTGGTCTGCCTTCAGGCGGACGTGCGTGATGCGGAGCAATGTCGTGGAGATGTGCGTGGCGGCTGTTGTCGGCGCAGTCGTACATGCGCCGTGCCAGCCGCGCGACGAATTTCTCCACGGTGGGCATCCGGGTATCCCTCATGATTGTGGTGTTGCGCACGTACCGCCCGGCTCCTGTGATCACCCGCAGGGAGATGTTCTGGAACCGCTGCAGCCGTGCCTTCTGGGTCTTCGACAGCAGGTCGTACCATGCTGGAGCCGCGTAGGTGAGCCGCGAGCGCACATAGGCCTTGTACACCCGCAGCTTGGCTCTCAGAGGCAGGCTGGACGACAGGACAGGCCGGAGCATTGCCCGCGCGGCTTTGGCCCGGTTGATGCAGTGTTGCACCATCGGGACCATGCGCAGCGAGCAGTCGATGTTGCAACCGAGGTATTTCACCGTCGATTGCCACTCGATGTCCCGGCCCCTCAGCTGTAGCGGGTTCGGACGGCGGGAGCGGGTGGTCAACAGGGCTGTTGTCTTCCCGACGTTCACCGCGGTCCGCCACTTGTCCAGCCAGGGCGGCAGCAGGTCCAGGAGTCGCTGCATCTTCCTGCAGGCGAGCTCAATTTTGCGCGACGACGCGAAGTATGCGCTGTCGTCCGCGTAGAGGGCGAGCACGACGTCTTCCACCCCCTCCTCGAGATGGCCCTCGAGTGTGGGGATGTCATTGATGTAGAGCGCGTAGAGCACCGGCGAAAGGCAGCTGCCTTGCGGGACTCCTGCGCTGATGGCCTTCGTCTGGGAGTGTGCATTCTCGACCCGAACGAAGAACCGCCGGTCTTCCAGGAAGGAGGCCACGATCTGCCCGATCATTGGGGGCACACCTGCGTCCAGGAGCTTGAAGAGGAGCCCCTCGTGCCACACTCGGTCAAAGGCCTTCTCGATGTCAAGAAAGACCCCGACGGTGTATCGGCCCCTGTTCAGCTCCGACGCCAGGTAGTGTAGGACTCTCGCCAACTGGAGCGTCGTACTGTGGCTGTCACGGAAGCCATGTTGCTCTGCCCTCAGCTGGATGTGGGGCAGGATTCTCCGTAACAGCAGGCGCTCAAACAGCTTGGCGATATGAGGCAGCAGGGTGATCGGGCGGTAGCCTCCCGGGTGTCTTCTGTCCTTCCCCGGCTTGGGGATGACGATCACCTTGCCCTCCTTCCAGAGGGCGGGGAAGTGACCGGTGCGCAGGATGCCGTTGAACAGCCGCGTCAGCGAGACGACGGCTTTCCTTGGCAGCGGTACTAGGGCCCCCGCGACGACTCCGTCCGGGCCCGGGGCCTTCCGCTGGTTCAGCTTCAGGGCCACCTTCCGGACTTCGCGGGGCGACATGAAGTAGTCGCCGGCGAGGGGAGGCGCGGGGACCGCCAGGAAGCGCTCTACGCGCTCCACAACAGCGGCGTTGTGCTCGTAGTCGGCGATGGGGTTGGGCTGGAACTGCCCAGCGAAGTGGTCGGCCAGGATGGCGGCTCGATCTCGTGCGGCGTAGCGGCGCCTGCCCGTGTGATCAAACATGGGGCAGACCGGCTCGGGAGTTGACGTCAGGCTGCGGTTCAGGCGGTGAAGGGCGGTGTCATCTTGGGAGACCTGGTCAATGGTGCGTTCCCAGGACTGTCCCCTCAGCTCGATGATGCCCGCGCGCAGTTCTTCTCCGAGCCGGTTGATCTCCGCCCTGATCACAGGGCACCGCGTATGGTGCCAGGTTCGACGAAGACGGCGCTTGAGGTCCAGCTTCTTGCGGAGGTGTGGAGGGAGCCTCTCCTTCCGCAAAACCGGCGGTGGTTTGGTGGTGGTGGCTGCGGCTTGAGCGGTGGTGATGGCTGTGGTGATGGCCACTGCCGCGGCTTCTACCTCTTTCTTGGTAGAGACACCGCCGGGGAGCTGCGTTGTGTTCAACTCCAGCTGGTATTTGTGCCAGTCCGTCTTCGTTCTTGGACGCGGTGCCGACGTGAGATCGGCCTCCACCCCGAGGACCAGCAAGATAGGCAGGTGGGGGGTGTCGATGTCGTACAGCTCCCCGATGGCGATGGGGAACTGTACGTTCTTGATCAGGGCGACGTCTAGTACATCCGGGCGATGCATGGGGTTCGTCGGGTAGTGTGTCGGGGCCCCCGGGCTGAGAACTTCGTAGTTGGAGTTCTCAGCATCTTCCTGTAGGGCCCTTCCGGCGGAGTTGATGCTGTGGGACCCCCACTGGTGGTGCTTGGCGTTGAGACCGCCTGCGACCAGTGTGGGGGTCGCTCCTTCCATCATCGCTCGGATGTCTTCCGGGTGGAAATGGTGGACGTCGCCGGGAGGCTTGTAGGCTGCGAAGACTTTGAGCTCCGTGTCGGCCGTCTTCAGACGGACGCCTATGGACCGCGTCGTCTTGAAGGCGGGCAGCTCCAACTCTTCGTGGACGAGATCCCGTCTCACGAGGACCGCCGTGCCTCTGTACGGCACGTCCCTCGGAGATAACTCGTCGCGGCGGTACACGAAGAAGTTGGGCAGTCGGAGCTCTCGGCTGGGGTGCAGCTTCGTCTCGCACAGAAGCACGACATGCACATCATGCTCCTGCACGAGTAGCCTCAGGTCTGTCGTCTTGCTGGTGATCCCGTCCGGGTTCCAGTACACAAGCCTTAGATCTTTAGGCATTGTGTCCGGACGAGATTGTGGCCTTTAAAGTGGATAACCCCCGCAGTAGGGGCAGCAACGGATCGCGTCTATCCACGATCGCCTGTATGGCCGCGCTGATAAGGTCGATGGCGTCGAGCAGCGCGGCCATGAGTGGAGCCTCCTGGCGCTCCGTGGATAGGGCTGCGGGTGCTGCCGGCTCCCGTGGGCGGGGGCGGGCTGGCAGTGGGGGGCGGCTCGCAGGTTGGGCGGGCTCAAGTAGCGGCTCGGCGGCGGGCTCTTCCGGCGCCTTCTTCTTTTTCCGGCGCTTCTTGCCCTGCTTCTTTCGGGGCTTCGCCTCTTCGCCTCGGGTGGTGGGCGGGTTGGCTGGCGTTCTTATTGTGGTGCCCTTGGTCTCGCCCGGCTGGGCAAGGCGGGGGCGCTTTATCGGCGGCGACACTGGTGACCCCAGCGGCTCCACATCTGGGTGTGTAGGGGGGGCGGGGCGGGCCTCGGGTTGAGTAGCGACCTGGGTCGCATGTTGAGGGGCCGTGCGGGCCGCGGGTTGGGCAGCCGTGCGGGCCGTGGGTTGGGCAGCCGAGCGGGCCGCGGGTTGGGCAGCCGGGCGGGTCGTGGGGCGCGCGGTCTTCTTGGGGCGCTGTTGTTGGGACGGCAGTGGCGGCGCGATAGTGATGCCGCGCTTGCGCGCCTCCTCCTTCAGCGCCTTGCATCGGCGGCTGTTGGCCGGGTGGCCTTGGCCGCAGTTTGCGTAGGTGGCGGCCTCTGACTTTGGCCGCTGGCAGTCAGTAGCTGCGTGCCCTTCTCCACATCGCACGCAGCGTACAGGGCGGCGACAGTTGGTCGATGAGTGGCCGAACGACTGGCATCGATGGCACTGCGAGGGCCCCTTTGGGCCGCGCCATCCCTCGATGGTGATGCCCGGCATGCAGAGCAGCTCCTTCACCCTGTAGAGCCTCTCGATGCTGCCGGGGGTCTGCTTCTCCGCCAGCAGGGCGAAGAACAGGCAGCCGGCGCGGCCCATCCGGCCGGGAATCTGTCGGACATGCTGCGTCGGGAAGCCTACGCTGGCCAGCGCTGCGGCGACCTCTTCGGGCAGGGTGGTTTCCGGGAGCCCTCGGATAGCAATCTTGAAGGGGCGGTCCGCGTCCAGAGAGTAACAAAACCATGAGATGGTCTTGTCGGTGCGGGCCGCCTCGTCCAGATACCGGATGATTTGCCGGTATTCTTCCGGGCTCTGCGGCGTAAAGCGGACCCCCTTTCCAAAGGGTCGCGCGTTGGGGGCATGGCCTAGGGCTTCCTTCAGCCGGGCAAAGTGTGTAGCCCAGGCCGGCATTGGCGGGTGGTTCCTCTTCGGCTTGGGCTCACCGGTGGCGGTCGCTGGTGGTGTGGTGGGTCGCGGCGATTGGGGCTTCGGCGGCTGCGCCAGGACCGCGGCGTAAGAAACCCCGCTTGGGGGCGTGGCTTGTGGTATTTCAACCATCTCGGCTTCTTCCGTCGAGTCCGGGTTCGGTGTGTCGGCGGTTGGTGCGACGGGGGCGTGGCCAACGCTGGCTCCGCCCACTCACTGCTAATACTGGGGTCGCGCGACTCTGTCTGCGCAGACCCCTGTAGCACCCGTATGAGCGGGTTAGGGGGCCTCGGGACGGCCCCCGGTGCGTTCCCCAGGTTGAGGTTGGGGAACTTCGTCGGCAGCGTCGGCCGCACCGGGCTTTTCTTCATCGCCGGCGGTGGTGGCGGCGATAAGGAGGCGAGCAGGGCGGTTGCCGCGGCTCTGCGGGCTGTGTCTTCATTCGCCGGCACCTCGGCCGGGAATTCAGTTGGTGAGTCGGGGGGGGGGCGGAAGAACTCTTCCATACCCCCCTCGTGGGTCGGGGTACCCAGGATAGGGCTGGAGGCAGCGCCGGGTTGTCGCCTCTGCAGCAGGTTGCCGGCGAGGTCGAAGGTCTCGCCGGTGAAGATGTCGCGCTTGACGACCTGGATGACCCGGCGCCGTCGTCGGTCGATTTGGATCCGCACATCAGGCGGATCCGGCTCGTCGGGGGGCGGGGGGGGAGGGTCCTCCGGCTTGCGGCTTCTTTTCATCGTTTTAAAACGGGGTCTTCCTCTTACTTCTCCGGAGTTATGCAGGCTCTGTGGTGCCGACTTAACGCGGTCTTCCTCCACCGGGTGAGACCTCGAATAAATCCGAGGAGGCCCAGTGAAGTGCCGGCGAGCAGTCGATCAACACCACAGGTGCTGCGTAGGGTCAACTCCGGAGACGGGCGTGTTCTTCTCCTTCTCTCCTTCCTCCTCTCCGTTTGGGGTCGGTCCGTGGGTGGTGGTGGCGGCACCGCGACGTGTCCTGCGCTTCTAGCTTTAGAAGCACGTAGGCAGCCGCGATGCGATGACGTCACTGCGGGCGCAGTGAGCACACGACGGGCGGGAAGAAGAGCCGAAGAGAGAAGAGCGGGGGCGGCGAGTGTGTGAATCCGCACAAACAAACACCGAGGGTAGGTACGAAAAACTTTTAGTTCCAGCTATTGCCGTGTCGTGTCGTGTGTCGTTGAATCTTCGCCCTTTGACACGACTCGCATACCTTTGCCCAATTTCCGACATCCTTATTCATGGACGGCCAGAAATATCGCTGCTGCATTAGCCTGCGCGTCGTTCGTATCCCTGGATGGCTGACATTGTGCACGGTGTTGAAGGCGGTGCGTCGGTAGTCTTCAGGTAGGTATGGGCGGGCGTTTTCAGTAGACACTTCGCAGTATAGGCTATGTGTTGAGAGCGGAATCACTACTTTCTTGATTTTTAAGCTAGGTTGTTGAAGCAGTTTAGGTATGTAGCTATCTCGCTCTTGCGCGCAGGAAAGTTCTTGATAATCGATCGGTGATGGGCAGGATACAGCTTCGATTCTTGAGAGCGTGTCTGCGACGATGTTCTCTTTTCCACTGATGTGTTGTAGATTTGTAGTGAATTCGCTGATGAATAGCAGTTGTCGCACTCGTCGCGGCGTGTCGTTGTCGGACGGCGGTTTGTTGATTGCGAATGTGAGAGGCTTGTGATCTGTGTAGATTGTTAGCTCGTTGCCCTCGAACATTTTTCTGAAGTGTTTTACTGCCATGTAGATCGATAATAGTTCACGGTCGAAGGTGCTGTAACGCTGCTGAGTCTCACTGAATTTCTTCGAGAAGTAGCCGAGAGGTTGCCAGACTCCCCGTACTCTTTGTTGAAGGACAGCGCCGGCACTCTTGTCAGATGCGTCGCACATGAGGGCGAGGGGAGCGGAGGGGATGGGGTGAGCAAGCAAAGCGGCGTTTTGTATGCTAACTTTGCATGCTTCGAATGCGGCCGTAGCTTCGTCGTTCCATTGAATTTTCGACTTGTCTTTCTTCTTTGAGTTATGTAGGTATGCGTTCAATGGAGCTTGTAGTGTTGCGGCGTGAGGAATGCTTTCACGGTAAAAGTTGATCATACCGAGAAAACGCCTGAGCTCTTCGATGGTCTCAGGCTTGGGGAAGTTATTGATTGCGGCGATCTTATCTTCAGGCGGTTTAATACCGTGCTTCGATACAGTGTAGCCAAGAAATTTGACTTCTTCTTTGCCGAGGACGCACTTTGAGGGGTTAAGTGTTATTCCGTATTCGTCGAGTCTTTGTAAAACAGTTCGCAGGTCTTGAACGTGCTGATCTTCGCTTGCAGACGCTAGGATCACATCGTCGATGAATGGAAATACGTAGTCTAGTCCTTGTAGTACTTGATGTATGAATCGCTGGAACGTTTGACCGGCGTTCTTGAGACCCGGGCACATTCGCGGGAATTCGAACAAGCCATACTAGTGATGTAGTGATGGCGGTCTTGTCGATATCGGCATCATATATAGGTAGTTGTGCATATGCCCGGTTCAAATCGATGACGGAGAAGATATTTTTCCCGCTCAGCTGGTAGGTGAAGTCTCGGAGTCGCGGTATTGGGTATCGGTCGGGCTTCGTAACTGCGTTTAGTCGTTTGTAGTCGCCGTACACTCGAAGGTCACCGTTCTTTTTAGGTACGACGTGTAGGGGACTTGACCATGGACTTTTGCTGGGGCGGCACAGGCCTTGCGCCATCATGTCTTCAAATTCTTTTTTCACAGCTGCGTATCGATGCGGAGGGATGGGCCGCGCCTTGGAGTGTATGGGCGGGCCAGTGGTTTCGATGTAATGCTCCACGTTGTGCTTGGGACATTCCTTCATTGATGAGAGTCGAGTGACGTTCGGGAATTCGGCCAAGATGTCGTGATATTTCTGTTCGACGTCGATAGTGCGAATGGTGGGTTCAGTAGAGTTGCAGATCGGAACTTTGACGGATAATTTCGTTTTCTTGTCGATGATGCTTCTTCCTGCTATGTCGATGATGAGTTGATGATGTTCGAGTAAGTCGGCGCCTATGATTGGCTTACCGACTGCCGCGATGATGAATTTCCACATGAATGGTCTTCTCAGCCCGAAGTCTAGTTCCAAGGTTTTTTCCCCGTAGGTAGGTATCAGCGTGTTGTTGGCGGCGTAGAGCGAGAACTTCGTAGGTGAGCATTTTGCGTTTTTTGGTTTAGGTATAACAGAGATGTTGGCGCCTGTGTCGATGAGGAATGTTAATTTGGACTTCTTGTCTTGAATGAACAGGCGGTGGGACTTCATAGCGTTGCTTGCCGCCTCACACAACGCTGGCTCTAGTTTTCCGGCTCCTCCTCGAAATTGCAGGGGCGCGTGCATTTAATTGCTTTGCTCCCGAAGCGACGGTGGTAGTAACATATTCCGCTGTTTAAACTTCCGGTTACGGGCGCGCGTGAGTCGTCGGAGGCGGCGGCGGCGGGTTGCGGGCGGGGTATGCGGGGGCGGGAACGCGAGCGCTGTCATGTGTATTGCGGCTCGCGATCACGTGACCAGTTGTTGTAGTGTTGTTGCGAGTTCTGCCATTTTTGAGTCTTCAGTTCGGCGATTTCGCGCATTAGAAATTCAAGTTTCTCGTTGATGTCTTGGTTTGAACTTGCTGGTGCTGATTTGTGTGCGTCGACGGCAGCGATTGACGTCCCGACGGCGGCGGAGTTGTGCGACATTTGTGTGCTCTCCATAATCTTGTCGGCCATTTTAGCGAGCTCGTCGATGTCCGCCGTTGTAGCGATTGTAGAGGTGACGGCGAGGACTGCTCGAACGGACGGTGGCAGGTGTCGCATCCAAAGGTTGCGCACGGTGTGGTCGGTCATCCCGTCGCCGGCGAGGTGCTGCATTCGGCGAAGGAGCTGTGACGGCTTCAAGTCGCCGAGTTCAGTTTCTGAGAGCAGGCGGTCGAGGCGGCGTTCGTCTGAGTCTTCATAGAATGCTAGGAGTTTCGTCTTGAGCGCTTCGTACTTGTTGGTTTCGGGTGGCTTGAGGATGAGGTGATCCACGATGTCCAGGTCTTGCTTGTCGAGTTGCCGGATGACGATGTCGAACATTGCTTGGTCGCCTTGTCTGAGCGGCTTCATGATGGCTTCAAACTGAGCGAACCAGAGGCGAAGTCGTTGATGCCAGACGGGTGGAATCCGCATGCTGAGGGATATTGCAGAGACGTCTTCATGATTTCCGAGGCGAGATGGAGCTGGGGCATCTTGCTGAGTTGCAGGTGCAGGGGCAGATTTTTCGTCGGCGCTTGACATCTTGAGGCTTGAAGTGTTTCAGAAGCTGCTTTCTTCCTTGGGGTCACCACTTTGGAGATATTGTGTAGTAGGTAAAGATATTACTCGGAGTGGACAGAATAAGATGATTTATTTACAGAAAATATGCCTACTTATATACAGAAAGAGGTACTGATCGGGGAGTCCGCGGGGCGCGCGGGGAACGACATCACGCGATCCGCGGGGGGGGCGCCCCCCCGCGCCGCTGACGCGCGGTCGCAAGTTAAATACTCGTGGCGCGGGGCCTCGTTCCTTTTCTGCGCCCGGACGTCGAGCGAGCTGCATCTCCGCTATCGCCGTGCCGCGTGGTCGTCGCTGCTGCCGCTTGCTTCAGCTCGCTGTTCAGCTGTTCTTTTCAGAACTCCATTCCTTGTTTCTATAACTTGCAACCGATGTGTTTCTTATAACATTGCGAACAGTTCTTTTCAGAACTCCATCTTTGTTTCTTGCAACCGATGTGTTCAATAAAACATTGCGAAATACTTGCTGTTGTTTACTGATGTTATTGGTAATGGTAAGGTGTTGCTTGCTGGTGTTGCTTGCTGGTACGGTAAGGTTCTGTAAGGTTGTTGTGGTAAGCAGAATGTGTGTAAGTAGCCACAGTAGCTTCGTGTATTTTGCTATTATTTGTCTCTGTTGTCCTTCATTTCTGGATCTCCAGTTTTCTCGATGAGAGGCAACAAAAACACAAACATCTCTAATGTATGCACATGGTAGAGGTAAAATATTAAGTTTTTTAAAAAGTGGTTTACATGTTTGATCGAATTTAACCTTACAGATCGCTCTTATGCACTTTTTTTGAATTTTGAAAGCCCTTTCCACCTCCACCGAATTTCCCCACAGGATCAGACCATAGCTGAGTATAGAGGAGACGTAACCGTGGTAGGCCATTAGAGCGGCTTCGATAGAGACAGTTTGCCTCAGTTGGTACAAAGCGTACACAAAGCGATTTATTTTGTTACATACCGATTCTACGTGTTTTTTCCAATTTAGATTTTTGTCGATTGTGATGCCTAGGAATTTAAAATTGTCAACTTCGGAGATTGTTTCATTATTATATACAATAGAAATAGGATGCGCATTTGAATTATAGAAGAGAAATTGCATAAATTTGGTTTTGTTAATATTAATTTGTAATTTTTTTAATATAATGTAGGTAGCCGTGAACCATCTAGAAGTGGCCTTTCCGATACGACCTACACTTCTACTGAGGTCAGCAAAATCAGCTTAATACCCCTTAAATAGCCTGACCCTGCTCTGTAAACCGAAATAACACTGCAATACTATAGGACCCGACTGCAATACTATAGTCCGACCGAATGACTGTTCCTTATGCACACCGAGTAGTTTCCGACTACAATTTTATAATAATTGTTAACTAAATCGTCAGTTATACGTTCACTAACCGAAAATGAACCTAAATTGTGGTATACCGACCACAAGACTCACTCACAAAATGATTGCCGACCAATCTGAGGTACCCACCCTCTCCCAGCTACAATGTGGCAAAAAAACAACCCTACAACCGTCCGTGAATCGATTTCCTACTAGGAAACCGCGCCTCTGCTACCAAAATGTTAAATTCCACGCCTTAACCGACAGGGTGTGGAATCTTGGTAGGGTTGTTTTCCATGTGGAATGTCACAAGTAGTACTGACCTTGACGCCGTGGACCGGCATTCGAAAGCTCAATTCGAGGCAGGAATACGGAATGAGGAACACCAGGGTGGGGGGTGAGGGGAGTCGAATCTTGCTCTCGTCGCAGCCCGCTGCTGTCGCCGTCGTGATGCTTGCCGACAGAAGTGTCGCTATCCGAACGCGACGAATTGATCACCGAATCACTTCAACCTTTCACAGCACGAAGCACTCACTCCGATGACGTGAAATCTACTTATTTCCCGACGATTGTTCCGTGATTATTACAATTAACATTCCGACCAGGCCCGATACCTGTTGGTAGACAATTATTACAAATAACGTACAGCCAAGGCCCGAATGCCTGACGCCGACAAATTACCCATGTGCAAAAGTTAACCTCTAACTCGTCATTTTGTTTCTATGCAAGTGACAGCTAGCTAGTTCCGTTCCGATCACTCGCGGTCCGATCGCGCAACAAAAAAAAGGTGCGTTCCGAAGCATAAATATTAAACACGCTTGATTAATAAACACTCGGCTTTTTGTAATAACTAACACTAGGAACATCAATCAGGATAAACGAATAAAACGAATGAACGAATAAACGTGTAAAAACAAATGAAATACAACTGGGAAGCGCAAGTCTCAACTTGTTATGACACCAGTCAGTTCCCACACAAGCTATGGATCGGATGTTTAGTTATCAGGAAACCTTAGTCAGCATTACTACTTACTCAACATTGAGAACGGTAGCTCTTTGAGTTTTTTGAGTTTTTTGAGTTAAGAAAACAGGGAGTGAACTTAGTACGACCTCCAAGTGTTGCAACTGGTACAAAGCTATCAAAACATGAGGCAAGGGAAACAAAACAAATTGCAAGCTTAAGGATTCATGTGGAGAGAGTGATTAGACGCCTACGTGAATTCTGTATGTTAAAGCCGCATGCATGTGTAAATGTTAATTTAGTCAAATTGCTAGATGATGTTATAACCATTGCCTGTGGATTGATTAACTTACAAGATTCTTTGATCAAATAAATATACATGTTTGTTTGATCAAAGAATCTTGTAAGATCAAATCAATCAGCTTGATCAAGAATATATGTCAGTTCAGTTTCAGAATAATGTTAGATTCAGTTTCTGAAATCCTGTTTGACTGTACAATTTTGAGTGCAAGTTATTGTATTATGCAGATAATTAAACAAAGAATCAGTATTATTTGGAAGTTCATTGTTACTTTGCTTAAACTCGTTTGTTTAATTTGAGCTAGTCTAACATAAAACATCGATATAAGTGAATGTAAATGAATATTTATATAGTGTTCTAAATTAGTATATAATGTGTGAAGATCATCAGAGGTTTATCCTACAAATAAAAACATTTTTACATAAACTGGTTTTTATTTATAACATTACACTTTTATATAACACTGGATATACATTATCCTTCCACAAAGGGACTATTACCTTAAGAAAATCTGATACATATTTTTCATCAAACATAATTTCCATTATATCTACTTTCTTATTGGCACTGTAGTTGCAGTCAGCTACACAAAAGTAGCCTTTTTTATGTCCTGTTAGTAACATTTGAAGTTGCATTTGCACATAAAACTTTTGGGTTGGCTTCCCATTCTTTACATATGCTTTAACTGTTTTTTGACTCATAGGACACTTAATTTCTATTATACTATTTTCACAGATCCCATCAGGTGAACCCGCTAGCATGGGATAATTTTTAGATAAGAATAACCCACATTTTCTAATTTTCTTTTCCAGGTTGGCACTTACAGTTTTCCTCACTTCATCCTCCAAAATTCTACCACGTTTCATAGCTGTTGTGTCTGGAATTTTTCCACCCATTATTACTGCCATCAGAGTGCCGTCACTGGTTTTACACCTACTGAATTCATATGCTCTTGAAGCGGTCACTCTGCCATACCTTAATTCATACCAAAGCTTACTTTTATGTTGCTCCCTTGTTTCTTCTTCTACATTGTTGATGTCAGCATCAGAAAATATCACACTATCCAAAAATTTATTACAACAGTTTTCTTTATATTTTAACACTAAATTGTCCATTGATAGACTTAGAAGTCTATCAAAAACATAGTCCTTTTGGTATTTCATTAATTCACAGTCGGTTAACCTTCTTCTCTTCCCTTCTTCTACAAACTTTTCGAATACTTCGGTATCAGATGGTAAGCTAGGGCTACCCTTAGATAATTCCGTAGCAGTTATGTATTTAAGGGTACTCCCAACTCTAGAAAGTTTGGATTTCCTCCAATAGCATTCTATGGATGTGCAAGATGGATCTTCACTTCTGCGATGAACCCACATTAAGAATGCCATGGCATGTTTGCAGCCTCCTTGAGAAGCCACACAATCATGACATTCTACTGACTTAACTGTTTCTTCTTGTTCGTCGACTACCAAAGACACTCCATACAACTTGGCATGCACTTTATGTTCTGGGCAGATTTTAGCTTTTATTGTGCACAAATTTCCTTCACGTTTGACCTGAACATAGCTTACAGCATCATCACCATAAGATGCCCTAGCAGACCTGAAATAATTAAAGCAATGGTAAATATTTAATTGCAAAAAGAAATATTTAACATAAACATAACCTCAAATTGTAATATTGAATGTTATACTGAAATAGGTACAATAGCTATGCTTTCAACGAATTATTTTTATGGTTTAAATAATTAATTAACTGAAACCACTGAAACCAGAAACGTTCCTAGCATTATCAAGTCGATTCTTGGTAAATTTGCGCTGGAAGCCTTTGTAAATCCTTGTTCCATGACTCAATTTAGCGCAATCAATTTACACAAAAGAAATTGAAGTTAATAACAAAACAATAACGGCGTATTTAATTAAAAAAGCGAGCGAGTGTATATTATCTTAAGTAATTCAAATGTAAACAAAGAGAAAGAACTCTAACGTGACGTCATGCGCTCTGATTGGCGTTCAACATTTCATGCCGGATTGCCGTATGTTCAGGCTTCTCGGCACCTAATGACCTCGCAGGGGCCCATCAGCTACGAGGTAGCGTAGCGATCAGATGCCAAGAAGTGAGAACGTCGGCGATTCACCGAGCTATTAATTATGGAGTCGATCTAACCTGGTCTGTGCTTCGGTCCCGTCAACTTCCTGTCTCTCTGCAAGGCCCGGGTGCACCCTAGGCTCTTCTTGGTAGACAGGTTCTTCAGCCAACCAGGTATGACTGGCAGGCCAGCTTCGACGAGCACAGTGTTCCAACACAGGTTATGTTACGTGGGAAAAACCAATCGGCCACGTAAATGCGAACTTTATCTGGTTCGGGGAACCACAACACACTCAGCTATCTAGACAATCCTGAGGGAACCCCGAATACAATCCAGATGGCTTGCGATTTATTTTCAATACCCTAATCAATACGCGTTTACATTGCGAGGGCTTTCGTCTGTCAGTTGTCAAAAACCTGCAAGGTTGGCAGCAACGTCAAATTCAAAATGGCCGTTCCGAAACCATCGATCGAATATCGATTTGGAATCGAACAATCACCCGCCCGGACAGGCACCCACCTGTCCCCTAATCTACGGGCAGCCGAGACAACGTTGCTACCGCTCGTTTTAGAACCGAGCCTCCTACTAGAACCTCCGCAGACCGGGGGGTCCCGTCCTTGCCAGGGAACAAGTTAACAATGCGCCCCCTGCGCCGACGTAGTGGCGGTAGGTTAGCATCCTTAACCAGAACGAGGTCACCAACACTAGGGGGGCTGGTTTTGTCAGTCCACTTAAGGCGCTGTTGTAAGATATGCAGATACTCGAGCGACCAACGCTTCCAGAAATTCTGAGTAAACTGCTGCAACATCTGATACCTTGACAACCGATACAATTTCACTCCCTCGAAGGGGTGCTCGGGCAACGCGTTAAGTGGCTGTCCTATCAAGAAATGGCCTGGGGTCAGAGCCTCCAGGTCATTTGGATCCGAGCTGAGCGGACACAACGGTCGCGAATTGAGAACGGCCTCGATCTTACAAAACAATGTCGCGAGCTCCTCATAAGTCAGCGCGGTCTGACCTACTATACGCCCCAAGTGCGTCTTAGCTGACTTAACTACGGCCTCAAAAATCCCACCCCAGTGGGGGCAACTCGGTGGGCTGAAGGTCCACTGTATACCCCGACGGGAGAGGGCCGTTCCAATATCCACTTTATTTACATTCAAAAAGTTGACTATCTCTCGTAAGTATCGTTCCGCACCGACGTAGTTAGTGCCGTTATCAGAGCGGATCAAAGTTGGAAGTCCCCTTCGAGAAACAAACCTATCCAAACAAGCAATGAAAGCCTCTGTCGAGAGATCAGCAACGAGCTCGAGATGTACCGCCTTGGTGGATAAACAAACAAACACACATAGGTACGCCTTGTATTGCTTAGCGGTACGCAATCGTGAACTCTTCACCATAAACGGTCCGGCAAAATCCGTACCAACACCTGAAAACGGTCTGACCTCATTCACACGATCAGGGGGCAAGTCCCCCATGAGAGGTTGCATCGTGGCAGCCTTAAGTCGATAACAAGGCATGCACCGAAACACGATGTTCCGTATGACACGGCGGGCAGATAAGATCCAAAACTCCCGCTGGAGCGTGGCCAACAACGCGTTACAGCCGGCATGCGCGTTTTTAATATGACGATCAGTCACCAGCAATTCAACTAACTGTCCCCCCTTGGGGAGCAGAAGTGGGTGACGAGCGGAATACGACAGATTCGCATTGCGCAATCTTCCTCCTACCCGAAGTAACCCGGTCGAATCAACAAAGGGGTTGAGACGCGCGACGGCTCCCTTCAATTTCGAACGTCCACTTCGTATAATCTCCAATTCTGCCCCAAACTTCGAGGACTGTACCAACCGGACCAAATTCAGTAGCGACTCGTTTCGCTCTGCCGGAGTCAGAATAGGGTTCAACGTTCGCTGATCGCGAGGAGTACGACAATTTCGAGCGAATCTCCTAATCCAAGTGGACACGTTTATCAACTTGTCAAGTGAGCTATACCGGTCCAGCAGAAACCCGGCGTCAGGGTCCTCAGCCTTCTGGGTAACATGCACGGCCGCTCTGGGGCCATGATCCGAAGATACCACTACATGGCTGTGGGGCCAGTCCGATTCTCTCCTGGCAAGCCAGGGTGGTCCCCACCACAAATGGTGTCTAACGAGTTCAGGAGCCCGACATCCCCTGGATGCACAATCAGACGGGTTCAATTCTCCTGGTACATGTCTCCAGGTCAGTGGGACCTCAGACGACACAATCTGGGAGACACGGTTCGCAACAAAAACCTCTAAGTTATGGACCGAAGCCTTCATCCAGCACAAAACAATCTGGCTGTACGTCCACGCGTACACCGTATCCTCCAAAACCACTGACCCACGCAACACTGTTAGAGTGTGATTCAAAAGTTTGGTCAAAAGAGCAGCCCCGGACAGTTCCAGTTTTGGAATCGTCATCCTTGTCCGAATAGGCGCTACCTTGCTTTTTGCCAAAACCAAACGCACGTCGACCTCCCCGGTGGAGGTGACGGTTCGCAAATAAACCGCTGCCGCAAACCCTCGTTCAGAGGCATCACAAAACCCGTGAAGGGTTGCCCTGTAATCCCCAGCAGGGACCAATTTCCTCGGCAGCGATACATTATTTATATTGAGGCCCAACCATTTTGCTAAATCATTCGATACAATGCAGCCCTGAGCTCCAGAATCTAATAGGGCGCGAACGTATGTTGGGTTGCCCGCCAAATCCCAAACAAGCACAGAGGCGATCGGTAACACCACCGTCTCCGGTTGAGGGGCAACCAATGGTTGGGCCGCAAATTCCTAGCGAGGACCCCCGGGGCCCCACTGTGCCTGTAACCGATCAGGTAGGCAGCTAGACGCCAGAGGGTCCCATTGTACAAATGGCCCACGCGCCGGTTCCATTGCCACCCTACGACGCCCCCCGAAGGGGGGTGGGCGTGAATTCAACCGTGGCCGCTCCATGAGCGGGGGGGACATCACATGCGACCGACGAGGACGAGGCGACGAGCGGGGCGACAACTGAGGCGGCGTCCGAACCGCATCCGCATAGCTCGAAGGTGTCCCATGCCACCCGCCCGTTACTGCCTGCTCAACATACCCAATGTCCCGCTGAGTCGGATGCTGAGTCGCAACCGAAAACTCAGGGCCCCCCATGTGATGACCCTGAGTGCGGCCCTGCACCCCTGGGTGGCTGCGTGCTTGTGGCCCCATTGCCCGCTGAGTTGGATGCTGAGTCACAACCGAAAACTCAGGGCCCCCCATGTGATGACCCTGAGTGCGGCCCTGCACCCTAGTACCGCCCTGTGCACGTGGGGACGTTGGCCCCTGAGTTGCGCTCCGAGTCGCAAACGAATTCTCAGGGCCCCATGCCGTGTCACCCTGGGTACGGCCCTGTGCACGTGGGGACGTTGGCCCCTGAGTTGCGCTCCGAGTCGCAAACGAATTCTCAGGGCCCCATGCCGTGTCACCCTGGATACGGCCCTGTGGAGGCTGTTGGGCGGACCGGTTCATGCACAACAGATTGTTGTGGGCCCCACCACAATATCCGCACATTTTTGTGCGCGTGCAGTCCCTAGCCATGTGTGGCCCGAGGCACAGGAAACACCAGCTCCGCTGCTTGGCCATCCGGCGCCGTCCCTGAACCCTAAGTTCCCCGAACTTATTGCAATTGGCCACAGCATGGCCAATCTGCCTACAACATGGGCAGGTCTCACTATGTGGGGTCAATGCACTCACAGTCCCATACGACTGCCGGTTGGTGCGGTCCTTCCTCGTCGGAGGGCCCCTACTCACAGCGCTCCCGGCAGCTCTCTGTGGCTCCGAAGGATGGGTGACCGTCAACCCCAAATTCTCTGCCCGTCGAGCCTCCTCTTCCAAGAATCCGACCAAGTCGGAGAAGGCGGGCAGGTCCTCGGCCGACCTCCCGTGAGACTGTTCGAAACGAGTCTGCACGTCAGCGGGTAGGCGGGAAAGTACAATGTACAGCAGTAGGTACGACCATTCACCAACCGGAAGTCCAAGATTCTCTAGAGCCTTGGTGACGGACAACAACGGGTTCAAAACCTCCGTCTGTATGGCCCCGACCTTGTTCACAACTGGGATACTAAACAAACGGTTCAGTTGGG
Organism: Argyresthia goedartella; assembly: GCA_949825045.1. NCBI lineage: Eukaryota > Metazoa > Arthropoda > Insecta > Lepidoptera > Argyresthiidae > Argyresthia > Argyresthia goedartella. Next base: position 23,450,444 of record OX463828.1, read on the forward strand.
CATCGGCCAACCTCCGTTTGTTATGGTAACGTCTGACCAACAATTGTCTGGCCGTTTCGTAGTTACCCTCCGTAACTGTCAAATGAGCGACCAGCTCCCTAGGCTCACCCCTCAATGCTGCCACCAGCTGAGCCATCTTGACAGACTTGGTAATGTCCGATCGCATGTGCACCAAACTGTCGAACAGATTGATGAAGCTCATCCATTCACCGGAAACTCCGTCAAAAGTAGGCATAGTTATGGCAGGTAACCTGGACCCTGAACCCGGAAGCGGCAGAGGTGCTTCGATGTCACCACCATGGCTGGACTCGCGCTGTCTACGTATGTCCGCAGCCTTCTGCGTGATAGCAGCTGCCATCTCCATACATTGGTCGACATCCCCTAGCAACCGTGACAGCCTGTCAGGTGCGCAACCATCAACTGATTCCGCCTGCGCGGACAATTCGAGCACCCTGTTGTAACGTTCCTTAACGTCCATAGACCGCTCCAATACCACATCATGCCTATCTAAACGGTCTATCAGACCGTGTGCGGAGGAAAACCATCTGAGTTCCTTAGAAACACCCTTCTGGATTTCAGATAACGACATGATCGGAACGATACTTACTCACAATTTGCAGTAACTCAATTATATTGGACCCTCCAGTCTACAACCCAAACGAGGGAACCCTAAACCTCAACTTAAACAATGTTATTTTCCTTAAACAATAGGAACCGAGTTTTTATATCTATATAAATTCTGTAAATAACAATTTAGTTTCCCTTTATCACTACAACACACACAGATAGTCAATATTAGTTCAAGTTATAAATTGCTATAACTGAAAACAATGTAATAGCCTGCTATCAATAGATGTAACTACCTATGTTAACCAAACATTCATTAGCATTACTAGACCACTAATAGATTGACTAACTGGTACTTCAATGCAAATTTCAATTCACCTACAATGTACCTAAGTTGAGTACCTACTATTCTGAGTCACATCTCAGTACAACTGGTCATTTAGGGAAAACTGTAATATTTGTCTGTCTACTACCAGCAATAGACTTATAGCTTACAATACTACCAATCTATGTGGATACAGGAACAACACCAAGTTAGCTAATAACCGCCTATACCTACAGATTGATAGTCCCAAATCGTGGGTTCCTGGAGCCCTTGACGGCTGCAAATCTCAGGAAACCACGCTCTTGCTACCAAAATTACCTGGTCTTTGCTTCGGTCCCGTCAACTTCCTGTCTCTCTGCAAGGCCCGGGTGCACCCTAGGCTCTTCTTGGTAGACAGGTCCTTCAGCCAACCAGGTATGACTGGCAGGCCAGCTTCGACGAGCACAGTGTTCCAACACAGGTTATGTTACGTGGGAAAAACCAATCGGCCACGTAAATGCGAACTTTATCTGGTTCGGGGAACCACAACACACTCAGCTATCTAGACAATCCTGAGGGAACCCCGAATACAATCCAGATGGCTTGCGATTTATTTTCAATACCCTAATCAATACGCGTTTACATTGCGAGGGCTTTCGTCTGTCAGTTGTCAAAAACCTGCAAGGTTGGCAGCAACGTCAAATTCAAAATGGCCGTTCCGAAACCATCGATCGAATATCGATTTGGAATCGAACACCGTATTTAGCGATTTTATTTTATCGATTATTATATTCATCTTGCTTTTAATTATGAAAAGAATCAGTTTTAGAATTAGGAATTTTGTAATAATATACACACAAATTATTTCAATGAAATTTACTTGTTGTCATCATGCCTATTATCATCAACACATTTTACAAGCAACAGCAACATAATAACAACATCATATTAAATCACAACATAACGAACTCTGTTTTTTGTAAAAAAAAAATTGGCCTATAGATACCACAATCGTTATAGTACTGTGTATATTATTGGTAACTCTGTGGCTAAGGATTACAAATAAAAAAATAATTGGTATAGTATAGGAGCTAAAAGCCAAAAAAACTAAGTTAAAAATCGTTTAAAAATAATAAAAATACGCTATGTTGTGGGTGAGAATATCGTTGTCATTATAATATATATGTATATCATTAAAACTTATCAAAATAAGACTTACATTATAAAAATAAATGATTTAACAACGACAGCTTTGCTGATATCATTGTGACTTCCAAATAAACTATGGTTTTGTTGGAATCATTGGAGCAATAACGCGTGCGATATTTATCGACCGATGTAACGCACCTGTGTGGGGAGCCATAAATAATAAAGGCTACCTCACACAGGCGCGTTTTATAGCTCGATATAATGCGCATGCGTTCTGGCGATATCTGTTTTCAGCACATTTTAAGCCTTAAGGCTCCCAACACAACGTCCTACTTCCATTGCGGCGTTATTATCGCAGCAGTGTGTAACTGCATGGCCGTCCCAATACAAGATGTCATCTAAGTCATCTCACGCACCCCTTCTGGGGCGTGGGGAGTCGGGGTCAGGTCGACGGACCTCTTCCCGAAGAATCGCCTCTGTCCACTCCTGTGGACAGGTCATCGGATGGCCCCTGCGGGCGGTGGTCTTCATGTGGCTCTGGTGTGCAGTGGGTGATCACCGGCTAGGCAACCAGGTCGCGTGGCAGGCGGCGGCCGTCGGGCGGGCGCGCGTGGTGCGGCGCCAGTTCGGCGATGTGCGGAAGATGTGACACATCCGCACGCGCGAATATGCCCTTCGCCAGCCTCTGGACAAACTGGTCCACGGTTTCCCATCTTAGGACCCTCTGGATTGTCGCGTTCCTCACGTAGCGGGGGGCGCCGACGATGGTACGCAGAGAGAGGTTCTCTTGGGCTCGGAGTCTCCGTTTGTTCGTTTCAGAGCACAGGGCGTACCATGCCGGAGTCACGTAGGTGAGGCGGGATCTCACATAGGTCTTGTAGATCCCGAGCTTCGCCCTCAGAGGGAGGCTGGAGTCGAAAAGTGGACGCAGCTTGGCGTGTGCCACCTTGATCTGGCTGACGACGTTGTCAACGTGTTGCTTCATGGTGAGCCGGCGATCAATGGTCACTCCCAGGTACTTCACCTGCGAAGACCACTCGATGTGCTGTCCTTGGAGCTGGAGCGATGGTGGAAGGAGGCTCTGGCCTGTGATGAGCGCCTGTGTTTTCCCAACCTTGACGGACAGTCGCCACTTGGCGAGCCAGTCGGGCAAGATGTCCAGGGTGCGCTGCAGTTTGATAGCAGCGTGCGGAGCCTGGAACGACGACGCATAGTAGGCTGCGTCGTCTGCGAAGAGTGCCAGCTGGGCACCCGGCCCGACGGGGATGTCGTCCGTGTATCGGGCGTAGCAGGCGGGAGACAGGCAAGAGCCCTGGGGGACGCCGGCTGCAACGGGATGTTCCTCGGAGACGGCGTCTTCCACCATCACTCGGAAGCGGCGATTCTTCAGGAAAGAGACAATTGTCTTGAACGTTCTTCTTGGGGCAGGGGACGTCGACAGCTTGTACAGCAACCCCTCGTGCCATACTCTGTCGAACGCCTTCTCCATATCCAGAAGTACTGCGACAGTGTATTCTTTTTTGTTCAAACAGACCGTCATGTCATTCAGTACTCTGGTGAGCTGAAGCGTCGTAGAATGCTCGGGCCTGAAGCCGAACTGTTCCGGGCGCGGCTGGATGTGGGGCAGTAACTTCGCTAACAGGAGCTTCTCAAACACCTTTGAGATTGTGCTCAGTAGGGTGATCGGCAGATAGCTCTCAGGCAGCTTGGTTTCCTTGCCCGGCTTGGGCAACATCATAACCAAGCCCTCCTTCCATTGGGTCGAAAAGTTAACCATGCGCAAGATACCGTTAAACAGGCGCGTAACGGCCGCAACAGTGCGTGGCGGCAAATGTAACAGCGCCGTGTTGGGTATTCGGTCTGCGCCCGGGGCTTTCCTGGGCTTGGTACGTCGGAATGCACGCACAATCTGGCCGGGCGTGACGACGATGGGGTCCTCTTCGGGAGCTATCGGCGTGGCGAAGTGTCTCTCGACTGTTGCGACGTGCTCCACATCATCCGTTGGGTTCGGCTTGAACTGCTTCTCGAGGCATTCGGCGAAGATCTCCGCACGGTCTTGGGCTCGGAATCTTGGTAGGCCGTCGCTGCCCAGGATTGGTAGAACAGGAGCAGGAGTGGTCGACAAAGCCCCGCACAGGCGATGCACGGAGGGGACGTGGTCGCCTATGGACTCGACGTGGCTTTCCCAAGATTCTTCAGCGTGGAGATCAAGTTGGCGCTTCATCTCTGCCGTCATGGCGTTGAGCCTGGTCTTCATCGTGGGGCAGCGGGTTTGCTGCCACTGCTTCCGGAGAGCGCGCTTATCGCAGATGAGTGCGCGTAGCTCAGCAGGAAGAGGATTGGGCTTCCCCCCGCGAGCTACGGTGTGCGATGATAGGTCGAGCGCGTCTCGGATCTGGGTGGTTAGCAACGATGCCAGGCGGTCAACGTCTTCCGGCTGGTTGACGGGGCAACTGGTGGAGGGTTGGTCAAGGACGGCGGTGAAGGCGCCCCACTGGTAGCGGCGACGTGATGCTGGCGGAGATACCCGGGTGGGCAGATCCGCCAGGACGAGAAGAACAGGCCTGTGGTCCGAAGGGAGGTCAGGGAGAACCTCCTGGCTCGGCGGTGTCCGGAGACCTCTGACGACCACGACGTCGATGATGTCCCATCCGGCCTACGTGTAGAAGTGGGTGGGCTCGTCGGGACTGATGACGTCGTAGTTGTGGCTCACGGAGTCGGCATGGATGGCGCGTCCAGCTGGGCACACCCTGGTGGAGTTCCAGGCGGTGTGCTTGGCGTTGAGGTCGCCGGCGACAAGTGTCGGGTGCGGCGACTGTAGCAGCCCCCGTAGCTCGGCGGTGCGGATTGGTGTACTGGGGGGCTTGTAGGCGGCGTAGAGTCGCAGCACCTCGCCGGTGACCTGGAGGTCGACGCCCAAAGCATACAGGGATGAATACTCCTGGGCGTCGACGAGCTGTACTGAAAACAGATAATTATAGCGAGAATGCAGAACGCGCCTGTGTGTGGGAGCCAAGGAATCATATTCAAAAAAACAAAGAGATAGAACTTGTTCTTATTCTATGTATAAGAAAGAGAGAGAAAATCCACGCTACACAGTTGGGATTTTTAGACTTAGTATGTTTGGACATAGAAAATAATTAATAAAAGAGATTACTGTTACAATTACAACAAAGCCGCGTACATGTTTTTGTGTATAGTTCCAAACTGTATTTTCTTTGATTATTTGGGCAATAAAGTATTTATGATAATAATTGTTGTTTTTTTTTTATCCAAAGCAACATAATTACCAATAAAACATAATAAGTTGATTGTAGTATCTATGAGCGAACAAAAATAAGTATAAAAGTTAGAGTATTCGTTATGTTGTGATTTAACTTTAATTTAACTTTATTATGTTGCTTTTGCTTGTATATTCATGTAACACAAGTTGTTGTGGATTAGAATGTCGTTGTTATTTTAGGTAATTATAATATCATTAAAACTTATCACAATAAGACTTACATTATGAAAATAAATGATTAACAATAATATTCTCACGCACAACATGCCTCTTAGCTCCTATACTATACCAATTACATTTATATTTGCAATCTTTAGCCACAGAATTACCAATAATACACACAGTACTATAACGATTGTAGTATCTATGGGCCAAAAGAAAAAATATATACAAAAAACAGAGTCTTTGTTATGTTGTGATTTAATATGATGTTGTTATTATGTTGCTGTTGCTTGTGAGATGTGTTGATGATAATTATCATGTGTAACACAAGTCATATTAAGCCACAACATGACGTAAACTTATTTTTATTATTGTTTTAAACGAATTTTTTACTTATTTTGTTTTGCTCCTAGCTCCTATACTATAACGATTTCAGGGTTGCCCCCTTGGTAACATTATATTATATTTCAATGTCAATCCATTGGTATAAATTTCATTCCTGTCGATTCTGGCTTTTTGGTCCATACATTTTCGGACATGTCCTTTAGAAGATTGTTTTCAGAATCTAATATTCTAATAGTAATGTTATTAACACTACTATGATTAACAGGAAAATATATAATATTCCTAGGTATTTCTATAATTCTGTAACCTGGTGGTACGTTAGGAGCAAATTCATAAATTATATGATGATATATATCACATTCAATCCTCACTAATGGTTGTAGGTAAAATGCTGATGGGAAAGTGAGAGTCGTGCCATTTATTACTTTCTAATATCTCCTTTCCGAACCCTAAAATAGAGCCGATAGAGTTTTCTTTTTCGAAATGAATATCCTTGGAACAAAACAATTTGGTGGTTAAAGTATTATTGTTACATATTAATTTGAAATCACAGTCCTTCACATTGATTTTTAAGCAATGATTAATATCTTCAAGTTCATAGGAACCCTCGGCTATTTTAAGACTATCATCTTAACCATAAAGGAATGTGTTGTTTCTTTCATCTATGTTCGGGATAGAATTAAACGTTGAAAAAGACCGCATTCATACTATAATAATAATAATAATAATAATCATTCAGTAAAAAGTATACATTAAAATTTCTTGTTTTTACATTTGTAAAAGAACAAGGGATGTTCACTATACTCGCTGTTGAGTTGTAGAGGTAGTGAATAATACGTTGATAAACAAGAATCGTTCCCTGTTATGGATAACGTAAAAGACATGATGAGAGTGATGACCAGAGTGTCAGAACATGCTATTTATAAATGTTTATCCCAAAATAGACGTAAAATTTTTATTAAAGCCCGCGAATATTGGAATAAGTGGTAATATCCCACCAGTTTTTGGTATTGGGATAATACGTGGCAATTTTACACGACAGTTTTTAGGAAAACATTTTTTTGTTGCTAAGTGCATAAATTTAATAGCAGCTTTATTATTTTTAGGCTTATATTTTTTTAATTGATTAGTCAAACATTTGACAACCTTCTTAAAGTTTTTGACACCACTACCAACTTGGACTTTTGTTTTCATTACTTTATTCACTAACCAAGAAGCAACATTTTCTCCTTTACTAGCGTCTTTGGAACGCATACGTGTCTTAGCCATATTGATCAATCGAATGTCAGCCTTTTTTCTATCTTCACTATTATTAGAAATATATTGTAGGGATGGGCCTATGGGATGTAGTGAGAGACGTGTTTGTTGGTTCAAAGACGGGCGTTTATTGACTAAGGATGGACACAGACATTGGTTATTATAGAGACGTATCGGCTAAAGGTTGTGACACACTACACCTTCCACCTTTTTTTTGAAAGAAAAAATTTGGTATCTAATTTTTTGTAAAATTAAAACAAAATTTATTTAAAAATCTTAAAATAAATAACATATACAATCCAATGTGTTTTTTATCTTTTAATTTCAAATATACTACTTTTAAATAATATGCTGTTATTTATTCCAAATCAAATAACATCATCAACATCAACAAACTTTGCAAAACATCTTACATTTCATTTTAACATTTTAACCTTCTGATAACTCTTCATCTGATAACTGATAATTATTTATACAAAAAAAAATACTGTTATAAAAACATAACCAAAACATCAACAGTAGTGAAGTATAACTAAAAATATTTATTTTAATTTTCAAATTTATTAATATTTTTTTAACATAAACAATGACAAATCGTCAAATATAATTTTAATCAAAATAATTATCTTTGCATTTTCAATTGTTTTTTTTTTAACTACACCGCCATTGCAAAAATATAGGTATGAAAACGATACATGTTTACTGTTAATAATATAAAAATTAACCATACATAGGTTGTTTACTATTACTATGGGTATAATGTGGTTTATAATCCACCATTCTAAAAGTAAAGATACATGATAGGTAAATAATTAAAACCTACGTCGATAAAAAAGATTCAAATACTAAACGCAAACTGTTGGTAAAAAAGAATTTGTAGTAGGTAGTACAGGGTAGGGTAGTGTTGGCGACAATAACGTTTATTTATTTTTGCTTTCTCTTTCAGCAATATTTTAACTCATTCATTTTCTTACTTGCATACCAGACAACAAAAACAGACTTTCCTCTCTACTTAAGTACATGCTCTCAATAACAAAAACAATACTTCTAATTTACTACATACTCTCAAAATTTTACAAGAAAATTATAACTTTATATCCTTTGACATTCTTTATAACTCTTTGTCTATGTTTTATTCAAACTTCTTTTTTTTTTTCATATATCTAGTAAATACCATTTTTATATTTGTCATATATCTCATTATTACTTTCTTATCCAAAACACACTCTACATAAACATAATATAATAACCATCTTTTCAAAACCCATCAAAATGTACTTTTCTTTTCATAAACAATCTCTTTCAAACAAAGTCTTTATTATAATCTCCTTATCACTTCATATAGGTACTTTAATTATCGGGATCCGGACCCTTAATATTCACATGTAGTGAGTGCACATTTATAGGTACTTTTTATACACATTGGTATTTACTTCATATGATACTTTTCATAACAATACTTAAATACATAGACTACTAGTACCTGGCTCCAGGTCTACCTGCCTGAGCCTGCTCGCGAGCTTATTAGGTCATCGATATCCAACTTTCTCACGAAGGAAACTCGTCAACATCATGATCGAAAAGGAAGGATTCGTGCCTTGTACCTTGTACCTTTTGACTTTGATGATTATACAATAACATATTAGACTCGCCAATAATCACGTATCTTACTCAAAACATAACTTAAACTCATTCCAAATGAATCCTTCGAATTTTAATTATCTCTCTAACATGTCAGATGATCAGTCCAACTGTTAATAGAAACCTTACCAAACGAAGTATTCCTAGCTAACTTACCCATTGCAATTGAGTACTTATCAACATTCCATACGGTATTCTTTTTGTCACAATTAACAAATCAAACTTATTTACCTTTCTTTCAAAATAACACTATCTTTCTTGTCCATACAAAATACGACTTTCCTTTGTAGTTTGTTATTAAATATCTCGTCTCCTTCGCCTTAAACACTGCCATAAAAAATCAACATTCTGAGATATCTAAAAACTTACATAATCACTCTTCTACTTAACTCATCTCTAGACAACAAAATGTCATAGTCATACATAAATAAACAAATCAATCTTTCCTTAAACATCACTTACTGTTCCGATCAAACATCTTTCAATATACTAAATATTATCAGCATCCTGTAATAATAATAAAAAAATATCATACATTCATTATACATCATCATTTTCATAAACTTTCAATGTAATCCCACCCCCACCAATGCAATTTTAACCTTGGTATCTATTTAACATCCATACGGTTCCATACTTAATTTCTCTGCTGAACTCTAAACAAACATCCATCACCACATACGGTTTCTAATGAATTCATTATCATTACTGTTGCTCATCTGCACCTGTAATAAGAGCTGGTAGGTATCGTCACGATCCATTTTTGTCAGAACTAAAACAAATTCTCGGTGGTCCCCTAATTTGGTACTCTGTTGTTAACTGTATTGTATTGCATCGCGTTACATGCAAATATGGTTTGAATACGTACTAACTGGATATGTTACTAAGACAATTATTGTAAATACTTTACAATTTAAAATTATAAATTCACTGGAAAAAATACACACAAACATACGCCACACAATCAATGTCATCCTTTAACTCATTCATCATCAAACTAAATTATTTAAAAAAATGTAGTTCTTGTCGTCAACCCTTTACAAATTAATCTGAATTATTTATTAAGTACACCATATTCAGGGGTGTAAAGTAAATACTACAAATCATTTATAAAATACTTACTTAAATATTCAATTTCTATTCCATCATTATTTTTCTTTTATATCCAAATTAACAATTTCCGTCATTATTATTTAACACACAAAACAACATCTGATAAAATAAATCAAATTAACTCGCATAAAATGTATAATTCATTGACATGGAATTGGAAAAAATTGGTCACGACTCACTCATGAAGACTTCACGTGGTGCCTATCATTCCTACTGCGTGGTGCTGCAGCTCATCACTCCGGGACAACATCTCCCAGCTGCTCCTCATCGGACCCGTACATTGTGCAGCGTACAATTCGCCCTGCGCCCTGCATCGCACATCATCTAGGCTTGCACAGATCACCCGGCACCCAGCAGGAATCCTCTTTATAATTTGGGTTTTTAGGTTATTTTGTTTTTTAATTTGGTCACTGGTTCTGCTTTTGGTTCTAGTTTTATTTTGCGGTCTTCTTAATTTTGTAGGTATATAATTTTTATGTAATTTTAATCTTCATTTAAATGTCCATTATTTTATCTATTTAAGTAGTTCCTGATATATTGAATCTATTAACAGTTTATTTATATGTATAAAGGTATAATTTTCTTACAGTAGTTATTTAGGTATAATTTTAGCACTTTTTGTCCTTTTCACATTTTATTTCACATTTAGTCCAAAATATCATTTCACTTTACACGAAATATGCCATTCGGCGCAGCACTGCCTTTTAGGGCAGGCTGGCCTGGCTAGGTCGCCATGTAGGGATGGGCCTATGGGATGTAGTGAGAGACGTGTTTGTTGGTTCAAAGACGGGCGTTTATTGACTAAGGATGGACACAGACATTGGTTATTATAGAGACGTATCGGCTAAAGGTTGTGACACACTACAATATGCAATATCGTGTTGCAAACAAGCGTTATCTAATTTATTGATTCCTTTTTCTCCTCTTGATAATCGTTCCCGTAAACGTGTACCCGGACCACAGTACTGATAGCCTGGTAAATGTAACTCAAAAGGTAAATTATTTATTAAAGTATTAACAAGACCTCTACTTTTCATCATTACAAATACAAATACAAATAAGTTTATTATCAAAAAGTGAATTACAAGTGACTAAACTAATTACTTAACACGTACAAAATTATTAAGAAAACAAATTTACATTAACATTGGTTGTTGAGGGTACTTTTCATCATCATCACTCCCGTGTTGCCGTTAACTCTGCACTAGGCGGACCTGTATCGCAGAGATCGTGTACAAAACGATTGCCAGGGACGGAGCGGGCGGTAAGAGCGGTAGCGGATTAATGCGGTCGGGGTTAATTTTGAATAGGAATAGGATATAATTACTAAATATTAAGTATCAAACAGTTAAAATTGTTGATAGGTGGGTACAGTGTATGACAGGCAGTTTCATCGTAAGAAAGATTTAGTAAGAAGTTACGAATAATTTGTTTGGCTTCTCGGGATGTTTTGCTTTTAATATTACACGCCTTGGAAATTTTATTATAAACAAAGGGGTGTAGGAAACCTGAATGTCCTTGAGCAAAAGCTGTTCGAGTGGACTTAACGGTTGCTTTGTAAACGCGTTTGGTCAGCAAAAAAGGGAAATCAGTTGAGTTGGTTAGACCTTTGTGAGCCAAAGTACTAGCCATTTCTATGTAAAGTTGCCGCACAGTTAATAATTTCAGCTCTTCAAAAATATTGCGAGTTGAGTATCGGCGTCTTTTCCCCAGCATCACTTTCAGTACTGACCTTTGTGCCCTTTCCACTTCGATCATGAGTGTTTTGGCAGCACCTCCCCAGGTTGGTAGACAGTAGCATATAAGTGATTGGCAAATGGCTATGTAAACTTGTTTCAGCAGGCTTATTTCAGCAATATTTCGAAGAATTTTAAAGACGTGAAGTAACTTGCGAACTTTTCCGGAGAGACTATGAATGTGTTCTTTAAATGTCATCTTTTCGTCTATTACTATACCGAGATACTTGATTGAGGGAGTGCGTTGTATTTTAGGACATAAGCAAATATTACCTTGAGCTGGATCATGATCACAGCTGTGTACGACTATCCCAGGGGAATCAAGCGGTTCGGATGCTCTGGTTTTATGGAATGCAATGTATTTGGTTTTTTCTGTATTTAGTGTGAGTAAGTTATTTTTTAACCACAATCCTAACCTTGACATACCAAGTTCAGCCCTCCTATAAACATCATTCCAGGAGCAGTCACTAAAGATTATGGCGGTGTCATCTGCGTAGCAAAAGAGTTCTGCGTTTTGGATCGCTGTTGAGGTTATGTCGTTAAGATATATTAGAAACAGAGTGGGGCCGAGAATGCTCCCCTGGAGGACTCCATACCGAATAGATCTTTCAGAACTAACATTATTTCCGATCTTCACACGTAGGGTTCTGTTTGTAAGGTAAGTTCTGAACCATTCCAGCGCTACGCCTCTTACTCCTAATATTTCCATCTTCCTCAGTAATATTTTGACCGAAACCGTGTCGAATGCCTTGGCCAGGTCCAGGAATACTCCGATGCAAGCCATACCCGAATCCAGTGCATTGACAATACTGTTGGAAAGGCATCTTACTGCGTCTCCTGTGGACCTGGCCTGCCGAAAACCAAACTGATTAGCGTTAAGCAGCTGTTTTGTTTCTAAATATTGCATTAGTCGCCTATTTATAACTTTTTCTAGTAATTTTGAGAATGAAGTCAGTAGCGAAATTGGTCTATAGTTAGCTGGATCCATTTTATCGCCAATCTTGTAGATAGGACAAAGAGCTGCAGTCTTCCAGCAGTTAGGAAAAACTCCGGTTCCAATGCTTAGATTTATTACGTGAGTTAAGGGAAGTACAATTTGGTTTTTTAAATATTTTATAAGTCTATTGCCAATGTTATCCAAACCTGGTGCGCTTTGATCTTTCAGTTCTTGGATCAGGATACTGACTTCTCTCTCATCCGTTGGGGTAATAAGGAATGAATTCTTAACTGTATCAGCATTCGGAACACTCCTTGCTAAGGAATCTTCAGATTCTCCTATGTTTTGCAGTATTGATTGAGCAAGTTTATCGCCTATGGTTGAGAAGTATTCGTTACAAGTATTCAAGGACTCCTTCATATTATCGTGAATTGTAGTTAGTTCTGTTGCTGTGAAACGAGACTTTTTAGAGTGACAAATATCCTTTATAACTTGCCATAGTTTTTTAGGGTTACTTTTATTTGTTTCGAGTTCATTTCTTTCATAATCTTGTTTCAGTTTGTCTAAAATATATTTATAGAAATTCCTGTAACGTTTGTAGGTGATTTGCAATATGACGTCATTTGGTCTAGCTCTTGCTTTTGCGTGAAGTACGTCTCTGTTTTTAGTACACTTTATTAAACCTGGTGTCATCCATGGTTTAAAGTTGAAATTTCGGCGGCTTACTTTTATTGTTTCCTTATTTTCCTCAGCGATGTCACTTATTTTCGTTGTAAAAACCTCTGCAGCTGAAGATGCGTCCGTGCTGTTTAAGACCCCTGACCAGTCGGTCTCTTCTAATAAGAAGAGACTGACTGGTCAGAAATTTCTGAGCGATTGTGTTGTAGTTTAGTCTAGTGATTAAACGTGATTTATGGAGTGGCTCGAACTTTGCATCAGTTAATCCCATCATCACTAGTCCATGGTCAGTTACTGATGACTCGCAAACTATACCCACAGGATTAAAGCAGGGTCTTGCAAAAATGTGGTCGAGACAAGTCAGCAGTCGCGTCGGTTTTGTTATTACTGGTACTAAATCATGTTCTGCGTTCAAACAGAGGTACTCCGAGGCAGAGGTACCTGCAGAACCAGGTAATATGTCTATATTAATGTCACCGGCTATTATAAGACAACTTTTGTCCTTGATATTATTTAAGGATTGTTCAAGATCAGCCAGAAATTGTCTTGTACATTTGAAAGAGGGAGAACGATAAATCCCGAGTACAGTAAATTTGTTTGGGACTTCTATCACCGCACAGTTGGCTTCTTTAAAGGGTAGTTCGTACATAGAAGCACTCCAAGATGTTTTCACATAAACAATGACACCACCTGCTTTGTTTATGTAATTATTCGTGCGATATGACTCGTAACCATCGATTTCACCCACAATCGTGCCTTCCTTCAACCAACATTCGGTAAGAACTATTACGTTAAACTCAATATTTAGCTGTTGCAGTGATATTAAGAAGCTGTCGAAGTTGCACTCAGTGCTTCGTATATTAAAACTTAGTATTCTCAAGTTAAACTCTTTTGTTAGAATGCTCTTACATTGTTCTAGGGATTCTATAGAATGACAGTCTGGTCTATAGTTATTCATATTAAGTTTATCTTCTTTTTTTAATAGCGGTTTACTATGGAAGTTTTCAGTTCAGTTGGGAAATGACCGTGTTCCATACATTTATTAATGATGTGGCACATTATTGGAGAAATTACAAGCACCACATATTTAACTACCTTCGTATTTATGTCGTCATAACCTGTACTGTTAGTATTTTTTAATTAATTAATTACTTTTGATATGTCAGCGGATGTAATAGGATTTAAGAATATAGAATTACAATTATTTATTATATTATAGTTATTTAAATTTTTAGATGTCAATTTAGAGGAATCATCATTATGTAAATTATTATTATTTGTTATGTCTATAAAGAAATTATTGAATGTGTTTGCAATGTCCACTGGTTCTGTTATATTTTTACCATCTCTCAAAATTTTATGTATGTATTCTTTAGGTTTGTTTGTTTGTGACTTTTTTATTATATCCCAGCTTACTTTACATTTATTGTCTGCATTGATAATTCTGTAATTATTTTGCGATCTTTGTGTTAGTTTTATTATGTTTTTTACTTTCTTTGAATATGTAATAAATTTGTTTTTGTTATCATCTGACCGGTTTCTGCGATACTTCCAAAGAAGTTCTCTTTTGCGTTTGCAGCATACTCTAATTCCTTTCGAAATCCATTTTTGTTTCGACATTATAGAGACTTTCACTTTTATGACAGGGAAACATAATTTATAAAGCAAAGTGAATATATCATAAAATTCAGTAAACGCATATTTCGGGTCTTCTGCTTCGTAAACTTGACTAAAGGTTAGTGAATTTAGATACTCAGCAAATTTTAACATGTTTTCTTGAGAGTAGTCCCTCTTTTGAATATACCAGTACTTTATTCTGTAGCTTGTGTTTACGGGGCATTGTAGGAGTTGAGCAGAGTCTATAACCTCGCTGTTGCATCCTCGAATGTTGTGGAGTATGTTGTCGAGACAAGTTTGGCTAGCTGGTCGTGTTGGCTGTCTAATCTCTATTTTTAAGTTAAACCTCAATGCTAACTGTTCAAATCTTATACTGGTTTTATTTGTTTTAAGTAAGTCAACATTAAAATCTCCACATACTATTATCCTACTGTTTTTCTCATATAGAAAATCATGAAAAATATCATCGAGAATACGAAAAAAATTATCAAATGACTCGATATCATATTTTGGTACTCTATAGATACATAGTATGGTGACTTTTTGATCAATTAATTCTGCGCCGCAGCATTCAATAATATTTGGAATACTATGTTTTTGAATGTTCTTTATCTCCCTAAATTCAAGATTGTTTTTTATTAGTAAGCAAGATCCACCATTACGGTTTTTCCTGCAGTAACATGACGCCAGTTTAAAGTTAGCTATATTGAGTATGGTTGAGTCATTCTCTACCATATAGTGTTCTGTTACACATAGTACATCGACTTTTTTATTTTCACTACTAAGTTCTTCTAGATGTACCATCAACTCGTCAGATTTCGATATTAAACCATTTATATTTTGATGCATTACAATTATTTTATTAAACACGAAAAAACTCTCCATTTCTTTCATCCTTCTGTAGATAATTTATAGCCCTTGTATCCTGACATTCATCATTAATGTTTGACTTATCAATCTTATCACATATGTCATTATCTATTTCTTGTGTGTTTTTGTGTTCGAAATCTGTTTGGGTTGCTTTGTCAGAATTTGTTGAGAATTTAGTTTTCTCTTGGTATTCAAGAAACTTTTGCTTATATTCTAATCTTAATATATGTCTTAACACTAATCTACATAATTTTATATTGGTATTCCGTTGTGTTGTCCTAAAACTGTTTGCGTAATCCATGTCAATGTATGAGATATTCTCATGTTGTCCACAGATGAACCTTAATTCGTAGTTGAGCTTTTTGATGTTGAGATTGTAGTTATATGGTATCTCACAGGCCAACACGTTCGTATTTTGTGCTGCATTAAGCCAGCATTGTAGGCCGAACTGGAATCTATACGGGTTTGCGTCATTGGTTCCTCCAAGTACTAATATGTAATCTTTCTTTGTCATAGTTGAGATTAGTTTTGTTTCTGACTTTAGTACTTCTTCTAGTGATGCACCAGATATGCGCCGAGGTCCCGTGCGGTAGGCTTCATCTATGTCATTTTCGTTAAGCTCGACGCCAATTTTCTTAGCCATGATTTCAGCTATATGATAGACGCTTTCGTTGGCCGTTTCAGGGACATCAATGAGTTCTATTTCATTTTGGACGAGTCTTTGGGCTTGAAAGCTTCAGATTCTCGATGTCTTTGTCTCTGGATTCTAGCTTTTTCTCCAGGGCATCAATCCGTGAAAGTAGTTGTGTTTTGACATCATCCATATGATTTTTGAGCCCTCGAATTTCTTGAACAATTTGGTGTGAATCAATTGGTTCCGGTTTTTCCTGTGTCTTTGTCTTTGGTTTCGGTTGGCTTCCTCTCGAGAGGTTTATATTGACACTGGATATAGTATTAGACTTATTTGCAGCTCTAATAGGAGTGTTGGAGTTGTTTCCCTTTGGTAAAGATGCTTTGCATGAGGGACATTTCCAACTACTTTTATCGTGTTCTGTGAACGAACTAAAATCTGTAGTGGGTATGTTTAGACAGATTAAGTCGTAAGAATACCTGCAGATTGCACATTCCATGTATATTAATGTGCATATAATGAAGGTGTTATGCTTATATATTATTCTAAAGCTAAATCGTTTTTTTTAAATCCAACTGTTTTCATTGTTAATAAGCCCGAACCATTTTACAAAAAGATTATTGCCTTTTCTTTTTGAAACCTTTTCAATTAGATACACATTTGGATATTTTGATTTAAGTAGTTCTTTTTCACAAAAACAACCTTTGATGGTATTGTTTTTTTGATCCTGTAAGATGTAAGTGATGGGGTTAGTTTTATTTACACTTTTAATACAAAATATTTCTGAAGACCAGTAGGGTGTATAACCCTTATCAAAACAACTTTTATATTTACTGACGCGCACATGATCACCTTGTTTAAACTTGTTTTTTTTTAGCTGTTTTGGGGTTTTAATATATTGTAATTTGTTTTTTGGGGAGAACCTGGTGGAGTCACAGGTGGGTGCGCAACAAGGTGATCCCTTGGGACCGTTGATATTCAGTTTGGCGATCCAGGATGTGGTTAAGTCCGTGAGGTCCCCTTTGAATGTTTGGTACCTGGATGATGGCACAATCGGGGGACCTCCAGATGTGGTCCTGGCTGACGTGGATGTCATTATTCGCGGTCTTGAGAATATGGGCCTTCATCTGAACCCGCAGAAATGCGAGTTATATCCGTGCTCGGGTATCTTGGCACAGGACTTAACAGCGGAGTTTGACGCTTTAGTCCCTGGGGTGAAGGTCCTCGATAAAACTGATTTCACCTTGCTGGGGGCGCCCAACTTTGTGGAAGGTGTGCCGGCCGTCCTGCGAGGTAAGATGGAAGCCTTGGTTGGGGCTTTGCCACATTTTAATAATGTGGCCCTTACAATTCTGCGGAATTGTTTGTCCCAGCCAAGGTTGACTTATTCATTGCGTACGGCTCCGGTTTGGCTAGCCAGAGAGGAGGCAGATTCATACGACGATACATTGAGACATATTCTGGAAAACATCTTGAATGTGAAACTGTCTCCCTCTAAGTGGTCTCAGGGTGCACTACCCATCAGGTTCGGTGATCTCGGCGTTCGTCGCCTACAGGACACGGAACTACCTGCTTTCTTGGCCTCTTCGCATGGGGTGTTTAAACTTGTCACTCGCATTTTGAACAGTAATGTTGACAATTTGAACATTCCGTTTGCGGCCGAGGCTTTGCGGCTGTGGCGGGTCCGTTGCCCGGGGAGAGATGAGCCAGAAAAGCCAGGCATTCAGCGAGCCTGGGATGAGGAGCTGTGCAAGTCATCCCCTGACGGGCTGGTGGAGCAGAGCACGGGAGCCGAACATGCTCGCCTGCTTGCAGCATCCCAACCAGAGTCTGGCGCCTGGCTACATGCGTTGCCATCTCAGCAGTTGGGCACCTTTTTAGATGACAACTCCCTGAGTGTGGCTGTGGCGCTTCGTTTAGGTTGCGGAATCTGCGAACCACATCGCTGTGTTTGCGGTGCTGCAGTTGATTCGCTGGGGCGTCACGGGCTGCATTGTGTTCGGAGTGCAGGGAGACTCTCTCGCCATCACTCAATCAACGACATCGTCTGGAGGGCACCCGTCTCTGCTAACATCCCGGCGGTTCTTGAACCTCCTGGATTGTGTCGCAGCGACGGAAATTAATTAATCCCGTGGGAGAGGGGTCGTTGTCTTTTATGGGATGCGACCTGTGTGTGCACGTTTGCTCCATCCCACATCGGCTCAAATGTAGTAACCCCGGGTGCTGCTGCCGAGTCAGCGGCACGGCAGAAGTGCATTAAATACGCGCAGTTAATGGGAAGTTATCTGATCGTTCCTTTGGCCGTCGAGACTACAGGGGTATTGGGTTCGCAGGGTAGGGCCTTTGTCAGGAACATTGGGCGCCGCTTGAGGGACCGAGGGTTTGATAACCGCTCGGGGGCTTTCCTGGTCCAGAGAATCTCACTCGCTATGCAGCGCGGGAACGCTGCCAGTGTAATGGGCACCTTTGGGCCGGGATATTCTTGGGGCGGTTTGTTTGTGTAATTGTTTATGTCAGTTGTTTTTGCACTTGTTTTATTTTTATACGACGAAACTGTTTTTGTGAATTATATAATACAAATAATTAAATAATTTTGCCCTAAATACTAGTTACTTAATATAAATTTTAATTGTTAAGAACTATACTTTCATTTTGATGATTTACTTCTATTGGTTTAAATCCAATCGTTCTATGTTTTGACGCATTATAGTTATCAATTACTTCCTATAAAGAGTTACCAAGCCATTTGTAATTACCTACTATGTTGAAATACTTATATATTTTAGTCTTTAACGTTCTGATAAGTCTTTCCACAATTGATGCTTTTTTCTCCGAAAACGTAGAGTAATGCTTAATATTATACAGCTTCATAAGTTTTTGAAATTCATAATTATAAAACTCAGTTCCTTGATCCGTTTGCAGATTTTGAGGGGGCCTTAGGCATTTCAATATATTTAAGAATGAAGATGCAACTTCAGTCTTTGTTTTAGTTTTTAGTGGTTTCACCCTAGCAAACTTTGAGAATGCATCAATAACGATTAAGATAAATTTATATCCTCTGTTTTCACGGGCAAATGATTGAATATCTATTAAATCAGCTTGCCACAGATCATCTATCCCTTTTAAGGTCACATGTCGACGTGAAAAATTCCGACGTGCTTGTTTATGGATCTCGATATTTGTTGTCTACTCATGATTATTGTACCCCGTTCAGTAAATTGCTAATTTCCTCTTTCGTGTAATAATTTTCATTGATTTAACTACTAGGGAATCTATTTGATTTTTTATTTTCCTAAGGTCATCATAGATTTATTGTCTCAATGGTACTGACTTTATAAGTTGATCAACGTAGGCTTTATTAGTTGCCTCGTCTGAAGATCGTGGTAACTTCAAACCTTTTAATCTAGCATGACGTAAGTCTATATCGCCCTCTATATTTCCTGATTGTCGCAATCGTTTGTGTACATGATGACCAAATTTATCAATATTCATTTTATGAGTGTTGACTCGATGACATGTAATAAAATACTGGTATTATGTATGAATTCATAGTTATATATTTAATCAATGATACCGCTTTCCTGTAATTCATTCAAGATTGAAATTATTTCTCCATCTAGACCAGTATTACCGGCATCACGTGATGTTATAAGTAGTTTTAATCTTTCAACTAGTTCATTAGGGTCACCCCAATAAACATAATCAGTATTTTTTTCATTCGTTTCAATAAAGGCAATCCAGAACCTTGACATAAAAAATTCAGTACTGCTGGTATAGACTTTATTATTCTTAAATAGCAGCTTGATGATATTAAGATATTTTGATCCCTTGTTAGATTTATTTGGTTTAGTTGAATCGAAATCTCTTCGATGTGCATTAGTGAGCAACAATAGTTGCTTATAGTTTTCCAAATCCATTGAGGTGATGAGATCCATATTATGAGATTTGTTGAACAACAATTCTGTTAATCCTGGTGTTTTGACATATTTGTTTCCATTCACTATAATGGAATTGTCTATTAGAGTAACTCGATCTGACCCTAACATGTGTTTACCCCGAATCATTCTCACACCAAATGTAACATCTTGGTATACGCTGGAACTCATCGACCAAGAGAGAGAGCTATTTGGACTTTCATCATTACCTGCTGCTGTGTTATATGATGTATTAGATAAGTCTAAATTATGGTTTTCGTTATCAGATTCACTCGTACCGCTTTCGGTTCCAGAAACAAGCAAACTTTTAGGTTCAGTTTGTTTTGATATTACAGTCAGTCTTCTTTTATTTTTTACGTCATCTTTATCACTTTCATTAAATTGACTTTCAGATAGGTCATCAGAGTTGCTACGCTTACGTTTTCTGATTAGCATCCGTGGGGACTTTTCCGCTTGTAAGTCTTTATTTGACGGAATCTTTTGAATATTTTGTTTCGAAATCTGGTTTAAAGAATCAGTTATGGGCTTAAACATTGTTTCTAGAACTAAATTATTGTTATTGTTATGTTCTTGAATCTGCTTAACTTTTCTTCTAACTGCATCAGCAGATTTAACTATTTCTTTTTTTAACGTCTTTTCCAGGTCCATTATTATTTCGTTTGTCTGGTCTCTGTGACATCAAATGTTATAGTGATATTAATATCGCCTTTCAAGGACATAAATAGAATAGAATATGTTATTCAAAAATAAATGTATCAAATTTAAATCGATAGCAACCATTGTTTTTTTCACAATCCTTGTTTATAACAAGATAGCTATACGGTTCACTCCAAATTTTGGAACACATATTTCTAAAATTATTCCAACTCATGTCTACATTTACGTGCTCATCATAAACATGTTTCATATTTATTTCGTCCTGCTTGAATATAACTATAAGATTGGCGTTGTCACGAACAAGTTGTTTTGGTACTTTAGTGTACGTTTGATTGAGATAAAAGGAATCTATATTTTTATGTCTACCCATTGCAAAGTAGTCTCTAATATTGGTTTGGTAACCACATGCTACACCATCAAATATTATGACGGAGTTAGGCATAGCCTTTTCAGGGCTTAATATGTTTTCGTTTTCATGATATTTTGCGAACTCTACAGCAGGAACTAAACTCAAAACACGTTCCAAATAGATGTATTTAGGTGTTGATAAGGTTTTGGAATAAATATAGACATTTTTAAAACGAAGCCCTTCTTTGTGCAGTAAGAGACCGATCATCAAATTAGTTTTACCATAGTTCGATGGACCACAAATTATACATCGAATAGAGTTGGGTAAGAGAGAGCCGTGTCGTCCATTTCGTTTTATTTTATCAAAACAATACTTTTCAAATTGTAGTGATTGCTTTTGTTTAACAAATCTCATATTTAATGTAATGGTTTAAACTCTATCACTGTTAGGAAACAAATGTAATATTTTTATGTTTTCACTGAATTTAAAGTATTTTTCATTGTCAGCCTTAATTCAAGTTTTCATCAAACTGTAATAAGATAAGCGGTAAATGAAATAAAAATAGGTTAAACACACAAACGTGAGGTGAGGGTTTATGTTTCCTTTTAAATCAATTAGAAATAGAAACATACTTTCTACGTTTCCCTCGCTTTTCCATACATTATAGTTCAATTTAAACACGTTCAAGCTGAAGCGGAAACGCGCGACTCGGAGAGGAGCGGAGCGAAGGGAAACGTGGAAAGTATGTTTATATTTCTAATTGATTTAAAATTAACATAAACACACTACTTCCCTTTAGCATAACAGTGATCCAAACCATAAAGAGACGCTTTATTTATCCCGAACCTTTTGTAAGAACGAGATTTGCCCATACATTCAAAGCCCATCGAATTAACACCAATTTTTTCTCTGCAGTTGTCCTCTGTAGCAACCATGAGATCAAAATAAAATATATAACTCGCTTTATAACCTCAACTATGACGAAACAGAAAACGTGTTGTCGATAACTGAATAAAAAAGTACTCTTAGTCATCCACTAGTTAGTAATAACTGAATGTTCTCGTTTGTTATATGAAATTCACATAATTTTAATCTTGGCCTAATATTACAATATAATATAATAATAAACAATATTTCAGTATGTACATTAAAACTAAAATAATAAGTATTCATTAATTTATTATAATAACAGTATGATTCTAATTCATTATTAAAAATCATCTTTAACGATTATCAATATCGATCATGCATGAATTACAAATATTTAAAATTAAATGGGAAATATTAAACTGCACATCAATAATACTGATTTTCACAGCAAATATCAAGGCAAAATACTGCGGTAGCTTAGGTGAAGGGTAAAGGGGGTGAACGAAACGAAGCCCCCATTAGCCTTCGCATTAGGTTGAACATGTAATAACAACAAAAATACTTAAAACATAAAAAGTATTTTTGCTGATCCTTTTTTGCTGTGAAAATCAGTATTTATGCTGTGCGATTATTTAATTTTATTTTGTACTTTTGAAATTACTTATTTGTAACCATGTTTTTGTGAACAATCATAATTGAAAGGCATTGGCTTACAGGTTATAACCTAGTTTAGTAGCCAAGAACGTAAATTTTGTAAATAGATATTGTGAGATAAATTCATTTAATTTTTTATTTGCCATGCACCTTCGCATATTCTGCTTTGATCCTAATGAAATTGCTACTTTCGTGCTTACATAATTTTCTTGTATAGACTTATTTTTCGTAGATTGTCGTAATTAACATTCTGTAGGTCAGTAGTATGAGACAAAGGGGAGTCATCAAAGAAGCAATCCAAAATACTTCTGTATGCTTTACATACAAGGGTCTATATTACGAGGCACCCTTTACCAGAGAAAATCCGATCAAATTTCCCTTTTTTACGGGTATGGAAAGCTAAAATTCCGTACTTGTACGGACAAATCCGTACTATGGCAACACTATGGCATCCTGACTTTAACCAACTGTTAAGCGACACCTGTGGTTATTGCTGTTACTAATTATTCAGCGACATCTGTCGTTTAACATAAGCACTACTATAAATTATATAGCTACCAGCGCTACCTGAATATCATATCTTGAACTTATGTTTTATAATACGATTTTATTTCTTCATAACGGCGGTTGTTTTTTCGTGATAGAGGCGTGTCTTCTACCACGAACCTATCATGTTCAAGTATTTTAATAATACGGTACGGGCCTTGATATTTGACAACAAGTTTCTGGGATTGACCATCATGTGGGACTTGTCTTTCGATTCGAACGAGATCACCTATTTTATAAGTTTTAGCCGATTTCCTGTGTCTATTATAACGTTCCGCAACCTTAAGCTGCTGTATTTCTATACGTTTGGTAGCTTCCTCTCTAACTGATTCTATCACATCCCTTGCTATAATATTAATAGTGTCATTTATCACGGTACTTAATATGCCCTGTGTCCTGTGGTTAACATTAAATCCGAATAGGAGTTCAGATGGAGATTTCTGGGTGGTTTTGTGAACTGTGGTATTTAACCCTATTTGTATATCCTGAATACGTTTATCCCACGTTTTCTCGTCTTTCCCGTGGTTTGACGTCGCCAACGCTTCAGTAATCGTCCTATTGAATCGCTCAACCTGTCCATTAGCTCTTGGAGTTGCGACCGCATTGAGAATATGCTTTATCCCGTAATCAGAAATAAAGTCTTTGTATGTTTTGCTGGTAAAACTAGACCCTCTGTCAGAAATAAAGCGGGTCAGAACTCCGAAATAGCTAATGTGGTTCTTTAAAATTTTAATTGTGGTTAGTGACTTTGTATTTTGACGGGAGCTATATTAAGAAATTTTGTGAAGCTATCAATTATGACTAGTAGATAACAATTTCCGGATTTGCTCTTGATGAAAGGCCCCAGGTGATCAGCGTGTATGGTATGAAAAGGTACACTACATTTTTCTATTGGATGCAGCTCACCTTCACCACCGCCTACCACCTGGTGCTTTATGATGAGCGCATTCCAAACAAGCCGACACGTATTTCTTTACGAACCGTCTCATCCGTTTAAACCAAAAATGTTTTAAACCAAAAAAATAAATAAATGTGGGTATTATAACCTAATCATTATTATTTTTTTATATTTTAAACGGCTTCTACGGCTATGATAGACAGTCGAATCGTATTTACTGTTCAATTTGGGATCAAGTTTCTCAAAATCTAGTAACAAAGAAGGCATCGTTTGAAGTAACAAGCATTGCAACGGTTTATGCATAGTAAACAGTGAATCGTTTAATAGTATCTAAGTATTTACTGCATGCCACAAGAAAAAATAAAATGATTATTAATGGACGTGTACTTACATTTTTGTAGGCGTGAAGGGAAATTTTATGTATGTTTCGAAAGCCTCAAATAAAGGAGTTTGAACTTGGCGAAAATCGATAGTTCAGAAGTGGGATAACGAAAGCGTTATCCCACTTCTGAACTATCGACTTTCGCCAAGTTCAAACTCCTTTATAGTTTCCAACAGTATTTATTAATTTTACACAATTTTCAGCACAAGATTTCTAACATCTTCGAATAGTAATACAATCGGATCGCACAAGTTGCACGTTTTGTAGTCGGCACAGAACACAATTAGTAGTCGATGAATCAATGTCGCCATTTTTATAGGCGACCGTCCTTTTGCGCGTATCGTTTACCGGAAGCGCAGTCGAATCTTCAAAACTTTACTTTAATACTTAATTAAATCATAAAGTATTGCAATATTAGCAACGAGTTTTAAAATATAGTAACTACTTTTATTAAAATTATACACAGACTAAATATTAATATAAAATGTATTGGCAATCATGCCGGAAGTATAACACATTGATTTAAATGAAAATAAATGAAGTTAAATATATTTAAAGGTCTCCAAAATTATTAACTTCTCTTGAGAAGTTATTATAATAGGTCTGAAAATTGAAATAGGTAATTTTGTGTTTTCTTTACGTTTTAAGACCTGGAGAATCATTTGCAATCATTTTTAGAGTGATGTCTGTGTGTGTGTGTGTGTGTGTGTGTGTGTGTACGTACGTATGTACGTGATCAAAATTATGGAATTCGTTTTCTCAATAACTACTGGACCGAATCGCTTTGATGACCATATCAATCGATACGCCACGTCATGACTTAGATCTGAAAGGAGTCTAGAAAAAATCGGTCCAGCGGTTCGTTTTTTATTTGTAAAAAACTGACTTTTTTGAACACGCAACGTTAATTTTGTATGTAATTCCAAGTATTGAGGGGTAGATGTGGGTTTTTGAGGGTGCTGGTTTCGAATCTTTCATCAGTTTTTTAAAATTCAAAATGGCGGACCCACTATGACGTCATCTTTTTCGTGAAAATTCTTTAAATTCGATAAAATTTATTAATTATTGTGTCTAGGTATCGAAACATTAAAAAAAAGAATTCTTCTCAAGAGAAGTTGCTTGTACGGTACTTGCTGCCGAACCGATTTTTTCATAACATTTTATAATATATTGATGCAAAAATATAAATATGGAATTTATTTAGCACAGCCGGAAACGCCTTACCGTCTTTTACATCATCGTGTAACAGGAAAGAAACACTATTAAAGATAATATTAATCATTACGACTCAGTTTCGCGCGGATCGTGCTGCGGAAGGGTCGTTTTGTGCGCGTGCGATACGCGACGGCGCGGAAGCAACAATGTTGCCGAACCTGCTAAAATGTTCTAGTTGTAACATCGTTATTAATGAAGTGTTGGCATTTGTGATAAATAAAGTGGACGTCATGGACGAGGAGAGTCTAGTCCGCATTTGCTCAACTGCTTTCACGGAGGATGATATAAACCAGGCAAAAGTATTGCTATTCGAGTCTGTGTCAAAACGCAAGACAATCAGGAAACGAGGAGGTAAAACTAAGCGAGATTTGGATGACATTATCACCCTGATAAAAGAAACGGATCCCGAAGATCTTCCCATATTTGTGGCGCGGGAACTACACAAATTGCCGCCTGTTTCTTTTGATCATGTGGATGTCACCAGGATATTGAAGGACATCATTGTCATTCAAAAAGATCTTCGTGACATACAGGAGAACTGCATCAATCAGACTCAATATGCAACTGTAACCGACATTGACAGTTTAAAAGCAGAAATAGAATTGCTAAAGAAGAACGAAGCCCCCAATAGTGCGCCCTTTGTCAATCAAAAAAGAGGCGCTTATTGCATGCAGGACAGCTTTGTATATAATTCTAGCGGACCGGAGGGCCTACCCCATACTGCAAATATTAAGTCACCCGAGAGCATAACATCGAAACAAAGTGTCGAGAGTAGGCGATCACCGCCGGCGCAGCTACCGCCGCCGCCGCCGCCGTCGCTCCCCGTGCCACCGACGCCGGTTACCTATGCGTCAGCAGCGTCGCAGTCTGTCTCGCTCGCTCCAACAGCTGTTTCTAAGCAAGCGATTTATGATATCACTACGCGAACCACGGCTGGCGCCGCCAGGACATCATCATCATGCACTGATAGCAAGACGACGACGCTAAATACTCAAAACAGTGAGTGTGGTGGAGGCTGGATACTGGTCGTGAGGCATAGAAAGAAGCCTAATAATCAGTCACGGTTCACTGGTAGAAAAGGCAATGCTCGTGTCGATGAGACGTGTTTGTTTAGGGCGGCAGAGAAAAGAGTACCCTTGTATATATACAACGTTTCCAAGGAGACAAAGTCAGAGCATATTAGTAAATATATACTTGAAAAGACAAACGTTGTGGTCCGACCGGAAAAAGTAGATATGAAAGAGTCAAAGGACTATGATTCTTATAAAATTTATGTACCTCACCAAAAACTGTCTTTGTTTGACGACGATGAACTATGGCCCTGTGATATATTCTTTCGAAGATATTTCATTTTCAGAAAAGTAGTCAATGACAACGTAGATGAAGGCACGGTTATAATTAACGAAACTAAAAATGGCCAGTAACAATACCACAGTAACAACAACAACGGAATTAAGCCAGACCAGGATAATTAGTTATAACTGCAAATCGGCCAAAAGCGCGACGATTTGTCTGCAATCGCTATGTAAGGAGGCAGATATAATAGCGCTACAAGAAACTTGGCTGCTACCGTACGACATACCTTATCTAGGTAACATAGACGAAGATTTTGAATTTACGGGGAAATCGGCGGTCGACTTATCTACAGGCATACTGAAAGGGAGACCGTACGGTGGTGTGGCAATTTTATGGCGAAAAAGTATGTTTCATCATGTTCAAGTAATTAACAGTAATAATGTGCGTATAACCGGTATTAAAATAACTACGTGTAACCAATCTATAGTAATGTTGTGTGTGTATATGCCGTATGAGGCGCCGGACAACCTAGCGGAATTTAGCGACTGTTTAAGTGAACTTAGTGCAATTATAGAAAGTTGTGAAAGTGAGTCAGTATTTATCTTAGGTGACTTTAACGCGCATCCTTATACATCCTTCTGTAACGAAATGCTGTCATTTTGTACCGAACAAAAATGGCTTTGTGCGGACTTTGAGTATTTAGGTATAAACTCGGGAACTTATACATATATCAGTGAGGCTCACGGGACCAGACGGTGGTTAGATCACTGTTTAACGACGCAATCAGCTCACCGTACTATTACTAAAGTTGAAGTGAAGTATGATGTGTTTTGTTCTGATCACTTCCCTATAATGTTCTATTGTAATTTAGGTGTGATAAGAAAAAAGCTAGTTAATAATAGTTATGATGAGTGCACTGGGGTAAGATGGGGTAGCAGAGAACCGGGGGAGATAAGTGCATATTCTAGTTTGTGTCACACTAAACTACGGGAAATTGACTTTCCGGAGGAATTTAGGCAATGTTGTGATAACGGTTGTGATAACATTTGTGATAACATTAGTCATAGAAATATTATAGACGATATGTATAGTTTAATTGTAAATGTTCTAAGTGAATCAGCAATGCTCAGCCGTAATAAAAATCCAGTTAAGAAAAAGTATGTTACAGGATGGAATAGACATGATAGAGATTCACATTCACTTGCCAGACTGAAGTTTCTACAATGGATTGACTACGGCAAGCCTAAATTAGGGCCTATTTACCAAGAAATGTGTGACAGTAGAAAAGTTTTCAAATCCAAGCTCAAATGGTGCCAAAATAATCAGGAACAGATCAAAATGGACCTAATAGCTACACATCGACAGGCAAAAAACTTTTCTAATTTTTTGGAAATGTACTAAAAAGTTAAACCCCAAAACTAGTTTACCAGTATCTGTAAATGGTATAGTAGAACCGAAGGATATAGCTGACCTATTCTGTAAACATTTTAAAGTGGAATCGCCATTAGTGCCAAAGCACAGTGTGATCAGTGTTGAGCGCTGTTGTGAACGGGACAATAAGACTAGTTTTACAACCAAACAAATGGCTTTCATTGTAAACAACATGACACGTGGAAAATCACCCGGGCATGACGGGCTCAGCATTGAACATATACAGCACGCGGGAGTTCATCTCCCCAGAATTTTGTCAATGTTCTATACGTTTTGTGTGAAACATGAATATCTCCCACAGGATATGATGGAGACTATCGTGGTACCTATAGTAAAAAACAAGACAGGAGACGTATCAGATACTAACAACTACAGACCTATCTCACTCGCAACGGTACTGGCTAAAGTATTTGATGGCTTGCTTGACGACCAACTGGATAAGCATCTCCAGCTTAATGATGGACAATTTGGGTTTAGGTCTGGATTGTCTACAGAAAGTGCGATACTGGCTCTCAAGCACACTGTAAGATACTATACTGAAAGAAACACTAATGTATATGCATGTTTTTTAGATCTCTCGAAGGCCTTCGATTTAGTCTCTTATGATATCCTGTGGGATAAGTGTCGAGAAGCAAACCTACCGATGGAAACTGTAAATATACTTAAATATTGGTATGGCCATCAGATGAACAGAGTCAGGTGGGGGAGTGCTTACTCTGAAAAGTACAAATTGGAATGCGGAGTGAGACAGGGGGGACTCACGTCTCCGAAGCTTTTCAACTTATATGTAAATAATCTCATTGGTGGGCTCAGCAGCATGCATGCGGGTTGCTATGTAAGTGGGAAAAGTGCGAATAACATAAGCTATGCCGATGACATGGTGCTGCTGAGTCCATCAGTGAGAGGATTGAGAAATCTTTTAAGTACTTGTGAGTCATATGCTGAGACTCATGGATTACGATATAATGTTAAAAAGACTGAAGTAATGATATTTAAGAAGGGAACTAAGTCGCCTAGTAATGTTCCTCCTATAAAATTGTACGGTCAAGCTTTTAATATCTGGGACACATTGTAACCAATGACCTGAGAGACGACCTGGACATTGATAGGGAACGGAGGGCGTTGGCGGTGAGGGTGAACATGCTGGCGCGCAGGTTTGCTCGTTGCACACATCAAGTAAAAATTACTTTGTTTAAGGCTTACTGCCAATCCTTTTACACGAGCAGCCTGTGGGTCAGCTATACTCAAAAGTCCATAGACGCCCTTCGAGTCCAGTACAATAACGGATTTAGGATGCTGCTGGGGTTGCCGCGATTCTGTAGTGCGTCAGGCATGTTTGCAGAAACCCGCACGGACGGGTTTCATGCAATAATAAGAAAATGCGTGGCCTCACTAATGCACAGAGTTCGCGGCAGCACCAGCGGTATCCTGAACGTTATAGCAGATAGGGTCGAAGGACCTATTTTAAAGCACTGGATCAAGGTGGTGACCGGCACCTCGCCGGATAAATAGGCTCAACATCATCTTCAATCTGCCCACACCTACCCACTGCTGGGTACAGGCCTCTTCTCTACCTCGCTATCCACCATAAGTTGCTTACTTATTTATTTTTATTTTATTTTAAGGTGTAACATAGATTAGGAAATTCTCTTTTTGTACTAACAATACTATGGAACCGTGTTTTCTGAAAATAAATGTTTTATTATATTATTATTAAAGTTATTAATAATAAATATAATAATTCATGACGGCTATAATTACCTATGTTTAAATAAATCATGACGACTAACTATTGTTTTCGGTAAAGGCCCCTAACATTATGAACCTATTTTATTATAATATATAAACTATCTGTACATGTATGTATGTAGGTATATGTAGTGACAGTGTCAGTGTTAAGTTAATTGCGACTAACTGTTTTAGTGTTATTTAGTGCACTGAACACTCTTTCGACTGTAGCGTTAGAAAATGGCAATATCAATAACGTAAAAACTACATATTGCAGATTTGGAAAAAAGACTAGCACCAGAGTTATTTTTCAAATATAATATTTTCTGCCAGTATTCTTGAGCGGGCTTAGAAGAGTCAAGGCTGAGGTTCTCGTAGTCTAATAGTGCATGTTACCGCCACTCATAGTCAACCGTTTGTTGGTCAATGTATTGTGCCATCATGGGAAATCTAGCAAATTCTGGCTGCAAGGTTTTGGTATCAAAATTTTGGGCCTCCATAGGATCAACTATTATCATGATCTTTTTTTTTATGTCTATGCAAATTTCAAATTAGAAGGAATGACAGGTTGTAAGAAAATCTGTCGTTGCCGTAGCAATTGATGGCCTTTTTGTCTGTCCCTTACGGCGGCCGACGCCCGGCTAATTCTATCTCTTTTGCACGCATTGAATTTGTATAAGCAATCTGTCAGTAGTAGGCGGGCGTCACACGGCGATCAAATCGAAATTACTATCCACAGTGTACCTTGTTATATCCTTGTCAAACAAAATCCGAGTTCCGTTTCGCGCAGAGTATTATAATTTGTAAACAACCACCGACAGTGACCGAAACCGATTGTAATAATCAGACATATATTCCTATTACATACGCTAGGTCTAGATTAAACACAAAATGTGTAATTAGTAATTACACACAAAACGACAACACTGGAAGGCACAACATTTATTAGGGTTGCGTTCGAGATTAGTTAAAAATTACTCCGAGCGTTCGGAAACGAACGGCTCAGAAAGTGATTTTCGCAGTCGCACTGACACACAGACCTACCAAACCACAGATTAACGAAACTCTGGTACCAAACACAGCGTTTTCGATAGAGATGTGTGATCGTTTTGAAATTAAGACACATATACCTCGCGTCACAAATTAAAAGCGCTGGGCGACGTCGTTGGCGGGAATTACTGCGGGTATACACAGGTATTGAATAGTGACTACTGCGCATTCAAGGTATACCAACAAAATTTGCTGCCAGTACTATAAAATACTAAAATGAAAAGTCAATAATATCACAATTCTACAACGATTTTCATTGGCTATTATGAGAAATATTCTATATAAAACATATATATTTGTCATAAATCAATAGTATAATAGTTATTACTTAATCAATTACATTTTAGCATCTCGGTCAAGGGTTCAAAGGAAGTACAGCCATCAGTCAAACCTTGTTTAACGTGTTATATGGTTTTTCATATTTCTGATCAATCAGATAAATACCTTCAAAAGGTTTACATATAACGTTTTCACTATTTTTATCTTCACACAACCAAGCAGAGAATTCCGGGATTTATTCTGTTCAGTCTGCCCTGAATTTCTATTCATATCTGAGCTTCATCTTTAGAAATAATTGCCCGCTCCGAACCGAACTAGCAAACACAAGTACATATCACACACACCCGAAAATGCGGCCATCATCAGTATTCATCAGGGACAATAAACCACTACCGAGAGAATAACAGCATGGACATAATTACGTCTATGGTTAAAAGAGGATAGATAAAAAAAAACTCAATGAGAGACAAGGAAAGCTCAATTAAAAAAAAACAGCTTGACCACAGATTACTATGAGTTGTTTCTTTTCAGTGTTGTCAGGTGAAAACACCAAATTAGTTATAATTCTTCCAATATTATACTAAAATTTAGCAATGTAAACCCAAACAAAGAATATTAAAACATCGCTATGTTCCGGAAAACCTATGAAACTATTTTATTCAACTTGCAACACTTTCTTTAAAAAGTAATTAATGTCATCTGTCGACTGCTGTTAACGTAGGGCGTCAATAGGGTTGCCAACCCTACTTTAATATAAAGTATCTTACGTTATTTTTAGCCTTCGTACTTTATACTTTTGAATAGCAATAAAGTACGCGAAAATACTTTATTTCAACATTGCGTTAAATCAATGCGTAAAATGAAACGTAAATTGACAGAGGCCGAGCCAAAAGGAGTTAGCAGTTGTAAAGTCAATCAAGAGATGGCGCTACGTGCGCACAATAATAGAGATTCTCATAAACTGAGAACGCAGCCATAATAATTACATGCGTGCGAAAGACACCGAAAACTGAAGATTGTTGGTTTTACTTTTACGTAAATTAATTTGAAAGAAAGCGATTAATTTTTTACCCAGAAATATGGACAGTGAAAGTAGTGATAGTGTGGTTGGTCCTGAAAATACTCCTAAGAAAGCAAAATTAACTAATACCAAAAGGATTCAAAAATACAAATATGAGTGGGAGAAAACCTATACTTGGGTAAAAAATGATCCGTAGCGCTGTAAAAGCTCTAGAAGGTAATTCTGTAACAATAGTAGATGTTTTCAGCATAATGGATCATCTAAGAACAGAATTATTACAAAGAAAGAATGATAAATATTTTGGCTATGCTACAAAACGTAAATTAAAGCCCATTGAAGAATCATCTCCTGACCTGTTTAATACAATTAATAGATATTTATCATTGTTCATTCAAAAATGTTTGATATATTTAGAAAAGTGGTTGGATTATAGCAATGATAACTGGCTTAATAGCCAGTGCTAATGCACTAAAGAACATACCTTTAAAGACTAATATTGAATTTAATCATCTAGAACAAGTAATAGAAGGAAAACTAAATTTGCAAAGGCTGAATATAAACATGGACAGCTTATATTCGGAAATAGTTATTTTAAAAGAACTTTATGTTAAATTGCAAGATGATGCAGAATTTTCTGAAAAATGGCAAGTTATATTCAAAAAATGTCCTGATGTTTTTTTTATCAAAGAAAAAAACTATGTTATATACTCTCTGTGCCGGCCACTTCAGCATTCACTGAGAGAGTGTTTTCAGTGATGAATGCAAAGTGGCGGGAAAAGAGGAATATGGCATCTTTAAAATTAATTAAAAATGAATTGATTATAAATCTAAATCTTGATTTAGACTTTAGTTCAACTTACAGTGCATTCAAAAAGAACCAATTACTGGTAAATTGTGCAAAAAGCACTAAAAATATGTGTTTAAACATTTAAATAAATAATACTTTATTTTATGACACTGTACTTTTTATTTACTATTTCTAAATTAAAAAATACGTTATTTCTTGTAAAAAAAGTTGGCAACCCTAGGCGTCAATTGTGCATCGTATATTTCGTTTGCCAGAGGCAATTATAAGGAGAGCGACATCTTCGGGAGTAAAGTAAAAGGCTTGAGATGCGCGCAATTACTAGATTAATTTATTATATGAAATCCTAGCTTATATACTAGGTTGGTACATGTTATTAATGACGTGCATAAGACACAGTACGTGATGAGATATTACCGCATATCTGTGGTGGGCGTACGTGCCGGCACAGATACTCCCCCCTTTAGGGAAAAAAAATGAATGTACTTATAACAATGAACAAAAATCTAAGTTAGAATTAAACAATAACCTTATGTAAATGAATCAAAATAACTTTAAAAATGTTTATACCATAACAAACTTATATCAACTGCAATAATAACTAGTAGGATTTTAATAAACATGAATTGGATCTTAATTGTGCATACTTAATCTAAAGGTAAATCTTACACGAATTATAAAAATAAAGGAACTACGGTTATGCGAATTCTACATAAGTTTAAAGAATTACTAGTGACTAATCAAACCCAATAAATTAAAAGAACATAGGTTAGTACCTACTACATATCAGAAAAGTAACATAATAATTCAGCGTTAATAGTAAATTACATAATATTTACCTACAGGCAAGTCTTGTATGTGGCCGCACACTACATAAAATAAACTAAAAACTGGAAAACAGAAAAACACTAGGAAAATGGGGCTTCGCGGTTAGTAATCTAACCTAACCTATAACCTGGAAAAGATCCGCAGGAGAGTCGTCTGATGCTGCAGCCGCCCATGTTTTTCAGGAATCGATGAGTCAATTTACATCGCACGTCGTTGAAGTTGTAATCACTGTTTGTTTATAATTGCGACCGTACCTACACAAGGATGATTGTGCTGAATCAGCGACAGCATTAAATCTGTAACCTTGGCTGTAAGCAGTCAATGATCTCGTACGTCATATGTACGTGCGTGCTCTTTACTCTTGAGTGAATATTAAGTTGTCGATTGATGAAATTTGTGTGCCTAAAAACCTTGGGATTTGGCAACATAGGGCACATCTTGTAAACCAATCGTTTATATATATATGTGCGATGTTCTTCCTGGATGATTTCAATATTTGTTTTATTAGGTATATCGATGATGTTTCAATACTCTTCTGGGGGTTGGAACGGCTTTCTATGTCCGGAACTTGAAAAGCTGCTTGCTGTGGATGAATTTGCCGACGCGTTCGTTTCTGCTGGTGCGAGCTCCATTTTGATAAATCAGCAGTCAGCTGACTATCGGTTCATTGTTCTTGCGGTATCTTGAGTTCGATGCGGGAAATCTTCAGTTGAAAATATTTATCTTTTGGCTTCTGATCCGTTTTCAAATCTGGTCCGGTCATGGCTTGCTTGATGTCGTCTTAGTTTGGGTGGGGTCTTGATTATGGAGTTCTGCAGCGTGGTTTGAAATAGGTATGCAAACCGAAGTCGGGGCTCGGCGATCTTGGACGAAGTGCTTCTTGCTTGCACTTCTAAGGTGGCAGCACACGGAGTTTTCTTCGCGGCTGGGTCCATGCTGCTATTACCGAAGGTTGCTGATGTTCAGAAGTCGGGTCACCACTTTGCCAGAGGCAATTATAAGGAGAGTGGCATCTTCGGGAGTAAAGTAAAAGGCTTGAGATGCGCGCAATTACTAGACTAATTTATTATATGAAATCCTAGCTTATATACTGGGTTGATACATGTTTTTAATGACGTGCATAAGACATAGTACGTGATGAGATATTTCCGCATATCTGTGGTGGGCGTACGTGCCGGCACATTGTGTTTTGTGAGTGAACATTTCGAAAACTATTAACAGTGGCATGAGAAAAGTTATTCACAATCTATCGAAATAATTGTATTGTGTAATTAGTGTATTAACTCTATTCCTCTAAATAACATCACCAGCCTTGTTATCAACATGACTGGTAGGTACGTCATATAGTATTTGCAGTGTGAATTGGCTAATTTATAACTATTTATAAGTAAAATATTTTGTTGTATTTTAAGCATATCCCGATCTTCCGTATTGAAAATACAAAACTAAGGTGGGACGTCAGCTGTAGTTTCTACGCAAGAAAAATAACCCTAAAACCAAAAATAAAAGCAATCTGGATGATTTTGATTTATGTGCAATTAGGCATAAAATACATGAATTTTATGCTGTCCCAAAAGAAGCACAGAGTTTGAAACGGCTGCTTGCAGCTCTTAAAGAATCTATAAATTTTGTTGGTGGTAGAGAATCTCTTCGTTTACTCTTGCACATTAGGTTATAAAATTATAAATCAAAGGACAGTACTTATGGAGCGACATTATATAGTGGCATGGAGGGACAAGATGTAAGGGAGAGTGATACGCCTGTTCTATACCTCGATGAAGATATATTCAGACTTAGCTCAATCATACAAAATGTTGGCAAAGCGAAAATGAGCCCGGCGTATCTAAATCTGTAGCTACAGGAAAAAGATACATAATTGTTCATTGTGGTAGCAAGACTGAGTCCGTCCCGAATGCTTTGTTAATTTATAACGACAAAGAAAAAAATCTGATTCCATGATGCCATGAATATTTGAAACTCTTATTTACCCATATCTGAACAATCATGTCTTTCACCAACTCTCCAACAGACAACACGGTTTCTAGCAGGGCAGATCTACTAACTCAAACCTGGTCGCGATCGTCTCGCTGGTTTTGTGGATAAACGCACACAGGTGGATGTAGTGTATACTGATTTTAGTAAAGCGTTCGACAAGGTCGACTTTGACATACTTATTCAAAAACTTAAAAGTTACGGTATCTTGAACCCAATGAGAAAGTCAATGTCGTTAAGTCACTAAAGTTTTTAGGGGTTCATATTGATGAAAATCTTAACTGGAAGGAGGAGGTGGAAGTGATTGTAAAATCCATTAGTTCCGCTTGTTTTGCTATGAAGACCTTAAGGGATGAGGTCTCTCAAGACCACCTCAGAGCAGTGTATTTTGCATTAGTAGAATCTAAGTTAAGATACAGTATTAAATTTTGGGGTAACAGCTACCAACGCAATATTCTTAGTGCCTTTAGGATGCAAAAGAGAGCAATCAGAGTATTAGCTAGAGTTCCTCAGTGGATCTCATGTAAAGAATACTTTTTGAAGTTTCGTGTATTAACTGTCCCTAGTCTCTATATACTTATATTAGTGACTACCCTGAGTAAACACCTGAGTGACCTAGAAGGTCCGGTAGAGAAACATTTAAGAAACATTTCCAGGACGCAGGACATTAAACTTCAGATAATTCAACCTCGCCTAAACATTTCTAAGCAAAATGTTCTTTATCAATCCATAAAATTGTATAATTCATTACCGAAAAATTTGAAAATAATTGATAAAACGAAGATGTTTGAAGGAAAAATTAAAAAATATTTGATGGAAAAATCTTTTTATGACATTAATGACTTTTATGCTGAACCTAATTGTTAAAAAATTTGAACTATTTGTATTGTATAATTTATCAACTACAAGATATGACAACATGTGACATTAATTTAAATTATTGATTTATTCTGAAAATTAAATTTAGTAATTATATTAGATATTAAGTGATTTCAGACACAATGAATATTGTTAATGAATTAATAAATAAATAAATAAAAATAAATATTACAACAAGACATCGACAGACTGTGCCAATGGTGTGCGAGCAACAAGATGGAGCTCAATCCTAATAAGTGTTACCAAATATCTTTTACCCGTAACATCAAAATCATCTTGGCGCAGTACAATATTAACGGTACTAGCCTCGAGCGAGTAAATACCATTCGCAACCTTGGTGTGTTGATGGACGGTAAGCTCAACTTTACTTCTCACATAGGCAATATTATAAAAAAGTCATCGAAAATGCTGGGATTTATCACAAGAGCCTCCAAGACCTTCAGGAATGCCAGCACAAAAATACTGCTATTGTTTTTTTGTATGTTGGTCAGATCTAATCTTGAGTATTGCTGTCAGGTGTGTAAGTACTATTAGAACGGCTTAACCGATTTTGATAAAATAGGTCCACGAACCACTGTTAAAAAAAACAACATTATAATAAAAAAACGCACTGAAATCGGTTCACCCGTTTATGAGTTATAGGTAGCTGATGATGCTAGCCAATACCACGATAAATCACTGATAACTTTATATTATTTATTTGAACACCTATTGTTTATGTACAGAATGATGCGGATAGCGTAGACACGGATGTTATTTATGACAAGGAAGAAAGTAAAGTTCAAAGAGATAGCAGGCGAAAGCAAAATAAGCAAATAAAATAGATCGCGAAGCAATAGCGAGTGGAGCGCAAGCGTACAAGTGACACAGGCTTCACGTCTGAGGTTAGAATCCGACTGGCGGGCGGGCGGCGATCAGCGACGGCAGCGCGCGCGCATCGAGGCTGCTCCTAGTGACGTCAACGACGAACAATAGGACCAGCTATATAGATGATCGCGCGCGGGTTCGCTTGTTAATTAAATAATATTTGTGAAAGTACAACAGAGTGGTGTATGAGATGAATGAATGTATTAGTGTGAGTTAATAGAATACGTAAATAAGTAAGAAATGAATTATAATAAATGTTATGTACAGTATAAATAAATTATGACGATAAACTACATATAAGGTTAAAATATAACGAGTCACCTACATCACTCCCCTCCAGAGACCGGCTAAGGGCGATAAAAATCTGGGAAATGAACTCTCCGACCTGAACGTGTAGTCCTAATGGGAGTGTCCTGTGACCGTGATTGTAGGGGCGGAGGTGGGGGGTGAGTGTCTGGCGGTACGGGGTCATATCGCGGTTGGGACAAATTGTCGTCTAGTATAAAGGCTGGTTTTAATCGGTCTATGCTCACTACGACGTCTTTGTTCCGCACACGTATCTTAAAAGTCTTTGCGCCTCTCTTAAGTACCTCGAATGGCCCAACGTAAGCTGGTTGAAATTAACCGCGTAACACTTCTTCCCTAAGAAATACGTGACTGCAGCTGGCTAAATCCTTAAACACGAAGGCTTTACGAGTGTTGGAATGGTGCTGAGGTGGGACTGGTCGTATGCGCTCGGCGAAGGACCTCATACGGGCTGAGAAATCGGTGATGTCGGTGGTGTAACCTGGGACGTTATGACCAAAAAATTCACCCGGTAGACGTAGGGGTTCACCGTACACCAGCTCTGCCGATGATACCTGAAGGTCTTCTTTTACAGCACTCCTAATGCCCAAAAGTACCAGTGGCAATGACTCTGTCCAGTTGGCGTCGGCGTGACAGGTAATCGCTGCCTGAGCCGAAGAACGGCGACTCATAAGTTGGAGGTCCTCGGTTCAAATCCGAAAACTTACAAAAATATTTTTTCTTACTACGAGTAGTACCAACTACGAGTAACTATCTCGGTAGCGTGAGTTGGGAGCCGGCGTTTCACAAGTTAAAGGTTCCTGGTTCAAAACCGAAGAACAACCACAAAAATGGAAAATAATGATCTACAGTTTTAACTTGCAACATACCATATTGCCACCTGTGGGTGAGTAGCGGAACCGCTGACGGAGAGTAGCAATAAAGAATCTATAACTACTATCTAGTTCTACGAGTATAACATAGAGGGCACGGTAACGAAGTTCAATAAAACTTAAATAGATGGCAGCACAGTACATAGTTAATTAATCTGTGAAACAATAGATGTCACTACATGTACATGGAATAACGAATACATACATAATAGATATTATCTAAAATAAAACAAAATAATTTAGAGTTAAAAATGAACTGCTCGGTGTGTAATAAGAGAACAAACACATGTGAGCGAATCTCTTGCTGCTGCTGTAAGAAAAGCTTTCACCCTATATGTCTTGGTATCCAGACAGAAGAGTACATAAGGACTGCTCATAATTATGACAGATCGTGGAAATGTCCTGATTGTAAAACTAAATTGGGACTCAACTCAGGAAACAAAGGATTACAGGGTACGTCCCTCCCACTATCTATTACAACCTTATGTGAGACACCAAATACATCTAGAAATGTTACTCTGCGACGGCGCCCTATATATAGGGCGAACATTCCAGTACATAATAGTTTTTCGTCTCTATCTTCTGATGAAGAGAAAAGTGATGACGAACTCTACGGTGATACACTAAACCCGGAACAGGACATTAATAGAAGCTGTCCAGATATCGGCTCCAATCCACACGAAAAAATTCACGAAATGGAGAGTACTATATTGGATCTACAAGCAAATCTAGCAGGAGCAAACCTGGAAATTGAGAGACTACTGTCTGAAACCTACGAGCTTCGTAAAAATGTAGAGGAAAAAGATAAAATAATAGTCAGCCTGAAATCATTGTGCACGTCACCGACACAAACTCTACCATCTTCTTGCAAGAAAAGGCAACTGCCAAAATCTTTATTCAGTACAAATAAAAAAGTGGATTTGAGAAAGAACAACAAAAAAATCACACACTGCGATAAAACATGTCAAACTAATTACCAAGTAGAAACTCCAATATCCATAGCCAGCGAGAAAGAATACATAGAGAAAGAAATACTTTTACATTATAACGAAGAGATGGATTTCGAACATTTATACACAAAAATGTATTGCAATATATACATTTCAGAAAGCAAAAGCGAATTAAGCAGCTCTTATTCGACTAAGTTATGTATAATCAGCAGCTGCACAGGTAAGATGACACGTGACATTGCGGAAGAGTTTTTGGAACCAGAAAGCATCATTCACTATAAAATTAATGGTGGAGGACTGAAAGAGTTGTTAGGAAGTATCGAGGTTAAACTGTAAGGATACACGAAAAATGATCACTGTATCATATTTATAGGTGATAGAGACTTTAAGAGTGCCTGTGAATATACTGAACTAATTACATTCATAAGACAAAAATTGGTGTTGGTGCAACACACTAATATTATTTTATGTACACCTACATACAGATATTCATACGATGCAAATATATTCAATGCTCGAGTGGAATTATTTAATAATCGGTTGTATCTGGATAATTTAAAATGTAACTATGCAAATCTGGTGGATTCTAATAGGCTCTTAATGTGTACATTTCGGATGTTCCACGAAAATGGATATATTAATAGGAATGGCATAAAGATTGTTTTTGAGGACATATCTGGGATTGTGCGGCATAATTGGAAGTGCGGACAAACAGTTAAATGAAAACAATTCTTTTCAATGGCGTCGCAGGAACCAACGGAAGATCTGACGATCGCCACTGTTGAATGTTCGTATGATGTTGAGACATTAATTAAGCCACATCTTCCAAATATTTTCGACCAAAATTTGTGTGGTATTAATACTAAAAAAGATCAACAAAATCTGAATTTAAAACATACAATAACCCTATTTCATCAAAATATAGCAAGTGTATTATCAAAACGTGATATTCTCGAAGCTGCATTAGCCGAACTTGGTACAGATATTGGAGAAATAAGCATAATCTGTCTATCCGAGACATTTCTTAGGCGCGGTACAGAAGCAAATTTAAGGTTGGTAAACTACACATTGGCTGCATCCTACTGTAGGCAACATCAACGTAGAGGTGGTACATGTATTCTATTGAAAAACGGAATAGAGTATAAAGCTACGTTAAACTTAAAACCCCAGGACTACAGTTTTGAATGCTGTGGAGTAGAGTTACTAGATTATAATTTGCATGTTATATGCATTTACCGTACCCCAGATTCACCGATTGAAACCTTTTTCAAAGAATTATCTCGCTTATTAAATTCATTAAGACGTAAAAATATTGTATTATGTGGAGATTGGAACATAGATGTGATGACAGAGAGCAGGTTTTCAAAGGAACTGTTAAGTATATTGAGCAATCATAGCATGATTAACCGCATTGACGTGCCCACTAGGAGGAAGTCGTGTATAGATCTTATTGTCACTAACGCTACAATCGAAGTCGAAGCTAAAGTTCATTGCCTGGCCTTGTCGGACCACGAAACGGGCCAGAGTATAAGTTTCCAAAAGGAGTATAGCAACAATGTTCCAAAACTTCCTGCCTTCTGGTTTGAGTATAGGAGAGACGTTTCGGATGACAATCTAAGAAAGTTTACTGAGGTCATGTCATGCCTCTCATTTGATGAAGTAATTTCAGAAACTAGTGTAGAGCGAGCGTTCAACTTATTCCACGATGTAATAGTATTGTTCTTTGAAATGTGTTTTCCGATTGAAAAAAAAAAAACTATTAACAAACCAATAAAGAATAGATGGCTCTCAAAAGGAATAAAACGCTGTTGCATTACTAAGAGAAGTCTGTACATGAAATATATTATGTCACATTCATCAACTAAAAAAGACTATAAAATTACATATAAAAATTATGCCACAATATTAAAAAAATGTATCCATAACTGTCAAAAAATTCAAAATACAAACTATATAAAAAACTCGAAAAATACATGTAAAGCTTCCTGGGATATAATTAAAAATAATATTGCTAAAATTGAAGACAAAAAAGGTATTACTAGTATAAAAATAAAGGACACACTTCATACAAATGCAAGTGATATAAGTGAGCTGTTTAATAACTTCTTTATAGACTTAACAAACACATCAGACAGTAAAGATAAAAATAATCAAGTACTGACTCCGTTAATAAGCCATAGAGCTGAATCAATATACCTGTCGCCAGTTGACGAAAAAGACATATTTAATATAATAATGACATTGAAAAATACCGCCTCCACTGGCTATGATAAAATAAACACGAAAATCCTAAAACTCTGTGCTCGGTACATTGCAAAACCTTTGACACATATAATAAACCTATCATTTACAGAAGGAAAATTCCCGTCACGTCTTAAGCAATCAGTTGTTAAACCTCTCTATAAAAAGGGCGAAAGGAACGATATGAACAATTATAGGCCTGTGACCCTAATACCCGTTCTTTCCAAAATAATAGAAAAGGCTATGTACAACAAAATATACAGTTTTGTCACACAGTTTAAAATACTTAAGGAGCAGCAGTTTGGTTTCAGAAAAAATCGTTCAACAACATTAGCTTGCTTTTCTCTTATTAATAACATTATACAAAGCTTAGATTCTAAAATGGCCGTTGCATCTATCTTCTTAGATATGAGTAAGCCTTTGATTTCGTGTCACATCCAACTCTACTTGAAAAACTGTACAGGTATGGGATTAGAGGAAACTGTTGGGAATGGATAAATAGCTATTTAAGTCACCGGACTCAGTGTGTAGAAATAGAAATGATAAATAATAAACATAAAAAGTCATTTCACTCAAAATATCGCTCTAATGATTTTGGAGTACCGCAAGGCAGTGTACTGGGCCCCCTTTTATTCCTGCTGTATATTAATGATTTACCTGACATGACTAAGAATGAGTGCGTACTGTTTGCAGATGACACAACTTTAATAGTTAAATGTAAAAATAGAAATGAGTTGCAAACAGAGATAGGTGAAACATTAGAAAGCGTTAGTAAATGGTTAGAATGTAATAATTTAAAAGTAAATATAGAGAAAACACAATTAATTCAATTTCAGACTCATGATAATGCTAATCACAATCAACTAATAATTAATCATAATAATACAATTCTAGCCGAATCTGACTCTACAATATTTTTAGGTGTGACAATAGATAAGTTTTGCAACTGGAAAGCTCATGTTGACAAAGTATGTCTTAAGTTAAACAGATTCGTGTACGCACTGAGGCGGATGAGAGACGTAGCCACACGAGAGGCTACTCTGTCAGCATACCACGGGTACGTTGCACCGGTACTTCGTTATGGTCTGATATTGTGGGGCAACTCGGTAGACGTTAAGCGGGCATTTATAACACAAAAGAAATGTATAAGGGCTTTGTGTG
Source organism: Argyresthia goedartella (assembly GCA_949825045.1). NCBI lineage: Eukaryota > Metazoa > Arthropoda > Insecta > Lepidoptera > Argyresthiidae > Argyresthia > Argyresthia goedartella. Next base: position 23,493,946 of record OX463828.1, read on the forward strand.
GCGCTGGATATATTGATAGTTGTAAGCCTCTGTTCAAAAAATTGAGCATACTGCCATTACCTTGTATGTACATATTTGAAGTCTGTATTTTCGTCAAAAAGTATCCAGACCTATTTAGGAAAAACTGTGAGGTATTCAATTGTAGAGGCCGAAGTAAAAACAAACTTTATTTACCACCACAAAGGCTCAAACTGTTTTCCAATAGCCCACTATGCATGTCAATTAAAATATTTAATACTATTCCGGAAGAGCTAAAAGACCTCAAAATTAATCTATTCAAAATCAAGTTATTTAATTTCTTATTGGAAAATATGTTTTATAATGTTAGTGACTTTTTAAAAAAATAATGTTTATAAATGTGTTCTTGCATTTATTTATTGTAATTATTATTGTTATTGATAATGTTATGATTGCTGTGATTAATTTAATTGAACCAATTTTGACCTTCTATTTCCATTACTTGTATTATAATATTTGCACACCATTCTAAATGGTTAATATGCTAGGACATTAGCTATTTAAGAACTCCTTGTACGCATATTATAAGCAAATAAATGATTTATTATGATTATTCAACTGCCGATGAAATCTCTCCACCAAGCCATTACACTGTGGGTGATAAGCTGTTGTCCTACGGTGGTCGAAACCTATGGACTTTGACAGCTGCTCGAACAAAGCTGATGAAAATTGGGCCCCACGATCGGTAACGATCTCTTTGGGACAACCGTATCTGGATACCCAACAGCTGACAAACGCTTTGGCTACAGTTTCAGCGGTGATATCAATAATAGGTACAGCTTCCGGATATCGCGTGAAGCGATCGACGGCTGTGAGGCAATACCTATAGCCACCAGCGGACGGTAGTGGACCGATCAGGTCTAAATGGACGTGTTGGAAACGCGCTGAAGGTAAGTCGTTTGTACCTAACGGTGAAGCAACGTGTCTGGTTACCTTCGTGCGCTGGCAGATCAAACACGCCTTAGCCCATTCACGGCAGTTTTTCCGTAATAGTGGCCAAACGAATCGTTGAGCAACGAGTTTGGCGGTGGCGTCGGCACCGTTACTCCCAGGTATGTTCATTTTGGTAAGACGAAGTGAAGTGTCACCTTTAAGATACTCAACGAGCTCTGGGTCTTGGTCTTGGAGATTGGCCATCACTTCGAGATCGACAGGCGACTGCAGTTCTTCTACGCGCGACAGTGTATCGGCAACCAAGTTGTCTTTGCCGGCAATGAAGACAATGTCTGTGGTGAATTGCGAGATGAAGTCGAGGTGTCTATACTGTCGTGGAGAGCAGTTAATTTTCCGTTCATGAAAAGCGTAACATAACGGTTTATGGTCAGTATAGATGGTGAAGTTGTGGCCCTCTAGCATATGCCTGAAATATTTAATACTCTCATAGATGGCAAGGAGCTCGCGGTCATATGGTGAGTATTTTGTTTGTGTTGGGCTCAACTTGCGAGAGAAAAATGCAAGGGGCTGCCAGTCTCCCTCCTTCAGCTGCTGTAGGACTCCACCTATCGCCTTATCGGAGGCGTCAGTGACCAGTCCTAACTTAGCTGACGAGTCGGGGTGTGCCAAAAGAGCTGCATCACATAAGCTCTTCTTACAAGCTTCGAATGCTTTGAGGGAATCCCCTTCTATATTGACTGGATGGGAAGCTTTGACCAACCCTGTAAGCAAGCCATTGAGCGGCGCTTGAATTTGGGCGGCATTTGGCAGAAATCGCCTGTAAAAATTCACCATCCCCAAAAATCGTCGGAGTTCTCGGACGGTTTTTGGGGGCGTGAACTCAGCAATGGCCTGTACCTTGCTTTCCAGTGGTTTAGTGCCCTTTTCGGAGATTGAATAGCCTAGAAACGTGATCTCTGACATCCCGAAGACACACTTGGCCGTGTTGACAAGTACACCATAGCTGCGCATGCGTTCGAAAAGCTGGTGCAAGTGGTCTTCGTGCTCCTGTGGCGTTTTGCTGAAAATCAAGAAATCGTCGAGATACGGGTAGCAAAAGTCGAGACCACGAGTTAGTCCGTCGACAAACCTTTGAAAGGTTTGTGCCGCATTCCTAAGACCAAACGTCTTGAAAGGAAATTCATAAAGTCCGAATGGTGTGGTTATAGCTGTCTTGGGTATGTCCTGTTCAGTAACAGGGATTTGGTTGTAGGCTTTAACCAAATCTACCACTGAAAATATAGTACAACCGGACAGACAGTGCGAAAAATCTTGTATATGTCTAACTGGGTATTGGTCAGGTATGGTACGTGCATTTAATTGCCTATAATCGCCACACGGGCGCCACCCGTGATCCTTCTTAGAAACAAGGTGGAGAGGCGACGACCAGGGACTGCCAGACGGACGTGCTGTCCCGTTAGTTATCATAGTGTCGAATTCTTGTTTCAGCTTGGAGTAGTCGGGAGGGCCAGTAAGAACATCCTCAATCTCTGCAGCATACTGGCGGTCGAGAGTGGCCAATATGTGGTAAAATTTGGTAGCTTCATCTGTTACCTTCATAATTGTGAATTGCCCTTCCACCTGCGCGAACCATATCGCTGGCTTTTCGGGCCAGAATGGCGGTATCTTTAGGTGGAGTGGAGCTGGAGTCGCCGTCAGTGTGGAACAGGCAACCTCCATCTTCTGGTCTGGGGGCGACGACGCCATCTTGATAGGATGCCGCCCGCCGCCACGAGACAAGACATTCACATTCCTTTGTGAATCTTCCGAGTCAGGTCCGCTCGAATCATCTGAGCTCATCGTGTTCTTTAAGAGGGGTCACCAGTATAGGTAGCTATGTAGGTGGTTGAGTGATGATGCTAGCCAATAACACGATAAATCACTGATAACTTTATATTATTTATTTGAACACATAGACCTATTGTTTATGTACAGAATGATGCGGATAGCGTAGACACGGATGTTATTTATCACAAGGAAGAAAGTAAAGTTCAAAGAGATAGCAGGCGAAAGCAAAATAAGCAAATAAAATAGATCGCGAAGCAATAGCGAGTGGAGCGCAAGCGTACAAGTGACACAGGCTTCACGTCTGAGGTTAGAATCCGACTGGCGGGCGGGCGGCGATCGGCGACGGCGGCGCGCGCGCATCGAGGCTGCTCCTAGTGACGTCAACGACGAACAATAGGACCAGCTATACAGATGATCGCGCGCGGGTTCGCTTGTTAATTAAATAATATTTGTGAAAGTACAACAGAGTGGTGTATGAGATGAATGAATGTATTAGTGTGAGTTAATAGAATACGTAAATAAGTAAGAAATGAATTATAATAAATGTTATGTACAGTATAAATAAATTATTACGATAAACTACATATAAGGTTAAAATATAACGAGTCACCTACATGAGTTACGGTACCACAGACGGACATACAGACACACAGATAGACAGACACAAATAGCGGTCAAACTTAAACCCCTCTTCTTGCGTCGGGCTTTAATAAATAACCAATAAAAATTATAAGTAATTTGCGGCCCGCAAGTTGATCAGCCCTGATTTCTTTACTATTATTTATTTTTATTTAAAAAAAACTGAACAAATTAAAGAGGACAATGGATAAAATTAATCAAAAATATCTGGTTTTTTAATATAAAAATATAATAATAAGTAGGTAAATGCTTTCTTAGAAAACTGAAATACCTACTAGGTTATCTGTATATTTTCTCTAATAACATAACATAACATACCTACCTTTTCATCTTTATTCCACGAATTTCGGCAGCCATAAAACCTTGATTCTTCATGAAATATTGTGCCACCATCAAACTATCCACACTTGGCAGATTGGCCGACTGACCTTTTAGAAAATCTTCTTCAATTCTAGAGGTTTCACTTTATTTTATAATAAAGTTAAACGTGTACGTGTGTGTAAACAATAATTTATATTATCTCTTTGAAAACAGGCACGCTGGCAGACGAAGACGATAGAAACTGATCGACCAAGCGCCGCGCGCGCGCCGTGTCGCGGCGCGGTCCGGGCTGGCCTCGGGTTGTGACGTCATACTAGAAGCGCGCGTAATCTCGGAAATTCATAAAGGTTCTTAAACTTCTCGTCCTTATAACTTCAGAAATACTGCATGTATTGAAGTGAAATAAAAACTATCGTAATGTACATGATCTACGCTCCGATTTAAGGTGTATTTGATAGTAATATTTTGACCCTTTTGGTAACAAAGGGTCAAAATATTCAAATGAACGTAAGTTCATTGGTGTTCGTGACCTCAGGTATATTTTCAGTAAAAACGGCAGCTTCGGTGATTAAATAGGATTTAATTTGTAAGAACGTTACATTCGCGTGATAAGCGTGATAGCAGAAAAGGCAAGAGCGCCTTGACAGAAGATGTTGAGCAATCAATTGACGCAAATACACAAGTTGCTGTTCTTAAAATTACAGGCGTTGAATTGAAGTTATACTTAAAATTAAATTATAAACATGCCCCCAGGCGTTGAAAGCATGGCTTTCAACCAATGGATTCCTCTTCCAAGACCGGGCAAATCTTCGAAAACGCTCGACGAATGACTCCACTTGTGGTCTTAATATCCGCCACTCTACTAATTCCATCACTCCCAGGATAGACAGTGATGATTCGTCCCAGCTTCCATCGTAGAGGGGGAAGGTTGTCCTCTTTAACGATAACGAGTGTGTTCGGTTTAAGGGTTTGACCGTCAGTTCTCCATTTGACTCGCTGCTGGAGTTCGGAAACATATTCTTTGTTCCACCGTGACCAAAACTGCTGGCGAAGCTGCTCAATTCTGTTGAAACGGCTCAAATTGGTAGAGGAGTATCTTTGAAGATCTTCTGTGGGAAGACTCGTGAGTGGACGGGCGATGAGAAAGTGACCAGGTGTCAACGGAGTATAGTCAGCTGGGTCTGAAGAAAGCGGGGTCAACGGACGCGAGTTTAGCACTGCCTCGATTTGAACAAGAGTTGTATTGAGCTCTTCGTATGTAAGATTACAATGTCCCAACACTTGAACTAAATGAAATTTTGTTGATTTCACGCCTGCTTCCCAAAGACCGCCAAAATGTGGCGCATAGGCCGGTATAAAATTAAATTGGATTCCTTCGTTAGATGCTTCAAGACCCAATGAGTTACAATTATCTTTAAGAAAGCGCGATAATTCGTTTGAAGCACCGACAAATGAAGTGCCATTATCTGAGTAGATATTTGAACATTTACCGCGGCGAGAAATTAACCTACGTAAGGCCAATAAAAAACACTTGCTTGTTAAGTCGCCAACCAACTCAAGGTGCATACATTTCGTAGCTAAACAAACGAAGACGGCTATATACACCTTTACAACCTTGCATCCACGACCTTGACGTGATACGGCATTAATAGGATCCGCATAATCTACTCCTACATTCTCAAAAGGGTAGGTACCAGGCGAAACACGCTTAGTCGGCAAATTACCCATCTGAGGCACTACTACCTTTCCACGCTCGCGCGTGCACGTTACACATTTATGATAGGTAGCCTTAGCTAAACAGCGACCACCGATTGGCCAGTACGTTTCCCTAATGGATGCCAACAATAATTGTGGACCTGCGTGCAACAATCGGTTGTGTTCAAAACGAAATAAAATGACTGAAAAATGATGAGTGGACTGTAGTAAAATAGGAAACTTTTTATCATGAGGAAAATCAGAATTCGAAAGACGGCCCCCAACACGCATTATTTTATTGCTATCGATAAAAACATTAAATTTTAATAGCCTACTTTTGGGGGGTAAGAGTTTACCCTGCAATAGTAATTCGTACTCTGGAAATGATTCCCTCTGCACCAAAGGAAGTATGAAATTCAAAGAATTTTGCAATTCTGCCGCATCTATATACATGTAGTTAACTGCGGGTTTAGACTCCCTTTTGAGAACACAAATCTTCAAAAATCGTAGCACATAGGCTACAGCACGTAAAAGTCTTAAAAGGTTTGAAAATCTGTCAAATTCAATAATTTGTTTAGTCTCAATCCTTTGTGAAATTTGACAATGCAATGTTTTGTTCGAAATAGAATTCGATTAAGATTCATCATCTGTAGTGACAACGGAATTGTTGGGCCAGTGAGAGTGATTTAATTTTAAAAAGGATGGACCCGACCACCACAAGTCGGCGGCATGCACTTGTTCCGGTTGTATCCCACGCGAGATCAGATCCGCAGGATTTTTATCGGTAGGTACATGCCTCCATGTACACTTCTCTGTATCTTCTAGGATACTAGCGACGCGATTCCTTACAAAAGGCTCTAATTTGCTGGGTAACCTTTTAAGCCATCCCAGGACTACCATGGAATCGCTCCATAAAGTGGTTGATCCTACTTTATCGCGCAATGAATTAATTACCTTTTGATAAAGACGCGCACCCACTAGCGTAGCACAAAGCTCAAGGCGAGGTATGGTTGTTGGTTTTATAGGTGCAACCCTACTTTTAGCCATCAGTAATCTAACCGAAACTTCACCAGCTTCGTTTACACTGCGGACATATACGCATGCCCCATATGCTAGTTCAGATGCATCTGCAAAGATATGCAAATCAAACGTTTTATTATAACCATCGCAAACTACACGACGAGGAATCGTTAAATCATTTAAGGCTGACAAATTGTTTATGGTTTTACTCCAACCTTTGAAAAGCTCCTCAGGTAAAGGTTCGTCCCAAGCGAGCTTGAGTAGCCATAACCTTTGTAAAAAGATTTTCAACAAAATCACACATGGTGACAGTAGACCTAACGGGTCATAAATCTGAGCGATGACTGAAAGTACATAGCGTTTGCTGTTTCCGTTAGAAGGTAAGGAACCAATAGGAAACAGCAAATCATCCGAAAGTGCCTTCCAGCTGAGGCCAAGAGTCTTTGTTGGTTCATTATTACCAATATTGAGATTGAGCGAATAATGAGTGTGATGATCATGAGGAAGCAATTTTATTTCATTGGATTTCCATTTACGGAGAGACAACCGAGCTGAAGATAAAACTGACGTGACGTTTTGCTGGATTTTGACAGCTTCTTGTAGCTGATCCACGCCTGTCAACAGATCGTCAACGTAAAAATCATGAATGATAATTTCAGTGACAGTTTTATCGATACATTCTAAGCCCAATTGTTTTAAACAACGCGTAGCCAAATAGGGTGCGCTAGCAGTTCCATATGTAACGGTATTCAGCTGAAATGCCCTTAACGGACAAGACGCATCTTCACGCCAAATGATTTGATGTAAAGGTCTGTCCTCCGGGTGGATGGCTATCTGTCGATACATCTTTTCAACATCTGCTGAAATAATGTATTTTGGAAACCGAAATCTGACGAGTATGGACGGAAGGTCATCCTGCACGGTTGGCCCCACCATCTGAATATTATTCAGTGAAACACCTGATGAGGTGGGTGCACTCGCATTAAATACCGCACGTAATTTTGTAGTCGTGCTACTTTCACGTAGGACTCCGTGATGAGGAATGAAATATGTCTTTTGTTCAGACTGAAACGGTACCTCGGACATGTGACCTAACTGTTCGTATTCAGACATAAATTCACGGTACATTTTTTCTAGCAACGGTTGTTTATCATTACGACGCTCCAGTGACAGAAAACACTGTTTAGCGCGAGGTCGTGATTCTCCTAAAACTTCAGGGGAGTTTTTAAATGGAATCCTAACATAAAATCGACCGTCTTCCAAACGTGTCGTATTTTTGATGAAATGCTCCTCACAACGTTTTTCTTCCGGTGAATAATGAGAATCTTTGTGGGTGACCTCCTCAAGTTGCCAAAAACGTGACAATTGACTTTGTACCTCAGCAAATTGCGTGTCTGAGGCGCAGGTACTGGATTCCACTTTCAAAAAATTGCAATAATGCCGGACTTGGTAGATGGATGACCGTCGTTTATTGGGCCTGACACTAACCATCCCAATCGCGTGTCCTGAAGAATGGGTTTTCCAGTACCTAGTCTGATTTTTTCTGTACCGAGCATGTCCCAGAATAAGTCTGCGCCGATGATCATCTCAACCGCAGATGACTTATAAAAATGAGGGTCAGCCAAACAAATATCAGTCGGCATGTTTAATTCCGAGATATCAATGTGTTTACAGGGAACGTTGTTTGTAATGGAAGGCAAAATAAAGCACTGCATTCTTGTGCTGTATGAATCGTTCAGCGAGGTCATTAATACACTACACACTTGACCTACTTTAGACTTAGAGTTATTGATACACTCTATACATCTGTCTACTTGTACTACAGGTAGATCGAGTCGTTTGCACAGTTGATTCGTCATTAGCGACGATGTACTGCCACTATCGAGTACAGCGCGAACTATGTGTGGTTTGTTGTTTGAATCAAATATTTTTACTAATGCCGTAGATAATAAAATTTCGCTCGCCTCGTTACCTACACTACCTACCTCAGCACATACATGAGCGGTCAATGTCACTTCGCTAGACTCTTGTGATGCGCGATTTTTTGCGCTCGAAGCGACTTGAGCCGTTGGGTGGGACTGCGACTGTACCTGTCTTACGTCGGAATTAGATGATGACGTCACGGTATTATTGTGACTCGGCAGGGGCTGCTGCGTTGTTACTTGTCTGTTGAACTTGATATCATCTAAATGAATGAGTGTGTTGTGTTTGCGTTTGCAAATTTTGCAACCAATTTTTTTACATTGGTCTGAGTAGTGACCAGCACGAAAGCAGTTATGACACACTCTGATATTAGCCAACACCTCTTTGCGGCCACTGTTACTCAGGGATAAAAAATGTGAACAATTATTTAGATAATGATCTCCCTGACATTTAGGACACAAGTTCAAAGTGGACGTTGTTTGCACCGAAACCATACTCCTTAACTTAGCACTATTCTTGCTTGGATTTGTGGTGTTGGGCTGGTGACTGTGGGAAAAGCGAGATAGTTCCAAAGTTTCAATCAAATTAGCACGATTGTTTAGGAATTCAATGAAAGATGAAAACTTTATGGGTTGATTTTTATCCAACCTGTCTTTAAATTCCTCCCACTCACGCAGTGATTTCATATCAAGTTTTTGCGTAACTATGTGAATGATAAGAGTGTCCCACTGCTGCACAGGCTCACCAACGACTCCAAGGCTCGTAGATTTTTATTCAGATGATCAATTAAGTTTTTCAGTGCTGTTGAAGACTCTTTGGTTATTGATTCCAGACTGAATAATGCAGTTACATGATTTTTATCAAAAGTCTTTTATTAACATACCTTTCAGTTAAAAGCATCCATGCCGTGTCATAGTTCTTTGAGGAAAACTCAACAGACCTCAACACGACCGCAGCAGAACCTTCCAATGACGACCTTAAGTAATGAAACTTATTTATCACATCAATTTCCTCATTATTGTGAATCAAACTTGTAAAGGTGTCTTTAAATTCAAGCCAGTTATTACAGGATCCGCTGAATTTTGGCAATTGTATGGTTGGCAACTTAACAAGCCTGTGACCACCACTATGACGAGAATGCGACGAATTTGACTTATTGTCCAGATTCAGAGTGTCATTATAGTCTGACAATATTTGTTGAGCGTTAACGATGCATTGAAAGTATGTATCCTCAAAGTTAGTCCTCTCAGTTAATTGCTCTTCAGTCGCTTCACTTTCACATTCCATTTGCAACTGAACCTCGTCATACTTATGGTACAACGCTTCTATGTTAGTAATACGCATTTGTAACTCACGTGCACCCAAAGCATCCAACTTAGAAGAGTCCAACGCTGACAAATACCTGCTAAACACAGTCAGCTGGCCTTTGAAACTAGCTCTCTTTCTGATTAATGTTAACATGACTTCTGTCATCTTTGGGAAGCGACGTTTACCAATCTGGAATTTGATACAATGCAAAATTTAATGATAGTTTAAGGTAATTTTACAAATACCTACAGCGTACAGGTGAATGTAAAGATTCCTACTTGTAATGATCAGTGAATATTTAAATGTGCTCTAACTGTAAATATGTCTACAAACTGTCAAGAAGGTGACAAATACATATGCAAATGTAGTACAATGATGCTCAGCCTAGTAATTTATAATAAATACCTAATGAACGTAAACAAGTATCTATTTCGGTACCTGCCTACTGCAATTGAGTCAAATCTGCGTGAAATATTAATAAATATCAGAAGTAATCTGTTAATTAATGTAGCTTAACGGCTACTGTACTGTATTGTAAGTACGAATTAACAAAATATAACGATTAGCTCCTGAAATTACGCAATGACAATATGACAATGCATTTTAGATTAACTTTGCTATCACATAAAATTACAAATAAAACATTACTGACCTTTTTAACCGAATAATACCTAAAAGTATACCTGAATTTGAGTGCTGGGTGCAATTAAAGACGAAATAGCTCAATGTTTCGAGGAAACGTATCACTTCACAGTAGTGGCCGGTACAATTGCGCACTTTGCACCGCGTGGTTACCGGCGTATCTTGCTATCTTCAATTACTCCACAAATACGGGTTTATCTCCAAATCTTCAGTATCCGGCTCGAAGGACCATGTTCGTGACCTCAGGTATATTTTCAGTAAAAACGGCAGCTTCGGTGATTAAATAGGATTTAATTTGTAAGCACGTTACATTCGCGTGATAAGCGTGATAGCAGAAAAGGCAAGAGCGCCTTGACAGAAGATGTTGAGCAATCAATTGACGCAAATACACAAGTTGCTGTTCTTAAAATTACAGGCGTTGAATTAAAGTTATACTTAAAATTAAATTATAAACAATTGGCGAAATTTGAAAAGTACTCACTATCTAATGACTTGGCTTATGTGTCATATTACCGGATTTTATGTAAAAAACCTGATATACCTTTAATATTCTTAATGAAGACTTGGCTTAGTTGCCTTACATAAAAAATAAATAAGACTTGGCCAAGTGCCTTACACTGAAAAGACATTGAAGACTTGGTTTAGTTGCCTTTATTGAAAAATCATTGAAGACTTGACCTAGTGTCTTTATGGAAAAGCGAAGATTTGGTTATTTATCGGCCTTAAGAAGACTTGGCCCAGTTGCCTTACACCGGCAACATTGACATGACAAACAATTGAACACTCACAACAAGTCTGTATGGTCTAAAACCTTTGCCTGCCTGACAAGGCGAATGAACCAAAAAAAATATATTTGGCTGTCACTGTCATTTCTGTTTAATTTTTTATTTCTATGTGCTTATAAGAATTAAATAAACATAGGTAGAGCGGCTACTTGTACTCTGTGGCTACTTGCTTTGCAAATTGCAATTGCAAGCCACAGCACAGACTATACAGGGATACACATACATGCAAGCCTCGTAGTTGCTCGCGCCTCGCATTTTTGTACGGGTTTTCCGTGTCCTGCAAATTTTCATATTATACATATAGAATACCTATGTTACTCATTCTCATTAGATGCTCGTGAAGGGTACCTACCAACTGAGTGATGAAGACAATCATTTCCTGCGGATATAATAATAATAATAATAATAATACCTTGGACACTATTTACACACATTGATCTAGCCCCAAACTAGGATTCCCTGTATCTTGGGTACTAGACAACGATACACATACTTATATAAATAAATATTATTATTGAGCAACTGAGTGTAATACTCACTCGCCACCCAACAAATCAACACAAAAGAATATTCAACGAATGGCAAACACATTTCTGCGTTCTATTGGAGGAATCTATAAATGAGAAAGGGGCTGGTTCCGCCCCCTTATCGACACTGAGCGAACTTTGGTGTTACCAATAAATGTAATTCCGTGAAGATGGAAGGCATATGCGCGACCTGTATCACGGTGTGGCATCGTCTGGCGCTTCTGGAGATCAAAGAGCTTTCTTTAAGCACCTGGTTGGGTGTGAATATCACGGACCCCATTTGTTGGGAATGTCAGGCGACTGTATTAAAATTTATCACCTTCAGAAACAGAGTGATTGTAGCTCAAGATACACTGCGAAAGTGTGAGGCAAATCTCCAAAGTCTATCCCCACTATCGTATTCTTATTTTACCAATGACACATGTGACGAACTTATCATCGAAGGCATCAAAAAAGAAGTTTTAGATTGTTCTATAGATTGCGGAGATAAAGATACTGATGAGGATGATGCACAGAATGTCAAACAGGGAAATGATCGCAAACATTTACCTGCAAGTTATTACAAAACTGTTGTCAACAACACATGTGATATTATAGGAGGCAATAAAACAGAAGTTTTAGATTGTGATATAGATTGCGTTGATAGAGATACCAATGAGGATGATGCACAGAATGTTAAACTAGAAAATGATAGCAAACATTTACCAGCAAGTTATTGCAAAACTGTTGTCAACAACACATGTGATATTATAGGAGGCATGAAAGCAGAAGTTTTAGATTGTGATATAGATTGCATTGATAAAGATACTGATGAGGATGATGCAGAGAAGGTCAACCAAGAAAATGTTAGCAAATATTTACCAGCAAGTTATTGCAATACTGTTGTGCCTGCCAAACCAAATGTAGTTAATAGATTCATAATTGAAGAAATAAAGGAAAATACAAAAAAGTTATCAAACAATTACTTTAAGATCAAACAGCTGAATATTGAGGAAGTAAAGCAAATAAGGAGAAATGATCTTGCAGCAAAGAGATATGTGAACTCTTTACATAAGTGCGAGACTTGCATTCTAGGGTATGGCATTGATAAGACAAAGTGGGAGACTCACAATTCCCGGCTGCATAGTGTGGAAAGTGGATCCCACATATGTGGTTTATGTCAGCAAAGATTCAAGAGAGAGGACATCCTGAAGAGGCACAACAATGCACATTTTAAGTGCTATGTTTGTCTTCACTGTGATTTTGCTCACCCGCGTTACAATCAAATCCATGTTCACTACTCACAAAAACATTACAAAGATGGGTACCAGTGTGAAAAATGTCCAACAGTTTATGTATTTCCCACCCACGGGAGACTGAAGTATCATCAGAAGACAATGCACCGGGAGCATCCTGTTCCTATTTGCCTGGTTGCTGATTGTGGCAAGATATTCAAAACAAACTACAGCTTGAAAAATCACATGCTGCAACACAATGGAGGCACTCCCCGGCTTGAGTGTACAATATGTCACAAGAAAGTTATTTGAATGTACACATGAAGACACACACAGACTCTCCACCACCACCACCAACAGAAATTCCATACTGCTTCACTTGTGACAGGCAGTTTAGCTGCCTTAAGCACTACAATCTACATATGAAATACTCAGCACCACATAGAAGACCTGATGTTTTAAAATTTCAATGTGCACACTGTGGAAAGAAATTTATCACTAAGCATTACTTGGAAGATCATGTGCTGAGCACTCACTTGAATAGAAGGGATTTTGTATGTGATGTCTGCAAGAAGACTTTTAAAACAAAGCATATTGTGAATCGGCACCGCAGGAAGCATGATGCACCACAAGAAAAGATCAGAGACAAGGTATGTGAACATTGTGGAAAAGCATTTACGGCAAAGAAGACCCTAGAAGAGCACATTAACACTCACACTGGAGCGCGCCCATTTGAGTGCCAAGTGTGCGGAGATCGGTTTAGTTATTCAGCAGCTCTTTTCAACCACAACCGACTCAAGCATGAAAATTTCAAACAGAAAATAAATAAGAAAAGTAAGAGTTGCAAAAGGTGAACCTTCCTATTAGAAAATCAAATCTGTTTCATAAAATGTGTATAATTTCTTTAAATTATTATTAGGTATTCGGGAAATTTTTCCAAAACAGTCATATCCACTTTTTGGGAGGTTACGTGACTTCACATGTAATGAATTATAATCCCAAGGAAATTATCACAATATTTTTGATGTAGATCGGATCTATTATGGACAAGCTTGAAAATTAACATAAATTGTGTAATAAAATTTTCATTAATTAAATGCGAATTGTAATTTCAAAAGCCCCCTCATTTTACTATGTAACACGACGACTAACCAATATTCGAATGCGATTTATTTTATATTTTATGTAATAATAAAATATAAAATAAATCGCTTAGTATAGAAATAACAATACCTTAGTAAGTATAGAAAATTTGATTTTCCGGGCATTTATATAACGTTAATTATGAAAACATCCATAATCATAGGGGTTTTAATGATAAAAGTATTAGTATTTTTAATTTTTATCCTGTGTCACGTTTTTAAGCATACCTATGCGGAATTCCTACTTTGTAACGCCGATATCTCGACAATTTGAAGAAATAAACTACTATAATCAGTCACAGACTTGAATAGTAGGGACAGGGCACGGAGCGCTTGAAAGTGTCGCTACAAAAACAGTACAAAATCGGGAAAATTGGACTGTTTGCAATCAGTCGTGCTTGGACGGTGACAGCCGATTGACATATCGGCAGCAAAAACAAAAATGGTTACCTGCGACGTAAAAAGGTGTAAATCATACCCAAATCGCAAAGCACAAAAACAGGGAGTGCCGTATCACAAGTAAATATTATATTTTCAATTACTATTGGCTTTAAATTGATTATCTATAAAATATTGTTCTCGAAAAAATCCTCAAACGAAAATCAACCATTCGACTGACGTAACTTTGTAGCAACGCGCGACGCACAGTGAAACTGCCCGCTTCCTATATTTGAAAAACGATCCGATTTGGTTATTTTTCTATTCGTAATGTCAAGATTACTATTCGTAATGTCATTAGATTACTATTCGTAATGTCATTTGGTTACCCCCCCCCCCCCCCCCCCTAACTAATTCATAACTTTTTCTATGATTAGGTAGTTTACTACTTATAAATCAAAATCAAGATCTTAAATTCCAAGTCACGCTACTAATGTGTATCTGCGAGCTTACATCCTCTTTCATTATTTAACGGCAAAGACAAAAAATAATATGCCTATTAATTATGTTTCAACTTTTTATTAATTAAACATGAGCTAATTGCGTGAGACCTCGCCCCTTAAGTAAAATTTTAGTTAGATATATTTTTTAAAAGTCACCGGGTATTTAAGAGTTATCCGTAGATCAACTTTCCTAATATTGTGTCTATACACCACAAATCGGAACGTGACCGACCGTGACGCCGTTACAATTTTTCGTACTGTCTTGGTTCCGACGAATTCCGACAGGGGCGCTATTTTTCTTAGCCTCAAAATGGTAAGAAATTTAGTACGGGTATTTATATCGATGACTATAGTACACATTTTAATTTTCTGGCTACATTTTCTATCGATTTTACCATTCTGAAGTTAGCTTCAAGGCTCTGTGTTTGCACCATTCATGTTAGAACGTGCGCCGAGTAACGAAGCGAAAAAATATTTCCACTTTATTTTATAACGCATAATTTACTGAGATAAGTTATAGTTTTGTATAATTGAAATGCATCAACTGCATGTCTGATTATAATCTAATCTAATAAATAAGTAGTATTTTACTAGTATGAAACGGTTACGTCCATTTGATACCGTTACATATACCTAAGCAGAATTCACAAAAAGGCAAGGTAGTTAAGGAAGGGAAACTGAAAGTTTATAATGAATGATGGTAATTTTCGCCAACATTTGCTACTGCAAACTCTTGAAATGAATGAAAATAAAATTAAATGTGAAAATAATAAATATATAAGCATAAAATGTTAATCATAATACCTAATATATAATATTATAATGTATTTTGTTTTAATCTCGAGTCACATACAATGGTTGTCCATGATTTTACCTGGTCAACAAAGAACGAATAAGGAAGAAAATACCAAAAATATCGAGATACTATCCGAAAAAAATATTTCAAAGAAATACACTAACAAGAGAAAAGAAGTATAGCAGAAAGAAAAATAGATGAATTGAAATAAATAACAAACTTTCAAAGCTATGAAACTCTGATTACAGAGTTTCTTAGCTTTGAAAGTTTGTTGTTGAGGTAACCTCAAAATATTTTTGATGACGGCCATGAAATATTAAACCTTTTGCAGGAATAATGTGGATTATCCACGAATCCATATTATTTCTGCAAAATGTTTATTTTGTTAATTTAAAATAAAACTTCAATGAACAAAATAAATTATGTTAACTGACGTTGGTTTTGAATTTTTATAAACATAACTTGCCCTTTGATCTCAAATATTAACTTAGAATATATTTTGAAGTAGACGTAATTGTACCTAATGAAAATAGTTTACAAGCATTCCTGTCACCTATATATACCAGTCATGATATAAATCCGAGGCCGCTCAGATATGTTTTAAGTGACTTTTGATTTTTATAATAATATTAAATCAAAATACAATAAATGTTGTGTTAAAATCTGTATTTTTAGAAAGATAGATAAACCTTTTATATATTTTCATCTTCAGTGTGTTTTCGCATCGCACGATCCAATATGAACAATGATTTACATTTAATTAACATTAACCCAAAACGTTACATTGGTCTTCCATTTGGTAACTATCATGTTTTCCGGAGTAAAATTTATATTTTGTTGATTTTCATTGTATCCTTCATTATTTTTGTCCGTCATATCTATCATAAGCTAGCATTTATAGAAAAAATAT
The DNA here is from genome assembly GCA_949825045.1 of Argyresthia goedartella. NCBI lineage: Eukaryota > Metazoa > Arthropoda > Insecta > Lepidoptera > Argyresthiidae > Argyresthia > Argyresthia goedartella. Next base: position 23,510,488 of record OX463828.1, read on the forward strand.
CAAGACATACAACTTACTCTAAAGTACTAAAAATCGAAGATGTGTAAAGGGACCAAAACGTTACCAAATGGATGGATTTCGTCATTATTTTAATGGAAATAATAGCTTTTACAACTTAAGAAATATGTTTTTGCAAAATTAGGGTTCCTTGATGCAAATACTGTATATGACTTAATGCAGTTTTAAAAAGTTACCAAATGGAAGTCTAATGCAACACCTCACCAAGGAAAAATAAAATATATAAATTATATAAAAAATAAATAAAAAAAAACCATTTGGTAACAGGGTCCTGCTTAGAAAAAAATGCCCATTCGCTTCAGGTTGGGATGGCAATAGGGGAGAGGATGTCGCTGAGGGGGTGAATCCCGTTTAGTCATCGATTTCGATAATGCTCACTTTTATGCTTGCTACTTGCACTTTTGCATTAATTAAAATAGCAGATTTTATCATGGAAGTCTGAGAAACCATCGACAAAGATTCCTTATGTATTTCTAGTCATGATAGCACACAGGTTCATTTGATTATACTATATGTCACCGTAAGATTGTCAAAACCGTCAGTTTATAATCTAACGTTTTTTTTCTCGTTAGCTAACAAACTATCGATAAATTGTAAACTGTAGCGTACAGCTTACGTAATGACGCATTCTTTTATAATAAAACCGTTAAATTGTGAACTGGTTTAAACTTGAATTGCAATGGAAATACCAGGGCAAACACTGCGGTAGCTTAGGTGAAGACTAGAGGTGGCGAGCGCAGTGAAGCCCTCGAATAGCATTCGTGTTAGGTTGACAGGTACGAACAAAAGAAACGTGATTTCTAAACCCTGTCAGTCTGGTTTACAATTTGTCGATAGTTAACAAACTAGTAACGCGTTAGTTTATAATCTAACTTTTTTTCTCTCGTTAGTTTGCAAACTATCATACAGGTGAAATTTAATTAGCCAACCATATTTTGGGGAATGATAGTACCCATTTATTTGAACAACTTTCCCCAAGAAACATATGGTTGCAAATGAAAAAAAAAACGTCCCTCAGTAGAATAACCTGATCAGCCTGATTACAAGCACTTACAAGTTACTATGGGAGACCCAAAGTTTTTTCGTTTGGGACCATATGTTTGTTTTTCATAATTATGGTTACTGTCATTCCCCAAAATATGGTCAGCTAATTAAATGTCACCTGTATAAATAAAATATTGATTCAAATTAAAAGGCGATGATCATATTCAAGCTCCACCTTGTCGTGTTCCTTTTTGAAAACAATCAACACATTGACTATCTAAAATAGTGCCATCCCACCGAATTGGACGTGGGTAAGTGTAGAGGGCCAACTACACGGCTACCAGCAAAGGATTACAGAGAAGTACAGCAGTGTAGTTATGTAGTACGTTGCTTCCGCCAAATTTCGTATGACTTCAACACGACTTTGTCTAAATAATACCTATAAGTTCCTGAAGTTGTTGAAATGTATAAATATCAAACTATAAAAAGGTTTATCTACACACGTATCATAAACCCTCTTTACTACGTCCAAAAACCGCACTTTACGATCAGCATAATGTTAAAATAATTTGTAAACTCATTTCTTATCTGAATATTGAACATTATGACCATAATGTGTAAATTTTCTACATATTATGACATTCAAATTTCGAAAGCCGACGCCCGCCTGCGTGCCGCCCCTACTTTGTCTGTGAAGTTGGTACTACAGAACAAGCTAAACAACTCAATGCCACAATGCCGGTCAAAAATGCGGTTCCTGAACACATCAAAGAGAGCTTATGTTAGGTGTGTAGATAAACTAGTGTATGTAACTGTACATAATTAGGCATTATGTATCAGTCATATAAACTACTATTTTGGTTACCTGCTCATTTTGAATGTCTTTAATAAAAACATTACCTACCTAAGTTAAATGACCCTCAAGAAGTGAGTGATCCCCACCATCGAAACCATCATGAAAATGAAATTTGACACTACAAAAAAATGCCCAGAAATAGCGATTAAATACTAGCCTTAGATAATTACGAAAATGAAACTTGTCTGATTGTTCTTAAGAGACATTTTTAGGGTCATTTACGCGCCAAGTTATCGTATTTTACCTCTAAAATATAAGAAATAGATACAGGAAATATGTAGACCTATATAAACAAAATCAAGCGAAAAATACTAATACTACAAAAATTAAAGGTATACCTACCTTGTTGACATGTGCATGTTGACAAAATGTTATTTTCTGAAAACGTATCGCATTGAGTAGGATATCGTCTCTTCGATATCCAGTTGGCGTGGGTATTGGCAGATAATATGTTAATCAACTTATCACACTGTCACTTCGATACATTCGTTTTTCAGTTTCCACCGCAGCCCGCACGAGAAATTTTGTTCTCCACTATTTTCATTATCAAATCTAATCAATTCGAAAGTTTGCCAAAACTGCCTAATAATATTGGATCTCTTCGTTCGTTCCTCTCATCAATAAGGTACTCAATGCTCTCTTTCACGTATAGCGCCTGCGTCGCACCGCACGCACTTGTTGCGCTAATCCATTTTCTCTGTCTCGCTCGCCTAGACCATGCATGGGTCGCAGATCGCACCCGTTCCACTCTATCGGCCTTACTAATAAAAAAAGTTATTCACGGTTTAACTTATTCAGTGTTTTGTCCTTTTCATACGCCGAGTAAATGTCAAATGTCAAAGCAAGACAAAAAAAACTGTTTGATAAATCACAACTCAGTTCAGTTTGCAACAAGTATTTATTCTGTTACCATGAGAATACAAGTCTTTTAATCAATCGTCTAGTAATTATCTCCTCTTAACTCAAGAGTAATAAACACCGGCATCCTGCGGCGTCCGCTGTGCCTCCCCCGAAATAACGACCAATCACGCACAAGTGGCAGTGTTGCCAGGACAAAGTCATTATAAAGTAATGAAAGCTTAAGAACTAACACATACATTAATGAAAATCATCACATTCGGCCATCCGCAATAGGGCAACTCCTGGTGCACAATATGCTAGTGTTAGGGTCGGATTCTTCGAACCGTCGGTAATGTTAATCAGCTGTCAGACGGGAGACCGACTTATTACTTTAACCGGCGCGTCACAGTAGTTCGAAGAAAGCGGGCACCAGTCTACAAAATTATTTAGATGCCATAAACAACATGCGCAAGAAACTTGGTACATTAATATTATCGGTACCAAATATATACACAACTTAATTAAACACATTCGGCAATTAAGCCGAGAACAACATTTTGAAGAAATAGTCATTAACTAAGTTCTTAATTTTACTCTACATTAATTTGTGCAATATTATAATTATAAAACCAACGATCATCTCATTCGGTTGACTATTTTAATCTTTAATTATCTACCGAGGCTGCTGCTGCAAACGAGACAGAGGAAGATTATCATCACTATCGTAATCAGATGACTCTGCCGAATCTTCGCTATATTTGTCAGCTGAATTTAAAACGGTGCCTGTATTTATCCACGGTCTAATACGGTCCGCAGCAACAACAGTCTCAAACGATTTACCTTTATTTTTGAATCCGGGGACATTACTTATCTTATATCTATCATTTCCGAGAGCTTTTACAACTTTATATGGTCCTTTGAATTTTGACAATAACTTACTACTATTACCTTTATTATAAAAATTGGTTCTAGTAATTTTGACCAAATCTCCCTCTTAAAAACGGCAGCGGGTGCTCGTCCACGGTCATGGCGTAGCTTTTGTTTCTGCTGGGCGGCTTCTATATTAGCGCTAATGTCTTTTCTAATAGAGGTTATGTCTTCACCAGAGGTTTCAACAGAACTAATTTGTTGGTTAAGGTGTCGGGAAACCTACAGCCAAACAACAAAGCCTCCGATGCCGTTTTTTGAGTGGAAGCATTAACAGTATTATTAATACCCCACTGTATTTTCCCTAGCCACGTGTCCCAGTCACGTTCATCCTTGCCAGTGTTTTGTTTTGTCAATGAATTTAGTATCGTCTGGTTAAAGCGTTCGGCCTGACCGTTGGCTCTGGGACACGCGACTGCATTTAGAACGTGTTTGATCCCGTGAAGGCCGCAAAACTCTTTAAAGAAGTAAAGGAGGTCCCGCGATCGGATATTATTCGAGAAGGTAACCGGAAATCATAGAAGATGTTTTCAAGCACTTTCAGGGTACTTTTTGTTTTAGTGTCCTTCACAGGTTTCACAAAAACATATTTTGTAAAATTATCAACGACGGTCAAAATATAGGCGTTCCCTTTCTTTCTTTTTGTAAATGGGCCCAGGTGGTCCACGTGGACAGTGTGGAAGGGGACGTCTATCTTCTGAATGGGGTATAAATACCCAGACTTCTGATTTTTAGCACTATCTTTATTATATGCGCACTGAATACATGATCGTACATATTTTTTTACAAATTTGCGCAACTTAGGGAACCAGTAATGAGCCTGAATCTTCTCAATTGTTTTAGCTTCACCTAAATGCCCGATGTCATCGTGACTAGACCGGCAAATCTGAAATCGCGCACTACGAGGTACCACGAGACATAATTTGTCGTCAACTTTTCTGTAAACTCTATGATCCTTCATAACAAAGTTTTTCTTTATGTCTTTTGATTCCTCGTCATTCTCTGGTTTCAACACTTTGACAATCCTTGCAATGTCCGGGTCAGTCATTTGTAAAGTCAAGAGCCAGTCTTCCGTGTCAATGTTATACACTGTAGCCATCGATTCGTCATTCATGTCAGTTAACCTAGAATGGCGGCTTAAAGCGTCGACGTGTGCCATTTGGACACCTGGCCTATACTCAATATCAAAACTGAACTCGCTTATCTGGAGTTACATCTTGCGATGCGCGGCACCAGATCGCGCTTGGTGAGTGTTGTCCTTATAGCGTGAAAATCGGTCACTACCTTGAAGTTTATCCCTAAAAGATAAACTCTAAATTTCCGCAGCGAGCAGACAATCGCCAGGGTCTCCCGCTCGTAAGAATGTAGGTGTCGTTCTCAGGCGTAGTCTGCCGACTGAAGTAGGCAACTGGTTTAAGAAAGCGTGGATTTTCCTGCCATTGAAGCAGTATGCCACCTACACCTAACGAGCTGGCGTCCGTGTGCAGCTCGGTTTCTAATTTGGGGTTATAAAGGGCCAGAATGGGTCTTTCTATCAGTCTGTTTTTGAGTCGGGCGAATGCGTCAGATTCTTTGTCAGTCCACTGAAAAGTAATGTCCTTCTTTAACAAATTTATGAGAGGACGCGCAATCTCACCAAAGCCCCTCACAAACTTCCTAAAATACCCAGCCAATCCCAGGAATTGACGGACTTCATGGACATTTTTCGGGTCAGGGAAATCTTTTGTTCGTCAGGTCATATTCCCTCAACGGAAATTTCGTAACCCAGGTAATTAATTACGTTATCAAAAAACCTACATTTCGACAGCTTTAGAGTTAATCCGAATTCACGTAACAACTTGAGGACATCCTCGAGTCCTTTAAATCCCTCTTCTATACTATCTGATGGCACAAGAATGTCGTCTAGATAGGCTAACGCGGAGTCGAACCGTTTTGAGCCAAGCATTTTGTTAATAAGCCGCTGAAATACCGCCGACGCGTTGGCAAGACCGAACGGCATTCGCTTGAATTCGAAGTGAGCATCTGGTGACACGAATGCCGTGAAGCGTCGGCTCTCTTGTGCCATGGGGACCTGATAGTAGCCTGACGCTAGATCCAATGATGTAAATAATCGATTACCGCTAAGATTATTCAACTGATCTTCTATCAGAGGCAAAGGGAAACAATCCTTTTTGGTCTAGTTATTTAGTGCCCTGAAGTTTACGCAAAGGCACTGTTCCCCTGTCTTTTTCTTTACCATTATAATGGGGCTTGCGAATTCTGAATCTGATTCTTGGATTATATCATTTTGTAACAACTCGTCAACTATGACTCGCACTTGCTCCCTTTCAGAAAAAGACAGACGATACGGCCTGTACACCACCGGTCTATCGTCATTTAAATCAATGCTCATCTCTACATTCTCCGCAAGACCTATTTCACTAAGGTTCATTGCGCAACAGTCACGGTACGACTGTAACAAACGGATGAAGTCTATCCAGATCGTCTTCACTAATTCCTTTGCCGACTTTGATATCGTCCATATTTATCGGTTCCATTGAAGACAAATCCCTGCAAATCCGATTGACACTACAAATTGTTCTTTCTACCAAAGGAGTCGCTCGGGCCAGCAACAAGCCTGGAGAAAGTTCTAATGTCTCTGATCTAAAGTTCGCTACGACTAGGTGACCACTACCCTGACGTATGCGGTACGCACCTTGGTGCAGATGGTATTCTCTACCTGGTTCCACACAACTATAACCCTCCACATAAACATCACCACAGAAAGTAGGCTCCTCTGTACATATCTCAACTAAGCTAATCCTCTCTACTGTGGTAGGGCTCACAGTCATAAGTTTAATACTTTTGTCGTCGTGGGTCGCATTGCTGTCTGCAGGGCTCTTGTAAAAAAGAAGCTTATTGGCGTCTTTCAAAACGGTCACAAACGGTAACTCCGTAAAATCTTGGCCAATGAGAAGCGGGGTTCGTAAGAATTCATCATGGACTATAAGAGCTTCGACCACTGCTTCAACATCATCCAGTTTCAATGTTACGAAACTCCTATACAAAGGCAATACGGAAGAATTGCCAAATCCCTTGATTGCAGGGAGTTGAGAAAGCCCAGAAGGTCCTCTGGTTCCTTACAGTTCAAGGCTTGCGCGCCATTTCTGACAGACTTCTCAAGAATACCATGAATGACACAGTCCACGGCTTTTTGACCTTTGATTTCACACCGATTCATAATGTTAATTTGTCGTAAAAGAACTCTCGAAAATTCACATTAATACGCGTGGTGCGCGCAAGCATTTCTTCTAGAACCCGACCATAATTCTGCTCGTTAGGAAATGCATTCCGAAGCCTTGTCTGCCACTCGTCCCAGTTGTAACTGAATGACGGCAAAGCCTCGAACCACTTCTTTGCGAGGCCAACCAGTTTTTGAAGAGCAAAATGTATGGTCTGCTTCTGGTCCCACTCGTAAATACAAGCACATTCATTAACTTTCCTTAACCAACTATCTATGTTCTGAGCCTTACTGGAGGGGTCAAACTCTGGTATTACATTGTTAACCTGGTTATTGCTCAACTGATGGGTTCTCGTTCGTTCGTTATTCTGGAGAGAAGATAAAATCTTAAGTACCTCGTCTACAGTAAAACCGGAAGTCGGTTGTCCAGGCGGAAGCTGCGGTGTCGTTTGTTCCAGCTGACTGGGAGGCTCGGGTGGTGACAGCGTGGTCTGTTCAGGTATCAAAGGCTCAACTGGAACCCCGGTTGGCCGCATCTCTTCTACCACCCATGCAGACGCAGTGAAGCTCCTTCCAATCTTAAGGCCGCGTCTCCCCGTATAAAGTGTCGGAGACCAGTCCTTTGGACGCTTGCCTTTGCGCCTCTTACGTTCGCGACTTCCCCGACTGGTTGAGTCACCTTCATCGGTAGACTCCATCTCAAAAAAAAACAAAAACAAAAATAAAACAAGTGCCACATATCTTCAAGTGCAAGTCATACTGTTTCACCGTAGCATTCAAATTCAAACTGAAATTGATATTAAACCATTAATTCTAGAGAGAAGTCATTAAAATTACCAGGAAATCTTAATATCAATTTGTGAATATGCAGGGTAAAACTTTGCTCTACTATAGAATTCGATCATTTATATTTAACTATGGATATAAATAAATATATGTGGGTAGGCCACGCTACGTCAAGCCTGGCTCAGGTGGGCCAGTCCCCGTAATTAATTTCATCGGTGGGCCAGAACCCGTAAATAGTTTCATCGGTGGGTTAGAACCCGCAATTAATTTTATCGGTGGGCCAGAATCCGCAAATAGCCACTACTATGTACAACAAAAGAAAAATAATGAAACAATTGAATATAGGTAGAACCTTGTTCCTTAGGGACACACGTAGCCCTAGTCTGCTTGTGGAACATACATAACTCCATCTGGACACACATGGTCCTAGAATGCTTTGGAAGCGTACATAGCTCCTTCAAGGCACACATGGCCCCTTGTTTTGGAACGTACATAGCTCCTTCAAGGCACACATGGCCCTCTAGTTTTGGTATGTACATAGCTCCGTCAAGGCACACATGGCCCTCTAGTTTTGGAACGTACATAGCTCCGTCAAGGCGCACATGGCCCTCTAGTTTTGGAACATACATAGCTCCGTCAAGGCACACATGGCCCTCAAAATTATCGTAAAACTCACATGGTACTACGAACTATGTAAATAAAACATACTGTGTGGACTAGCAAGACTGCACTAATGCAATGTTTTGAAAGATGTTGAATCAACGTGACCAAATTACTTTAACTCAGCATTTTATGCTATAAAAGTGATTTAAGTCATGAAATAGCTAATTCGCAGCAATAGACACCTTTATACGGTTTATACCACTAATCAACAAAATAGAAACGTGCACTCGACTTTTAAAGTACATACCTATAATTTGCTAATTGACTGCTCAACAGCGCAGCTATTTCGAAATGTAAATTAAAGATTAACCATCTAGTAAACTACCATACTAAAGTCCTAATCCATCCATCATAATATTGTTGTTCATAGTTTTAAGTTTGTAAGTATTTCTGGTGTGCAATAAAGCATATTTGTATTGTATTGTACGTACCTTTTGGGCTGCAGTTCACGTACCACTTCTGAGATTTGATAAATCACAACTCAGTTCAGTTTGCAACAAGTATTTATTCTGTTACCATGACAATACAAGTCTTTTAATCAATCGTCTAGTAATTATCTCCTCTTAGCTCATGAGTAATCAACACCGGCATCCTGCGGCGTCCGCTGTCCTTCCCCCGAAACGTACGTGATTGGTCGTTAGATTAACGACCAATCACGCACGAGTGGCAGTGTTGCCAGGACAAAGTCATTACAAAGTAATGAAAGCTTAAGAACTAACACATACATTAATGAAAATCATCACAACTGTATAAGTTAAACCGGGAATAAATTCTTTTATTAGTAAGGCCGTATTAGTCTTGTGTCGGTCATGTACGAAGAACGAATAGGAAACGTTACTGTTCAATGAACGAAAAGAAACGTTACCCTACGCTAATCGGACATTCGGTCCATTAGGACTATTAGGACATCGCTCCGAGAGAGCGGGGCGGCGGGCGGGAGGCATTCAGCCATGCCAACTCGCTCTCGCACACACAGACACGGCATTGACATGAATGATGACTTGACTAGAATGACAGTCCTAAAAGCCTGTTTAAGTATGAATAGAAATCAAATATTATTTAACTTTTTATTTCTGCTATGCACACAGACACATAGAATTGTATAAATATGTTAATATTACCAGAGTATAATATTCCTCAAGATTCTGCTCTGCACGAAAAGAAAGCTTAACCTAATAGCTCCATTTTTAGGGTTCCGTACCCGAAGGGTTCCAAACGGGACCCTATTACTAAGACTTCGCTGTCCGTCCGTCCATCTGTCACCAGGCTGTATCTCAAGAACCTAGCTAGCTAGAGAGTTGAAATTTTCTCAGATTATTTATTTCTGTTGCCGCTATAACAACAAATACTAAAAAACAGGATAAAAGAAATATTTAAGGGGGCTCCCATACAACAATTCTTTCAATACCACATACAAACTTATGGATGCACCTGGTTACGTACATGGAGTGTGAAAGTAACCGCACCAATAACTTTGTAAACAATATTTTGCTGTGTAAAATCCAAACTATTCACTCCACACCATCGCTTCCATTGAACGGTACGGAACCCTTCGTGCGCGATTTAGACTCGCACTTGACCGGTTTTTTTATTCGATCCTATGTCATAAATAGTACTAATAAAGCTGTTAGATCTTACTGGTACACTGACTGAAATGTCCTAGTACGGAGCGCTCTCTGATGTGATGACCGAGCAGGCATATTTTTTTATTCATAAGATCCAACGTCCTAATAGTACTAATAGAGCTGTTAGAGTGTACTAGTACACTGACTGAAATGTACTAGTACGGAGCGCTCTCTCTAATGACCGAGCAGGCACAAGACTACACTCTATAAGACGATGAATTGTCAATGTGAGCGCTGAAAAACCCCATATGGTATACCTCGCGCCACGAATTAAGGCCGCTGGGCGACGTTGGCGGGAATTACTGCGCTTATGTACAGGTATTGAAAAGTGACTACTGCGCATTCAAGGCCAACGCTCATAACTCGTGGCGCGACGTATACAAAGCAGCGTCGAGGTGTAGCGCTCTGGCTTTTCAAGCGGTTCGAAAATCTGAAAAGCCCGTGGGGCACAACGCGGCCCAGCTTTGTATCACACGGGCTTTTCAGAATACGCCACCCGGACAGCATGTTTTCAGCAAAGCTATTTGGTAAAGTGACGACTTTCCCGTTATAAAGATGACTAGCTCACCGCCTTTTGCAAAGCATGCAATGCGATTACTGCCAAACCGGACCAAGGAAACAAATTTATTAAGTAAAAGCACTTAAAGAAATAGGAAGGTGTTGAAGAGGGCGGACGTTGTGCAATTTATAATCCTTCGAAATGGATGTTAAAAAATTATTAGGGTATATCATTTATTGTGTGTGATGAATATATAAAACGAGTTAAGAAAATCAGTACTTTGTTGGTAATTTGCCCTATGTAAGTCGGTATATTTCAGAATACCGAGGTCGAGGTGCCTCGGTAATTTCGTAAAATTTAATCTGGTCACACTCAAAAAGGCTATGCGTAATTCGACCGCGCGGCTGCGGGATAAAATTTCTAACTCGATTGATTATTTTGCAAAATGAAAACATTTTATGCGGACACGGTTACCAGGTTTATCAACGGTAAAAAAACAAAAAAATGCTACAATTTCACCAACTTTATTCCGAAATAACTTATTGTCATACGAATATTTATAGGTGTTAACAATAAGTACCTAGTCTTCACAAAATAAAGGCCCGGTGACAGCGTCCGTGTTACTGACGTACTAGGGTTGAATTTAGTTTGGGCCACCGGGCCTTTTATTTTGTGAAGACTGTAGGTAAGTATTAATTTTTCAACCATGACAATTTACTGTAGGCTGTGCTGTAGGTACCTACTGTACAGCATACAAAGTGACAAATAATCTCACCATTTTCACTCAAATATGAGATTACAATTTTATTACCCCACTGCGCCAAGACTGGGGCGGCGCTAAGCGACAACCCTAACGTTGACAAATCCCCGCTGCACAGGAACTCGACATGTGCTGCGGGGCTAACTCCCAATTTCATTTGTTTTTTAAATATTTTAATAAAACAACCTTCGTTGCCGTGTGTTTCTTTCATTCGTTCAATTTCCTCCTATCATTCACATTTCCCCTTCACTAAACTAAACTATAGTCTAATAATAACTTTTTATCAGCTGCATTATGTAACATGACGTTTAGTGGGTTGCCATTTTTTTTAAGAAAAATAAATAGCGAGTTAGCTATATGACTGAGTGAATCATTCAATAAATGAATGATCAGTTTATATTATATTACTCTATGATCAGTTTGGTTTTGTTTTTGAGATTTAAATTAAGTTGTAATGTATTTTTAAATTGTGTGTAATTTTTCTCGTAATCTTTGAGTCTCTTAATTAGAAATTTGGGAAAATAATGTTATTTCTGAGCTGAATTTCGACAAGTTTTTAGTGTAATTAAGTGTATTTATGTTTAAAGTAGTCTGTGAGTTTTTGTGAAAACCGTCGTCGAGTGATCCTTGGGAAATATCGAGTTTTTGTAATCACGTTATCTTTGTTTACATCTAAAGCCAGTTAAGGACAAATAGAGTGTAGAAGTTAGTACCTATGTCTCTAATAGTCTTATTAGACGTAGTTGTACCTACAACAATGGGCTTGTTGGAATCGATTTGTTCAGTAGCTACTTGAATTGTATAAAAAAATATTTAAGACTGCACTTTGGTTTTTAAATGTGTTGTTCTTTATTTTTATTTTGGTTCCATAATTCTAGTGTATAATATATGTATATTTTAGATTACTTAGTTAGTTAAGGGAACTATAGGTCTACATTTAAGAAATTCATGTCATTAAAGTTTAAGACTGTTTCCGTCTTACTACAAAAAATAATAAAAACACAGTATGATCACTTGTTTAGCAAAATCATCATCTATCAGTAAACAAATGGTTAGCAAGCTTCTAAATTTCGTTACCACAAAAAAGTGTTTAGTGAGTATCTTACTAAAAAACGGCTAGATCATTCAGTTGATTTCGTTCGTTCATCAACTAGCCTCAAAGGACTGAATTTCCAGGGCCGTACAACACAATATGAAAAAATATTTAAAAAAACGTTCATAGTTTCATTTTACGCGAATAACATAAGAATGAATACATAATTTGATGGAAAATTGTATGCTTAATGTAATTCCTAACTTAGTAATAGAACATGGTTAGGTAAAGTAGTGGTAAATCCTTATTTTTGTGTAGAAAAACCGTTCACTTTAGTACTTTTATCAAATACGACTAAAAAATAAGCAGCGAAACGGAACGGAACGACACACGGAACTGTCACTGATAGTCCGTCAGACAATTTTTGTTTGTTTTGGTTCGGGATATTATTATTTATCCCTTGCTCAGGAAAGGAAATTCTTGGATCTTACTGCCCGCCCTGCACTTACCCTGGGTAATGATGACGATCAACAAAACAACACCTAATTTTCCAGGATTTCGAAACAGAAAAGGTAAGAAATCTTCATAATCGTTTTCACCATACATCAAACCACTTCTGGGCATAGGCCTCTTGGTTAGTGAGTCAAGTCGATCAAAGACAAGTCTCTTCTATCGCGCCAGTCTCCAAAGTTCTTTGCCAAATGCATGCAGAGAGATGTTGACTTGATAATATCGTCGGACAATGCCCACTGGATGGCCCTATCTTTCCCCTTGTATTTTCTATCGCTACGGTCCACTGTCCGTCATCCCCTCTAACCAAGTGTTTCATCCACCTCTACCTTAGCATTTTGGTATAATTTAATTGAAATCTTGTCTTTTCAGCACCAGCAAAGCCGTCATACATACTGAAATGATAAGAAATTTATTAAGCAAAAGATTCATGAAAATAAGTACAGAGAATATAAATAAGATATTCATTCTAGTTCAAGCCAGTACGTGTGGGACTGCCGCTCCATCCTCATAAGGCCTGTGCGACTCCACCTATGGCGGGTGCCGCGGATGCACATGCTGCTAGCCCTGATGATGGCGGTTTGAATTCTTGCTCGTAGCCAGCCCATTATTGTGGCAGGGGTCCGGTTCTAGCGGTCCGCCAGTGTTTCGGCGAGGTGTTTAGTGAATGATATCATTTGTGGAGCAAAAACTCCGTCGACAGAGGTTACTAAAGGGGTGAAGGTGGTGTGGCGCGTCTCGCATGGGTCGCAGTACTTCCTTTTCTTTTCTTCTTCAGCTGAACGAAGGACAGCCGCTACGGGGCGTGATGCGTGGGAGGGAGCGTCGGTGTCTATGACACGGATATCAAATAACGCCTCCCTCTGGGCAATCCATACCCCCCGACAAGCCAAGTCTCCGCGCAGCCCAGTATCGCCTTCGGAGATGACTGGCTCTTTCGTGACGTTTCCCCAGGCTTGCTGGCACAGTTCACAGAAAAGATCCCTTATTTCGTTATGTCTGCGTGTGATAAGGCCACCTGTTTTGCAGCACAAGGCGTGGTCCATGTTGAAGTTGTCATTGCCGCAGCCGTCGCAAGTCGCAGGCATGGAGATTGGTGTGCGGTGGTATCTTATGGCCAGGGCATCTCTAAATTCGTGGGGTGATAAGTCGAAGTTGTCTTGAATACATACTTGAATCAAATATGGAAATAAAAACCCACAAATGTGATAGAAGATGAACATGAATTGTGGTGTAAACATTAATCCCTCAGATAGAAACATTAATAATGGAGATAGAAAATCTTTCAAGGAATTGGCGATATTAATGAAATTGTTAATAAACAAATTAAAAATGTTGATATCAAAATGTGGTGTTATTACTGCTTCGCTATTCCTTTCATTCCAGGGGTCCTTAATGAATAAAGCCAGCTTTTCACTATGGGATATAATCTAATATAAATTACATCTCAAGATGTAAAATAAATATTGCTGAACGGGCACTAGAAAGACTGGCAAGCAATATTTATTTTACGACTTGACATGTTAAGCTTGTTTTACCCAAGGCCAGTGCTGGCTGGCTTGGTGTTGGCCTTGTAAAAACCTTGTATTGGCCTTATAAAATCAAGCCAATCCAGCGCTGTCTGCGAGTGCTGGGGTGAATAGAGCACCCGTCGAGCTAGATTGACATGAGGCCAGTACTGGCTACCAGTCTCACTGGCACCGGCGCCACTGTCTTCGTGTATCTGCCTGCATCTTAATACATAATTCATTACATCCCATAGTGAAAAGCCGGCTTATCTCCTTCACAAACTGGCCTAACTCCTGCACCAACTCCAGCTTGAGCGACCGCCCTGGATGGTTGAGTAGATCTCAGGCAGATGAAACTTCTCCCAAGATTGCTGTGGCTTGCGGCTAGTATGGTTTTTATAGAGGATGGGCACACCGGTAGCAGATGTACAAATTTCCTCCCATAGTATAAGTAAGTTAAGAGCGCTGGGCGACGTTAGCAGGAATTACTGCGCATATGTACAGCTATTGAAAAGTGACTACTGCGCATTCAAGGACACCGCTCATAACGTGTCGCGCGACGTATACACTGTCTCCCAGTGGCCAGCCATAAATTTCATCATTGGATGATATATAGCTTTATGCTTTTTCGATACGGGGTGGCAGAGGCACAGTTTTGCCCACTTTTAGATAATTAAGTGCATTTTGCATGACAGGGGGATAGCCCATCGCAGCCACTAAGGTGGTTTCCCCACGATGTCCTATGGAGATATGAAGGTTTCCTCACGATAAAACTTGGACTTTAATGGAGTAAAAACCGCTTTTTCGTAAACAAAACCAACACAGCAGAACAGCTGGTCAATAATTCCGCCATCTTGACAAACAAGACACTCACTAAACAAGCTTTCTCAGTTGCCTAAATTGATCACATAATATAAGCCATGCCTATCCCTGCTAAGACTCTAAAATCAGTTTTGTGGTAACGATTTTTATAATCATGTGTTAAACAATGGTTAAAGTTTTTTGTGGTAAGACGGTTTATTTCTAAATAAATAAATAAATAATAATAAAAATAAAAAAAACTATTAAATTCAATCAATCACAGAATACCATGAACATCAAGAATAGTTGAGTAATATAACAATATCTAACACTAGCTCCCTTCCATTTTTAGGGTTCCGCCGTACCTAATGGGTACCAAAGCCTATTACTAAGCCTCCGCTGTCCATCTGTCGCCAGGCTGTATCTCATGAACCGTGATAGTTAGACAGTAAAATAACAGAATAAAATAAATATTTAATAAACATAAACATAAACATTTACATACAGGCACATACATTGCTTCTGGCCCCACACTAGGATTCCCTGTGTCGTGGGAACCAGAAACAGCGACGTCACACACATATAAACATCCAAAACCTGGGGATTGTTTTTTTTTTTTTTCTTTACCCCCAGCCGGGGATCGAACCCGGGACCTCTCGCATGGTAGGCAGAGCCACAACCGCTGCGCCACACAGGTCGTCAATGGGGCTCCCAAACGTGTTTTTTTGCTAATTTTAGCTCGATATTGATATATATCAACAGGTAGATGCTTAAAATATTCACAGAATATTTAGTTATATATTCACTTTATAAATAAATAATTAAACAAATATTTAAGGGGGCCATATAAAAAACGAGTTTTTTTTTGCCGTTTTGCAACCCGTCACATGCAACGCCCGGCCAAGTAGAAGAGTGCCTTGAGTGCTATGGGATCTAAAAATCCTTCGTGCGCGAGTCCGACTCGCACTTGGCCAGTTTTTAGATCCCACAGCACTCAAGGCACTCTTCTACTTAGCCGGGCGTTGCATGTGACGGGTTTATTATTTTGAACTATTGCAAAAATGTTCACACATAAAAATGCCACAGCTCCTTTTTTCCAATGCTATATGAAATGGAGTAAAAGTGATTATTAGTTATTTTATTGATTGTTGATGCTTTGATTCTTAGTTATATTACTTTACTATACCAGAGGTTACTTGCAATCAACATTAATGACTCACAATAAGATACTTATCCTTATGCTCCTATATGATCAATAAATAGGTAACCCATAATGTATTTTTTCATAAAATTAAAGTAATAATCACCATACGGTTTTTACTTACCTGTACAAGTTGGTCAAGCGTAATCTGCTCAAATTATATGTATGAGTTTAGGTTTTGGGGCTGGCAGGATTGGGGCTGTGAAGCATCACTCAATTTTATGACTCACTTTTGTTAGGCCATAATAAGATCATGGTGAAGATTACAGACTGACAAATCAAATGTTCTGAAGATAATATAATCATTTAATGAATGGTGTCCTGTCTAATCTAACCCATACCAAACACCCAGCTTGTAAATGGTTGTTTTCTCTTTAGCAAATCTGTTTTATGTCTTCTTGATACGTTTAAAGTTTTCATGCTTTAACCTGTTGTGGTTATACAGGGCTGCTGAATAACTAAACCGATCTCCGCATACCTGACACACATATGGGCGTGCTCCAGTGTGAGAGTTCATGTGTTCATGCAGAGTTTTTTTCATAACAAATGCTTTTCCACAAATTTCACAAACATTGGCTCTGATCTTCGCTTGCTGTGGATGTAGTGTATGTTGTGTGAGTCGGTGCCGAGCCAGAAGACGAACTGTATTGAATATTTTATTGCACATATCACAGGCAAATTCCTTTTTATTCAAGTGGGTGCTCAGCACATGATCTTCCATGTTCACCTTTTGGATGAATTGCTTCTCACAATGGGCACACTTGAATTTTACAATATTGGGATTTCTGTGTGGTGCAGTGTACTTCATATGTCGATCATACTGCTTTTGGCTAGTAAACTGCTTGTCACAAGTGATGCAGTATGATAACTCTGTTGATGGTGGTGGTGGGTGGGGGTCTGTGTGTGCCTTCATATGTGCTTTCATATTATATACGCCTTTCAAGAGCTTATGACACAATGGGCACTCAAGCCGGGGTGTTCCGCCATTGTGACACAACATATGATTCTTCAAGGTTAACTCAGTCTTGAATGTCTTGCCACAATTATCCACTGGGCAGGCAGGCAAATCTCGATGACTTGTATTTTCATGATAGGTCAGTTTCCTGCGCGTAGGAAACTCAATTGGACATTTTTGACAACGGAACACATCTTTATTATGTTTTGTAGAGTAGTGAAATTGAATCACATTGAAACGAGTATGTGCAAAGTCGCAATGACGACACACATAACACTTGAAATGTGCATTATAATGGTTGTTGAGAAAATCCTCATTTATGAATCTCTGTTGACATAATTTGCATATGTGTGGTCCGCTTTTCTCTCTGTGCAACCGGTAGTTGTGAGACTCCCATGTTGCTTTATTACTGTACCCAATGATACAAGTCTCACACTTATATAAAGAATTAGCATATCTCCTAGCCACAAGATCATCTCTTCTAATTTGCTCAACTCCCTTCATAGTCAACTGTTTAATTTTATAGTAACTGTTTGGTTGCTTTTCTGCTTTTTCTTTTATCTTTTCAACTTTGTTTTTTTTGTCTAAACTAGGTAGGGCATTTATGACTGTTTTACAGTTTCCAAGTTCAGATTTGCTATCATTCTCCAGTTTAGCGTTCAGTGTATCATCCTCATCAGAGTCTTTAACACTATATTCAAAAACACATTCTAAAACTTCTGGTTTGATATTTTGTATGATGATTTCATCATATGTGTCCTTGACGGCAAATGATATTTGGGATAGGCTGTTAAGATTTGCCTCGCACTTCTTTAATGCATTTTGAGCCCTTATGACTCTGTTTCTGAAGGAGATGAATTTCAATAGAGTCGCCTGACATTCCCAACAAATGGGGTCTGTGATATTCACACCGAACCAGGTGCTGAAAGTGCTTGCATCGATCTTCAGAGGCGCCAGACGACGCCCCGCCGTGAGACAAGTCGCGCAAATGCCCTCCATCTTCACAGAAGTGATTGTTTAATGAAGATTAACAGAGCAAATCTTTCGTTCGTAGTAAGTAGCAGGAATATTAAAATATAATCAGTTCAGCACGTGACAACGGGTACTGAAAACGTACAAAAACTATACACGTGTTCTCTAAGAAAAACATACAAGAAATTCTTGTGCAGGTACTTTCTACGCGTAAATAGTATAAACAAAGAATCAATCAATCAATTTCTTATAAGGTGGCTTCCATCGGTTTGATAAACAAAGAAATAACTTTACCCACCACTAGGAAAAACATTGACATTGACATTTAGATTTTTTTGGTCATCGCAATGTACGTCTCGTCCATTTGCCAGCTACGAGTTTTTTTTTAAGTTTAAAGGTTGGGTTAGAATAGGTGTACAAAGCAAAGGAACGGAATACCATCGGAATTTTGTAACAGGAAAGGAATTAAAATCAGTCTAAAAATCTTAGAATAATGACTCATAAGCTGGGTATTTACGGTCAGCTTGGTCGACTATAGAACTGATTCGATCTATCGACTATCAGGACGTTCGATAGATCGGATGAAGCCGTTCGATTTCCCCACTCACTAATTTTCAAACTCAAATCAGTTATGTCCTCATTAGTTTAGTTGATCATATATTATTTTTTTCCATGTATGAGACTTAACTAAGAGTTTGACTTGTAAATGTGCATTATTTTGCCTATTTGCAATAAATGATTTGGATTGATTTGACAGGCGTCAAACTAGGCATTCAGTTCTCGAGCAAAAAAGCGACAGATTCTATAAAATTCAGGTTTCAAAAAAGGGCTAGATTTAGCTCCAATTTTCTATAGTAAAAGACATGATATAATTAATCTCATTTATTTTATTTGAAAATATCTCTCATTGTAACTAAAGAATTCAACTTAAAATAAAAATATAATCCATGTCATCAAAATAAAATATATTCTTAGAAAAAATCCCCCCTAAAGATAACCGGCCTCTTAATTCAATAGAGCTTCTCTTGTCTATGCTTGATTTAAAGTATACACAACCAAACTAATTTCCGAAGCATTGCGTTATAAAAAGTTAAAAAAGCGCTCTCTAACACTACCAAAACCCGTTAGATCTAGCGCCGACGGCGCTAAAACGCACCAGCTTCCACTGATTGAAAAAACGACGGAACGCGCACTCACTCACGGTCAGTTTGATCGACGATGGCGTGGAAATCAGTGATTGGCGTCCGTTAAGAATTTCATCGTATGATTTCACACTCACGGTCCGATGGTCTGATAAATCAAATCAGTTCTATCGTCGATCAAACTGACCGTGAATGCCCAGCTATATAATCCTAATACGCACCCTCAAAACGCGCATCGGATAGGTTCATCTTTTAAACAGGAGGGTGGCCTATGGAAATCTCAGTCAATCACTATTCGAACACGCTTTGGTATGGATGGAAACATTTCTGAAGATAATATACCAAGTTATAAACTTAAAAAAACCGAATTCAAGTTCAACCCTGTCCTACCCGTTCGGGATGCGAAGTTCAAAGAAGACTCTCCTTGATTGGACATTGGCTTGGCTTCCGTCGAGAGCCAAGAGTTATGTATGATCGACGTGTCAGTGGAAGAAGCAATCTTATGGATTTTATACAACGCGTCATTTAATAATCGCATAACCTTATACACCCCAACTTATTTTTTTATAATAAAAAATATTGAGAAAGAAAAAACAAATATAATTGCCTAATATTGTAAAAAATATTTGAGACTTAAGTTTAATTCTTTATTGAACACAGTGATTTAGAAAGATACATTAGGAAAAAAATATGTGCAAAGTCTAGCTTATCTCTAAAAAGAGATTTCTTTCAGCAAACCAAGGCATGTTAGAAAAAATATATAATGAAAGGGTAGGCAGTGCACAATATCTAATTAATAAAATACATATAATAAAATTATATATCTATAAAATAAGTAAAATAAAATAGTTAGAACTACCAAATAAGAACCAATGCATACATAAACCTGTACATAGAGTTTACATATAATAATAATAAACATACTATAACTATCACGAAAGAGAGAGGAAGTGCTCTTTTACCAGGTTTTTAAAAGAGAAAAGAATGGGTCTGTTTCTTATAGTACAAGGAAGTGCCTTCCACAGAGGGAGTGAAAAAACCCGTCTGCTGACCTCGCTGATATGTGGAGACCAAGACAGCTGGTTGTCAAAAATAACCCCAAGGATTTCGCCTTGGCTGTGTACTCTATTGTGATGCCATTATATGACAGAGAAACAATGAGTTTTTGTAACAAGGAAAGTGTGTGCCTGGTTCCTAAAATCATGGCTTGTGATTTGGTCGGATTTACCAACAGCCGGTATGATGAGGCCCAGTCTTTCGAGATCAGCATTCAGTGCCTCTACGGATGAAACTACATCGCAGGGGGAAAACTGGCGAAAAATTTGTAGATCATATGCATACAGATGATACAAAGAAGAGAGGACTTCGGAGATAGAGTTGATAAAGACTGAAAAAAGAAAAGAAGCGAGAATACCTCCTTGAGGCACTCCTGAGTAAAGATCACACCATTGAGTTTCAGTCACTTCATATTTTATGCGTTGCCGACGACCTCTCAGGTATGAGTCGAACCAGCCACAGCGTGGGAGTAGAAATTCAGCGAGCGCAATAAAGCGACAAGTATGTCAAAATCGTCGCAGTTAAAGGCATTGCTGAAGTCAAGCAGGGCCAGCACCGAGACCAACCTCTGTTCCCTGGCTAGCTGTATGTCATCGCTGCCTTTTAGGAGAGCTGTGGTAGTACTATACCCTGGTCTGAACCCAGATTGGAAAGAATCGAGAAGTCTGTTTGATGAAAAGTAGGAGGTTAGTTGAGAGTACACAATGGATTCAATAGGTATAATATATACTTTGGAGATAAAAGGTAAGAGGAGGGATTGGACTTTTTGGGCAGAGGGATAACAAGTGCTTTCTTCCAAAGACTAGGAAAAGAACTAACCGATAGAGAGAAGTTGTTTTTATAAGATTGTTGACTTTTTTATTTTTATGTTTTTAGTAGGTTTCATTGTATTTATTATATTATAATTACTGCATTTTAATTTTATTGCATTTATACTTTTTTATTTTAATGACTGTGTATTGTACATTTTCTGTGCTATGGGTACTTTACCTGAAATAAACGTTATTATTATTATTATTACTTATATGGACAGCTTCAGCTTTAGTGATAGTCACTTCTCCTGCTCTGAAAGTGAAGCTACCGATAGCGTAGGAAGTGCCTATTGTCCTCAAACGTGTGTTTTCCAACCTCAGTAGGAACTTCAACGTCGTTTACATAATTTTTCAGAGCATTAATTCCAGTCATGCCGACCTTCTCGACCCCTTCAGCGATCAGAGCATTCCTGGTATTCTAGATTTGTTTCCAGATGACCTCGCTTAAACTTTGAACCTATCCTTAAAGGTTCCTTCCTATCCTTCCCCGAAATAAGTTTTCGTTCTTCTGCTTGCTCGTTGATGGCTTCGGTCTGTTATCATATGGGCGCTTTTGTCCGGATCCGGAAGCGGTTGTTGCTGAAGTTTGCTGTGAAGGCTGGAAGCAAGCTGTTAATTTTACTGCCCCCTCCCCCAATTTTTTTGAAGGATATACCAAATACTTCCTCAACTTTATCAAAAAGAGACTTTAGCGAGTGTCGTGCTCTTTTCATGAGACCAATCCACTAAATTCTGTAAAGTTGTGCGCAATTCATCTTTCTGAGTCAGAATAGCATTAGATAAGGCCGCAAATGTTCTCTCAATAAGATACAAACGATCCTCGTTAAACGCAGTAGCACCAAAACGCCTCAATTCATAATTTACATTTAGTTCTACAAAACTACATACTTTTTCTGAGCTTCCGAAAAACCAATTGCATACCGATGATGTATTGTATATGTATTTAAAACGTTGCAGTTGAGAGATTTTTTCTAAATGCTTTTCATTAGATTGCGGTAAGTTGGAGTTGCTTATCCGTGTCGCCTAAGCTCGGTGGCGTAAGCCTAACTCAGTTTTGAAACTCGTGGGTTCGCTCACCGGATCAGGTACAGGTCAGCGAAGTACTCGGTTGGGGTTGGGCCTCGTAAAGTTTTTGAGAAATCATACTAGTCAACAGAGCCACTTGTTGCGAGAGAATTGTACACGACTAACATGCTTAGACCGCTTTGATCTTTCTCGGTCTGGACTCTGATCTGACGACGACGCACTGCTCGAGCTTGGAGAACGCTTTCTCTTCCGTGACACGTGTTCATTACTACTTTCACTTATTTGCTTGTCACAATAACTTTTGTCCTCCATAACGAAAGGAGGTGCACTTAATTTAAAGAATTTTAACGTAAAATTAAAGTGCGAATTAATATTTTTTAAGACAAGTTAACTATACGAAAAACGACGATATAATGAGGTAAAACCTGAGCGCCATATTAGCAAACCGGAACGAGGCGACATTGGCGCCAAAAGTCGAAGGGAGAAAGTAAATAGGACGAAAAACGTGAAAAAGACAGGGGCTTGACTCAAGTTGGATTCCGGATATCGGCTCGGAACAAACAATGAACTAATTATTTCATATAAGTCGTTGTAGACTGAGAACATTGTTACCACACAGCTAAGTATATTAAAAACCAAATGTTACTGTATCTTTATCGTCCCCACTTTTATTCGTGGCGACAGAAACTAAGTCAACCTACGACCAAGTATGTTACCAGTGTCGATGCGAGAGTGTTGAATTTTGTGGTAACGGCTACGAAAAAGCGCTGTCTGGAGAGTTGTACTGTCACCGTAAGATAGTCAAAACAAAACCGTTAGTTAATAAACTAACGCGTTAGTTGATTAACTATCGACAAATAGTAAACCAGTCCGAAAGGGTTTAGAATTTGTGTTCTTACATGTCAACCTAACACGAAGATTATTCGGGCGCTACGTAAGCTACTGTTAGCGTCATCCGTCGTCGGTGTCAATACACGTCTTGATAAATAACTTAGCACAGTTATAAATTGTAATATTAAATGTCAGTAATCATGAAATCCTTATTAATTTATCCAATTATCTCTTGTACGGCTGCTTTGTAAACTTCCGGTATAAATATTATTTTGTATTATTTATCAGAACTTCCGTTTCCCAGTGATAATATTTTAAGTATCATGAAATCCTACTAAAGGTGTTCAATGCTAAATCTCTTTTACGGTTGCTCTTTAAACTTCCTTTTCCGGTATAAATATTTATTTCACATTTAGTTATGTATTTCCGCTTTCCAGTAATAATATTTCAAGTATCATGACATGTCCCACTAAATTAATTTATTTAATATTTAAATGCCCTTTTCCGGTTCCTATGTGAATTGCACATTCATTGAGAGCATAGTCAAATATGATTATTATTTAAACTTCCGTTTCCTTTTCGAATATTACTTCTGTATAAATGAGTGAAAATCTCAGGCAACATCCGTTGTCTGTTGTATTATTTCAGAGGGATTATTTATAAGACCTTTTGTATCTGTCTATTTCGCTATGAATATTTGTGAAGACAACTAACGCCGACAAAACTCTGTTCGTCAGAAATAAAACAAGATCGAAATCCTTCTGCCTCTTGACCCGACCTCCGCCTCACTACCGCACCGCAGTGTTTGCCCTGGTATTTCGATAGTTTATCAACTGACGCGTCATATAGTAAGCAGCTACAGTTTACTATCTGTCGATAGTTGACCAACTAACTGGGAAAAAACGTTAGTTTATCAACTAACGGTTATGACAATCTTACGGTGATATATCTAACACATTACAAAAATTTGCCTATACACAGGTTATACATACATGTAAGTTCATTCTGGTTATTCGAACTTTAAAAACGGGGGGGAAATACGATTTTTTGTATAGCACATTTCAGAGCGTTATGGTAGTTACAAAAAAGATATTTGGGATAGCTTTAAATATAATAACATGATCTACATACCTTCAAGATTAAGATCCGTATCACAACACTTTTGGTTTTTCACAAAATAACTCATGAGACCCTTTCGACCGTGTAGCAAAATTGCAAGTGACGAGAATCAATAAAATATAAATTCACAACACTTACCCTTTTACCTGTCATTTTACTTAACGGCTTCCGTGATTTGACACAAACAATTCTTGGAAATGGTCCCTCTGGGGGGGTTAACTAGGTGTGACCACTAATTCTTGGAAATTAAGAGGTCAATTTGGTCCAGCTAACATGTTCTTGATTGACGGTGAGAGTGATGAACAAGATAAGTCGGTTGATGCAGGTATTGAAAGCGTTAATTAAAGCAAGCAAAAAATCATCTAAAAATATATCGATTTATTAACTTACGATGTTTTAGAATTAAAAAATCGTTGACCAAAAATCGATTTCTAAAATGGAATAATCGTTTTATTTCTATAATCGATTTTCTTTACATCCCTAATTCCCTAGTAATATCTATCAGGGTAAGCCGCGGATATTCAAAATATTTTTATATTATAGAAAAGAGCTATTCGAGCAATTCATAATTTAAATTTAACCGCACGGACTCCAAGAGACCATTCTAGGAATTGGAACCATTAGGAAATTGAAATGCACTGTAGCTAGTCAAGTCAATTTATTTTATAAAATATAATGTATGTAGGTTCGCAGGAACCTTACATTTTCCAAAAGCTGTTTAACCTAAGAAATAATCACAGACTAGTTGCGCCCCGTTTTAGACTCGCGAAATATGGCAAGTCTTTCGAGGGTCTACTACAACAAGATACCTCTGGAGATTTTGAAATTGCTATTTTAAAAACCATGTAAAACTATGTCTAAAAAGGGTTACTACAATGTTCAAGATTACTTCAATGACGTGACTGTATGGGGTTAATCTAACTCAACACAGAATTCGCTGGTAATGCTGTTGTAATTATTTATTGCTGCTTATTATTTATAAATTAATATTGTAATAATTATATTAGTAAAAAATGGTTATAACAACAATTTTTTAAGTGGTCCAAAAATCTATCTATGGTATTTTCTTCGCGCTTCTCTCACAATGGTCCAATTCAGAGAAGTGTCAAAAATTTGGTATATGTAAATATCTACAGTAATAAATTTTTAATTTTGTCATGAACATTATGTACTCAGAAATGATAGCTTGGTTTTATCAAAAAATCTAAATTTTGAAACTGACCGCCATTAGTGTATAGGTAAACCGCTGAGAGCCCGGTAAATGACAGACAGTTGGAGGCTTAGTAATAGTCCCATTTAGCACCCTTCAGGTAAGGAACAGAAAGTTTTCTATGGGGAAATAGGGCAGGGATAACTATAATAATGCAGAATTTCCACACAGTCAAAAGCAAATTATATAGACTAGAATAGATATAGATACAAGATGTAGAATAATATCCTAGACTCAACACGTAGTTTACCTAGCCTAGCCTATTGATTAATAATAATATTATTATTATAATAGGCTAGGCTAGGTAAAATAATATTATAATTATAATAATAAAGTTTGGGGATGGAATGGATTGACTCAGTAAAAACAAAGAATATTAAATTCAACATTGTTTTATTTTTTATTTCAGTTACTTTCTCAGCATCTTTTTAGCCCTCTTAAAATTTTCATGTTTCAGTCGGTTGTGGTTAAACAGAGCGGCTGAATAACTAAAGCGGTCCCCA
Source organism: Argyresthia goedartella (assembly GCA_949825045.1). NCBI lineage: Eukaryota > Metazoa > Arthropoda > Insecta > Lepidoptera > Argyresthiidae > Argyresthia > Argyresthia goedartella. The sequence goes on from OX463828.1 coordinate 23,536,345, forward strand.
CATACCAGACACTCATAGGGGCGCTCTCCAGTATGTGAATTCATATGATCATGTAAAGTTCTTTTCCTCATAAAGGCTTTCCCGCAAAGTTCACAAATCTTGTCTCTGATCCTAGCTCGTGGAGGCTCATGTCGAGCCCGGTGTAGAGTCAGAAGACGAACTGTATTGAATGTCTTATTGCACAAATCACACACAAAGTCCTTTTTATTTATGTGGTTGCTCAGCACATGATCTTCCATGCTGTCCTTTCGGATAAATCGCTTTCCACAATGTGCACACTGGAATTTTAAAACATCGGGTTCCCTGTGAGGTGCTGAATACTTTATATGTTGCTGATACCGCATGCGACTGGGAAACTGCTTGTCACAAGTAACACAGTATGTGAGCTCGGGCTGTGGTGGTGGTGCTGCAGTGTGTGACTTTATGTGTGCTCTCATATTATTTACACCTTTCAAGTACTTTTGACACATTGGGCACTCAAGCCGTGGTGTGCCTCCATTATGTAGCAACATATGATTTTTTAAGCATATGTCTGTCTTGAATGTTTTACCACAGTCAGAAACTGGGCAGATAGGCAATTCCCGGTGAGCTGTCTTTTTATGGTAAGTCAGTTTCCCACGAGTGGGAAACTCAGTTGGACACTTTTCACACTGGTACACATTGTTATTATGTTGTTTAGAGTAGTGGTGTTGGATTAATTTTAAACTTGTATGAGAAAAGTTGCAGGAACAACAGACATAACACTTGAAATGTGCTTTGTAGTGGTTCTTCAGAATATTCTCTTGCATGAACCTTTGTTGACATAAATTGCATATGTGGGATCCGCTTTCTTCCCTATGCAGCCTGTTGTTGTGCAACTCCCATGTTACCTTATTGCAGTAACCTAAAATACAAGTCTCACACTTATATAAAGATTTCACATATCTTCCAGCCTTAAGATCATCTATCCGTATTTGCTCTACTTCCTCAATAGTAAGTTGTTTAATTTTGTAGTAGCTGTTTGTTTCCTTTTTTGTTTTCTCTATTTTTTTTGTTTCAGCTACCTTTTTTGTTTTCTTTATCTTTTCTATTTTATCATTCTCAATATCTATTTCAAAATCATGACTTGGTTGGGCAGATAGAACAATTTTGTTACATGTTTCATCACTTTCTAATTTGACTGACTGAGTACCATCCTCGTCTTTATCACCAATTTCAGAAATACATTGTTCCACTTCTGTTTTAATTCCTTGTACTACAACTTCGTCATATGTGTCCTTGTTAGCATATGATAGTTGAGATAGGCTTATAATATTTTCTTCGTACTTTTGTAGTGTATTTTGCGCGATAAAGACTCTATTTCTGAAAGTGATGAATTTTATCAAAGTCGCCTGACATTCCCAACAAACGGGATCTCTGATACTAACATCGAACCATTTAATGAAATTGGTTTCTGCGATCTTCAGAGGCGTCAGACGACGCCCCACAGCAAGACAGGTCGCGCATATGCCCTCCATGGCCTCCATCTTCATGTCACGGCATCGGAATAGGTATTTTACTGAAAATGTTTACCCGTCTTGAGCGTTGTGGGTTTTCTTCGTGCTTCTACGCTTCTTCTATTTTCAATTAAAAGGGATAATTTATAGGTCGGAGTATCGAATAGCATAGTTAGTGAACAGAACACACAAGCCACCGCAACATGGATGCAACTGCGTGTAGTCTGCAATGGTTCTGCAATGCTACAAGACAAGGACAAGACAATAACAAGGAAGTTTTATTTTAAGATGATGTTATTAAAACTGAATACAATTCTATAGAAACCCTATTCATATAACACCGAAGTAAACTGACAGATCCAGTGTTACCGCCTTTTGGTAGAAAAAAATTAGTGATGGGGTTAAGAATGATTTAGTTCATTCTATTGTCTCTACATCTTATTGACTGCATTTAGTTTGAACAAGCTATACTATGAATAAAATGAAAAGCAAAATGTTTTTATACCATTTCCACTCAAAAATGGGCATTTTATTCATTTATAACGGTGAATAATACGCTCTTTTCTATTCTCTAGTGAATTAAAGTATTGTCAATTTGGAACAAGCACAAATATAGCTATAATGCTTCTACAAATCGATGAACCAAACGAAAATAAAATCGGCAAAGTGTGAGTCGGCAGTTGGCAGGATTTACAAAAAAATACATAACTTTTTTTTTCACGAAAAATTGGGTCAATCTATGACATAAAAATATAATAAAAATATATTTTTTTGCAAAATGAAAATTCATAAAAAATTCAACAGTTTTTTATTTTCTCAAAACCTAATGAACCTTTACAAGATTTTATTTCAAATTATTGTAGCTCTTTTTGATACGCGTCTTTTGACACCCTTAACATTCACGTATCCCTAAAACTGACAATTACAGTCATACTTTATAGGATTTCTTACCAAATTGTACCTCTATTAATTTTCTCGCAGTCAAGGGTATAAAGTAAAATATACAACTTAATAGAAAAAAAAACACATAAGTAAACAAATATCAAACTTAAAAATATAATAAAAATATAATTAACAATTATAACAAAAAAATAACATTTCTTAGAAAAAAAAAATGTGAATACTTATCAGTCTATTATGAGATAACTACATATACATAACTTATAACTAAATATTAGCTATTACTTATCATAAATATTTATTCCTTAACACTATCACTATCACTATAGGACTCACTATCGGAATCATCATCATTAACATTTATTACAAATTTGTCCGAAATACTATCTATAAGCTGGTCGAGATGGCACTTTTGATTTTCTTCCTTAATTGCATGTTCAATGCTTTTTTTCCATTTCTGGAGGGTCACAGCGTTAATGCCTTCGTGAAAAAAATATATATATTTAAACGGAAACTTTATTTAAGTACATATATCACACAACCTACACACCCACATACACACACATACCCACGATTACATACACAAGATAGGTAAAGTTATGCCTGATAAATAAGTACCTCGGTATAACATAAATAATAAAATACATTAAAATATTGGTATAAGTACAAGCATATAATGATCCCACTGTTATTGAATTAAAATTCTATTTTAACTAAGATATTTATCAAATAATAATAATATAATAAAGAATAATATAAGAATATATATAATATAATATAGTATAATAAGTACGTATAGTAAATAATATAATATAATAAGATAAGAATATTTATCAAACACAAATGTTAGAAGTAAGTTAGCTATTAAGACATTGTAGTGCCCTTATAGGTTTCCACCACAATGACGCAATAAATATTTGAGTATGAGTATGAGTAAAAAAGATTTTAACGTCTTTAATTTTAAATGTTTTATTGTTCGCGGCCACATGGCCTTTCCCCTGCCCCCAAACCAACTCTATGGGATTCAGTTCACAGTAATAAGAGGGCAAGCGTAAAACCGTGACCCTGTGCATCGCTGCCATCTCGTCCACCACGTATTTTTCTTGAAAATTATAGTTTTTTACCAATTCGAGCAAGGAGGCCTTTATCATGTCCGCTTGAAACTCTATATTTTTGCCATTCCTGGATCCTTGATTTAGTCCAAGACATCTTGGGAATGCTTTCAAGTTTTCGGGAGTGGTAGAGGGCATTATCCATCAAAACTACTGAATTTTGTTTTAACTTTGGCAATACCACTCATAACCACTCCTCAAAACAATCGGAGTTCATCTCTTGATGATATTCCTTCTTGCTGGTTTTGGCTTCGAATATCATGAGGGAGTCTTCGAGTAACCCGTATTCCCCTCCTATGTGGCTGATTATCAATCTCTTTCCTTTTCCTGAGGGTTCTTCATCCCCGTGGTTAAGCCTTCCAAGAAAGCCTGCCGACCAGACTTAATATCACCATCAGTACAAGCCTTCTTCTGTGTATGACCTAAAATGCAATAAAAATAGTAAACCTACCTGGATAAATAGTTTTAAGCTGTAAATGTATAGAAATAAAAAGGCTCATTACGAATGAGACGAATAACAATACGACGACGACGTATACACATGATGCAAACCGGACGCAAGCGAGACGGAAGATACGACGACAGAGTAAGTGCGTTTGTATGCGTTTGTCTTGCTTGCGCACGCAACCTAATAATAATATGTAATTATTATTAGGTTGTGTGTGTGTGCTAATTAGTTAAATCACGTAAGGACACTGGCTGAGCAATCTAACAAAAGAGAACAATGGGACGGTTAACGAGAGGGAGAATAGCATTAGCCAATGCATAAGTTTTCTTACTAATTATTACTATTACTCATAAAAAGTGGACACAATTTGCTTCTGCTACCTCAAATGGAAATAAATCGTAATAAACCTTCTTATCTAATATCACAGTAAATTGTGACAAACATTCATTACAAATTCGGATCGTGAAGAATCACTCTATTCAAAATATACAACTTTTCATTCTATTTATAATGAGTGAGAACAACACTACCAAACTGTACATGGCAACATTATTTCAAGAATTGACATTTGATGTTGTCATTTTACTTCGTTTTTATGTGATTATGGGTCCCGTTCCCGTGAATGTATACAATAATCAGCACATGTCATGTCAGTCAGTTGTCACCCAACACGTTCACAGATTAGAGGCATATATACTAGAACGGGGAACTTTCGTCCATGGTCATATCGAACCACTTCATGTACTCGGCATCCTTTTCTTCTTGCGTGATTATTTTCTTCTTCTTGCTGGGATCGATGTACACTGCAAAGACTGTAAGCAGCATACCATCAACAGTAAGTGTAGCCCAGAGATCTTCTCCATGTTCCGTTTCCAGATCCCGGCGCCGTCTCAGTGTGGTGCCAGGGCGGGCGGCGAGCAGCAGGCCTCCGCACGGGGTGGCGCGGTCGGTCACGGCGCAGCACGCTCCAGCCGCCCGTCGTAACTTCGGCATCTCCAACCGAGGAATCCAGGAAGATTTCGGTAGCGGCAACAAGATGAGAGTCCAGCAGCAACAAACTTTGCCGCCAGAACTTTAGCCTGGTTTTAATAACGCGGACATTCTAATATTTTATGTCCAGATACCTATTGGGGCATGAAGTGTGTGGGTTTGTTTTTGCTGGTTCGGTATATTATATCTCTATGTATTCACGAAAGAGCAGTCACTCCCTAACACGGGCATTCTCGGGCCACACGCTTATGGAAAAGCAGGTGTCAAAGAGAGCCTCCGGGATTCCTATCCTAAAGGACTTATATTTGCCCTTTGTAGGCCATTCTTCCACCGTGCTATCCTTTGGCGAACACAACTCCTTCACATACTTGGACACTTCTTCCAGGCCTGATACCATATTGTACAGGTGGAAGAACCGTTGTTGCTCCACCGCCCGAAGAGTTGTTGTGCTTGGTCCCGCTGTACACCGCAAGGATCCTGGGCCTCTTCGGTTTCTTCACAACTTCAGTCCAACCGTTTTTTGGATGGGTGGATAGGTTTTCCGATATTATAATTAAAAAGCAACAGAAGGATATTTTTTATTTTTTTCCCCTTTAAATTAATACAAAACACTGAATTTTGGTTAAAAAAAAATAGTAAATAGGCATGGTTTTTTTTTCGAAAGAGCAGTTTTTTGGGGTTTTTTTTAGTGAGGTTTGGGGGGAAATACGCAAAGCCATCTGGCAACACTGTTGTTGACGTGCGTGCATCGGAACGCACGGTTACTATTTATTGTTCATTTGACCATCTTACTTAACATCTCACCATCACGGTACAATACAATACTCAACTGTTCGCTTCGCAGTAAGATACCATCGACCACCCATCGACATGAATACCTTGAGGAAAGCTGTGGGGTTTCCTACACTCACAAGGAATACTTCAAATGCTCCAGCCGAATTCGTTAACAGGAATCCGAGGAATCTCGAGAGGTTGAGAATAGCCAGGAAACCTGCTGGCTACCACTTAGACAAACCCGGACGGAGCTATTGGCATAAGTCAGTTCACGTTTATAACCTCTAAAATTGTCATACCAATACCTAAAAGTGAATGTTTGTGAAGTTCTTTTGATCTCAGTGTTTGAAAAGTCTTTCGGTTGGAGTGTACCTAGATAAGGGGGCGGTGGGGGCTTCCGCCCCCTTATCGACACTCTGACCGTATGTAAAGTTAAATTCTTCTTTCTTTACAGACTGGTCCTCACACCAAGTAATCGCACAGTAACAGCCCAAGTCGTCCATTTCATGAATGGCCCAGTAGTAGAAGTCAAGACCTCAGAATGGGCTCTACGTAAACAGCTATACAGTATTAAAGACACTTGTGCATATGTCAGCTTGGGACAAGTATTTGCTCAACGATGCCTGGAAGCTGGCATCACAGAAGTCTTCTGTGACATTCAAGCAGTTAGTGGTGGCAAAGTTGAGAAATTTCTAAGCCAAGTCACAAATTCTGGAATAATGTTAGCAGAGCCAGAGAGATATGTGAAGCCGAACCCTTGGGATCAGTTCAGACCTGAGAAGCCATGGGAAGTTTTTGAAAATTAATATTTAAGTTACCTTGTTATTAAATTGTTTGTAAATTACAATAAGATGTATGTATGTAGTCCATTTTAGCAGGTGTAATAAAACGATTTTGATTTTCTTGGTTGTTCACCTGCATGCTAACCCCGGATGCGAGGGAGTTATTCCAACTAAAAAGTGCTAGCCATTCCCCCCCCTCCCCCTAGCTCTGCTCACTGCTCCCTGATGGTCATTGACGACCCGAATGGCTGACTCGGTAGTGACCCTGCCTACAAAGCCAAGGGTCCCGGTGGCGGCAAATATTTGTTTGTTGAGAATGGATGTTTTTACCCTATTCATGGTTGTTTATCTATATAAGTATGTGTATCGTTGTCTAGTACCCAAGATACAGGTAATCCTAGTTTGGGGCTAGATGAATGTGTGTAAATAGTGTCCAAGGTATTATTATCGTAGATAGTAAGTAGACAAACTAACTCCTGCAATAGTCTGTTGGCCCTGGTAAGTATAATTCTATCTGCAGATTGCAGAAAAAAGAATGGGACTGAACAATACGACCTCTGCGGTTGTGGCTCTGTCTACCATGCGAGAGGTCCCAGGTTCGGTCCCCGGCTGGAATTCGTTTCGATGGCGCGGCCACGGTGTTATTTTTTGGAAAAAAAATGGCAATATTTGACTCCCAAAACCATAAATTTATTAAACCTCTGCGATACTTTTTCAGTAAGATAACGTGTTTTTCACCGTTTCAACGGCGCGGTCATTTAGTTTTAGTCTTACAGCTCCTGGGATTTGTTGTACCGTCAACTGCCCATACTGCGCCTTTCGTACTAAACTTCGCCTAATTTTATAAAATCCCCAATAACTAATTTTGTATACATGAAGAACGAAAAATGATTTTTGAACGCATTAGATAATTTACTTATGGCAGCATTTAGCTTTTTTTTTGGGCTGACTTCATGTTGTTTCCTGTCATTCCGTCCTCTTAAAGCTGTTTGGGTAGCGGCGTTTTTGCGCGAAACGCATTTTGTCTAGTTTTATGTGACCAATAGCCGAAAGGTAAGCTTTCTTCACCTACAATTTAAGAATAAACTGTTTCTGCCCTTTTTAGAAAAAAATACGCCTGAAGCCTATCTATTACATTTTGTAAGTTATTTGATGAATTGTTATTGTTGTCGAGTTCTACCTCAAATAGAGTCCAAACTTCGCCTAGGGTTAGGGTTGTCACATTTACCTTTTCTAAATGTATTATGTACTTACCTAATTTTGGTTGGTAGGTCAAGTTGGGGGCGGGTTGTAGGCGTTGGGGTAAACGCATGGGGGCACTATGGGAATCCTAGCCGTGACATACCCATAATATTTTTTTCCCTTTAAAATTTTTGTTTTTGGTTCTGTAAAAAAATTCAACATACTCGTATGAATACTGTATATTCTTATTCATCAATTAATTGTACATAATTGATTTAGTTTTTTATAATTCATTTGTTACAAGCATTCATATTTTGTTACAGGAACATTCTTATAAAATGCCGAAGCGCAAACGAGATTATACGGTAAAACATAGCGATGATATGGTACAATTAGTAGTAGGCTTGTTAAGGGACAAAAAGATATCCTCTTATGATGCTGAAAAAAGGTTTGGAATACCTCGCAGAACTCTTTTGGACAAACTCCATGAAAAACACCCCAAGACCGTAGGAGGTCCAACTCGTCTCTCAGAAGAAGATGAACAAAAATTTGTTAATGTCATCATAGCAGCCGGAGATTTCGGCAGTCCTTTATCGCTGCTAGATCTTAAACTTGTTGTACACCGATATTTGCAAAATTCTGGCAGAGAATCGGTATTTAATGGTAAACCACCAGGTGACAAATGGGTGCGTCTTTTCCTCCAAAGACATAACCATCAGTTAACCCACAGACAGATTCAAAATATTAAGAGAGCTCGTGCTGCAAAAACATGTAACGAAATTAAAGCGTATTTTGAAAATTTGCAAATCACACTCAATGGTGTGCCCAGAGAAAATATTCTCAATTATGACGAGACTAACTTGTCAGACAACCCGGGAGCAAATAAATGTTTATTCCGTCGAGGTGTGAAGTACCCTGAAAGGGTCATGAATTCAACAAAAGGAAGCATTTCTATAATGTTCGCTATAACGGCTGGATGTGAGAGGCTACCACCATATGTGGTATATAAGGCAGAAAATTTGTTCGAAGAATGGCGTTTGCATGGTCCCAAAGGTACCAGATATAATAGGACGAAGTCTGGCTGGTTTGATACTGCCATGTTCGAAGATTGGTTCTCAACTATAATTCTTCCATGGGCACGAAGCAAAGATGGGCCCAAATTATTGATTGGCGACAATCTGGCCAGCCACATCAATGTAAAGATAGTTGAAATGTGCGAGGAAAACAATATTAAATTTGTTTTCCTACCACCAAACTCATCTCATATAACGCAGCCACTATATGTGAGCTATTTTGGCCCCATGAAAAAGCAATGGCGAGCTATTCTACTAAATTATAAAAACAAAAACAGAGGTCAGTCGTCACTAAACAAGTGTCATTTTCCGGAGTTGTTAAAGACATTAATAGATGCTGTTGATAGCAAGCCTGATAACATAAAAAGTGCATTTAAAGCTACAGGAATATACCCACTGAACCCAGAAATGGTATTAAAAAGACTGCCAGATTACAAACCCGACCAGTCTTACAAAATTGAGCATGCTCTCCTTGACTACCTGAAAGAGAACCGATCACCAAATGTAGACCAACCTGAGAAGAAGCCTCGGAACAAAAAGGTGAATGTTCCGCCCGGAGTATCGGTGTCAGCTTCCGACTTTAATCATCAAGTAAAACTTGACGTGCGGATTGGAAAGTCCTAACCTTCAAAGGAGCTGACTGCAGAATCTGATCTAAGAAATGTTATAGTAACATCAAATATATTACTTACACCTCAGAAAACCACACAAGATGGCGTTGAGCCCAAAGCAGGAACGTCGTGGCAAGACAGGTAGTAGTCCTGAGAAAACTATAAACCGACGTAGAGCAAAAAACAAATTCTCCATTTATGGTAATTCTAGTTCAGAGGACGAAAGCATAGAACGGTATTCATTGTTGGACCCGTCGGATAATGAGTCGTGGTTTATTCCGTCTGAGTTGGAGCCAGAGCCAGATTACCCGGAAGAAGAGATAGTAGAAACAATGCAAAAAATACGATTGAAGTTTCTGTTAACCAGTTCGTTCTGGTCAAGTTTTCCACAGAAAAAAGTACACGCTACTTCATCGGAAAAGTGTTGGCAAAACTAAGTGTTTCCTGTTTTAAAATAAAGTTTTTAGGTCACAGAGGCAAAGGGATATTTATTTGGCCGCCCGTTGAAGATGTGTCCACCATGTACACAACAGATTTAGAGATGGTGGTTCCCAACCCTAAAGAAGAACGGCGAGGTGAGCTAAGATTCGACATATCCTCTATGAAGACATATGCCATAGGTTAAGATTTACCTATGTACTTACTACATACTTGTAATGTTTATTATGGTCTAGAATGTTAAGAATAAATAATATAAAAAAACTTACCCAAATCCCTTTTCAAATTTCTAAAGCACTTACCCGTACTAGGGAACAACATTACCCATACTTATAAAGGTTGCAGGTTCAAGTCCTGTCCCGAGCGAATTTTTCAACCTTGTAAAAATCTTTACAAATTATTTTTGGCAACCCTAACTCCAAGACGATCAATGTATGTAACTATGTTCAGATTGCATCCAAACTTCGCCTGCCTACGTTTAAAAAAATATAATGATTCCTACGTTCCTGATAATACGGACTATAGTCCGTTGCAAATGATTTAATATTTTTCAACTAAAAGTTGGTACCCTATACCCCGTACCAACATGAGAAAAAATTATAGGCGAAGTCATGGCAAGTTTCCCGGACTTCGCCTGTCTCCTTTAAACCTCAATATTTCATGGAATATTAGAAGAACATAGAATATTCACTTTAACAATTAAAGATCCAACCTGACAGTATACCTTTTTTTAATAAAACCATTCCTATATCGAATAATTTGGGAGTTATTTTGCAAAAACCTTCAAAGAGCAGGCGAAGTATGGGCAGTTGACGGTAGTATTTTTACAAATTTTGACAAATTCATATCTACGTTTTACAAAAACCGTCAGACCTCTGTGATGCTTTTCAGCGAGGTATCGTCGATAACGAGTTTTTCAACTTTTCAATGGCACCGCCATGGGGTTTTAGTCTTACAGCTCCTGAAATATAAACTTAGAATTTTTCGTTTTATTTTTACAAATTTTGAAAAATTCAAATCTGGGTTTTACAAAAAACTTCAGATCTCCGCGATGTTTTTTCAGCGAGATATTATCAGCTATCACGTGTAGGTATTTCACCGTTTCGATGGCGCGGCAATGGGGGTTTTTGTCTCACGTGCCTATCTTAAAATATAAAACTAGGATTTCCTTCCATATTTTTACAATTTGAACAACTGTAAAAATATAAAAACAAAAACATAATAACAATTAATAGTAGTTTATCTACACACGTATCATAAACCCTCTTTACTGCGTTCAAAAACCGCACGTTACGATCAGCATTATGTTAAACTACTTGGTAAAAACTCGTTTCGTATCTGGAAAACTACACATAATGGTCATTATGTGTAGTTTTTCTACATATAATGACATTCAAATTTCGAACGCCGACGCCCACCCGCGTGCCGTCCCTAGTTTGTCTGTGAAGTTGGTACTGACATTCAAATTTCGAACGCCGACGCCCGCCTGCGTGAAGTTGGTACAAGCTAAACAATTGCAGAACCACAATGCCGGTCAAACATGCGGTTCCTGAACACATCAAAGAGAGCTTAAGATATGTGTGTAGATAAACTAGTGTATGTAACTGTACATAATAGTCGTCGTAACTGTACATAATAAAACGTCGAGGCTGGGGGTTCAGGTTCTCCCCGCTTTCCAAACATCATCGTGCGTTTTACTCGACGTCGCTGCAAGATGGATTTAATTAGTGCGGTTCGATCCAGACGTGGAGTCACCTCGGCCCAACTAGGTATTCCCGGTACCCCAAGTAACATATTTGTGAATGAACATCTTACGCCTGCAAACAAATTATTGTTCAAGGAGGCAAGAACCTTGAAAACAAAGCACAATTTCATTAATGTCTGGTGTGCAAATGGCGTTATCAAGGCCCGCAAATCTGCTAATCACCGTATAGTTACGATCCGATCTCAAGACGATGTTAAAAATCTCATTAAGTGACAAAATTGCGTTACACATGCACAAAAAAATAATGTAAAAACAACCACTTATGTTAAACCTTTACCTTTAAAACCTAATTTATTATTTTTGCACCTATTAACTTGTTACGCTTGTATACCATTAGTACTAGTAGCTTATATTGATTGTACCTACTTATTTAACCATCTTTATTACCTAAATACCTCTCTTGTTAGATTTTCCTTAGGTACTGCAAACCATCTGAAGGAGGCCTTTATTAATGTAACTTGTTATGCTTACTCACCATTAGTACTAGTAGCTTGTATTGGTTGTACCTACTTATTTAACTATCTTTATAACCTACATACCCTGCTTATAAGTGTTGCTTTGGGTACTGCAAACCGTCTGAAGGAGGCTCTTAATAATGTTACATACTTGTTTTATTAAATCTAACCTCATTAATGACTATGTCTAATTTATCCTTTTACTACCAGAAAGAAATCTCACGACTTTCATTCTAACGTATTAGATTGTAATTACCATGTTGTCTGTTTGTCGGAGACTTGGCTCAACGATGGTTTTCATAGTAGGGAGTATTTTGATGAACGTTTTACAGTACATAGATGCGACAGAGACGAGGCGGCTAGCGGAGCGGAGTGTGGTGGCGGAGTGCTGATTGCGACCCACCGGGAGTTGGCGGCGGAGAGGCGCGCATGGCCCGTGCCGGCCCGCGCCCGCTCCCAGTGCCTGTGGATTGCGATACCTATTCGGGCTCGAACATCTAAGTACCTAAATATCGCATGCTTCTATTCGCCTCATGGAGATTGTCATACTGATTGTTTATCCGAGTTTTTCACCATTTGCCAGGATCTTGTTCTGAGTAATCCTAACGATATATTTCTCTTAGTGGGTGACTTCAATATAACTTACGCTGACTGGATTTTCAGTAAATCTAATTCAAATTTAGTTCTGAACTTGAATACAAATTCTAGCCCTAGGGTATGTCTTATCTCAGATTTTTTATCTCTAACTAATCTTAAACAATATAATTCCATTAAAAATAAAAATAGTAGGTTATTAGATCTTGTTATAAGTAGCATGCCTTGTTTGGTCAGAGAATGTCTAAATCCGCTCACTCCTATAGATCATGACCATCATAATGCCTTAGAATTTGAACTTGACACTCAGCCATTCATAACCTTAGGGTCATCTCCTGCCTTATTGCCAAATTTTAACTTAGCTAATTATGATCTAATAAATAATGCACTCTCTCGTGTTGATTGGGACAGCCAGTTGAGTGACTTAGATACTGAAGAAGCTATAAATACCTTTTATAATATTATAAATGATCTCATTAGCTTACATGTACCTTTCCGCTCTTCCTCACAATCTAGAAAGTATCCTGTTTGGTATTCCAAAAGTTTAATTAAGCTGGAGCGCGAGAAGCAGAAATTTCACAAGAAGTATAAGGTTTACGGCAGTCAATACGATTATCACACATTTTCTATCTTGAGAAAAAGGCTAAAGAAACTTGAGCGTGAATCTTATCGTAAGTATATTAGTTACTATCAAAGTGTGCCCAAAATATTTCTGGACTTACATAAAGAGTGTTTCCTCATGTAATGACATACCACACAAGATGAGCTTAGGTGACATTTCGGCTAACACTGGCTCCGAAATCTGTGATCTCTTTAATAGGCACTTTGGCTCCGTATTTGAGCCAGCTGCGCGCTTGTCCCGCGATTCTTTGACTTTACCCCCTCCTTCTTGTACTGTAGTTGACATAAACTCTATTAACATTGATTTAAAACTGGTATTCAAATATCTAAGCGGTATTAATTCTAATAAGGGAGCTGGCCCCGATGGGCTTCATCCTTTATTCATTTCTAAATGTGCCGAGCATCTTTCAGCCCCCATAACAATTTTATTTAAAAAGTCTTTGAGTGAGGGGTGTATCACTCCTATTCCAAAAGGAGATGATCCGTATAGTATTACTGATTATCGACCCATATCTAAATTATGTTCACTAGCAAAAATTTTTGAAAAGATTGTCACCGATCAACTATCTCGACTTGTTTCGCATCATATATCTGGGGCTCAACATGGTTTTCGTAGTGGTCTGAGTGTTGATACTAATCTCTTAACATTTACTGAATTCTTACTTAATTCTATGGATCAAAAGATTCAAGTAGATGCCGTATATACCGATTTTTCAAAAGCTTTTGATAAAATTAGCCACTTTACGTTGCTTTCCAAACTCTGGAACTTTGGTATACACGGTGATCTTTTCCGTTGGATTCTCTCCTACCTGGAGAATAGAATGCAAGCAGTTGCACTAAAGGGTTTCGTCTCCGATTATAAGACTATTAGCTCGGGGGTCCCACAAGGGTCTCATTTGGGACCTCTACTTTTTATTTTATATGTCAACGACATTGGATCTGCCATTAAACACTCTGAATTTCTCCTTTATGCTGACGACGCTAAAATTTTCAAAAACATATCAAACATCGATGACTGTCTTCTACTCTAAAGTGATATAAATAGTATGTTAAGTTATTGTACAGAAAACAATCTGTTCCTGAATCCTAAAAAATGTTACACTATATCTTTTACTAGGAAACTTCGAAAAACAGATTTCGATTATAGCATCAGCGACACCAAACTTGCTAAGGTTGATGAAATCCGTGACCTCGGTATAACTTTGGATTCTCGGCTCAGTTTTGTTCCTCACATAAACAAAATAGTTAATAATGCCTATAAAAAACTTGGTTTTATCCTGCGGATGGGTAAGCCTTTCAACTTAGCAAGCTCATACAAGATTCTTTATTTTTGCTATGTTAGAAGTGTACTAGAATTTGCCAGTTCTGTCTGGAACCCTTTCTTTCAAATTCATATTGATAGAATTGAAAAAATTCAGAACAAGTTCCTTAAATCTCTTGACTATCGTGTGCGCCATGCCTTTGATAATTATAAAATGTGCTCCTCACGTTATAATATACCTTCACTTGAGATACGTCGCAAGGTGACAGATGCCTTAACTCTATATAAAATTGTAAATAATGTTACCGACTGTCCAGTCTTATTACAGAGTGTGAGATTTCGTGTGCCTAACCCTCGTCTTAGAAATAGAAAACACCTATTAGTTGTTCCTTCAAGTAGTACTAACTATACTGGTAATTCGTTTGTCCGTAGAACCTCTAAAGTTTATAATGAAAGCTTTTCTGATTTAGATCTTTTTAATATGTCTCTTAATGTGTTTAAGCAAAGTGCCACTAAAATTTTAAATAGTGATGGTGAAATTATGTAAGTTGGTTGATTAATTTGTTTTGTGCATTTTTTATGTAAAATTCAAACTAGTAATTAATCGAAACTGTAGGTTTATTTTAACACCATAACTTTAACTTTTTCGTAAGTAATTTTGCTAACTGTTTGTTTCGTTAATATACAAATAAATAAATAAATAAATAAATAATTAGGCATTAAAACTCGAGTGATCCACTCTCGAGTTTTAATGCCCTCTATTATGCAGCAGTCACATAAACTACTATTATGTGACGTACATAATGGAGGGCATAAAAACTTGAGTGTGGGTTCATGAAGCGAGCCGAAGGCGAGTTTCATAATTATAACAGTTAATAGCAGTTTTAGACGATCTACGTTTAAATCAAATTTAAAATACAATTCTACTGAATTTACCTCAACATTTATTCTATATTCAAAGTGCAAGTGACAATAGACCTACGAGAGTGTTATCTCGACCGGAGAAGTGATAATTACATCAATATCAGTGCCAAAAATATCTGAAGCTATAAACCAAAATTAATCAACAACTGCAGTATAACCAGTTATAAATAAAGTGTAATTGATTGAATACCAACGGATTCATTGCCATAAACATACATTTCGGTGAGAATAACCAAATAAAGAACAATAAATTAACCAAAAAACACATCTATAATCCGTTGAGAACCAAATTCATATGACGCATCAAGGACCAGTGTTGCCAGTGGCAGATAGTCGAATATAACATGAGACAGCTAAAAAAGGAACATTTTCACGAGAAAAGTAACATGACCTTATATTATGTGGAAAACGACACAATACTTTATTATGGCACTTTATTAGACTAAAACTAAAAAAGTTTTCTGTCCCATTTGTTAAACGTCGAAATTTTTTTAATAATTGTTCATCGACTGGTGATGCGGAAAAAGAAAAACATAATCAATCATTTGTGTCTGAATAAAACCAAGCAATTTAGTAATTTCTTTTAAAACTACAACTTACTTTGTTATCGAAATACGAAAAAACGTCATCATATATATTAATGGCGACAGGGTAGCTAATTTGAACTGGTAGAACCTGGAAAAAATCGTTTATATTAGCATCGTTGTCATGAAAAATAGTTACTTAAAACTTTTTGAGATCTTAAGAATATTGTGCAATTAGTACCTTCACCACTCTTGCTTTATGTTATTTTTGCATGCATCAATGCTTTTGAAGGCTCAAATTTTGTGGCGTTTTTAATGTTTGCTTTAGTAGCCATCAAAAAAGAAATGGTTGCAGTGTTTAGCCTGTTCCTGTTTTCACATTTGATTAATCTAAGTTGACTGAAAACTTGTTCAACGCATGCATTCGAAAAAGGCAACACAAGTGAAAGCCCGATAACCTTTTTTAAATTTGGAAATATTGGAGTTTCATTAAAATCCTTCAGCTTCAAAGTTTTCCTCCAATATTATTCAACATTTTGAGACAAATCTAAGTCATTATGGTCAAGGAAAGCATGCTTCTTCCATTATTTTTGTAGTTCCACATCATTAACATCATCTTTAATGTTTGGGAACCTGATCACCACGCTAGATAAATCTATTATTTCAAATTTTTGTGCCACGCTTGGTTCATTGACTTCAATAATGCCGTATATTGGGTCAGCAAAATCGTATCGTTGCGTTATTTGTTTTATTGATTCTATGTAAAACATAAGACAGGTTCTTTTGAAGTCTGTGAGTTCGGTTTTCGGTTCAGGCATTTCTTTTGACAGTTCTTCAATTGATGATTGTGCAGCTTCTCCCAAATATATTTTCTCAAGGGGCACAACAAATCTTGGATTGGCATATTCTATTCGGTAGGGATCAGTAGTTTTACAGTAATTGAACTGCATGTAGTTTGCTGGCTATTGATTTTATTAATTTATGTGTTTCAGGTTTTAATTGGTGGAGTAATGGTTTTTCAGACTGGAACAGGCGGTTGAAATCGTTCTATAGATCTAGGACGTACGACATAAATTCTAGGTAAACTTTTGTGAGTTTGTTATCTAGTACGCCAATTATTTCCTCTGTGACTTTACTAGGATCTTCTAAAATTTCGAGTCTAAAGTACTCAGAGAGTACATTGTACTGTTCTAATACTCTGTTAACGCAAGCCTCTAGGGACAGCTATCTTGTGATCGAAGGACTCAAAATTTTATGGACATCAACATTAAAGAATATTTGTAATTCTTTAAGCTTATCTTGCCTGAGTGAACTGTGGCTAAAATGTGATCCAACATTTCTTAGAAAATCCTCCACTAATCTCGGAAGCTTGAGACAAGCTTTAGAAGCCACGAGATGAATCATGTTGCAGCTACACTTTACACATGCAATGTGTGGTACTTTTTCTTTCAAGCGGCTGAAAACTGAATTATGTTGCCCAACCATACTGTTCGTGGTGTCAGAAGCAAAGCCAACCAAGTTTTTCAAAGGGATTTTTTTGTTGGTAAGCCAATTCAATAATACATCTGTGAGGTATTTAGCTTTTCCAGATGTAACTTCATACATGTCAAGGAATTGAGTATGAACCAAGAATTCATCCTCATCAAAAAATATCACTGCCAGTGCACATTGCTTTTTAACGCTTATATCTGTAGTCTCATCCATTATTACACTAAATGTTGTTTTTTTGAGTTTTGATACAAGTTCTTCTGTCAGTATTGGACCAAGTACAGTTTTTAAGATATTTGTTGCTTTTATTCTTCCTAAATTTACAGATTTGATTATTGCTGAATCAGAAAATGTACTAGCCAAAAAAGGAATTAAGTCGTCTGACAACAACAGTGGCAAGTTATGTTCAGCGAGAAAAGCACACAGTTTAAGTTCAGCTCTTTTCTTTAGCTCTTCTTCTTTTTTCGGTTTAAAAGCTTCGTCTATGGATGTTGTTGTACTAATAGCGTTAACGTTTTAGTTGTATTTTGATGCTTTATAAGAGCAGGCCTATGGTTGAGCATATTGCAATTACAAGTTGCACAAAAGGCCGTGATTGAGCCGGTTTGCTGCTCCCTTTTTGAAATCAAATTTTTGAATGCAATGTCTACTAGCCATTTTTCGTTAAAATTATAAATTTGCTTCTTTTTTCAGGGGGTGCCTTATCAAATGAACTATCGATATTTTCTCCATTGTCTTTTGTTTCTTTTTGAGTCGAGGCTACAGCAGTCAAAAACCTCTTCATTATCTTTAGATACATGTTAATTTTGTTATCATAGCAAAACATGCAATACAAACATTATTCACCACCACATCATACATGAAAAAAGAGCGATATTCAAAGTTAGTGCATTAAAACAAGACAAAAACCATGCATTCGTAAAAAATGTTAAGATTCGATACTGAGATTACATCACGGCATCACCAAAAACGGACGTGAATCGAATCAAATAAGTGTCTGTCCATATAAAGGCTATGGACAAAGCTTCGTATGGCAAACTTTGCATGTATAGTCATTTACGTAAGTAGGTGTACATAATTTTTACGAAAGAGACATCAACATGAATAGGTGTAAAAAATACCGTCTGCGACAACTTTTTGACTGGCAACACTGGGCACACTGTAATGGAAGTCGTGCGCATTAGTTTGAAAGGCTATGAGTGGCACAAGCATTGTTATGAGCATTTTGGTTCATATACTAGAGACAATAAAAACTTTACGCAGAATTATGTAGGTAGATAGTATATGTATCTATTTACCTTGGATTAGCGTAGGTCGATTAACAAAGTCAAATATTCTAGAGCCAGGCTTGCCGATACTCAACCAAATCCCAATCCCTGTTAGAAAACAAAACTAAAGTTACTAAATAAAACATAATGCAAATATAAAAAGCTATAAATAGCTACACCAACTTCTTGAACCTATATAATGTGCAGTGAAAAGGCACACTAGGTATATGCTTATTTACTAGTAACGTGGATGAAAATAAAAAATAAAAACTTATTTCAGTTGCAAACTTACATGACTTTGTTGTTGAATTACTGATTCCTTAGGTAGGTAGGTACAATCGAACCATCTGAATCATGACCCACCATAAGCTTATTTTTCTAAACCCCTTAAATGCAAGTAGGTCGAAATTCGCTTGAAGGTTTATTTCCTTGGTAACGAACTTGTTATCATTTGATTAGACACTGACATTTACATAGATCTTACAAGTTTGAAAGTTTCAAACGAATTATCAGGCAAGTGGGTCATGATTCAGTTGGTTCGATTGTACCTACTTTCTTAATAAATAAAAACTAATGTAAACACAACAATTACTTGCCAAGTATTGTTAGCAATACAAGTCACTGTACACAAACTGTTTACAGCAATCACTTGGGAAATTAATATAAATAATACTCTATCAACAAACCCAACCAAAGTTGAATCACAACACAAACAAAACACGTTAAATGATCACAGACTATATAGAGCGTTAATAAAAATTGACATTTATTTTATCTTCTAGGGGTGGGCAGCAGCCCCCCCTGCCCCTACTTTCACGATATTTTTTTGTTTGCTGGAATATAGTTAATTATATAGTTTATTTATATTGACCCAAAAGTAACACGAAAGTAACATATTGAGTCTTGTAACATGGAGGTAACATGAGAGGCTCAAAAGTAACGTAAAATGTTACAAAAGTAACATTCTGGCAACGCTGTCAAGGACAGCTTATGCAACGCCATCTACAACAACTCTTACTTGGACAACATCGACGATACTGTACGACAAATTCGCAGTTATTACAAACAGCTCGAATGGCGTGATTTGTAAGACCGTCGATTCTCAATCAGAAGGTCCATGGTTCAAATCTTGGAAAGTACAAAAAGTTTTATTTTTATCAATTGGCTGACCAGAATCCCCCTGAACAACACTGGTTCAAATCCTACAGGGTTTTTTCTTTTTTAACTTCTTTTTAATATACTTTAATCTACTGTATGATTAGCAGAGAAAAATGGAAAACATAACAATAAGAAAACAAAAAAATAATAATAACTCTCTAGACAAAGACAAATTTAACTCACTGGAATCGACGCCAACTTCAATAAAGGCATCGAGTTTACTAGATCTCTCCACCTGTGCACACAACGAAGAAGTAGAAGAACTTAAAAGCGTTAAAGATAATCTCCAGCAAGAGCTAAAAAGCGCACACATAGAAATCGAACTGTTATTAGAAGAAAACCATTAAGCTAGAAATAAACTGCAAGAACAAGAGAAAAAATAATGATTTATTAAGAAAAATACATACAGGACCAACATCTTCGTCTTCCAAGAAATTATTGACGGCGTCTTCCTCTTCCTCTTCTCGAAAACGGCGCATTTGAGGCGTGGAATCAATCACGAGCTAAACGCTTAGAGATGTCTGAGGACGGAAACAAATCCCTAACACACACTGCTGACCTCGACTGTAATGAACCGAAACATAATGTCACTACAGTGACACCCACTATACCAAAGGGTGACAAAAGTGATCAAAGTTTGGATAACAACAGCGGAAGAGAGCAAAACATAACCAAAGATGAAAAAATCACGACCCAAGACACAACAGGAGAAGAAGACTCCAAAGACAACAACGCACCTAAGATTGTAAGACATAAAGAAAACAATGAACGCAAAAACTTATACATATATGGAGGAAAGCAATGTGTAGGACTTGCCACAGAACTAGTGAATAGTAAAGAGGTCTCGGAGGAGTATCAATTAATTCCTTCGTCAAACCGTTTGCTCCAGCCGAAAATATCGTGGAATCAATTGATAGTAAGATAATGACGGAAGAAGATATAGTGGTTCTCTCCCTTGGCCAACATGACGACAACCCGACTAAGCTAACTGTGGAACTTAGTATTATCCTAAAGACACTACAAAAGGTTAACGTGAGAGTTATCATACTTGGCATAGCAATGAGCCAATACCTAAACGAATTTGCACTAAATCAACGACTTAAGTTAATAAGCAATAATTTTAGTACTTGTACATTTGTAGAATCATTAAAAAAGTTACCAAAATCCGTGTTAAATCAAGCAATCCGCATTAACATCAGTAAATACATAAGCAGGTTAAAAAACAAGAATGTAAAAAGCTAAACAAAAGTAAATGAAACGATGTCTGTAAACACTAATTCTAGATTAAGAAAAGGTACAATACCCTATTAATTTGATGCAATGCAAAGTAATACGGCCAATAAACCGTCGGAGAAGATGTCAAAAAAGTTTTTTCGTCAATAAGTCCTATGTAAAGCTACTTCATCAAAATATAGAGGGATTTAAAGCAAAAAAGATAGCTTACAGATAGCTTTGCAGGAACTTGAAGAATGGATAACTATATTGATATAATCTGCCTATCTGAAACATTTATAAAGAGAGGGTGTGAAAAGAATATTCAGATTAAAGGGTTTAAATTAGATGCTTCATACGGCCGTACTAATAAAAACCGTGGAGGTGTCTGTATTTTAAGTAAAAACTATATCGAAACAAAGGAGCTTAAAATTGTAGAATATGACTGCATAATAATATGTTTATACACAATACCAAAAGCAGATAAGACAGCGTTTCTGGATAGGCTAGACTTACTATTATACAAATTGCGTCACAAAATTAAGAATAATAAAGTAATTATAGCAGGTGACTACAACATAGACACTATGATTGACTCCCCCAGGGCAAGACAACTACGTAGTATTTTGGAAAATCACGGACTAAAATTACACATTAAAACTCCTACCAGAATAAATACCTGCATAGACAACATAGCCAGCAACATCAAAGGGGCCCAAGGAAAAACACACCGTTTAGGAATCTCAGATCACGACACAGCACAAGTTCTCACTCTTCCAATGACAAAAAAGAAGCTACCTGTTAAGCAGTGGTTTACATATAAAAGAGACTATAGTTTAGAAAACATTGCGAAATTCAGGGAATGCCTCCAAAGTCTCACATGGACTGAGGTTTATAATGCACAAAACATCAAAGAAAGTTTCGCAATATTCCATGAAAACATTACAATGTTCTATAAACTCTGCTTCCCAAGATATAAGATTTTGAATAGAGGTAACTCGAACGGTAAACTTAAGTGGCTTACTAAGGGACTAAAAAGATCATGCGTAACAAAAAGAAACCAACGATTTGAATACTACCGAAACAAGACAGTTACAAATAAATCAAAATACAACAATTACAGTAAAACTCTTCGTAGATGCATACAATGGTCACTAAAAAATCACAACAAAAACTTTGTTAGAAACTCAAAAAATACGAGTAAAGCCTCATGGCAGTTAATTAAAAACGAAGACAGTAACGAACCACAAACAGGAGAAATCCAACAAATAAAAATTAATGACAATATTATTAACAATCCCAATGACATAGCTGAAGCTTTTAATAATTATTTCATAGACACAATAACAAGCACATATCAATCCCTAAGTCTACAAAACAACTCAGTATCTATATCAAATATGGCTAATCAAAATTCTAGCATATTTCTAACCCCATGCTATGAAAAAGAAACACTTGGATATGCTAACGCATTTGAAAAGTTCTTCAGTACCATACCAATAATAACAACAGAAGCACTACCATCCTCTTCTGAAAAGTCTTTAGATTACTTGGTTGAAAATGTGCCCCAAAACAAGGATGGCTTTAACTTCAAGCCAATAGGCTCTATAACTATAGTTAAAACATTTAAACTTCTTAGCATGAAAAAGACTGAAGATTTATGGGGCATGTCGGTTAACGTGGTTAAATCAGTAATCGATGTGATTGCACCATACATGGCAATCACATTCAATAGTTGTATAGCAAACGGAGTTTTTCCTGACCTCATGAAAATGAGCAGATTAATACCACTTTTCAAATCCGGTAGTAAACAAGACCCTGCCAACTTCAGACCTGTATCTATATTGCCAGTGTTGAGCAAGGTGTTTGAAAAGGTCATATTGAGTCAACTACTCTCTCACTTCAATGCATCTGGGCTACTCCACAAAAAACAGTTCGGATTCACTAAAGGCAGATCAACAACAGACACCGGAGTAGCGCTAGTAGAACACATTTATAGTGCGTGGGAAGGATCACAGGATGCGGTTGGTATTTTCTGTGATCTTTCCAAGGCCTTTGACTGTGTGGACCATCAAACTCTTTTGCTCAAACTTCAACACTATGGTATCAAAGATAATGCGTTAAAATTAATGGAATCTTATTTAATGGAAAGATTACTAAAAGTAGATATAAACAGATGCAAGTCCACTGGAACCCATATGAATATTGGTGTACCCCAGGGTTCTATCTTAGGTCCGTTCCTTTTCTTAGTGTACATGAATGACCTGCCTTATATGGTGGAAAAAATGACTCAGATTGTTCTATTTGCTGATGACACATCTATTATTTTCAAGGTGAAAAGACAAGAAGAAATTCTAGACGACGCAAATAGTACACTCTCTCATGTGTTAAGTTGGTTCAATGTAAACAACCTGTTATTAAACTCAAAGAAGACTAAATGTATCAAATTTTGTTTGCCTAATGTACAACAGGTTGAAAGCAGTGTTAGAATAGGATCTGAAAGATTGGACCTCGTTGAAGACACAATCTTTCTCGGAATCACTATAGATTCGAAACTTCAATGGGGTCCTCACATAACTAATCTCGCACGAAGACTTAGCTCAGCCGCTTTTGCGGTCAGACAAATCAGATATCTTACAGATGTTGAAACTGCCAGATTGGTTTACTTTAGTTATTTTCACAGTATTATGTCTTATGGAATATTGCTCTGGGGGAGAGCAGAGGATATAAATACGATATTTTTCTTACAAAAAAGGGCGATCAGGGCGATATATCAATTAGATGCTAGAGAATCATTAAGAGAAAAATTCAAAGAAATTAATATACTTACGGTTACCTGTCAATATATATACGAAAATATCATGCATGTAAGAAAAAAAATAGCTTTATTTAAAATTGTAGGTGATAGCCATACAATTAACACTAGAAATAAAAATAGGTTAGCACTACCATTATTTAGACTAAGTAAAGTAGGCACATCATTCATGAGGCACTGTATTCGCTTCTACAATAAAATACCACAGGAATCATTGATCCTTCCTGAAAAGAGGTTCAAAAACTATGTTAAAAATGAGCTGATAAGAAAGTCCTATTATAGTATTAAGGAATACTTAGATGACAAAACTGCATGGTCCATACCATCTCAGCGCACAGAAATTCGACGAGGGGCGATGGATCAAGTCTATCACTCGCCGGCGAATTTCCTTAGACCGAAACCAGTACCTGTTGTAAAGTCACTTTTAAAAAAAAAAGGTATGGGGGAGTTTCTTGCCGTTTCTTCTTAACCCCGAGGCCCACCTTCCGAAACGGTGTAGTCTTTTTTTTATATAAAAAAAATTGACTTGTAGTTATAAGTAAGTATAATTTTGACGTTGAATAAGATAATTTATTTATTTATATTCAATAAAAAAATGACTCACTCTGACTATGACGAAATTGACACTAAAATCCTTAAATTTTCCGCAACAGAACTAGCCCCGATCCTTACACATTTGACAAATCAATCACTGGAAGAAGGAAAATTCCCTGCTGAACTAAAAATGTCCGTCGTCAAACCAATATTCAAAAAAGACGACAAGGAAAACATGAGCAAATATCGACCTGTAACACTAGTACCAATCTTATCAAAAATTTTCGAAACGATATTCTATAATAGACTGATCGGCTTCATAATAAAACACGACATCATTAAAAAGGAACAAAATGGCTTTCAAAAAGGCAAATCTACGACACTGGCCTGTTTCAATATGGTAAAAATACTGGCAGAAAGTATTGACTCAAAGATCCCTACCCTAACAGTATTTTTTGATATGACTAATGCATTTGATTTTGTCCATCACGATATTCTATTAACAAAGTGTCAAAAATACGGAATCCGCGGTCCAGCATATCACTGGATCGAATCATACTTAAAAGGACGCACACAAATAGTTGAAATTAGTAAATTAAATCAAGAACTAACAATGGAAGCCTCACACTCAAAACTGAGAGAGAATAGATTTGGAGTACCACAAGGAAGTGTTCTGGGGCCACTTCTATTTCTCCTATATATAAATGATCTTCCAGATGCAACAGACCACCAATGTACTCTATTTGCCGACGACATATCCATAATAATTAAATATAATAATGCTATTAATTTTGAAACTGACATAAATAATACGATTAAGAAAATAGTTAACTGGCTAGAAATAAACAATCTTTGTGTAAATATTGACAAAACATCCTATATGACATTTTATAATAAAATTAAGCCTGACATCAATGTGACAGTCCAATATAATAATTCAGAAATAAAGGAATCCAATGAAATGAAATTCTTAGGTATTACGATTGACTCGCAACTATCATGAGGGGCACATATTAAAAATATAATTAAAAAAATCAATAGGTTTGTGTTTGTACTCTACAGGTTGGTTAAAGTTGCAGGACATGAAACAGCAATGCTTGCTTATCATGGCCATGTCGCGTCTGCCCTACGATACGGCATAGTTGTGTGGGGCAACGCAGTGGAAGTCGGAACTTTATTTATTATACAAAAGAAATGTGTGCGCGCAATATGCGGAGTGAGCCCTCTTGAATCTTGTAGACCACTTTTTAAAAAACTAAATCTCCTCACTATAACAGGGATCTACATATTAGAAATCTGTGTATTTGTTAAGCAAAATATGGACCTATTTACAAGAAAATCAACAACATGTAATTTCAATACAAGGTTTCCCAATAAGCTGAGCATACCAATGCCGCGCACAGAACTGTTGAAGCGAAACTGCCACTGGATGGCGATCAAAATTTTTAATTATATTCCAATAGAGTTACAAGACCTACCATTTGACATATTTAAACATAAGCTGAGAAAATGGCTAATAACAAAGTGTTTCTACAATTTCAAAGAATTTTTTAATTGTAAGGTACGATTCTAAACAGAGATATATAATATAATAATTTTACAATTTATCAGACATTTTATAAATTACATAGGTACTAATATTAATTTTATGTTTGTAATTTATCTTAGAAATCGATAATTTGCATGCCACTATGTGATGAAATATGTTGAACCTATTAGCTTCTACCATCTATATTGTATGTACCATATTTTATGCAAATAAACACATTTCATTTCATTTCATTTCATCACTCGAGAGTAATAAATAAATATCGGCAGTTTTTTTTTAAATAAAGTCGTGGCCCCGCGCCTTGTAAACGCACACCCCCCCCGGCTGGGGACACAGAAAAAAAAGCCCCAGGTTTTGGATGTTTATATGTGTGTGACGTCGGTGTTTCTCGTTCCAACGACACAGGGTATCCTAGTGTGGGACCAGAAGTAATTAATGTGCCGGTATGTAGATGTTTAAATACCTACTTGATTTAGTGAATTTCTCAATTCAGAAACCGCACTGATAAGTGTAAATTTCTATAAATCTGAAGACTTGAGCGTAATGCGGACTTTTTTATGAAACTGTAACTACTCACCGACTCTCTCACGTTACGCTCAAATCGTCAGATTTATTGAAATGTAGACTTATCAGCATGTCTAACTCACTAGTCTTAGTCTTATTCCAACGTGCTCAAGTAAATTCCACTTGTTTAGACTTATTTTTTGTCGCCCTATAAGGGAGGTGCGTACGCACACGGCGGTTATAGCGCGGTTGTCGCCATTCGTACGCAAGAAAACGCAAAGCCGCGCCATCAGCCTGAGTGACCTTTGCACACATATTGCAATAAAAACGCGCGTTTGTCGCAATAAAATAGCGCGTTTGTCGCGATAAAAACGCGCGTTTGTCGCAATAAAAACACAATCCTCCTCGTCTTGGTAAGGCAGGGAATTAATTTTCTTACTAAATAAAATTCATTCTTCTTCTATCACCAATGTCAAAATCGGCCAAACTATAGATATCGTTCACCTTAATTTGGGAGGGGTGGGGAGGGGGGAGGTCTGTACAGTTTTTTTTGCGAGGGAATGTGACATGATGCAAGTATGCTACCTGTAGATGGTTGGGGTAGAGCTTCCTTTGCGGTCTTGTGGCATTTTAGCGTATTTTTTTTGCCGGAGACTCGGTTTTATATAATTACAGTTTAAATTGAAAGACTTGCGCGAAATGAAACTCAATTCTGCCATTTATGTGAAGAACCTCAAAATAACCCCTCTCCATTAACATTATAATAAAAATCGTTTGAACGATGTCTATTTTCTTTTCTTGCCAGGGGTAGAGATTTAGAATTAGTTTCTTCAGCCTGTTCCTCTTCATTGATAAGTTTGTAGACAGACCGTTCGGAAACACCTGTAACAAACCGGTCCATTGTTTTTTTTATGAACTACGATAACATAAAATAATCGCATCTAAAAATTATGATGACATTACTTAAATTAGGATAATTATAAATAAATACACCAAAACATAGATTTTTAGTAATTTATTAATTACTCATTTAAATTGATTGGTTATTTATTTTACATAAGTAGGTAATAATGTATTATTTTATTTCATAATTTGTATACAATTCGTTTTCAGTTATTAGGTTGCAGATTTCGTCTTTGTCACTTTCCCGGTTCCTCAAGACAGTTTAATTTCTCCGGGGCTTGAACGTGCATAATAAGTAAGGTACACAGGGGTCTGCACTCGCAAGTCTCTGGCTGTTCTTGGTGATGGTGAAGTGCTGACTCTCGTTTTTGGTTAGTTACCATTGTTGATTATGTAAGGGTCCTTAAACATATTCCTAAGGGTGCAAGCAGTCTTGCCACCGGAAAGTTGTCACAATTGATTGACCACTGCGTCCAGAACAACTCGACGGAGGACTGGTTAGCCCTTCTAACTTTTTCATACACATGCCTAAGAGTCCCTTCGTGGCGTGGTAAATAGAGAAGTTTGCCCTTTTTTTTACGGTGCCGCATTGTGTGCCCTTCGAAAAAAGGATAAGGACCATGACCATAGGCAGTGTGATCCGTCGCTTAGTTGCCGTAAGAGAGGAGATGGCTTCATTTCTGCAGCCCTGCCAATTGGGTTTTGCAGGGCTGCAGAAATGAAGCCAAGGCAAGGCGGCTATACAATGCTACTCGGACCTTTACCCTGTCTGAGGCTGATACAAATACCTTCATAGTAATGCAGTCGAGCGCGACTCAATTTTGTCCATGATAAAGGAGAAAGTTCCTGCATTGGACCCGTTTCTACAGCAATGTTATGACAGACCGAGTAACTTATTTTTAGAAGACAAGTTGGTGGAGTCTCAGTTGGGGGCGCAGCAAGGTGATCCTTCGGGGCCTTTAATATTTACCCTTGCAATTCTGAATTTCGTGTCCACCTTGCGGTCACCTCTAAACGTAAGGTATTTGGATGACGGTACCATCGGAGGCACCCCGGAAGTAGTGATCGAGGATCTGAAAGCACTTGTCGAGGGGTTAGCGAGGTTGGGGCTGGAAGTGAATCAACAGAAATGAGAATTATACCCCTGTTCCGACCAAGTCTCCCCGAAAGTACTATCAAAGTATATTCCGCCCCAGGGTTAAGGTTACTGGACAAATCCGACTTTACTTTATTACGTGCACCAATCTTCCCCGAAGGTATCCCGGGTGTCTTATCGGCAAAACAAGAGATCTCTTGGCATCCAAGGAGCACTTAAAACAACCCCCAGCCCACGTCGCACTAACAATCCTGAGGAGCTGTCTGTCAATTCCCAGGCTTACATACAAGTTGCGTACGGCTCCGATGTGGCTTTGTACGGAGGAATCCACTGAGTATTATACCGTACTGAAGGCCTCACTAAGAGTCGATTATCAATATCGAAATGACTTCCACTCAGTGGTGCCAAGCAGCTTTGGCCATCAGACATGGTGGTTTAGGCATTCGACGGTTGCTAGACACCGAGCTGCCGGCCTTATTGTCTTCGTCGCATGGGGTGCGAGACCTTGTCACTTAAATTAAATATCCATGGTGATGGTTTTCTAATCCCCTTCGCGGAGGAGGCATTAGGGTTATGTCATGTTTGGCGTGCTGGTAGCACTCCTCCCCAGCACCCGCACTCTCAGCGTAATTGGGATGAGGTATCGTGCGGAGTCACGTTAAACGAGTCATTGGACCGGAGTTCGGGGGTTGAGCTGGCACGACTGCGCCTTCTCCTCAACTAGGAACATTTCTGGACGTTGCGCGTGGCTGTCGCCTTGCGCCTTGGCTGTGACGTCTGCCAGTCTCATTCTTGTGTGTGTTGTGTGGGTCTGGACCCTCGGGGTCGGCTCGGTCTGCACTGCATTCGAAGCAGTTTGGGCAACCTGTAACTGCCGTGGTTTATCTTTTTTGTGAATAGTACTACCTCAGTTTTAGCGGGGTTTACTGGGAGTTTGTTTTTGTTGCACTATGTTTCTATGTTGCTTAGTTCTAATTGCATGCGGTCAAAAATAGAGTTTATAAAGAGGCCGTTTACGAGTATTGTCACGTCACGAAAAATCTTCTCTTGTTTAGTTGTGTCACCATGTCGTTAGTGAATAATCCTTTCCTTTCGTATTTTCTCGGAAATGTTCGTTTTTGTCTTACTACTTCACTCGCACTCAGTACACATCGAGACAACGTAGGGAACGGTCGCATTGCAAGAGGAAGTATCTATATAGAGTAGTTAATACCACAGAAATATTTTGTTGATATTTATGTTAGATTTTGTGATAAACTTCATGGACTCGTGTATTAATGCAGGCCACCTATTTTTTTTTTTGACTTTACATTTCACTCTTGTCTGTCATTTTTGTAAATAATAAACATTGATTTTATTCGATCCACATTAACAATTTATAACAGACATGCCGAAAGCACTAAGAAAAGGGAAACGTTTAGATCGGCAAGCCTGCGAAGTTATTTTCAATATTTATTTATATTTCTTAACTGAAAATGATAAATTCAAACATACCAACTATACTGCTTCCTTTTGTAAAGTCCAAAAACGAGTTTCGGAGGCCAGTGGAATTTCTCAACGAACAGTAAATAAAATATTGCAAAAAGAATACATAAATCAATCCACCTCCAATAGTCCGAAGTCGGCAAAGTTGGGTAGACCAAATAAATTATTTTGTCTAGGTCTTGTTTGACTACAACGTTATACGCCGATTAGTGTATAATTTCCATTTGATATACAAACAAGTACCTACAATTAAAGCCCTGAAGTCCAAGTTATCCGAAGCCATAAATTTAAGGGATGTGACTTTACGCTAAGAAAAATTCTTATAAAAATGGGATTTCGGTATAAAAAAGTTGAAAACAACAGAAAATTACTTATCGAGAAAGATGATGTTCGTTTAAAAAGAGTAAAGTTTTTAGCCGCGATAAAAAAGTACAGATTGCAAGGGAGAGCGATTGTTTATATGGATGAAACATACATCCATACCTCACATTTGGCAGGTAAAAGCTGGGCTGACTCGTCAGAAAACGGAGTGAAACAGTTAATTTCTAAAGGACAACGTCTTATAATAGTGCACGCTGGTAGTAGAAAGGGTTTTATACCTGGGGCATTGTTAATGTATCAGTCTACTGATAAAACAGGTGACTATCACAACGCGATGAACAATGAAAACTATGAAAAATGGCTTCGTAATCAACTCATTCCAAACTTAGCTCCACATTCGGTACTAGTAGTAGATAATGCTGCATATCATAATAAGTACGTAGAAAAACCTCCTAATTCAAATACCAGGAAGCAAGACATGATTGATTGGCTATCCAAACATAACGTTCCGATTGATCCGTCATTAACAAAACTTGAAATATATGAAATTATTTGCAAGTACAAACAAGACTTTGTAGAATACTCTATAGATAAACTTATGAACGAATATGGACACAGCGTACTAAGATTGCCACCATATCATCCTGATTTCAATCCGATTGAAAACATATGGTCTAAAATAAAGGGATACGTATCCAAAAGAAACATCAGTATGAATATGACTACTGTGAAACAATTGGTACAGGAAAAGGTTAATATGATTGGTTCCGATGTTTGGGCCAAAGTATGTGACCACGCCATCAAATGCGAAAACGAGTACCGAAAACACGAACCTGAGTTGGAAAATTATATGGCTAGTTTTGTAATCACCGTTCATGAAAACTATGAGGATGATACACCAGAAAATAGTTCTGATTCTGACTGTGATATGGAAGTTGGAAGTATTGTTTCGCATCACACTGTCCACCCCGCTCCTCCTCCTCTTATCCCGCTGTCATAATCGAAGTCGTTCATCCAATCAGAAAATCATATTTATTTATATTAATTTCTCTGCTGGTTTGTTTTGTTTTATGTTGAGGTGTCTTTTTTGTTATGTCATAGTATTTTTAATTAATTACAAAAATTTATTGTTATAAAAAAGGTCTGCAAAATCCTACTGTAGTTTTGACTTATAGTTAGACTTTTGGGGTTCCAATCCTTATAGAATCATTAGATCATTCCAACTGGAATTTAGTTTTTATCAGTGCGTTTTATTGAAATAAAACGTCCTCAGTAACTAGTTATATTTTTATTTACCTAACGAATTCTTTATATAATAGAATCGTGGTGGTTTTAACATCTCAGTGTAATATACGTCAAACGGGCAATTTGGCATTTGACATTGATAAATAAAGTATGCGATTTATTTGATACCTACACGTAATTTAATAATACAGTAATTCATAGACACATCGGCACCATTCGGGTGTTATCGTTGTTCCGAGTTTTGCCGATAGGAAAGGATTATTCACTACATCTGTAACTACCAGTACGATAACTTTTAAAAGAAATTGACATGTCAATTCAAGTCAATTTATTTTCAAATATACAGGGTGCATTTAATTAGCTGATCATATGTTGGGGAATGATAGTACCCATAATTATGAACAACTTTCCCCAAGAAACATATGGTCGAAAAAGAAGAAAAAAATTGGTTCTCCCCTATGGGAGTTACTATTAACTTGTGATCAGCTGATCGGGTCAATGTACTGAGGAACGAAATTTTATTTTCATTTGCGACCATATGTTTCTTGGGGAATGTTGTTCATATTGATAGGTACTATCATTTCCCAAAATAAGGTCAGCTAATTAAATGTCATCAGTATAATATAGCTATGGGAGAACCTTTCAACAATTTCCAAAATTAGCGATAACTGTAATGTTAACCTAAGAATCAAACACAGACTAGTTGTACCCCGGTTTAGGCTCGCGAAAATTAACAATTCTTTCGAGGGTCAATGAAATCTTTACTACAAGGATACTTTACGGTGCGGGCATCGGGAAGCGACTGATCAACGAATCAGGTGCCGGCGCTGACTACCGCCCCCGTCGCTCCTCACTTCCCCGCGCCAAACACTTGTGAAAAGTGACTACTGCGCATTCAAGGACAAAGCTCTTTAGTCGTGGCGCCGAGTATATTCATGGAATCAAGATGGTGCAGTTCCCAAATACGGTAGGGACGTGTACAGTGTAAATATTATAGACCAGAGACACGGTAGAGCAGAACGCGTTGTCTCATCTACGCATGCCTTTAAACGAGAGTACTATAATATCCGGTTACGTCTTAGGATTACTTTTAAGGGTAAAGAAGTAAAATAAATAATAGTTAGGCATATTATTATAAAAACCGTACATAAATAAATTATATCATATTCAATATTAGTATTGTCTATATAAATAATTCAGATAAAGACGTATGAGATATAAAAGGCATGAATTGGCTAATAGCAAAAATGGCGGAAACAAATGGCGTCGGATGCCTGGCATTCGGACTGAGCTGAGTCTAACTTCTTATCTCTTTCAAACTTACAGCAATTTTAATACAAAAGAAAGGCACGGTACTACTGATCTATATGTCCACGTGACCTGCCTTGCCTGCTGTCATTCATCATGTTCAGTCAGTGTTCATGTTCAGTCGCGTAATAAATTGTGCAGACTGGAAAAGCTTAGATAAAATCGTCTATTTTACAATGAAATTGTGTTCTATTGTGATGTTATAGTGTCTGAAACAAAAATGCCTGCATCAATCGGTGTAAACTTACGTGTAACTGGCCATTGTAGCCAAGGCGGGAGAAAGTACATGGAGGATTTGTTTTCCGTTGCCTATCAACAAACGGAGGACGAGAGGGACTTGGAATATGCTTTCTTTGGGATTTACGACGGTCACGGCGGTAGTGAGGCAGCTGCATTTGCTAAGGAGCACTTGATGGACTCTATAGTAAAGCAGAGACAGTTCTGGTCTGACAATGATGAGGATGTTTTGAAGGCAATCAGAAATGGTTACATGCTAACCCACTTGAATATGTGGAAAGAGCTGGGTAAGCATAGCCCGAGGTTGTCTACATGTTATCTAAGAGTCTGACTGCTTTGAAGATGGTAGATTAGCTAATTCAAGGAGAAATGTTAGTGATTGTCTGATGACCTTGTTTTGTTAGGTAGATTTTTTGCTCTGAGTGTTTTGACATTGAAGTTTCTAAGATCTATTCAAAAGTTTTTTTGAGTCTTCTCTTTTGTGCATTAGAAGAGCCAAATTCAATGACAGGTGTTTCTACTTGGTTTAAAGTAATAATTTGGATTTCTCTTACAATTTGGAAAGTGAAAGTGGTTTTACCAGTTCAGTTTTTATGTTTAAAAGTTACAGACTTGCTAGTAACTTATTGAAATTATATCTGGATATTTGTAATGAGTTTGATTTTGTAATCATGCAAAGTAAAAATGTTCACGATTCTAAATTATTTGATGTTCTTTACAGAAAAATGGCCCAGAACCGTTACAGGACTTCCAAGTACTGCGGGCACAACTGCAAGTGTAGCATTTATCAGACGAGGGAAAATATATATTGGACATGTAGGAGACTCTGCTATAGTACTTGGTTACCAGAAAGATGGTGAGTGGGATCTATGAATGCTAAATAATTAACTTCATTTGGTAGTCTCTTGGCCTGAAATATTGATATTCTTGTCTTGGTTATTCTTATTCTTGTCTTGGTTCTTCTAAAGATGAGTTGCTGGACAAGACTGATTGTATAGGTTAGGTTAGGCTAGGTGAGTACACTGATAAAAAACAAATTCTGGTGCAGTTGGGTAATATGCCTCATTAGCTCACCAGTGCCATTCTGATTAGATGCATTCTTATCATCATCTGCGTGGCAATAACATCTGTGGCTGCCAGTAAGCTCTTACTAATCCCTGACGAGATGATGATTTGAGCATCAAAAATGGAACTATTATTTTAGATGAAAATAAATAAACACCTACAAATTAAATTGCATTATTCTTTCACAGGTGGCGACGAATGGGCCCCAAAGCCATTGACTCTAGACCACAAACCGGAGTCTGTAATAGAGATGGAGAGAATCAATCGGTCTGGTGGCAAAGTGGTCTCCAAGGCCGGAGTGCCTCGTGTGGTCTGGAATCGACCAAGGGCCGGTCACAAGGGTCCCATCAAGAAGAATACTCCAATGGATGAGATCCCATTTCTGGCGGTGGCGAGGTCCCTTGGTGACCTGTGGAGCTATAATCCTCAGAATGATGAGTTCATTGTTAGTCCAAACCCAGATGTCGGTGTGTTGACTATTGACCCTACTAAGTTTAGGTAAGACAACTTCAACTCTCTTACCACAAAAAACTTTAACCATTGTTTAACACATGATTATAAAAATCGTTACCACAAAACTGATTTTAGCGTCTTAGCAGGGATAGGCATGGCTTATATTATGTGATCAATTTAGGCAACCGAGAAAGCTTGTTTAGTGAGTGTCTTGTTTGTCAAGATGGCAGAATGATTGACCAGCTGTTCTGCTGTGTTGGTTTTGTTTACGAAAAAGCGGTTTTTACTCCATTAAAGTCCAAGTTTTATCGTGAGGAAACCTCATATCTCCATAGGACATTGTGGGGAACCTCCTTAGTGGCCGCGATGAGTCCATCGGGATAGCCATCATGCAAAATGGACTTAATTATCTAAAAGTGGGCACAACTGTGCCTCTGCCACCCCGTATCGAAAAAGCATAAAGCTATAAATCATCCAATGATGAAATTTATGGTGGGCTACTGGGAGACAGTGTATACGTCGCGCGACACGTTATGAGCGGTGGCCTTGAATGCGCAGTAGTCACTTTTCAATAGCTGTACATATGCGCAGTAATTCCTGCTAACGTCGCCCAGCGCTCTTAACTTACTTATACTATGGGAGGAAATTTGTACATCTGCTACCGGTGTGCCCATCCTCTATAAAAACCATACTAGCCGCAAGCCACAGCAATCTTGGGAGAAGTTTCATCTGACTGAGATCTACTCAACCATCCAGGGCGGTCGCTCAAGCTGGAGTTGGTGCAGGAGTTAGGCCAGTTTGTGAATGAGATAAGCCGGCTTTTCACTATGGGATGTAATGAATTATGTATTAAGTTGCAGGCAGATACACAAAGACAGTGGCGCCGGTGCCAGTGAGACTGGTAGCCAGTACTGCCTCATGTAAATCTAGCTAGACGGGTGCTCTATTCACCCCAGCACTCGCAGACAGCACGGGACTGGCTTGATTTTATAAGGCCAATACAAGGTTTTTACAAGGCCAACACCAAGCCAGCCAGCACTGGCCTCGGGTAAACCAAGCTTAACGTCTCAAATTGTGAAATAAATATTGCTTGCCAGTCTTTCTAGTGCCCGTTCAGCAATATTTATTTTACATCTTGAGATGAAATTTATATTAGATTATATCCCATAGTGAAAAGCTGGCTTTATTCATTAAGGACCCCTGAATGAAAGGAAATAAAGCGAAGCAGTAATAACACCACATTTTGATATCAACATTTTTAATTTGTTTATTAACAATGTCATTAATATCGCCAATTCCTTGAAAGATTTTCTATCTCCATTAATGTTTCTATCTGAGGGATTAATGTTTACACCACAATTCATGTTAATCTTCTATCACATTTGTGGGTTTTTATTTCCATATTTGATTCAAGTATGTATGGCGGCTTTGCTGGTGCTGAAAAGACAAGATTTCAATTAAATTATACCAAAATGCTAAGGTAGAGGTGAATGAAACACTTGGTTAGAGGGGCTGATGGACAGTGGACCGTAGCGATAGAAAATACAAGGGGAAAGATAGGGCCATCCAGTGGGCATTGTCCGACGATATTATCAAGTCAACATCTCTGTGCATGCAGTTGGCAAAGAACTTTGGAGAATGGCGCGAGTCTTTGATCGACTTGACTCACTAACCAAGAGGCCTATGCCCAGAAGTGGATTGATGTGTGCTGAAAACGATTATGAAGATTTTTTACCTTTTCTGTTTCGAAATCCTGGAAAATTAGGTGTTGTTTTGTTGATCGTCATCACTACCCAGGGTAAGTGCAGGGCAGGCAGTATGATCCAAGAATTTCCTTTCCTGAGCAAGGGATAAATAATAATATCCCGAACAAAAAAACAAACAAATTGTCTGACGAACTATCAGTGACAGTTCCGTGTGTCGTTCCGTTCCGTTTCGCTGCTTATTTTTTAGTCGTGTTTGATAAAAGTACTAAAGTGAACGGTTTTTCTTCACAAAAATAAGGATTTATCACTACTTTACCTAACCATGTTCTATTGCTAAGTTAGGAATTACATTAAGCATACAATTTTCCATCAAATTATGTATTCATTCTTATGTTATTCGCGTAAAATGAAACTATGAACGTTTTTTTAAATATTTTTTCATATTGTGTTGTACGGCCCTGGAAATTCAGTCCTTTGAGACTAGTTGATGAACGAACGAAATTAACTGAATGATCTAGCCGTTTTTTTAGTAAGATACTCACTAAACACTTTTTTGTGGTAACGAAATTTAGAACCTCGCTAACCATTTGTTTACTGATAGATGATGATTTTGCTAAACAAGTGATCATACTGTGTTTTTATTATTTTTTGTAGTAAGACGGCAAGTGTTTCAGAAATGTGCAAATTTTCCTACAGGTACTTAATGACTAATTCTAACCTCTACGGTTAGAATTAGTTTTTTTTGACTATTTGAAGCCATCTTAGCTTAGCCCAAGTAGCTTATTTAATTACCAAATTATATTAATATCCAGATGTCTAATATTCGGCACGGACGGCCTATGGAACATGATATCTCCAGAGGGTGCAGTGAGCCTTGTGCAGGCGACAGAGCGACACAATGAAGCAGCCTTGGTAGCTGGCAGTGAGGGGCAGCCACGCGACTGGCTCAACCCCAGCAAGAGTCTCGTGGACCATGCGTTGGAGAGGTGAGCGAGAGCACAATTACACGCTATTTATATCATATGTGGTTTACATTAACACCCTCTCTATTGCCACTCAAGCTGCCGGAAATATTTCTCGACGAAAAAAATGTTGACACAGTATTGTAGAAGTGTTTTTACATTGGACCGATTACACAAATACTACTCCTGACTCTTGCACAAAAAACTGCCAACAGAGAGAGCATGGGATATGGGCAATAACTTGATGAATGGCATGGCTTTTACATTATGCTCCTCTGCACACTTCCCTGCCCAGACATAATACCCTATATAATGTTGTAAACGCGGTATAATAATAAATGTTTTCACACTAATAATACACAGTCAGGTCATAAGTTCTGTCACACAATAAAAACTTTTGAATTTAGAACGCTGGCCACAAAAAAGTTTATTGAATTCGAATTTCGAATTTTTCATGAAAATAAAAATGTGTACTTTTTAGAATTTTCCTCATTTTTAAATATGGAGTGGACACTTAAAGAAGACCATGTCGCAGTTATTGCGTTGCATCGTTGCGGTTACGCGCCAATTCAAATTTTCGACTTACTGAAAAATTTGAATATAACCAAAAGATTCGTTTATCGTACCATAAAACGATACAATGAAGACTCTAGTGTAGATGACAGGTCAAGAAGTGGTCGCCCTCGCTCTGTTAGGACTCCAGCAGTGATAAAAGCTGTGAAGGCGCGAATTCAAAGTAATCCCATACGTAAGCAGAAACTGTTGGCCCTTCAGATGGGGTTAAGCAGGACCACGGTGAAAAGGGTGTTAAATGAAGACTTAGGGCTTAGGGCATATCGAAGAAAAACAGGACATCGTTTGGACGCTCGTTTAATGGACCTGAGACTGAAGAGATGCCGCGCTTTGTTGAAGCGGTACGCGGGAAAAAAGCATCGGGAAATTCTTTTTTCGGATGAAAAAATTTTCACCGTGGAAGAGAGCTACAACAAACAAAATGATAAGGTGTACGCACACAGCAGTGAAGAAGCGAGCAACCGTATTCCGCGTGTCCAACGAGGTCATTTTCCATCCTCGCTCATGGTTTGGTTGGGAGTCTCTTATTGGGGCTTAACTGAGGTACATTTTTGTGAGAAAGGCGTAAAAACGAATGCAGTTGTGTATCAAAATGTATAAGGTTCTTGAGGACTGTAGTCCTCAAGAACCTTGTGGAACCTGTTTCTCATACCATGTTTAATAACAGGCACTGGGTATTCCAACAAGATTCTGCGCCAGCTCATAGAGCGAAAAGCACAAGACTGGCTGGCGGCGCGTGAAATCGACTTCATCCGGCACGAAGACTGGCCCTCCTCCAGTCCAGATTTGAGTCCGTTAGATTACAAGATATGGCAACACTTGGAGGAAAAGGCCTGCTCAAAGCCTCATCCTGATTTGGAGTCACTCAAGGCATCCTTGATTAAGGCAGCCGCCGATATTGACATGGTTCGTGCTGCGATAGACGACTGGCCGCGCAGAATAAAGGCCTGTATTCAAAATCGTGGGGGTAATTTTGAATAAACTTTATTACCATAAGAATCTATGTTTTATTAAGTTCATTTTGCTATATAAATGTTTACATAAATAATAAACATGTCTAAATTATTTCATATTGCACATGTGACAGAACTTATGACCTGACTATGTATATCATGCAAACCTTATTTAAAGAAAGTTATTATGCCCTTGGCCTCGGCCGGGTCATAGTTATAGTTCATCACGGGGTGATTTTACACAATCCAACCAGCTGACTGGCAGTGGTATTTTGTGGGTTCTGGTCCCTCCTCTGTCTGTTCCGTACTCAATGTTAGCAGTGCGTCGGCTGCGTCGTTGCCGCGCGTGCCACTGTGTTCCTTTATCAACTGCACGGTAACAATACTGTGGTTACATATGTACCTCTGACAGGGCTTGGTGACACTCGTATACAAGTTATCAATGAATAAACCTTATATTGGGGTGTATTAACCTTATATCTTATTTTTTAATAATAAAAAATATTGGGAAAGAAAAAACAAATATTTGCCTAATATTGTAGAAAATATTTGAGACTTAAGTTGTTGTCATTTGTGACAAATTCACAACTCTGTGGTACGTGCCACGCTCCTCCGCCGGCGAGTTCGATCAAATTATCCATCACACTTTTTCCATACTTTGGACTGGCAGCAAGTACCTACCTAAAGGTAGGTTAGATTTTTAGGTTAGTTAGGCTATCATCATCATAGTAAGTACCTATTAAGAAATAAATCAGTGAAAAGATAAAGTATAATTAAAATTTAGGTAAGGTACCTACTTACAACAAAACATCGCAAAAATCTAGGCACTTCGAATTTCCCGACCCCCGCCCACACTAACTGTACAGTTCGCGCCAAATTTCTGTGGCTCTCGAGCGAGCGGGGACTATCTTTCACTCATAGGGTAAGGGTGGGGTGAATGAAAGAGGGGTACCGCTCGCGGCCTGTATGAAACTGGACGAGAGCGCGGGACGCGCAATCGTTTCAAATGCCTAGATAATTTCCGACGAATTGTACTTACTTGTACACTTCGCTCGCGAGTTAAATGCACTCCAAACGTAGACGGGATGGGTTTGTGTGAAAGTACCGTAGTTGTACCCCGAACCTCTCAAATTACACCGACACAGCTGATTTACACCGACACAGCTGATTGACACTGTCATTACATCAAATTTCACAATATTCATTCCACATTTGTGTATCGAAATGCTACATTACAGTACGGCGTACAGGTGCACGAGCCGCGCATGCGCTCGCGCACCTGTACGCCGATAGATTAGCATGACGGACTAAACAAAACAAATAAACAAAGAGATTCCCGCACCCCTCACATCCACCCTTCCCCTTCCGTGATTTGCACTCGCTCACTCAATGTTTCCGCCGCGACGCAGAGGCTGTCACTTTTTTCCATACGCATGAAGAAAGTAAGCGAACGACATTTTTCCTTGCGTTTTGCTTAGTAAAGAAAACGAAACCAGGTTTCATATTGGCAAAGATAAGCCTGCAGGCCCCCGGCCAGCCGTGTTTACAGTATAGGCTGGGGTCAGTTAAACTGGAAGGCCGCGCCTAAGTTAGCTTAGCGATAAATAGACAGGGCAACAAAAATAACTTTTTTTCTTAAAAAATATGACCTATATTTAAAGTCATTCAATTAGACTGCTCATGATTCTGAACAAACTAGTCATTGACACATTGTATAAGCGCGGTGAAGGTGATGGGTGTTGCTTTGTAGGGCTTGCAGAACTGCCTTGCTTTTGGATAGTATGCAGATAGGGAAGTCCTGCTCTTACTGCAATAGTTGTAGTAGCCATTATGACGCCCATACACTCGGATTGGAAGACGATGTTGTGGGATGTTGAGATCCTCATATTTGTCCTCCTCATAGATCTTCCAAGAATGCCCCGGCGCCTGTACCTTAGTTTGTTTTCGAACAGTCTGTGAAGATCCTTAGTTCTCTTTGCTTGAGGCCCGTCCAAGGATCTTCATGTAGTTACTTGTATTTTATATCTTTTGTCCAAGACAAATTGCTTGGATGTCCTGTCCCCGGGGGCAGAGTCAGTGGCGCCGCCGCGGCGAACTTGTTTGAAAATCTAATTTATTCGAAAATCGAGCTGGTCACGGCAAGCTAAATCGACAACATTTTAAATAAAACAAAAGTCGCGAGTTTTGCAAGACGCTGCAAATACGTAGTAAAATTGCAGATTCTATGAAAATAGTAGATGAAATTCTATCATCTTACCACATCTGGACTAATGTATCGAACATCATGTATAGAACCTAACCTTATTCACTCGTCTCAAACATAGGCGAAAAGTTTTCTAAATAACAAAATAAAATAAAATAAAAATATTTTTTCACTTTTAATTTACTGCTGTTAAGGAAAAACTTGCTTTTTTTATTGTCTCGCAAATGGCGAGAAAAGTACAGTATAGTCCTCGGCGATAAAGCTTGTTTGTCTTGGGCGAGCTGGAACTCATCACTGCAGGAAGGGCTTAGTCTTAATTTCCCAAACGAATCACTGTGCTCGGAAATTAAATCTGGAGTCCTCCGTTACGTTCAGAATTAAATATTGCGCCCGTGATACAAATATAACAGTGCTGTTAGAGAACCTCTCAGGGCGGCGGTCTTTACTGGCCCATAGACAACTAGAAACTCTGGCTCACCGCCGTGAGGGCCTCCAACGACGCTTTTAGCCCCTTGGTGTACATAATCTATTATTATAATACCGTTGAGTGCTTCTTTGTCCAAGTCAAGGAAGATGAAATGGTAAATTTCGTACGAATTCGCAAAGGCTTATATTTACGGACCGAGAAGTTTATGGCACGGGCCGAAGGCGGGGTCGCAGCGAGGTTCGCAAATAACCTTTTCGAACGAGTAACGAATATAATTTTTCCGCCTGAGAACCCAAAATCAAGCGGCGAAGGTGCTATTTTGAGTTCAGAAGGCGGAAAATAAATTTGTTGGATGTTGTATTGTTTTAGATGGTCGAACACCCGCATGCGCGCCGACAACACGTCCGTCGTGACTCTCATGCTGGACCCGCCCGGACCACCGCGCGCCACCGTCCTGCGCACGCGCACTCGCGCCGCGCCGTCTCTGCCCGCTGCGTCTGCCGCTGCTGCCGCTGCTCCGGCCGCAGCACCCGCCGCCACAGCGCCGCTGCCGCCGCCGCCGCCGCCGCCGCCCGGCAAGAACGGGCTCACCATCATGACGCGGTACTCGGAGACAGCGCCCGACACGCCGCAGCAGACGCCGCTCCCGCCGTGCGCCACGCTCGACGGCAGGTTCTCCGGCGTGCGCGACGAGCCGGCCCGCGAGTGCCACGACGACGCGCCCGCCAACTACGGCGATCCCGCAGACTCCTTCTTCATGGTGCGCCTGCTGGCCGCTCGCATCGTCAACACGCTCGCCGGCGCGCTCGACGAGGTGCTGCCGGCCGGGGCGCCAGCTCAGGCGCCCGCGCCGCCGGGCCTCGTCGCGCCCGCGTTGCCCGAGGAGGGCATCCAGATCAACGAGGTGTCGTCCAGCTCGCCCGCCGAGCCGCGCGGCAAGCAACGTCGCCGCCAGCCACCCAGCGCGCGCGTGCTGCGCTCGTGTCGCGACGTGCCGGCCGCGCGGCCCGCCCAGCCCGCCCAGCCAGCCCAAACCAACCATCCCGCCGCGCCACCTGTCCGGCCCGTTGCGGCGCCTGTCCGGCCAGTTGCGGCGCCCGTCCGGCCCGTTGCGGCGCCCACGCTGCCGCCGCGCCCGCGTGCCACACGCTCGCGCGACCCCGCGCCCGCCACGCCTGCGCCGCAGCCGCACAAAACGACGCGCGGCACGAACACCGGTGCGCTGCCCGAGCCGGCGCCGGCGCCGGAGCGACGCGCGCCGGGAAAACTGCCGGCGCGCGGCCGCGTTGGAGCCGGGGCCGGGGCCGGGGCCGCGGCGCAGCGCCTCGGGCGCGGCCAGCAAGGAGAACTGCCGGCGCCGCGCGCGCGCCTCCCGCGGCCCGGCGGCGGCGGCAGCGGCGGCAGCGGCGGCGGTAGTGGGCGCAGTGCGTGGCGCTGACGGCGAGGTGCACTCCACCACGCGGGACTGCGCGCGCCTGCTGGCGGAGCGCGCGCTGGCGGCGGTGCCGGCGCGGGCGCTGCGCTCGCGCAACGACGCGGGCTGTGCAGCGCCGGCAGCCGGGCCCGCACTGCCGCCGAAGCGCGCGCGGACCACGGAGCCCCCGCGCGCGCCCTGCAAGCTGGCGCGACTGTCGGGTGCCGGCCCAGCTCGCCGCCCCGCGCCCTGGGCTCCGGCGCTGGCGCTGCGCAACCGCCTGCGCAAGCGGCTCGCCAAGTAACGCGCGCGGCGTAGGCCTCTAGTGCTAGCGAGACATCCAAAGATGGCGGCGGACGCTCGGGGATCGCGCGCGGTCCGATGTTGTTTTTTATTTGTAAGCGCAGCGAGTCGGCGTGCGAGTTCGGGTAGATTAGTTTAAGTAGCCGCGGAAGGTCGCGCGGATGTTTTCTTTCAAATTACATATTTACGTTTTCGATCTGATCGAATCCTCGGTCGACGTCGACGATAAACATATAGTACAAAGAGGGAATAATAGATGCGTTCATCTATTATAAGTATAATACGCGGACCACAGATTACGGTAGATTAAAAATAAATATATTTACTTATATACGACTAAATCGAGATACGTGCATTTATATTTTACACTCGGTGCGAGCTCACTCTCACCACATGTATGTTGGATACCATCGTGTTAGAGGCTACGTAATACGTACATAATAAACTTTACTTTCATATTATTATTCTCATACATATTTAATATTGTTCTATTCGTTAAAGAACGAAATCTATAGTGCTTCTCATAAATTAGCGTAAATCAGAGTGCTACTATATTTAGCTATCAAGAGAGGTATCATTTAAAAAATTGGTATACAATATAAAATTGACAAAAAATCACAGATGTCACAAATAATTCTTGCATTAAAAATATACATACAAAGCTAAAATAATGTTTATAAATGTACCAGTTATTCTTTTCGGAAAAGAATTGTTCTTCTTAGATTTAATTTTCTCCACATAGTGACAAATTATGTCTCCATATTTTTACTCTATAGCATGTCTTTCCTACTTAACTACCTTATCATTGGTGTAGCAGTTCGAAGTAATAATGCACTTCATTAAAAATGTGTGACATTTAAATGAATAGTTAATTATGCTATGTAAAGTGTAAACATAACTTTATGCATTCAAAGTTGCCTTTTAACTGTCGTATTGAGTTTCCTTTTGTAGGCTATAATGATAAATATCATAGCCTAACTAAGACTAACAAATTCAAGGTGTTCTCTCACGGCCCTTGGGAGGCCCAAATTAGTATGGAATGTCTAAATGAATCCGAGAACAGAGCTAACTCGCGTTCTATCTTTCGGGCCTTATTCACTAACTCCAATTGGTTGATAATTGTGGAAAATGACAGCTTTTCAATACACTAAACGGCAAATTGACTAAAACTGATTGCGCTGTGGATTGGAGTACATGCTTATGGGCATGACATGTCTAATATTAGTCAATCTGCTAACTTGGGTGTACCTGCCCATATATCGTTTTGATGTAACCCTAATAATAACATAATGTGATGCAGACAGACCATTGATTTAAAGAAACCTATTTTTAGAGTTTGATGTGATGCATGTCAAAGCATTTTGTTGTCTATACAATATTTTTATTTGTATGACTTTGTTGAAAGCATAGTTGACTATAGTAACTTATCCAAGGAC
The DNA here is from genome assembly GCA_949825045.1 of Argyresthia goedartella. NCBI lineage: Eukaryota > Metazoa > Arthropoda > Insecta > Lepidoptera > Argyresthiidae > Argyresthia > Argyresthia goedartella. The sequence goes on from OX463828.1 coordinate 23,580,892, forward strand.
TGATGATTGTATTTTAAATGTTTCGCCAAGATTTCGCGTAGCTTATTCAGGATGGCCCACCATCAGTAGTCCAAAATAATGTTTTGCCTAGAATGCTGTTGCCCAGATAATTTAAGGTCATCTTTGCCTGAGAGATTAGTTTTGATTTTTTTTAAGTTTTTTTTTTCATGCAAATTTTCGACTTTAAACTACCCCGGATGTCATATGACGCCATTTTCCCGTAACAGGTTTTGAATTTTATTACCATGACATCAGGTTCAAAATCGCGATGTCTTAAAAATTCCCGGTCGCGGAGAGGTTAAACTGAAAATAATTTCTTGGACAAAGATGCTTTGCTTTAATTGTCTATACTGAATTATTATTGCTAAAAAAAGTTTTGGTCCACCGAGGTTGGGCCAGCCTCTATAGGAAAAATATTTTAATGTAATAAAGAATAATGTGCCTCGTTCGTTACCGATATAATAAAAGATAATTATAATAAAGATGTATTTCGAGTGAACAGTTTTATATCTATTGTAATTTAGCTGTAAAAGATTTTAATATAATTGGTTACTAAGGTTATCGTGTAATGAGTTACTTTGTAAAATATCCAAAAATGAATTATCATTTTGTTAGTTTAACTATTCTTTAGCTGTTTATTACCATTTAGAATTTTAAAGCAGCCTTTTAAATTTAGGTGGCATATTTGGCAATATGTTTTGTTTTTTTTTCTATAATATTAGACGTTAAGTTTTCTTTGAATTGTATAATGTAAGAAACCTTAATTTGTTGAAATTTTAACAGATGCCTTCAATAATGTAACAAGATTAAAATTAAGTTATGTTCTGTTAATAGCTCAGTGCTGAAAAGGATTAAATTTTGGATAACTTAAGGGAAAATTATTACTTATACATATTATTATAGACAATTATAAGTAAATAACTATTGTAGATTTTATTTTTTGATTGAATAAAGTTTGTATGAAATATACTTCGCATTGCAACTATTTACTGCTTAGGTCTCCTTCATTTTATGACTTATTTTAATATCATAATAAGAAATAATATCATCCAACTCATACTGTTGCATTTATAGTTGCATACCTACCTACATCAACTTAAGCTGATACTTGCATTTGAGTGAGTGATCGCCAAAAGTACAGTTAGTAAAACACATACAAATAAAATCAATGTTTTATTTAAACGAAGTCCGTAAATGTTACCAACTGTCCAATTCTCGACCTCATAATGACTGAATCTTATAACTCTTCTACTCCGCTCATTGCATCTTCATCTTCACTCTCGTCTGATGATTCATCAGAGTCAGATTCCGTTATATCGTATATTGTAGGAGCCATTAGCAGCAGCCAGGAGCAGTAGGAGCCATTTCACTAATATTTCAAACACAATCAATCACATAAAATTACACGTCTATCTGCTACCAGTACCGGAGGTGAAGTGAAGTATGTGAGCGGGCGGCAGGGAAGCGGTGCGTACACACGTACACTCACACAAATGCAAGTATCAGCTTAAGTTGATAGGTCTGTACCTACCTACATCAACTTGCAACATCTTCATCATCATCATGCAAACTATAAATCTTATCACTCCGTAAACTAAACCACTCACCTCCGATGGTATTTCTAGAAATATTATTTCTGTTATAGGTTTTGAATATAATTACCATGGCATAAGACTCAAAATCGCGAAGCCGCCCGCTAGGCTTGGGAGGTGAGTTGTTAATTCACCTGAATTAGTTTACCTAGGTGCATTAAGTACACCTAGTAATCTTTAATAGTAGTTTATCTACACACGTATCATAAACCCTCTTTACTGCGTTCAAAAACCGCACGTTACGATCAGCATTATGTTAAACTACTTGGTAAAAACTCGTTTCGTATCTGGAAAACTACACATTATGGTCATTATGTGTAGTTTTTCTACATATAATGACATTCAAATTTCGAACGCCGACGCCCACCCGCGTGCCGTCCCTAGTTTGTCTGTGAAGTTGGTACTGACATTCAAATTTCGAACGCCGACGCCCGTCTGCGTGAAGTTGGTACTAAAGAACAAGCTAAACAATTGCAGAGCAGAACCACAATGCCGGTCAAACATGCGGTTCCTGAACACATCAAAGAGAGCTTATGATATGTGTGTAGATAAACTAGTGTATGTAACTGTACATAATTAGGCATTATGCAGCAGTCACAAACTACTATTATGTGACTGCTACTGGAGGGCATTAATACTCGAGAGTTTCATAATAATATCAGTCGAGTTTTAATGCCTAATTATGTACAGTTACATACACTAGTTTATCTACAACAAACACATATCATAAGCTCTCTAATGTATTCGGGAACCGCATGTTCGACCGGCATGGTGGCATTGATAATTCCTTTGCACTTGTTTAGCTTATTCAGTAGTACCAACTTCACAAACAAAGTATGGGCGGCACGCAGGCGGGCGTCGGCGTTCGAAATTTGAATGTCATAATGTTTAGAAAAATTACAAATGGTCATTATGTGTAATTTTTCAGATAAGAAATGAGTTTTTACCAAGTAGTTTAACATGCTGATCGTAACGTGCGGTTTTTGTACGCATTAAAGAGGGTTTATGATACGTGTGTAGATAAACATCTTTACCGTTTGTCATAAAATTCAAGACATAGTGATAATTAAAAGTAAACTTTATTCAAGTTTACTTTTAATTACTCCGTAACTTTTTTGTTTTATTCAACTCAAACAAAAAAGTTACGGAGACCCAAAAACGAAAAATCTTTCTAACACATTATTTCTCTAAAAAACAAAAAAAGGTAAGAAATCTAAAAACGAAGTCTTTCTAACGCATCATTTCTAGAAAAAATAAAAAAGGTACGGAACCCTAAAAACGAAGTCTTTCTAACTCATCATTTCTAGATAATATATCAATAAGTGAATCTGAGGGCACGGTAGAGCCCCCGCGGCCGCGCCGCCAAGAAGCGAAGCGCTTCGTCGTTTTTTTGGACCCTCATAACTTGGGTTTGGATAACACCAGATAAAAAAAACTCGAGATATGATGTCAATAGTAGACTCATTAAACGTATTAAGTTTTAATTGCATAACAAATTGCATTTCGTCTCTGACTCTCTGTTGATCATCAAAATTCTCAGAGTACTCCCTGAAGTCATAGAAAGCTGAAATTCGGTATGTAAGCTAGTATTAGTAGTTTAGTACTCAAACAACAAAACAATCTAAAACTTTGAGTATAAACAGTGAATACTTTTTTTACATTACGCCCATGCGAAGCTAGTGAAACGGTCTAGCCACATATTTTGACTAAGGAGATTTTGTGAAGATAGCGCTTGTAGAGTTACAAACTTGACTACATGAAATCTGATAACTTTTTGCCATTTCGAGCCATATGGTGTCGTCTTGGCAACATTTTAGATGAAAATGTTTTTGGTGGGTAAGGTTTACTTAAAAGTTAATTTAATGCACCCAGGTGAATAAGGTAGGTAGATAGAGTTTTCTAATAGTAGTTTATGTGACTGGATTAATTAATGCATAATTATGTACAGCTACATAGGTACCTACACTAGTCTACACACATATCATAAGCTCTCTTTGATGTGTTCAGGAACCGCATGTTTGACCGGCATTGTGGCATTGAGTTGTTTAGCTTGTTCGGTAGTACCAACGTCACAGACAAAGTAGCGGCGGCGGGCGTAGGCGTTCGAAATTTGAATGTCATAATATGTAGAAAATTTACACATTATGGTCATAATGTTGAGTATTCAGATAAGAAATGAGTTTTTACAAAGAAGTTTAACATTATGATGATCGAAATATGCGGTTTTTGGACGCAGTAAAGAGGGTTTATGATACGTGTGTAGATAAAAATAATTTTAATGCACCCAGGTTTTTAAAGTTTACCTACTTAATGCACTTACTAGTTCAGGTAAATTAAGTTTACGGAGGAAAATCTTATTAGGTTTCAAAAGTTCCAAATTCAATCTAGATAACCATGAGTGCAAACTCAGAGCCCTAGGTCATACTTACCTATAGATGCCTATTGTTAACATCACATTCAAGGCAATTTCCAAATCCAAACCAATCTTCCAATCAACGCTCAGCCTCACATACCGTAACATAACACACGTACCGCTCCGTTACAAGCAGGTAGATAGTAAAGCCATGAATGCGGAAGTCAATCCCGGGGCTGCGTGCATGAATGGCCGTAACAACCAGCTGGCTAATAGCAGCCCTTGTCCGCACCCGAGCGCCCTATTCACCCCTCACTCTAAACTTGGCTCGGTTATACTCGCTATAGGGCGCTCTAGCGTCTATCCCGCTGCCGGTAGAGGTTGTCTGTCAGTTGCTCGACGGAACTAGCAAGCATCTGGTGTTTACGTTCACTATGTGACCGTTTTGTGGTATTTTGCGGTAATTTATCAATAAACAGACAGATTTTAGTGAGTTTCCTGTGCGAATTGTTTTAGGTTGGTGACTGTTACCGCCAAAAAGGAAGTTGACGTGTAAAAACGCGGGAATTTAATGTAAAGCGAGAGAGCGGTCCGTTATCGATCGGTGTTTTAACTGCATCGGTGCAACTAGATTTTATTTGCGACTGTTTACATTTTACTATGTGTTTAGCATAAATAGGTAATAATTCGTTCCTACAGATTTGGCTTAAGGAAGATATCGCGTAACATGTAGCTGATGGTTGGTTGGTTACCTACATAACTTAGAGTATATTGATAACGATATCCAATTGATACTATGGCTTCTACGAGTACTCAACGAATCCCTAACTAAACTCTGCTACTTTGTAAGAAGCCAGTTAAGTTAAGAGAAAGTAATCTTGCAATTGGAAATGAAAGTTCTCACAGACCTAGCTTTTCACATTGCAATCTTCTTACTTTAGCTGTCTATATTACGTACATACCTAGGCATATTGATCTTCTATGCAATATTAGGTGGTACACAGCATTGCCCTTTACCCATTCGGGAGGCTGGAGAAAAAGTACAGTTCAACATCCACGTTTAGCCGAAAATCAACAGCTTATTCGACTGTGCGCCAGCCAATAAAATACCTATGTAACCTAACATCATTACAACATGTACCTATATACCTACCAAAATAGAGTACGCACAATACCACATGTAAACTAGCTCTACCAGTTTTGCGGCATTTCGGCGGAGTGAGATATCCTTTCTGTTGTTGTGGGGATATTTGTAGGACTCGGATAATCGGTACCGGTTATATCCTTGTCCTTCACAATGATAGAGAGCCGATGAGGGCGTCAGACGTTTCGAGATTTGTATTGAAATCACGACTTTTCTTATAGGATTTACGCGGTGGCAGAGGCACATCTTTGGAGAGCACGTTTAGCCAGGGAATTAGGTAGGTACTTACTGCCAATCATTGCTAGCAAATCATTTGTGTAAAGGAAGAAGACGAGCATTGGCTGATAGACAGCGGAACCCTGGCAGCGGGTCTTTGAGTACGGAACCCAAAAAACCCTGAAAATCAATTCGAGTCATGGCAGTCAGTCTCGCCTATTTATAAGCGGAAACCTATGCCTTTGAAAGCCAGACTCATTCAGCTCCGAATAATAGCAGGCAGGCCCCGGAAGGTGGCATAACCTACTAGCTATGGACCTTCATGGTTGAGGGGACCTGACGCAAGCAGAGAAACCTTCTACTGTAAGACCCAGTCCTACAGTCGACAGCGACAGAAGGTGTTTCTTTGCACTTGAAGTTGTCATTGAATTTGGAAAGATCGTGAGTTGTGCTGTGCTGCTGACTGCTTCAGCTACGAAGTTAGAGTGCAAAGTGATAATACTTACTAATTTTTTTAAGTAGCTCACTCAATCAATAATTAGCTCAGGGTGATCGTGTCAGGTTATAAAACAAAAACATTTATACAAGGTATCTACATGGCTTATGGCTCCGCACTGGGATAAGTACCATGATGTGTCGTGGGAACCAGAAACAACTAGATACGTCACAACGTTATTTTCAACCGACTTCAAAAAGAAGGCGGATCTCAATTCGACTGTTTTTTTTGTAGGTTTGTTACGTGATTGCTCCGTCAATGATGAATCGATTTTGATGATTCTGGTTTTGATTGGTAGGTCATACTTCAGGGATGGTCCCATATAAATTTTATCAAAATTGATATAGCGCTTATCGAAAAAATCAACAAAAACAAAAAAAAATACGCAGATGACGTTTTGGTTTGTGGTTCCGTGCAGAAAAAGTTATGATGAGGACTTTCATGTGCATAGTCTTCATTCGCATCCCGACCGGGGGGGGGGGAAGAAATAGAGCTTGAACTTGATGTTGGTTTTTAAGTTTTTTAACTATTGGCGACCACTTACAAAATAATCGAGACTACTGTCGCTTCTAAACTCAATCTGGAACTGGACTAGGGATTTTCATTAGAAAGATTGCAAGCTTGAGTTCAGTTTTCAGGATTTGCGGTAACTTTTTATTGGCATTGGCATTATGAGTTCACCGCCACCACAGAACATTTAATTAAATGTTCTGTGACCGCCACCGCTTGGTAACATTTGTATGTATACTTTCTTATCTATCGAAACGAAAGTCTTGCAATTTGCAAGTTTATGAACCGAATTCGATTCACTGTTTTTATCCGACTGCACCAGAAAGTGGATGGCAATGTTTTTGTTCTTCTTTGTAGGTACCACCAAACAAGTAGCGGCAACTTCTTGATTTCTCATATTATTGTACAGTTGACAACATAATCAAGCTTTGTACTTCTAGTTTTATATTAATAAAGGATATGATCATTCCGAAGTGTAAGAGAAGGCTTTAGAGAAGGGTTTAGATTGAATGTAGGTTTTCTTAATGTATAGATCGTAGCATTACAGTAGGTAACTTACCTAACTACGCTGTAAATTAGTTTTCGCGCTACGTAAAATGAAAACAGTTGCACAACTTCCTGAATACTTACTTAGGTATAACTACGTGTATCGTTGTCAAACTGTATAGTTAAGTTATCCCAAAGACAGTCTGTGAATTCTGTGATATTTTAAAGTGATTGTTTTTGGTAATGTTGCCATCACGGCAATGTCTTGCATGGATTAGTCGGAAGATTCACGTGTAATGGGCGTGCCAGGAAACATGGGTAAGTGTTCTATTCTAAGTAGGTCGTAGTATTTTATTTATGGATCGGTAATCCCTCAAGGCCTTGTTTTAGGTCGTGCGCATAAGGTTTGCCGATGACGACGTCGTAAAAGGTAGATACTACCGTAGTCATGGGACGGTTTGTGCGCTACTTATAATTTTAATTTATAGCTCACTTACATTGCGTTTATTTAAGCGATCTTTAATGCTAATGGGCGTAACGTCAAGGCGTGAATTGACATGATGATTAACATTATTTACTGAGAAATAAGAGCCATTTTTTTACACGGCATAGTGCGAGCAGCACTCGCGCACCGACGGTTCCGCGCAAATCGTGTTTTTGTGAAGGAACTACAAATTTACGTTTTTTGGTTTTTTCCCCTTTGTTTGACCTTGCTTGGTGCCAAATTTAATGATTCTAGGTCAGAGGGAAGTCATTTGGTTTTGATTCTTTGCAAATATCAAGCCATTTCAGCAAAATTGTGACATAATATGACGGTATCTCTTGATTGCGTTGAATTTTAAGTTGGATTTTTTCTCAACTTTAGGACACCCCAGACCTGGGTTATCGATATGAATTTCAACTTGATATCTCTACGCGTTCTAAGAAAAAGGGTCTCGATAGACGGACAGAAGGACAATGAAGTGATCCTATAAAAGGAAATAAGGATCCTTTTAAGGTACGGAACCCTAAAAATCAAAATTATACTTACTGACTGAACTGACACGCAACCATGAATACACCATGAATATGTTTTTCTCCTTACGTCCATGTGACGGTAGCGAAACGGCCAAGCCAGATATTTCGACTAAGCTGTAGAGTTTGTGAAGTTAGCGCTTCTAGAGTTAAGGGCGTGTAGAGTTAGAAGAGAAGCTTGGCGCTACATGAGATCTATAACTTTTTAACAGTGCGAGCCAATATATGGTCTCGGCTTTTCAACATTTTAACATGCTAACGTTTTTGGTGGGTTATATCCTTCTTTTTGTATGATTTTTCTATTTTTATTACTTATTGTTTTCTTTTCCGTAAAACTATCTCTAATAGTATATACCCTAAATTACTATTAATATTTTAATGTTAAAGGCAAGATCACCATAAGATTTATTGCTTATTGATATACAGGAAGTAGTTACCTACTTTATCGTGGCGCACAACAAATTCGCGCTCCGCAATGGACAATGCACCGACTGACGACCCGGCGGCGCTAAGCGACAACCCAAGCCGTTTCAGCAAGAGTTGCTAGTTATATCATTCGAACTGGGGCCTTTGCTGGGGCCTTGATTACTTACTCATTGACCGAGCGAGCGAAGCGTCCAGTTTCGAGATTGGGCAAAAATGCATTTGCCCTTCTGTCTGTCTGTCTGTCTGTTCTCACCAACAGGTCGCATTTCTCAACCGCTTTTCGTGAAATTTTGTGAGCAGGTTCAATAATTATATAGATTTTTTGTCGAGTCAGTTTAAATGTCGGACTTATGGCTTAAAAGAAGTTATTGGTGTGGCTACTTTCATACTCCATGTACGTAACCAGGTGCATTCAAAAGTTTGTATGTGGTATTGAATGAAAATGATAATAATAATAATTACAGTTGATCATCCGATAAACTTCAAGGGGTGGGGGGTGTGACGGGGGAGTGAAAGGGGAAGGGGGTAGTTTGCTGCAGCAAACATATTCGTTATAGCGGATTTCAGTCTTTGATTTTATGTCGCAAAAATTATGCCTAATCAGACCAAAAGTATTTTCTCCGCCTTTACGAGACGAACCCATAGACACCAGATTTGACCTCCTAGGACCTAGGAAACGCGAGTGATCGTAAAAACTTATACTTAGGGTAAGTATAAGTTTTTACGATCTTGTTCAAAAGTCTGCATAGTACCTACCTACTTAATTGGAAAATTCAAGCAACTGAAATTCAATTTAAAATTGGACTTTCCTCGGTAAATTGTTGCGCAAAATAAACTTGTATCGCATTGTAATAAAGCCTTTTGTCCGTCAGTCGTGACAATATGTTTAAGTATGTATGTATGTCGAAGGGCTCGCGAGCTCTACTGTTCTCAAAGAACCACTAGTTTTATTTCTACTATGGCTAGACATTGTTGTGTGAAGGGCGACTACAAAGACAATGTATTACAAAGATCAGAATCCACACCCCGATCGGGTCGTATTCATAGCAAACATGCCACGAATACGTTAATCAGAAACATTCACCGCGACGGGAAGCCACAGCTGATTTCCTAACCACACATGATACACCTTACGATTTATGACTCTGGCTTTTGGGAGGTGGAATGGTGACGTTAGGAGATGTGGATCCGTGTAGCATTGCAGGGCTGCACCGAATCAGATAGCTTAAGGCCCAGTTCTGGCTGTTGAGGTGAGGGGCGCCGCATTCGCCCGTCGTCTTCTGGCGCGGTAGCGGAACTGGCGGGGTAGCGGGCGGCGCGGAATAGCATCGGGCCGCCCGCCCGTGGGCCGCCCGGATACTTTAAAAATTAGGTGTTTTTTAGAATTTGCTGAAAAACGGAAAGAGATAAAATTGAAGAATTGATACGGAGCTCAAAAAGAGGAAAATTTAGGTATAAAAAAATATGAGAAAAATCAGTATTTTTATATTAAAATTATTGTATCTCCTTTTTAATATAGATTATGTCCAAGATTTTTTACGATCGAGCCAAATTTATCCAATCGCGTAACGACATAGTATTTAAACTAGATTATTTCTTTGTGAATAACATATATTTTTTGAGACCTATATGTATATAATATATATTTGCCAAAGCTTTCTTCAGCGGTTTTGTGTGATCTTGGGCCTTAAGCAGAATCATATTTAGCCAGCACGGTGATGATGAAGATCGCCATGTGAGGTAGGGAAACCGCGAACGCCGGACCAGTCAGAACCGGAATCGAACCCACGCCCGCGTGGTGACCCAAATGTTTTGGCGTGCGCGGGCGCAAACACCTTTCCGTCTAGGTTGCAGAATGACGCTGTCAGCGCTCAGCAGACAAGTGAAATTATTATAAAAACAAATAACCCGAGTGCATTTTCAATCTTTCAGTTTATTTTTTATTCATGAAACCCTTTATTTCAATACCACACTTGATGTATTTTAATAAAAATTAAGACACATAAAATGTCGCTAAGAAACGTTTTTTTTTTTGTTATACCCAGAGTCACTCTCACAGCTGAGACGAATCTAACGACACCTCTCAAGCTAAAAAACATCAACCGTTGCTACACAGCCAGCCAAATAAATATACATACATACATACACTTAAAAAACATAACCCTCCTTGTGGCGCAGTCGGGTAATAACAACACAACATAGCGTCACATCTTTTCCCATACGGGGTGGCAGATGCACAGTTGTCAGTGATAATTAAATTTCCCATTTTGCGTGACAGAGGTTAGCCCGCCGCAGATATGGAGGAAATTAGACGATTCGAACTAGGTACAAATAAAATCAGAAATGTCTTCATAACATTAGTTATCTGTCGACTCTACTTTATACTAGTTATCATATTGATAGCCATGTCTAAATTACCTAATCCTTATTATTTTAATTTATTCAAGTTATTTTTTTGTAAGTAGAATTTTGGTTTATTTTAATATCATAAAAAGATGTTTTTAAAATCGTGTTTTGTTTTTAGTCTATTTATTTGATTGATCTCAAGTGTGCATATACTTTGCATGACAATCTAGTATTGAATGTCGAATTTTCTATATTATGTGTAAGTGATTGTCATCTGTTTTACATATGTACCTAAAAATATATAAATAAATAAACAATTGACCAATATTAGTACTTATAATAGGTACAGTACCATCCAGTTCTTTAACTTCACCTGAAAACCCTAACTTCGCCTGTTTTTGAAAATCCTAATTTACCGTAAATGTTAACCACACCTGAAGGTACCAAATACGATCCTATATTTATTCATGGCAACATTTTTGATTCCGAAACGTAGCAACAGATCCACAAACTTATCTGGCCCGGGGCGTCTTCTGAAAAGCCCGTGGAGTACAACGCTGGGCCGCGTTGTGCCCCACGGGCTTTCAGAATTTCAAACCGCTTGAAAAGCCAGAGCGCTACAGCGCGACGCTGCGTTGTACCACACGGGGTTATCCAACGGTCACATTGTTCATCGTCTGAAAAGCCCGTGGGGTACAGCGCCGGGCCGCGTTGTATCCCTCTGGCTTTTCGTGAGTTAGCTTCTAGGTAAAAAAACGGAGCGCTACAACGCAGTAACGCTCATATATGTATTTCCTTATATTAGTAATTCAAAATATATAATTCTTATAGATCAAGTTCGTTCAAGTTACGGCTGATTTTCCAATCCTCAGACAATCTTTGTATATTCTAACGGTGATGGAAAACATCGTGAGTAAACCTCCATTACCCCACAGCTGCGGCGATGGGCTAGCCTCCTGTTATGCAAAATGGAGTAATGATAAATTGTTTCAAATTGGGCACAATAGTGCCACTGCCACCCCGTGTGGGAAAAGGCGTGATGCTAGTTTATGTTATGTTAAAAGAAAATAATATAATGTCAGAGCCAATCTTGGATTCGAAACTAGCCCATTGCACGAAAAATTGAGTATCGAATAACAGGCTAAAAGTTGTGCCTCTGCCACCCCATATATGGGAAAAGGCGTGACGCCATGTTATTTTGTTAGATAGGTAGGTATTTGAATAATGGTGATTTGGTAGGGGCTTATTAAAACACGTCGCTTTGCATGGACTTCCCCCCTTAAATTTGTAAAATTTCGTTTACCTACCTTCCTACCTACCTAGTTCATTATTCGGTGCTACCTAGAGCGGCAACCAAAATAGGACATTTTGTGAAAATTGCAAATATTTACCTGGGTATAGATAATTACGAAAATAAAGCTTGTGTGATGTCATTTATGCACCAAGTTATCGTAGGTTACCTCTAAAACATATAAGCGAAACATACAAATAATAGTAAAATTATAGTTAGGTACCTACCTTGTTGATATGTGCATGTTGACACACATAATTTTTTTCTGAAAAAGTATCGCATTTTGTTAGGATATCGTCTCTTCGTTACCCAGTTGGTGTGGGTAATGGATTAGATAATATTTTGATTAACTTATCTTCGTACACTGTTCTTCGTAACGTTCGTTTTCCAGTTTCCACTGCACCCCGAACGAGAAATTTTGGTGTCCACTATTGTTTTTATAAAATCGAATAAATTCAAAATCCTCATCCGAGAATAATTACAGGTTGTTTATTGTTTCGCACATCTTTATTACGATACTGACAATAACTGCATAAAAAACAACCACAAATTACCGGTGAGAAGTTGTGACCTTGCAACGCACATGTTTCGGCACCGGAGATCTCACACGGTCTCACTCTTAGCCACTCCAAGGCAAAGCACCTCGGCATATGACCACTCATTCAGGCTGCAGGCGGTCCGACTGTGGAACGCACTACCTTGCACCATAAGAGACAGTCCCACTCTTGTCTCTTTCAAAAACTGGGTAAAAGAGCACTCCTCTGTCTTTCGTGAGAGTTATAATATGTATTGTATTTAGTAGGTATGAAAGTATTTTATTTTTCCTTTTTTATATTATGTGTGTTTTTAGTATAAATTAGATATTAGATAGTGTGCACGGTCTACCCTTTCACAATACAAAAACCCTAATCTTTTCATGCCTTGGTTTGCTGGAAGAAATCTCTTTTTAGAGATAACCTCGCCTTTATAGATATGATTTCTCTTAATGTAACCTTTTAAATTTAATATGTATATGCAATAAAGAATTATGAATTATGTTTGCGAAAACTGCCTAATAAGTATAAAGGATCTCTTTTTGTCACACATCAATAAGGTACTCAATGCTCTCTTTCACGTCTACGTTGCACCGCACGCGCTTGGTGCGCTAATCCACTTTCTCTAGTAGTGCATCCATGGGTCGCAGATAGCACACGTTGTACCCCACGGGCTATTCAGACGGTGAATTGTCAATGTGAGCGCTGGAAAACCCCGTGTGGTACAATGCAGCGCTGTGGCGCTCTTGCTTTTCAAGCGGTTCAAATTTTCAAAAGCCCGTGGGGCACAACGCAGCCTAGCGTTGTACCCCACGGGCTTTTCAAAAGACGCGGCCCGGTGGCGTAGGCTAATCTCATTCGTAAGCCATTGACGCTAGCGACGCCGACACCGGGTCAGATAAGTTTGTGGATCTATAAGTACACTTAACTTGATGAGTTGATGACATTTTGCGAGACGAAAACAACTTTGATTTTTGAGTTAGGAAGGTATTTAAAGTACAATATGATCAATTGTTATCTCTCTATGAGGTAAAGCAATAGTTTTATTATAAATGATGTAGTTCAAGAATAATTGGAAAAATACTAATAGGGTACCGCGGCGGTAATTTGAGCGCCAATCCTCGTCTACCCTTAGGGTTACCACTTGGAACGTGAGATTAGTTATAATATAAACACATAACAGTTTGTTTTCACTATTCCTAAACTATATGATTTGATTTTAAGCTATCCAAAATTAAAGACAAATATTTAAAAAAAAAACAGAAAAAAAATCCTGATGAAAATTACTTTTATTATTATTTTTTTAGAGGTATATTTAGACAACTCTAGGCAGGTCACAAGAAAAAGAAAATAACTTCAGACACCTTTTTAGGGTTCCGTAGAGAACCAGGAACCCTTATAGTTTCGTCAAGTCTGTCTGTCCGTCCGTCCATCCGTCCGTCCGTCCGTCAGTCCGTATGTCACAGCAACTTTATGCAGAAACTATTAGGACTACACAGTTGAAACCTGATGTATTCTGTAAACCGCTTTACGATTTTTATACAAAAACTTAAAAATTAAAATAATTAAAGAGGGCTTCCCATACATGGGATTGAAACCATTTTTTTTTTCATCAAACTTATGTGTGTGTCACCCTCTCTCTTTTAAAGTAAGAGAGTGAAAAACCAATAAAAATATATTACTTTCAACTTTAAACAAAAATTAGTTTGAATAAAATCAACAAAGCAGTTTTTAAGAAATAAAACATTTATTAAAAACCGCAAATATAACTTTGTCATTCATAAAAACACTATTAAAACAAAGTTACAACACAAAAATCCAGTCACATAATTACTTGCTACAAAGGAACCCTTCATGGGCGAGTCCGACTCACACTTGTCCATATTTTTTTTTCAGTTTTGCTTAAAATATCATTCAGTTTGACAATTAAAGCCAACCAGGTAACTATCTTTGTCATTAATAAAAATTGAGAAATACATGGCAGCCGGTGATAGGAAACAATGCCTGAACTTCGACTATACCTTTGCGTCGCTTTTCTGTCATTAGTTTAAGATATTTTTAATTAAGTAATAAGTCTTTAGAAGTAGTAAATAGAAGCGTTTTAAATTGTGTATGACCTAAAATACTCCACACATGAGGGAGATAGAAAAATGTGTCTAAAACCAGGCGAAGTTAAGCAATTCGGAGGTACACCATAATTAGCGTAAGGTTGAAATGTCGCTAGGGGGAAAATGAAGTTGCAGAGGGGTGATACCCTCCGCACCTCCCGCACACCCGCAAAGATGACGCAGGCGTCACCTTTGTCATAGTGCTGCGCGAGCCCGCACCGACCCCGTTTATCGATGTCGATATTGCTCTCGTTGATGCTTGTTCAAAGTTCAAATTCAAGGTCAATTTTCTGTATTATTGTAGACCGAATTTACATTTAATTAGCAAACGTCATTTTTTGCCCCTTCTCTACATTGGACCACTATGGGAGAGGAAAGGCGAAGTAACTCCCACAGATTGATTTTTAAATATCTTTTATGAATTGGTTGTATTTTACTAATTCAAATATTACAATATTAATTATTGTAATAAATGAGCAGGAATAAATAATGATAAAATTATTAACAGCAAGTTCTGTTTTGAGTTAGATTAACCACATAAAGTCCCGTCATTTAAGTAATCTTGAACATTGTTTATCCCTTTTTCGACAGAGTCGCTTTTACATGGTTTTTAAATCGCTCAAATGGCAATTTCAAAATCTCCGAAGGTGCACTTGAGGAGAGTTGCACTTGTGTATTAAAATATCATCAGTTGCCCCTTCGTCATGTATGAAAAGGAAAATCAATGGACGATCTCAAGCACGATAACTCGCCAGAAAAGTATGGAAAAGTTTCATAAAAACTTGTAAGAAACTAAAAAAACAATACAGGGTGAAGGACATAAGAAATAAGAATATAAAAGAGACGGAAGATTTTACCGTAGAAGTCGGAGAAACCAGTGACGAAGATTCCTTAAGTGTTTCTAGCGATGATAGATAGCATTGGTTCTTTTGATTTTGACTACGTTAAAAAAAATATGATTTTAAAGTTCATTTTGTCGTGTAACTTTTTGGTGACTATCGATACCGACTACATCACTAAAATAGTGCCATCCCAACTTGACTTGGACATTGCTTCGGACTAAACTATCCTAGATGGAAAGCTCAGATTTGGTGGAGTTACAAACAGGCTATGCCTGAGGTATCTCCCATATCTTGCTTGATCTGACGCCCTCGAGTAACTTGCAAAATAGCCCAGTGGCACCTGTGACGTAGAGACCACAACGTCATACATAGACAAACATGATGACCATATTTTTTAATTACTGAACCTCTGCGGGTGTTCGAACCCGAGACAGAACCTCACTACCCAGCCACATATGTAGAAGTATAATCCGTGTTGTTGATCCCTCTCAAAAATAAATACATGTTTGTCTCGCCCACTCGCTGTCTTCCGTGATGAGGGCACAATGGAGGTAAACACTCGTAGGCGCGAGCGCAGCTGGCTGTTAGCCTGTTATTCTTCCCGCCGAATGTTGCATTAACTACTGTTCAAATAAAGAGCTACTTAAATACTGTCGCTGGTATTTCCCTAAAGAAAGACATGACTTTGAATGTCGGTCGAATTTTAATTAGGTACCTGCTTAGAGAGCTCTACATGAAAAATCTTATTATGAAATGAAACAGCTAATTCAATAATACGGCTTTAAAATGGTTGCGATATGGCTTCTGGTTATCGGCACTTTGGTTGAAAGGATATCTAGAAAATCAGAAACAATCTAAAAGCTACTTATTATTGGCTTCCAAAATGTGAAGTATTGATGACATGTATCGATGATGGTATGTATGTATGTTTGTCCGCGATTATCTCGCGTGGCTGAACCTATTTTGATGAGGTTTTCAGTAAAGTATTTGTTTATTGAACGTGTACGTATTAGGAACCTGGATGGTGGTAGGATAACGTATTTCCTGCGGATATGCCGAGACGTGAGCAATGCCCTCCCTCCCAAGTTAGGGAAATTACAATCCGTGTTGGGCGAGCGTGCCGTCACAACCAAAGACAATGTTGTATCATTATTTCGTAATTATATGATATACCGATGCTATTATTTTTAGCAGCCTGACAGCCTACATAATAGAACTTGCGAATTACTAAATCTCGCGGCATTGACACGTTTCGGATCTAAATAATTATAATACATAGTTTAAACACTAAAAACACCCTTTCGAAATCAAAATGCCATAATAAGACAAATCAAACGAGCTCAAACACGATAAGCATCCTATAGGGTTCAGACCTTCGAGCTCCATCATCAGATCAGCTCGATGGTAGCATATTATTGTATTGGCATCTGAACTACATAAACATACCAAGTTTCGAAATGGTAGAAGAAATAGAGGTGGGCGAAATTTCCATTCCTAGATTTGCTGCACACTGTTATACTATGCTGTTATTTAGTTCAACTGGTCTGGACTGGTTCGATATTAGGATGTTAAAAATTGAAGCAGCTTAACCCTTAATTCGACAGGTTTTTTTTTTTATAAATTTGTGAAATCGTTACAGATTTTGGTTTATAGTTTGTAGGGGACTCTAGAAAAAATACCTGAAAAAATCTATGACTTTCAGATTCCTGAAAAACATACGTCCATTATGCTGGACATTATCAAGTTAATAAGGATCTGATGCACTCCAATCATGTGCAGTATACTTCCCATTGTCAAAGATAAGCAAAAAAAGAAACAAGTGATTCCGTAGGAAAATACTCATATATTTTAGAAAATTAGTCTCATAGTTACATTCAATTAAGCTTAAAACTACTAGGAACTTCCAAAAACTAATAAGTACAAACATATCACTTATGTTTTGAACATTATAGTTGAGTAATTTATAAAACTTTCATGACAATCAACATTTAGGTTATTCAAAAACAATCAGTCTTCTTGTTATTAAAAATAAAAATATCAATATAGATTAATCTAATTAACTCTCACTTGCTTTTTGGTCCCTTTCCTGTTTACTTGTTGTGAAAATTATAAAAACAATTTCTTTTGGACACTAAGCACAGCCTCTGATCGCATTTGGAACAAATTGTGTTCGTTTTATTGTTTTTACAGTACTTGCAACGTCCATATGTAGTATATTTAGCCCAGTGGTTGTAGCCATCATAACGTACAGAAACTGGGGGCCTCGGTGCACTTGGGTTTTGGATCAGCGATTTTTTCGGTACAGGTATTGGTGGTTCCGTCTCAATTGATCTTCCCTTTTGCCTCAATTCAATTGCCAATCTCTGTCTGAACTTTTTCAGGCTTATGTTTTTCAGGCTGTTCGTGGTGCATTTTCTCCTGTAGAGTAAACCAAGCATTGTTAACAGCTATATCTAACATCTGGCCAAAGATGTTCATGTACCAACGACGGCTCTTGAAGGATGTTCTGTAGAGTGCTATCAACATATCGCACAGGTCAACGCCTCCCATGTGTTGATTGTAGTGTCGGACTAACTCCGGGCACGTTACACCAATTTTCTTTTTCTGTTCTTTGCTCTATCTCTTGATTTCTTGAACTGGGTAAGCATCTGCATAAGAACAGGCCAAAGTCACAACTTTATTGTCGTACCATTTGACAATGGCGATCTTTTTGTCGTTATCTACCACTTGGCTAAATGTACCTCGACCCTTTTTCTTCAGTTCTTTGTCACTTAACAGGCCCTTGCTGCAACATTTCAGTCTATTTTGCCGTATTGTTCCAAGACTGAAAATCCCCCTGTGTTCACGTAGATACCAGATCAAGTCGAGCGTTGTGAAATAGTTATCGAAATAAACAGCACATCCTGGAGTCTGAATGGTCTTACACAGAGCTAATACCATTTTAGCACCCAGTGTCATCTGCTCTTCCTCCACGCTAAAATCAATATACCGAAAGGTGGCATCGCCACCGTACAGTAAAAAATCATAGACGATTCCGGATTCACCAGCGCGTACTACGTTCTTGAATCCCCATTTATTGGGTTTCATGGGGTTGTATTGTCTCCGGTTTCCTGCCTTAGTGCCCTTATACGGTATAGTCATTTCATCTATGCTATACTTTGTTTCTTCTTCCGTCGCAAGGCAGTTTCTCCTTATTTTTTCAATGAATGGTCGTATCTTGTAATATCTGTCGTCATCCGAATTGGCGCTGTCCACAAAGTGAATGTTGCGTCGAATCTGCTCGAATCGTTTCAATGGCATGACGTCCGCGATTTGGGCATATCTGAATTCAGCAGACCAATAGTCTAGATAGGAAGGCATATTCACTATACCCATGACGAGAAGAATCATTAGAAAGTCTTTCAACTCCTCGATGGTCAATTGTATACATTTTCCAGTTCTTCGGGTTGAGTACAAGTTTGTGTGGTAGATAATATCATCAAGTATATCTGGGGTGAAGTACCGATGAAAATATTCCAACGGAGAGTCAATATCTGGTAAATCAAACACGAAGTCGTTTGATGGAATGTCAGCCTTGTGTCTGAATTGTCCTTTTTTCCATTTGTAGCTCACAGTGAGTGTTTTCTTGGCCTTCGATGCCCGGACATTTGGAACAGCTCGTACTGGTAGCTTCCTATAACGCCTGGTTGTTCTTGATGTTGATGGACTAGCAATAGGCGAAGCATCTGATGATGGTATCGACAATAATGAAGCCAAACTTGGTAAAGCATTATAATTTACTTCACCAGTTGTTGGTAGCACCATGTTAATTATAGGAGTCAATGGAGGTCCCTCATGGTTCAAGTTGTCTTCAACTTCTAAGACAGAATTTTATTGTTGGCACTGCCACCGTCCTGATCCTCGGTTTGGGATTTTTCGTTTACCGTCTGCATAAAAGTTGCCGCAGTATCAGCATCGACGTACGTCTCGTCACTGTCAATTGAAATATTGTCTTGTCTATCATTTTCTGAGCTTTCTAATATATTCATTCGCTCTATATATGAATCTATTGATGGGCAGGGTGATGAAAACTCTTCAGTCCTGTATACGAGTATGTCTTCTTCGATGTCAGGTTCAGACCCACCACTGTCTAAATCCGAAGGAGCATTTTGAGGCGGCACCAATGCTACTATCCGATGTCCTCTAGACTTGAAGCTCTGGAAAACGAAAAGAAGATGGGTGTTAAATATGTTATTAGCGGACCCCAAAAAATATATCATGAGAAACAACAAAAGTAAAATTTCTAATAATGCGGCAACGGGATGAATACGACACATATGATTTCTTATTAGGTTTTCTACTACTTTGACAAGGGGTAGAATACTGGACTTAGTATTTTGCAGTAACTTTTCTAGTAAATCGATGACGGGTAGTATACTGGACACACA
The DNA here is from genome assembly GCA_949825045.1 of Argyresthia goedartella. NCBI lineage: Eukaryota > Metazoa > Arthropoda > Insecta > Lepidoptera > Argyresthiidae > Argyresthia > Argyresthia goedartella. The sequence continues at coordinate 23,600,676 of OX463828.1, forward strand.
AGTTGTAGGCATCGTAAATTCAAAATAAACCTCAAATAGACAGTCAAAATACTATGAATAGCTTTTCAGGTATGATAACTATAGTTTTCAATGAACTTGCAAAAAAAGAAAGCCATAAAACAGTGAACAAAATGCAACTTACCGAGAGCCCGCGCAGCGAGTCCTTCCTTCCCGCCATCTCGCCGGCGACTGGTCACGTCCTGTCGATGTGCACGCGGTGCTGATTTTTGACAGCGTAGTTTGATAGTTCAGGGTGCATTTATAACACCTAATACTCTAAATAAACTGTCTAATTTTGATGTACATTTTTTTTCATTCAACGGGTAGTATATTACACGGCGTCGAATTAAGGGGCTTAAGACCTAGACGGTAAGCCAATCTTACTAACCCTTACTTAGGAACGATGACGCCGCTTCGTAAACCCGTTGGCATTTTATCAGGCAAAGAAAATAAAGGAGAATAAAAAACCGGTCAAGTGCGAGTCTAAATCGCGCACGAAGGGTTCCGTACCACCGTTCAATGGAAGCGATGGTGTGGAGTGAATAGTTTGGATTTTACACAGCAAAATATTGTTTACAAAGTTATTGGTGCGGTTACTTTCACATTCCATGTACGTAACCAGGTGCATACATAAGTTTGTATGTGGTATTTAAAGAATTGTTGTATGGGAGCCCCCTTAAATATTTCTTTTATCCTGTTTTTTAGTATTTGTTGTTATAGCGGCAACAGAAATACGTAATCTGTGAAAATTTCAACTCTCTAGCTAGCTAGGTTCTTGAGATACAGCCTGGTGACAGACGGACGGACGGACGGACGAACGGACGGACAGCGAAGTCTTAGTAATAGGGTTCCGTTCTTACCCGTTGGGTACGGAACCCTAAAAAAGAGCTACGTGGTCGGTCAACGGGTTTCACGCTTGCTTCTCACACAGGAGATGCAGGTTCGATTCCTGACCATGTACCAATGAGATAATTCATTTATCTTAAGTACATTATAGGGACGTTCTAACGGTGATGGAAAACATCGTGAGGAAACCTTCATTACTCTACAGCTGCGGCGATGGGCTAGCCCCCTGTCACACAAAATAGAGTATTGAATAACTGGCTCAAAGTGGACACAATTGTGTCTCTGCTACCATAGCGTCACAGGCGTGACGCTATGGTATGTTATGTTAAGAAACAATTCCATTGGTGCCACTGCTACGGCAGACGGACGGACCTTCCTCAGTCAATTCTAGCTTTTTTAGTAATCGTTAGACATTCGTTATAGAATTTAGGTCATACAAATCGTTTTGAAAAAATCTCCAAAATTATTTTATTTTTTATATTTTTTTCTGTTTTACTACAAACTAATTAAATTGTACTACAATCCACTACTAACGATTAGTCATAAGAAATATCTGAAAAAACTTGGTTTTTCAAATTTCGGGGGCTAGGATTTTCTTTTTCATCATATTTTGTTTTTGGAGCTACTAACGAAAATTGTTTTACTACTATCCACTAAATATCTGTCGAAAAACGCAACAAAAAAAAATATTTTTTTAATGTCGGGCGCCAAGTTCACACAGCTTAGACGAACGGCCGAATGCATATATACTGATGGAGCGCCGCTTAAAAGTCACACTGGCGTTATTTCCCAAGCGAGAAACAGTGGCAGCATGAATTCAAGTCGTCGCCAAACTTTGTGTTGTCTGCCGAGCATGAGAATGGAACTCAAGCCACGCCAAGCTCAAGCTAAGCTAGTGAAGAGTCGGCCTTCAACCGAAGAGTGGGCGGCTGCAGCTGTTGCAATGTACCACAGTGACTTACACGCTGCCTGCCAATTTCTTGGCTGTCGTAACACTCCGGCTCTGATGAAATTATCGGAATTGTACTTCATTCAAGAATTCCTGATGCCACGTTACTGCTACACCTATCCATAGAATCTCATTAGAGGTAGAGTTTCAGTCATGTAATGTATTCTACTATGTTTTATAATGGACATAGGTAAATGCCTTGCAATTTGCACTGTGACCCTGAGACTAGGCATCCTATATTATTTGCATATGCTTAGAACTACAATGCTGCTACTGGTGATCCTACTTTTCTAAATATCACCGATAAATGTTCAAATATGGTGAAAAGAAATATGGCACTAAGTTCAATAACGATATGATATGATATGTACAGGATGAAACAGTAATAGATGTAACAGTAACTTATGTATAAGTGTTGAATAACTAGATAGATAGATAGATATATAGATAAAATCTTTATTTACTTTCTACAATACACATTTGACAGAAAAACAATTAAAATAAGCAGTAGTACATAGGTAGACAAAAACTCAAAAATGCATTGCAAATAGAGAAAAGGCTCTGACTCAGCAAAGTGTTGCAGAAGATCTGCAACGCTGATATTCTGCCAGAACCTTGATACAATTTACTTACAATACAAACTACTTATGCTTTACTGCGGTTACTGGATTAGTGACTTCAGAACCCTCTCAGTATAGATTAGGTATGAAGATATAAAATGAACGAAGGGGTTATGTTTTGATTATTTTCAATTCCAGTTTACTGGAGTTCTTTCTTTTTTAGAGTTAAACTCACGGTTATGCAATTTGTGCATTTTATTAAAGGTATATATATACGTTCTCTTGTATACCTATAGATTAAAATAGAATAGTATATGTAATGGGTATAACTGTTACGTACTGTAATATCCGATCGTAGGTTTATCAACACCCACCTTGCCAGTCTTGCTTGACGCAACCGCCCAGTCAATGATCGCACGCAGTATTCGAAATTTGAATCGCGATCGGCGCGCGCGCACACTACACGTGATTTTAACAAAAAAAAGTAAATAAATAGCGAATGATTGTCTCTGATAAGGCGCTTTTATCAGGCGATAGAAACCTCTGAAACGAAACAGTTTTTTCAGTATCATTAATTTTGTGTTTTGATTGAAAAAAGTAAACAAAGATTTTACTATAGTTTACCTACAGATTTTCAGTTGTGATAAGAGTTCTTTATCAACTTGGTAAAAGGATTTACCTAGCAGTTCTGGAGAAACGTTCAGTGTGTTATATCTTCGTGATATTGAAGGTTATTTATTGTGATAATTTTGTGATAGAGTTTTTGTTCGGGGCGGCCCTCGCTGATAATTCTTGGAGAGGTTTGTGCCACGTTTTATGATATTAAATGATTGGTCAAGTAATAATCTGTATTAGCCTACGTGCCTACTAATAGATTTGTACTCTTCTTAAGAACTTATTTTAGCTCAATGACCCATATTCCTTATCAAATTAGCGTTATCAATGTTATCATATGATCTATGACAAGTTGTTTATTATTCTCCAACAATGAATGCTAATAGTGACTATTCAAAGGCATACAACACGAATCACTCGCTACTCTTAGGATTAACGATCGGGATTCAACTATTGCAATAAGCAAATGCTTATGCTAATTCAGCAATTCGAATCAGTTTCGTATGAAAGAAGTTTGGAAGGACCCACATAACAAGTTGCTAGTAGGCCGAGGTGGGAGCGAGACGACTGCAGCCGTCTAGCCAGCCAGCCACCGTATATTGCGCGAGACACAAATTCTATTACTTTCCCGTACTTACGTACATGCTCACTCGCGGCCTTACCCGCATGAAGAAGTGGCCAGAGATGCTATACAATGCGAAATACTTACCACCTGCTACCTGATTGTGCATTATGTTGCTGCACCTGCGCTTCACTTATAATGAGCATTTATTAGTTGAGCCCAAATCAAATAAAGCGAACGTCTACCTACCTAGAATAATAAATTTGCAGTGTTAGGTTAGTTATGTGTAGTAGTAGTGTAATTTATCTATGTAAACTGACAACTACGAATGTTCTGTGCTCAGACAAACCTCAGTGGTTTATGAGTACTATTTAAGATATCATATATGTTACTTATGATACAAAGAATAAATAAAAAAAAAAAAAAGTCATGCAACCGTAAATTAACCGGTCGCTTAAATTAGAATATGCTACAATAAAGCAACTCACTTACAGTTGCCCGCACGCGAGACATGGAATTGTGTCCTTATTGCATCTATCTGGTAGCAGTTACGATAACTATGACTATGAGCAGAAGAAGAAGTGTAACTCTTTACCTCTTCTCCTTATTTCCCTCTCCACTACTGGAGGTTGGCGGTCAACTCCTCGTACTCCCCTCTGTTCTCCGGCAAGCGCAGGAGCTGGTCTACGCTGGCCACTCCCGTCCATTCCCTGATGCTGCGAAGCTACGACGTCCTCCTTCTGCCAGCGCGTCTTCTCTCCTCTACCTTGACACTCATGATGACTTGAAGAAGTCGGTATCGTCAGCACATGTCCCAAGAAACGTGTTACACTATAAATCAAATTGATAACAGCCTTTCCAAAGGGAAATATTAAAGTGAACAGCATCAATAATACTGATTTTCACAGTAAATATCAGGGCAAAATACTGCGGTAGCTTGGTGAAGGGTAAAGGGGCGAGCGAGGTGAGCGAAGCGAAGCCCCCTTTATCCTTCGTATTAGGTTGAACATGTAAGAACAACAAAATTACTTAAAACAAAAAGAGTTTTTGCGGATCCTTTTTTGCTGTGAAAAATCAGTATTTTTGATGTGCGATTAAATAAATTGATTGTGCCCTTTCCAAATGGTAACAAAGTGTAATTTGAACATTCAATACTCGTTCGTTTTTACGTTACATTGAAAATGTATGTCGTTAAGCTTCTAGTTAAAAGTAACAGTACTCTGTGGCCCACTGTACGTCATAGTTTATGTTCTGACCTCTATTTGACTATTAAATTGCTAGTGCTTAGGCCTAGATCAGACCTAAATTGCCAGGCAATAAAGTAACAAGCTATGAATTAATTAACAGATAGTTGGACTGTCCTTGACACCTTGTGGATTAAAATTTTCATTTTGCAATGTGTGGCTAACATGTCTTGTAGGTATTAACAGTAATACTTTTTGCAGAGCAATATTTATAACTTTTTTGTTTTCTATAGACAGTGGGTCGGGTAGCTTACCTACCGATTAATATTCAGGGGCCTGTTTAATAGACGCGACAGGCGACAGGTGACAGGCGGCAAATTTTTTTGAACTTTGAAAATACCTTGTTTAATAAAGATGGGAAATATTAAACTGCACATCAATAATACTGATTTGCACAGCAAATATACTGATTTTCGCAGCAAATATACTGATTTTCACAGCAAATATCAGGGCAAAATACTGCGGTAGCTTAGGTGAAAGGTAAATGGGGTGAGCGAAGCGAAGCCTCATTTATCATTCGTATTAGGTTGAACATGTAAGAACAACAAAAATACTTAAAACATAAAAAGTGTTTTTGCTGATCCTTTTTTGCTGTGCAAATCAGTATTTTTGATGTGCAGTTAAATACTAGCCAATAAAGATTAGCCCTGACTTTGTCACGGTGGGAAATTGACAAAAATGTATAAACCTTTTTTCTTGACAGGCGACAGGTGACAATTTCCCGGGAAACACTTGTCAATCAAATATGTTTACAGTAAATTGTCAAGACATATTTGTCGAGTTGTCCGAGACTTTCGACAGGTACCCTCACCAGTGTCTGGGCAATTCGACAGGTTACATTACTACCAAAATAATATACCGTAGTTTTATTTACAGTAGTAGCAAGACGATATTTAAGGTGATACAAAAACAAAATGTTTTTTTTTTTCGAATCCATTTATTCCACTATTAAGTAATTTACAGATTTGATTTTTGGGTTAACGTTTATTGAGTATTTGATTAAGTTTCTCGCTGAAGGAAAACGCGATTGGATGATAATTTCTCGATAGAATTTTATTTCGAAAAAACATCTAAACTGTTTAACGTTGTCCTGTAATTCTGACATCCTAACTAATTAAATTGCGGAATTGCATTCAAAATGTGGATATTTTGTGTTCGTAAACTCTCCTTGAAAATATGTATTTTTGACAAAATAGCGTAGTTTATTTTTAAGGAATTTTTATATGGTTTGACGCTACGTTATTTTAGTTTGAGTCGAGCGCGACGTTTGCTCTCTCTTTTTTTTCTTATGTGGAAGTAATTAATGCTGTCACTTTCGTTTACATTCGTACTCCTTTTATATATTTTTTACGTATCGCCGGAAGTCCTGATGCTCCTACCAGTAAGAGAATCCAGTAGGAGCACGAGAAAGAACCCGTCCTACCTAATTGAGATCGATCGCACAACTATCATGGTCGTACGACTGGCTAAAGTTGTAGTATACCTACCTACCTACAACTAATTCGATATGCCACCAATAAAAGGACATAAAAAATTCACGCGTGTCATCACTTCCGGCTCATCCCGTTCTCTGTACACCCAGTCGTACGTACGACCGGTGTAAATGGTTAGTATAAACATATTTACACCCTGTGACCACAGATACTGCTTCTGGTCCTACACTATAATAGGATACCCTGTGTCGTGGGAACCAGAAACAGCGACGTCACACACTTAGAAACATCCAAGACCTGGGGTTTCTTTCTTCTTCACCCCCAGCCGGGGATCGAACCCGGGACCTCTCGCATGGTAGGCAGAGCCACAACCGATGCGCCACAGAGGTCGTACGCCGGCCTTTGCTCCCGCTTGGTGGCGCTGGCGTAGTTGGACGCAAAGCTTCATTCATCTGAGACATAGACAAATTACTTATTTGTCTATGTCTGAGGTTAGGTTAAAAACACGTCACGTGATCATTCAAATATACTTGACGCTGGCAATATTAACATCAATTAAAGTTAAAGCCTTATATTAAAAGAAGTAAATATTGAAAAAACATTACAAAAAAAAAAGAAGTAAATATAATTTGACATCTGTGGTGGTAGACTGAGCTTTTGAGATTAGGTGCCATTAGGACAGCGCCTAGGCATATCTCGATATTGTGTGGTGACAAATTTGTCAATTACCATGACAAAGAAGTCGGAGAATATTTCTTAGAGACTCGACAGGTTAAATCTGACATAAGTCTTGGGTTTTAGTCTGGCAATTTCATCGGTATTTACCTGTCGCATTTGGACTTTATTGTCATCTTTATATAACGGCACTTGTCGTGGGAATTCGACTTAAGTATTTGTCAAAAAGGGTCAAAATTGTGGCTCCAGTTTATTTCATACATTTGTATGGAGTTGTCAAAATTGTCAAAAAATGTTAACTCGCGTTCTATCTGACGACCTCTGTGGCGCTGCAGTTGTGGCTCTGCTTGCCATGTGGGAGATCCCGGGTTCGATCCCCGGCTGCGAAAATAACCCCCAGGTCTTGGATGTTTATATGTGTGTGATGTCGCTGTTTCTGGTTCTCACGACACAGGGTATCCTAGTGTGGGGCCAGAAGTAATGTGTGTGCTTGTATATGTTTTTATGTTTATCCGTCGGGCGTCAGAAGCAACATTAAACACTATAGTTGTTTATAATCATAGAAAAAAGATGAATATCTAATAATGTACCTAACCTAAATCGAATAAAATCTATTTGATAGAAAATAAATTTCGTTCAAAATTAATACCTACACTTTTATATTAGGTACACACTGAGAGTCTACAACACAAGGCAGATAACTATGCTTGAATTTAGGACGGTAATAAAGCTAGCGAGATAAGATAATTATAGTTAACAAGGTTAGTATACAAGGTGACATTTAATTAGCTGACCATATTTTGGAGAATGATAGTACCCATTATTATGAACAACTTTTCCCAAGAAACATATGGTCGTAAACGAAATAAATTTTTGGGTCTCCCATAGTAACATGTAATCAGCTGATCGGGTCAATGTACTGAGGGACGAAAAATATATTTCATTTGCGACCATATGTTTCTTTGGGAAAGTTGTTCATAATGATCGGTGCTATCAATCCCCAAAATATGGTCAGCTAATTAAATGTCACCTTGTATAACATAACGTACATAACCAGAGTTCGTTTAGGTGATATACATAACTGTTGAAAAGGAAAATTGTTTTTAGGGGGTAAACAATTTATCAACAATCGGCCCCAATACCAAACAATGAGAATGACTTATGTTATTAAGGTACTTTTTGGTGAAAACACTTGAATAATCTCTGGTCAAAGCAAATTTATGAAAAAGGTAATTTCACGTGACAGCTCGATAGACAAGTTGTTGTTTAGAAAACTGACTTTATAGAATAATTTTACTACGATTGGTGACCGTGAAATTATACAAAGAAAAATGTGGTACAACGTCAGGAGAAAACGAGAATTCCAATTTATGGTGGTAGGTAATTCAGAAAGGGTGTTCTGTGATGCAGATTTTTTTGAATACCAGTTTCGTGTTCAAAGATTAAGTGTCCACTGAATTAATAAGTCAGCCTTAGAATATTCGTGTAACAGGTCAGCAATAAATTTTAAGCGCCTTATAGCAAAGTATACCTGATTGAAAGTAGCCACAATGACCTAAAGTAGCCACAATAACCTACTCTAGCCAGTAGTAAAGAAAACACAAGAGAGCACATGCGCTTAATTACAGGAGGAAAGGATTATACGATAGAATCCTGAGCGTTACGAAGGATTGAAGCGTTAACGCCCATGACGAAAATAATTTTGCTCCTGAGTGACACATGCAAATTTTCACACTGACTCTGAGGAAAATTTAAATTAAATCCACTAAAAACAAATCAATAACTATATTTTGAATTATACTTTCACCACTTTTACAGTAATCGAACGACGTAAACTTTTTTTTTATAATGGCGGATTGTGAAGGATTAAGGAAAGGTCACCACAGATAAAATATTCCTGTATACTTTTACTAATGTGTAAAAATAATCGAATAAAATATTACAATGGATTCGGATATCAATATTCATTATATCACAATAACAGTCATCGATAGTTTTGATTTCAGTAAAACATATAATTTACTGTGACATTTTTTTTAAATATTACGAATAATTCATAAATTTTCATTTAACGTTGTTAAAGTTAAAACTTGAAACATGTTCTTTTTTAATCGACTACGTCATCGTAGTCAATTGTAATGTAATTTCATAATCACATTCGATTATTTTGATCTGTGTTCAATTGGCACATTGCGGAAATGCTAAATGCCAATGAATAAATTTAAAAAGTAGCTTGAACAGAGAAGTAGCATTTTGCTCCCTCTCGTCGTGGAGCAAAACTTACTTTTCCGAATGAAAGGTGTGAAAAAATTATTTCAGCGACCTCTAATTTCATACCGTCACCTCTATGTTTATACCTTAGCGTAAGTAATTTATTACGGAATCTAGTATAGGTACCTACTAGATTCGCAATAAATTTTATATCGAAATTGCCCTAGCTCCGGTTGCTACGGCTCTAACAAACTGAGTCTAGCCACACAAGACTGCCTTAGGAAGCGGGATGCCCTGATTCGTATTTTGTATTCTAATCGACCTAAATCGTCGAAAAACAAGCGAATTGTTGAATAAATAAATTCAACGACTAATTTTGAGGCTAGAATTTTATTTTATAACCAGACAGACGTTAAATCTCTAATAGTAGTTTATGTGACTGCTGCATAATGCCTAATTATGTACAGTTACATACACTAGTTTATCTACACACATATCATAAGCTCTCTTTGATGTGTTCAGGAACCGCATGTTTGACCGGCATTGTGGTTCTGCAATTGTTTAGCTTGTTCTTTAGTACTAACTTCACGCAGGCGGGCGTCGGCGTTCGAAATTTGAATGTCAGTACCAACTTCACAGACAAACTAGGGACGGCACGCGGGTGGGCGTCGGCGTTCGAAATTTGAATGTCATTATATGTAGAAAAACTACACATAATGACCATTATGTGTAGTTTTCCAGATACGAAACGAGTTTTTACCAAGTAGTTTAACATAATGCTGATCGTAACGTGCGGTTTTTGAACGCAGTAAAGAGGGTTTATGATACGTGTGTAGATAAAATATATAAAGAGGCCCAAAATTTACCGCTTAGTTATCAGTCAATTTTAATGCTAAACTATTAATCGGTAATGCTGAGTCGTATTAATTGTTATTTGTGAATTGGCGCTGGATGTTTGATATTCTCTTTGGGTAGTAATAATGATGAATTAAGATTATAGAAGCTGTTCGATTAAATCGTTGCTTACATAAAAAAGACGCCAAGTTGCACGTGCTAAAGAATACTTCTTAAGTCAAAGTCAAAGTACTTTATTACTGTCGATATTTACATATACTTAGCCAACGTAATTTTTTGCCTCTTCTCTACATTGGACCACTTGCAGAAGGGCGTAGAAACTCCTACAAATTGATTTTTAGATCTCTTTTAAAAATTGGTAGTGGTTAACTAATACAAATATGAAAAATTTAATAATTATTATTAATAAGCAAGAATAAATAAGTCCCAAATTATTAACAGCAAGGTCTGTGTTGAGCTAGATTAACCCCATGCAGTCCCGTTGAACATTGTAATATCCCTTTTTCGACAAAGTCGCTTTAACATGCTTTTTAAATTGCTCAAATGGCAATTTCAAAATCTCCAGAGTTATCTTATTGTAGTAGAGAATGCACTGACACTTCGCGAATCTAAACCGGGGCGCACATAGTCTGTGATTATTTCTTAGGTTAACATTACAGCTATCGCTAAATTTGGAATATGTTATAAGGTTCTAGCGTAAATACATTATATTTTCGAAAACAAATTGACTAGCTACATTTATTATGTCAATTTATTTAAAACACTCTCTTAAGCAGTCTGGTCGTTTTAAATTATAAATTGCTAGAATAGCGCTTTTCTGTAAAATAAAAATAGTTTGAATATCCGCTGCTTTCCCCCACAACAAGATATCATAGGACATGACGCTATGAAAGTAACTAAAATATACTAGCCTAGATGAAGCCACATCCCTGTTTTATCTGATGTTCCTAACAGTGTAAGCCGCAGAACTTAATTTACCAGCAAATTTTTCTATGTTGGGTAAATAAATAAATCATGTTTATTCAGTAATATTGCTACAGTTGGGTCCCCACACCAATTTGCTATCAATGGTTATTCCAAGAAACTTCGTATCATTTACTAATTCTTACGTGCTGCTGTCTAACACTAAACTGGTCTCAACTTGCCTGACATATGGAAGTGAGTATTTGATACGCTTGGTTTTACCCGCGTTTAACAATAAATTATTAACTGTGAACCAATTCAAGGTTAAAGACAATACACCATTAACATCATCAAAGTGTTCTTTTTGTCTTTCAATTTTGATGACCATTGAAGTATCATCAGCCAACAACACTATGTCAGTCAATTTCTCCACCATGAAAGGCAGATCGTTAATATAGGCTTCTGATGCTGCACTTATAATATCCCATTCAGAAATAGCTTTTAAGTAGGGTCACAGATATACTTGATGTGATCCAAAATTACCTGTTATCTGGGACCTTATAATCCAGTTAAATATACCTATACGATAGCTTGTTGACGGCGCGGCGGGGCGCCCATTTTGTTTGGAGACTGACTCCCAACTACGTCATTTTGCGCCCTTCGACTTATCGCTATGCGTTTTCCAAAAGTAAATTGGGCCCCAGGTATAGACCCCAAATCAATCAATCTAGATGATGATTTATTTTATTGTTTTCAGATCGAGGAGGTTATGCATCAGAGGGCGCCTTTGGTGCCCAGCAATAATAACAGGTATTACTCATTTGAAACATTGATTACATTTGAAACATTGATTACATGATATTTTATAGTCCAGTCCACATAATCTACCCACAAATCAAAACGAGTCATATATTATTATACTATCGCCATCTATGAAACAACAAATTAACTACTGTAGTTTCTACAGTCGCTGACAGAGGGCGGTGTGATCACAAGAACATGTTAGCTATTTTCAACTCAATACATAAGTGGGGATATAGCTCAGTGGTAGAGCATTCGACTGCAGATCGAGAGGTCCCCGGTTCAAACCCGGGTGTCCCCTTCATATATCTTTTTGTTTTTGTTCTTGGTTAGCAGATTATTCTCATTGTATATTTTTTCCCCTTGCAGCCTACACCATAAGACCGCTGCTGCTGATTTTGGTCGTGTAAAGGCGTCGAATTTCATAAAGGCAACTTTTAGCTCTCGATCAAAGGCGGTTGCATCCGCCGGATACGGTCATTTGGGAGTAGAAAACACCAAAATAGGTGCCACAGAGACCAAGCCTGTTACTAGAACCAGACCCAGGACCGCTCAACTCCAAGAGACCGGTGATGGCAAGCCTAAGAAACTCATAAAAGCTGAGAAGCCAAAATCAAGTCTCAAACGCTCAGATAAGCCACTCTCCGAGTTGGAAAGGCCAAGTGTCAGACTTCTTGTCACCGATCCTGGGGGGCCTAAACCAGATAACTTGAAGAAGTCTCAAAATGACCTAAAGAGCCCTAAAGCTGTTCTGCAGGTCGTGAAGAAACAATCACTGACTAAGAAATTGTCAGCTCCAGAACCGCCTAAGAGTATCTTACCGCCATCTCTGAGGCCGAAACTTGGAGAAAATAAGCTGACAGTGGTGAAGAATATCAACAACAACGATATTTGGACAAATGCAAATGAGACAGATAAAATTTTGGCCCCGAAAATTCACGTTGGTTCCTTGATAAGGTCAGTACAATACCTTCTACCTTACAGAAATTCAGCTAACTTTGCTGCCAAATCTCACTCGCTGCTGCTCGAATTAGGGATCACTGGCTGGGGTGTGGGGTCATTTAATTAAATGTAAATCTGCATATTTAGATTTCAAAGTAAATGTTTGAGACTTCGACTTCGAGGTTCGAGTTCTCCCGCGCCCCCACGACCGAACGAAACCGAATTCCATCCAAGCGTTTAATTCGTTCAATCCGCGCGTAAACAAATTCGCGTTCTATCACGCGCCAAGCAATATCGACCTTAGAACGTACTCATTAGGCACAGTATTCCAAGTGGTCATGTGATTCACCGTTTTGTCACGTAGTTCGTAATCGAATCGAAATGCTTATGGTAGTTTTATCCGCCTCCCTATCCGTCGCCTTCTTACGCATGATTGCGTCCTTATCGTGTCGATGGTGCACAAACAGTATTCACTACAGCTATTTCGCTTGCACCCATGTAAATGTTTGTATCCTTTCACAACTCGATAAAGTTATGTAGGTCGCTTTGTTCAAGCGGTTTGGTTGTAAATCGCCGTGTATTGTTGTCGGTTGGGTTCTAGAAGAGAATGGCTGTTTCGACTTTAGTCGGCTGAGTACGAACGATGTACGATACGACCGACCACACCACAAGTTGTTTGGCTCGGTTTGGCCACGAATGTCGTTTTACGCGTAATCGGTTGTGCTTTCTTTTTTAAACTTTTTTAAACGAAACAAAGTTACTATCCAAAATGTGCTTAAAAACTGCGTTCTTTGTGTGAAATGCGATGTGATCCGACTTATTTAAGACGTGCTGGTGTTCAAGAAATGTTCTAAGGGAATGGATCCGTGTTAACGTATGGATTGTGTGGTACAGTTTTTGAATCTAGGCTTTCCAACCTACCAGCTGCATGCATTAGCATCTCATACTGAAGTCTGTCTGTCCGACCACAAGTAAAGTGGCAACCGTGTTGTGAAAGTTGAATTAAATTGTCGGACAAGTAAAAAGTGCTGTTGTTATTCTATACTGTAACTTAGAAAGGCAACTGTTTCGGAGCTAGTAATTACCTAGCTTAGATATCGCCCTACCTAGGTACTGACGCAAATTATTCTAACACAAACAAATATATTAGATAGGAAGGTAATTTGATTATACCTACTCTGTGATTGTATGGGATAGGCGAGGTAGGTAGTTAGGTAGGTACCTACCCTATATCTGTTGCTTGCTTGGCAAACTGGTTCAAATACCTACCTCGCGAGACTTCGCTTTATAAATTCTGATTATGATTTGGTAAGTAAACTTTGCAAGGTTCCATTCGTGCTAAATATTAATCTACCTAGGTATTTTAATTAAAATAACTAACTAACTACCTACCTATTCATGAAGAATTACAAGCATGATCTAGGTAGGTATGTTTGTGAAGTTCAGTGGATCGTAGGCAGAATGGGTGCAAATACGTTGTAAACTTATTTAATGCATGCATGCTTTTTTCGTATCGTTTATTTAATGTACATATTGCTTTTCATTTTGGGGTCCCTTACCCAAAGGGTAAAACGGGACCCTATTACTAAAACTCCGCTGTCCGTCCGTCCGTCCGTCTGTCCGTCTGTCACCAGTATCTCATGAACCCTGATAGTTACAGTTGAAATTTTCACAGAAGTTGTATTTCTGTTGCCGCTATGACAACAAAAAAATAAAAAACAATAAAATATATATTTGAGGTGGCTCCCCTGCAACAATTCTATCAATACCACATAGAAACTTATGAATGCACCTGTTTAGGAGTGTGAAAGTAGCCGCACCATAACTTTGTAAACAACATTTTGCTAAGTAAAAACCAAACAATTCACTCCACACCATCCCTACCATTGTACGGTGGTATGGAACCCTTCGTACGCAAGTTCGACTCGCACTTGACCGTTTTTTTTTTCATTCTCCCTAGCTTACGCTTTTCTTTACCGTTGCTTTTGCGAAAAAATAACATCACAGTTACTTATAGCTGAACCTCAACGTCAAGCAAATATGGCACATATTCGAAAACTACGACTCAATGGGCTATCCATAAATCGAATGATTCTTTGGGGCTTGATTATACACCTTAAAGTCGATTTAAAACCTTGTTTTATTGCATGTCAAGATTGCTTATTCTTTTAATTAAATAAATTACTAACTACCTACCTATTCGTGAAGATTTACGAGCATGATCTATGCTTGTGAGTTCAGTGTAAGTAAGTATATTATTTAATGCATGCATGCATTTTTCGTACAGTTTCTTTAATGTACCTATTGTTTTTCATATTGTATCCTTCTCCCTAGCTTACGCTTTTATTTTCCGTTGCTTTTCGATAAAATAACATCACAGTACAGGTACCTACCTATATAAATCTGAACATAAACGTCAAGCAAATGTGGCACATATTAGAATACTACGACTCAAGGGGGCATCCATAAATCAAATGGTTCTTTGGGGCTTGATTATACACCTCAAGGTCATTTTAAAACCTTTTTTATTGCATGTCGACACTGCTTAATCTGTTAATACTTAAGGTCACCACCTACCTACATATAAGGCACAAAGGGAAATCCATAGGCGGATAGGTAGTCCATGTCAAGTTTAATGGCCGTGTTTTAGTGAAGTTGTCTTTGTCGATAGTTACCAAAAAGGTATCTACACGACAAAATGAAGGTTTTATATTTATAGTAGGAATCATCTTCTTATTTAAACTAATATTTTATTAACCTATGCTATCATCGCAATAAACCCTTAGGAATCACGTTTGTCACTGGTTACGCCGACTTTTATGATAAAATCGTGCTTGAGAATGGATTTTAGGATTTTATCTTTTCATATAGAAGAAGAGACAGCCGATGCCATTTTAAATTCACATGTGCAAGCTTCAACTTTAGCGAAATTCATTCCCCTCTAGTCATCAATCCTGACATGAACTATACCTAGCTCAAAAAATGTTAAATTTGCATTACACCTGGGCCCATAAGCTACTAATTTACAAGCCTCCCACAAGCATATCGCAGGCTTTGATAGTATAGAATTGGGAAATCACATTTTCAGGTGTGAGAGAATTTCACTAAAGCTCACTGTGTTCACCCTCCTCCTCCGAATTCTCCTAGCTTTTCCAATACGGTTGAAGGATATACCAGCGAGCCTCTCACACCGGAAAAGTGTCCTAGCTTGTCCTATACGATTCAGGGAAATTCTCTGCCCAACATTATACAACTGAAGCCAGCGATATGCTTGTGCGAGGCTTAGCATTACCCAGTTCATCACTCGCTAGGCTGAGGACATGTCATGAATGGCTAGTATTTAATCGCACATCAAAAATACTGATTTGCACAGCAAAAAAGCATCAGCAAAAACACTTTTTATATATCAAATATTGTATGTGAACTCAAGTTTATGTTTAAGTATTTTTTGTTGTTCTTGCATGTTCAACCTAACACGAAGGACAAAGGGGCTTCGCTTCACCCCCTTTACCCTTCACCTAAGCTACCGCAGCATTTTGCCTTGTTATTTGCTGTGCAAATCAGAATTTTTGATGTGCAGTTTAATATTTCCCGCCATGAATTGCATT
Source organism: Argyresthia goedartella (assembly GCA_949825045.1). Classification (NCBI taxonomy): domain Eukaryota; kingdom Metazoa; phylum Arthropoda; class Insecta; order Lepidoptera; family Argyresthiidae; genus Argyresthia; species Argyresthia goedartella. The sequence goes on from OX463828.1 coordinate 23,616,880, forward strand.
AATCATCACTATAATTTGATTTCCTCTGCCACCACTTAGGTATGGGAAACGTGATGGACGAATCGTCAGTACCTACCTTCCTAGGTATGTTTTGTTTGACTTGTGCATATCAAATTATATCATCCACTTCTTACAGTATCTCCTCCTGAATATGGTTTCACTCCTGACTTTATCGTAGTTTTAAACACGGTGCTTTCTTCTCTGAATTAATAAGTTATCTATCTATCTATCTATCCTTAGCAAGTGTTCTTGAAATGCTAATCGATGTAGGCAGTGGGTTGCGCACATTCTCATACCTATCTGCCCATAACGAAACAATCGACAATGGAGCCGACAATTCCAATGCCGTATTCAAATGCAGAAAGCATAGCCTCGACATCTTACAACAACAACAACATGTATATGTAACTATGCTAAAGAATACACATTCATCAAGAAATCAACCCATATTTATATGCCTTGTCTAATGTCTGGTCGAGGTAGAAGTCGTCTACAGACGATGGGTGATGATCAATCTTCTGACTCAGTGACCGGAAACTAGCATAAGTTATTTAATTGTGCACTTGTATGACAACAACAGCAGATGCGACATAGGTATTTGGCTCAGAATTGTTATCTTTTCTAAAAAAAACCGCATGTGAACCCTTTCTGAAGCTGTTTTGAAACGACTGACACTTCAAATTATTTCGTAACACGATTTCTTTTGTCATGAATTACAAAAGAGCTTGCGTTGTTGTAAAGGAAAGGATGACGCAAACTGATATTTTCGCGAGAATCTTTTACTTTCGGGATTCATTTATAATTATAAGTCATCTTCATCAAAATACACAAGTAATTTTGTGCACTTTTGTCATCATAACTTCCGAAGTTTTAAGTTTTTTTTTTTTTAAATAGGTAGTAGCCCTTTTCAACGATAACCTGCTTGTCTTAATACGGTGTTTTTTTTTCGTTTTGCCATTTTTATCCCCCATTTTTTTGGAGGTAATATTTTTTTTATATTAGAGTTTAATTATGTTGCGGTTATCAGGATAAGTATTTTTGCAGAACATTTCAAGACTATCTCTTATAGTTCCTGAGAAAAGTAACTGTGACCGATATACGAACGGACCGACGGACGGACGGACGGACGGACGGACGGATCCTATAAGGGTTTGTTTGAGGTACGGAACCCTAAAAATACCCACGCTTGAAACCAATGTACCACTCGGGCGAGCTAAGTTGGCACCTGGCTCGAGTGACTTTTGTGCAAAGTACATTGTGTACAGTACGGTTTTACATAATCACTAAAACGAAATTCGATAATCGATATATATACACACATATATAGAGTAGACAACGCAAGCAGGGATAACAGGGATAATTAGCCCATCGCTGCAGCTATGGAGATTAAAGGTTTCCTCACGATGTTTTCCACCATCGTTAGAACGTTCCATCATCGATGTGTTCTGCTGAATGTACCCATTGCTGTAACGCTAAACTGACTGACATTGAGTGACAGGCAACGCACAACCAAAACCTGATATCGATTATGTAAATCGAATTTCGATTTAGAAATATGTTATAACTGTACTGAACACACTGTTCTTTGCCCAAACGTTATTCGAGTCAGGTGCCTCCTTAGCGCGCCCAACCCTTTAGAGTAAAGATAATCACTGACTTGCATGTACGACCCCGCTCCTATCCGCAAAAAATGTTCATTCAAATACGGATTTTAGGTTGTGCTCCAAATACTGTGAGTCTTTATAAAGTGAACACATTGAACAGGGTTGAAAGGGACCACATTTTATTAAAAATTATTTTTTAAGGCGTCAAGTTTTAATATAATTGCACGGAGTTGGGTGTACGAGGGGTATCCAAAAAAACTTGATGGGTACTCAAATATTATAATGTTTATTAAATTATTTATTACTATTATCTAATTTTGCAAAGTATTCACCATGAGCGAGCATGCCTATACACTTTTCCATGCGTTTACCATTTAGAAAATAATTCGGACCACTCTTTTTCAGATACCTCAGAAATTTCATAATTATAAGCAGCCAGTGCATCTTCCTTGCTCTCAAAACTCAAAAAAAACTCAAAACTCAAAACGTTTATTCTGTAAATAGGCCACAAGGGCACTTTCACATGTCATTTCATTTCATTTTTTACAGAACATTTGGTATTATTATCATATTATCAGAAAAAAAAAAGTACTTAATTATTGTTTCTGAGAGATGTAAAGAGTCTCATGTCATAATAAAATAATTAAAATATAAATAACAGAATAATACAATGATAATAGGAGATGTAAATGGTCCCCACAGTCAAGAGTTGTATAATTAAATTAATCTTTGGAGGTGTAAAAGGCCTCCAAGTGTCCAGTAAAAGAAACTCTGGCAGTGAGGATGCTCACAATTAATTAGAACAATTCAGTCCCAAGCATTTTTATCGTCTATGTACTCTTTAATACTGTAGTAAGCTTTAGAAATAAGCCTTTGCTTGATGTATTTCTTCAACTTATTAATTGATAGATCTGTCAAAGTGCTTGGGAGTTTATTGTAAAATCTTACACAATTACCCTTGAACGAGTTTTTTATTTTATGGAGCCGAGTAGTGGGCACTGCAAGTTTGTCCTTGTTTCTAGTATTAAAGTTATGTATATCACAGTTTCTTCGAAAGTTAACAATGTTCTTATGGACATACATAATATTCTCGTAAATATATTGACTATGGACTGTCAATATATTTACTTCTTTAAACTTATTTCTAAGAGAATCTCTATTATTCATTTTATAAATTTTATAAATCGCACGAACAGCCCGCTTCTGCAGCACAAAAATAGTATTTATGTCAGCAGCACTGCCCCAGAGCAGAATACCGTAGGACATAATACTATGAAAATAACTAAAATAAACTAATCTGGCTGTTTTTAAATCTGTCAAGTGACGGATTTTCCTGCATGCAAAAGCTGCAGAGCTCAGTCTGTTCGATAGCTTATCAATATGTGGACCCCATTGGAGTTTGGAATCCAACGTTATACCTAGAAACACTGTGCTGGTTACCAATTCCAATTCCTCATTTTTAATTGTTATACATGTCTGATTATTTTTAACGTTAGTAGTAAGAAACTTAACACATTTAGTCTTTTTCTCATTTAATAGCAAATTATTAACATTAAACCAATTTACCACTCTTGATATGGTATTGTTCACGTGATCATCAGTAGCGTGTTGGTTTCGCTTTGTTTTAAAAATAAGTGAGGTGTCATCAGCAAACAGTACCATATCATGACAGTCCCTTCCTAGATAGGGTAAGTCGTTTATATAGATGAGGAATAGGAAGGGTCCCAATATTGAGCCCTGTGGCACGCCCAAAGAAACCAATGATCCTGGTGATCGTTCTCCGTTTACGTCTACCCTTTGTATTCTTCCGTTCAGATAAGATTTTAACAAATTCAATGACGTGTCTCTAACTCCATAATGATGTAATTTCCTGATCAATGTTTCATGACAAACGCAATCAAAGGCCTTAGATAAGTCACAAAAAATGCCTAGGGCATCTTGTGACTCTTCCCAGGCATCAAAAATACTTTCAATGAACTGAATTCCGGCATCTGTTGTTGAACGACCGCGAGTGAATCCAAACTGTTTGTTATGCATTAGCTTATTTGATTCAAAATGATGTAATAGCTGTGATAAGATTAATTTCTCAAAAATTTTACTAAATGTTGGTAGTATTGATATAGGTCTGAAATTGGTGGGGTCTTGAGTACTACCTGCTTTGAAGAGGGGAATTATCTTACTTTGTTTCATTAAATCAGGAAATTCACCGCAGTCTATACAATTGTTGAAAATGACCGCTAGGTCAGGTGCAATTAATTCGATCAGGGATTTAACGACGTGAACAGAGAGTCCCCAAAGATCATTCGTTTTCTTAACATTTATCAATTTAAATGCCTTTACGACATCTGAACTTGTGACGTGCTTAAAATTCAAGTATGAAGCACACTCTGAGACATTATCTTTTAATATTGCAACAGCAGACAAAGGTGACGAATTTAAATACTTAGTCGTGGAAGCCGGTGCATTAGTAAAAAACGATTCAAATTCAGTTGCAACTTCTAAGCTAGAACTCGTAAGCTGTCCATTGATTTTTAGTTCGTAATCGTGACTCGCTTTTTTACTACGACCGGCCTCCTCATTAATTATTTTCCAAGTCGTTTTTATAACATCGGAACTATTCTTAATTTTACTACTCAGAAAATTACGTTTAGCTGTATGACAGTCTAATTTAAATTGTTTGGAGAACTGTTTGACTTGTTCTTTAAATTCGTCACTCATGTTGAACCGTCGTTCCTCATACAATGCATACAATGCTTGCCTGCGTTTATGCAACTCTGCAGTAGCCCACGTACTAAAGTCGTTTGAACCACTAACCACAACCGATTTTGAAGTGAATATCGCGCTGTACTGTTTCATAAAGGTTTCAAAGAATAAGTTATACATTATATTAGGAGACTGTTCAGCAGCCAAAAACGGTAGTTCCTGGGCTAAAGAGTATCTCATTCTTTCTAACCGGTCAGCAGTTATTGGCACAAACGAAATTTTCTTTTTAATGACAGGTTCTCTAATAGAATCAAATTGAAATAATTGACCTAAATGATCTGAATCCAATTCACTGATAACACTTTTACTGATTGGAATAACATCAGTAAAAATGTTGTCAATGCATGTAGCACTAGTAGCAGTCACTCTTGTTGGCTCCATAAATAAATGGCTAAGCCTAAATGATGAGAAAAGATTTATTAATCTAACGCTGAAAGTAGTTCTTTCTAACAGATTAACATTAAAGTCACCACATATAATTAATCGTTTCGTACTGTGTGATGAAATAGTTAGGACGGATTCCATTATTTTCTCGAACATTTCAAAGTCGCTCAAGGGTGGCCTATAGACACATATAACGATGAACTGTTCTAATTCCACAGCTGCAAGTTCTATAGTTCGTTCAACAGATAAGGAAACAATGTCCTTACGTTCCTTGAATTTCATTTGATTGTTTAGTATGATTAATGCCCCACCATGTATTGAATTAAGTCTGGTGAACGAACTACCAACCTGGTGATCTTTAAAGCTAAACATAATTTCATTAATAGTTAACCAGTGCTCTGTTATGCACAAAATGTCAATTTTATTACAATTTAAAAATAACTCTATTTGTAGATCTTTGCCTCTAATACATTGAATATTCTGATGAACCAGGCTTATATACTTAGCATGTGAGCTTCCCTTATTTTTAGGGTTTTCTAATATACTAGAACATATGTTGCCAGAGCCTGGGTCCTCTGTTGTCCTATGAACTAATTTAAATGCATCCTGTTATTCTGGTCTGATACCAGATTCATATTAGGCTCAAATCTCTTGCCTTTCAAATTTTCTTTGACTTTGGGAACTGGTTAAAATCGCACGGTGCCAAGTCAGCGGCATATGGAGGGAGAGGTAGGACAGTCACATTTTTAATTAAAAATCAAGTGTTCTGGCGGACGTGTGCGCGTTGCGGCATTGTCATGATGCCAAAGAAGGTGCCGGATTCCAATCTTCCGTCGCTTATCACACCAAGCTGATCATACTGCTGGGGCACAAACTGTCACATACCACTCAAAATTTACTGTTCTATGATCCTCTGGCACCGGAGTAGCAATATGACCAGTCTTACAAAAAATCGTGGCGACCATTTGTTTCTGTGTGCTTCGCGCACGGCGACATTTTATTGGTGTTGGTTCGATTGTCGCTTTGTTTCGGGGTCGTAGTTATACAGCCACGATTTGTCACCGGCAGGTATATCGTATACTTTTTTTTTTCTCGCCTCTGTGGAAGTCGTCTATATAAATCGGCACCAATCTACCCGGGGCGGTCTCTCTGCTCATCGGTCGGTTTGTGCGGCACCTATCTTGAGCAACGCTTACAGAGAGAAAGGTGATCGTGAATAATGGTTTGCATCGCTGCTGATCCAATAACCAGTTCACGCTCAAGCTCTTCTCTACATATATTATTCGTCGGTTTTCTCAGATCAAATTTTCAACTGCTTGAACATTTTCTTGGGTGACTGCGGTTGTCGGCCGACCTGTCCTCGCTTCATATTCAAAGCTCAGAGCATAAATTCAGCAAACCAATTGAAAACTGTTGCTCGTGAACAAGCAGACTCACTAAAAGTTCAAAACATTCTTGGGCTTTTGAACCTATTTTGTAATCATAATAAATTATAGCACAAAAATCACGTCAACTGAGTTCCATTCTTCCAAACAAATTCGTGCCAGATTCTCACAGAAAAAAGCGTATTAATAAAAAATGGCTAAGAATACCAATATTTTCTTATGTGTTTACTTCTTTTCATTCTTAAAAACCGATATCATTATTTGTTGTTATAGCGGCAAGATAAATACACCCGCTGTGAAAATTTCAGCTCTATCTATTTCGGTTGATCCGATAGAGCGCGGTGACGGAAAGACAGACAGACGGACAGCGGAGGCTTAGTAATAGGGTCCCGTTTGGCATCCCTCCGGTACGGAAACCTAAAAACGAATGAATTCAAATATGTTCCATTTTTTATTTATTAATAAAAACAGTGTTTACAATGATGTTATTACTTGCCAGTATCAAATTTTTGGAAAAAGAGTATCTAACCACTTTTGGCATGCCCCTTGTATGAAAGTCATGCAGTTTTGTTGGTAACTTAGTCTAGGATCGATATTTCATGGTTTGGTTGATGGCAGAAAAAATATAGGCACTACTTTTAGCCATGGTTTGTCACGCCTCATTCTCATGCACTTTTAAATTTTCAAATCACGACTAATGAAATTCGCTTCAAAATTTTGTCGACACCGATGTTTTTTTTTTTTAATTTTATTACATTGAACTTATCTGTTGAGTTTGCTGTCCTTCAAAATATAAAATTGATTTCAAATTTACCTTAATGTACGTTATGGGGTATTACAGTAACAGGCATAACTTATGCCTCACACATTTCTAAAGACCAATTTTATTTTAGTCCTAATACATTATCGGTAATTAATTTTAAGCGGTGTTTCCGACACGCTGCATTTTGAATAGTCTTGAGTCAGCCGCTCACTATTTCTCCGTCACTGCGATGAATTTAATACTTAGTTTACCTATCCATTTGTATCCCCACAAGCTTGCAATTACCGTCAGTAGTCCTCATTCTCACATGCATTGTGTGCCCTACTAGTGTGGGTACCGTACTTACAATAATAATTAGTGATGATAACTACAGCTACATGTACATCTTAATAACTTCTTGTCTAGACAGGGGAACAATATCGCCAAGTCCAGCCAGTTTGAAGTAGCACTCAGGTACTACATTCTGCTAATCAAATTGCATACAGTGGTATTCAATCCAAAACCTATCTATTATCCGGGGCGCAGGGAAGCAAGAGATTGTTGAATATTTATTTCCACGTAGATACATTTTGGTGTTGATTGAACGTTGGACCCTGTTTTCTACGAATCTTGAAATGCTAATAGTTTTGCTATGATATGAGCACGGAAGAATGATAGGCAGTGTAAATGAATTTATCAAAAGTAAACTGAATAATTGTATGCCGTGAAGATAAGGTGATCGATTAACATGGTTGGTATCGTTAAGACATGTAATTAACCTTTTTCTTAGTGCATGTAGTCTTCAAAAGATCCTCGATTTCTGTCTGGATTTGATTGATACACGTCAGAATTGATTGTGTGTGTGTATCTAAACCAATTTTATGACTCTTTCTATTTCACGACATCTGACTATTTTGGATGGGTCCCATAGATTTTAGGTAACATAACTTGGTTTTATTTTAACCATTTGCCAGCCACACATCAAATACAAGATGTCTCATTAACATGTTTGCTATGCTGTGCAAAATACAACTTAAATCAAACGAGAAAAGGTCTCTTCAGTCTTCAATTTTGACGGCTGTGGGCGTCAGAGAGCTGTCTGTAGCGGTCAAAAGGGACGAATCCTTTAAAATAGTAACAATCCTGGTATCGTCCTATTTTATTGTAATGGACTTGCACCAGACTTGACAGCCGCTAAAATACAGTCTAAATTAAATACAACACGGCCGAGTCACGTAGTCAAGCACGGCAAGGTTATTGCCTGACAGCCAGGTTACCACTTAAGTGATAGGAAAAAATATATATAAAAGGAATACGAATGTAAACGAAAGTGACAGCGTTTATTACTTCCACATAAGAAAAAAAAGAGCGCAAACAATGCGCTCGACTCAAACTAAATTAACGTTGCGCCAAACCAAATAAAATTGTTTAAAAATATACTATGCTATTTTGTCAAAAAGGTTTTCAAGGAGAGTTTACGAGTACATAATATCCACATTTTGAATACAATTGCGTAATGACATTAGTTAGGATTTCAGAATTACAGGAAAAAAATACATAAATTTAGAGGTATTTTCGTAATTTTATTAAATTCTATCAAGAAAATTTCATCCAATCGCGTTTTCCTTCAGTAAGAATCTTAACCAAATACTCAATAAACGTTAACCCAAAAATAAATTCTGTAGAAGACTTTATAGTGGAGTAAATGGATTCGAATCACCTTAACGTAGTGTTAGTGTTGTATTTAAGTTGTGTTAAGTTGTATTTAGTTGATGTCAAGAGTCTGGTCATGTCTGGCCTTATGTTCACCACTGACTGCTGTAATCCTGCTACATTTTCTACTAGTGTCTGATTTGAATATCGTCATTGGATCAGTGGTAATGGCTTCCGTCCTTTGTTGATTGTACCCAGACAATATAAATCATTTGGCTCCTCATTATTCATACTGCCATATGAACCTAGCCTTTGCGTCATCTGTTTATAAGTTACGAAGTATGTAATCATAAGACCGAGTCAACTAATAAGCCATATTCAATTATAACTTTTGTTTGTACAAATGTTGCTACAAGGATACACCGTTACTTGAAAATATTGAAATCGTTCTTGTCTCTGCTCAAAATGACAACAAGGTTTACTATATCACATTTGCAAGACCGTAATTATAATAACATTGTAAGAATGATTGGACCATTGGCACAGTTGTAATTTAAACACGTTTTGAGTCATCGTTGGTGTGGCAAAGCAAACACGTGTTGTTCATGGTTATTGCTTCTTTTTATAATTTCTCCCCCAAAGGTAGATGTATGATATTTTTAACTTATTGAAAAGGGTGTGGCGTGGACTGTATGTTATTGTGCCAGCGATTCTAAGTTCTATAAGTATCGCAAAATTATTTCCTTATTGAGCTAATACTATAGTCTCAGCCTAAGAGTAATTTGCTATGCCATCACATCAGATTAAGATATGTATCTTCATTACTTACAATTTATTGTTTTAGCTGTATCACCTCGCCAGCAAACTTATAAGTATTATGTATAAATTGAATTTGTAAGTGTGTCCGCAAAATAAACCAACATGTTTCGCAGTTCCGTTTAAACAGGAGAAAGTTGGGTACCGTTTTTTTGTGGTAAGAAACGTGGTCGCATACTTTCATATCTACATGGTGTAACATGAATCCAAGGTTCCTAAGGAGTTTTGAGCCCCTTCCATGCTTTTACAAACCGTCAAAAACATGAGAGGCCTACTATCCAATTGTCCAAAGCTGACTCTTAAACTTCTCTCAAGCCAAATGAAGGTGTCATCTAACTATCTATCGAATCTTTTATCAGAGTTACTCCAATTTATATTTCCAGTATGCTTAATTGTTTAGTGGACTGTATTGCTTAAGAATCAGGTATACTGACAATTCGAATGCAATATAAGTAGTCTTGAATGTATTGTAACCTCGCAAGGCCAGGGCTGGTCATTCACCCGGTCTATCCTAGCTGGGCGACTGGTCGTGGAATGTTAGTACAAGATATCTAAATAGTAGTAGACATTGGTGTTCAATATTGGAAGATGTTGGCAATGGCAGATTGTTTTGTTACTGTGATGTGGTTGTCTTCGTGAAAATTGAAGCAGGGTGAAAATTAAACAGCCAATTTTGATTGCTTTAAATACTTCTATTCTGGCACTTAAAATATTTGATTGTTATTATTATCATGGTAATATAATAATAAATTAAGCTTTTAATCGATAACGTTATCTACTTATGTAGGATTTGATAATATACGTAATTCTCGGTTATCGTTACACAGTTGTTTATTTTCTACACTATACCATTCTTATCCTTTCTACATCGTCTAGCTAGCCGATGAATGAGATAGCGACGAATTAACATAGACAGATTTTATCGAAATAACCACAGATACTATAATATTTTCCTAAATTTAACCAAGGATACCTTCATAACAAATCCGACTTCTGTTACCTGCTTGGCCAGTTTGCATATTATTATCCATTTATTTATGGCACAACAAGCAAGCACCCGTCCACAAACTGACGCATATAAGGGCGTGTCCACCCACACAATAAAGCTTACAGCTACCGAATCTTAATTGACCTGACAGACTTGTACAGTCACGACCAGCTCAAGTTACCCTAAAGCAGTACGAGATGTGCTCCCTATGCCCCACGAAACATGGAAAAACGTCGTTAGCTGTAAGTGGACTGTACGTAGGTAAATAGGGCACGTTTTACAAACGTCATTAAAATGTAGACAGCCAAATCCTCTTTCTTTGCACTGTGCTTTAACTTTGATATAGAAATTTGCACTGAGCAACAATCTGTGGTTTCAGAAAAAAATATTTTGACCCCTTACATAAGATTATAGTCGGATTGGCCATATCTGGTCAGATTTTAGAACTATTTAGGCATGAGCAGGAAGCGTCTTCATCCTATAATGTCTGACGGAGGCATCGTTGGCTCGACATTATAACGCCCCCGCTTATTTATAAACTCTCGCTCGGGGTAACAGCTGCTCACTGCCGCAAGAAATACGTGGATCCCACAGTCTTGCACGTTGCCGTGGGTAGTGCTAACGTGCAACAAATCAGCACTGCTCCCGATAGAGAACCTGCTCAAATATAGTGAAATCTATAAATACAAGTTACTTTGGCGAAAGTAATCTGGTTGAAAGACCGCCATTAACACACTCAGCGCCGGTGTATACTTAACTATACACCGAGGTACGTCTTTTCCCAGGCCGGTGTATTAATGTCAATTTTGGTATCTCATCATAACTTTTTAATTTCTGAACATATTTCCAACGCAGAAATATTGGCGTATTCTCCAGGGCAAACCCTATCGAATCGGCTTATTAAATGTATGAAACGGTGTATAGTATGCTCAACTATACACCGGCCCGTGAACATAAGCTGGGTTTATCATTAAAGATACTCCGGCCTGGGAAAAGACGTACCTCGGTGTATAGTTAAGTATACACCGGCGCTGAGTGTGAATTAAGAAATTTATTGAAACTCGCCGTTTGTTAGCCATGCACTTACCTCAAAATCATTAATTCCTTGAAACTATTCACCTGTTCGCGTTTTGCCGCGATCGCTAAATTTCTGAACAGTATTTTTTTTGTTGAAGTATAATTTCTCGTCGCCAATCGCAGTATAAAATTCATAGTACATATATTATTTTTCGTGTAGTTCTTCACTTTAGTCGCTTTTCCCCGCTGGCGCATTTACAAGGAATTAATGAGTTCGAGATGGCAAACAAACTAATCTCGCTCCTTAGGCAAAATCACTAAGAGTACATCTTTATAATGCGTTCAAAATATTTCGCAACAGAGAGTTTGGATATATCGTCCGTTAGATTACTAGCCATCTACTAATAAAAGTAAAGTGGTTTGTACAATACAGCTAGCCTCCCCCTCGCTATTTGCATTTTAAGGGGAGCGGCGCGGCGTGGGGCATGTCCTCAATGCCTCCTAGGGTATTATAGGCTAAATCGACCCACCCCGTGACGAGCAATAGCAAATAAATAATAGTTTCAATGCATCAAGGGCAACTAACACAATCTTATAATATTCACTTGCAAGCAATTTTTGGGATTGGACCGTTATTATCGCAAGCGCCATTAGGACTGCAATGTCTTGAGTTTGGTCAGTAAAATAGGACATTTATGCCACTCGGACAGACAGACGCTAATTCTAACATCAGTTACTTTGGTTATATCGTCTTATATCAGTTTGAACCTCGAACAGTGACATAAAATAAGTCGGATCACACCAAAACAGCCAACCGCCACCAGCCATCAACAAAGCGAACAACCCAATTCGAGCAGTGACGAACCCACGATGGTATAACCACGCCGCCAAAATGATGAAGTTCAAATCCCTATTCCGTAGAGGACCCAGCCAGGGAAAGCAGGAATCCACCCTCAAAGGCGCCCCTTCCGTCTCCAGCCTTGATTCAAAACACCATAAAGTAGCTCCATCCCGAGACAAAACCCTAAAGATCTTCGGTTCAAAGGAGAAGCTGCACAAAGCCCACAAGAAGAGGGATTTGGGGAACAACAATGCGGTGTTAGAAGACCCCCTGGAGGTGGAGTATGAGGATGGGCGGGAGTACGGGAGCGTTGAAGAGCTAGAGGTGGAGGGGTCGCAGGAGTGCATCAGTCTTCCGGTGACGCTGAATGCGGAGCTGATGCCGGGCTTCCAGGAGGTAGAGCTGCGGGCCAGGATAGCTTCCGAGGTGAGCAACTTTGCTTTTTAAAGGTGTTGTAAAGAACAGACATGGCTGGACCGGCCTAGATATTAAATTAATATCCAGCCCGGCCCAGATAATTCTGATTCTTACTGTATACGAGTAACTACGATCTAGAGAAGGCGTTGCCACTAAATATCACTATCTTCTTCCCACAGGGATGATTGTGTTTGTTTTCCTTAGATCCCTGAGCGTCATCCAATCATCTAATTATTAGCTAATTCTACCGAAAGTGGTGGAAAAGCCACTGCGTTTGCACCCATCTGATTTGAGTTTGCGTACATGTATATTATAGGTATGTTGAAAACCATTTATGAAGATGTATGAATCGTTTGTTGACTTTGGTTGTTGTCTTAGAGTAGAGTAAACATGCGCACCTATGGATAAGTTTAACAACATGCTACCCATTGTATATTTTTTCTATAGCTACGATTTCCATTCAAGTAATGCTTTTATTTAATGATAGTGCAGACACTATCACCTCAGCAATTTTTAAACGAAAATAGCGGTCTGCATTCGTGAGTCACATTGCCACCAGTTGCCGACATTGACTGACGTGATCTCTTAGTTCACCCACGGCCCTGCACCGCAATTAGTCTAATGCAGATAGCATCAATTATCATCTGGTTTTGTTAGTTTCAAACCCATCTACTGTACAAGTTAAGTTGGGATGGCACTATTTTAGTGATGTAGTTGATGTCGACAGTTACCAAAAAGGTACACGACATAGTGAAGATTGAATGTTTTTATTTAAACTAATATCTTAATTATCACAATCGAAATCAAATGAAACAAGTGATTGTTTTTACAAACAATCACTTAAGGAATCTTTGTCACTGGTTTATTTCTTTCATATTTTTTTTGTCTTTTTCTAATCCTTCCTTCCTTCACCTAGTATTCATTTTCTAGTTTCAAAACTTTTCAATGTCACAATTTTCAGTACTTTTCTGACAAGTTCTCGTATATGAGAGTGGACCATTGGTTTTTCCTTTTCATACATGACGAAGAGGCAACTGAGGCCATTTAAATATACAAGCATCGACATGAGTAATGTCGAAATCGATAAACGAGATCCTTTGCGTTTGTGCGGGGGGTAAGCAGGACGTCACCTCTTCTGCTACTTCCTCTTTCACCTAGTGCCATCCCAACCTGACGCGAACTATAGTGGCAGTGTAGTAAGGAAGTTCCAATAAGAGTACCAAACTTACTTATCATAAGATACGTATGTAGGTGCCATGGAAGTACGTCCTTTGGCCCGAGACCAGTGACGCGATTTATTAACCAGCATACTTTGGGAAACTTCCTGTGTTATCAAATAGGACACGCTGCACAGGGCGCTACTGGTTGAGGACTCACGTCACCGTGAGTCACAGACCCGTACAAAACCAGTCCCGGCGTGTGCGGCGTCCCATTTGTTTACTTATATGACTTACGAAATAAAAATGGGACCAAGTCTAGTCATACTAGTGAGAGTAACTTCAGAAATCATCTCAGCCGATCTTCCGTCCACAGGCCTCCCTAGCCTCAGGCGCTCGTGAGCTGGAGACCCTTCGCCGAGAGCTGGAACATTCCAGCATGGAGCGAGCTCAGCTGCAAGCCAGGGTCGAGGAGTTGCTGGACAGGGCTGCTGAGGCGGAGCGGCTGAAGGGGGAGCTTGATAGGATCAAGGTCAGTATCTCTGTATCTAGAACAAGGAAAAGCTAGATCCTATCATGATCTACGGAGCCGTGACTTGGACTTTGATGGCGGAACAAGCCCAGCACTTCGACGCTGTTGTCTTATTCTGCTAACAAAGTAAATCGTTGCTGTTGTCAGGTCATTGTCATTCAGTCGCCATTTTGTTAGCAGCATAAGACTCTTGGAGTATCCTACACGGTATCCTAGGTTGGGCTAAGAGGCAGCAAAAGTACCTGTTTATTTATTATAACAATAAGAATAAGAATCATCTTCACTATCACTATAACCAACCCGCACCATGCTGGGTAAATGACTATTCTCAGTGCCAATCTTCATGGTCTTGTGCGACAACAGGGATATTATTATTATTAGCCAAGGTCTTCCCACTGATGGGCAAGGCCACTCTTCTCTTCTTCTCTTTTTCACGTTCCTGGACTCTTTCCCACCAGTTCTTGTCGTGGTCCCTCAGCTCGTCACTCCAGCGCTTCCTGGGGCGACCACGTCCTCGTTATTTAGGATCCAGACAGATGTTAATTTGGCCCACTTGAATTAGGCCGCTTTTCCCGCTACGTCTTTTATTTTAGTTTTGGAGCGCAACTCGGTATTCAGGACTCAGCCCATTAACCGAACCCCAGAATGCTACGCTCCATATTTCGCTGCCAAACTTCTTGGCTTTTGGATTTCAGACAAAGACAACAGGGGTGCGGATAACAATATTTTTTATTTGTCCTCAGGTGCTGGACTTGGAGCGCGCGTCCGCCCTCGAGCGGCTGGCCGACGAGAACGGCGCCCTGCGCGCGCGCCTGCGCGGCGTGGCGCACTCGCCGCTCTCGGACAGCGAGAAGCGACAGCTGCTGCTGGCGCCGGCGCCGCGCCGCATGCACTCCTCCGCGCCGGCGTCTATCGCTCTCGCCAACAGCGTGAGTACACACTCACAGATGGCGTGCCATGACCCGGCACGAAGCACCAAGTTTTACTGTCCAGCAACTAAATTGTTATGTGGATTTGGACGCTTTAAACATAAATATTTACACACAGGCACGTACAGGCTTCTGTACGTCTATTATGAGTTTTTAAAACTACATAGTCAGGTCATAAGTTCTGTCACATGTTCAATATGAAATAATTTAAACATGTTTATTATTTATGTAAACATTTATATAGCAAAATGAACTTAATAAAACATAGATTCTTATGGTAATAAAGTTTATTCAAAATGACCCCCGCGATTTTGAATACAGGCCTTTATTCTGCGCGGCCAGTCGTCTATCGCAGCACGAACGAGGTCCATGTCAATATCGGCGGCTGCCTTAATCAAGGATGCCTTGAGTGACTCCAAATCAGGATGAGGCTTTGAGCAGGCCTTTTCCTGCAAGTGTTGCCATATCTTGTAATCTAACGGATTCAAATCTGGACTGGAGGAGGGCCAGTCTTCGTGCCGGATGAAGTCGATTTCACGCGCCGCCAGCCAGTCCTGTGTGCTTTTCGCTCTATGAGCTGGCGCAGAATCTTGTTGGAATACCCAGTGCCTGTTATAAACATGGTATGAGAAACAGGTTCCACAAGGTTCTTGAGGACTATATTTTGATACACAACTGCATTCGTTTTTTCGCCTTTCTCACAAAAATGTACCTCAGTTAAGCCCCAATAAGAGACTCCCAACCAAACCATGAGCGAGGATGGAAAATGACCTCGTTGGACACGCGGAATACGGTTGCTCGCTTCTTCACTGCTGTGTGTGTACACCTTATCATTTTGTTTGTTGTAGCTCTCTTCCACGTTGAAAATTTTTTCATCCGAAAAAAGAATTTCCCGATGCTTTTTTCCCGCGTACCGCTTCAACAAAGCGCGGCATCTCTTCAGTCTCAGGTCCAATAAACGAGCGTCCAAACGATGTCCTGTTTTTCTTCGATATGCCCTAAGCCCTAAGTCTTCATTTAACACCCTTTTCACCGTGGTCCTGCTTAACCCCATCTGAAGGGCCAACAGTTTCTGCTTACGTATGGGATTTCTTTGAATTCGCGCCTTCACAGCTTTTATCACTGCTGGAGTCCTAACAGAGCGAGGGCGACTACATCTTGACCTGTCATCTACACTAGAGTCTTCATTGTATCGTTTTATGGTACGATAAACGAATCTTTTGGTTATATTCAAATTTTTCAGTAAGTCGAAAATTTGAATTGGCGCGTAACCGCAGCGATGCAACGCAATAACTGCGACACGGTCTTCTTTAAGTGTCCACTCCATATTTAAAAATGAGGAAAACTCTAAAAAGTACACATTATTATTTTCATGAAAAATTCGAAATTCGAATTCAATAAACTTTTTTGTGGCCAGCGTTCTAAATTCAAAAGTTTTTATTGTGTGACAGAACTTATGACCTGACTATGTATACACGATAGCGACTATAGTTAAGCATTTGTATGGCAATGCGTACAGCGCCTCTAGCGGTAACTTCGCTGAACTAAAAATGGTATTATGAGTTGTCGTCGATTACTCTACTGCTATAGTTACGTAAACTAAGCTACTTGCTGTCATGTTTTACATACCATTTGGTATTACGAGTCCTAAATTTGACAGATACTATAGTAAATTACGTTAACCGTAGTAGTTACGGCACTCACGCAATTTTTTTCAGTGAAGTTAACGTCTAACCTATAAAATCAACAAAAAATTATTGTTTTGAAACAAAATCACTAGGCACTATTTTGCCTGGGAAATGATTCAAACAGCGGAACAAGCCGATGAAAACAATGACCTAACTGCATTGGATATGCAGTTGCGAGAGCTAAATAAAGCACTTGAGACGTATACCGAAACTAAATTTCATAAATTGTATCGTCTCTCCAAAAGAGCATTTCGTTACTTGTGCCAGCTGTTACGACGAAATACAACTTTAAGATCATCGCAAAGACTTAATCTTGAGACAAAAGTAAGTAAACCATCTGGGTATTAAAACATCTCTATGTCATTAAAAATCGATGGACCTAGATACAATTGCAGTATGGGCGGCTTGTTCTCCAACATCAAAGGGCCGTGGACCTCGATACACAAACCCCGCGGGAAACAGCTAATCAATATACATAATTGTTGTAACTAAAAAGTATAGATTAGATACGAAACTCTTTACTAAATACCTCCACGTTTTGGGCAGAGCGGCCGACGGTTATGGTTTTAGGCTTTGTGGTAAAGGTCTCTTTCTATCCTTGTCTTTATCATATAAAAGAAAGAGATAGTGCACGATAATGTCATAATTCAGGGATGCCAACTTGACGTAAAGCAAACTATACCTTCTCACGTATTTACGATACCCGCTATAGATACTGTTACGAGCGTGGGGTTCGTATTTGGTAGAAAAGCACGAATTAATCCACTAGATAAAACACTCACTTTATTACCCAAATTACGCACTTACAATTCACACGAACTGTACTTAAAATCCACTAATTAAAACACACACACTATTCACACGAAGAGTCTTTCTCTCCGATTATCCTTGTACTAGCACTCGATCGCAGTTAAAATGTAACTAAACTCGCATCAATCAAGCATTCATCTCACGCACCCATTCTGGGGCGTGGGGAGTCAGGGTCAGATCATCGGATCTCTTCCTGAAGAAGCGCCTCTGTCCACTCCTATGGACAGGTCATCGGGGGGCCCTCGCGGGCGGTGGAGATGTTCTCACGAGGGGTGTTCCTTTGGATGATCGCCGGCTAGGCAACCAGGTCGCGTGGCAGGCGGCGGCGATCGGGCGGGCGCGCGTGGTACGGCGCCATGTCGCGGATGTGCGGATGATGAGAGCTATCCGCACGCGCGAACATGCCCTTCGCCAGCCTCTGGACAAACTGGTCCACTGGTTCCCATCTGAGGTCCCTCTGGATCGTCGCATTCCTCACGTAGCGGGGGGCGTCGACGATGGTACGCAAAGAAACGATGGTAGGTACGCAAAGAGCGATGGTACGCAAAGAACGATGGTACGCAAAGATCTAACTAACTAAACTCGCGCCGGCCGTCGACGCCTTTTATATCCCGCGGAGCCGCTCTGGACACATTGTCCACACATATCGCGAATATTCTAGTAAGGACCAGCGTGCGGGCCGAGAACATTCGAGACCATATATGTCTCTCTCTAATGGTGCACTCTCTCTGTCACTCCCTTCTCGAATGTTCAGAGTATAGCTATCTCTTTCTAGTAGTGCTATCTCTGTCACTCCTACCGGATATTTCGCCATATAACGATTTGTGCTTCAGAGGCCCATAAGGGGTCCTGAAAACGCCTGAAAACGGGTTTTCAGGTTATGACGTCATCTGATAGAGGGTGCCCTGAAACGGACTGAAAACATATTTCAGGCGCCTGAAAACGACGGCAACTTGGGTGAAATTTCGATCTTTAGATATGTGATAGAGTAACTTCTGAAACGGCCTGAAATGACTTTTTAGCCTGCTGAAAACGCCTCTAAAGCACTGAAATTGACGTTCAAAGTTTTTGACCTAACCTACCGGCGTAACAATACGTTTACTAAAACTGATAATAGAGGCAGGACAGTTTACTGTTCGAGCAGCGTTTTCACGATAACTACAATAGTAACGTCCGTTGCGTTTACTACGCCAACTCATAATAGACGTACTGGCCCCACACTAGGAAGCCCTGTGTCGTGGGAACCAGAAACAGCGACATCACACACATAGGCACATCCAAGGTATTTTTACTTTATACCGAGCCGGGGATCGTACCCGAGACCTCTCGCATGGAAAGCAGAGCCACATATATACAGAGGTCGTCAAATTGTTGTCGCCAAGATATACTATGTTTTATAGGCGATCCGTCGCTCGCTACCAGTGTTACTGTGTTGGAAAGAATTACCCGACCCGTCGAGAACTAGCTTGTACTTATGTT
The DNA here is from genome assembly GCA_949825045.1 of Argyresthia goedartella. Classification (NCBI taxonomy): domain Eukaryota; kingdom Metazoa; phylum Arthropoda; class Insecta; order Lepidoptera; family Argyresthiidae; genus Argyresthia; species Argyresthia goedartella. Next base: position 23,636,085 of record OX463828.1, read on the forward strand.
TGTGCAGGGCGAGGAGGATGGCACGGAGCCCGGGACGCCGGAGTGGGACAAGCACTCGTCCTCCTCTCTCAGCGAGGTGTCGGTGGCGTGTCTGCAGGACCGCATCCTGCAGATGGAGGAACACCACTACAGGTTAGTAGACCCTCTAGGTCTAGTCTAGAATCAGGTATCACTAGGGCCGAGACCTTCCTGACGCAGGACCTCTACGTGACTTCAAAAGTGATTATCGATTTTCATTTCATCGAACACCATTGATCGATTGCTCAGTTGAACTATGCCTTATTTCTATGAAGCCTTGATACTTTGAAGCGTTGCTTACCGCTGAGCAACCGGCCCGGAGCAACTAGTTTGATACCCGGTTTTCGCATGTGAAGTAGAGTTGTAAATTAACCGTTAAACCCAAAAATGCACGGTTAAATGCTCGTTAAATGACCATATTTAAATGGTTAAATGTGCCTTTTGTGCAGTAAATGACCCGGTACTTAGAAATAATTTCCAAACCGCGGAACAATATAGATTTCAGAACCCTTATGATTATTTAAATCTGTTTTTTCATTATTCCCATAGTAACTATCATCGGAAATCTGTCTATAGAATTCTTTTACAATACAAGAGGAACTCACAATGCAAATATAAATTAAACTCAAGTAGTTACGATAAAAGATGCATTTAACCCAAATCCCCGACCTAAACGGGTTTACCCGCACATGTACGGTTAAATGTGCACAGTTGGTATTTAACCAATGGGTTAAAATACCGGCCTTTCATCTCTAATGTGAAGGGATGCAATAAATATTATACGTCCCTGTGCCCATCAGTGGAGCGCATAGTGGCTGATGATGTGATGTTACCAGTTTCATGAAACCAGACATTTTTTTATTTATTATTTATTATAAACCAAAATATAATACAAGTTCATTTGAAAGAACCACAAAACCCACTTAGGTTTGTGCGTGGTTCCGTGTTACGCAGAAATAATTACAAGTAGGTATTTACACTATTATTTAGATTAGACTACACAGTAACTAGCAAGTTGGTAATATTACATACAAGAAAATTAGGTACCTAGTTATATAATTAGTGGTTAAGGATGGAAAGGGAGAAATGTTTCTTGAGTTTCCATTTTATGTTATTGTGATTTATTGAATGTTTGAGATCTGTGGGTAAGCTGTTTATTAGTCTCGGAATCAAATAGGCAGTCGTCCGCTCGCCGTAATAGTTATTAGCGCGGGTATGTAGTGGTGATATTGCCTTGCGCTTTGCGACGTGTGCCTACGGGGTGATCTATTGTGTGTTGTATGGTGTTGTTAAAGAATTCCTCTTTCAGTAAGTTAAACTTAACTTTGGTGTGAATAGGAAGTGTGCCACTATAAGTAAACAAGTTTGGCTCATTATTTTCGGAGTACGCGCATTTTATATTATATGGAACAATCAATTTAAGTAATTTATTTTGTAATGACAATATTTGATCGAGGTAAGTTTTATATGTTCGTCCGTAGCTAGATAAACCATACGATACTATGGAGTCAGTTAAGGCATTATACAGCATGAGTCGTGTCTTAAAAGGTATTCTATTTCTTACTACATAAAATGATGCAGCGAGAGCCCTGAGTTTGTCGCATACCTGCTGTATATGAGGTCCCCAGCTGAACTTTGCATCGATGACAAGACAAGACCTAGGTAAGTGTGCTTGTCAACGACATAGATGGAAGGGCATTGGCAAGATCTACTGTCATTTGGACTGTGCATACAATCATGCGTATGCGCAATGAGATCAGCTGGCCGCTTACTCTTCAGATATGGTGATATAATGTGCATAAGCTTGGTTTTCTGTGCATTTAAAACCAAACCTACGTCGTGACACCACCTACACAAGTTGTCAAAGTCAAACTGGAGGCTCTCAAGTGCAGTGTCTACGTCACTGCTGGCAATGATCAGACATGTGTCGTCCGCAAATTGATAGGGAGTGCTGAATGTGAGTACATTCACCATATCATTGACGTAGGTTATAAAATGAAGGGGTCCTAATACTGATCCTAATACATCGACAAGTACATCGTTCAAATGAGTTCCCGAAAGTGAAAATTGCAATTGCCGCCCTTTATTTAGATCAAATTTTTAAATTGGGTCTTCTTTAGGTCTTTTGTGAAGCATACCTTGACTAACAAGGACCAACTTTTAATGTATGGGCCTTACGGGGGGGTATCGATGATTGACTTGGTCTTGGTCTACCATCTGTTATCCTGTCGTACTGATCAGCCGCCTCATAATTCCAGCACGAGCGAAGAGCTGCAAGCGACATTGGCCGAGCTAGCAGACCTGCAGTCACAGCTGGCTGATGCTCACGCTGACAACGAACGCTTGGCTGATGAGAAGCAGGTGCTGCTGGAGTCACTGTGTCGGCAGACTGAGAAACTGGAGGATAGCCGGACTAAGGTCAGTCTTATTTGTTTAAGGGGAGATTTTTCAAAGGAAGCAATTCCTTAGATAAAAGTTATTAGAGGTTTGAAAAATCCTCTTATAAATGCTTTAATCGCCCTGTGGCTCAAGCAGGAATAATTACCACAGTGAAAAAGTGTTCGAGCTCAGATAAATTGAACCTTATGTATTGTACATAAGAGAGATCGATTAGCATACTTTTTCGATGCGTAAATAATTATTCCTGCTTCATACACTGTTCCCCTTTAGGGGAGATAAATATTTTTATCTACACACGTATCATAAACCCTCTTTACTGCGTACAAAAACCGCACGTTAAGATCAGCATAATGTTAAACTACTTGGTAAAAACTCATTTCTTATCTGACAAATTACACATTATGACCATAATGTGTAGTTTTTCTACATATTATGACATTCAAATTTCGAACGCCGACGCCCGCCTGCGTGCGCCCCTAGTTTGTCTGTGAAGTTGGTACTGACATTCAAATTTCTTACGCCGACGCCGCCTGCGGCACGCCGCACGCGGCACAGAACAAGCTAATCAACTGCAGAGCCACAATGCCGGTCAAACATGCGGTTCCTGAACACATCAAAGAGAGCTTATGATGTGTGTGTAGATAAACTAGTGTATGTAACTTTACATAATTAGGCATTAAAACTCGAGAGTGGGTTTATGCAACGAGCCGAAGGCGAGTTTCATAATAATATCACCTCCATTATGTAGCACTCACATAAACTACTATTATCCCTAAGTATTCTTACCCTATGATGATGATGAGGTGGGACTCCCGCTGGACCACAGGCGGGTGATCGGTGTTCTATCGTGACTATTTCACCCAATTCCCAGAGTTTGGGCACTGGTGGTTACTGTGGGTTCAACAGATGTCCCTCCCCAAATGTTCTTGTTCGTTTAATATTCTAGGATGTCGCTAAACTTTAAGTGTGACAAGCCATTTACTTATATGCTATCCATCCCTAGTATTCGCCAGCTCATGTTTGAATACATTAAGCGTTCTCACAAGAAGTGCTGGCTACTTTCCTCCAAGCCACAGTGAGGGCATGATGGGTCTTGTACGAGCTTTAATAATGTTAGCTGTCTATTTAGTTTACAGTGACCTGTGTGACAGACACCTACCAGTTTTACTAAGTTCTCTCTACTAAGATTAATGAAATTCTTAGCCTTTTTGGGGTCTTTTTCGTTACCGTAAATCCTTTTTACTTTACCTTCTATCCTTTACCGTATTTTTTTTTCCGAAAATTTCCCCTAAGAAACTTGACTCTTTGACTCGTGCAGATTTATTCATTGGCTGCCTAAATGCCTAAATGACTGCGGTCTTATTTCTGGTGTTTCCCATAGTGCCTCAGCACATTCCATTGTGACAAGATCTCCGCTTGGAACACGCTGTTTTGCTGCTTGGAACAATTACTTGCCCGTTGCTGTCCATGATGCAAATCCATCTCCTGCTAGTTTTGTACTTTCTCTTCTTGAGCCAACCGTGAAGCATGTTACAGACGGTTGGTCTGTTTCTATTTCCCAGACTTCTCTTGTTCCCTGTATTCTTATCCTTCTCGAGTAGTTCCTACTCTAAGGAACCCCTGTACAACGTGTCATGCTTCAAAATTCATGGGCTTCGGCCGCATTATACTGTTGCAATCTTACAAAAACAATAGACTTCTGTTTAGGACATGTTTAATTATTAGACACAAAAATTGTTTATATATCTATGTTTATCTACACACGTATCATAAACCCTCTTTACAGCGTCCAAAAATCGCACGATACGAGCAGCATAAACTATACTACTTGGTAAAAACTCATTTCTTGTCGGAATATTGATACATTATGACCATAACGTTTCAATTTTCGACAAATTATGGCATTCAAATTTCTAACGCCGATACCGCCTGCTAGCCGCCCCTAGTTTGTCTGTGAAGTTGGTACTACTGAAAAAGCAAAACAAGTTGAGAGCAATTATCAATTCCACAATGCCGGTCTAACATGCGGTTCCTAAACACATCAAAGAGTGATTATGATATGTGTGTAGATAAACTAATGTATGTAACTGTACATAATTAGGCATTAAAACTCTCGAGTGATATTATTATGAAACTCGCCTTCGGCTCGTTTCTTAAACCCACTCTCGAGTTTCAATGCCCTCCATTCTGTATATAAACTACTCACATAACTACTACTACAGTCTACACTACACTACACAAACTGCAGTCACATAAACTACTATTAACTGTTTTTCTAGTAAGACGGTTGGTTTTTTATTTACAAAATACTGAACATTTATTTTATTTTTGCTTTTATTTTACGAATATTATGTGGAATAGACCACAAGCATCTTAAAAAATCTAAATACTAAGATTTATTTCCAAAAATCGCGAGACAGTTGAAAGTTTGGCGCAAAAACGGCTTTTTCGAAAACGAAAGGGAGACTGACGCATAGCTCTGTCCCTTACTTCCTGTGTCTTCCATGACTAGATGCATATGTTGTTTTTTTACGTACCGTTTCTTCCGGTTCTCGTTACTTTAAAGTCGTAATTTTTGTTGAAAATTGATACAAAAATAAAATAAAATCGTCCAAAAGATTACTGAATTAAACCATTATAAACCTTTCATATTTCATGTCTATTGATATACGTTTTTTATTGGAAAATTATTTCATTGTGTTGATCGTTTAAATAGGTTGTTAATAATGAATCGTCAAATCGTGTGTTCCAGGTGGACACGTTACAAGAGTTGCTCCTCCGCGAGGGTGTGGAGCCAGATAGCCTAGCCGCAGGCGACACGGAACAACTGTTCGCAGTATTGAAGGTAATAGTACAATCTAACTACCTATATCATCATCCTCATCATCATCATTACCGGAGAAGGTTGTTTCTCCCACCTGAATCCTCTAAAAAGTTGTTTTTCCCGCCTAAAACCTCTAAAGTGTTTCTTCCTTGATGAATGAGTTCAACAATATCATCTCGTCCCGTTACCTCTCAGCAGGGTTATGGGGCTCTTAGTAGTACACATTTCCATTTGCTCTGATCTTGGGCCATCTGCTCCAACTCCGCCCAATCTGAGCTCAAAATGGCAACCTCTTTCTCCATTGAACGAGTTAGAGGCCCATAACTTTAACATTGTTTCTGGTCCCACATTTTGAACAGCGACATCATAAACGTGAGTCCCCACAGACCACAGACTTCGATTGGCCGGCAGGTTGGTCTGGTTGGGCTGCCGGCGTAAATCGGCCGATACTGAATCGTTATAATGTGCGCACTTGCATACATCTTCATACTGATGACGAGCCCGACGAAACTATCGGCCGACAGAAGAAGTGGTCTGCGGGTATCAATCATTTTTCCTCACGATCTAACTGGTTTCTTCCAGTTATCCCAAGACGACCGCCGGCATCTGATCAGCAAGCAAGAGCAGCTGGTATCAGAGATAGCGGAGGCAAAGCAAGCCCTCGACGACAAGACCAAAGATAACGAAGCCCTGGCCGAGAGAGTGAGGTACGTATATATCAGATATATCTTTCACTCGTGCTTCCAAATGACAGTTAGGTATCTATCTCTTGCCCTCGTGCTTCTGAGTAATGCAAGCAAGAGAGATTGGTATCAGAGATAACAAAGACAAACCAAAGCCTCATGACAAGACCGAAATACGAATTCGAATAGCGAAGCCCTGGCCGAGCGGGTGAGGTACGTATCAGATACCTATCTCTTTCACTCGTGCTTCCTAATGACAGTTAGGTATCTATCTCTTGCCCTCCTCCGCCACACGCACACATTGCCGAGCGCTGGGGTGCAGAACCTGTGTGCAGGACAGGTTTGCTAATTCGCCCGGCCGGCCGGCTGCGCTCGAGTTGTGCTGGGAACTTGTCTTCCATCTTGCTCTTTTTATAGCATTCGCACGCTCGCCCGAGGCCTGAGCGGAACGACAACCCTAGCCGTTTAGCCAGAGTAAAAGAGGCTAATTGGAACTAATAGAAAATGCAGCCAAATCTCTGCATTTTGTATTAGTTCCAACTAACCCCCTTTTACCGGTAGTTATCATTCGAATATGGGCTTTGTTAACTTACTGATTCTTATTACACTATGTCCGCGGCTTAAAGCGCGGAGCTTTTCTCACGCATTTTTCAGCTTAAACCAATAGTTCTATACGGCGTGTGCCGTCCCATTTCATTGTGATAGTGTGACGACCCGAATGGCCGAGACGGCAGTGACCCTGCCTATGAAGCCAAGGGTTCCCAGGTTCGAGTCCCGGTGGGAGCAAATATTTGTTTGATGAGAAGGGATGTTTGTACCCTAGTCATGGTTGTTTATCTATCTAAGTATAACATGTATATAAGTACGTGTATCGTTATCCAGTACCCAAGATACAGGGAATCCTAGTTTGGGGCTAGATCAATGCGTGTAAATAGTGTCCAAGGTATTACTATTATTATTATAGTGTTTTGTAGTAATTTTCTTTTAATATCGTCAAATTGAACTTCTATTACCAGGGCACTAGAAGGCACGTTAGAGCGGGCGGAAGCGGAGCGTCTACAATGGGAGCACGAGGCGGGTGCGGCCAGGGAACTGGCGGCGGCGAAGCAGCATCAGATCACTACGCTGTCTGACCTACTCGATGCTGCCAAGGCTAAGGTTAGTAGTTACATTAATTATTTGCGAAAAAATAACTTTGATTAGAAAAACATAGCTGCGGCGATGGGTAAATCCCCTGTCATGCAAAATGGTGTAATGTAATAACTGGCTAGATGTGGGTGTAATTGATCCTTTACCACTCTGTATAGCAAACGGCTCGAAGGTGTGTGTGGTTTGCGTCAGGTTGGGAAGGCCATTTTTAGTGGTGTAGTCGATGTCGATAGTTACTATAAAGGTACACGACAAAATGAAGGTGGTTTATTATCACTTTTTTATTTATCGTTATCATAATTAAAAGGAGCTTTACTATCATTGCTAGAAACATTTCACGAATCTTTTTCAATGGTATTTCCGACAAAATCTATGACTAAATCTTCCATCTCATCATGGACGAATAAAACTAGAGGACAAACAACCGGAGTACTTTGAAGCGTAGTTCGATTTTTAGTTTAAATGTATATTGCTAGATAGAGCTACTAGTTCAAAATTTCTTTCTAGTATAGGTAGTATCGTGGTGGCGCGCTTAATTTAGGAAAGATGGCGGTATAAGCGTTAATTTCCTATGAAGAAACAAGGCTTACGCTTACGCCATCTCTGATTTTTCGTCGATATTACTATGGATTATACTACACCGGTACCCTAAGCACCCAACATCTATTGCGTGGTACAGCGACATCTAGAAATAATACAGGATTTAAGCTTTCTAGCAGGGTACGTTTTTTCATATGACGTTGTCAGTTTTCTAGTTTTATTTGTCCATGATCTCATTTTCTTCTCATATATCGCTCACTCATATGTTCACGTTTTCGAAATTTTCCAATGTCTTAATTTTCCAGTACTTTTCTGAATAGTTCTCGTGCTTTCCTTTCGTATATACTGAAGAGATAGCCAATGCCATTTGCATACACAAGCACATGCTTCAACGTGAGCAAGATCGAAATCGATAAACAGGGTCGATGCGGAATCACCAAGCACTATGACAAATGTGACGCGGGGCCTTTGCGGGTGTGCGGGGAGGTGGGCGGTACGTGGCCACCCCAACTGCGCACTATCTGTATGTACTATTGGTACGTCCCGCAGCTGGCAGAGCGCGCCGGCGCGGCCGAGGGCGCGATGGAGGCGGAGGCGGCGGCGGCGGCGGCGCGGCGGGAAGCGGACGCGGCGGCTGCGCGGGCGCACGCGCTCGCCGAGAGACTCGCGCAGACGCAGAGACAGTTGGACCGAGCGCACGGCGACGCGAGGAAACTGCATGATGATGCCCTGGTAAATAACATTCATCTTAAGCCCAATTTTATCTTCTTCAGGTCCTGACGGAGCCCGTAGGAAATGCAAATCTCTGGGCTCCCTTACCCTTTTTTTACTTCCTGAAATACGTTTTTGGCACGATAACCAGCTGGTGCTCGTCTGCTTTTAGTACAAGGACTTAAGAACTATCAAAGTCAAAGTTTACCAAGACCAAAGGACCATATGTTAATCTAGATCACGATTCGTCGATTTATGACTTGAGAAACTCAATAATCAAATACTTCAGTATCATTCTTGACGACCCGAATGGCCGGTTCGGCAGTGACCATACCTACTAAGCCAAGGGTCCCGGGTTCGATTCCCGGTGGGGACCAATATTTGTTTGATGAGATCGGATGTGTGTACCCTAGTCATGGTTGTTTATCTATCTTTATCTATCTTTTATGTGTATCGTTGTCTAGTACTGGAGTAGGATTCCCTGTACCCAAGATGCAGGGAATCCTAGTTTGGGGCTAGAACAATGTGTGTAAATAGTGTGCAAGGTATTATTATAAGGTATTATTATTCTGTCTGCCAGCAGAGCCGATTCGCAGTCACAGGATTAAAACTCAAAGTTACACTAAACACAGGTTTCGAAGGACCACTTAATGTACGAGCCCTTGCTGGCGGTACCTTAAACTTGATTCTTATGATGATTGGTGGAACAGGAAAGAAGGGTGATAACTCGATAAATCACTTTATTTGTAATGATTACAATTGCTCTTATTGATGGACGAATGTGAACTGATCGATAATTCTAACTTACAAAATAATGAAAACAGCAATATACATTAAAGCTGACATTAAAATATCTGACGATGCACGATGGAATCGTCCGCTGCATATCTCACAAAAAAAAATGTGACATCAAACGATACTTAAGTAACTTAGTGAATTTCTCAATTCTGAAACCGGCTCATGTGTGGTAAATGTAAAAATAATAATTCCTGCTCTGCCTTTTGGATAATCGGGCACTGCTCTTGTCCTCCCGCATCCACTGGTATCATGAAAGTATTAATAAAATCTTTCGAGTCTTGGGGAGATAGAACTATTTATTTCATAGCCCGACTTGGTGCCATGGAGGCGTGCTATACAGAGCGAAACTATCGAGGGATTCAAGCAGCCCCAACATTTAAATTATTTTAGTACCGTGTTCTGTACACCACCATTCATCCCTTCTGTAAATAAAGGTCGTAGTTCGGCCTTCTTGAATAAATGTCTGACAAACATGCTATATTGTGCTGAGCGTTTCTAATGTATAGGGGGTCGCGGTCGCGATAGCGTGGCGATAGCGGTCATCGACTCTTGTCTACCACGGTATGCTCGTGGTTGGGTTAGCGATACTTACTTATTGCGTGCAACATTCGAAATTGCTGTCGCTTAGAGTATCATGGTAGAGGTTATATATATGGTAGCGTACCGTTACCATGGTTACCATTTGTGATTCAGTACGCAGTAGCAGTGGCGTCAATGACTGCTATTGCCACGCTATTGCTACGCTACATATTCTATACATTCTATGAATCAATAATGATGTTCTAGGTGTCCCGGAACAACGCGAAGTCTACGATATCCGAGCTGGAGTTCCAGGCGGAGCAGCTGCGCAAGGAGAAGTCTGCGCTGCAGGCGGAACTCAAGACGCTGCAGGACACGGCAGCTGAGCTGCAGATACAGGTCAGTGGGATAGACGACTAGTGCAGTAACAAGCAAGCAAGGTGGATTCTGCGCTGCATGCGAAACTGAAGATGCTGCAGGACACAGCAGCTGAACTGCAGATACAGGTAACTTACCTGAGAAGTCTTGGCATCCAGGAGCCTTGTCAACTCAGCTGAAAACGCCATCAGACCGTACTTGACCGTGTGCAATATTGTGCACTTCGTGATGCAGCTACGCCGCTCTTGTGTTGTTGCGTTCCAGCGAGCGGCGCAGATATTACCATATTGTATATATGACATAATTAGAGTAGGTTCCTGCAGCAGTGAAGTGGAGCTGGATCGGTGCAACCTCGAATGACGCGAGACTTCACTGGGGTGTTGGTTGGGATAGCATCTATATTGACTATTTTTCTAAAATCCCTATCTTACGATGACACCGAAAATCTTCGCACCTCCCGTTCATCATATTCAGCCCACATCGACCCACTGCAGGGCATAGGCCTCTTCTCTAAAGCGCCAATCGCACCCAGTGGGATCCCGACGACTTGATGACATCGTCGGACCATCGGGCTGGTGGACTGCCCACTGGCCTTGTCGCTCCCCGTGGCCACCACTCTGTGACTTCTTTGGTCCACCGTCCGTATTCCCGTCTAGCCAAGTGTCCAGCCCATCTCCACATCAATCTCGTCATCCGTTTGCCTACATCTACGAACATCAATTTCCGTCGAATTTCGACGTTTGGCACACGGTCAAAGAGAGAGATACCCAACATGGAACGCCCCATCGCTCTTTGTGCTACTTTTATAGTATAATAATACCTATAATAATACCTTGGACACTATTGAAACTGATTGATCTAGCCCCAAACTAGGATTCCTGTATCTTGGGTCCTATACAATAATACACATAATTATATAGATAAATATTATACTTAGATAGATAAACAACCATGACTAGGGTACAAACATCCGTTCTCATCAAACAAATATTTGCCCCCACCGGGACTCGAACCCGGGACCCTTGGCTTCGTAAGCAGGGTCACTGCCGACTTAGTCTTTCAAATCTTTGCCACCACTGCTTTTCTTATTCACCTCGGAAGAACTACGGGCCTGCGTGCCATAAATACAGTTTTAGTCTAGCTCCACCAGACACCTCCCACACCCCGTCCGTCCCCTACCTCCTTCCCCTCCGTCTCCCCTCTCTCGCAATTATTATTATTATCACCCAACCCACGAGGTTGACCCCTCTATAACACAGTGGTATAATAGTAGGCGCTGCTACTATATTGATACTATTTTGATTTAACTTAACTGCGATTAAATATATCGATGACCATGCTACGATTGCAGGTCCAAGTGACATCAGATGAGAAACTGTCACTCATGTCTCGTGCGTCGGAGGCGATGGCGCGCTGTGCCGACGTGGAGAGACAACTGCAGGACGCGCGGACCCGACACGCGCAGCTAGCGAGAGACCGGGAGCGGGACGTAAGTAGGGACTTGTTTGACTTGGGGCTGTTGTAGATGCAAGGGAATATTGAGAGAAGCTACAGCGTGCGCGGTTCCGACACGCGCAGCTAGCGAGAGACCGGGAGAGGGACATGTGGGACTTGGGACTATTGTAGATGCAAGGAACTATTGAGAGAAGCTACCGCATTCTCAGATCCGACACGCGCAGCAAGTGAGATACCGGGAGTGGGACGTAAGTGGGGAGGGACTTGCGGGACTTGGGACTATTGTAGATACAAGAGACTATTGAGAGAAGCTATTGCATGTGCGGATCCGACACCCGCAGCTAGTGAGAGACCGGGAATGGGACGTAACAAGCGACTTGTGTGACTTGGGGCTATTGTAGATGAAAGTGACTATTGACTATGCGCGTGCACGACAATCATTTATGTTTTATTCATACGCTTTAATATCACATTCTACAATTCCAGGAAACGGAATGGAAGCAGTTCCAATCGGATCTCCTGATGACTGTGCGGGTTGCCAACGACTTCAAGACGGAAGCTCAGCGTGAACTCGAGAGACTAGTGACTGAGAATAAACTGGCTAGAGACCGCATCCGACTGCTGGAGGACCAGATGCACAGCATTAAAGGTTAGTTAGTTACAGTTGGGGGGCAAGTGGGAGCTGGGGAGCAGATAGGCAGATGGGATTAGGGGAGTAGATGGGAGTAGGGACTAGATAGGATTGGAGGGATTGATGAGGGTAGGGGGATAGAAGGGAGTATGGGAGTAGACAGGAGTAGGATTTACATGAAGTTGGATGTGTTTTGAAAAAGAGAAAAGTGCTTGATTAGGAATAGTTTAGATAGAGGTGGCATGCCAAGTAGAATCAAAATCATCTGTATTTAAGAGCATTCTTTTTAAGTCAGTACAGGGTTTTCCTACAGTAGCTGGTAGATGGGGGAGTGCATGAGTATCAATTAAGTATATAAATAAAATCGTGCAATTGATTGAAGTCGGTTCGGAGATTTCAAGAATAAATAACTACTAATGCTAGCTTCGGTACACTTTTATGCGTATCACTCTTCGATAAATGAATTTCATCATGCATTGGAATCTTCTAACTCATGGTAGCTAAGAGTTTGCATTGTAGCCACACAAATAAAGAAAATTTAAAGATTTTTTGCTTGTACAGTACAGTGTAGTTTTTTTAAGGTTTTGCATGATAGCATTAGAAATTAATGAAAATCAGTTTCTCCTCAGAAAACGACTTCCAGAAATAACAGTCAGGACCGTATACTAATCTTGTGTAAATAAGCTTCAATGCAGAATAAAATCAGCCACAAAACTAATAACCAATTTCAAAATCATGAACTTTTGTGAGCTAATTCTAATTAAAACATTCGTACCAATACAGGTGTAGACAGATCTGGATCACGCGACAGTGTTAACAGCTACACGGATGACGAAAAACGACTCTCACATGACTCGGACTTTACTGATAACCAAAGCGAAGACTCGTCTAAAGATGTATTCAAAAGCATAAGGACCCGATACCTCTCCAGAGTCCATAGCGTTTCTGATCCTCCTACAGTTAGGGATCCGAGTATTATAGATCAAGCATTTTTTAGATTGAACAGCGTTCCAGAACCTAAGAATGATTCGGAGGACCCCCTCCCTAAAGAAATACAGTTCGACATTGATAAGGTAACAACAGACGAGACTAACGATGATTCGAGCCGTGTTGGCACATCATCTGATAACAATGACGACTTTGAAACCAGGATACTTGCAGAAATAATTCTGCCTCCTTTTGATAAAGAATTTGTAAGACAAGATGCAGTAGATTATGATAGCAAACAGATGATCAGGCAAGATGCATTAGACAAAGAGTATGGGAGGATCCCGTCACCAGAAATCTTTGTCGAATTAGAAGTCACCGACAATGACACTGAAAGTAGAAAACTAGTATCGAAATCTGAATCCACTGAAGCCCAGAAACCTAGAAATAAAACAATATTTAGCTACAATAGAAGCTTGTCTGGTCTATTCAACGGTAAGCAAAAGTCGTTTAGTTTGGACAACTTGCATACTGAATCATTCAAAGAGGTGCTAAGAGAGGCTACTAGTATAGAACTTTTAGGTAAATCGAATAACTATAGTGATATGTCTCTGTTTACCGAAGGTTCTGATTGCGTGTTCCATTCGCCAAAAGAGAGAAAACAATTCAGTACATTTAAGAAAGTACCATCACTGATACCTACGAGACATATACCAGCTGATGAGATCATCAAAGATGATGCAAAAGAGCCAGTTGAAATCACCTGTGAACTCAAAACAAATGTTGCAAATAATCAGGATATGAACAAAGATAATAAAAAGGATGAAATCCCAATTGTGAAAGCGGAATCTATATTGCCTTACCCGTATCCGCAAGACATACAGAAACCCCTGCCAAATCCAAACCTCATTCTATCGCCAGATGCTCCAAAGTTAGTCGAAGATTCCAAAATAGACAAGGATTTTAAAAATGTCACTGAAGAGTTTAAACTGACGTTCAAAGCTGCTATAGATAGGATCAAAGGTGTAAACAAAAATAAAGTATCTCCCTCTCCACCACATAAAAGAAGGCAGTCCGATTTTCATATCAACACGAAAATATCGAGAAAAGTGTCTGATTCTGATGAAAAACTAAAAGGGAGAAGGAGGCAATCTGAAGCAGATGTGCTGAAACCCAGAATTTTAGAAGTGAAAGGAATTAAAAACTTTGACGTTGTAGACTGCAATATAGAAAGAACTCCAAGGTCTCATTCACCGAAACTCTCACATGAAAACAACAGTTCTTATAAAGACAACGAAAACTTAGTTCCTCCTAATGTCAAAAGGGATGTAGCTGAAGATGCTCTAAAGAAAACGGACATGACTTTTAAATTCGACGACACAAATCCTTTTAGAGATATTGGTAAAATTACTGAATCAAAAGATTCACATAAGGAAAATGTTGCAATTTTTAATGATAATAAAGAAGTGATGCCTGCAGAACATTCTCAATCCAAAGAAGAACCAAAAGTAGAACCAAATTCTTCTAACAATGACAACATAAGTTATTATTTAAAAATTAACACTGTCAATGACCCTTTAGAAAAGTATAGCACAAGCGATGACCCTTCAGAACAACCTAAAACTCTAGCTCAAAAGGAGTCTGCACCAGTCCCGCCGCAAAGGACTAAGCTAATGAATCGATTCAAAACTTTCTTAACGCCCATCAACATAGTCGATGGAAATATACGCTTAGACCCAAATTCTAAATCACCCGTCATCATAAGTCCAGTGCTGATATACCCAAGTTTCTTTAAACAGAACACTCAAAACACAGACCATAGCGGGGCGGTCTATTACGGTGACATAGAGCAAGTGACAGAAGCTGAAAGAACAAGTCCAAATATGATGAGTGATGCCCAGAAAAATGAGGATAAAAATAAGGGCTTGTTCCGAAAGAACCCAAAAGCCAAACCTTCACCATTTATACCATGGAAGATCGTCGGACCGAACGACAACACACCAGAATCAAAACCGAGCTCTTCATCATCAGATGTTAGTAAACTATCAAAGAGCCCGGAATGGTTAATCGACAACCAATATTACCAACCGATAGATAATGTCCCGTTTGTAATTAACAATAATCACACACCAATAGTAAAGCCTAAATTCTACACCCCGGAAAAATCCTTAAAACTCTCTCCTGGCCCCAGAAACATGATCAATCCATTCTTTCCACCCATCCAAGTAAGAAAGTACTCCGAACCAGAGAACTATTATGAAGAAATAGGACAACCAACAGTTCGATCGCCGACTAAAAACGTCGCTGATGAAGACAAAATATCATTCAACACTCCCATACGAACAGAAGACCTAAACTCTGTTACCCGAGAAGAGATCCTGAAAGTTCCTAGGAGACCGAAGAAACCTAGGAAAGACGATGTAAAGCGTGGACATAAACCGCTAATTGTTATAGAAGTACCCACTCCAACCGGAGAAAATGTACTCCAGGAATTTACCCATATAACCAAATCCGTCATAAGTTTATCACGGACCCCAAGCGCCACAGATTCTTCTAAAAGTGAAAACCGAAATAGCGTAAATGAGATGATCCAAAACTTGGAAGGGAGGAGCCCTGAACCTAGAAGCACAACTCCTAAGGGCAGAAAACTATCTCTACAAGAGAAAGAATCACCCATGGGTGAAAAACCAGATACTGGGTCTCTACCGCGTCCTACGAAAAATTACCATTGGATGACTTTGGGGCACAAGCGTTTGTCACATCCAATAAGGACACTAAACGACCCACTTCCTTCAAGACCGCTACGTAAGTCGTCGCCATACAATGTCCGTGTCCCAGTGTGTCATTATATGTCAATAATATTGTTTGGAAAGTGTTTAGTTTTTTCGTGCTCATAAGTTTTTTGGTGGAAGTGTCTTGGTGATGGATTGGATGTTGAGT
Organism: Argyresthia goedartella; assembly: GCA_949825045.1. Lineage (NCBI taxonomy): Eukaryota > Metazoa > Arthropoda > Insecta > Lepidoptera > Argyresthiidae > Argyresthia > Argyresthia goedartella. The sequence continues at coordinate 23,652,058 of OX463828.1, forward strand.
TTTTGGTATCACAGTTTGATTCAGGTTTGTACCCGCGTTTTGTGTCACGCTGAATTGTAAATGCTATTTATTATGTTATAATTATTCTATTCGCTTGTGTGCTTCGTTAGATAACAGAGTATGTGGTTAGGAGTTTGTGGGTGCACACTATTTGGTGGTGGGCCCTTTCACTTTTTGAAGGATGTTTCATCTTTCTACAAAACAATCTATGATGAATGATGAACATTTTTGCTTCGGTAGTTTATTTTAGTAACTAGCGCCTACGCACTTAATACCAGAAACACACGCAAGGCAAGACAGTGATCGATCATTCTTATTTGCACTTCAGTAACAAGCTTGACTATCGAAGCTTGATTTCAAATATGAAATGAATGAAAACTTAATTCAAAATTTGAAAGTGTAACGGAAATGACGTAAACGTTAGCTTTCTTTTTTCTTTTGTCGTTCTCGTCCACTTTACTTCAATCTAGTTTAACAAGTCCCTTGTACTAAGTGTGTTCCCCCCGCAGCCCTGCCGCCGCGGACGGAGGAGCCTCCGGCGCCGCCGCCGCTGCTGACCAGTGCGTCTCTGCAGGACATCATGGCGACCGCCGCCTCGCATCGACGCACTAAAGGTACCTACTTCCACCCGTGCTAGGAATTCTTCCCACACAAGAGCAAGAAACAACATTAGCTGGTCAGACATAATAATTTAGTTGCTACCGTGGCTAGAAAAATCGTTTCTTAAAATGGCATAACAACACTAGGAAGGAGAGATAACCTTTCGACCCATTGTGTGCCGTGCGTGCGTATAATTACAGTAAGGAGCGCAGATGTCTATCGGACAAAAATAAATGGACTAACTAAACGTGGCCAAAGTAGTGCCTCTGCCACTCCGCATGGGAAAGGGCGTGACGCTAAGCTATGTTGGGTCTATCGGACGCTGCGTAAGTCATCTGATGCAATAGGCCAGGTCGCATAAAGCCAAAACTCGAAAGCTTTTAGGTGCTTTACTTTGGCACTACACAGACTTTAGCCTTCACTCAAGTGCATACCGATTAAAGAAAAGCTAATGTACCTATGCATCAATGCCTAATGTCGTTGATCTGTTGCTATAATAGGTCACTTTCTGTCCGAATACTAAAGTTTGACTGTGTTAGGTCACAACTGTACAATAGAATACTACCTGGAGCCGAGCGAAGTGGAGCGAGGCGACCCCATGTAGTTTCACAGAACCGAACTTGCCTTACATTTAAATACGTAGAATGAAGTCATTGGCTTGGTTGACAAGTGCACAGATTTGTTCATGTTCAGATTCCTGAAAAAGCAAAAAAAGGGATGACAAGAAATGTGCGGGCTAACCACCTTCCGCTTTGAGCCATACACAGGTTCACTTCAGGTTCAGGTTCAGCTTCACACGGCCTGGGGCCCAATTCCGGTACACAATGACAGCTCCATGACAATTACATGACGATTACGGTCAACTTTAGATATCATCAGAAGATGATGATAATAATAATACTACATTGGACACTATTTCACCCATATTGATCATCAACGTGTTCGCATCTCGTGCCCCAGGTGTGAGCCGGCAGGACTCGCGTCTCTCCGTGAAGTCTCTAATAGAGAGTATAGAGAACGCGGCCAAGGCGGCCAAGCAGTCGCCCGCGGGCACGCCCGTCGAGGACTGGCCGCACGCTGAGCATTATGTGAGTCACGAGATACAGGTCCATCGCCATTAACAGAGGGGTGTTATAATATAAGTTTGAAGCGTCTGTCGTTCGGTGTGTCTGTATGTCTGTCCGTGGCACCCTAGCGGGCAAAAGGGTGTACGGATTTTAATGCGGTTTTCACTCAATGGTAGAATTGCCTGCGATGGTTTCTAGGTATGTTTTATCAAAATTGGTCCATTACTTCGAAAGCAGCTAACGGGGAACTCCACTACAATTTACAAATAATAGCATTAAAAAACGTCCACCCGTTTGACCGCTAGGGTGCCACAGACACACCGACACATCCATCTTTTGGTCCTCGGGGGTCAATAAAACAATGCTGTAAAGATGCTTCAAACTTATAAAACCCCTCTTTTTCGACGTGGGTTACAAAGAGCTAGTATTTAATCACACATGAAAAATACTGATTTGCACAGCAAAAAAGGATCAGCAAAAACACTTTTTATGTTTTAAATATTTTATGTGTACTCAAGTTTATGTTTTTGTTTGTTGTTCTTGCATGTTCAACCTAACACGAAGGAAACGCTAACGCGCAGCATTTTGCCCTTATATATGCTGTGCAAAACAGTATTTTTGTAGTGCTGTTTAATATTTCCCGTTACAAAGTGGAAAAGAAATAAGACGCTCAATTGGTCATAAATGCGTAGTGCCTTTCCGCCGTAGCCTTTCTCTCTCGCTCACTCCACTAGGTGCCGTGGGTTAACGACACTGGAAGCGTATTGCTTTTGGACATGTTCACAACCTGCTCCTGCAAAAAGTATGATCACTGCCTTTAGACCTGTGTGGTTAATTTGGTTCATTTATAGCCTAAACAGATTCGCACCACGACTTTTAATTTGTGGTCCTTCGAGCCGATGTCTGTATAAAAAAGTAAATGTAATCAGGTACAAGCCACGGTGAACGTGTCGACAACAGCCCCCCTGAAGAACGGGCACAGCGACGCAGCACCACCGGCGACCAATGGGATAGCCCCCAATGGCACTTATGCCAAGCCTCCGTGCGCAAGAAGCGCCAGGCCTTCGCCGAACAATAACGGTGAGTGGACTAACATGCTATATGACATATCCTGCTAGATAGAGGGTGTTTGTAAAAATAAACTGTCACGTGCGGCAGACTTATGGCGTAACTCTCTGAAGTTCATAGCGTGTGTCTATGGTTCATCTCATGCTCATACAATTTCATCGATGGCGGGGTATCACCGAAGGCTTCTAGGCTTCATTCAATGAGCTTGGGTTTGGCCTCCATTATGATGCTACTTGCTTGATACCAATTTGACAGATGAAGCTGGTGCAAGGTGTCCAACGTAAAAGTCTATATGAAGTGCATAGCTCAGACGACTTACGCCATAAGGCTGCGGGTCGGGCACGCACACGAAGGGTTCAGTAACAACGTACAAGACAACTTCAGAACAAAAATATTATAAAACAAAAAGAAAATGCCCGAACTTGGATCTTTAGTTGATAAAATCTCGAGTACAGATGTAGTGAATAATGCTTTCCTTTCGTATTTTCTCGGAAATGTTCGTTTTTGTCTTACTACTTCACTCGCACTCAGTACCCGTCAAACGGGCAATTTGACATTTGACATTGATAAATAAAGTATGCGATTTATTTGATACCTACACGTAATTCAATAATACAGTAATTCATAGACACATCGGCACCATTCGGGTGTTATCGTTGTTCCGAGTTTTGCCGATAGGAAAGGATTATTCACTACATCTGTAGTTAATTATCTGTTGCTGTGGCGGTCTGTGAAAATGATACTCTACCTATTACGGTTCATGATATACAGCCCGGTGACGGACAAACAGACAAACGGACGGTAATAGGGTCCCGTTTGGTACCCTTCGGGTACGGACCCCTGAAATATGGGTGGTATGCCATTTCATAACCAAAGAGTTTGCCAGTATCATAAACTTCTAGGGAGTGTCATGATAACTTCTAATTAATTGTCTTACGCCCAACCTGTTACATGTTCATTTATAAACCAGTTGCTAATAACTCTAATAAACTTTCCTAAAATAAATACCTTCCCGAGGGTAATTAAAAAACCGGTTAAGTACGAGTCTAACTCGCGCACTTAGGGTTCCGTACCATCGTACAATGGTAGGGATGTTGTGTAGTGAATAGTTTGGATTTTACATCGCAAAATGTTACAATGTTATTGGTAACCAGGTGCATTCATAAGTTTGTAAGTGGTATTGAAAGAATTGTTGTATGGGGGCTCCCTTAAATATTTATTTTATTATGTTTTTCAGTATTTGTTGTTATAGTGGCAACAGAAATACATCATCTGTGAAAATTTCACCTGTCTAACTATCAAGGTTCAGGAGATACATATTACAGACGGACGGACGGACGGACGGACAGCGGAAGCTTTGTAATAGGGACCCGCTGGCTCCTTTCGGGTACGGAGCCCTAAAAAGTAACGTTGTCTGGTGGAAATAATCAATGAATGAGGCAGCTTCTGTCATCAATATTAATATGGAATTTGCCTGCAATATTCGGCCAGGCAACGTGTCTGCTCTTGCCTTTACTCATGCTATTAAACGTATCTGTCTTTCTCTCGACCCATCCCTATTTTTATAAAGTGTTTAATACAAAAAGTAAAATTATAATCGCATGTCTATTTCGCTTTTTATTTTATTGCAGCATGAAAATGGCGCCAAAACCTTCTTCCCTCTATTCCTAACTTGCGTACTTGTGTGTGCAATGTGTCTAATTTATTTATAACATGCATGTACTATTTTTCACCTTGTTTGCATTAAAATAGGACAGGATTCATCATTTCTTGCCTTTTCTAGTCTAGAAGTTTAAGAAGCATTATTTGTAGTTTGTCAATTTAATGTAGATAAAAATGATCACAACATTTGCGGACTTCTGCGTGATTTTAAAATAAAATATTTAGTTTATCTAAAAAAAACACTCAAAAGTCCGCTAATTTGTGACTTGGATTGCCATCTTTTTATTTTTCTTTATTCCCAATAACTTTAATTACTTCCCAAATAATTGCTTGCAATAAAACTGGCTGGCGAATTCTGGTGACCAAAGAACCTATTTTGAAATGGATGATTTCCTTCGTTTGCTTTCGGTGGAAGACTTACCGGTGGATTTTATTTCTATTATGGAGACGGTTCAAACTATCTGTGTTTATTTGTGTGTGAAAAAGAAAATCTTTGCAGACACCGTAATAAGATGTCACATAACTATGTCTTTATTGAAACATAGTTAGGTTGACAATTTGCAGTAAATATACGGAGTCTTGGAATGATTTGCTTTTATCAAGAGACCATTGATTCTGTGGTCGGCCGGTTTTGCAATTTCAAGTCGCTCAAATGACATACTTGTGGCGGGAGCCAAGTTAATATAGATGGCGCTGGTGTTTTGCCGAAAACAAAAACACTACACTTCAAATTATTATTAATTGTTACTTCAATATCATATAACCGCATCTTAATAATTTTTCGTGAGATCGCACTCAATTTGTTTATTCGTAACCCACCAGCGCCATCTACCGGCAGTCCCACTTGCAGAGTGACGAGAATCACAATGAACGCCCCGAACGAAATCTAAAAATCGGCCAAGTGCGAGTCGGACTCACCAACGAAAGATACCTTACAAGAAAAAAACGCTAAAACTGGGCACTCCCTTTATATTTTAAAATTCGTGTAGTATTCGTGTGTGTATATTTGTTACTGTAGCGGCAATAGAACACACTCTGTGAAAATTTCAACTCTACTTATTACGGTTCTTGAGATACAACCTGCTGACGGACGGACGGACAGACAGCGGAGGCTAAGTAATAGGATCCCGTTTGACACCCTTCGGGTTCAGAATCCGTATAGCTGCATCCGTATGTTGTATTAGATAAGGTTCTAATACAACATTCAGTGTACTGACTGATAGAACCACAGTAAATATTGTTATCTGTGGGAAGAACGAAACAACACCTATCCCATCGACTCCAACGATCATCGTGATTCTTGTCTCTCCATCCTGCTCTGTCCCACGAGCGTCTCGCTTGCCATACGTGTCTAACTGTCGGGTGTGGGGCAGACCAACCGGCGAACATTCCCGACGAGCAGCGAGCGCTGTCGCTGCAGCAGAAGGCCATGGAGAGCTTCGTGAGGAGGAACAGCTACGGGGATATCTGTGAGTTCGCTACACATAAGATTATTTTTGCGTATCACGAGGGTTGAGTTCACGGCGGCGGTCTAGCTATACAGCTCCGAACACCTTTGTCGGCTTTGCACTACCATAAATAGCTTGTCAGATTCGTACGTGACACTCCCATGGTCTGCGGGCGACGGGGGACGAAAGATGCGGGGCCTGCGAGGGCGGGATAGAAGAGCGCGGGCGGGGGGGCGCGTAGTAGGAACCGCCCGCGCTCTTCTTTCTCGCCCCCGCATCTTTCGTCCCCCGTCGCCAGCAGACCATGGGAGTCCCACGTACGAATCTAACAAGCTATAGCTGAGGGAGAATTCATAAGAATCGATCGTTTAGTGTTAAGTTTAGGAAACCGTGCGCGACCTCCGGTGGCCTGTTTGCTATAAATCCGCCGTCTGTGGGTATTTTTAATAGATAGGCTTCTATATATACAAAATCTTGCGTAATACCACTTGTACTATGTAATACGTAATACTTGGAAGTTGGCCGAATCCGGCTCCAAACAAAAACAACTTATCTCACCACTTGACAGATTCTATTTTCTGATACACCGAAGAACGGATTTTCGTTGACATATCGTGGTTGATTAATGATCTTCATGACACAGCATCAGTTCTGATATGTCTTAGCTGCCCTGTGGAGATATTAATTGTGAGCCCATCAGTGTAGGAAGCAGGAATAATTTAATTACGCGTGGAAAAAGTATGCTAATCGAACTGTAGGTGACTCTAATGTACAATGACTTAAGGTTCATTTCATCTGAACTCGAACACTTTTTCATTCTGGTATTTTTTCCTGCTTGAGCCACTGAGCCATCGTTTCACTGAGCCATCGAGTCACTGACGATCAGGGTATCGTTGCTATTGAGTTTTCCAACTCAATAGCAACGATACCTATTATATTATATATTCGTGAAAGTTAAACCTAAATTAGGTACTTGTATGTTTGTCAATTAGTCTGTGAGATCGACCTCTCCCTCAAACATTTCACGGGAGATATGTATCCCACAGACAGACCAGGGTGCCGATTTTACTGTTTCTCACTACCATTGTCTCACTTGTCTGTACACTACAGGTGAACGGAAGGATCCACTGAACGCGCTGCAAGTCAAGAACGGTGGCTCCAAACGGAACGCGTTGCTGAAGTGGTGTCAACAGACCACTTACGGATATAAGGACATTGACATTACAAACTTCAGGTGAGTCCCAACGAGGTGACTTCGTTACTTTGCATGCGTACCATACAGTAAGCAACGCAATTAGCCGAGCCGCGCTTACAAATTTAGTATAAGTACGAAGGCCTTTGGTCCATGGTCTAACTGGTCTCATACAGGAGATGCAGGTTCGAATCCTGACCACGTACCAATGAGATAATTAATTTATCTTAAGCACATTATCGGACGTTCAGTGTTTCATATGACACTGTAGGTCCCGGCTACTATCGCTACGTGGCAGTGGTCGTAAAATCCCTCCACCAACCCGCCCTGAGCCAGCGTGGTGGAGTATGGCTTAATCTTACTCGTATCCGGGTAAATGCCTATGCCCCTCAGTGGCGACATTAATGGGATACATTTATTATATTAAGGCCTATACTCTAATGGTGTGTTTTCCAACAGGCCGATGAAGATGTTTGGCATATGTCAGTCGCAGTTGATTGGTTAAATCAGACACTTAACTAACTCTCTAGACAGTTAATTAAATACCAACGTTTAACCAAGTCACTAAAATTCCGTCAGACAAGTGAGTGAACGAAATATTGATTTAAATTTAAATGATTTTTGATTTAAATAAAGCATTGCCGAAAACGTTTAACAATCTGTCTTACCGAAAGCCGGCGTGTTGGAAAACAAGATGGCGTCACGACAACAGCTGATTTGAACAGCTTATATCAGGGCAAAACATTGCGGTAGCTTAGGTAAAGGGTAAAAGGGGTGAGCAAAGCGAACCCCCCTTTATCCTTCGTGTTACGTTGAACATGTAAGAACAACAAAAAATACTTGAAACAGAAACTTAGGTACACATAAAAAAATATTTATATTGTATATGTCTTGTTGCCTAGGAACGTATAGACAACTCGTTAAACGTTTCGTTCACTCACTTGTCTGACGGAATTTTAGTGACTTGGTTAAACGTCGGCATTTAATTAACGGTCGAGAGAGTTATTTAAGTTGTAACAACCCCCCCCCCCCCCTCGGCATTTGAAATACAATGAATAAACCCTACGAGTTTCCCGAACGATTCTATGAAAAAGTAAATTCAAAGATATAACCAGTTAACCATTAATTTAATGTCAGACTGAATTTAACCCTTACGCATTTTTATTGGAATATTTCTCTAATTGGAAAGATTCTAATACCAACGATTGCGGGTATCTTATTTAGATGATTTGGCCAAAGTAGTGGTTGATCGTCTATGGGTAGGACTGCAGACGTGATAGTAATAACCTAAAGTTCTTTTTAGAGTGGTTTTGGTTAAACAGTATCGTCATGAGGTTCCCCAGCCAGTGATGAATATAAGTGACATAAAAATATTGATAAGCATCGAGTCCGTGCTTATTAGAATAAATTCCAAGTAAATAACCATTTAAAAGACATTTCGATTACATGTGTTTATAAAAGAGGGTTTGTGCTAGAGCTCACGGCCAGAAGGGACACGGGCCCACGACCCCGCCCAACACCAGTGGAGGTCAACCGAGTTATACGGACCCAAGACAGATGAAGTTAGGTTTAGCTAAGCAAAATAAGCTTAAATTTTATAAAAAGTGTTTACTCACTTAAAATTGTAAACACAATTTATGAGAAAACATAGGGTTAACTATGTGTTCATTAGTACGCTTTTGGCGTTATCTTTCACCTGTTTTGGGGCCATCCTCCTCCCACACATTCCCATATACAATCTACGTGACTGCATTATTTAGATTGCTGAAGACCTGGAAATAGCCAACTGAATACACCAGCACCTAGAGACCATCTGAACCTACTCAAATCCCTCTCGAGTTAGTTTCCCTTCCAATCAACTACATATAGACTATTTGGGTTATATTTTTTATATGATTTGATATTGTGATTTCTCTCATCCATCAGTCCAACATGTTTCTTGATCGGTTACGGGATATTTTTATTTGCACCTACTCAGTATTGAGGTTATCTTGAGAGACCCGTCTCTTAAGTTTTATTCCGTAACCATGTGGATGTTCATCCAGATATTTTATATATAAATTAGTTTTAAGACATGTAAATTCAGCGTAACTACTTAGGTCACTAGATTGATAATGTAGCGTGTGTGTAGGTTTGATTCTATCGGATTTCAGGCCATCCACAGGCATTTTACAGCGAAGTAAACTCCACTCTAAACAGGGGCGATGAGCGTCCCTGAATGATGCGACCAGGGTCTGTACTACGATGTCAAATCAATCCGAATTGTACAAATCCATCTTTTAATCGGGATATGCGAGTAGTTCTCTAGTCCATGAGTAAGAAGAAGTCTAGGCACTATGTGCTTACGACAAAGGTATGAACCAGATAGTACTCAAAGCAGTGACAGCCTTTGGAAAATGGAAAGCACAAGTTCGTTCGAATTCCAATGCAGTAAGAATGATCGACCTTCTGAATCGGAGGCGTTTCAGAAGGGGAGAATGACTGCTAATAAACCTTAGGCCGTGTAGAATCTAGTAGAGTGTTCTTATAGTAATGTCAGCTTCTTGTAGAGTAAATTTGTATGTGTGTGTTTTGTGAATGACCAAGTAACCACGTCAATCTACATGCTATATGGAATTAGAATATGTTTGTCATTTAATGTAAAGTTAGGTAGGCCAACCAACATGATATACGGTCAAGAAAAGAAAGATCAAAACAGCCACAATTAAAAAAAAATTTAGTTTGTTAGATAGTTTTATAAGTATTTAGGTATTTCAAGAGTGAGAAGGAAATAACGTAATTATTTGTAGTCATACGAATTTCAGATACTTGTTTGTTACATTAACCTAAATAATTGTGTTTGTCTCCCTAACTACATAACCTCGATTACGTAATTTAATCATTTAGCTAAAAGACAAACAAGAATAAGATCAGAAAAAGAAAGCCTGGTAATTTAAAAGTCTGCGCAAAATGCATTTAAAGTAAATCACGAGGACGAGTTAATTGAAAACTCATCAAATTGACGAATCCGAATACCGCAAAATAAAACCCGCGGCATGAACGCAAAACTAAACCTAAAATCACAAGCCTTAGAATTATAAATAATCTTTCTCGTCGATGACTTGCGCATGATCGCTTCGGCAGCCGGAAGTCTAGGACCTAGGTCGCTTAGGTCCCTCTCCATCTATTCCCGGGACATCGGAGGCCACAGCAGGAAACAACACGCAGCATCGCCACACCCCAGCCTCCACCTCCCCGCTCCGAAAATACAATCGGAGTCTTAACTCACACTTCACTCGACGACCAGCAACAAAAAGCCCCCTTTCATCTCGACCCATCACTTTTATATTTTCTCTTCCCACCAAAACGTCCTACTCCAGGCATGCTCGCCAAACCACCATGTCAAACTCCGCGAGTCATTCTCATTGGTTCGTTTCATTTCCTTTCGAAACTCAGTGCTCTGATTGGTTACTGGTCTACACCGTAGTTCAACTAGAAATAGACTTTATAACATCATAAAATATTCTAAATAAAATAATACTCATTTGTTTTCTATATAAAACATCTTATTGCAATTATAGTGAATAAAGTTCTAATTTGAGTTAAACCATCTGGAATTTAAAGGCGATCGACCGCCATCTGTATTTCCATCATTGAACTAACTACGCATCTGTTTGATCTACCAAACTATATCGTAATTAAACTCCCTTACGTATGAGTTTCGATTGAATGAGCCATGGTAAATGCGACATTTCAAAACAACATCACAAATGTGTAAAATGGTCATAATTCGATATCCACTGAAAGCAACGGCGAAGTTAAACCATGTTCACTTTAAATTTATGATTCACGACTTATTTCATAGCTCTTAAATTTTATCCACATTTTGGAGATTGTTTAAACAAATTTATTTCTACCTACTGAGAAATAAACCAAATGTTTGTTTCGTCACAAAGTGTCTGATTTAACCAACTAACTGCGAAATGTCAATCAATCAATAGATTTCTTAATTTGATGGCGGTCTAACAACTTAGCCGAATTTCGCTAATGTCACGTGTTTTTTATAGTTTTTCTGCAATTGGGTTCTCCTTTGAGAACCTGGAAGTTGTTGATTTGTTGCTCGTTAGCACTACCCAGGGGGTGCAGTGCAGGGTTGTGGGATCCAAGTATTTCCTGCGGACGTGAGCAACCATTCTCCCCTTAACGTGTCTTGTCTAAGGTTAAACTAGCCTAACCTACGTCGACTAAGTATTCCCTCCCTCAAAACAAACAAACATCGCGTACCTAATGCTTTGCCCCATAAAGGAAAGTACTTAATAGTAGTTTATGTGCCTGATACATAATGGAGTGCATTAAAACTCGAGAGTCACTTAAAAGTTTTAATGCCTATACTAGTTTATCAACACACATATCATAATCTCTCTTTGATGTGTTCAGGAACCGCATGTTTGACCGGCATTGTGGCTCTGCAGTTGTTTAGCTTGTTCTGTAGTACCAACTTCACAGATAAACTAGGGGCAGCACGCAGGCGTGCGTCGGCGTTCGAAATTTGAATGTTATAAAATGTCGAAATATTCAGATAAGAAATGAGTTTTTACCAAGTAGTTTATCATTATACTAAAATTATCTAATCTAAACTATCACTATACTAAAATTGCATTACATTATATCCTACTCGCACTTGTTCAAGCGCTACTTTCTCAATACCAGTATGTAAGAAAAAATTACTCAAAATATCGTTACCTTGTCAGAGCCACTCGACAGTACAATGATAATTAGAGTAGTATAGATATTTTCAACGAAAAATATTCTTCTTACGTTGCCGCAATTAAAAAAAAGTAATATTCTGACTTATAAATAGCTTTTATGGTTGATTGGTTGTTTTTTCTTCTTTTAATTAAAATAATAATAATATAAATCTGTGCTAGCATCCAAACCGAATCCTGTCAATCCGATTGTTCCAAACCTAATTATTATTAGTTCCTTTATTAATAACATATTAACAAGCTATTGATTATTATTATTATATACTTTTTGAACTGAATTTTACAGCAGGTTGTTCAATAGTCGATTAGGTTGGTAGTAGATTAGTAGTTAGATAGTAGTTTAGTAATAATGTTACAGACTCTTTTTTTTAAATCATTTTATACTCTGTTTTGATATCTATGTTGTGTCAGCCTTTGTGTGATAGGTTTGGATGATAGGTTTAAGCTATTGGTGGAAACTTCACTGGCTCCATGTAAAAATTACTTGTATTGATAAGATGTAATATATATGTAGCTGTTCGTTTTCCTAAAGAAATAAATAAATAAATTATGCTGGTCCTAACGTGTGGTTTTTGGACGCAGTAAAGAGGCTTTATGATACGTGTGTAGATAAAACATTTTACTTCTGATATTTGAAGGAAAATGATAATTATTAACACACAGTAGTGTCGTGGTTTTTTTTTCCCTTCTGCACTACTGGTCCAGTAGTGTTGTAGGTATTTCTAAAAAACGACTATATGCGTTCCCCATTACACTACTAAATTTATTTTTGCAACTAGATACGGGTAAGTAATAAACAAAATTCCTATTTATATCGGTTTATTTAACACCAATCCAAGTTTTACCTTAACACGTACTTAACACAAAACTTAAGACCTACATAACAAAAACCTTAACATGTTCATAACACAAAACTTTACACGCTCTAATGTATCCAATTGGCAAAAAAAAAAAACAAAATGCCATGTTTCCTGCAGCTAATATGGTTGATTGCTATTATCGTGGTCTAACTAGTTGGACCAGGTAAAACCAGTTGGACATAGGGGTTGGACATTCTCAGGAGGGACGGTAATTGGATTGTTTTATCTACAGTTTCAATTACAAACAGTATCAAAAACAAAATACGGAACTAATCCAAAAGACACAAAACGGCGCAAATCATTCATTATCAACGATGCTATGATGCTATCATTACACGAGTGCAATTACAGTTAAAACCGGGTCCTATAATTTATTATAGGGCACGCTTTAGATAAATTGAGATTTATTTTCTAGCAATTGTAAATATTTTTGTTTTTATTTGCACAAATGAATACATCAGACAGGTAGCGTGTAAAGTTTTGTGCTATGAACGTGTTAAGTTTTATGTTAGGTATGTACATGTACATGGTAAGTACGTGTTAAGTTTTACTCGGATTGGTGTTAAATAAACCGATATCATATATATATATCGGTTTATCTAAATTCTGTTTCTTACTTACCCGTGTCTAGTTGCCAAAATAAATTTGGCAGTGTAATGGGGAACTTATATTATGTATTTTACAAATACCCACGACACTACCAGTAGTGCCGATTAGTAGTGTGGTGGGGAAGGAGTGATTATTAATATATGGGGACGTCACAAGTTAAGCATTCCTTCCCAAAGACAAGGTGCTACTTTACTGTATTTATTGGTCCATTGTCCCTCCCCCACTGTGGATAAACTACGTGTTCCTCCCCCAGCTCATCCTGGAACGATGGCATGGCCCTGTGCGCGCTCTTGCATTCCTACCTGGGCGAGTCCCGCGTCGCCTACTCCACGCTCACTCCGAACGACAAGAGGACTAACTTCTCTGTCGCGTTCGCTGCCGCCGAGTCGGTGGGGATACCGACCACTCTCGTAAGTACACGTAGCTCTCTCTCTGTGTGTGAGTGGGTCCTCTTGCATTCCCTCCTGGGTGACCCCCCGTGTCGCCTACTTCGCGCTCACTCCGAAGGAAAAGAGAACCAATACTGACAAGTCTCGTAAGTGACCCACGACCTATGTTTTCAGACCTGTGACATCAATATTATTATTGCATGATGTCTACATTCAGATGAGACAACACAAATCGGCGCTCAACTTCATACTCCGCTGCGTCAGAACTGACAGCTTTTGTGTGAACATAACCTCCCTTTTGACTTAGCGGAGTATGTTATCTAGATTTGACTCTGAACATTTATTAGTTTTCAGAAGCTCTGTCTATGTGTATGTCCTCCCGCACTCGTACTTGGGCGAGTCTCGCGTCATCGGCCATACGCCAACTACCTAATTTCGTAACGTAAAAAAATACGTAGATCTATATCTTATGGTCTTGCATCACTCACTGCACGAATGCTAGAATTCTCACTCAAGATGACCCCCACTACAGAAGCGCAGGTGCCAGCAACTGCGAAAGTCGTCCATTCCATAGGGGTATTATTATCGTACGCTCGGGCGTAAAAATAATGATAAAATGTTTCTGTTTCAGAATATCCAAGACATGATCCAAGAGGAGCGGCCGGACTGGCAACAGGTCATGGCATACGTCACCAGTATCTACAAACACTTCGAGACGTAGCTCAATGGAGACATTACATTACACTTGCACCCGTCGCACGCGGAAAGTGGGGGACAGAGCTATGCGCTAGATAGCTGTGTCCCTCGCCCTCCCGCGGTGAAACCCGCGACGCGCTCGGTATGCTAGCCTGGGCACAGCTGAGGGTTCAACGTTTGACGGACTTTCAAAATGATACTGTCTTTGGGCCGGATGCATAAAGAAAAGTGTATCCTGTTACTTGTAATATTTGAAGGAAAATGATAATTATTGATATGAACGGCAAAAATGATGCTTTTCGCTTCCAATAACAGGTGATACCTTTCTTTTAGTCATTCGGCTCGCGAAAGAAAGCCTTTGAGCGTATTAATTTAGATGCCACTTTATTTTACTGAGCAGTCCGTGCATTCGGTCACTAAAGTAGGTAGAGATTCGAAACTGAGTGAGATTTTTTTCCAATACTTATAAACTTCGTAAATACTCATTGAATGTTTTTGTCTCTTTCTAGTTATAAGATGTTTTAAAGCAAGAAAGGGACAGAACTTCAATGTTGGGCAACTTTTTATGATCAAATTAAGGCAGCGTCACACTGGGCGGAAAAATCGCGACAGAAATTAATCTGTACACGATTTTTCTTGCGATGTGGTGCTGGCCTTATCGTATGTACCTATTCGCCTTGCTAAGAGTGCTATTATCATTAACTACAATAAGTTCTACATAGATGGCGCTTTAGTGTTTCAAAACTGAGTCATGTTTAAATATATATTTCGAACAGGGGATACCACATTCAGATTAGATTCAAAATAAGAACATCACCATCTATCTGCAAACGTCTCCATTCCAATACGCCACAATGGGCTTTATGTACATATAACCAAGACTTGTTTTAAGACGGCCATATAAGACGTTGTGGTAAACCCCTGGTATCGACTATACATACCTACCCAATAATCTGTATAATGTTGAAGTAATGATTAGGCCCATTTTGCCTTTCAAGATCTATTTATGTACATTTAGTTTCGTAACTAAAGCGCCATCTATTGAAATGTATGTGAAGACAAAACTTAATCTAAACATGGCTTAAACTTGGTAGGTTGGTTGAAAGTTGTATTGACATTCCTAAACTGTTGCCAGAAAGTCTGATATTTTTATACAATCTTGGCCATGCATTGTGATAGAGATGAAATGAATGATTTGTGAAGAGAGGAATTGTTTGAGCAAGTTCGTGTGTATTTTACAATGCAGATGTATCAGAAAACTATATTTTGTATGAAATTGTTTGGCGACGCGCACGCTATTTCTACGCGTAGGTTCTACTGAACAGTCGACAGTACGTCTTACTTTCAGCCTATGATGGAAACATTTTAATATAGAGACAAAAATAAAAGTATTGACGCGCTTTAGAAGACAGTACAATACGATTAAAATCAATTAAAGATTCGGTTTTACTCGGATATCATCGCCTAAATCCGGAGACGGAAATGACACGAAATACATTACCGCGATTTCTTTTAGGTAGCATTCAATTTGAAGTATCATAAACGCAATGTATAGCACCTGCCACGATGACATTACTAACAGGTAGACCTAAGAAATTTATCATCAGTAGCGACATGAATTTGAACATTAATAACATCTTTAACATAAATGTATCATATACGTCACACTGTTTTTATTGACACTAAGAAGGCAGTCTGTCAAAATAGTCAATTATTTTTCTTATTTCAATATAAAGGTTGTGTTAGTTTTGAGCTACAAAGGAGGTTTTGTTGCTCATATCGTTTTTGTAATGTATTCAATAAGACAGCGAGTAATATAATCAAAGGTCATATCCGTAAATTATTAATTCTATGTGAGAGATGAGGGATTTACGACAATTTCCGAGGTTGGCCGAATCGTTAACTGATTTTAATCGTATTGTAGTATGTAAAATGTATCACAGAATGAATGTAGGTATGGCTGACACAATTTGTGTTGGCGTCTGAATGCCGCATGGAGGTGGCAGCGGCGCAAGGGTACAAGAGAGATGCATACAAGAGAGAGAGGTAACAGTTCTAAGAAGGCAGAACTAAGAAACCTTAAGGTATACCTCGCGCCACGAATTAAGAGCGTAGGGCGACGTTGGCGGGAATTACTGCGCATTCAAGGCCACCGCTCATAACGTGTGGCGCGAAGTATATCTGTACCTATCTAGGATGAAAACGGGTGTAGGTATGACGACTGATGTATAGGTGGAAACGGAACTAATTGGGACGAGCTGCTTCTCAGTGAGTTTTTAAACCGGCACAGCTAAGTCCGTTTGTGACTGTTCTATTCTGGAAAATTTAGTAATGTTCTAAAGCACCAACTAAAATTTAATTGTTCTGACAAAGACTGAGTAAGTAGGTACGATTAGTTTGCCAGGCACGGGATGCCTTATGAATATTACGTAGAAGCATTTTAATTAAGCTTGTTTAGTATCCGGCGGTAAAGAATACACATCGGGATTTGGATTATGATGTCAAAACGTCAAACAGACAGAAAGCGCGACAGAAGCGACGTTTTGCGCAGCCGAATTTAGACAATATTTAATTATCGGAAAATTCGGTCTATTAAAAATTAGATATTGCTAGAGAAAGATTTCTTCTAAATGCACCTATATTGGAGCCTAGTTTTTGCGATAAAAATATATTTATTTGTATACTGTAGTAGGTACTTACTTATCCATCGCAAATCAAATTATATTTTCAATAAACTATTTTACTCATACCTGTTTAAAGTCGAATAATCTTAATATCTTAAGCTCGATTACAAAACAATGAATTGTAAAAACATTACCAACTATGTTATTTGAAAATATGCTATAAACATGAAAATAAGCTGAAAATTTTATTCATTCCATATTGTAAATGATCTCATTTTTCGTATAATTTCACGATATTGATCTTCCGAACTAGTGGTAAATAATTTCGGATGTGGCTTTATTTCAGTAAGGCCGATGTTTCGTACACGTGTGCGTATAATACTCTGTCCTCTGCACTTTTGCTTTTTGAGGAACACAAGAACATTTGTTGCGACAACTGCTACATTTCCAACTGTACTTTTGTTAATTTCTAATGAACTGTTATTTTGCAATGTATTTTACGTAACTTTACCATTTTTATATATTCGAGATTTTGCAAAAAAATAATTGTCTATCTAAAATTTACACACTACATGTTTTATGTCATTTGTGATGTAATTTGTGACCTACTTGACAAATGGGTGAAAAAATGTCAACACTTAGTTTTCTATAATCGCAGTAAATGTATTTTTATACGTTATTAAGCGTTTTGTTGTGCCGCAAATAGGTTGTTATCTTAGATTTATTTTATTTGAAGAGTTTGTATTTTTGTAGATACTTAAATATGTAGATAGCTTATGAATAAAGTTCCTGATTTATTAACGAGATGTTTCATTTACTTTAATTAGGTTTGTGTGAAAGCTTATGAATAAAGTTAATGATTTCTTAACGAGATCTTTCATTTCGTGTGAAATAATACCAATAACATAAAACGGTTTTAAAAATTTATTGGTTAAAGTAGTTACATAATCTCTGTATAAGATTATATGTACAGTTATATACAATAGCATCATAACAAGTTAAAAAACATAGCATGAACTTTGGCATAATTTATTATAAACAAGATAACATATTTTGTTGCTCGCACAAAATCAAACTATTGTTATTGACGTAACATTTTACTAAAGATGATATAGCGTGCTACACGAGATTGTGATAAGACTATCAAAGTCAAACTAAAGTTTGTTGATATTTTCTGTGTGCGTTCAACTTAATTTCTTTATACCGCAGCCGGCGCTAAAGCACGTACGGCTAGAGATCTGCAATCTTCAACTGTGCATCGTCTGTCCCTGCGATGTTTCAGCGTGATCCAAATCCCGGTGCGCATGCTTTACCGCCGGTTACTCAACCGCTCAGTTTACCACTGTACGATGCCGGGTATGTATTTCTCGATGAGTCCCTCGTAGTAGGGCCACAGGGCTTCGATGTCGGGTAGTTCCGCGCTCTTCGAGTACAGGTCATATTGGCTGGAAAGAGAAGCAGAAACGTTAAGCCACTACTTCTTCGAAACGCGGGTCAGCCCTATCTATTCACACACAGAATATTTGATATATTTTTTAGGAAACTGACCCACCCACTCCCTCACATTACCCTCAAAGCGTCAGGTTGATTTCAGATTGTTGCTCGACGAACCACTTATTTGGCAGATCGGCATCAGAGAGTAACGAGTCGGCAGTGACACTGCCTACGAAGCCAACGGTCCCGGGTTCGAGACCCGGTTTGGGCATATATTTGTTTGATGAGAACGAATGTTTGTACCCTAGTCATGGTTGTTTATCTATCGAAATATGATATTTATCTATAAAAGTGTGTGTATCGTTCTCTAGTACCCAAGATACAGGGAGTCCTAGTTTGGGGCTAGATTAATGTGTGTAAATAGGGTATTATTATTATTTATTGCATACTTATCAGCATGTCATTAACTCACCATATCTTAGATTTGTTGCTTAACGGCGCGGCTCTAGATATAATGCTCAAATTTGGTGGAATTACTAAAGAGGGTGTAAGGTATCTCCCACATATTGAACTGGCGCGCTCGAGTTACTCACGAAACAGCCCCGTGGCCTTCCGGACTACTAGGATACCCTTGGTCGCGGGTAATCAAATCAGAAACGTCACCCCACAAACAAACAACTAAGACACAGAGAAAACGTCTCTTATACTGCGGACTACAGAACGGAAAACGCAAGCAAGCCGGTCAGTTCTTGAGGTCAGTCAGGCAGACGTGCAGTAGCGACATATGAGATGTGGTATCGACCATTCCGCGTGGGAGGAACTCACGGAAGACAGGGCCAAATGGCGACACACGGAGCAAACAAAGATCTTCGATTTCGAGGCCGAACGAAGAGCTACTCTTGATGCCAAGCGAGATGAACTTCGAGGCAGAACACCCGCCGCAATACAGTATCATTACCAAAATGGCTTGCTGACTTGTAGCCAGTGCAACCGCAATTTTGCCAATAAAATAGGCTACGTGAGCCACACGAAGGCACACGAACGACGCCTTCACGAACCCGGTCGGAGAACATCATCATTATCATCATGCCGACCCCGCACCGAAGTCATGCGCCTTAAGGGTGAAGTCATGGGCCTACTCTTCCTGAACGCGGTCTCCCTCCTGCCTCCGACACTTCTAGTAGGCTGTCTCTATCTTAATTGCCTTGCCACGTTCCTAAACGCGTTCTCCGTCTTCCCTCCGACACTTCTAATAAGTTATCGCTCTCTTGCCATCGGATGGGCGACAGTCGCGGCCGTTCCTAAGACCGATCCTTTCTCATTGACCCCACCCCTCCCGTACAATGTACTACCACAGGTGCCTACTTAGGTCCGCGATAAGCATAATGGTGAATACTTACTTGAACTCCAGCACGTGCTTCATAATTTCCTTGTCTTTCTCGTTGTTCAGGTGTTTGTAGTCGCCGCCGGCGTGCCACGGGTAGAAGGAGTGGTATCTGTGACGGAACAAGACTCATTTTGATGTAATCGTCATAAACAGTCACGATTAATTCCCAAAAAACTTATGATGTTGTGACAGCTTCGGGAGACAAGGTTTATATCGAGGAAAAATAATCAAATTACGTTTATACGTTCACGAATACCTGCTGTCACTCTCGATCAACAAGCTTGTCTCAAGAAACAACTGCTGCAATGTAATACTCCTATTTTGCAAGTCAGATAGCTCGTCGGCCCGTTAACCCTTTGACCGCCATTCATCAAATACAAAATGTGTCACTCACGTGCCACACTTGTTTGCTATGCTGTGCAAAATACAACTTCATTCACACGACATAAGGGTTCATTTAATATAAAAGATGTGACTCCATTGGCACGACTGTCAGTTGTCGGCCAGTGCCGTCTGGGGCGCTCAAAAGGTTAAGTTGGTAGCAAAGAAAACCAGTGTGAAAAATGTGGTAGGAACCCAAAAGTTATAGGAAGAAAATATCATAACTAACTGATACTATAAATGTTCATATACTTTTTCGATTCTCATATAGGTATCATTTGTATTTAATTTACGTATTTCGTATTGTGCCGAGGTTGTGGCCATGCTGCAGCTACCTGCTATCTTGCTGCTGCTGATCTGAGTCTGGCAACCGCATATTGATTTTCCCATTTTTTTGACAGTTGTGCGCCACAGCCTAATTAACCGTGAAGGGACAAGTTATCTGTAACGCATTACCAAATTTCCCTATCGCCGCGCTCACCAAATTATGAAGAGGGTGTATAAGAGGGAAAAGTGACCGCCAGTGATAAATTTTTAGCTCTTCGCCTGACGGAATTCAGCAAACTCCAATCATATTTAGACATGGCTTAATCCATCTCAAAGTTAAATTTCTACAAATCTGCTTCCTGTGTTTCTGTACCCATAGCATGCCGAGCGCGACGCGAGTTTTCTCGCGGGCGGGTGAGGGACAAACAGAGCTTTACACGGTAGTTTTTTATTCATTTTGTTCCCAAATACTGTCTGTCGCTTTGTAAGGTTGGAAAAAAATACGAACTAAAATGAAACCTTTTTTTTATTATAAAAACAATGCAATCTCGAAATTGTGATAGCAAATAGTAGTGCTCCATCGCCAACTCGTAGATACCTACCCAGTTCTAACCGATAAAAAGCCGATGTGCGATCTCACTTGCTGTGACACTACGATTTCAACTCGATCTCAACAATTTTTTTGGGAATGCCTTCTCGCTCAATTTGGTTAAATATTTATTTAAAATTTAAACTGACTCTATAAATCACTTGTACTGCATATACCTAACCTCTACGCCACTGGAACAAACTGACTTAAATTCACGGTGTAATACATATAGCCAATAGCTCTGTTCGTCGCCCTCCCGCGACACAACTCGCGCCGCGGCTCGGCATGCTACGGGTGCTGGGCTGGATAGAGTGAATAAATCCAATCTCTTGTTGAGATAAGCTTGCCTTTGTAAATGTCTTTTCTATACGCATCAGCAGTGTACAGCAGGGAAAACATTGCGATAGCTTACTTAGGTGAAGGAAAAAGGGGGTGAGAAAGCCCCCTTTATCCTTCGTGTTAGGTTGAACATATAAGAACAGCAAAAAACACTTAAACATAACCTTAAGTAAACATAAAATATAAAAAAAGTTGAACCTTTTTTCTTGAACTAAACTTTTGCACGCATTCACTACAAACTATACACGAAAATTCTGCAAAATTCCGTGTATATTTCGTAGTTGCAAATGTGAGTATGAGCCCCAAATAAACACGATGAGTTAGTTCACTATGGCTTTGTAATACTTTGTATACAACGGAAATACCGCTAAAGACCCCGAATTGCTTGCTTATCATCCATTTGCCTTACCTGACCATGTAGAGCCCTTCCTTTGGCAACTTCGCCTTGTTGTGCAAGAGCACCCGGTATAGGTACTCGTCGTGGCCCCACGACATCATCAGCTGCTCCAGCCCGCAATTAGGAGAGTACATGCCTAGTGGGGTGCTGGGGAAATAAGCAAACATTGCTTCACCATTTTTCACATACAGAGTGGCAGAGGCACAGTTCTGCCCACTTCTAACCAGTTATTCAATAGTCCTTTTTGCGTGACAGGTGGATAGCCCATCGCCCGCAGTTATGGTGAAATGTAGGATTCCTCACGATGGTTTTCATCACCGCTATTAAGTCCGTATAATGTACCTACATTACTATACTTGAAGTTATCAGCAGCAGGTTTTGAACACTCGACTTTTTGCAAACATAACAATCACGAATTCGTAACATTAGCTCGTATTCTTATCATCATTGTCAAACTATAAAACAACACAGATGTCGCCGATTAACATAAATATAAACACTGGTAGCCGTGCGACCTTATACATATCTTATTCGTTTAGTCTTCCTACGCCTGAGTTATACAGAGTGCAGGTCTACTTATTTATATGTTGTAGTCCTGCAAGATACGGTGCCACAGACATGCAGACAAACGCCCCTTTAAGCGGCTGACAAAAATCTCTCATGGTCTTAAGTACTGGGGTTATACTGACTTGTACTTGGGGTTGTATGTGTCCGGATTGTCCTTGAAGCTGTCGTCTCCATACACGATGGAGGCGCCCCACTTGCAGCCCACCGGGAACGTGTCGCCCACCACGCACCACTGCGGCTCATCGTAGAACGCCATCACCTGGTGATAGATAGTTCAGAAGCTAGGAATTAGGTAATTCCTTCTATATGCTTACAAGCTGTGGAGACCCATTAAAAAAAAACCCCTTGCACTAGCATGTGGCGGTAAACCCTTGCTTTTGTTAAACATTATGTCGAATTTTAAAAACCATTTGTTATATGACTTAATTGTTGGGCTGCATGATGGGAAAGAACCCTTACAGTGGGTCTCCACATTAGCTATGTATGTTGTTGTACGTTGATGGTAGAATACTCATTGTACTTACAGGCCTTACTAGGACCACACGGTCCTTTTAGCGCAAGGCTCGGCCTTCGGCCTCAAATTTATCTGGGTTGGTAGGGCTTGTTTATAACGAGCAGATTGCGGCAGCTGCAGCGCGATGATCTTAGATGTGCTATATATACTTATATTTTTGTTTACCTCGGCTTTCGGCCTGTACGTAATTCAATTCAAAACTCGGCCACATTGGCCTTGCACTGTTTTAGCACAAGTCACAAAACATTGGTGTCTGCCGGATTATTTTCTATGTCAGGCACTATGCCAGGACATCCCCAACGAGCAACAAAACCAACTTGTCCAGGTTGCCCATTGCAATAAATTAATTGAGTTAAACATTCGTCATAGGATATTACGGACGTATGATACAAAGTCAATCAAGCGACTTACCTTTCCAGCATCGTGAATAAGACCAATTAGATGGAACCAGTCTTGATCCGGGTGATCCCGCCGGATGCGCTCGGCGGTCTGGAAGGCGTGCACAATGTTCGGCAGGTCGGTGTCGGGGTCCGACTCGTCGACCAGGTCGTTCAGCTTGATCAGAGCGTCCTTGATCGTCATCTTCATGTGGTCGAACTTCATCCATTTTTCCATTTTGTCTGTGACATGATAACACATGAGCCGGGAATGGGAACTTACGATTTTAGTTAAGTAGCGATCTCGTCTTGTTACCCCAGCCAGTCATTGAAGCGTGCTTATTCACTGCGTCAAAGCGCCTGGCAATGTAATTAAACGCCATGGTTTCATTCAACATACTTCTAGATGTCGCTAGGCGCTAATTTTAGAATGCAAAAATAAAAATGTTACACAATTGCAGATCGGTTTGTTTTAAGTATATTTTTTTAAACTTTATAATCTATTAAATGTAAATAAAAGTTTCAAATAAAAATGGGTGGTTGGCCTCGTGGTATTTGCAAAATTCCAATAGTGCTGCTCCAAGCAATATAGTGCTGCTCCAAGCAATATAGTGCTGCTCCAAGCAATATAGTGCTGCTCCAAGCAATATAGTGCTGCTCCAAGCAATATAGTGCTGCTCCAAGCAATATAGTGCTGCTCCAAGCAATATAGGTCTCGAACTAAAGTTGCTTTCGTAGTAGGTATCTCTGATTACGCCGGTGACATATTTTATTCTACGTGGTCTATCTGTATTAGTATAATATTAAAGTATCCGTGCTAATATCACCGAATTACTCAAATCGACTAAACATTATAGAAAATTGTTTGCTAAATAAGACGGTAAAATTGGTTGACCAAAGGCCGTACCTTTCACAAACTGCACAGTCTGGTTAGTATGCATGTCGTAGTAGGTCTTGCGCACGCGCATTTTGATGGGGTCGTTCTCGTCGACGGTGTAGTCGCGGAAGGCTTCGATGGGCTTCCCGTCGAAGATCTGCTCCGGACGCAGCAGCAGGGAAGGGTCCATCATGGACACTGGGGAGTCCTGGGGAGATGGTGCAGTAAGAACAGACGCTCTGATTGTTATGGGTGGAGAACCAACGAAAAAACCCATAGTATAATATGTGCATACAAATGTCCACGTCTTTTTATCAGAAAAGGGGTAGGTAGGGAAACGCTTAAGCCGTTGAAACAAGAAGATTTAGGCTATTCGTTTATATTAAATTCCGTATCAGCATAGGACCCCTCTAGGAATATTTCAGGTTCTACCTACTTTATCCCGTATCAGGATAGGACCCCTCTATGAACTTTTCGGGTTCTACCTACTTTATCCCGTTTCAGGATAGGACCCCTCTATGAACATTTCAGGTTCTACCTACTTTATCCCGTATCAGGATAGGACCCCTCTATGTACATTCAGGTTCTACCTACTTTATCCCGTATCAGGATAGGACCCATCCACATTCTATGAACATTTCAGGTGTCTACCTACTTTCCTAAGCTTCAAATGATTCTTAAGCCCTTGTGACGGGCGGAAGGAAGTACAGACGGTGCATCATAGTGTTATAGGGCCCCATTGGCACCCTGTGGGTACCTATAGAGCCCTAATAATAACATTAACTTATAATATAATACACAACACGTACAACACGTAGGTGGGTACTTACAGTCTTTGGCTTCATGTCGCTGTAGTGTGTCTATTCTTCTCAATAGGAGCACAAACTGACAGGCAGTCAGTGCGAAACTGCCATTAAATGAAGCCTCTTATCTTGTTATCGCACTTCGTCAGGGCAGGTCATAGGTTAGCTGAGTTAACTTATTATGCTATCCGGGTTATCAACTGCTAGGACCTTGACTTATCTTCAATTTAGTTTCAAGTTCGGTAATTTATTATTATACCTTGTACGTCACGTCTTCGATTGGATGCAGGGGCGGATCCAGGGCCTGTTTCTGGGAGGGGCGTAAGGGGCAGACCGAAAAAACAAAACAACAATTAGAATAAACTAGCAGTAAGATTAGCGCTGAGCGAAATGTACAGGGGTTAGCTGCGCGTGGGTGCAGTCGCGCACGCTATACAATTATAACTTTAATTAATTAATAACTAAATAATGTTAAAAACATATTTAAATGTGCTTTGTCAAATAGTAGACTAACGCTGAGCGAAATGTGGAGAATATTAGGTAACTGAGCTTGGGTACTGTCGCGCGCGCAAACATTAATAAATAATTAGTTAGTGTTCCATAGCTTGTAACAGGGTGTTTTACTTTTCAAGATGAACTTTTTTTTAAAATCAGAAAAAAAAAGGACTTTCATATAAAGTTGATCATATGACAGAGTGATTAAGTTTATGGGGAGTAGAAAAATATGTTTAATGGAATTCGACATTTTGTTTTTATAAAAAACAAGTTTTCTGAACAAGACAACAACATTTATACACATTTGTCAATGCTGCCCATCCTAAGTCTGAATCAGATAATGGTGTCACGCCTTCCATTAAATCAGCGTGTGTTACAATGGAGCTGTCGCGACAGGGCTCTTTGCTCGTTGGGGGCCCTGGCTCAGGGCTGCTTCGGTCATCGTCACCAGCAGCGTCATCATCATCAGAATCTCCAAGGTCATCCTCGGAATTATCTGCATCAACCATATCTACGACATGGTCACTCCTTGCATATTCCTCTTCTACATTCCTCACCTTTTTGCATAACCATCGTAAGACTTTTTCTTGAATTTGGTCTGTACATTTAATTTAATAACATTGTATTTCACATTTTGGCTGGCTAAATGTTGTTTTATATCAGACTATGCCATCTCGATTTGATTGAGATCTGGGTGGTATGGTGGAAATCTCAGCACTTCGGTCAATCGAAAATGTTTTGAATTTTTCCTTGTTTGCCCTGATCAAATTGTGTAACTGAGGTTTCAGTAGTGTTTCCTCGTAATGTATGTCTTTTTAGGTGAACCAAGCCTGCTTGTCAGCTTTCTTGGAATTTGAGCTTGGTGCGAGACCCCACTATTTATTATGGTAGGACGCGTTGTCGACTATCACGACAGATTTGTGTGGACAATTGGGTATCATTTGAGCTCTGAGCCATTTTTCATAATTCTCAAAATTCATATTATCGTGGTAGTTGCCTGATTTGGTACCCGCTTTAAAAGTCAATAGCGCATTCGGTACAAACCCAGTCTCAGAGCCGGGTGGACTTTTACAACTCGCTGTCTTTTTGAAATGTTTTTTTAGGCCCTTTGTACTATCGTCGGTCCAGGCTTTTGGCGTACAGTGCGATGAATCTACGTACGATTCGTCCGTCGTCATCGTATAAACAATATCCCGTCCCTCCAGGCGATATTTCTTTTTTTTTGTAAATATTCGATACGTTTCAAACGAATATTTGAAGTCTCAATTCAGTCTGAATTATTCGTCAGACTTCGTTCTGAGCCTTTGAAGTTTATGTCTTCTACTAGCTTCTGTTTTAGCTTTCCGACGTAGGGAAGCTCATTATTTAGCTTGTGATAGCTCTGTATGCGCCTCTTAATGACGCCTTGGTCGAAGTTATTAATTTCTGTGACCGTTTTTGTTCTGGATCGTTTTTTGCCAGGTGGTCTGAAAACTGTTATCAAATCGGAGCTATTGACTTGAGTGGTGATATTTCTTACCGTTGCAACAGACGCATTTGTGGCTTCTGCTATTTTTTTGGATTTTACCCAAACATGAAAATAGTTTATATCATTTATTTTCCTGTTCCTCGACTTAATAACATCTGCAGATTATCTTATCGTGCTGCTATCCGAATGGCTGAGCAAAATACTTTTTGCCTCGTCAATCTCAATTTTTATTTGCTTTAAAGAATCAATCAATTCATTGGTTTCTCTTTTAATATAACAATGCACGTCATACACCATTTTTCGTGCCTGTATTTTCAAAACAGTATTTCTTCTAGGCTTGATCACTGTTTAAAGTCACAAACAAACTTAATAAAAAAACAACAATAACAAAAAAACTCAAACTTAACAAAAAACAAAAACAATGAACAGCAATAATAATACACTTTAGAACGCGACTGTACAGTCAGAAGTGCGCGGAGCGTCGCATCAGTACGGGGGACGGAGTACGACTAGAGAGCCAATCGGCGCCACGCACGCACCCTTCGTCCCTCTAGCCCTCCTAAGAGACCAAATTTTTTACTTCTGCGCAATAACGGTCAGCGCTAGAGTTTCGTGCCGCTATTTGTAGTATTTATATAATCCAGTGTAGTGGAGTTTGGCCCAATCTTACTCGTGTAGAGGTGACTACGGGTCTCTAACTATTGTGGGATAAGATGAATGATACTCAACGCTGCCAATAAAGAACTGAATATATGTTTTAATACATCTTATTAAGAAAACATAAAAAGATACACACTTAGGTCTAAAGTGCAGTGGCCTGGTTTACATCAGACTAACCTGACTCCGTTTATTATGCTTACATATTATGTAGGTGTGTACTGTACAGGTACCTACAATGCTTTACTTGAAATATAAATATATATATATATATATATTTTCCTCCTTTCGGCCATTGTTGATCAGGCTAAAATCCGCATCAATTGTTGATCAGTCTTTACCCGCTATTACTTAGGAAGTTTTGAGTATATCGTGCTATAATAACTATAGGTATAATAATTCTCCTCCTTGCGACGCTGTGCCTAAGTATGCCGCAAAGCCTCTATCTTGTCACCGACTGACACGGCCATTATTGATCTTGTAACCGCCTTTTTTTACACTAAATGAAACTTTGTTGATCATTATATTCATTATATTTCTGATCAACATTTACTGCGGAAACCAGTATTTTAAAACTGGCGCGGCGGAGCGGCAACTACGCAAAAAATAAACGGAAGTATTAATAAAGTAAGTTCAGTCAGTCGCACTGTCGCAGACGTCATAGTTAGTAATCAATTTTCCTGCGGTGACTTGTGTTGCAGTGGAGGACGTGTTTTTAAAGCGTTTTGTTAATATGTAGGTACTTAGATACGTGAATGAAAGTAGATGAACATTTCTCCTGCTGTTAACGTTTTGTAGGTAGGTACGGTAGGTAGATCTGCATTGTCATTGTTGTGTGGGAAAATGACAGTTGATTTATCCTAACGCTCGTTCGAAAAGTTACATAGTTAGTTACCCCATGAGAAACTTTAGGTAAATTCTATCTTAATTTCGGAGTTGAAAAAATTTAATTCCTTCATAATATAATTAAATAGAGTCGAGAAAAATAAATTCGTGTGGTGTGAATTGTGTCGTTAAAACATAGATTTTGGTGAAAATGTCAAGTAGAGTGAATGTGGTGAGAAGATGAGAGGTGTAGTGAGTCTCTGAAAGTATGTAAAGTAGTGCCTCTTGATGTGTTTGGGGAGGGGAGGGCAGGGGAGGGAATTATGACTTAGTCTGCGCCCTGTTTTCATTATACTTTTATTCATCATTCATTCAACAGTGCGTATGAGAAGATTTATAGTAATGTTTACGAAATTAGAATAAATTCTGACTAAATTAGATTGATAAATAAAATATATAGTAATTAAACTGAATATGTAATGAAATCGGAAATAAATAAATATGAATCATTGTTTTTTATTTAGATTTTTATTTTGTAATTTTGAGAACTAATTCTGTTGCTTTATAATCCAGGGTTTTGAGCCATTTTGAGACAGTGGTCTTGCAATCAAGCGATAACTTTGGATGAAAATTTAAAATTTTGTTAAATTTGTTGTAAATTATACTGGACTGTATGTTGTACTGTTTTGAGCGAATACTGTTTTCTGTGCCTTGAAATAAGTGCATTTGAAACAATATTAATACTAATCGCAATAAAAAATACAAAGTGTCAATCATCCCTTTTGTAAAATTTGACGTGAGGCGCGTGAGTCAAATACCCTTCGGCAACAGCCACGATTTAAAATCACAGTAAAAAAGATTTTTTATATACATGCAACGAAATGTCGTCATGACGTGCGCTATAATAGGCTTGGAAGTACATATCACGTTGCGGGCCGCTGTCGAAACGGGTACTGTAATGTAATTTTAGACAACATTGCAGGTAATATGGGCAGGAAGTAATATTTTTTTATTTTATACTCAGAGCAAAAAATATCAACAGTCAATAGTCAATAGTCAATAGTCAATAGTCAAAGTACTTTATTACTGTAGATATTTACATATACTTAGCAAACGTCATTTTTTGCCTCTTCTCTACATTGGACCACTGTGGGAGAAGAAGGGCGTAGAAACTCCCACAGATTTATTTTTAGATCTCTTTTAAAAATAGGTTGTGCTTAACTAATACAAATATGAAAAATTTAATTTTTATGATTAATAAGCAGGAATAAATAATTACAAAATTATTAACAGCAAGGTCTGTGTTGAGCCAGATTAACCCCATACAGTCCTGTCATTTAAGTAATCTTGAACATTGTAATATCCCTTTTTCGACAAAGTCGCTTTAACATGCTTTTTAAATTTCTCAAATGGCAATTTCAAAATCTCCAGAGGTATCTTATTGTAGTAGAGAATGCACTGACCCTTGAAAGAATTGCTAACCTTCGCGAGTCTAAAACGGGGCGCACATAGTCTGTGATTATTTCTTAGGTTAACATTACAGCTGTCGCTAAGTTTGGAAAATGTTGTAAGGTTCTTGCGTACATACATTATATTTTCGAAAATAAATTGACTAGCTACTGTTAGTATGTCAATTTCTTTAAAAAGCTCTCTTAAGGAGTCTGTTCGTTTTAAATTATAAATTGCTCGAATAGCTCTTTTCTGTAAAATAAAAATAGTTTGAATAGCCGCTGCTTTCCCCCACAACAAGATACCATAGGACATCACACTATGAAAGTAACTAAAATATACTAGCCTAGATGTAGCCACATCCGTGCTTTGTCTGATGTTCCTAACAGCGTAAGCCGCAGAACTTAACCTACCAGCCAATTTATCTATGTGGGGTCCCCACTGCAATTTGCTATCAATGGTTATTCCAAGAAACTTCGTATCATTTACCAATTCTAACGTGCTGTTGTCTAACACCAAACTGGTCTCAACTTGCCTGACATTTGGAAGTGAGAATTTGATACACTTGGTTTTACCAGCGTTTAACAATAAATAATTAACTGTGAACCAATTCAAGGTTAAAGACAATACACGATTAACATCATCAAAATCTCCTTTTTGTCTTTCAATTTTGAAGACCATTGAAGTATCATCAGCAAACAACACTATGTCAGTTAATTTCTCCACCATGAAAGGCAGATCATTAATATATACCAGGAATAATAAAGGGCCTAATATGGAACCTTGTGGAACGCCAATTTTAACACCCGATCCATCAGATTTTACGCCGTTAACTTCTGCCTTTTGAATTCTATTGCTTAGGTATGATCTTAGTAGATCCAACGCTTTATTTCTAACTCCGTAATGATTTAATTTAATTAATAGCGTATTATGATCAACACAATCAAACGCCTTCGACAGGTCGCAAAAAACTCCGATAGCATCCTGTGCGGCCTCCCATGCAGAATAAATATGAGATACAAGGGTAATACCTGCATCCGTAGTCGATTTACCCCTAGTGAAACCATATTGTTTAGCGTGGAGTTGTTTTGTACGGTTGAAGTGTGGACGGACGACGAAATTACGATAAGTATTTTTTTATTTCATTGCATGTGTGAGAAAAGCACTATACATGCCTCTGGCCGTGAATAGAGCTTGCCGGCTTCGTTTTCCTATCCGGTCTATACCTATTCAGCCGGCAAGCCCTTCTTTCCCGGTGTCTGCAGTAATGTACTATTACACAGACGTTAAATAACTTAAATATAAATCCTTTTTTATTATTATTTAACATGTTTTATTAGTATTCTTATGTTTATATTTATTCATAAATACGTTTTCGAACATGTTACCGTCAGATTATGAACACCGTCCGTTTATAATCTTACTCGCGATATTATGAACTGTCAAACCTTTCACAATTTAACGCATGATTTTTCGTTAGTTTAAAATCCGTCAATGCCAAATTGTGAACTTAGATCAAATTGGCAGGATTGAGAACGCATCCTGTGCGCTTTGTAATACTTTATTGCATAAAACAATGATAACAAAACAAATATCAAGGAAATAACATGTATAAAGGCGCGCTTATCTCTAACAAGACCTTTCTTCCAGCAAACCTAGAATAGAGAGGAAAAAAAGAAACTAAAAGAAGAACATTTCTACCTAGTACTTTACACAACAATAAATTCTTATTGTTGAGTAGAGTACTACTAGTACTCTACATAACAATAATAAAAATAATAAACCGATATCTTCATAATACTAAAATAATGCTATATACAAATATATAACATATACACACATAGTAGATACAAATAAATACTAATACTTATCATGGAAGAGATAGATAGTGTTCTTTCAAACGACTATTAAAAGTGTGAATTGACGGACTGTCTCTGATGGCTCTGGGGAGTTTGTTCCAGAGACTGATAGCTCGTAGTCTGAACCCATTCTCATAAGCGGCAGTGTTATTTTGCGGAGTTGTAAGTAGTGACCGAGTGTGAGATCTCCGTGGCCTATCCGAAGACAGAAAAACGAAGCAATCCCGTAAGAAGCCAGGATAGCGAGGATTACATAAAATATTGAAGAGGCAAATGAGGATATGGGAATCCCGTCGAAGGCGAATCGGGAGCCATTTCAACTCCCTGCGATACTCTGAGACGTGGTCGAACTTGCGCAGACCGAAAACAAACCGAATCCCGAGGTTTTGAAGTCACTCGAGTTTGTTCAGTTGCTCTTAGTTTGCGCTTTCCCAGCAGACAGCAGCGTAATCGATCAGGGGAAGAAGAAGAGACTGGGCAAGCGTGATTTTTGTCTGACGAGGCAGGAAGGTTTGAAGACGCCTGAGGGAGTGGAAAGTGGCAAAGACACGTCTACCAACCTCGCTGACATGCTGGACCAGGACAGCTGGTTATCAAACATAACTCCTAGATTTTCGGCCTTGGTGCTGTATGAGATCACAGTACCATCATAGGTTACAGGAGTAATAGAAATATGCTGTAACAAGTTGAGGGAGTACCTGGAACCAATAATCATAGCCTGTGACTTAGTAGGGTTAACAAGGAGACCATGAGACGAGGCCCAAACCCTGATTTTCTCGAGATCGGCATTTAATACTTCTACAGCTGGTGCCATATCACAGGGGGGAAATGGCGGAATATAATTGAAAATCGTCGGCTTAGAGATGGTATGATGAGGAGAGGACATCTGAGGTGGAATTAATGAAGATAGAGAAAAGAAGAGGGGAGGGTATTCCACCCTGGGGGACTCCCGCAAAGAGATCACACCACTCCGTTGAAGTCGTCTTCGACTTTATACGTTGCTGGCGACCTCCTAGATAAGAGTCGAACCACTTAGCAGAGACGGAGGACACGTTCAAGGACTTCAGTATCTCAACGAGAATGTCGAAATCGACGCAGTTAAAGGCGCTGCTGAAGTCGAGCAATGCTATTACAGTAAGCTGTTTCTCATCCATTGAAATTATATCTGGGCGGTTTGCCCTTCGGGCAACTGAAGCTACCTAAATAACCAAACCTACCTCGTTTTTGTGTATGCGGTCCGTAGCACGCCGATTTGATCTTAGTTCACAATTTGACGATTCGACATTGATGGTTTATAAACTAACGAAAAATATTGCGTTAAAATGTGAACGGCTTTGACAGTTCACAATTTCTCGAGAGTTTACAATATCGCGGCTAAGATTATAAACTGACAGTGTTTACAATCTAACGGTGCTATGTTTATGATGCTGACTATACTTTAAAAAAAACCTACAACTTACAACCCGTTTACTATAAGTTTGGAGCTTCGTCGATGATTATCGGTTCCGGCGAGGTCTTTTTAATCAAAATGTCTGTGACATACACGTTTGTATTTATAGATATATGTGATCATTTGGAAGGCTCAAAATATCGCCGCCGACAGCGTACAGCCACGAATTGAACAGCTCCTTCTCTTTTCCCGGATTAGGCAACATATCTAGAATGTCCTTGGATGCTAAAAAAAGATATAACGCAACTCAGTGAGTCCCCTGGTCTGGGGCCCATTTCAAAAAGTTTTGTAACTTGTGCTACAAGCATAAGCATATTTTCAACTTTATTTGATAGAGACTCTCGTTTCTATTAATAGTTACAATCCTTTATTTTTACAAACCCCTACATACCCCGTATTGCGTGCTAGCAAAACTCAACTTACGATGAAATTAATTAAGTTTGTTTATTAGTAACTAGCTGTTGCTCGCGACTTCGTCCGCGTAGACCTTTTTATCACCTAAGAAAAATAATTGCTCTCCATAAAAACTTTGAACCCTCTTTGAACCCCTTAAGGATATAATTTTATTTCCCACTGTGTCATTGTTTTTAATGATATTTTATGCAATAAAGGATATAATAATAATAAATTTAA
Organism: Argyresthia goedartella; assembly: GCA_949825045.1. Taxonomy (NCBI): domain Eukaryota; kingdom Metazoa; phylum Arthropoda; class Insecta; order Lepidoptera; family Argyresthiidae; genus Argyresthia; species Argyresthia goedartella. The sequence continues at coordinate 23,685,786 of OX463828.1, forward strand.
AAAAAAACGTTGAAATAAATTTTCTAGTTTTTAAACAAACAGTCTAATTACCGAAGTTAAAAATCTCATACCTACTTTAAAAATGCCTTGCTCTTTACACAAACTTTAAAGCCCCTTTTAACACTCTTAGGGTATAAATTTGAAAAAACTCTGAAATTAGTTTTGTAGCCTTTTAATAAGACCAAAGTTACAAATGTCTTACTTTTAAAATGTATTGCTTTCCATATAAACTTTGAATCCCTTTTTAACCCCCATAGGGGTAGAATTTTCTAAAACGCTGAAAGTACTTTTTATATTGTAATAAGCATGGGCAAACTCTTTTTCACTTACTCTGTGAAAATAGGAGACGTAATGGATGTGTTGTCATATTTTTGATTACTAGTGATGGGATCACCTAACTTTTAGAAGTCTGTTTATCGATAATTTTGTGTGGGCCATGTGCCAAAATTCCAAAATTCCAAATGTCTTTATTACTGTAGATATTTACATATACTTAGCAATCGTCATTTTTTGCCACTTCTCTGCATTGCCTGACATCAAGATTCATTCATTCACAAAGAATCCACTTTATTATATTTTATATACAACCAAAATACGAATAAAACAGAGTTCTTGAAATAATATTTTAGTTTTGTTTGCAAAATATAAAAAAATATAAGCAAGAAAAACTTTTTTTTCGGTATTTTACTGGATCATGGGATATGCTTTCTTCGTGTGAAAGTCAAATTCAAACTTCATCTGGCAGGTTTCACTGAAGCATATTTAGAATCCTAAAAATAAAATTGTAATGATACATATCTGAGACCTTTAACACAAAGATTTACGGTACGTTGTCAACAAGGTGACCAAGTGACCAAGTTAATTTATAATTAATAATCAATCACAAGATTGGTCACATTGTTGACAACACAGTATACGTACAAATTCAACGGATCTTTCTACAAAGTTTTAAGTCTCTAGCTCGAAAAAACCACGCTCTGCTACCAAAATGTTCAGGCCTCTCGGCACCCAATGACCCGCTGAGTCGGATGCTGAGTCGCAACCGAAAACTCAGGGCCCCCCATGTGATGACCCTGAGTGCGGCCCTGCACCCCTGGGTGGCTGCGTGCTTGTGGCCCCATTGCCCGCTGAGTCGGATGCTGAGTCGCAACCGAAAACTCAGGGCCCCCCATGTGATGACCCTGAGTGCGGCCCTGCACCCCTGGGTGGCCGCGTGCTTGTGGCCCCATTGCCCGCTGAGTCGGATGCTGAGTCGCAACCGAAAACTCAGGGCCCCCCATGTGATGACCCTGAGTGCGGCCCCGCACCCTAGTACTACCCTGTGCACGTGGGGACGCTGGCCCCTGAGTTGCGCTCCAAGTCGCAAACGAATTCTCAGGGCCCCATTCCGTATCACCCTGGGTACGGCCCTGTGGACGTGGGGACGTTGGCTCCTGAGTTGCGCTCCGAGTCGCAAACGAATTCTCAGGGCCCCATTCCGTATCACCCTGGGTACGGCCCTGTGGACGTGGGGACGTTGGCTCCTGAGTTGCGCTCCGAGTCGCAAACGAATTCTCAGGGCCCCATGCCGTGTCACCCTGGGTACGGCCCTGTGGTGGCTGTTGGCCGGACCGGTTCATGCACAACAGATTGTTGTGGGCCCCACCACAATATCCGCACATTCTTGTGCGCGTGCAGTACCTAGCCATGTGTGGCCCGAGGCACAGGAAACACCAGCACCGCTGCTTGGCCATCCGGCGCCGTCCCTCAACCCTAAGTTCCCCGAACTTATTGCAATCGGCCACAGCATGGCCAATCTGCCTACAACATGGGCAGGTCTCACTATGTGGGGTCAATGCACTCACAGTCCCATACGACTGCCGGTTGGTGCGGTCCTTCCTCGTCGGAGGGCCCCTACTCACAGCGCTCCCGGCAGCTCTCTGTGGCTCCGAAGGATGGGTGGCCGTCAACCCCAAATTCTCTGCCCGTCGAGCCTCCTCTTCCAAGAATCCGACCAAGTCGGAGAAGGCGGGCAGGTCCTCGGCCGACCTCCCGTGAGACTGTTCGAAACGAGTCTGCACGTCAGCGGGTAGGCGGGAAAGTACAATGTACAGCAGTAGGTACGACCATTCACCAACCGGAAGTCCAAGATTCTCTAGGGCCTTGGTGACGGACAACAACGGGTTCAAAACCTCCGTCTGTATGGCCCCGACCTTGTTCACAACCGGGATGCTAAACAAACGGTTCAGTTGGGCATCGGCCAACCTCCGTTTGTTGTGGTAACGTCTGACCAACAATTGCCTGGCCGTTTCATAGTTACCCTCCGTAACTGTCAAATGAGCGACCAGCTCCCTAGGCTCACCCCTCAATGCTGCCACCAGCTGAGCCATCTTGACAGACTTGGTAATGTCCGATCGCATGTGCACCAAACTGTCGAACAGATTGATGAAGCTCATCCATTCACCGGACACTCCGTCAAAGGTAGGCATAGTTATAACGGGTAACCTGGTCCCCGATCCCTGATGCGGCAGAGGTGCTTCAATGTCACCACCATGGCTGGACTCACGCTGCCTACGTATGTCCGCAGCCTTCTGCGTGATAGCAGCTGCCATCTCCATACACTGGTCGACATCCCCTAGCAACCGTGACAGCCTGTCAGGTGCGCAACCATCAACTGATTCCGCCTGCGCGGACAATTCGAGCACCCTGTTGTAGCGTTCCTTAACGTCCATAGACCGCTCCAATACCACATCATGTCTATCTAAACGGTCTATCAGACCGTGTGCGGAGGAAAACCATCTGAGCTCCTTAGAAACACCCTTCTGTATTTCAGATAACGACATGATCGGAACGATACTTACTCACAATTTGCAGTAACTCAATTATATTGGACCCTCCAGTCTACAACCCAAACGAGGGAACCCTAAACTATAACTTAAACAATGCTGATTTCCCCAAACAATAGAAACCGAGTTTTATATCTACACAAATTCTGTAAACAACAATTTAGTTTCCCTATATCATATAACACACACAGATAGTCAATATTAGTTCAAGTTATAAATTGCTATAAACTGAAAACAATGTCATAGCCTGCTATCAATAAATGTAACTACCTATGTTAACCAAACATTCATTAGCATTACTAGACCACTAATAGATTGACTAACTGGTAACTGGTACTTCAATGCAATTTTCAATTCACCTACAATGTACCTGTAATGTAATTACTATTCTGAGTCACATCTCAGTACAACTGGTCATTTAGGGAAAATCTGTCTGTCTACTACCAGCAATAGACTTATAGCTTACAATACTACCAATCTATGTGGATACAGGAACAACACCAAGTTAGCTAATAACCGCCTATACCTACAGATTGATAGTCCCAAATCGTGGGTTCCCGGAGCCCTTGACGGCTGCAAATCTCAGGAAACCACGCTCTGCTACCAAAATGTTCAGGCCTCTCGGCACCCAATGACCTCGCAGGGGCCTATAGCTACGAGGTAGCGTAGCGATCGGATGCCAAGAAGTAAGAACGTCGGCGATTCACCGAGCTAAAGTAAATAGATTCTATCTGACCTGGTCTGTGCTTCGTTCCCGTCAAACTCCTGTCTCTCTGCAAGGCCTGGGTGCACCCTAGGCTCTTCTTGGTAGACAGGTTCTTCAGCCAACCAGGTATGGCTGGCAGGCCAGCTTCGACGAGCACAGCGATCCAACACAGGTTATGTTACGTAAATGCGAACTTTATCTGGTTCGGGGAACCACAATACACTCAGCTATATAGACAATCCTGAGGGGAGCCCGAATACAATTCCAGATGGCTTACGATTTAATTTCGATGCCCAAATCAATACGCGTCACATTGCGGGGGCTTTTCGTCTGTCAGTTGTCAAAAAACTGCAAGGTTGACAGCAACGTCAAATTCAAAATGGCCGTTCCGAAACCATCGATCGAATATCGATTTGGAATCGAACAATATTTATTTTAAATCGATATTTTACAGTTTAAAACTCTAATAAGTTAAAGATCATTTATTCAACTAATGCAAAAGATTGTATTGTAAATATGTCAAATAATAATCCAAAAAAGAAGTTTAGATCCGCAACGGATGCTTCGTCAGGCGGATACAAATACAAATCAGCAAACGTCACATAAAAACCAAAGGTGTAATTTAAAGGTAGACAAAGGGACGCATCGAATCGTAGCTAGCTCAAACGTACCCATCACACGTCACAGCGTTACCACGTTGAATGGCCAAAGAAATGAGTTGCACCAGGTACGATCCGGAACGAGGATCACATTCCATCTCGCTGAGACGTCGACTCAATTCCCTGATGAATTCCTTAGCCTCCGTACACCAAGGACCCGCAGTCTCTACTGCAACTGGCACAAATTCGTACATTGGCTCCAAGGCGTCGGTATTTAACGTGCTTAAGCTTAGCCGCATGCTCTGCAGCCGAGCCAGCGGATCTGAGGGTGTGACTCAGGTGGGACGGTGCAAATGTACATATGTGTGCACACGTAGCGCACATTCTAATAAGGTTGATTTTAATTTAAACTACCTAGTATTAGTGCTTCTAGACACGATTGATAAAACAAGTATGTTGGGGTTTTTCAAAATTCAACCCCTATTAATAATTCGATGTATATATTGCTTTATTAAAAATTGCTGATGCACAAGTTATTAACAACCTATATATTTTCCAAAGTAAAGATTATCACATTGCATTTTTTTTTAATTTAACTTAGGCTATATTTTATATTATGATTATAAAAAGTATTTTATGATAAAGGTACATACAAAAAATAAAAAAAACTAACATAGTTTTCCGCCGGCAGCGAAACAAGACTCAAACTACCGGTGGTTAGGGTCGCAGAGTGAGGAACCTCCTAACGATGCGTGCCGAGTCAAGGAGTACCGCCTTCTGCATATGACCCAGGCATCCGAGCATCCGAGAGTCACTTAAGGTGTTCGTCGAAACTCTTTTCGCTGAAACCACTGTCGGGACAATAATCCCACATGGCCGTAACCTCGTGAGCCAAGTCAAGGTACTTGCTGAGTTTGTCCGTCTTCTTTCGTCGTGGTTTTGTGATACGCAGTCTGACTTTATACCTATCTACATACTTTTAAACCCTTGTACAACCAGTTTGTTTTTATAACAGAAGTAAAAAGGCAACGTATGCCACCGTTGCCGACAACATTAAGCCGTCCATAGTTTCACACGATACGTAATTTGAATGCGAAGTTTTTATGGCGACGATTCTAACTGTTAGAATCGTCGCCAACTTCCTTAGAACTTAAGAAGTTGGATATTGATTGTGAAGCAAAGTGGCAACAGCGCACAATAGAAAACCACCAATCGTGGAGAAGGTCGTCCCTGATTGGTCCATTTGAATCAGATCAACAATTGACGGAGCGGATTTGTATAAAAAATGCTATGAACATTCGTAATTTTGCCTCCAGATGGATAGCAATTGTTGATCCGATCGGAGCCACATTTGTATGCAGAGTTATACATTAGATCAACAAAAACTGTTCCGATCAACAATTGCCAACGAATCAACAATTAACTGATGACACAACCCGTCTGATCAACATTTACCGAGTGGGTATATCTATATATATATATAGATATACCCACTATATATATATTGTCGTGTAGCGACAAGAACCTAACCAGAACCTAACAAGAAACAACAACCAGGATAAAATTTAGAAATGACAGTTTATTATGTTTATTTTACAATGGCTATTTTTATAAAAATGAAATGAGGATGAGGCTGAATGAGGTGACACAGGTTTTTTTAAAAGATACAGGTATTGATATAAAAAAAAGGGGAGCGAAGGACACGGAGAGTAGGAGACAGAACAGGGAGCACGCGGTGGTGGTGCCCGGAGCCTGGAGTAGTGGCGTAGTTGGTGATCCGGAGGTGGTGTAGGAGGTGGCTTGAAGGCACGTCAAGATGTAGGTGGTTGGAGACGGCAGCACGACGGGGTATAGATGGTTGGAGACGGCAGCACGTCAGGATATAGGTGGTTGGAGACGGCAGTAAGGCAGCAGCAGCAAGCCGTATAGGTGGTTGGAGACGGTAGTAAGGCAGCAGCAGCAGACAGTCAGCGACTCAACAGAGGCTCGCAGGATCCCGGGGCAGTGCGGCCCCGGGATAAGGCCATTAGGTGATGCTTCTATTTCAAGAGCTGAAGTGAGACTCCCCAATTTCAGAAATGTTCCGCTCTTATACCCTTTTTGGAGAAATCTAAAAATTATTTAAATTAAAAGCAATTTTTGTGAATGGCCAAGAGGGAAAAAGTATTTTTGTAAAAGTATTTAAGTAAACATATCAGACCGCTAATGAGTTTGAATGGACATTGCCATGACAACCAGATAAACAACGACATCAAAATATGTCAGATTTTGGTTTCAGGCTCGTAATAGAGAAAACAACAAGAAAACAATGAAGTAAATGAAGTAACAATGAATATAAAAAGGTAGCGCACCAGCGCGCACGAAGCCCGAGATTGCAGAGTTTCGGAGAAAGCCAAATACAAGGTCACCGAAGGTAAACCCATTCGACATCGATTTAACAGTGCTGATAGTGTGAAAATACGAAGTGAAAATGATTTGTTATTGTGTTCTTATGGTTTAAAACGTTACAGGGTCCTATGCAAATAAAGGTGATACGAAATATCCAGCTGTGAGATAAATGCAGACCATCAAAGCAGACTGGAAAATGGCATGTAAGTAGCATAACACTACATTTTCCCCCCTACCCTGGAAATTTTTTTGACTCAGCAAAAATTTTGATATGTACATTTTAAAATAAACCATAAAAACACAGCTTTGCAGAGACCGACATCGCAAAATCAGATATACCATCTCTTACATTCATCATCTTCATTCAGGTAAGGGTGGAGTTCACATTCAATGACTACCACTCTAAAAGTGTTTTTCGAAAGGACATTCAGGCTTACTTAAGGAGTTGTCATCCGCTCCTGCGTGGAAAAAAAAAAATAAGTGAAGGTAAAGAGAAACAAATTAATCCTAAGGTAGCTTTAGTCGCTTTGACTTAAGAAGAGATTAAGAACGGCCAGAGCGGTAGGGCTCGAAGCCAGACATCAGCAACATCGCCAACGAGATGTGTCTGAAATAAAGATTAAAAAAAAGGTGAAGACTAACCAACGAAGATTCGAGGTCCTAAAGTAAATGTGTTGAAGAATCCTGGATTAAAGGAAGAAATAAAAATAATAAGGTGAAAATGATGGTGATATTTATACATATATACAAATTAACAGTTAATAGAAGTTAAGAAAATTTAAGATTTTATATCTTTAATGTGCCACTTGCCTCTAACTCCGTTAGGGTCTTCGAGAATGTATACTAATGGTGAAAGTTTGGTTATTATTTTACACTTAATGAATTTAGGGGCAAGTTTAGCATTAAAGTATGCACCAGCATTGCTTAAAACATGGTTTTTACGCCAAACAGTATCTCCCACATTAAATTATTTAAAAGACCGGCGAAGATCATAGCGAGCGCTATTTTTAGCGTGAGCTATGTGAAGTTTAGTTTGAACTCTGTGAAAGATAGATGAGAGGAGACCAGCATTAGACACGTAAATATCACGAGGCATAAATATCAATTCCTCGAGATTCTGAGTTGGAGTATAGAAGGAACCACAAGGTATTGTTTCCCTACCAAAGACTAAAAAGTTTGGAGTAAAGCCAGTAGCAACGTTTGTAGCGCTGTTCATTGCGAACTGAATCTTAGTAAGATGGTTGCCCCAGGATCTATGCTCGTCTCCTACTAGGGATGCTAGAGCTGTAATAATCGTACTATTAAATTTCTCTGTAGGATTAACCTGAGGACAATATAAAGCTGTGTGAAAAATACAAGGAACGTTATAAGAATTTAAGAATGAGTGGAATTCTCGCGACTAAAATTGAACAGTGTTGTCCATTATAATAGTTTGGGGAATGCCATGAACTAGAAACACTGAATTTTCTAAGACATTAATGATATTAGCTGAAGTAGCACGTGTAAGGGAAAAAATCATAGTATATTTAGTAAAATTGCAGTTAATTATCAGAATATACTGATTTCTTCTCCGGGTCATAGGCAATGGACCCATAAGATCTAAGGATATAGTTTGAAAAGGTCTGGAGCAAAGTTTAGGTTTACCCATAAGAACATAGGGAGAATGATTAGGGTGTTTGTAGGTTAAGCAGGTTTCACAAGTCGAGATTAAATTGGCAATGTCCTTAAACATACCAGGCCAATAGTATTTTAAAGATATTTTCTTGAATGTCTTGAAGATACCAAGGTGGAGTTCTGAAGGGGAACCATGGCTAACTTCAATAAGTGCATGTCTATCTTGCGGCAGTGGAACTTCTTTCCAAATAAAGTCATCGTTTAGACGATCGGGAGAATGGATGCAGCGGTAAAGTTTGTTATCCCTGATAGTGTAGTTGGGATATGCGTCTGGGTTGTTGGAGCATCCGAGAAAAATCTTGTTTTAGTGCTCAAGTTCACGATCAGGTGGTTCTTCAATCGTAATAGGATGTACGCCTTGAGGTGAAGTTTCTCGTGTATCAGGACGTTCTTTATTCTTATGTCTTGATAATAAATCAGGAACAACGTTATCCTTTCCTTTTTTATGTTTCAGGACAAAATTAAAGCATGATAAGCGTAGAGTCCAGCGAGCAAGTCTTCCAGATGGATTCGATAAGTTCTGAAACCATTTAAGTGCAGCGTGGTCAGTATATATTGTAAATTCTTTACCATTGTCTAGGTAACATCGCCAATGTTCTAGCGCAGTTATTACAGCCAATGTTTCGCTTTCAGTAGTTGAGTAGTTTTGTTGATTTTTGTTTAGTGCTTTACTCATGTAAGCAATCACGACTTCTTTGTCATCTTGATGTTGAGTAAGCATTGCTCCTATGCCATAATTTGATGCATCACAATGTACAGAGAAGGATAATTCGAAGTTAGGGCAAGCAAGGACAGGAGCAGTTACCAAAGCTTCTTTAAGTTTCTGGAAAGCAGCTGCAGCCTTGGAATTCCATAAAAATTTAGGAGCGTTCTTCCCGGAACAGGTTTGTTGGTTGAGTGGAGAGGCAATAGTGCTGAAGTTTGGAATGAATCTTCTAAACCAGCTGCAGGTGCCTATGAATCTTCGAACTTCTTTTCTGCAAGTAGGTACAGGATATTCTAGAGTAGCTTTTATTTTATCTGGATCAGCACGTAGACCATACTCGTCCACTAGAAAACCAAGGTATTTCAGTTCTTTCCTGAAGAATTGACTCTTTTCAAAGTTAATAGTCAGATTAGCATATGAAAGTTTTTCAAGAACTTTCATGAGAAGCGATATGTGCTCATCAAAAGTTTCGCTAATAATAACGATGTCATCCAGATAGCAAAATACCTTGTTCTCAAATTCAGGAGTAAATAGCGTATCCATTAATCTTTGTTGAGTTGCAGGTGAGTTAGTGAGACCAAAAGGCATTACTTTGAATCTGAACATACCTCTTCCAGGAACATAAAATGCTGTCTTATCTCTATCAGCAGGATTCAAGGGAATCTCCCAAAATGCTTTCGCAATGTCGATGCTTGATAAGTGTTTGGCATTTCTCAGGTTGTCCAAAATTTCGCTTATTAGAGGCAGACTATAAGCATCACGACGTGTAACTGAGTTAAGCTTCCTGCTATCTACGCAGAAACGCCATTCACCATTCTTCTTTGGAGTGATGAGGACTGGAGATAACCAAGGACTTTCGCATTGTTCAGTGACGTTCCATCCCAGCATCTTGTCAACTTCATTAATTAAAGCCTTTTGTTTTTCAGGAGACAGTCTGTAACATCTTTGTTTGATCGGAAGAGAATCACCAGTGTCAATCTTGTGGGTGATTAAGTGTGTGTTTCCCAGAACACCTTTTTCTTCAAAAGAGATTGTCTTGAAGCGTTGGATGATGTCATTAGCGATGTTCTTTTGATTAGGAGTGAAATGCTCATAAGGTAAAACTTTAATATCTTTAGTGTCGATAGCAAAGCATTTAGAATCTGTAAAGTTAAGAGAAGCTAAAACACTAGGTAGAAGATTAAATTTTCTCCAAAAGTCAATACCTATTATTAGAGAAGGAAATATTTCAGGGAAAACATAAGCTTTAATCAAGTGAGTTTCATTATTGAAATGGACCGGTAAGTCAAAATAACCCAAGGAATTAATTTTTTGATTATTAGCAGTAGAGACAGCAAAAAGATCTGACTTGAAAAGTTTGCAGTTTAAGAATTTCCAAATGAGAATTATTACCCAGAATAGTTACTGAGCTGCCAGAATCTAGTAAACCAGATAAAGTTAAGTCATAAATTTTGACATTAACGAATGGACGATTAAGATCTTGTTCTTTGGAGTAGAGTGTAGAGAGAGATTTTGTAGCAAGCAAAGAAGTTTTGAATTGTTTTGATCCAATTAGTCCACTCGTCCTTATCAAAGTTTGAGTTACTTTTCAAGTCAGCAGTTAGTTTTTTTGTACTAGTATTAGGTTTGGGAGAACAAGTAGGGCAATCTGCAGTTTTAAAACCCTTAACCTCTCCTTTCCCGGGAGTTCGAGACGTCAAAAACGACAAATACCGGAGTGTTTTTGAGCGTGCGGGCTGCGCGGCACTTGACTAATATATCAAGTGATTCTGTTGGAATGGTAACACTTAGAATTATGGGAGTTGTATATCTGAGTAGCTAATGAAACCCTCTTTTACACAATGTGTAGAAAATGTCACTGTGACCTTAGTTTATTTTTGTACTGGCATGAGAAACACAGACTTCTATGAAAATGCTCCCTCTCGACACAAATCTAGCCGACATCAGAAAATTATCAACAACATGTACATGTTGTTTGATACCTACGTAATCTACACAAAATAACCTTTTCAAAACAATAAAAACATTAGGGTGTTCTTATAGAAACTTTCGAATATTTCAGCGTTTCAAATTTTCATAAAATACGGAAAGTAAACTGACGCATCGCGCGAATTATGCAAATCTTGTGAAATTATTTGTGAAGAGACTAGACTACCTAGCGTTATATTTCTTAGTTCCTAGGATAGGTAATTTATTCAATAAGAGGAAAACAAGTGGTATTTGCCACTAAATCATAAATGATAAGTGTGAGGACGCCATATCTCGCAAGGAAAGTATAAAATAGGTAGAAATCAACACTTTGTACTATTATTGAATTTATAGGCAATAGGTGATACTTATCATTCTAGAATTAGTGGTTCTAAGTAGAAGACAAACTAGGCTTTCTAACAGTGTATCGTACTATGTACCTTTTCATACAAAAATAATTCAAAATCATGCATGTTATTTCGTGTCACGGTGTGTTGTTTCTGGGCTTTCTCAAGGTCTCGGCAGGTGTACGATATGCGTTTATACAGAGTGTGCAAAGATGGAACGAAGAAAATGTTTCGCCGTGATTTGATTCTAGGTAAAATAGCTAAACTGGTGTTTCGTTCGTGTAGGTATGGTGTAAGTTTGAGTTAACTAGTATTTAGTTGTTATGTGTATATGAAGTGTTTCCACGCGGCTCCGTTCACGCGCAAGTACAGATACCTACTGTTCTTACAAAGTGTAATATTGTGTAATATTGTGTTAACTAGTGTTATGCGAGATCAGATATGTACTTTTGACAATTTAGTGTAAGATTACACAAATTTGTAAAAAATAAACAATTATTTGAAATGTGTAATTAGTAATTAGCTACCACCTACCTAATGTGTAATTGTGTAATTAGGTTTTGGAAAAATAAAAAAGAACAAAAATTTATATAGTTATATATTCACATTCTTTATTGCCCTGTGCATAAAAATGTACTTAAAAGAAATTTTATAACAACAGGCGAGCTTATCTCTAAAAAGATATTTCTTCCAGCAAAATTTATATAGTTATATATTCATATTCTTTATTGCCCTGTGCATAAAAATGTACTTAAAAGAAATTTTATAACAACAGGCGAGCTTATCTCTAAAAAGATATTTCTTCCAGCAAACCTGGGCGAGACATAATTGTTTAAAAAACAGGACAGTACTAATGCACAATGAAACTGTATACATTATATTTACACACACACGAGTACACAATTATGGAAAAGTAGTAAACAGTAAGTAAGTAGGTAAACAATTCTATACAAGTTCTTAGATAGTTGTTTGACTGATATTTGTAACTTTTACCGTATAAAAAATGGAATAAAGTACACAATTACGGAAAAATGAAAAAGAATTTTGTTGCAACTGTTAAAGTAAACAATTTCTATACAAGTTATAAGATAGTTAGGTAGTTGGCCACAAATAGAAATTGTTATTTACACAAACGCATAAATATTAGACACATAAAAATTCCACACAAAAAGATAGAAACATTGCAACTGTTAAAGTAAACAATTTCTATACAAGTTATAAGATAGTTAGGTAGTTGGCCACAAATAGAAATTGTTATTTACACAAACACATAAACATTAGACACATACACACATAAAAATTACACACAAAAAGATAGAAACATCCGGATCGCTAACGCTATGAAGGAGGAGAATTACAATCACACACTGATGGCTGATTTAGATGTGTCTAGCAAGACATAAATGCCCTCAGGAGTCATTGAGCGATTTTATCTCAGCAGGGACGTGTGCCCTTTTGCGATTCATCGTCCCAATGACATCAGTAGCACGGGATTTGAGGTACCTCGTCAAGGGCATTTGGTTATATCAATTGTCCATGAAAGCGATTGCGACTCATCAACTTCCTGAAGGCAGGCATTCCCAACACACCAGTCTTCCACCAGTTTGATGCTGCAACGTGGAAGTTATATGATATGGCATATTTTAGTAGTTTTAGTTACCCACTCAAGCAAGCGATACACCCGACCGAAACCGGTCCAAAGCGAGGTGTGCGTAGTTTTAAAACCCCTATTACAGAGACATATTAACCAGCCATCAGTACACAGTCAGATATCAGTCAGTAGGCATGCTAGAATAAGAGGAAAGCTAACATTACAACAATACCGTTTCGAGCTTCTTGCACAATTTAAAGTTACATAACATACACTTTCAATGGAAGACGAAGAGGAACAGATAAACTGTAGAAACGAGAATGGGTACCCATAACATTAAAAGTGCTATGGCCCCAAATTGGCCAACGTGTGATACTCCAACCAACACTGTCCGAGGCAGAGTCTGACGTTGCACCTACGGCAGAAACTGTTCACGGACGTGCGCTTTCCAAGGGCCGAGCACCTGCAACATCTCCCCTGCTTCTTCTTCTTGGAATTGCTATAAGTCGGAGCAGGAATCGGGAAATGTTGCGGGTGGTTGTCCAGACGGTGGAAAGCGGTGTTGCTTGGAGGATTCTCTCGTTGCATCGGTCCCGGACAGAAGAACCGATCAACAAGCCCCTGAGCCACGCTAACCCTTGTTTCCCGGTGCGTAAGGTTCCGGAATGTTGGGTTACGCGAGAGAATGATGTATGTATTCAACAGGCTGCTGTTAAGCAGCCTGTGGAATACTTTGACATACCACTTCTTCTTACGCTTCCTCTCAATCAAGTACATGGACAGCATTTGGTCCTTACGATCCACACCGCCCATGTACTGATTGTAGTAGTTTACAAGAAGTGGCTTCACGACATCCACCCCAGCTCGGCGGCCAGGAACTTGTTCATCGGTGTGGAATGTAGAAATTGTGGTGACAAGTTTGACATCCATCCAGGAAATCAAAGTGATGTCACCACAATGTCTCGCCACCTGCTGTCCCCGCGGCAACACGCGGTCATTGAGCGATTTAATCTCAGCAGGGACGTGTGCCCTATTGCGATTCATCGTCCCAATGACATCAGTTGCACGGGATTTGAGGTACCTCGTCAAGGGCAGTTGGTTATACCAATTGTCCATGAAAAGGCAATGCCCCAAATCGAGATACCCATCCATGACTTCAAGAACGACCTTCGCGGTAACGTTGCTGAACCCATGAATGGACGTCTGGTGCATCGAAGAATCTTTACCCGCGTACAAGAGAGTCTTCAGCAAGTAACCAGTCGTTGCTTCGCACAGGTCGTAGGACTTGATCCCGAACCTGGCCGCTTTGGTGCGTATGGATTGGACCCAAGAAAGGCGTCCCTTCCATAGAAGCAACGACTCGTCCAAACTGAGTTCTCTTCGTGGCGTATACAAACTCGGAAATATATCGTTGCAATGTGTCAAAATGGGGGTAATTTTGAAGATTTTTTTGTGATACGAAGACACACCAGTAGGTTGTTCTTCGTTGTTCACAAAATGGAGAAAACGCGTGAGCATGAAGAAGCGATTGCGACTCATCAACTTCCTGAAGTTTGCCATTTCCAACATACCAGACTTCCAGTATTCATGGACATTCGTCCTCAAGCACAGCGACATATAGATCAGCACGGCAAATAATACATAAATTTCGTCGACTGTGGTCTCTCGCCAGTCGTCCAGACTGGCGGGAATATGACCTGTCTCGGATAATTTACTTATTATTTGCCATGCGTATCTATTTGTCTCGGTGACAATCATCTCAATGATTGACCGAGGCCACATTCTCAAAAAGATATCCGTAGGATCCTGGGATATAGACTGCGGGCCCGGTGAACGCAGATATGTTTCTGCTTGGCCAATGAAATTCGAAAAATCACTCGACCAAGAAAAAACATTCGCGTCCGGGCTAGCAGGCGGGCTGACAGCACGCGGGCGCACAGCGGCCGGGCTGTCAGGCGCACTGACCACAGTTTCCGCCCCAACATCCGGCAGAGATACTTCATCACCTTCCATATCGACAGCCACCTCATGCTCTCCTTGCAATTGTCCTCTCAAAAATCCGATTAATTCTTCTGCTTGAACATTCTGCATCTCGGCATACTCTCCTAGAACAGGCAGCGGGCTAACATTCAAATCAAACAAACTTTCTGGTCGCATGCATTCTATTTCCTCCGCCTCCGCTACAGCGAAACTCCGCTCTAATTTGCCCGTATCAGACGAAGTTGCAATGACCGCGTCGAAATCGTCAACGTCACTATCAGAGATATCCAGTTCACTTCCGGAGTCCTCAATGAAATGTTCATTTACAATATTTTCTATCTCACTTTCATTGAGAACCCGGGAGTGAACTGGCATTCTCGACGATGACGATGACGACCCAGGCATTGGAGCTGCAGCGCGTTTACGCGCTCCGGATGTTTCTCTAACAATATTTAATGCAGTGGTTGTTGTTGCGGTGGACACGGAGGCCGCCGTGGCTGTGGCAGCCGTGCCCAACTGTTATGAAAAAAAAAACACACGATTTTAGCAACAAATGAAACAACAGAGGGGGATTGTAAAGTTTTTTTAATTAAAAGTACTGGATCAAAATACGTACCAGCTCACTCCCACTGCGTTGCTGGAGGTTGCTGGCTGCCGGCTCCTCCCCGCTTCCCGACGTCGGCGGCCGCTGCCAGCTGCTGCCAGCTGCTGATGACTGTGAAAATAGAAAAATACATTATTGTATATGGTATGGTACTAGAAAGCATGGAAGGATAGCTGGAATAGAAGAGTAGGTGCAGGAGAAATGCACAAAGGCCCCGCTCAAATGGGCCAGCTGCAGGCAGGCCACACCCTGTTGGAGGAGAAGAATGGTATGATACCACCGGTGATCTATCTGCTTGCTAATCAGAATACCTACCACCATTTCTTCAGCCAGCGAGCGCCGGCAGCGCCTTGATGTCGACGGCTGCGGGGAGGAGTCGCCCTCGCTCCCGCTCCGGCCCAGAGAAGCTGGTTGCTTCACCATCTATAACATAAATAAAATAGGCAAATTAAATATAAACAAAATACCAGACTGGCAGTCAGTGACATTTGCAGTATAATTATTTGTGTCCTTTTAGTATAAAACTTCACATTTCCCAGGTAAATATTTAATTATACTTGGTAAAACTATATTCAGACCGTTTAGGCTGCTGAATGGAACAAATTAATGGATATGTATATATATAAATATAAAAGGAAACGAAGCAAAAACGATGCGAGTGAAATTTCAATTATTTACCTTCATCCGACCGGAGCGGGAGCGCACATACACCAGCTTCTCATCAAGCTGGGCATGGTAGTCATGATCCATTCTGAAAAAAGTAGCTAAGGCATTAGGATCAAAACGTACACTCTGTGCACTTTTACAAATTTGTGTAATTTTGCATTTTTTTGTCATTTTACACTAAATTGTCAAAAGTACATATCTGAACTTGCAGGCAAACGAATCCGCCTAAAAAGACAAGTTAACACAATATGACACAAATTTGTTATTTTTTTATTTTATTTTTATTTTTATTTTTTTTATTTTGATATTTCCACTTGGGCATCGTGTAGGGTGTCTTACGAGCATAATTTTATGTCATATGCATGTTTTCCCTAGGACCAATATTTATGGAGATATCGATATTACAAACATAATATGACGTATATCTCGAAATCGGTGAGGTGCACGAGGAAAATGTTTATAACCAAAAGTGATAGCAAAAAGCAGCACTACACGATTCCGAAGCAAAAAATAACAGTCAAAAAAAATATTTTTTAACACAATTTTTCTAAGTCGCTGGATGCTGGATTTTTCCATTGATAAAAATAGGGGCTTCCGCCCCCTTATCGACACTGAACTCCAATCATAAAGCCGCGGAACCTTTGATATGGAAACCCCAATCATCACATCACCCCGAAACCTATGATATGGAGTTTCACCGAATATGACTGAAAACACCCGCACCCTGTAGTGAGATTCTGTCTGTGTGTGAGTAAAATGGCGTCGCGGAATGCTTATGTGTGCGGGTGAAGCATGTGAATTGGATGCCTGATCACGTTTCTGACGGAAAATCAGCAAATTGGTACATTAATTTGATAAAGAAACCTATAAAAATGGATTCCTTATAAGATTTCCAATAAGATATGTGTATTTTTTATTGAAATCTAACTGTATTTCTCATTGGAATTACAAATAGCATTGGGGGGAATCCGTCTGGTTGCATGACGTATCATGTAAATTTGCCGATTTTCTGGACATCTTGATGAATTTTACTATGATTTGTGGTTTGTTTATCGCAAATAGAGTTGTAAATATGAATAAAACAAATACTTACCTCAATTCACCAAAAAAACTACACTTTTCTCCCAATAAAATTTCACCACCAAATACGTTGGGAGCGTCCGGAAGAAAGTGATTTTCAAAACGCGGTTGAATTATTTTTTTCTACGGAAAAGCATAAACTAGCACACAGACCATAAAGTTTGTCTAATTGGGTGTCCACACATGATCGAACCGTAAAAATTGGTCCAACCGTTGGATAAAAAATACCGGTTTCAAAAATATTAGTCATCCCGCTGCTTATGCTGACAGCGGTACAGGGAGTGACCGGGGCCGCGCTGCTTATGCTGACGGCGGAAAAGGAGAGGTTAAGACCACATTTGAAACAAATCACGAATCGTGGTTGAGTGCAACTGTTCAAAGTATGACCTAGTTTACGACAGCGAACGCAAAAAGAACTTTCTTGGGGAGCTGCAGTTTGAGAGAGACTATTAACTTATCTAGAAGGGTATTTGTAGGGTGGAGTGAATTTATTCATGAAGGGAGGAGAAGGTCGTGAGTTATTAGAAGAATTTGGAGAGTCAACTGAACTTGAAGTGGAATGCTTGTAGTTGAATTCAGAAAAATGAGGACTTTGTTGCAAATTTGGTTCTTTAAATTGTTTGTCTCTGTCTAGGAACTTTTCGTAGTTTTGGCAAGTGGCCAGAAGAGAATCGATAGAGTCAATGTCTTTTAGAGCTACGAAGACTGAATAACATGGGCGAATATTTCTCAAAATCTCCAATTGTTCTGTTTCATAAAGTCTTTTTGAAAGGCGAGCGAACATTCCAGACATGATGGAAATATAGATGACGATAGGTTCATCACGACCTTGAGTACGATTCCTAATCGCTTCTAGGAGTTTATGATCATAATCAAAACCACCAAAGTCTTTGATCAGTAAAGAAGAAAGTTCGTTCCAAGTTAAGTTTGGATTCTGATTATATTTAAATCTGAACCAATGAAGGGCATTGTCGGTGAAAATTTCGAATGCCTGAGAAATCAACAAGTCCTTGGACAAGCCACGAGCTAAGCTATATTCTTCAAGTTTTTGAAGAAAGGATCTTGGACAGCTTTTACCATTGAAGGTGTGTCTTTTCAGATCTTTGAAGACGTTAGTTGGAGGGAAAGATTGAGGTGGTGGTGGAGGATACGGGGTATGGGTCTGGACAGAAGTTTGAGAAACAAGAGGGGGTTCCATGACAGTCGGGTCAGCAGGAAGGTCCAGTGATGGGGAGTCATTTGCAGTTGAAGGTGGAGTCAAGGATTCGAATTGTTTAGAAATAGCGTCAAATTTCATCTTCAAAGTATCGAAACTAGCTTTAGAGTCTGGATATAAGTCAGTATCTATTCGCTCCAATCTGTAAAAAACATGATTAATAAAAGTTTCTATTAATCGTAAGTATTTGGTTTCACCTTGTAAAAATTTTTCAATTTTACAATCCAGGTAAGTCAGAGTAGAACCAATTTGAGACAAGTCATCCTCAATCGGAACTGGAGAAGTCAGAATATCTTCAGGGTGAGAATTCGCAACTAAACGAAAAACCTGTTTTTTAAGAAGCAAAACAGTATTAGCCGGTTCCTCACATCTAATCTTTACTTCGTATTCGAGCTCGGCCTTGTTAAGGAATTCGTACTTAATAACCCTTTCCATTGTTATAGTTAAATTGAAAATTTTACCTCTTTCCGGTTATCTAGGATAAAAATATTAAAGTGATGAAGTGAAGTGAAGTGAAGTGAAGTAATGTAAGTTAAATGTAGGCCTAAATATAATCCAGATGAGTTGAAAAACTAGATGAAGTTTTGTTTTAGAATTTGGAAAATATGAAAAGGATAAATAGATAAAGATTTAAGAGCGAAAGAGAAAGCAAATCAAAGGAAAAGAGACAAGGCGCAGAAAAGGTGAAGAAGGGTGAAGAAGAACTTTTACGTTGGGTGCCAAAATGTCGTGTAGCGACAAGAACCTAATCAGAACCTAACAAGAAACAACAACCAGGATAAAATTTAGAAATGACAGTTTATTATGTTTATTTTACAATGGCTATTTTTATAAAAATGAAATGAGGATGAGGCTGAATGAGGTGACACAGGTTTTTTTAAAAGATACAGGTATTGATATAAAAAAAAGGGGAGCGAAGGACACGGAGAGTAGGAGACAGAACAGGGAGCACGCGGCGGTGGTGCCCGGAGCCTGGAGTAGTGGCGTAGTTGGTGATCCGGAGGTGGCTTGAAGGCAGCAGCACGTCAAGATGTAGGTGGTTGGAGACGGCAGCACGACGGGGTATAGATGGTTGGAGACGGCAGCAAGCCGTATAGGTGGTTGGAGACGGCAGTAAGGCAGCAGCAGCAGACAGTCAGCGACTCAACAGAGGCTCGCAGGATCCCGGGGCAGTGCGGCCCCGGGATAAGGCCTTTAGGTGATGCTTCTTTTTCAAGAGCTGAAGTGAGACTCCCCAATTTCAGAAATATTCCGCTCTTATACCCTTTTTGGAGAGTTCTAAAAATTATTTAAATTAAAAGCAATTTTTGTGAATGGCCAAGAGGGAAAAAGTATTTTTGTAAAAGTATTGAAGTAAACATATCAGACCGCTAATGAGTTTGAATGGACATTGCCATGACAACCAGATAAACAACGACATCAAAATATGTCAGATTTTGGTTTCAGGCTCGTAATAGAGAAAACAACAAGAAAACAATGAAGTAAATGAAGTAACAATGAATATAAAAAGGTAGCGCACCAGCGCGCACGAAGCCCGAGATTGCAGAGTTTCGGAGAAAGCCAAATACAAGGTCACCGAAGGTAAACCCCTTCGACATCGATTTAACAGTGCTGATAGTGTGAAAATACGAAGTGAAAATGATTTGTTATTGTGTTCTTATGGTTTAAAACGTTACAGGGTCCTATGCAAATAAAGGTGATACGAAATATCCAGCTGTGAGATAAATGCAGACCATCAAAGCAGACTGGAAAATGGCATGTAAGTAGCATAACACTACAATATATAATACGTATACACAATTTACCAAAATAAATAATTTTCTTGGCTGTTTACACTCCCATTGCCGTCGTTTGATTCTCGGGACGACTGCTGGAGCTGCAGTTGCATTGATCTGCCTCCCGATTCTGTCGTCAATCCGTTTCAACAGCGACTTGACGCCCTTCTTCCTGTAGTGTCGGATGCATACTAACAGCAACGATAGTGCCAGGACAACGGTAATTGTTGTCATAGCCATGTCTGTTACACTGGCGCTCGCCGTAGATCCTCCCGCTCCTACCGCGTTTCGTGAAACCACGATCTCTTCTTTGACGTCCTTGGTTCTCCAGTTGCCCTTTGTTGCACAGCTTGTTGTTGATTTCTTTACCGCGTCGTCGTAATGTGTGTTGATCGCTTTGGTGTGCCCTTTTTATTGCACCGCGAATCTAACCACTGGTCTCACTAACCTGCCTGACCGAGTTTTTTTTAGGATTGCTGACTCGTTGTCGCTGACACTTCGTTCTTGATTCGCGTTGGACTCTTGTGTGTTAATTCCGCTCTCTTGCATGTTTTCGCCTTATAGCCTGGATGCCGGTTTCAACCTAGCGAGGCTGACCACCGTTGTTTTATTGTTAAGCAACAACTTGTAGTACTTGGCATGTCTTTCTATGACTTTGTATGGTCCT
This sequence comes from Argyresthia goedartella, assembly GCA_949825045.1. NCBI lineage: Eukaryota > Metazoa > Arthropoda > Insecta > Lepidoptera > Argyresthiidae > Argyresthia > Argyresthia goedartella. Next base: position 23,706,578 of record OX463828.1, read on the forward strand.
TCGTAAGTGGTTTCCTCACTGCATCGGTCCGTATGAAAACAGAATCGCAAGCACTCAGTTCTGGATGAATGTACGATAGACTTTTTGAATGCTGCGCATCCCTCAATGGTGTCAGCTTCTCCATTGTTCGTTGTAACTGGCCCGTGAATTCCTCCGGAGTAGTGTTTTGCCTTTTCGGCTCGAAAAACACTCCTGGAATTTGGATGTTGGCTCCGTATAGCATCTGTGCCGGGCTTATGTTGTCTCCTTATTGAATTGCAGATCTCACACCGAGTAGAACTAACGGTAACTCCTGAGACCAGTTAGTTGTGTTTCCACGTGCTATTATGGCAGCTTTCATTTTCCTGTGCCATCTCTCTATCATCCCATTAGACTGAGGATGATAACTCGTGGTTCTGATTTTATTGATAGCCAATAGTCTCGTAAATGAGTTAAACAAGTCGGATTCGAACTGTCTTCCTTGGTCCGCAGATAGAGATGTGCAGCATCCGTACCGTGAGATCCATGTGTTTAACAAAACTCGCGCTACTGTTTCCGCTGTAATATCACGTACCGTTACTGCTTCTGGGCATCTTGTCGCTTGATCGATCATCGTGACAATATATTTGTATCCATCTGACTCAGGTAGTGGGCCGACGATGTCGATGTGCACGTGATCAAAACGCGCTGCGGATGGGAAGGTGCTGGCTGTTGCCTTGGTGTGAGGGGATACTTTACTCTTCTGGCATGCTATGCATGTTTTTGCCCATCTCCCGGCGTCTATATTCATCTTGGGCCAAAAGTAATGTTTCGCGACGAGTTTCCGTGTTGTTCGTACGCTCGGGTGAGTTAAATTATGCAGAGTGTCAAAAACGCTTTTTCGCAGGTTTTTCTGGCACATCATATATTAAGGGGTCTTGTCGTCCCCCCTTTTGTGGCACATAAGGTCACAATTCATGTGTCGAATTCTCGCAGTAGAGCCATTTTTCGTCTCCCAACTTGATAGCTTTTAAGGTTGAAAATGAGTGATCGCCTTGTATATTGCTAATAGTTCACGGTCGTATGTACTATATATTTGTCTGCGCCTGCGCTGAGATTTTTGGAGAAAAAAGAAAGTGGCTTCCATGTATTCTTCTCGAATTTTTGCAGGACGGCACCGACACAGGTCTGCGGCGCGTCTGTCATCAGTGACAATGGAGCGTCAGTAGAAGGTGACGTCGTATATATCGTCGTAGACGTATTTTTGTGTTATCTTCGTACCAGTTAGGTTAGGCAGGCCTGGTGTTTTGCTGCGTTAGGTAAACTGTTTCTGTAGAAATTCAACATTCCTAGGAAACGTCTGAGCTCCTGGGCAGTTTCAGGTCTGGGATAGTCTTGTATGACTTTGACCTTTTTCGGAAGTGTTTTTATCCCATCTTGCGTGATTAGATATCCCAAAAAAAATATAATTCTGACTGTCCGAAAAGGCATTTTGCTTGGTTTATTGCAATTCCATTATCATTTAACCTTCTGAATACCTCGTTTAAATTATCTTTATGCTCTTCTTCCGATTTTGATGCGATGAGAATGTCGTCGATGTATGTTAAAATGAAGTCCAAATAGCATCCGTGGAAATTCGAAAAGACCAAATGGTGTAATTACGGATGTTTTGTTGACTTCTTGGACAGGAATCTGGTTGTAAGCTCTCTGTAAGCCGATCCGAGAGTAAATCGATGTTTCAGGCAACATGTATGTGAAATCTGTTAACCGAGGAATATCTATTTGGAACCGTCATCGTATTCAACTGTAGCCTCCGCATAATCTCAAATCGCCGTTTTTCTTCCTGGTGACGTGAAAGGGACTAGACACGGAATCTTGGATGGTCTGCATATACCCATCTCCAACAAGAGCTTGATCTCTTTCATCACTTTATGATAGTTTTCAGTTTATTTATTCATTAACAATATATATTGTATTTGAAATTGCTTACAGACTAAAACATAAAAACAAATGCATTGCAAAACGTATCTCGATCATTTGATTACAATATAACATAGTAATTAAAATCCTAGACATCTAAATTATTAAAATGATGATATTGAAATTAGATGTCAGCTCTATGTTAAGACAATTGAATAAAAATAAATTAAATAAATACTAATCACATCTTCAACATTTGATTCAACATAATAATAAAATTCATCAAACTTATGTAATATTTTAATTATAAAATAATATCAAGGTACCTATTACTAAAATATAGATGTCAATAATAAAACAATAAATATTAAGAATAGTAATTCAGTCATTCAAATTAAAATAATACATGAATTATAATTCATAAACTTCTGTCCTCAGATACTTATCCGTTGCTAAAGGGCGACACTTGGAGTATATTGGATGTCCGCTGGTTATAATTTGGTGTTTGACATCGTGTTTGGGCTCGACGAGGGCGTTTAGTAATGTTCGGATATTTTTATAATATGTCCGAGTTATGCTCTTCCAATTTAATTGTTCTCAGGGTTGGCTCATCTGACTCTACCCCTGGAGTCCGGAGTGCTGTTGTCTCATCGATTAGTTTCTTGTTCCGAATATCGACCAGAATGTTGTGAAACTCTAGAAAATCTGCCCCTAGTATTGGTTGCGTATTGTTTGAAACGACGAAAGTCCAACGGTACGGCCTTCTTATTTGTAGGTCTAGCGTCAGCGTTTTCTCGCCTTATGTCTGTATTTCTGTTCCGTTTGCAGCGTATAATTAGTATGTTGACCTTGTTACGTTTTTGCCTTGTCTTGGTAATACAGAATGTTGGCGCCTGTGTCCACTAAAAAACGGTAACCACTTTTTCGGTCGGTAACATATAGGCGGTTGGCAGGAAGTATAGCGCTGATTTCCGCCTCAGGCAACGCCGACTCTACACTACTGTGATGGTTGCCAGCTCGCCATTTGATGATGAACTATTGCCGGCGAAACCGCAAACCGGGTTGACACTGCTGTTATTTCCTAGGCTCATGTTTTCGGCTCGTCACAAGGTGTTGCTCAAATTTTAAAGGGTTCCTCGTTGCGACTACGTCCGAGCCCTTTAACGTCGGGTTTCTTGAGTGATGGTTTGTTTCAGCGTCGTGACTACGGGTCTCTAACTATTGTGGGATAAGATGAATTATACTCAACGCCGCCATTAAAGAACTGAATATATATTTCAACACATCTTAATAACATATCATAAAAAGATACACACTTAGGTCTAAAGTGCAGTGGCCTGGTTTAAATCAGCTTAATTTTGCTGAAATTGGACTTTCTCAAAAATGAGGTACGAAAGCAAAAATATTTACTCGTGTTTTTAAATCTATACATGGCGAATGGATTTTTTCTACAAATGAAATAAATGATAAGCTCTCTTTTTTCGTTTTTATGTTTTGGGAACATCCATAAAATGTCGCGAGCCGCCTCTGTTAATAACTATACGTAATGCGAATTGCGATGATTGAATCTGTTTTGTTTTGTTTTCATTTTTTGTACTGAATTTATATGGGTTTTGTATAGCCTGAAATAAAGAAATTATTATTATTATCATTATTATTATTCGGTCAACACTAAACGACCGATGGTAGTAACATCTACAGCTTAGTGCGCTTTTGAATCGGTATTTTTGGATATTGTTGGACCTATAAACAAAGATGCGAAAAAATTCTATGTAGGTATAATTATTTACAATGCGAATTGACAAAGTACTTACGTAGAAGCGTTTCCTCTTCAAACAAAGGATACGGAAATGGAAAAAGGATAAGAAATTATCGCGTTAGCTAGTAGATATGGAATGCGAAGAGTAAAATAACGATCTTCGATCGAACATAATATATTAGCCGAAGCGCAGTGAAGGGACAGTTCTTAGCACACACGATATTATCAATTTAGTGGAGCACTAGTGAGAATCTAGAAAGATATAGGTAAAGCATAGACAGTCTTTAACTAAAAGAAAGAAACCTCGATTTTGTTTTACGAGAATGTCGTGTACATATATCAAGACTAAAGATGAAGATAGCGCGCTGTGAATGCGTGCCTACACGTGGCTATGAGCAGTGAAATATCTAACAACAAAATTAATTGCACTGTCCTTTGATTTGTATTCTATTTTAAGTATATTGCAATATTATATCAAACATAAATAAAAATAACCAAAATATGAATACCAAAATGTGAATATGAAATATATTTTATTTACAGTAACAATTTCTTTGGGTAACAGCAGGGGTAGTAGCAGTGGGTTCTGGATCGGTATCCATTTAGACAATGTCGAGGTAAACTGCTAAGCAGATATCGTACGGTATGGAACTCTTTGTGTGCACTGGACCGAATTTTATTTAAATTTCTGATTTGTGACCCCCAAAATCAAAATGTATTTGCTTACGTAACACGTTCTTGTTGGGGTCACAAAAACACATAAGTGTACCAAATTTCATCTTAATCAGTTCGGAATTCGATCGTTTAATATTACTTTTACACACCTAGGATAGACACACCAGTGATCCTATAATGGTTCCGTTTTCTTGTAAGGTACGGAACCCTAAAAAGGACCGGGACAGTATTGTCCGTGAAGTCTTAAACTCAGATACAAAATAATAATTAATAATAATAAAATTCAAGTCTTTATAAATATTTTTTTTTAAAGATCGATGTATATTCTGTACCGCCGCCGCGCCGACTCGCCGAGCACTGTTAGGCGTTTAGATAAGAGCACTCTTCTTATCTAAACGCCTGTCGCGTAATTAGAACATAAATAAATATACAAGAGGCAAAGAAAATTTGCTGTCATTGTTGATACAAAACACGACAGCAACTATATTCACGGATCAGCGAATTTTTTGCAAAACGGGTGCCAAGATAATATGGAGGCCCAGATTGACAGTCATGTTTAGTCAGTAAGCAACTCTCCTTACCTTTGTGTGACAGATGACTAACCTATCGCTGCTAAGATAAATAAACGGTCAAGGCTTTCCGTACACACTTGTAGAGACCAATTATGTATGTATGTCATGTATGTGGAATAAGTTCGTCCCTCACGGGAATTCAGTCCTGGAAAACAAATTGTTTCTGTGACATCCAGTACAGGCACATACCTTGCTTCTGGCCTCATACTAGGATAGCCTGTAAAGATGACATAGGAACTAGAAACAGTGACTTCACAGACATAAACATCCAAGATCGGGATTTTATTCTTCTTCCTCCCCAGCCAATTGATTATTAAATCATGATCAGGCTGCACATTAATCATAGAGTGTTTACTTATGTACGTGTAGGCTGAATGACTGAATATCTGTGCCTAAATCACGTGACCAAAAAAAAGCGTGCATGCTTGTAGCGGATGTTTTGAATTCGACCTCATTTGTCTGTTTGATGTGGCCATTTGTGTGAACTGGGACGCGAAGATGTTTTGGATTCTATCTGGAGAAGCCCGTGCCCAACAAAATTATATCGATATGAACTGAGTTGATGATGATGATGATGATGCTGAGGTACCTTAAAGGGACGTAGAAAATCTCTGGTCGTAAACTATGAGAAGCATAAAAACGCGTATGCGAAGCCGTGCCCCGGGTAGCTATACTCTGTTTCTAGGGCAGGCGAAAAAAAGGGACAATGACATAAAGGATTATGTTAGCGTCGAAAGAAAACGATACGTATCGCCCTCCATGCACTTCTGTATCGTTTACGCGTAGTACTGCGTTTCGTGGTACGGGGTGGGGTGAGCGACTCAACCAGTCAGGGATAACAAATCTGTTTCGACGTGTTTAGAATGACGACGCCCGGTGTGAGGAGAACACTTGAGAACAGACGGAGCTTCGGCATCAGGCATTCCACCCGCTTGCGTGTGTTTTGATATTGTCGGTTATTTGTTAATGTTTTGGTTTAGTTAGTATCAGTTTTCTGTTAAAGTTTCCTTGGGTTATTTGACTCGTTTTTATCGTTTTCCATCCACCTCAAAACCATTTAAAGACTTTACGTCACCGCAAAAGAAGCGCAAGATGAGTCATATTTCGGAAAATGAAAAAATTATGATTGTGAACTTGTATAAATATGTGCAACAAACCTGGCCTAGTGACAAATATAAATCGAAAACAGATATGAAAATAAAACAGCTGAAATTTTAGGCATTGGTATAACTACTGTTTAACGTCTTCTAATTCTTTTAGAAGACGGTAAACAGTAGTCATACCAATGCCTAAAATTCATTACACAGAAAATGATACGGTGAATTCACCAGCTCCGCCAAAGAAGTGTCCTAATTTGGTTGAGATTGTTGATGACTTTGACAAGACGTGCATTAGGAGAAAAGGGCATGAATTTTATTTAAAGGGTGAACTTCCAACAATAAATATAATATTACAGGCTGTCAATGCAGACGACATGTTGCCCAATTTCAGACGTACATCGCATTGGCGCCTGACAAAACATTTAAAATTTAAATACACAAAGAAGAAAAGAAACAGAGCTTTAATTGAAAGATCTAACATAGTTTTATGGCGCATTAAGTACCCCAAAAAAATTAAGAAGTTCAGAGAGGAAGGACGACCGATATATTATTTAGATGAAACTTGAGGTGAGTTTATTTTATTTGTTTCAACTTCAATCTCTCCAAATGTTTGTTCGTTCGGATTCATTATTATCCAAATAATATTGTTTTTTTATGTATCAAGTTATTCTTATATCTGTCGAGTAATCTAAACTTTCTTAAGTGTTTTTTTTTAAATTAGTATTGTTATTGCTATTTTTTTTCAGGGCATACTGTTACTAAATCTTGGGAAGATACGACGGTGAAACTCCAAAACAAGCCTTTTTAGAAGGCTTATCAACGGCAGCAAATAATTCGACTTCAAAAGGAAACCGTTTGATAGTCGTTCACATTGGAAGTGTCAGTGGGTTTTTGAAAATAAAACTACTGGATCTCCAGTAATCGTGGTAATCTTACCTCCATTACTGGAGATGAACATGAACGCTGATGGCTTTGAAACATGGTTCCAGAATGTTCTTTTTAAAGTCGAACTAAATGCGGTCATTGGAATGTACAATGCGAGTTACCATTCAAGACGCCAAGAACGATTGCCGGTCACAAGTTAAATGTGTCACATTTTAAAGTTATGAAGTCAAAGCGGAATTACGTGCAAAAGTAAAAAATGTAAAACCCCTATAACAGTCATACGTCACTGACGAAATAGCAAAACAGGCTGGTATTGAAGTCCTACGTTTGCCGCCATACCACTGCGAACTCAATCGAATTGAGCTCGTGCGGGGAAGATGTGGAGGGCTACGTAGCTCGAAATAACACCACTTAAAATGGCAGATGTCAAAAAGCTGTTAGAAGAAGGCCTTAGCAAAATTGACGTCACAAAATGGAAAAACTGTGTCTTACAAGTAATAAAAGAGGAAACTAAATCAAATGGTCTGAATGACGCTGTAGATAAAACTGTAGACCGTTTTAAAATCAATGTAACGGACTTCTCCACGTGTTCATCATCAGAACACGATAGTGAAGCGGAAGCGGATGTACATGAAGAAAATGAATAAATCTTTTTCTCTGGACACGTTAAAAAAATAACACAAGTTTACAAATTCGGATCAACTTTTGGACCTGAGCAGATGAGAACGATTTCTTATGTTATTTGATGGCCTGAACTCAAATCTTCAATCCGTGTGTTAAAATTGGTTCTAGTTTTCGAGTGCGAGCTTTTAGTTGCTCAGGTCCAAAACCTGTGTAATTAAACATCTTTTAGATATCAGCAAACAATTTTATTACATACATAAATATGTCGCAGAAGGGTCAGGACCGATGGCTGAGGGCGTCCCGAGGATGGGTGTGATGGGTACTCGAGTATTGGAGACAATAGCTTCGTTATAACACAGTTTATTAACTTTAGGGCACGAATCATGTACTAGACACAGAATAATGACACTTGACACTGGGAGCACTAGTTACAGAACAACCACACTGAACACGGGGAGTACTAGATACATAATAACCACACTAGTCACGGGGACTGGCTAGTCTAATAATGTGGGAGGAGGTGCGCTCCGTACGACTGCTCCTGATAGACTAACTCAATCAATCAATTAAGTATTCATCTCACGCACCCATTCTGGGGCGTGGGGAGTCAGGGTCAGATCATCGGATCTCTTCCTGAAGAAGCGCCTCTGTCCACTCCTATGGACAGGTCATCGGGGGGCCCTCGCGGGCGGTGAAGATCTTCTCACTTGGGATGTTCCGTTGGATGATCGCCGGCTAGGCAACCAGGTCGCGTGGCAGGCGGCGGCGGTCGGGCGGGCGCGCGTGGTACGGCGCCATGTCGCGGATATGCGGATGTTGTGAGCTATCCGCACGCGCGAACATGCCCTTCGCCAGCCTCTGGACAAACTGGTCCACTGGTTCCCATCTGAGGTCCCTCTGGATCGTCGCATTCCTCACGTAGCGGGGGGCGTCGACGATGGTACGCAAAGAGAGGTTCTCTTGGGCTCGGAGTCTCCGTTTGTTCGTCTCCGAGCACAGGGCGTACCATGCCGGGGCCGCGTAGGTGAGGCGGGATCTCACGTAGCACTTGTAGATCCCGAGCTTCGCCCTCAGAGGGAGGCTGGAGTCGAGAAGTGGACGCAGCTTGGCGCGTGCCACCTTGACCTGGTTGACGACGTTGTCGACATGTTGCTTCATGGTGAGCCGGCGATCGATGGTCACTCCCAGGTACTTCACCTGCGGAGACCACGCGATGTCCTGTCCTTGGAGCTGGAGTGGTGGTGGAAGGGGGGACTGGCCTGTGATGAGAGCCTGCGTCTTCCCAACGTTGACGGACAACCACCACTTGGCGAGCCAGTCGGGCAAGATGTCCAGGGTGCGCTGCAGTTTGACGGCAGCGTGCCGTGCCTGGATCGACGACGCGTAGTAGGCAGCATCGTCGGCGAAGAGTGCCAGCTGGGCACCCGGCCCGACGGGGATGTCGTCCGTATATTGGGAGTAACAGGCTGGAGACAGGCAGGACCCCTGAGGGACGCCGGCTGCAACAGGGTGTTCCTCGGAGACGGCGTCTTCCACCATCACTCGGAAGCGGCGATTCTTCAGGAAGGAGGCGATGATCTGGACTAGTCTTCTTGGGGCTGGAGACGTCGACAATTTGTACAGCAACCCCTCGTGTCATACTCTGTCAAACGCCTTCTCCATGTCCAGGAGTACTGCGACAGTGTATTCCTTCTTGTTTAAACAAACCGTCATGTCATTCAGTACTCTGGTGAGTAGACTAACTCGCTGACTGGCGCACATGCCCTTTTTATAGCATGCACACCTAACCTCCATTATTGGCTTAACCTAAGCGAATGCAAATATCGCTTGTGTCACGGTACTTATCTCTATTGCCTTACGCTATAGCTATATCTCAATTCGTACACTACGACACGGCCAACCTGACACTACAGTCGTCCACGACTGTTTTCCACGACTGTGTTATCTGTGAAACAACAACTACATTTCGCTCGATCATCCTGACTCTTAAGTAGTATCTCGATTTTTCACAATAGTTTTAGTACTGTCTACCAAGACAAGACACAATTTAGAAAAGTATTAAAATAATCAATTTCTCTCACTAAAATATTCTCACGGATTCTTTTCATCCCCGAAGCCCAGCCTAAGGTGTCCGTGCCCACGGAATCTTTTACTAGTGAACCCCCACCCTACCGTGTCCGTACCTACGGAGTCTTGTCCGTGCCCACGGATTTTTTTCATCCCCGAAGCCCAGCCTAAGGTGTCCGTGCCCACGGAATCTTTTACTAGCGTAGCCCAACCCTACCGTGTCCGTACCTACGGAATCTTTTGCGCCATCTGAGCCCACAGATGCAACGCCTTCGTCGCAACGGTGCCAACCCCAACATGTCCGTACCTACGGAATCCAACCCCAACATCTCCGTACCAACGGAATCCAACCCCAACATCTCCGTACCAACGGATTCCAATCTCAACATGTCCGTACCACAAGATCTAGGTATTCAAACATTTCAAAATACTAAATTGTGTGTGCCTAGTCGAAACTGACACTCGACTAGGATGTATGCTATATGTCTTAATATCACATTGAATCTTATTGTCTTAATATCACATTGAAGATCAATTGACTTTTTGAGTTAACTAACAAATTACTAAGTAAACCATGAATAAATAAGGTTACGATTAGGTTTCCCGGCAAAGGCTTCTGGTGAAACTGCAACAAAGCCATCATACCCTTCTCATGCACTAACAAATTACTAAGTAAACCATTAATAACTAAGGTTGAGATTAAGTATGCCTGGCAGTGGCTTCTGCTGAAGCTGCAACACAGCCATCATGCCCTTCTCGTGTTAGTTGCGCATTATCCTGCAACAATTAAAATACAGCACAGTATCCGTTCGGCTATGCCTCAATAAACCACAGGAAATAAATCACCACTCATTTAAAACCCAAGTTAATTTCATTTTCAAAGTCAAACTGTCATTTATTCACCGTATAAAACTCATAATCTCATAGCCAAATTAACCAAAATATTATAGCCAATGAACAGAGTATCGAATATCACCAAACAAACAGAGCCTGTTTATCATCTCCAGCAACATCAACCAGTAGCTCCGCGGGAACAGTAGACCTAGCCTGTCCAGAATCTCAAGTATGCGAGTCCGCCAGAGGTACATCACAATTTAGACGATCGATGATGAGTCAGTCATTGAGGAAAAGACGAAATCGCGAACGGCCGTCGTTTCCATTCTATATATTGATTCAAATTAACTGAATTTTCGGAATTTACCTATCCATACTGTAGTGCTTTCAGCACTATACGATCACTGCCAAGTTGATAATTATAAATTATAAGACTTCACTGGTGTTAACTGGTGTTTTATTTGATTTATAGTTATTTACACTTTGTATAAAAGGGATCCTACTGGCTCGATAGCCATTACGCTAATCCTCACTATAATTTTAGATCAGCCACTGGCCGAAGCCTACGGTGAAGTGTGTCACATTGACTTCTCACATCCAAGCATCTTTCTTTTTTAAAACTACAAAATAAGTAACAGTGTCAAAGTGACACCCACTCTAAAGAGGCCCGTATACAATATAATCGCATAAACAAATATCGAACCTTACAATCATTCCCCCCTCCCTTCAAAAAAAAATTCCAAAGGGATTTTTTTTTTTTTCAAAGTGGCAACCCTAACTCAAAGTCTAAAATCTAAAATGACAACCCTATCTCAAAGTCTAAAATCTAAAAAACATTAAATGTTAACATTAAGTGAGCTTGCTATGCTTGAAATCTAAAAAACAGTAAATATGCCGCAAGCATAATTTCAAATAACATGAAGTACCCTAATCCTTATCTGTCCAACCATCCCATTTAACCTACTCAATTAAACATTAAATAACAAAACCAAACTACACTTAAGGTGTAGGCTATGCACCTTAAAAAACTTAAATTATAACACCCTATGATCCCATCATACAATTATTCGCGGCTTAACATTAACCTACCTAACGCTAGAAAACTCTCTTTTACAATACGAAGGCAAACAGCTGAATCTATCTAAGATTTAGCTTCTCGAATGGTCATCATTCGACAAACTTTCTGACAGTAAAAACTCGCGAAAAACTTATCAGACAACTATAATACCTCTGTTCGATTCCAAATCGATATTCGATGGATGGTTTCGGAACGGCCATTTTGAATTTGACGTTGCTGCCAACCTAGCAGTTTTTTGACAACTGACAGACGAAAGCCCTCGCAATGTAACGCGTTTGGATAGGGTATTGAAATTAAATCGCAGTCCATCTGGAATGTATTCGAGGTTCCCTCAGGATTGTTTATATAGCTGAGTGTGTTGTGGTTCCCCGAACCAGATAAAGTTCGCATTTACGTGGCCGATTGGTTTTTTACCACGTAACATAACCTGTGTTGGAACACTGTGCTGATCGAGGCTGGCCCGCCAGTCACACAGGAGGTTGGCTGAAGAACCTGTCTACCAAGAAGAGCCTAGGGTGCACCCGGGCCTTGCAGAGAGACAGGAGGTTGACGGGACCGAAGCACAGACCAGGTTAGATCGAATCCATTTACTTTAGCTCGGTGAATCGCCGACGTTCACACTTCTTGGCATCTGATCGCTACGCTACCTCGTAGCTGATGGGCCCCTGCGAGGTCATTGGGTGCCGAGAAGCCTGAACACTTAGGTAGCAAGAGCGTGGTTTCCTGAGATTTGCAGCCGTCAAGGGCTCCAGGAACCCACGATTTGGGACTATCAATCTGTAGGTATAGGCGGTTATTAGCTAACTTGGTGTTGTTCCTGTATCCACATAGATTGGTAGTATTGTAAGCTATAAGTCTATTGCTGGTAGTAGACAGACAGATATTACAGTTTTCCCTAAATGACCAGTTGTACTGAGATGTGACTCAGAATAGTAGGTACTCAACTTAGGTACATTGTAGGTGAATTGAAATTTGCATTGAAGTACCAGTTAGTCAATCTATTAGTGGTCTAGTAATGCTAATGAATGTTTGGTTAACATAGGTAGTTACATCTATTGATAGCAGGCTATTACATTGTTTTCAGTTTATAGCGATTTGTCACTTGAACTAATATTGACTATCTGTGTGTGTTATAATGATAAAGGGAAACTAAATTGTAGTTACAGAATTTATATAGATATAAAACTCGGTTCCTATTGTTTACGGAAAACAGCATTGTTTAAGTTGTGGTTTAGGGTTCCCTCGTTTGGGTTATAGACTGGAGGGTCCAATAAAATTGAGTTACTGCAAATTGTGAGTAAGTATCGTTCCGATCATGTCGTTATCTGAAATCCAGAAGGGTGTTTCTAAGGAACTCAGATGGTTTTCCTCCGCACACGGTCTGATAGACCGTTTAGATAGGCATGATGTGGTATTGGAGCGGTCTATGGACGTTAAGGAACGTTACAATAGGGTGCTCGAATTGTCCGCGCAGGCGGAATCAGTTGATGGTTGCGCACCTGACAGGCTGTCACGGTTGCTAGGGGATGTCGACCAATGTATGGAGATGGCAGCTGCTATCACGCAGAAGGCTGCGGACATACGTAGACAGCGCGAGTCCAGCCATGGTGGTGACATTGAAGCACCTCTGCCGCTTCAGGGTTCGGGGTCCAGGTTACCTGCCATAACTATGCCTACTTTTGACGGAGTGTCCGGTGAATGGATGAGCTTCATCAATCTGTTCGACAGTTTGGTGCACATGCGATCGGACATTACCAAGTCTGTCAAGATGGCTCAGCTGGTGGCAGCATTGAGGGGTGAGCCTAGGGAGCTGGTCGCTCATTTGACAGTTACGGAGGGTAACTATGAAACGGCCAGACAATTGTTGGTCAGACGTTACCATAACAAACGGAGGTTGGCCGATGCCCAACTGAACCGTTTGTTTAGTATCCCGGTTGTGAACAAGGTCGGGGCCATACAGACGGAGGTTTTGAACCCGTTGTTGTCCGTCACCAAGGCTCTAGAGAATCTTGGACTTCCGGTTGGTGAATGGTCGTACCTACTGCTGTACATTGTACTTTCCCGCCTACCCGCTGACGTGCAGACTCGTTTCGAACAGTCTCACGGGAGGTCGGCCGAGGACCTGCCCGCCTTCTCCGACTTGGTCGGATTTTTGGAAGAGGAGGCTCGACGGGCAGAGAATTTGGGGTTGACGGTCACCCATCCTTCGGAGCCACAGAGAGCTGCCGGGAGCGCTGTGAGTAGGGGCCCTCCGACGAGGAAGGACCGCACCAACCGGCAGTCGTATGGGACTGTGAGTGCATTGACCCCACATAGCCCATGTTGTAGGCAGATTGGCCATGCTGTGGCCAATTGCAATAAGTTCGGGGAACTTAGGGTTGAGGGACGGCGCCGGATGGCCAAGCAGCGGAGCTGGTGTTTCCTGTGCCTCGGGCCACACATGGCTAGGGACTGCACGCGTACCAAAATGTGCGGATATTGTGGTGGGGCCCACAACAATCTGTTGTGCATGAACCGGTCCGGCCAACAGCCACCACAGGGCCGTACCCGGGGTGACACGGCATGGGGCCCTGAGAATTCGTTTGCGACTCGGAGCGCAACTCAGGGGCCAACGTCCCCACGTCCACAGGGCCGTATCCAGGGTGACACGGCATGGGGCCCTGAGAATTCGTTTGCGACTCGGAGCGCAACTCAGGAGCCAACGTCCCCACGTCCACAGGGCCGTACCCAGGGTGATACGGCATGGGGCCCTGAGAATTCGTTTGCGACTCGGAGCGCAACTCAGGGGCCAATGTCCCCACGTGCACAGGGCGGTACTAGGGTGCAGGGCCGCACTCAGGGTCATCACATGGGGGGCCCTGAGTTTTCGGTTGCGACTCAGCATCCGACTCAGCGGGCAATGGGGCCACAAGCACGCAGCCACCCAGGGGTGCAGGGCCGCACTCAGGGTCATCACATGGGGGGCCCTGAGTTTTCGGTTGCGACTCAGCATCCGACTCAGCGGGACATTGGGTATGTTGAGCAGGCCGTAACGGGCGGGTGGCATGGGACACCTTCGAGCTATGCGGATGCGGTTCGGACGCCGCCTCAGTTGTCGCCCCGCTCGTCGCCTCGTCCTCGTCGGTCGCATGTGATGTCCCCCCCGCTCATGGAGCGGCCACGGTTGAATTCACGCCCACTCCCCTTCGGGGGGCGTCGTAGGGTGGCAATGGAACCGGCGCGTGGGCCATTTGTACAATGGGACCCTCTGGCGTATAGCTGCCTACCTGATCGGTTACAGGCACAGTGGGGCCCCGGGGGTCCTCGCTAGGAATTTGCGGCCCAACCATTGGTTGCCCCCCAACCGGAGACGGTGGTGTTACCGATCGCCTCTGTGCTTGTTTGGGATTTGGCGGGCAACCCAACATACGTTCGCGCCCTATTAGATTCTGGAGCTCAGGGCTGCATTGTATCGAACGATTTAGCAAAATGGTTGGGCCTCAAGGTAAATAGGTATAATAAATCAATACGGGGCGTGGGGAATGTTACGGTTACGAATGTAGTTGGTCAATCCGTGATCACGTTCTCTCCACGTTATGACATTTTGACAAAAACATCCGTGCAAGCTTTAGTAATGACGCATGTCATGGGCAAACACCCCTTGGTGAAGTTGAATCCGGCCGTTCGATTCCTGACGTCAGGACTCAAGTTGGCGGATCCCGATTTTGACACTCCAGCCCCGGTCGACCTGCTACTGGGAGCAGACGTTCTGGGTAGGTTTCTGTTGTCGGATCGGCGAGTTCTTCAGCCGGACGGGTTGATTGCTGTGGATACTAAGTTTGGTCACGTGATCATGGGTCCGGCATTGCCAATGGTTAGGCCTGCCGAGTCAGATGGCATACTTATTGGCTCAGCGTTGTCAGACGCTATCCAACGTTTCTGGGAGATAGAGGAACCTCCCACCGCTCGTCGAGTCGACGCAGACGAAGAAGAGTGCGAGTTGTTTTACCAGAATAGTACTGGTCGCCTTCGTTCTGGTCGTTTTGTAACTCGACTGCCTTTCAGGGCCGATCGACCGCCACTAGGAGAATCTAGGAAGATGGCTGAGACGAGATTGATGTCGATGGAGCGTAGGATGTCAAGGGACGCCGTATTTAAACAAAAATACGTCGATTTCATGAGGGAGTATGAGTCGTTAGGACACATGTCGGTATCGGGTGTGGACTGGAGATCTGAGGATCATTGTTTCCTTCCACACCATGCCGTCCTGCGAACCCCTACCGGCAAGATTCGAGTTGTTTTTGATGGGTCAGCACCTACCTCGAACGGGATGTCCCTGAATCAGTGTCTACATTCGGGACCCAAGTTGAGTCGTGATATTTCGGATATTCTCACGAGCTTTCGGAGGCACCAGGTTGTATTTGTCGCAGACATTCGGATGATGTTTAGGCAAACGCTAATTCATCCGGCTGACAGAAGGTATCAGTTGATACTTTGGCGTGAGTCCACGGCCGAGCCAGTCAAGGTCTATGAGTTGAACACGAACACGTATGGGTTACGGTCTAGCCCGTATTTGGCGATGCGTACCCTGCGGGAGTTGGCGTCGCGTGACCGTGTGAGCTATCCTAGAGCCGCCGCTATCCTGGAGCAAGATTTGTACGTCGATGACGTCTGCACAGGGGCAGCCAGTGTAGAGGAAGCTCTGGACCGACGTGACGAGCTCATTCAATTGCTGGAACGAGGCGGCTATGAACTACGCAAGTGGATGTCCAACTCCCCTGAGTTGATGGCTGGTCTCCCAGATGAGTTTCAACAAGACCCGCACGTTTTTGAGAATCCTGACAACCCTAACATGTTGTCAGTGCTTGGAATTCAGTACCGGCCCGTCCATGATGAGTTTACCTATCGGGTGGTTTTAGAAACACCGAAGGCCTGGACGAAGCGGTCAGTACTGTCAACGATTGCGAGAACGTTCGACCCGAATGGATGGATTTCTCCAGTCACCTTTGCTCTCAAATGTTTTATGCAAAGGCTATGGGCGGCTCAGTTGACCTGGGACACCCACCTCTCAGGTGATTTGTTGACTGATTGGACGCAAATGTTCACCTCGCTATCGGACATAAATAATGTATCGCTGCCGAGGAAATTGGTCCCTGCTGGGGATTACAGGGCAACCCTTCACGGGTTTTGTGATGCCTCTGAACGAGGGTTTGCGGCAGCGGTTTATTTGCGAACCGTCCCCTCCACCGGGGAGGTCGACGTGCGTTTGGTTTTGGCAAAAAGCAAGGTAGCGCCTATTCGGACAAGGATGACGATTCCAAAACTGGAACTGTCCGGGGCTGCTCTTTTGACCAAACTTTTGAATCACACTCTAACAGTGTTGCGTGGGTCAGTGGTTTTGGAGGATACGGTGTACGCGTGGACGGACAGCCAGATTGTTTTGTGCTGGCTGAAGGCTTCGGTCCATAACTTAGAGGTTTTTGTTGCGAACCGTGTCTCCCAGATTGTGTCGTCTGAGGTCCCACTGACCTGGAGACATGTACCAGGAGAATTGAACCCGTCTGATTGTGCATCCAGGGGATGTCGGGCTCCTGAACTCGTTAGACACCATTTGTGGTGGGGACCACCCTGGCTTGCCAGGAGAGAATCGGACTGGCCCCACAGCCATCTTCGGATCATGGCCCCAGAGCGGCCGTGCATGTTACCCAGAAGGCTGAGGACCCTGACGCCGGGTTTCTGCTGGACCGGTATAGCTCACTTGACAAGTTGATAAACGTGTCCACTTGGATTAGGAGATTCGCTCGAAATTGTCGTACTCCTCGCGATCAGCGAACGTTGAACCCTATTCTGAATCCGGCAGAGCGAAACGAGTCGCTACTGAATTTGGTCCGGTTGGTACAGTCCTCGAAGTTTGGGGCAGAATTGGAGATTATACGAAGTGGACGTTCGAAATTGAAGGGAGCCGTCGCGCGTCTCAACCCCTTTGTTGATTCGACCGGGTTACTTCGGGTAGGAGGAAGATTGCGCAATGCGAATCTGTCGTATTCGGCTCGTCACCCACTTCTGCTCCCCAAGGGGGGACAGTTAGTTGAATTGCTGGTGACTGATCGTCATATTAAAAACGCGCATGCCGGCTGTAACGCGTTGTTGGCCACGCTCCAGCGGGAGTTTTGGATCTTATCTGCCCGCCGTGTCATACGGAACATCGTGTTTCGGTGCATGCCTTGTTATCGACTTAAGGCTGCCACGATGCAACCTCTCATGGGGGACTTGCCCCCTGATCGTGTGAATGAGGTCAGACCGTTTTCAGGTGTTGGTACGGATTTTGCCGGACCGTTTATGGTGAAGAGTTCACGATTGCGTACCGCTAAGCAATACAAGGCGTACCTATGTGTGTTTGTTTGTTTATCCACCAAGGCGGTACATCTCGAGCTCGTTGCTGATCTCTCGACAGAGGCTTTCATTGCTTGTTTGGATAGGTTTGTTTCTCGAAGGGGACTTCCAACTTTGATCCGCTCTGATAACGGCACTAACTACGTCGGTGCGGAACGATACTTACGAGAGATAGTCAACTTTTTGAATGTAAATAAAGTGGATATTGGAACGGCCCTCTCCCGTCGGGGTATACAGTGGACCTTCAGCCCACCGAGTTGCCCCCACTGGGGTGGGATTTTTGAGGCCGTAGTTAAGTCAGCTAAGACGCACTTGGGGCGTATAGTAGGTCAGACCGCGCTGACTTTTGAGGAGCTCGCGACATTGTTTTGTAAGATCGAGGCCGTTCTCAATTCGCGACCGTTGTGTCCGCTCAGCTCGGATCCAAATGACCTGGAGGCTCTGACCCCAGGCCATTTCTTG
Source organism: Argyresthia goedartella (assembly GCA_949825045.1). Lineage (NCBI taxonomy): Eukaryota > Metazoa > Arthropoda > Insecta > Lepidoptera > Argyresthiidae > Argyresthia > Argyresthia goedartella. Next base: position 23,724,884 of record OX463828.1, read on the forward strand.
ATAGGACAGCCTCTTAACGCGTTGCCCGAGCACCCCTTCGAGGGAGTGAAATTGTATCGGTTGTCAAGGTATCAGATGTTGCAGCAGTTTACTCAGAATTTCTGGAAGCGTTGGTCGCTCGAGTATCTGCATATCTTACAACAGCGCCTTAAGTGGACTGACAAAACCAGCCCCCCTAGTGTTGGTGACCTCGTTCTGGTTAAGGATGCTAACCTACCGCCACTACGTTGGCGCAGGGGGCGCATTGTTAACTTGTTCCCTGGCAAGGACGGGACCCCCCGGTCTGCAGAGGTTCTAGTAGGAGGCTCGGTTCTAAAACGAGCGGTAGCAACGTTGTCTCGGCTGCCCGTAGATTAGGGGACAGGTGGGTGCCTGTCCGGGCGGGTGATTGTTCGATTCCAAATCGATATTCGATGGATGGTTTCGGAACGGCCATTTTGAATTTGACGTTGCTGCCAACCTAGCAGTTTTTTGACAACTGACAGACGAAAGCCCTCGCAATGTAACGCGTTTGGATAGGGTATTGAAATTAAATCGCAGTCCATCTGGAATGTATTCGAGGTTCCCTCAGGATTGTCTATATAGCTGAGTGTGTTGTGGTTCCCCGAACCAGATAAAGTTCGCATTTACGTGGCCGATTGGTTTTTTACCACGTAACATAACCTGTGTTGGAACACTGTGCTGATCGAGGCTGGCCCGCCAGTCACACAGGAGGTTGGCTGAAGAACCTGTCTACCAAGAAGAGCCTAGGGTGCACCCGGGCCTTGCAGAGAGACAGGAGGTTGACGGGACCGAAGCACAGACCAGGTTAGATCGAATCCATTTACTTTAGCTCGGTGAATCGCCGACGTTCACACTTCTTGGCATCTGATCGCTACGCTACCTCGTAGCTGATGGGCCCCTGCGAGGTCATTAGGTGCCGAGAAGCCTGAACAACCTCCGTTCCTAAAATTAACACAACTCGATCTTTGCATAAACAATTGTGAACACATTGTGAACTCTTTCCACCGAATGGAAATATTTCAAAAATTAACGCAGGCAAAGATCAAAGAAAAAAATTATCATTTTCGAATATAGGAAACGTCAACCATATTAACAGGATTAATTTATAGAACCGTATTACTAAGCCACAGCTCAAGAATGAGTTCATTAAAATTCGTTCCAATAATACGATGAAATCAACTAGCTTTAAAACCGATACTACAACATACAAACATCTCAACTAATCCATTGGAATTCAGTAAACTATCTTTTACTATTAACAGTTTAAGATAATCGCCGTGAGTTGCAACCAATTACCCAAGTAAAGACACTACAAAGAATCTCGAATGTGTATCGAATACCCGATTTATCCCACATCAGAAATTACTTTCATTGAGAAACCTTCGTTACCAACTTCGTTATACAACCCTTACTCTCCCCTTACCAAATCATCCCAACTCTATACTTTAAGAACGCAGGAACCAAAACAGAACCCTATGACGAATAGCTATTGCCTCGTCATACTGCTCTCAAAGATAAAACCAGGCGATCGGTTCAAACAATTATTCGAACTGTCGTTTATAAAAGTTTCTCATATAAAGGTAATCTACCACGTAAATCTAGTATGTTACAGATATTTCTTGGGTCTTTGGTGTACGGTCCTCATCAGACATCATAGTTCAGCAGCAACATGAAAAGAAACACCGGTTAATAAACAATTCATAACACTACCGCATACACAAACCACAAACCATCAACCGGGATAAAATTGTATTGTACTCCTAATGTATAAATTATTTAATATCAGACGAACTCCTCAGCGCAGCACAAAGCGTTTTAAACGATTTGTGTTAACAATAACGCCCCGTGACCGCGAGTTCAGACGACGAATCAGCACATTAGACCTCCCAACGGTCTCAATGACCTTGTATGGTCCTTGATACAGACGTGCCAACTTCATACATCTTCCCGTTATCCGCCTTGGTACGTTTAACAAAACTAAGTCATTCACCCGGAACGATCTGGGTTTTGATCTCATATCGTAATACCGCTTTTGTACACGCTGTGCGTTCGCAATATTTCCTAACGCCTTAGTCAGCAGCCTACCCACACGATTTACCCTTTCATCTATCGTTTCGTCTAAACCAACTGCCTTAAACCTAATGATCGATCCACCAATGAGCACGGTTCCCTACCAAATAAAATATTATACGGCGACACTTTCGTTGACGCCTGCACGCTAGTGTTATACGCATGTACTACCAAAGGTAAAACCGAGCACCATTGCCTTTGATTACTACCTAAATATTTTGATAGCATCGAAGTTAACGTTCTATTCATTCGCTCTACCAAACCGTTACTCTGTGGGTGAAACGAACTTGTATGTATCATTTTAGCCCCAAAGTGCTCTACCGTTTCTTTTACAATTCCCGCCGTAAAAACTGTTCCTCTATCTGAAATAATTTCCCTAATCGGCCCAAACTTACAGAGAACTTCCTCAACTAAAAACCGCACTACATCTTCCGATGTAACCCTAGGTAACGCCTTACATATCGCAAACCGCGACGCATACTCTACCGCGACTATAATAAAACGGTTATCTCTCGACGAACGTGGAAATGCTCCTAACACGTCGATTCCTACCTTCTCAAAAATATCCGAGACCCTAATCGGCATCAAATCTGCTACGCTTTTAACTAATTTCCTTTCTTGACACGGCACGCACGAAGCTATATAACGCTCTATCTCCGTATCGGCTTTCGGCATGAAATATTTCGTCCGAAACCTCTTCAACGTCTTTGCGAGACCCAAATGACCTCCTGTCCACGCCTCATCATGTAATTCGTTCATTACATTTTGAAACAAAGACCTAGGCAATACTAATACCTCCCTAATTTCTCCATCTCTACGTACGCTTTTATATAATAAATTATTTCTCAAACAAAAACCGCTAAGCCACGCTTCCGGACGTTCGCTCAACCGCGTTAACCATCTACTACAAAATGAATCGTTCGCTTGATCCGCCTGTAACGACTCTACATTAATACTAAAAACTTCCAAACCATCATCATCAGGTTCAGAACGAGAAGAAGACTGAGGTCCTTCTGTTTCCCGTTTCCCTTCTTCCATTAGCGGATTCCTACTCAAAAAATCTGCCACTACATTGCTTTTCCCCGAGAAATGAACTATCTCGAAATCCCATTCTTGTATCGCTAACGCCCATCGCGCTAACCTACCAGACATATCTTTTTTCGACTGTAACCAACATAACGCGCTATGGTCTGTAACAACCTGAAAATACGATCCCCAAAGATAATGCCTATAGTGCCTTAACGCCCATACTAACCCCAGACACTCTTTCTCCGTCGTACTATATTTTTTCTCCGCATCCGTTAACTACCTAGACGCATAGGCAACCGGACTCATTTTTTCAACGCCCTGCATCAATACTGCACCTAACGCCTCGTTAGACGCATCCACATAAATTCTCGTAGTAACCAACTTATTCCCCGAATAATAGGAAAGTATTGGCGCACTACACATAACCTTCTTAATATACTCGAACGAATTCTGCAATTCTTCATTCCATTGAAACTTTACCCCCTTTTTCAATAATTTAGTGAGAGGTAACGATATTCTCGCAAAATTCGATAAAAAAATTCTATAATAAGAAAATAAACCTTTTTCGTTCCGTTTCACATCCTTCGTAGATGTGGGAGTTGGAACCTGTTGAATAGCCTTCAGCTTTTTCTCACTAGGTTTTACTCCTTCATTCGAGATTAGATAACCTAGCATCTCAATCCCGCAAAAACCGAATTTACATTTGGATGGCTTGAAGGTCAAGTTCGCTTCTCTAAACCGCCCAAAAACTTTCTGCAACGTATCGGTAAACTCCTCGAACGTTCTACCATACACAATTACATTGTCTACGTAAACCATAACCCCTTTAAATCTTAAATCCGCTAAAACTTTATGCATCATCTGATTAATTCCACGCCTCACCGAACGGCGTGGAATCCTGGGGGGTTGTGCCTTTGCCACGTGAGAGAAAAGAAGTGATGAAATTGGTTACTGACCTTGTCTCCGTAGGCAGGAAATCGAAAGCTCGATTCGAGACGGGAATACGGGAAAAGGGCACAGTTTGGGATAGGATATGGAGTGAATCGAAACCTATCGTTGCTGCCGACGCTGTCGCCGGCGTGCTGCCTGCCGTGACCGTGGAGTCGCCGCTACCGATGCGACGATGTCCAATCAACAGGGATCACTTGGCCGCTGACGCGAATCTACTTATTTCCCGACGATGTAGATGATTAACACTCCAACCAGGCCCGACGCCTGTATTTAGTAATTGGTACACCGAAATACCATCAATGACACGAGGCCCGAGCCTACATGTTTACTCTCACCGACGAGAAAGACCAAGAGAAAGAATAACCTCCAATTTTACATCTCGTTCCGGTACGAGTGACAGCTGCGGTTCTGTTTCCGTTCCGAGTCGCGCAACAAGAGGAGGTGCGTTCCGAAGCACAAATATTAAACAGTCACCCGCCCGGACAGGCCCGAACCTGTCCCTAATCAATAGGAAGGCGAGAAAGTGTTGCGACCGCTCTCTTGAGGACCGAGTCCCCCACCCTGACTTCTGCTGATCGAGGCGTGCCATCCCGACCCGTGTACAAATTGACGATCCGTCCTCGTCTCCATCTCAATGATGGCAGGTTCGCATCCTTAATCAGCACCAAATCACCGACTTGAGGGGGGCTCGTCCGGTCAGTCCACTTAAGGCGCTGCTGCAAGATGTGCAAGTACTCAAGGGACCACCGTTTCCAAAAATCTTGAGCCATCTGCTGCAACATCTGCCACCTAGTTAACCGACTTAACTTAACATCACCGAATGGGTATTCTGGCAGGGCGTTAAGGGGCTGACCTATCAGGAAGTGACCCGGCGTCAACGCTTCCAAATCATTTGGATCCGAACTGAGCGGGCACAACGGACGCGAGTTCAGTGTCATTTCAATTTTACAGAACAGCGTCGCAAGCTCTTCAAAACGTAGAGAGGTCTCACCGATGATCCTCGTCAGGTGCGACTTAGCCGATTTAACCGCAGCCTCAAAAATTCCTCCCCAATGAGGACATCCCGGCGGACTGAAAACCCATTCAATCCCTCGTCGGGAGCAAGCCGTACCGATGGCGTCCTGGTTACCGTTCAGGAATTGAGTGACCTCCTGCAGATATCGCCTGGCTCCGACAAAATTTGTGCCGTTGTCCGAACGGATTAATGTCGGGAGGCCCCTTCGTGAGACGAACCGATCCAGACATGCGATAAATGCCTCCGTAGTGAGGTCACTGACCACCTCCAAGTGGACTGCCTTCGTGGCCAAGCACACGAAGACGCACAGGTATGCCTTCACTAATCTGGCGTTCCGTAGCAGTGAAGACTTGACCATGAATGGTCCCGCGAAATCCGTTCCGACACCCGCAAAGGGCCGGATTTCGTTAACCCTATCCGAGGGCAAATCGCCCATCTGGGGCTGCATCGTAGCCGCCTTGGCCCGATAACAAGGCAGGCACCGAAATACGACGCTACGCACTAAGCGTCTTCCCGATAGAATCCAGAACTCGCGCTGGAGAAACGCCATCAAGGCGTGGCATCCGACATGCCCATTCCGAATGTGTCGATCCTGAATCAACAGTTCGACCAACTTCCCTTTCCTAGGGAGTAACAACGGGTGGCGAGCCGCATAAGGCAGGTTGGCATTCCGCAGCCGACCTCCTACCCTCAGCAATCCTTGAGGGTCAATAAACGGGTTGAGCCGAGCCACAGCTCCCTTCAGTTGGACGCGTCCGCGTCTCAGAATGTCCAATTCGGACTTAAAGTGCACCGTCTGCACGTTCCGTACCAATGCGAACAACGCATGGTTCCGTTCCCGTGGTGTCAGGACCTGTGTCCGCACTCGTTGCGCCTCAGAATTCCGACAATTCCGCGCAAATCGGCAGATCCAGGCGGTCACATTGACCAGCTTGTCGAGCGAGCTGTACCGTTCCAGCAGGCTGAACTCCTCTTCCGGCTCTGGCTGCGTCGTACAGACACCAACTGTCAAGGCGCCGTTCGCCGTGGTAACGCGTGGACTCATTGGCCAATCCGATTCGGCTTGAGTCAACCATTTTGGACCCCACCACAAGGGATGTCCAACCAACTCCGGAGCATGACACCCACGAGACGCACAGTCTGCTGGGTTCATTTCCCCTGGAACATGTCTCCAGATTAAGGGAACCTCCGAAGTCAAAATCTGCGAAACCCGATTCGCCACAAAAATCTCCAGCTTGTGAACTGAACCCTTGTGGCCTTCAGCCAGCATAACACGATCTGGCTGTCCGTCCAAGCGTAGACCGTATCTTCCAACGCTATTGACCCACGAAGAACCGTCATCGTGTGGTTGAGCAGACGAGTCAGGAGAGCCGCTCCCGAAAGCTCTAACTTGGGAATGGTCAGGCGAGTGCGCAACGGCGCAACCTTGCTCTTGGCCATGACCAACCGCACATCAACCTCCCCCGAGGAGTCGACCGTACGCAGATACACCGCAGCTCCGTAGCCCTTCTCCGAGGCATCGCAAAACCCATGCAGGGTGGCGGTGTATCGTTTGGTGGGGACCAACCTCCGTGGCAGTGAAATCCAATTAATACCAGGGAGGGTCGAAAAGAACGAGTCCCACTCCGAGCTCAATGACCCGCCGATCGGGTCGTCCCATTTCAGCTCAGCAGACCACAATTGCTGCATAAAACACTTGAGCTGAAATGTTACCGGGGTGATCCACCCGCTTGGATCAAATGTCCTAGCCACCGTTGAAAGGACGTTCCGTTTCGTCCAGACCTTCGGGGAGTCCAACTCGACCCGATACGAGAACATGTCTGACACCGGCTGGTACTGGACGCCTAATACCGACAACATATGAAACAGTGTGACTCTAACCTGACCAAAAGAGATTGTTGGCAGGCTCAAGATACATTTATTAATCACAGGGTCGTGAGTCGAATATTGGTGATATAGTTGAAACGCTGGATAGGGACTCGCCGGGAATTTGTAGATTTCAGCTCCTTGGTAGACTCAATCCAACTGGTCCACTTCTCCAGACGTCAACAAGTGATTATGCGGTAGCGCCAGGAGGATATTATTCCTCGGCGTGGAACCCTGGAAAGAGATCAGTGTGAATGATAGGAATACAAAAGCGCTACGGCGCCCAGGTATCAGACGACGGCACCCCACACGGAGACTTCCGACGAGGGCCCTAGGGTAATTAGGATCTAAGAGTGCCGCAGTCCAATAGACACTGTATAGAAAAGGGAAATACATAGAGAGTATAAAATACACGAAAATAAGAAAGACTAACTACGAACCAATGCTTACCCATGGATTGGGGATAGTAGGGAAGTTTCAAATCAACTACTGCACTTTACAGCAACTAAACATTCAGCTCCATTACAGTACTAAAGGGACTAGCCCATCGCCGCAACTAAAGGCGTGACTTAAAAATTATTGATGCAGAAGATACAACCTCACGTTACAGAGCTCAAACAATGTCTGCCAAAAAAAAACAATCAGCTGCCAGACGAGATTCCAGACCCGAATTTCCGAATTTTTATAGTTTTAGTTTTTAACTGGCTAATCCGCCAGTAGCCAATATGGTCAAGGAGGTAGTACGTTACACATATTTGGATTTTCCAAATTTTCAAAAATGTGGGGGTCCTGCTGGTAGTCATCCGGAAGACCAGTCAGTAACTCTGGAGAGTTCGACATCCATTTCCGGAGCTCGTAACCTCCACCCCGTAAGAGCTCAACTAGCTCGTCCCGTCGAGCGAGCGCCTCCTCCACGGAATCTGCACCGGTACAGATATCGTCCACGTAGAGGTCCTGCTCCAGGATCACTGCTCCTCTAGGGAAATTTAACCGTTTTCGATCCGATAACTCCCGCAGAGTGCGATTCGCCAAATAAGGACTAGACCGTAGCCCGTACGTGTTGGTGTTCAACTCGTACACCCTGATGGGCTGATCTGGGCTCTCTCGCCACAGTATCAGCTGATACCGTCTATCGTCAGGGTGAATGACCGTCTGTCTAAACATCATCCGGATGTCAGCTACAAACACAACATTGTGTCGACGGAACCGTCTGATAACATCCGCGATGTCATGATTCAACTTCGGCCCTGAATGCAAACACTGGTTCAGGTTCATGCCGTTAGATGTTGATGCCGATCCATCGAACACTACCCGTATTTTGCCCTCCGGGGTCCTCAAGACCGCGTGATGAGGCAGGAAGCAGTGGTCTTCACTCTTCCAGTCGATACCCGAAACCGACATGTGGCCGAGCGACTCGTATTCCCGCATGAAGTCGACGTACTTCTGCCGGAAAATCCCGTCACGCTTCATGCGTCGTTCCATCGACAGAAGCCGCGTCTCGGCTGCATGGTGTGAACTGCCCAGCGGTGGGCGATCACTCCGAAATGGAAGACGTGTGAGAAATCGACCTGACCGAAGGCGACCAGTATTTTTCCGATAAAACTGTTCACACTTTTCTTCAACCGGGTCCAACCGGCGTACCGTAGGTGGTTCCTCCACCTCCCAAAACTTCTGTATCACCTCCGACAGTACAGAACCGAATAAGGGACTACGAGTCGCTAGGCGTGGGGCAGCCGGCATGACCGGACCCATTACCGCATGGCCCAGTCTGGTGTTGACCGAAACCAGACCAGTCGCCTGCAACACGTGGACACCTGGCACTAACAGGTATCCCAAGGCATCGACACCCAATAAAATGTCTACTGGGCCCGGAATATCGAACTCCGGGTCAGCCAGTGACAACCCAGCGACCAACTGTCGCACCGAGGGCGACAACCGTACGTGATGGTGTGAGCCCATCACATTAGGCATGACTAATGCCGTGACCGTCAGATTCACCGATGAATCCACCCGTGACGAGAGAGTAATCCGACATACTCCCTTAACGGAACCGACTTCCGTGTTCCCAATTGCCCGAATGGAATGTGGGTACTCCCTTACCGTAATGCCCAACCGTCTTACAAGGTTGCACGAGACTAAGCACCCCTGGGCCCCCGAGTCCAATAGTGCTCGTGCTACACAAGATTTGCCGTCCGAACTCCACGCTATCACCGAGGCGGTGGGGAGCATGACCGTCTGAGGAGTGGCGGCACCCTGTAAGTGGGCGGCGTGTCCCTAGCGGGAACCCCCGCGGGATCCGAACCCGCTCAGACCTCCGTCGGCCTGGTAACTCGGCTGCTGATATGCCACCGGTGGCATATCAGACCGCATGTACATCAGGGGGTCCCAACCCGCATAATAGGCCCCTCGCTGTCCCGGTACCCGACCATACCGGACTGTGAACGGTGTGCCCGGTGGCCACCGTGGATGGAGGGGGGAGAGCGGATCCAACCTGGGGCGCTCTAGGAATGGGGGCGTGTTGGAGATTTCATTGTAGCCTCCTTGCTTTAATCCTGGCCAACTTCGTAGTGTTATGACTTAACTGTCATTGTGACTCTGGTGATTGTCGTATTCTTAATCCTATGTGCTGAATAAACTCTGGGTTATATTTTTACAAATATGTGGTTTAATTATCAAATACATTAGGTTATGGGCCCAGAAATAGTATAACGTTCTAATAAATATGTCGGAAAGTAAGAATCAAAATTTTTCACATGAAAAATTACGTGGACGGGAAAATTACGTCGAATGGAAATTTGTAATGAAAAATGCATTGATTCACGACAATTTATGGATCTGTATCAGTGGTTACGGTGCGGATGATAAAACAACGTCCGAGATGAGAAATCGACGTGATGAAATAGCTAAATCTAAAATTTGCTTGGCCGTCGAAAAGTCATGTTTTTCTCATTTAATGTCGGCGGAGACGGCAAAAGAAGCCTGGAATGCACTGGAACGTGCTTATGATGATAAGGGACTCGGTTCAAGAGTAAGAACTCTCCAGAACTTATGCGCTGTCAAATTTGAAAACTTCGCGAACATGGAAGCTTACGTCAATGAAGTTTTGTCATTAGCACAGCAATTGGCGAACATGAACAAGCCTGTTGACGACGAGTTTCTTGGTGCGCTGATGCTCAAAGGTTTACCGACAGAGTATGAGCCTATGATCATGGCACTAGAGCATTCGGGAGCTGCCATCACATCTGATCTAGTCAAATCCAAACTGCTACAGGATCAACGTTGGACTACTCGTGGAGATTCGAGTGAGTGTTTATATTCTACCAGAAAAGGCACTACTACGAGTGACTCCTGGACGAGAAAAGCGCAGCAGCACAAGGGAGAAGCAAAAGCGAAGGATAGTTCTGATCGAAAGAGAGAACCGTGGTGCTGGAAATGCAGACAGAAAGGACATCTGAAGAAAGACTGTCGGAACGAGAAGAGTTCTTCAGGAAACTTTGTGTTGACAGCATTCAGTACTAGTACGGGCTCGGAATCTTCGTGGTACATAGACTCAGGTGCGACAAATTGCATGACTGGCAGGCGCGATTTGCTGACAGACTTTAAATCGCGTGGTGGTTTCGTCACCATTGCTAGTGGAGAGAAACTTCAGTGTACAGGTATAGGTAACGTTATGTTGTCGGATGACACGACGTTGACTGACGTGTTGTTTATACCTAATCTGTCTGTGAATCTTATATCTGTTTCCCAATTGATTAAGAACGGCTGTACTGTAAATTTTGATACTAAGGGTTGTACAATTTCAAATTTGAGCGATATTTTGATTAAAGCAAATGACGTAGGAGGTGCATATAAACTTCAGACCTGCAGTCTAAGGGCGAATCTAACGATTAGCACTGCAACTTGGCATCAAAGACTTGGTCACTTGAGCGGCCATAATATGAAGCTTTTGAGGCAGGGACTTGCTAATGACATTAGTTTTCAGGAGGACCCTTGTAAAGATGTTGCTTGTGAGGTTTGTTTGAAAGGAAAGCAAGCCCGTTTTCCTTTTCCTAGCAATCCTGAGAAGTCTGTGGCTGCAAAACGGTTGGATTTAATCCATACCGATTTGTGTGGTCCGTTGCCGGTGAATTCGCTTGGATGCAAGAGGTACATTCTGACGTTCTTGGATGATCATTCGAGGAAGGTGTTCGTGTACTTCCTGAAGCGTAAGAGCGAGGTTAGTGAATACACTAAAAACTTTATTAAGCTAGTGGAAACACAAACTGGTGATAAAGTCAAGGTTTTGAGGTCGGATAACGGGACGGAGTATGTAAATAGGGACCTTGAAGACTTTTTGAAGGGTAAGGGAATTGTCCACCAGGTAACTGTGCCGTACAGTCCGCAATGCCTGCGCGGAGCGGCTGAACAGGACGCTCCTGGAAAAAGTAAGGTGCCTGTTATACACTTCAAACGTAGACCACAAATTTTGGGCAGAAGCTGCCAACACTGCAGCTCATTTAGTTAATGTGTCACCTTCGAAAAGGCTCTCGGGGAAAACTCCTGAGGAGGCCTGGACCGGTAAAAAGGTGAGCTTGAAACACTTACGAGTGTTTGGCTGCGAAGCTTATGCTCACATTGATAAAGTGAAGCGGAATAAGCTTGAACCAAAGAGCAAGCGTTCTATATTTCTTGGATATGAGAACAATGGGTATAGGCTCTACGATTTGGCGAAAAATGAAGTTTTTCGTAGTCGTGACGTTGTTTTCAATGAAACAATCTTTCCAGGTGTCAAGAGCAAGCGGTCCGTGGAAATATTCTTTCCGACAAGTGACGACGGTGTCATTGATGACGAGAGTCACGTGGAAGATGAGCCTGAGGTTGAGCTTGAGGCGGAGAATGCGAAGTTACCGTTCCTACAGAATGTAAAGATTCAGGTTGAGGCGGAGAGGCCGGCAGTGCCTGAAGTTTGGTTCGAGGCGAACGAGCAGGTACCGAGCTCATCTACTGATACAGGCGGTAGACCACGGGAGCCACATGCAGATGGACCTGCCTTTAATTTACGGTCTAGAATACCGAGGACAATGTCTGCACTCGAGATAGAGTTGAATGAGCCGACAACTGTCAAGGAGGCTTTGCAATCGAGCGATAGCAAGCTATGGCGGCAAGCTATGCAAGACGAGATTGACTCATTCAATAAGCATGAAGCTTGGGAGCTCGTTGACAGACCGGCGGATAAGAACATTGTCAAGAATCGGTGGCTGTTTAAAATTAAACGCGACGTGAATGGAAAAATAGCGTGTTACAGAGCGCGATTAGTTGCGAAGGGGTTTACCCAAAAGTTCGGAATTGACTACTTGGATACGTACTCTCCAGTTGTTCGGCATAGTTCGTTGAGAATGTTGCTGTCTCTTGCGGTGGAGCTAGATCTGAAGATTGATCACCTTGACGTCAAAACTGCCTTCTTGAATGGTAACTTGAGCGAGGAGATTTATATGTCACAGCCGGAAGGATTCATAAGACAAGGCGATGAGCATAAAGTCTACAGACTCAAGAAAGCCGTGTACGGTTTAAAGCAGGCGTCTCGTGCCTGGTACGATAAGGTAAAGCAAGTTTTACTCAAAGAGAAGTTCACGCAGAGTAAGCATGAGAGCTGCATCTTCAGTCGTCGAGTGGGTAATCGAACCATTATTATCGCACTATATGTAGATGATTTTTTCGTTTTCTACGATTGTGACGAGCTTGCTAAAAAGCTGAAAACGTCATTGAAGGCTCACTTTACTATTAAGGAGTTAGGTGAGGTTAAACATATGCTAGGCATTAAAGTAGATCGTACTAGTAGTGAGTTGAAGCTGAGTCAGAAAAATTATATTGAAAAGTTGCTTGAACGTTTCGGTATGAGCGACTGTAAAGGCGCAAAGACGCCCTTGGACGTAGGTCTGAAGTTTTCTGATAGCACTAACCACGATAGTAGATTACCATATCAGGAATTGATAGGATCTTTAATGTACTTGTCTGTGACATCTAGACCTGACATTTCATTTGCTGTAAGTTTTCTTAGTCAGTATAATACCCGCTACACAGCGGAACATTTTGCTGCGGCCAAACGTGTGTTGCGTTATTTGAAAAGCACAATGAATTTGGGTCTTGTGTACAGGAAAAATGTTGAGCATGATAAGTTTCGTGTTTATGGTTTTACCGATGCTGATTGGGCTAACGGAGCCGATCGTAAATCATACACGGGATATATCTATAAACTAGGTAGGAATGTAATTTCCTGGGGTTGTTACAAACAATCTTGTATCGCACTTTCGTCTACCGAGGCGGAGTACATAGCTTTGTCTGAAGCGGCCAAAGAGGCGGTATACGTCCGTGCGGTTCTTACTGAATTAACAGGTCAGAGCAACACTGTAACCCTGTATAGTGATAATCAGTCTGCGGCGAAGCTTGCCACTAATCCGGTTTTTCATAAACGGTCTAAGCACGTAGACATTAGGTATCACTATATTCGTGAGGCTGTTGACAATGAAGTCATTAAGTTGTCATATATGCCTACAGAGCAGATGACTGCTGATGTGCTCACGAAGGCACTGCCTACTTGTAAGCACCAGTCGTTTGTTCAAGATATGCTGGAAGTCGTCCAAGATTAACAGGGCGTGTTGGAGATTTCATTGTAGCCTCCTTGCTTTAATCCTGGCCAACTTCGTAGTGTTATGACTTAACTGTCATTGTGACTCTGGTGATTGTCGTATTCTTAATCCTATGTGCTGAATAAACTCTGGGTTATATTTTTACAAATATGTGGTTTAATTATCAAATACATTAGGGCGACATCCGACTGTTCGCCTCCCTGTTCGCCTCCCAGAGCGACGGGCAGGGTGGCGCAGAAGGTGGTGGGCTCCCAGCCTTCGCGCCACTCATAGGTGCCATCTGACACCCGCCCGTAACACGCGGTGAGCCAGCGGCCCGAAGTCCTCGCTGACCCTGGACAGCGGCGACCGAACCCCGGCTGTCCCGCCTGTTACCCCCCGCGCTGCCCCCTTCCCCTCGGGGGGGGGTCCCGTCCGCGGGTACCCCAGTCACCCCGTTGGTGACTCCCGTTGCCCGGAGGGGGACTGGGTCCGGCCCTGGTTGGGCCCTGTGACCGACCAACCTGAGTCCGGCCCTGGTGACCGTCCGAAGGGCCTGACCGGTTCAGGCACAACACGACGTGGTGCCTGCCACCGCAGCCCTCACAGGGGGACGCCCGTGAGCACTCGCTCAGCGGGTGCGGCCCCAAATAACCGAAACACAATCGGTGGCGGAAGACCACCTTCCTGCGGGCAGCCACACCGAGCGCCTTAAAGTTGGCGCAACTGGTCACCTCATGACCGGCACTGTCGCAGTGCACACAGCCGTCACCCGACGGCGCGGCACTCAAAACGCCAAATTGTTTTGACCGACCACCCCCCCGTGGGGGTGGGGGGCGCGGCCCCTCCCGCATCCGCGCGGGTTGGCGCTGCACACTGGCCTCCGAATCCATGGTGTCGCATCGCCTGCATTCACCCTCCAAAAACTCCGTTAATTGGACGAGCGTGGGCAGTTCCGAGCTACTGCCCCCATGCAGCTGTTCAAACCGACTTTGAACAGCTGCAGGCAACCGTGACAAAACCATATATAACACAATATATGACCATTGGTCTACCGGCAGACCAAGGTTCTGAAGGGCCTTAGTGGCCACCAGCACAGGGTTGAGCACCTGTACCCGGATGTCAACATCCCGGGTTACTCTTGGGATGCTGAACAGCTTCCCCAGCTGCGCATCAACCAACCGCCTTTTGTGTTGGTAGCGGTCAAACAATATGACCCGGGCAATCTCATAATTGCCCGCCGTAACCGTTAGGTGACCGACCAACTCCTTCGGTTCACCCCGCAGTGCCATCAATAGCTGGGCCAACTTGTAGGCGCTGTCCAGGTCGTCCCGACCGTGGACCAGGCTATCGAACAAATTTATGAATGCCGGCCACTCATCAATTGCCCCACCGAAGGCCGGAATCTCCAGGTGTGGAAGCCGTCCAACCACACCCTTAGGGGGGGGTCTCCGCTACCCTCCCCGCGGTCATCCCGACGCGACCGCTTAATTTTTTCGGCGCGACGCTCGATGTCGCCCAAGCACTCCATCGCTTGGTCAGCATCCGCGCAGAGCTGCCTCACTGCAGCCACCGAGGCCTCATCCGTAAGCCCGAGGGCTTCAGCCTCGGCAGCCAGCCGACACACCTTCCCGACGCGTGTCATTGCGTCCTCCACACGCTTGAGCAGGACATCGTCCATGTCGGGTCGCTCCACATACTTGTGAGTATGGGCGAGCCATCTCATCTCCTCACGGACACCATACCGCAGTACCGTCAAGGGCGAAGGTGCCATGGTTACCGATTTAATTGTTCCTGGTCCTATGCTTCACTGCCGAACTAAGCACAGCCAGATACCAGCACTTTCCCGTCAGCGCTGGGCACAGAAATTAAAACTAAGTTGTAAAACCCAAGGCAACCACTAAACAATTAAATCATAAACAATATTTAATATGGTTGCCCTGTCGACATACACCTTATAATATACACTCTAAATCAATTAGAGAATGCCACCATGTGGTACAATCCAAATAACACACAAAAGGTTATTATAAAAAAAAAACTATTTTTCTAGTAGTGGCCCCTCCGATAGGAACCACACTTCCTTTAAGGTCAGCAAAATCAGCTTAATACCCCTTAAATAGCCCGACCCTGCTGTGCAAACCGAAATAACACTGTAGGACTATAGAACCCGACGTTCTATCGCAAGTAATACAATCTAGTTACTTCGCAGAATGACTGTTCAATCTTTTATGCTCAACAACAGTAGTTCCGACTACAATTTTATAACAACTGTTAACTAAATTGGCACTTATACTTTCACTTACCGAAAATGAACTTTAATCGTGGTATACCGACCACAGACTCATTGCCGCCTTGAGCCAATCTGGGATATTCTTTTCTCCCAACTACAATGTGACAAAGGCAACCCTACCGTGAATCGATGATTTCCCACTAGGAAACCGCGCTTCTGCTACCAAAATGATTAATTCCACGCCTCACCGAACGGCGTGGAATCCTGAGGGGTTGTGCCTTTGCCACGTGAGAGAAAAGAAGTGATGAAATTGGTTACTGACCTTGTCTCCGTAGGCAGGAAATCGAAAGCTCGATTCGAGACGGGAATACGGGAAAAGGGCACAGTTTGGGATAGGATATGGAGTGAATCGAAACCTATCGTTGCTGCCGACGCTGTCGCCGGCGTGCTGCCTGCCGTGACCGTGGAGTCGCCGCTACCGATGCGACGATGTCCAATCAACAGGGATCACTTGGCCGCTGACGCGAATCTACTTATTTCCCGACGATGTAGATGATTAACACTCCAACCAGGCCCGACGCCTGTATTTAGTAATTGGTACACCGAAATACCATCAATGACACGAGGCCCGAGCCTACATGTTTGTTCTCACCGACGAGAAAGACCAAGAGAAAGATTAACCTCCAATTTTACATCTCGTTCCGGTACGAGTGACAGCTGCGGTTCTGTTTCCGTTCCGAGTCGCGCAACAAGAGGAGGTGCGTTCCGAAGCACAAATATTAAACATCATCCGTTGGAAAACCGCTTGACTCGTTGCCAAACCGAACGGAACAACATTAAATTCATAAAGACCCGTGGTCGTGACGAAAGCCGTTTTATGCCTACCTTCCGTAATAACCGTCTGCCAATAACCTGAAATGAGATCTAACTCCGCAAAATACTTGGGCCCGGCCAAACTATCGACAATGTCTTCTATCCGCGGAATAGGATAATTATCCCTACAAATTTTCTTAATTAATTTCCGATAGTCTATACAAAACCTCCATGAATCATCGGGCTTTTTAATTAACACAGCGGGCGCAGCATAAGAACTAGTGGATTCCCTAATAACACCTAGTTTCAACATCTCCGCGACCTGCTCCTCAATAATTTCCCGTTGCACCGGCGAAACGCGATACGGGTGACAATGAACCGGCTCTTCATCATAAGTCTTAATATCGACCGACACTATCTCCGGCCTACCTAACTGGTCAGTTGCAAACGCAAATCTATCCGCATTCCTACCCAACAACGCCAATAATACCCGCTTATCATTCTCACCTAAATCCTCATTTACGATAAACCGTTTATCTTCTACCGTCTTAATCGCCCTTTCTTAACTCCTGAAAGTCGATAGAATTTATCACGTCACGATCCTCGATAACCGTGGTTTCCCCGAAGTTCACTTGTTTCCTTCTAGAACCGTCTAGTCAGTTTCCCCTATCTTTTGTTTTGAAAGAATCCCTACGCACATGACATTTCGTTTTACCGGCGTCGTGTTTTGTTTCGTATGGAAATTATTGAAAAACGGTATTTTTCCCTGGAAAAAACACATACACGAATGAACAAAATCAATATTCATACCGTTCTTTATTAAAAAATCCACCCCTAAAATAATGCTACAATTTAAATCAGTTATTACTAAAAATTCCTGTGAAAAGCTAAAATTATCCAAACTAAAATCTATAACACATTTTCCTACAATTTGCAGCAAACTTCCATTTACCGCCTTAACCCGTCTTTTCTCTTCTTGCACACATCTCGCACCCACTTGATCTGCAACGGCTGGGTTGATGCATGAAGCTGTAGCGCCTGTATCTAAAAGTGCTACCACATTTACTCCAGATGCATTTAATAAAACTAATGGTCTGACCTGCTGATCCGCCTCGACTGCGACGATCTTCCCCATTGGTCGTTTCGCTTCCGTGCTACGCTGCTGAGCTCCTAGGACGCAAATTATAATGATTAGTACTAAGTCATTTCCTGACCACTTGCCGATGGCGAAACATTCGGCCTGTCTCCCCCCCCCCCCCCCCCTATTGCTATGGGCCAAATTCGGTCCAAAAGTTGCCGGGTTCCTAAACACATTCTTAGCGCCTTCTTATCTACAAAATGGCTCAACATTAATATATTTATTATTAATATTAATAATTTAATTATTATTTTGTATGTATTAGTTTATTATACGGTTTATTCATATTTTTACGTTGTATTTAAGTAATTGTGTATGCAGTCTATTTTTAGCAATTAGGGTTATCAGTATAATACATACTGTTTGTAGTATATATTAGTCGTAGTATTTATAGAGTTTTATTGTACGCGCAGGTCTTCCCCCGCTCAACTATCACCTCTCCTACCATCTTGGTTTGCTGGAAGAAATCTCTTTTGAGAGATAAGCTCGCCTTTGTACATGTTTTTTTTCTATTATAAGTTATCTGTATGACTGTTTTGTGTAGTACAATAAAGAAATTACAATTAATTTATTTCTAAGATGGTTTTGCAATCCTCTTGAAAATTGCGTTATAAAAATGTCATCTTTGGTAACTCTAGCCTTCCTCGCTAGGTCCCCTAAATAATGGAAGTAGTCCAACAAACTTCTTTTCTTTTGCTTGGCATTGTAGAACTTCTCTGCAAAGTCTGTGCTTCCAAATTCCTCATTAAATTTATTCACCACCTCGTCAAATGTCTGGGCACTGCCCCTAATTTCCCTAAAAAAATATAAGGCTCCACCTTTTAAATACGAAGGAAATAATAATTTTAATTCCTCCGACGATATAAATTTCTTCCTCGATGCAGCATTTCTGAAGTCTTCTAAAAAGTCTTCAAAGGACTCCTGAGGACTCCCCGAAAAACAAGTTGACAAATCCTCCATCATGAAATAAATACATAAAATTTTTCACAAAATGTCCGCCGCTATAAAAATCTTCCTACAATATTTTCCTATTCGATTCTTCACTCGCTTGGCAGGTCGAGGTAATTCCTAAATTAAACACTTAGGTACAGAAATATACTTCCCCTCAATGTAGTTTCGATCCCTCCTCGATTCTTCAAGGTCTGGATCGATGATCACTATCCTCTTCTATTACGTCACTTCTTATGACGTCACCTTCCTTCTGAAGCAGTCTTCTTATTTCTCCGGTTCGTTTGGCGCCTCCGCCAATGTAGTGCTTTCAGCACTATACGATCACTGCCTAGTTGATAATTATAAATTATAAGACTTCACTGGTGTTAACTGGTGTTTTATTTGATTTAAAGTTATTTACACTTTGTAAAAGGGATCCTACTGGCTCGATAGCCATTACGCTAACCCTCACTATAATTTTAGATCAGCCACTGGCCGAAGCCTACGGTGAAGTGTGTCACATTGAATTCTCACATCCAAGCCTCTTTCTTTTTTAAAACTACAAAATAAGTAACAGTGTCAAAGTGACACCCACTCTGAAGAGGCCCGTATACAATATAATCGCATAAACAAATATCGAACCTTACAATACCGTGGCCCATCTATCACAGAAATTGCAGGTGTCTAGCTTTATCTACAGGGGGGGTCAAAAATACCCCGAAGCAACTTCCATTCCTCTCCCCTTTTGCATTTTCCTTGCAATATCCTGTGCAGAATGAAGTCTCTAGTGCGCCTCTCAGGTCCGATTGAAATCCGTCGACAAACGACGCCACAGCAAACATCCCTCTATTTACCACAAAAAAAATCGCGATCATTAAAAAAATAAAACAAGAAACTTGTGTGCCTTAAGAATCGTCTTAAAAATGCGACATAAAGGCAAGAAGAGACTGTCGGACAAAGACACTTTTAGCAATCTTGAAACTGGACGTCTCGCACGCCCGGTCAACCAAGATAACCACAAGAATAGAAATTCAGTCGATAGTAAGTGTCACATTCGTGCTCTAAGCTCACCAACATGTTCATCCTCTCCAAAGATCACAATAACAACAGTGCTCTTCAAGAATCACTTTACAGAGTCAAACCATAACCCACTCTGGCCTTTGGCAAGACCCAACCAACTAAACCGTGCACACCTTACTCAATCATCTTGTAACATCCCCCCTTTATATTTAGTCCACCCTTCTTTTTAACGCAGTCTCTTATTAATTGTGATGGCCAAATTAAAATAGATCGTCTAGTAAATTAGAACTCCTACTACTTGTGAAACCAGTAACCCTAATTCTAGAGGTATGAGTAAGAAGTGCTGTCAACTTTGACAATAGATTTTAAACAAGGAATGTTTTAAATTGAATATTTAGTAATTTTAAATTTCAATAAAGATATATACTTAAATATGTCCCCACTAACAAGAATGATACAGATTAATATCCATTAAATGATTAATAATCTTATAAAGCAAATTCCAATAATAAAATGTCATAGTATATTTTGAGTATTGACTAAAATGAAATAAAAAATGATAAATATTAAAATAATAAAAGGAAAATTTGATATTCATAAAATTTTGGGGAAGAAACCCCTACCACTTGATTCGGTCTTCTACCCAGATAATTCTACGAAACCAATTAATTTGTAGTTCTGATACTCGTTTATAAAAAGAGTAGCGTATAAGTATTCTGAATTGGATTTAGTCATAGATTCACCGGATTGGGATGGGGTATGACCGATCAGGATGGGATTATAGTTTGTGAATGACATTCAACTGTCTCATCAGTCAATATCTGATATTTATGTAGTAAGATTATATTAAATATTCTTCCACATATAGAAAACTATAAACATACACAATAAAGTTTCACTGGTTGTTTATGTTACACGTTATGTGTTTCAATAAAGACTTATTTGTCTTTTAGTAATGCACAATAGCATAGCATGAAGTATAAAATATTTCTGCACATCCATTGAAGTGCGTAAGTAGCATGATTCATTTTAAGGTTAATGAATTGACCTTCAATCTACCATCAGCAGATCCAAACATGATATTGTTACTTCGTAAAGTGCGAAGATATAAGTATATGTATCCGTATAGTAATATAAATATGCACATCTGAATAGAGCATAACTGTGAATTTCCGTACTTCTATTGCTTCATTCTGGCGTTATGTTAACATTGGCGGTGGCTTTGCGACGGCTTATTCCATAATTTGATCAAAGGTAATTAATTAATAACTATTGTATTAATAAAATTAACCATGACCGCCTTCCATGATTACAATACAAGGTCTAGGGAAATTGAACGTTTATCATCATTCAGTTAAGACGAGAATTGCAGGTTTGTTTACTTAAACTCTGAATTCTCGACATCGAGTCGAACATATCAAATTGAAATCGTTGTTGCAGAAATTAGTCAACTCAGTAACTACTTTCAAAGAACCGGCTCATGAAACCCTTTAATAAAACCCATACAAAAAAAATGACGTCATAACTAAAAAATACTTTTAATTCAAGGAACACGTGCCATTTTTTGTGAGGATCGCTTGAAAACTGTGGCCTCTAGACCGGAACTGACAGACATAGAGATGGCCGATTTCCTCCTATCTTGTCGAAATGGAGCCCTTCGCTAGCTTTTTCTAAAATGTTAGAATACAACTCAGCTTAAACACTAGCAGCGCACTTTCAAGTATTGAGATCTAGTGTCTGTCCTACATCATCACTCAGCCATTATGAGTTGGCTCCAGTCACTCTATTTACAGTGCAATCAAAAGAAAAAATCATAACCAGCTGTGAAATTTCAGTGTCAAGCCAATCTCGTTTCAAGTAGTAACTAACACGATTTTTGCAGGTATTTAAAAAAAATGCTTCATGGTATCTGCAACAGCGAACGCCTCCAATTGGCACGAATGGAACATAGAAGACTCTGTAGGTTTTTGCTGAAATTTGCCTTATCATTACGACTTGAACAGAATAACTCCACATTCCTCTCCTGCAAGAAGGCTGCACTGTACAAGCCTACACCGGGTAATCCATGTACGTAGAAAGACTAGGGCGTTACCCAAACGCAGGCTGGATCATTCAACCGTTTCAATTGCAGATCTTATGAAAACATAAATAGTAAGCGAACTGTACCAAAATAGTTTGCGATAACAACGAAACAAGAATAGCGTCAGAAATCAACTCGGACAACCTGCCATAGAATCAAAACAAACTGTCTAGAATAATAACAACTCAAAGAATATCACAGATCAAGAACAAGAGAGCCGCTTTACACCAAAAGATAAAATCAAACCACAGGCCCAACTACAATCTATGAACTGTAAATTTAACAAAGTCTTAACGACTGCTCCGATTGCCAGTTCTATCAGCCCTATCCGTATGCAGTAGATAACCATCTCAGTCGCGTAACAAAGGGCAATGCTACAGTTAGTATGCAGCCAAAGTTTACCATTTATCATTAATCGTTAGTTGTTCATTGATTGATATGACACTTGTTGAAAATGTCATTACCTATAGTCTATCCATACTAAGAAGCAACTGGACAGCTAACCTAAAACTTCATGAAATCCACTTTTTAAACACTAGGGATGTTATGAAAACAATCGGAAAGAATCAAAATTTTTTTTTCAGTTGAATTAACAGAAGAGTTTTCATCGTCATCACTGCTATCCGCACTTAGGGATATAATTAGTTCATTATAAAAAAATCCCTTTGCTTTACGTACAACTTTTCCCCATTTTCAGCAGAGCCATCATTTTACCGGAGCTGAAGGGTGGCTCGGTATAATTGTGTGTAAAAGTGGCCCACCGTTATAGATAACGCCATCCACGACGACGCGCCCCACTCTTTTTCATAATCGCTTACAGTGTATGTGTGCAATCTTCAGTGTGGTTGTTCTGTCTATACACATTAATTGCCCAGGAATGAACACGCACACTACGATAAATTGACTAATCAGGAGAGAGCATTACGGACAACTTGATAGATGCTGTTTAATTCCACGCCTCAACCGAACGGCGTGGAATCTTGAGGGGCTGAGTTTTGCCAGCACGGGAGAGACAATCTTGATTGTTACTTTACCTTGCCGTCGTAGACCGGAAATCGAAAGCTCGATTCGAGGCAGGAATACGGGATAGGAGCACAAGTTTGGGTAGGATAGGGACTGAATCTCACTATTCGCTGCCCGACGCTGTCGCCGGCGTGCTGCCTGCCGACACGAGGAGTCGCCGTCCGATACGACGATGTCCAATCACAACACGGATCACTCAACCGCTGACGCGAATCTACTTATTTCCCGACGATGTGGTAGATTAACACTCCGACCAGGCTCGACACCTGTAAAGAAATACAATCAATGGCCCGACGCCTGAGCAGACATGTTTTTTCTCCCGACAAGAAAAAGATAACCTCTAATTTTTCATCTCGTTGGTACGAGTGACAGCTGCGGTTCCGTTTCAGCTAGTGATGTCCCGATTACTCGCGGTCGATCCGCGCAACAAAAAACCGGTGCGTTCCGAAGCATAAATATTAAACAGTCACCCGCCCGGACAGGCCCGAACCTGTCCCTAATCAATAGGAAAGCGAGAAAGTGTTGCGACCGCTCTCTTGAGGACCGAGTCCCCCACCTTGACTTTTGCTGATCGAGGCGTGCCATCCCGACCCGTGTACAAATTGACGATCCGTCTCCATCTCAATGATGGCAGGTTCGCATCCTTAATCAGCACCAAATCACCGACTTGAGGGGGGCTCGTCCGGTCAGTCCACTTAAGGCGCTGCTGCAAGATGGGCAAGTAATCAAGGGACCACCGTTTCCAAAAATCTTGAGCCATCTGCTGCAACATCTGCCACCTAGTTAACCGACTTAACTTAACATCACCGAATGGGTATTCTGGCAGGGCGTTAAGGGGCTGACCTATCAGGAAGTGACCCGGAGTCAACGCTTCCAAATCATTTGGATCCGAACTGAGCGGGCACAACGGACGCGAGTTCAGTGTCATTTCAATCTTACAGAATAGCGTCGCAAGCTCTTCAAAGCGTAGAGAGGTCTCACCGATGATCCTCGTCAGGTGCGACTTAGCCGATTTAACCGCAGCCTCAAAAATTCCTCCCCAATGAGGACATCCCGGCGGACTGAAAACCCATTCAATCCCTCGTCGGGAGCAAGCCGTACCGATGGCGTCCTGGTTACCGTTCAGGAATTGAGTGACCTCCTGCAGATATCGCCTGGCTCCGACAAAATTTGTGCCGTTGTCCGAACGGATTAATGTCGGGAGGCCCCTTCGTGAGACGAACCGATCTAGACATGCGATAAATGCCTCTGTAGTGAGGTCACTGACCACCTCCAAGTGGACTGCCTTCGTGGCCAAGCACACGAAGACACACAGGTATGCCTTCACTAATCTGGCGTTCCGTAGCTGTGAAGACTTGACCATGAATGGTCCCGCGAAATCCGTTCCGACACCCGCAAAGGGCCGGATTTCGTTAACCCTATCCGAGGGCAATTCGCCCATCTGGGGCCGCATCGTCGCCGCCCTAGCCCGATAACAAGGCAGGCACCGAAATACGACGCTGCACACTAAGCGTCTTCCCGATAGAATCCAGAACTCGCGCTGGAGAAACGCCATCAAGGCGTGGCATCCGATATGCCCATTCCTAATGTGTCGATCCTGTATCAACAGTTCGACCAACTTCCCTTTCCTAGGGAGTAACAACGGGTGGCGAGCCGCATAAGGCAGGTTGGCATTCCGCAGCCGACCTCCTACCCTCAGCAATCCGTGAGGGTTAATAAACGGGTTGAGCCGAGCCACAGCTCCCTTCAGTTGGACGCGTCCGCGTCTCAGAATGTCCAGTTCGGACTTAAAGTGCACCGTCTGCACGTTCCGTACCAATGCGAACAACGCATGGTTCCGTTCCCGTGGTGTCAGGACCTGTGTCCGCACTCGTTGCGCCTCAGAATTCCGACAATTCCGCGCAAATCGGCAGATCCAGGCGGTCACATTGACCAGCTTGTCGAGCGAGCTGTACCGTTCCAGCAGGCTGAACTCCTCTTCCGGCTCTGGTTGCGTCATACAGACACCGACTGTCAAGGCGCCGTTCGCCGTGGTAACGCGTGGACTCATTGGCCAATCCGATTCGGCTTGAGTCAACCATTTTGGACCCCACCACAAGGGATGTCCAACCAACTCCGGAGCGTGACACCCACGAGACGCACAGTCTGCTGGGTTCATTTCCCCTGGAACATGTCTCCAGATTAAGGGAACCTCCGAATTCAAAATCTGCGAAACCCGATTCGCCACAAAAATCTCCAGCTTGTGAACTGAAGCCTTCAGCCAGCATAACACGATCTGGCTGTCCGTCCAAGCGTAGACCGTATCTTCCAACGCTATTGACCCACGAAGAACCGTCATCGTGTGGTTGAGCAGACGAGTCAGGAGAGCCGCTCCCGAAAGCTCCAACTTGGGAATGGTCAGGCGAGTGCGCAACGGCGCAACCTTGCTCTTGGCCATGACCAACCGCACATCAACCTCCCCCGAGGAGTCGACCGTACGCAGATATACCGCAGCTCCGTAGCCCTTCTCCGAGGCATCGCAAAACCCATGCAGGGTGGCGGTGTATCGTTTGGTGGGGACCAACTCAAAAAACTCAAACTCAAAACTCAAAACGTTTATTCTGTAAATAGGCCACAAGGGCACTTTCACATGTCATTTCATTTCATTTTTTACAGAACATTTGGTATTATTATCATATTATCAGAAAAAAAAAGTACTTAATTATTGTTTCTGAGAGATGTAAAGAGTCTCAAATGTCATAATAAAATAATTAAAATATAAATAACAGAGATGTATAGTCTCTTTAGTCAATAATACAATGATAATAGGAGATGTAAATGGTCCCCACAGTCAACAGTTGTATAATTAAATTAATCTTTGGAGGTGTAAAAGGCCTCCAAGTGTCCAGTAAAAGAAACTCTGGCAGTGAGGATGCTCACAATTAATTAGAACAATTCAGTCCCAAGCATTTTTATCGTCTATGTACTCTTTAATACTGTAGTAAGCTTTAGAAATAAGCCTTTGCTTGATGTATTTCTTGAACTTATTAATTGATAGATCTGTCAAAGTGCTTGGGAGTTTATTGTAAAATCTTACACAATTACCCTTGAACGAGTTTTTTATTTTATGGAGCCGAGTAGTGGGCACTGCAAGTTTGTCCTTGTTTCTAGTATTAAAGTTATGTATATCACAGTTTCTTCGAAAGTTAACAATGTTCTTATGATGATGTCAATGTTCTCAACCTCCGTGGCAGTGAAATCCGATTGATGCCAGGGAGGGTCGAAAAGAACGAGTCCCACTCTGAGCTCAATGACCCGCCGATCGGGTCGTCCCATTTCAGCTCAGCAGACCACAATTGCTGCATAAAACACTTGAGCTGAAATGTTACCGGGGTGATCCACCCGTTTGGATCAAATGTCCTAGCCACTGTTGAAAGGACGTTCCGTTTCGTCCAGACCTTCGGGGAGTCCAACTCGACCCGATACGAAAACATGTCTGACACCGGCTGTTACTGGACGCCTAATACCGACAACATATTTGGATTTTCCAAATTTTCAAAAATGTGGGGATCCTGCTGGTAGTCATCCGGAAGACCAGTCAGTAACTCTGGAGAGTTCGACATCCATTTCCGGAGCTCGTAACCTCTACCCCGTAAGAGCTCAACTAGCTCGTCCCGTCGAGCGAGCGCCTCCTCTACTGAATCTGCACCGGTACAGATATCGTCCACGTAGAGATCCTGCTCCAGGATCGCTGCTCCTCTAGGGAAGTTTAACCGTTCTCGATCCGCTAACTCCCGCAGAGTGCGAATCGCCAAATAAGGACTAGACCGTAGCCCGTACGTGTTGGTGTTCAGCTCGTACACCCTGATGGGCTGATCTGGGCTCTCTCGCCACAGTATCAGCTGATACCGTCTATCGTCAGGGTGAATGACCGTCTGTCTAAACATCATCCGGATGTCAGCTACAAACACAACATTGTGTCGACGGAACCGTGTGATAACATCCGCGATATCATGGTTCAACTTCGGCCCTGAATGCAAACACTGGTTCAGGTTCATGCCGTTAGATGTTGATGCCGATCCATCGAACACTACCCGTATTTTGCCCTCTGGGGTCCTCAAGACCGCGTGATGGGGCAGGAAGCAGTGGTCTTCACGCTTCCAGTCGATACCCGAAACCGACATGTGGCCGAGCGACTCGTATTCCCGCATGAAATCGACGAACTTCTGCCGGAAAATCCCGTCACGCTTCATGCGTCGTTCCATCGACAGAAGCCGCGTCTCGGCTGCATGGTGTGAACTGCCCAGCGGTGGGCGATCACTCCGGAATGGAAGACGTGTGAGAAATCGACCTGACCGAAGGCGACCAGTATTGTTCCGATAAAACTGTTCACACTCTTCTTCAACCGGGTCCAACCGGCGGACCGTAGGTGGTTCCTCCACCTCCCAAAACTTCTGTATCACCTCCGAGAGTACAGAACCGAATAAGGGACTACGAGTCGCTAGGCGTGGGGCAGCCGGCATGACCGGACCCATTACCGCATGGCCCAGTCTGGTGTTGACCGAAACCAGACCAGTCGCCTGCAACACGTGGACACCTGGCACTAACAGGTATCCCAAGGCATCGACACCCAATAAAATGTCTACTGGGCCCGGAATATTGAACTCCGGGTCAGCCAGTGACAACCCAGCGACCAACTGTCGCACCGAGGGCGACAACCGTACGTGAGGGTGTGAGCCCATCACATTAGGCATGACTAATGCCGTGACCGTCAGATTCACCGATGAATCCACCCGTGACGAGAGAGTAATCCGACATACTCCCTTAACGGAACCGACTTCCGTGTTCCCAATTCCCGAATGGAATGTGGATACTCCCTTACCGAAATGCCCAACCGTCTTACAAGGTTGCACGAGACTAAGCACCCCTGGGACCCCGAGTCCAATAGTGCTCGTGCCACACAATATTTGCCGTCCGAACTCCACGCTATCACCGAGGCGGTGGGGAGCATGACCGTCTGTGGAGTGGCGGCACCCTGTAAGTGGGCGGCGTGTCCCTAGCGAGAACCTCCGCGGGATCCGAACCCGCTGGGACCCCCGTCGGCCTGGTAACTCGGCTGTACATCAGGGGGTCCCAACCCGCATAATAGGCCCCTCGCTGTCCCGGTAACCGAGCATACCGGACTGTGAACGGTGTGCCCGGTGGCCACCGTGGATGGAGGGGGGAGAGCGGATCCAACCTGGGGCGCTCTAGGAATGGGGGCGACATCCGACTGTTCGCCTCCCAGAGCGACGGGCAGGGTGGCGCAGAAGGTGGTGGGCTCCCAGCCTTCGCGCCACTCATAGGTGCCATCTGACACCCGCCCGTAACACGCGATGAGCCAGCGGCCCGAAGTCCTCGCTGACCCTGGACAGCGGCGACCGAACCCCGGCTATCCCGCCTGTTACCCCCCGCGCTGCCCCCTTCCCCTCGGGGGGGGGTCCCGTCCGCGGGTACCCCAGTCACCCCGTTGGTGACTCCCGTTGCCCGGAGGGGGACTGGGTCCGGCCCTGGTTGGGCCCTGTGACCGACCAACCTGAGTCCGGCCCTGGTGACCGTCCGAAGGGCCTGACCGGTTCAGGCACAACACAATGTGGTGCTTGCCACCGCAGCACTCACAAGGGGACGCGCGTGAGCACTCGCTCAGCGGGTGCGGCCCCAAACAACCGAAACACAATCGGTGGCGGAAGACCACCTTCCTGCGGGCAGCCACCCCGAGCGCCTTAAAGTTGGCGCAACTGGTCACTTCATGACCGGCACTGTCGCAGTGCACACAGCCGTCACCCGACGGCGAGGCACTCAAAACGCCAAATTATTTTGACCACCCACCCCCCCGTGGGGGTGGGAGGCGCGGCCCCTTCCGCATCCGCGCGGGTTGGCGCTGCACACTGGCCTCCGTATCCAATGTGTCGCATCGCCTGCATTCACCCTCCAAAAAATCCGTTAATTGGACGAGTGTGGGCAGTTCCGAGCTACTGCCCCCATGCAGCTGTTCAAACCGACTTTGAACAGCTGCAGGCAACCGTGACAAAACCATCATCATCATCATTTTAGCCAGTTAGTGTCCACTGCTGAACATAGGCCTCTCCAATCGCACTCCAGCGTGACCGGTCCGTAGCCACCTGCATCCAACGAGATCCAGCGATTCTCACCAGGTCGTCGGTCCATCTCGTAGGTGGCTGACCCACACTGCGCTTGCCAGTACGTGGTCTCCATTCAAGGACCTTTTTGCCCCATCGGCCATCCGATCTTCGCGCTATGTGGCCTGCCCATTGCCACTTCAGCTTGCTTATCCTACAGGCTAGTCAGCAACTTTGGTTCTTCTACGGATCTCCTCATTTCTGACTCGATCTCGTAGAGAAATACCAAGCATAGCCCTTTCCATAGCTCGCTGCGCGACATTTAGCCTCTGAAAAAGTCCTTTTGTGAAGCACCACGTCTCAGAGCCGTAAGTCATCACTGGCAACACACACTGATTGTACACCTTAGTCTTCAGGCACTGAGGGATTTTGGACGAGAAGACGTTGCGTAATTTACCGAACGCTGCCCAACCTAGTTGGATCCGTCTACTGACCTCTCTCTCAAAATTGGACTTACCTAATCGGACTGCCTGTCCCAGGTATATATATTCGTCAACAACTTCGAGAGTAGAGTTCCCAACAGTTAGTGCGGTGGGTGCAACATGGACGTTGAACATGACCTTCGTTTTGTCCATGTTCATTTTAAGACCCACTTGTTGAGAAACTCTATTGAGGTCATTGAGCATTTTTCCAAGATCTTCAAGCGACTCAGCCATGACTACTATATCGTCGGCAAATCGAAGGTGAGTGATGTATTCGCCGTTGATATTGATGCCTAGTCCTTGCCATTCCAGGAGCTTGAAGGAATCCTCCAGAGCAGCAGTAAACAGTTTCGGAGATATTACATCTCCCTGTCTTACTCCTCTCTTTAGGGGGATTTCCTTGGTGGAATGCTCCTGTGCTCGAACTGACATGGTTGCGTTGTTATACAAGCACTTCAGCACTTCAACGTACCGATAGTCAATACGGCATCGCTTGAGAGATCTAAGAACAGCCCATGACAAAACCATATACAACACGATATATGACCATTGGTCTACCGGCAGACCAAGGTTCTGAAGGGCCTTAGTGGCCACCAGCACAGGGTTGAGCACCTGTACCCGGATGTCAACATCCCGGGTTACTCTTGGGATGCTAAACAGCTTCTTCAGCTGCGCATCAACCAACCGCCGTTTGTGTTGGTAGCGGTCAAACAATATGGACCGGGCTATCTCGTAATTGCCTGCCGTGACCGTTAGGTGACCGACCAACTCCTTCGGTTCACCCCGCAGTGCCATCAATAGTTGGGCCAACTTGTAGGCGTTGTCCAGGTCGTCCCGACCGTGGACCAAACTATCGAACAAATTGATGAATGCCGGCCACTCCTCAATTGCCCCACCGAAGGCCGGAATCTCCAGGTGTGGCAGCCGTCCAACAACACCCTTAGGGGGCGGGTCTCCGCTACCCTCCCCGCGGTCATTCCGACGCGACCGCTTAATTTTTTCCGCGCGACGCTCGATGTCGCCCAAGCACTCCATCGCTTGGTCAGCATCCGCGCAGAGCTGCTTCACTGCAGCCACCGAGGCCTCATCCGTAAGCCCGAGGGCTTCAGCCTCCGCAGCCAGCCGACACACCTTCCCGACGCGTGTCATTGCGTCCTCCACACGCTTGAGCAGGACATCGTCCATGTCAGGTCGCTCCACATACTTGTGAGTATGGGCGAGCCATCTCATCTCCTCACGGACACCATACCGCAGTACCGTCAAGGGCGAAGGTGCCATGGTTACCGATTCAATTGTTTCTGGTCCTATGCTTCACTACCGAACTAAGCACAGCCAGAGACCAGCACTTGCCCGTCAGCGCTGGGCACAGAAATTAAAACTAAGTTGTAAAAACCAAGGCAACCACTAAAACAATTAAATCCTAAACAATATTTAATATGGTCGCCCTGTGAACATACACCTTATAAATATACACTCTAAATCAATTAGAGAATGCCACCATAAAACACAATACAAAATAAACCCACAAAACTTGATTATGAAAACAATACAAAATAATAAGTGGTGGGCTCCGAGACTATAAACCTAAACAATATAGCACCCTAGACCACACTGGATTCCGAAATCCAAGCTATTTTTAATATAATGAAGGTAGCTGTGACCTTCTAGAAGTGGCCCCTCCGATATGATCCACACTTCTACTGAGGTCAGCAAAATCAGCTTAATACCCCTTAAATAGCCTGACCCTGCTCTGTAAACCGAAATAACACTGCAGTACTATAGAACCCGACGTTCTACCGCAAGTAATACAATCTAGTTACTTCGCAGAATGACTGTTCAATCTTTTATGCGCACAAACAGTAGTTTCCGACTACAATTTTATAATAATTGTTAACTAAATTGACACTTATACTTTCACTAACCGAAAATGAACTTTAATTGTGGTATACCGACCACAGACTCATTGCCGACTTGCCGGCCAATCTGAGATATTCTTTTCTCCCAACTACAATGTGGCAACAACCCTACAACCGTCCGTGAATCGGTGATTTCCCACTGGGAAACCGCGCCTGCTACCAAAGTGTTTAATTCCACGCCTCAACCGAACGGCGTGGAATCTTGAGGGGCTGAGTTTTGCCAGCACGGGAGAGACAATCTTGATTGTTACTTTACCTTGCCGTCGTAGACCGGAAATCGAAAGCTCGATTCGAGGCAGGAATACGGGATAGGAGCACAAGTTTGGGTAGGATTGGGACTGAATCTCACTATTCGCTGCCCGACGCTGTCGCCGGCGTGCTGCCTGCCGACACGAGGAGTCGCCGTCCGATACGACGATGTCCAATCACAACACGGATCACTCAACCGCTGACGCGAATCTACTTATTTCCCGACGATGTGGTAGATTAACACTCCGACCAGGCTCGACACCTGTAAAGAAATACAATCAATGGCCCGACGCCTGAGCAGACATGTATTTTCTCCCGACAAGAAAAGGATAACCTCTAATTTTTCATCTCGTTGGTACGAGTGACAGCTGCGGTTCCGTTTCCGCTAGTGATGTCCCGATTACTCGCGGTCGATCCGCGCAACAAAAAACCGGTGCGTTCCGAAGCATAAATATTAAACAGATGCTCTACTTGATTTTTATAATTTCTTGTGATATAACTGTACTCCAAAACAGATACAGGTCTGAAGAAGGTTTTGTAAGAGCATGATAATGAAACAACTTTTTATCCCAACAGATATAGAAATAACATACGCATATATATTGAAGTGACTTATCGGGTTCTGAAACAAATATTATTCTGAATCTTAGCTTGTATCAGAAATATTTTCTTCAGAGTCCGACGAATCTGTGGCATTTATATTAAAACTGAAATCGAGATCAGAGTGTTTGAAGTACTCGTCTTCAGTTTTTTCAACGTGCTGACACTTATTACGCCAGACGTCTTGAGTCACTCGATCAAATGCTTCATTTAGAATGGGCATAATTGATGAATAATTTTGATTTACATTGCGCCTCGCAACGTCGTTTTTTACAATGCCCCAAATGTTTTCTATGGGGTTGAGATCTGGGTGATAAGGAGGCAGCCGGAGAACCGAGACATTATTTTCTTTTAATAACTCGTCTACCTTGTATTTGCGGAATCTTTCTTTCTTTTTTTTAATTAGGTCGTAAAGTTCTGGTTTTCTGAATCTTGGTTCGTAATCAATATCTTTTTCACGCAGCCAAGTCTGCATTGCCAATTTATTGGAGTTGGATGTAGGAATTTTTCCCGAGCTTGAGTTATGGTAGGTGCATTATCTAAGACCACCGCGGCATCTTTTGGGAGATGTGGTACTAGTTTTTCCTTCAACCACTTTAAGGAATTTTCGGTATTCATGTTGTCATGGTAGTCTGGGGTTTTAATTTCTGATCTGTATGTTAAAAACGCATTTGGGATGAATCCTTCTGCACCCCCGGCATGTACAATGATTACGCGTACTACTTTTGTAAGATTTTGTTTCACTCCATCTTTGGAATCATTTGAGGCCCAAGATTTTTTTTGCACGTGATTCGCATGAATATATGACTCATCAGTGTATACTATAGGTCGGCCTTGATTTCGAAAACACTTTACTTGTTTTATATATTTTAATCTTAACATTGTAATGTCATGTCTTTCCGTAAGCACCTTCCTGTTATTCTCGGTTCTTCTCCATTTATATCCCAGTTTCAATAACAGTCTTCTAAGAGTTGTTATAGATCCCTCAAATTATATGCGGTCTCGCAAAACATTTCTTAGCCGGGATAATGTTGGAAATTGATGATACTCTAAATGAAAGTTTCGAATTGTTCGCCGAACCACGCCAATATCAAATTCGCCTAAATTAATTTTTCTTGGTATAACCTTCCTCTTCTTCATGGGTGACATAAAAATTGAAGCACGTTTATCCACCAAACTTGAACACGGCGTACTTGCTTCTTTTTGAGACTCTGTTACGTTAGACTTCGTCAATTTCATATCAGCAGTCTGAGTCATCGTAGGTGACTCTATCAATTCCATTGCAGCAGTCAGATTCATGTTTTGTGACTCTGTCGACCCCATAGCAGCTGCCTGATTCAAGGCATGTGACTCTGTCGACCCCATAGCAGCACTCTGATTTATGGCTTGTGATTCATGTTTTGCAATTCTGTCGATCCTATAGCAGTAGGTATTGTACTCTGATTCATGACATGTGCCTTTCTTTCACTTAAAATTCTAGTCACCGTGGCTTCATACACCCCAACAGCTTATGCAGTTCTCCAACTTGCATCTGTCAGTTTTTCTGCATAATTGTTGTTAGCTTATTTTTTCATGAAATCATAGACTTTACAAGTCATTTCCCTTGCCTAAAATTAAACAAAACACCATAAACATAATTTTTAACATCAAATTGTGTTTAAGTTATAAATGCCTGGGGACCGAGCTTTGCTCGGGCGTTTTGTGGTAAAGTCACAATAAAATATTATAATTCATGTTATTCATCAGACGGACAGACACATTATCATCAATCAATATGCTACTCTGTTTTTAATTTAATATAATACATGTAGGCTGAAAGATGGAATCGAACA
Source organism: Argyresthia goedartella (assembly GCA_949825045.1). NCBI lineage: Eukaryota > Metazoa > Arthropoda > Insecta > Lepidoptera > Argyresthiidae > Argyresthia > Argyresthia goedartella. The sequence goes on from OX463828.1 coordinate 23,758,837, forward strand.
AATATTCAAATTATGTTATAAACAACATAAAAATTTACATACAGGCACATACATTGCTTCTGGCCCCACACTAGGATACCCTGTGTCGTGGGAACTAGAAACAGCGACATCACAAACATGTAAACATCCAAGACCTGGGGTTTTTTTTATCGCCAGCTGCGATTCGAACTCGGGACCTGGCGGTTATAGCGGCACCGTGCACCGGCGCACACCAATTAGGGATATTACCTACTTTCTAAACAATACAATTCATATCATATCACATACCTGACTTCTTAATACTACACGCTGAGATTTCTTAGCCATTTTGAATTTTTAGTAGCAGAGCAACATTCGTGTCGAGTCTAGATAATGCGGAACGTGGAGTAAATTAATCGTGTGCATCGAGCGGCTTCCCTCTAGACTTGGGTAACTCGAGAGTAAGATATAATATGACACACATATCGCTTGACGTCCATTATTTTTACTTTAGGATATATCCTAGTTACATCCCAGCGATATGAATCATATCTTATTCCCCAAACAAATCTCGCTCTCTCTGCCCAGGCTACACACAGTTGTGTGAGAACAAACCAACAAAACCAGACGTCTTCCAGTTTTAAAATGTTACTACACAGTCAGGTCATAAGTTCTGTCACACAATAAAAACTTGAATTTCGAACGCCGGCCACAAAAAAGTTTATTGAATTCGAATTTCGAATTTTTCATGAAAATAAAAATGTGTACATTTTAGAATTTTCCTCATTTTTAAATATGGAGTGGACACTTAAAGAAGACCGTGTCGCAGTTATTGCGTTGCATCGTTGCGGTTACGCGCCAATTCAGATTTCGACTTTCGGATGAAAAAAATTTCACCGTGGAAGAGAGCTACAACAAACAAAATGATAAGGTGTACGCACACAGCAGTGAAGAAGCGAGCAACCGTATTCCGCGTGTCCAACGAGGTCATTTTCCATCCTCGCTCATGGTTTAGTTGGGAGTCTCTTATTGGGGCTTAACTGAGGTACATTTTTCTGAGAAAAGCACTATATTGGAATTCTTTAAAAAAGTGTGATTAATAGCATTGTATCTAACATACATCTAACGTGCATACTTCAATAAACATAAAATATTTTTGTTTTATTTCGAAAAATCCCTTTCAAAATTTTAACATACTATAATCCGAACGCTTCGTGCATCCGAACAGGGTATAAATTTTCGGTGTTCGGATCATCGAGGCCCTGCTGTATTTACTTCCTAATTAAAACATCGCATTACTTCCCCTCATAAAGAATACACAAACTATACATACATTGCGTTTATACATAGGCACATACTCTGATCCTATTGTCCTCGGCCGGGAATCGAACTCGTGATCACTCGTATTGTAGGCAGAATCACAACCACAACACCTTATTCTTTTAACTAAGGTAGATATCTAAGTATCTTATAAGAATTCTTCGAATCATTATCTATCTTTTGGTTTCCCAGATACATAATAATACTTTGGACACCATCCACACCCATTGTTCCAGCCCCAAACCAGGACTCCCCGCATCCGCAGGCAGACAAACAACCATGACCAGAGTACAAACATCCGCACTCACCGGACAAACACTTGTCCCCACCGGGACTCGAACCCTGGCTTCGTAGGTAGGGTTTCTGCCGACCCATAGGTATCCGTAGCGCCACACGTTGTGAGCGGTCACCTTGAATGCGCAATAGTCACCTTTCAATATCTGTACATACGCGCAGTAATTCCCGCCAAAACGTCGCCCAACGTACTCTATTCGTGGCGCGGCTTGTATATAATTAACATTATAAAATATGTAAGTACCTAGCTAGGTACTGCTATTGAAATAACCTGTTGATCCTCCGACTTTCCGTTTGTGATAATTATAGGTAACTAGTGGATTCAACAGTTTTGAAATAATATGAATAAACCCTACGAGTTAACCGAACGATTCTATGATTAGTAAATTTAAAGATATAACCAGCTAACCATTAATTTAATGTCAGACGGAATTTAACCCTCACGCATTTTTATTGGAATATTTCTCCAATTGGAAAGATTCTAATACCAACGATTGCGAGTATCCCACTTAGATGATTTGGCCAAAGTAGTGGGTGATCGTCTATGGGTAGGATTGCAGACGTTGTGATAGTAATAACCCAAAGTTCTTTTTAGAGTGGTTTCGGTTAAACAGTATCGTCATGAGGTTCCCCAGACAGTGATGAATATAAGTGACATAAACATATTGATAATTATCGAGTCCGTACTTATTAGAATAAATTCCAAGTAAATAAGCATTTTTAAAAGGCATTTCGATTACATGTGTTTATAAAGGAGGGCCCGTGCTAGAGCTTACGTCCAGAAGGGATTTGATATTGTGATATCTCTCATCCATCAGTCCAACACGCTGGCCGATCAGTTACGGGATATTTTTATTTGCACCTACCCGTCTCTTAAGTTTTATTCCGTAACCATATTGATGTTCATCCAGATATTTTATATATAAATTAGTTTCTTTGAATTTAGAATATGTTTGTCATTTAATGTAAAGTTAGGTAGGCCAACCAACATGATAAACGGTCAAGAAAAGAAAGATCAAAACAGCCACAATCAAAAAAAATATTTAGTTTGTTAGATAGTTTTATAAGTATTTAGGCATTTCAAGAGTGAGAAGGAAACAACGCAACTATTTGTAATCATACTAATTTCAGATCTTTACATTTCCGTTACAATCTCAGCATCATAGAAATATTGACTAAATCCGAAACTCTTACATTTTCCGCAAACTATCTTGCGGCCCAAATCCGTGTCTGAAGGACACGAGGCGGTAAGAGTATCTGAATTTACCTCAAATTTTAAACCCAAATTAAAACCAATGTCTCAATGACAACAAACAAAATCCTATTCTAAATAAAGATACCAGTAGCCCTGTGGGCAGTACACCTCGCTAACACGGGGGACTGTGAACCCATTTTTTAAGTAAGAATTTTAGATTCAAACAAAATCAAGTAGTAAAGTAGCCGCACCAAGCGATTTAAAATACAATCTATTGACTTTTCACGAAAATAGTTATATTCTATTTCACTCACTCTCATGGTCTGTATTCTTTACTAATCCATCTCCTACTTTAAGGAGTCCAAACTTGGTATGTTTTGAAAAGATTTCTTTGATTTTTAGAAAACAGGCGGCCGAAAGGTAATTGTTTTGTATATTGTTAGAACCGGCTCATGAAACCCTTTAATAAAACCCATACAAAAAAAATGACGTCATAACTAAAAAATACTTTTAATTCAAGGAACACGTGCCATTTTTTGTGAGGATCGCTTGAAAACTGTGGCCTCTAGACCGGAACTGACAGACATAGAGATGGCCGATTTCCTCCTATCTTGTCGTAATGGAGCCCTTCGCTAGCTTTTTCAAAAATGTTAGAATACAACTCAGCTTAAACACTAGCAGCGCACTTTCAAGTATTGAGATCTAGTGTCTGTCCTACATCATCACTCAGCCATTATGAGTTGGCTCCAGTCACTCTATTTACAGTGCAATCAAAAGAAAAAATCATAACCAGCTGTGAAATTTCAGTGTCAAGCCAATCTCGTTTCAAGTAGTAACTAACACGATTTTTGCAGGTATTTAAAAAAAATGCTTCATGGTATCTGCAACAGCGAATGCCTCCAATTGGCACGAATGGAACATAGAAGACTCTGTAGGTTTTTGCTGAAATTTGCCTTATCATTACGACTTGAACAGAATAACTCCACATTCCTCTCCTGCAAGAAGGCTGCACTGTACAAGCCTACACCGAGTAATCCATGTACGTAGAAAGACTAGGGCGTTACCCAAACGCAGGCTGGATCATTCAACCGTTTCAATTGCAGATCTTATGAAAACATAAATAGTAAGCGAACTGTACCAAAATAGTTTGCGATAACAACGAAACAAGAATAGCGTCAGAAATCAACTGGGACAACCTGCCATAGAATCAAAACAAACTGTCTAGAATAATAACAACTCAAAGAATATCACAGATCAAGAACAAGAGAGCCGCTTTACACCAAAAGATAAAATCAAACCACAGGCCCAACTACAATCTATGAACTGTAAATTTAACAAAGTCTTAACGACTGCTCCGATTGCCAGTTCTATCAGCCCTATCCGTATGCAGTAGATAACCATCTCAGTCGCGTAACAAAGGGCAATGCTACAGTTAGTATGCAGCCAAAGTTTACCATTTATCATTAATCGTTAGTTGTTCATTGATTGATATGACACTTGTTGAAAATGTCATTACCTATAGTCTATCCATACTAAGAAGCAACTGGACAGCTAACCTAAAACTTCATGAAATCCACTTTTTAAACACTAGGGATGTTATCAAAACAATCGGAAAGAATCAAAATTGTTTATTCAGTTGAATTAACAGAAGAGTTTTCATCGTCATCACTGCTATCCGCACTTAGGGATATAATTAGTTCATTATAAAAAATCCCTTTGCTTTACGTACAACTTTTCCCCATTTTCAGCAGAGCCATCATTTTACCGGAGCTGAAGGGTGGCTCGGTATAATTGTGTGTAAAAGTGGCCCACCGTTATAGATAACGCCATCCACGACGACGCGCCCCACTCTTTTTCATAATCGCTTACAGTGTATGTGTGCAATCTTCAGTGTGGTTGTTCTGTCTATACACATTAATTGCCCAGGAATGAACACGCACACTACGATAAATTGACTAATCAGGAGAGAGCATTACGGACAACTTGATAGATGCTGTTTAATTCCACGCCTCAACCGAACGGCGTGGAATCTTGAGGGGCTGAGTTTTGCCAGCACGGGAGAGACAATCTTGATTGTTACTTTACCTTGCCGTCGTAGACCGGAAATCGAAAGCTCGATTCGAGGCAGGAATACGGGATAGGAGCACAAGTTTGGGTAGGATAGGGACTGAATCTCACTATTCGCTGCCCGACGCTGTCGCCAGCGTGCTGCCTGCCGACACGAGGAGTCGCCGTCCGATACGACGATGTCCAATCACAACACGGATCACTCAACCGCTGACGCGAATCTACTTATTTCCCGACGATGTGGTAGATTAACACTCCGACCAGGCTCGACACCTGTATTAGATAATTGTTACACCGAAATACAATCAATGGCCCGACGCCTGAGCAGACATGTTTTTTCTCCCGACAAGAAAAAGATAACCTCTAATTTTTCATCTCGTTGGTACGAGTGACAGCTGCGGTTCCGTTTCCGCTAGTGATGTCCCGATTACTCGCGGTCGATCCGCGCAACAAAAAACCGGTGCGTTCCGAAGCATAAATATTAAACAGTCACCCGCCCGGACAGGCCCGAACCTGTCCCTAATCAATAGGAAAGCGAGAAAGTGTTGCGACCGCTCTCTTGAGGACCGAGTCCCCCATCTTGACTTCTGCTGATCGAGGCGTGCCATCCCGACCCGTGTACAAATTGACGATCCGTCCTCGTCTCCATCTCAATGATGGCAGGTTCGCATTCTTAATCAGCACCAAATCACCGACTTGAGGGGGGCTCGTCCGGTCAGTCCACTTAAGGCGCTGCTGCAAGATGGGCAAGTACTCAAGGGACCACCGTTTCCAAAAATCTTGAGCCATCTGCTGCAACATCTGCCACCTAGTTAACCGACTTAACTTAACATCACCGAATGGGTATTCTGGCAGGGCGTTAAGGGGCTGACCTATCAGGAAGTGACCCGGAGTCAACGCTTCCAAATCATTTGGATCCGAACTGAGCGGGCACAACGGACGCGAGTTCAGTGTCATTTCAATCTTACAGAACAGCGTCGCAAGCTCTTCAAAGCGTAGAGAGGTCTCACCGATGATCCTCGTCAGGTGCGACTTAGCCGATTTAACCGCAGCCTCAAAAATTCCTCCCCAATGAGGACATCCCGGCGGACTGAAAACCCATTCAATCCCTCGTCGGGAGCAAGCCGTACCGATGGCGTCCTGGTTACCGTTCAGGAATTGAGTGACCTCCTGCAGATATCGCCTGGCTCCGACAAAATTTGTGCCGTTGTCCGAACGGATTAATGTCGGGAGGCCCCTTCGTGAGACGAACCGATCTAGACATGCGATAAATGCCTCTGTAGTGAGGTCACTGACCACCTCCAAGTGGACTGCCTTCGTGGCCAAGCACACGAAGACGCACAGGTATGCCTTCACTAATCTGGCGTTCCGTAGCTGTGAAGACTTGACCATGAATGGTCCCGCGAAATCCGTTCCGACACCCGCAAAGGGCCGGATTTCGTTAACCCTATCCGATGGCAATTCGCCCATCTGGGGCCGCATCGTAGCCGCCCTAGCCCGATAACAAGGCAGGCACCGAAATACGACGCTGCACACTAAGCGTCTTCCCGATAGAATCCAGAACTCGCGCTGGAGAAACGCCATCAAGGCGTGGCATCCGATATGCCCATTCCTAATGTGTCGATCCTGTATCAACAGTTCGACCAACTTCCCTTTCCTAGGGAGTAACAACGGGTGGCGAGCCGCATAAGGCAGGTTGGCATTCCGCAGCCGACCTCCTACGCTCAGCAATCCGTGAGGGTCAATAAACGGGTTGAGCCGAGCCACAGCTCCCTTCAGTTGGACGCGTCCGCGTCTCAGAATGTCCAGTTCGGACTTAAAGTGCACCGTCTGCACGTTCCGTACCAATGCGAACAACGCATGGTTCCGTTCCCGTGGTGTCAGGACCTGTGTCCGCACTCGTTGCGCCTCAGAATTCCGACAATTCCGCGCAAATCGGCAGATCCAGGCGGTCACATTGACAAGCTTGTCGAGCGAGCTGTACCGTTCCAGCAGGCTGAACTCCTCTTCCGGCTCTGGTTGCGTCATACAGACACCGACTGTCAAGGCGCCGTTCGCCGTGGTAACGCGTGGACTCATTGGCCAATCCGATTCGGCTTGAGTCAACCATTTTGGACCCCACCACAAGGGATGTCCAACCAACTCCGGAGCGTGACACCCACGAGACGCACAGTCTGCTGGGTTCATTTCCCCTGGAACATGTCTCCAGATTAAGGGAACCTCCGAATTCAAAATCTGCGAAACCCGATTCGCCACAAAAATCTCCAGCTTGTGAACTGAAGCCTTCAGCCAGCATAACACGATCTGGCTGTCCGTCCAAGCGTAGACCGTATCTTCCAACGCTATTGACCCACGAAGAACCGTCATCGTGTGGTTGAGCAGACGAGTCAGGAGAGCCGCTCCCGAAAGCTCCAACTTGGGAATGGTCAGGCGAGTGCGCAACGGCGCAACCTTGCTCTTGGCCATGACCAACCGCACATCAACCTCCCCCGAGGAGTCGACCGTACGCAGATATACCGCAGCTCCGTAGCCCTTCTCCGAGGCATCGCAAAACCCATGCAGGGTGGCGGTGTATCGTTTGGTGGGGACCAACCTCCGTGGCAGTGAAATCCGATTGATGCCAGGGAGGGTCGAAAAGAACGAGTCCCACTCTGAGCTCAATGACCCGCCGATCGGGTCGTCCCATTTCAGCTCAGCAGACCACAATTGCTGCATAAAACACTTGAGCTGAAATGTTACCGGGGTGATCCACCCGTTTGGATCAAATGTCCTAGCCACTGTTGAAAGGACGTTCCGTTTCGTCCAGACCTTCGGGGAGTCCAACTCGACCCGATACGAAAACATGTCTGACACCGGCTGGTACTGGACGCCTAATACCGACAACATATTTGGATTTTCCAAATTTTCAAAAATGTGGGGATCCTGCTGGTAGTCATCCGGAAGACCAGTCAGTAACTCTGGAGAGTTCGACATCCATTTCCGGAGCTCGTAACCTCTACCCCGTAAGAGCTCAACTAGCTCGTCCCGTCGAGCGAGCGCCTCCTCTACTGAATCTGCACCGGTACAGATATCGTCCACGTAGAGATCCTGCTCCAGGATCGCTGCTCCTCTAGGGAAGTTTAACCGTTCTCGATCCGCTAACTCCCGCAGAGTGCGAATCGCCAAATAAGGACTAGACCGTAGCCCGTACGTGTTGGTGTTCAGCTCGTACACCCTGATGGGCTGATCTGGGCTCTCTCGCCACAGTATCAGCTGATACCGTCTATCGTCAGGGTGAATGACCATCTGTCTAAACATCATCCGGATGTCAGCTACAAACACAACATTGTGTCGACGGAACCGTGTGATAACATCCGCGATATCATGGTTCAACTTCGGCCCTGAATGCAAACACTGGTTCAGGTTCATGCCGTTAGATGTTGATGCCGATCCATCGAACACTACCCGTATTTTGCCCTCCGGGGTCCTCAAGACCGCGTGATGGGGCAGGAAGCAGTGGTCTTCACGCTTCCAGTCGATACCCGAAACCGACATGTGGCCGAGCGACTCGTATTCCCGCATGAAATCGACGTACTTCTGCCGGAAAATCCCGTCACGCTTCATGCGTCGTTCCATCGACAGAAGCCGCGTCTCGGCTGCATGGTGTGAATTGCCCAGCGGTGGGCGATCACTCCGGAATGGAAGACGTGTGAGAAATCGACCTGACCGAAGGCGACCAGTATTGTTCCGATAAAACTGTTCACACTCTTCTTCAACCGGGTCCAACCGGCGGACCGTAGGTGGTTCCTCCACCTCCCAAAACTTCTGTATCACCTCCGAGAGTACAGAACCGAATAAGGGACTACGAGTCGCTAGGCGTGGGGCAGCCGGCATGGCCGGACCCATTACCGCATGGCCCAGTATGGTGTTGACCGAAACCAGACCAGTCGCCTGCAACACGTGGACACCTGGCACTAACAGGTATCCCAAGGCATCGACACCCAATAAAATGTCTACTGGGCCCGGAATATTGAACTCGGGGTCAGCCAGTGACAACCCAGCGACCAACTGTCGCACCGAGGGCGACAACCGTACGTGAGGGTGTGAGCCCATCACATTAGGCATGACTAATGCCGTGACCGTCAGATTCACCGATGAATCCACCCGTGACGAGAGAGTAATCCGACATACTCCCTTAACGGAACCGACTTCCGTGTTCCCAATTCCCCGAATGGAATGTGGATACTCCCTTACCGAAATGCTAACCGTCTTACAAGGTTGCACGAGACTAAGCACCCCTGGGACCCCGAGTCCAATAGTGCTCGTGCCACACAAGATTTGCCGTCCGAACTCCACGCTATCACCGAGGCGGTGGGGAGCATGACCGTCTGTGGAGTGGCGGCACCCTGTAAGTGGGCGGCGTGTCCCTAGCGGGAACCTCCGCGGGATCCGAACCCGCTGGGACCCCCGTCGGCCTGGTAACTCGGCTGTACATCAGGGGGTCCCAACCCGCATAATAGGCCCCTCGCTGTCCCGGTAACCGAGCATACCGGACTGTGAACGGTGTGCCCGGTGGCCACCGTGGATGGAGGGGGGAGAGCGGATCCAACCTGGGGCGCTCTAGGAATGGGGGCGACATCCGACTGTTCGCCTCCCAGAGCGACGGGCAGGGTGGCGCAGAAGGTGGTGGGCTCCCAGCCTTCGCGCCACTCATAGGTGCCATCTGACACCCGCCCGTAACACGCGGTGAGCCAGCGGCCCGAAGTCCTCGCTGACCCTGGACAGCGGCGACCGAACCCCGGCTATCCCGCCTGTTACCCCCCGCGCTGCCCCCTTCCCCTCGGGGGGGGTCCCGTCCGCGGGTACCCCAGTCACCCCGTTGGTGACTCCCGTTGCCCGGAGGGGGACTGGGTCCGGCCCTGGTTGGGCCCTGTGACCGACCAACCTGAGTCCGGCCCTGGTGACCGTCCGAAGGGCCTGACCGGTTCAGGCACAACACAATGTGGTGCTTGCCACCGCAGCACTCACAGGGGGACGCGCGTGAGCACTCGCTCAGCGGGTGCGGCCCCAAACAACCGAAACACAATCGGTGGCGGAAGACCACCTTCCTGCGGGCAGCCACCCCGAGCGCCTTAAAGTTGGCGCAACTGGTCACTTCATGACCGGCACTGTCGCAGTGCACACAGCCGTCACCCGACGGCGCGGCACTCAAAACGCCAAATTGTTTTGACCGCCCACCCCCCCGTGGGGGTGGGGGGCGCGGCCCCTTCCGCATCCGCGCGGGTTGGCGCTGCACACTGGCCTCCGTATCCAATGTGTCGCATCGCCTGCATTCACCCTCCAAAAAATCCGTTAATTGGACGAGTGTGGGCAGTTCCGAGCTACTGCCCCCATGCAGCTGTTCAAACCGACTTTGAACAGCTGCAGGCAACCGTGACAAAACCATCATCATCATCATTTCAGCCTGTTAGTGTCCACTGCTGAACATAGGCCTCTCCAATCGCACTCCAGCGTGACCGGTCCGTAGCCACCTGCATCCAACGAGATCCAGCGATCCTCAACAGGTCGTCGGTCCATCTCGTAGGTGGCTGACCCACACTGCGCTTGCCAGTACGTGGTCTCCATTCAAGGATCTTTTTGCCCCATCGGCCATCCGATCTTCGCGCTATGTGGCCTGCCCATTGCCACTTCAGCTTGCTTATCCTACGGGCTATGTCAGCAACTTTGGTTCTTCTACGGATCTCCTCATTTCTGACTCGATCTCGTAGAGAAATACCAAGCATAGCCCTTTCCATAGCTCGCTGCGCGACATTTAGCCTCTGAAAAAGTCCTTTTGTGAAGCACCACGTCTCAGAGCCGTAAGTCATCACTGGCAACACACACTGATTGTACACCTTAGTCTTCAGGCACTGAGGGATTTTGGACGAGAAGACGTTGCGTAATTTACCGAACGCTGCCCAACCTAGTTGGATCCGTCTACTGACCTCTCTCTCAAAATTGGACTTACCTAATCGGACTGCCTGTCCCAGGTATATATATTCGTCAACAACTTCGAGAGTAGAGTTCCCAACAGTTAGTGCGGTGGGTGCAACATGGACGTTGAACATGACCTTCGTTTTGTCCATGTTCATTTTTAGACCCACTTGTTGAGAAACTCTATTGAGGTCATTGAGCATTTTTCCAAGATCTTCAAGCGACTCAGCCATGACTACTATATCGTCGGCAAATCGAAGGTATTCGATGGTATATCGATGTATTCGCCGTTGATATTGATGCCTAGTCCTTGCCATTCCAGGAGCTTGAAGGAATCCTCCAGAGCAGCAGTAAACAGTTTCGGAGATATTACATCTCCCTGTCTTACTCCTCTCTTTAGGGGGATTTCCTTCGTGGAATGCTCCTGTACTCGAACTGACATGGTTGCGTTGTTACAAGCACTTCAGCACTTCAACGTACCGATAGTCAATACGGCATCGCTTGAGAGATCTAAGAACAGCCCATGACAAAACCATATACAACACGATATATGACCATTGGTCTACCGGCAGACCAAGGTTCTGAAGGGCCTTAGTGGCCACCAGCACAGGGTTGAGCACCTGTACCCGGATGTCAACATCCCGGGTTACTCTTGGGATGCTAAACAGCTTCTTAAGCTGCGCATCAACCAACCGCCGTTTGTGTTGGTAGCGGTCAAACAATATGGACCGGGTTATCTCGTAATTGCCTGCCGTGACCGTTAGGTGACCGACCAACTCCTTCGGTTCACCCCGCAGTGCCATCAATAGTTGGGCCAACTTGTAGGCGTTGTCCAGGTCGTCCCGACCGTGGACCAAACTATCGAACAAATTGATGAATGCCGGCCACTCCTCAATTGCCCCACCGAAGGCCGGAATCTCCAGGTGTGGCAGCCGTCCAACAACACCCTTAGGGGGCGGGTCTCCGCTACCCTCCCCGCGGTCATTCCGACGCGACCGCTTAATTTTTTCCGCGCGACGCTCGATGTCGCCCAAGCACTCCATCGCTTGGTCAGCATCCGCGCAGAGCTGCTTCACTGCAGCCACCGAGGCCTCATCCGTAAGCCCGAGGGCTTCAGCCTCCGCAGCCAGCCGACACACCTTCCCGACGCGTGTCATTGCGTCCTCCACACGCTTGAGCAGGACATCGTCCATGTCAGGTCGCTCCACATACTTGTGAGTATGGGCGAGCCATCTCATCTCCTCACGGACACCATACCGCAGTACCGTCAAGGGCGAAGGTGCCATGGTTACCGATTCAATTGTTTCTGGTCCTATGCTTCACTACCGAACTAAGCACAGCCAGAGACCAGCACTTGCCCGTCAGCGCTGGGCACAGAAATTAAAACTAAGTTGTAAAAACCAAGGCAACCACTAAAACAATTAAATCCTAAACAATATTTAATATGGTCGCCCTGTGAACATACACCTTATAAATATACACTCTAAATCAATTAGAGAATGCCACCATAAAACACAATACAAAATAAACCCACAAAACTTGATTATGAAAACAATACAAAATAATAAGTGGTGGGCTCCGAGACTATAAACCTAAACAATATAGCACCCTAGACCACACTGGATTCCGAAATCCAAGCTATTTTTAATATAATGAAGGTAGCTGTGACCTTCTAGAAGTGGCCCCTCCGATATGATCCACACTTCTACTGAGGTCAGCAAAATCAGCTTAATACCCCTTAAATAGCCTGACCCTGCTCTGTAAACCGAAATAACACTGCAGTACTATAGAACCCGACGTTCTACCGCAAGTAATACAATCTAGTTACTTCGCAGAATGACTGTTCAATCTTTTATGCGCACAAACAGTAGTTTCCGACTACAATTTTATAATAATTGTTAACTAAATTGACACTTATACTTTCACTAACCGAAAATGAACTTTAATTGTGGTATACCGACCACAGACTCATTGCCGACTTGCCGGCCAATCTGAGATATTCTTTTCTCCCAACTACAATGTGGCAACAACCCTACAACCGTCCGTGAATCGGTGATTTCCCACTGGGAAACCGCGCCTGCTACCAAAGTGTTTAATTCCACGCCTCAACCGAACGGCGTGGAATCTTGAGGGGCTGAGTTTTGCCAGCACGGGAGAGACAATCTTGATTGTTACTTTACCTTGCCGTCGTAGACCGGAAATCGAAAGCTCGATTCGAGGCAGGAATACGGGATAGGAGCACAAGTTTGGGTAGGATTGGGACTGAATCTCACTATTCGCTGCCCGACGCTGTCGCCGGCGTGCTGCCTGCCGACACGAGGAGTCGCCGTCCGATACGACGATGTCCAATCACAACACGGATCACTCAACCGCTGACGCGAATCTACTTATTTCCCGACGATGTGGTAGATTAACACTCCGACCAGGCTCGACACCTGTAAAGAAATACAATCAATGGCCCGACGCCTGAGCAGACATGTATTTTCTCCCGACAAGAAAAGGATAACCTCTAATTTTTCATCTCGTTGGTACGAGTGACAGCTGCGGTTCCGTTTCCGCTAGTGATGTCCCGATTACTCGCGGTCGATCCGCGCAACAAAAAACCGGTGCGTTCTGAAGCATAAATATTAAACAGATGCTCTACTTGATTTTTATAATTTCTTGTGATATAACTGTACTCCAAAACAGATACAGGTCTGAAGAAGGTTTTGTAAGAGCATGATAATGAAACAACTTTTTATCCCAACAGATATAGAAATAACATACGCATATATATTGAAGTGACTTATCGGGTTCTGAAACAAATATTATTCTGAATCTTAGCTTGTATCAGAAATATTTTCTTCAGAGTCCGACGAATCTGTGGCATTTATATTAAAACTGAAATCGAGATCAGAGTGTTTTAAGTACTCGTCTTCAGTTTTTTCAACGTGCTGACACTTATTACGCCAGACGTCTTGAGTCACTCGATCAAATGCTTCATTAAGAATGGGCATAATTGATGAATAATTTTGATTTACATTGCGCCTCGCAACGTCGTTTTTTACAATGCCCCAAATGTTTTCTATGGGGTTGAGATCTGGGTGATAAGGAGGCAGCCGGAGAACCGAGACATTATTTTCTTTTAATAACTCGTCTACCTTGTATTTGCGGAATCTTTCTTTCTTTTTTTTAATTAGGTCGTAAAGTTCTGGTTTTCTGAATCTTGGTTCGTAATCAATATCTTTTTCACGCAGCCAAGTCTGCATTGCCAATTTATTGGAGTTGGATGTAGGAATTTTTTCCGAGCTTGAGTTATGGTAGGTGCATTATCTAAGACCACCGCGGCATCTTTTGGGAGATTTGGTACTAGTTTTTCCTTCAACCACTTTAAGGAATTTTCGGTATTCATGTTGTCATGGTAGTCTGGGGTTTTAATTTCTGATCTGTATGTTAAAAACGCTTTTGGGATGAATCCTTCTGCACCCCCGGCATGTACAATGATTACGCGTACTACTTTTGTAAGATTTTGTTTCACTCCATCTTTGGAATCATTTGAGGCCCAAGATTTTTTTTGCACGTGATTCGCATGAATATATGACTCATCAGTGTATACTATAGGTCGGCCTTGATTTCGAAAACACTTTACTTGTTTTATATATTTTAATCTTAACATTGTAATGTCATGTCTTTCCGTAAGCACCTTCCTGTTATTCTCGGTTCTTCTCCATTTATATCCCAGTTTCAATAACAGTCTTCTAAGAGTTGTTATAGATCCCTCAAATTATATGCGGTCTCGCAAAACATTTCTTAGCCGGGATAATGTTGGAAATTGATGATACTCTAAATGAAAGTTTCGAATTGTTCGCCGAACCACGCCAATATCAAATTCGTCTAAATTAATTTTTCTTGGTATAACCTTCCTCTTCTTCATGGGTGACATAAAAATTGAAGCACGTTTATCCACCAAACTTGAACACGGCGTACTTGCTTCTTTTTGAGACTCTGTTACGTTAGACTTCGTCAATTTCATATCAGCAGTCTGAGTCATCGTAGGTGACTCTATCAATTCCATTGCAGCAGTCAGATTCATGTTTTGTGACTCTGTCGACCCCATAGCAGCTGTCTGATTCAAGGCATGTGACTCTGTCGACCCCATAGCAGCACTCTGATTTATGGCTTGTGATTCATGTTTTGCAATTCTGTCGATCCTATAGCAGTAGGTATTGTACTCTGATTCATGACATGTGCCTTTCTTTCACTTAAAATTCTAGTCACCGTGGCTTCAGACACCCCAACAGCTTATGCAGTTCTCCAACTTGCATCTGTCAGTTTTTCTGCATAATTGTTGTTAGCTTACTTCATAAGTTCTGTCACACAATAAAAACTTGAATTTCGAACGCCGGCCACAAAAAAGTTTATTGAATTCGAATTTCGAATTTTTCATGAAAATAAAAATGTGTACTTTTTAGAATTTTCCTCATTTTTAAATATGGAGTGGACACTTAAAGAAGACCGTGTCGCAGTTATTGCGTTGCATCGTTGCGGTTACGCGCCAATTCAGATTTTCGACTTACTGAAAAATTTGAATATAACCAAAAGATTCGTTTATCGTACCATAAAACGATACAATGAAGACTCTAGTGTAGATGACAGGTCAAGAAGTGGTCGCCCTCGCTCTGTTAGGACTCCAGCAGTGATAAAAGCTGTGAAGGCGCGAATTCAAAGAAATCCCATACGTAAGCAGAAACTGTTGGCCCTTCAGATGGGGTTAAGCAGGACCACGGTGAAAAGGGTGTTAAATGAAGACTTAGGGCTTAGGGCATATCGAAGAAAAACAGGACATCGTTTGGACGCTCGTTTAATGGACCTGAGACTGAAGAGATGCCGCGCTTTGTTGAAGCAGTACGCGGGAAAAAAGCATCGGGAAATTCTTTTTTCGGATGAAAAAATTTTCACCGTGGAAGAGAGCTACAACAAACAAAATGATAAGGTGTACGCACACAGCAGTGAAGAAGCGAGCAACCGTATTCCGCGTGTCCAACGAGGTCATTTTCCATCCTCGCTCATGGTTTAGTTGGGAGTCTCTTATTGGGGCTTAACTGAGGTACATTTTTCTGAGAAAGGCGTAAAAACGAATGCAGTTGTGTATCAAAATACAGTCCTCAAGAACCTTGTGGAACCTGTTTCTCATACCATGTTTAATAACAGGCTCTGGGTATTCCAACAAGATTCTGCGCCAGCTCATAGAGCGAAAAGCACACAAGACTGGCTGGCGGCTCGTGAAATCGACTTCATCCGGCACGAAGACTGGCCCTCCTCCAGTCCAGATTTGAGTCCGTTAGATTACAAGATATGGCAACACTTGGAGGAAAAGGCCTGCTCAAAGCCTCATCCTGATTTGGAGTCACTCAAGGCATCCTTGATTAAGGCAGCCGCCGATATTGACATGGACCTCGTTCGTGCTGCGATAGACGACTGGCCGCGCAGAATAAAGGCCTGTATTCAAAATCGCGGGGTCATTTTGAATAAACTTTATTACCATAAGAATCTATGTTTTATTAAGTTCATTTTGCTATATAAATGTTTACATAAATAATAAACATGTCTAAATTATTTCATATTGCACATGTGACAGAACTTATGACCTGACTATGTATTAGGGAAACAGCAACCTTATCACCTTAACATTTGGTCTACATTTGGTCCACATTTTGTTGGCAAATACACAATTGACCAAACCAACCACACGTATTTCTGTCTTAAATGTCACTTTTAGGCGAATAGCAACCTTATCACCTTAATCCTTGGTCCAAATTTGAGCCGGATATCTAGTAGTAGCGATAGCGAAGGCGAACACACACTAACCGCACCGAACGGATCGACGGCGCCGAAGGAATCGACCACGCTGCTCTCGCGCGTTGCTTTGTCGCACTCGCACACCACGCATGACCGGATAAGGATGGATAGGTGTGCGTTCACCTGTGCACCAGAGCGAGATTCGCGGAAACGAACACGTGGGTTTTTTCGGCTATCATCGGTTGGATTAAGATGAGCGAGAAAGAGTATGTGTTTGTCGTATTATAATAGGCATAATGTTTCCAAAAGTTTGCTTATTGATTTGAATCTTATCGCATTGCAATAAGCTCGAAAAGCAATAAAAAATCTATGGGATATAACGTTCATAATAATGTATGAAGAAGCTATGGAGGCCTCAGTTCGCTGCCAAGGCAAAAGTGATCAAGGGTTCGAAGCAGGCAATAAAAAGTGGTCTCTAGGTAAGTTTAGAAATTAAAATGCAACTGTTGCAATTCGTTTGTTTATATATTTTGTATTGAGTAGGTTATTTTTCGAGACTCTTCCAACTCATCAACTCATTAAACAAATATAAGAGCCTTGTGAGATAAAAGAGTAAGAAATAAGTGGGAGTTGGAGCGTTATGAGAAGCCATAGATTTGAATGATTGAGATATGATAGAGATATAATGTGTCACCAAATCAATAGATATGAGATATGATTACTCCCTATAAAGACACACTTTGCGCAAGTCTACTTCCCGCTTGCGACTGACGCTCTTGTCGAACCCCCCGCACCCCGCCATCCTCTCAATTGAAAAGTAGTGGGGCGCGTCGTCGTGGATGGCACTATCTATATCAGACTCACGTGCGAAATAGTCGTACGATTTCACCACTTATTCACTAGCTTGACTACTTAGCGTTTTTCCTCGTTTAGACATGATAAACAATCGGGGTCCAAATTATAGCCAGGTTATTATCATTGTCCAATGAGAAAAGCCGTGCCAGTAGAAAATAATAGAGAGCACACAAAAACAATCAATGAAACTTTGACAACCACCATCACTACAGAGTACTTTCTACCTGCTAAGGCCCGCCACACACATACGTTCCGGCGTCGTTCCGTACTGAAATGCCGGAATCACGGATTTCGAACGCAATAAGCTTTCCAATTAATCAATCAATCTCAGTTTGGAAAGTATCGACAACATTGTAATTATCAAAGCCTATGAGTCTCTTTTTTTGTGAGCTTTCCACTAATTTATTCGTAATCTTTCATTTCATCACCGAACACGCGGTACTTGAGTCACAATAAAAAAAAATAGCTCACCAAATGATTCAGTTTCTAGAATGGTTGTCTCGACTATGGATCGACACGACGCTGGGATCTGCGGCAGATGCTGAACAGCAACGTCAAGACGTCGACAGGTTCACCACAACCGAGGCAGAAGATTGCTCGGCTCATGGCCGGCTGCTTCTTCAGGTAAATTTTTGAATCGATATAGCTAAGGTGGGTGGGGGGGGTCCCCCTACCCCCCCCCCCCCATATAGTTTTTAAAGTGCGGAAATGTATACTTTTTGAGATATGATTTTTTTAAGTTTTGAGGTTAGATTCATCTGATTTGATAGGAAAATGAAGAAAAACACCATATTTATGACACCAATCTATTCAATTTTATAGACCTATCCTTAGTATTTACACAGGAAGTGACCTAAAACAATCAATTTGGTTCTGATAAACTCCATAAAGTAGTTAGTAAGTAAACAACGCCAAAGTCGTCCAGAGAATCACGGATAAAACGAGAGCGCAACAGAACATTCACGAAACACGGAAGGAATCGGAATGAAATGAGCAAGTAGGGGGTCGCCTCGCTCCGCTCCGCTTCGCTCCGGCTCCCGGGTCTGCTGTAACGTGTGAACCTAACAAACCTATCTTTAGTTTTTAAACACGAAGTGACCTAAAGCAACCAATTTGGTTCGGTTAAAGCAACCATTTCGGCTGTAGGAAACACAAAACAAGTCTAAAGGGATAGCCAAAGTCGTCGTAAATAACAGAAATAACACGGAAAAGTACATTCGCGTAGCTTCGAGAGAAACGGAATGAAGATGCATCATTTTTCGACCACAGACGAACATTAATGTCAATACCACAGACAAAACGTCATAATTTTGTCTGTGAATTGTACTATTTTTGTCTGTGAATGGTACTTTTGCGTTTCGTTTCGCCGATTTTCGTAGTAAAATGCGTTTCGTTCACCAATCTTCAATGTGGATTTACAGAAAAACTATGCATTTCCACGCAAAAAGAAAAGCACTTTGGTATGAAAAGCGAGTGCCAGCTATCCATTAAGCATATCATTTTATTCAAAAAAAGCTATATCGGTTTAAAAACCAACCCATTGTTTCTAATCAGCTGATGATTTCTTGACAGCATTGATAAGGTGCATCATCATCTGGTGTTTGATTTCCAGTAGCCTTTTCAGAAGTTTTTCTGTGGCATATTTCTGTGCTCGAGGTGATCCCGCTTCTGATGTCTCAGAAGGGTCAGGACCGATGGCCGAGGGCGTCCCGAGGATGGGTGAGATGGGTACTCGAGCATTGGAGACAACAGCTTCGTTATAACACAGTTTATTAACTTTAGGGCACGAATCATGTACTAGACACAGAATAATGACACTTGACACTGGGAGCACTAGTTACAGAACAACCACACTGAACACGGGGAGTACTAGATACATAATAACTAGGGATGCAACGATACCGATGCCGATAACCGCAGGTTATCGTTAGTTTTGACGATCATCGGTATCGTAAAACGTATTACGATTTATAACGATTCTTAAAACTAGTTTGATGTAATTTTTTTCGTGAAAAGGAATGTAAGACAGCATGGATGTTTGCGCTGGCAACACTAATGTCAGCCATCTTTCATATTTTTGACGTTTGACACTGACATTAACAACAATTATTTTGTGATATTTGTTTTTCGCGCGAGTAAAGTTGTGGTGTAGTATTTATTGTTTTTTACGTCTTGGTGTGATTTTTAATAGAAAACAAAGGCACGAACACAGTGAGATATGGAAGCATTTTTCTAAAGGCCCACCATACAGAATAAAGCTGTTTGTAACTACTGCAATACTGAAATTTCGCGAGGTGGCCAAAATGCTGTATCCAAAGGTTTTACTACCACAAACATGTGGACACATATGCGACGTTCTCATCCTAATGCTGTTGAACATGTTAAAGAGAGATTAAAGGAAGAAATGCAGTCGGCTGCTTCTACCACATCATGCATAAATGAAATTCAAACGAACCCTGGACCATCTACTTCAAAAAAAAATGGAATGTTTGTCAACAGATAATATCAGTCAAGGAGTTTGAGGAACCTCTATCAAACTTTTCAATTTCATCAAGTGATTTATGTGTTTACAATTTTAGATACTACTGATTTACTTATTTATTATTTAGGTATATTTAGTACTAACCTGAAGGAACTTAGAATAATACAATACTTACCAAGTACTACTTAGTTTAGTTATCAAATATTATTTCTAATTTTAATGAAATAAAATAATGTGCCTACATAATATTGTTTTTTTGTTATTTATTTTTTGTTTCAGATCGCAACTACATGGATAAAATTAATGCTTATTTAAATGCACCCAATGCAGAGATGGATACAACAAACTATTCAAGCTAATGGAAAAAAAATACAGTATTTCCGAATTTGAAAAAATTGGCTCATAAATATTTGTCCATCAAACCAGCTACCGTCGATTCAAAAAGATTGTTTTCTACAGCTGGTTTGATCAATATGGATATATAAAATAGACTAAAACCTGATAATTTAAAAATGTTATGTTTTCTAAACAAGAATTTAAAAGAAGTTGAAATTAATTATGTTACATAAAGGTGGTAAATTGTCTAAAATTTAAATAAATGTTGATTTTACTCAATTGTCTTGATTTATTAGATGTAAATAAAAAAATCGTAATGCATTCGTTATCGCATTCGGTATCGTATTCGCTATTACGATGTATTCGTCATTCGTATCGGTATCGTAATAGACATATCGTTGCATCCCTAATAATAACCACACTAGTCACGAGGACTGGCTAGTCCAATAATGTGGGAGGAGGTGCGCTCCGTACGACTGCTCGTGATAGACTAACTCGCTGATTTTTTTTTGTTGGAGGGAAAAAAAAATGGAATTACCCATGCCCAAGAGTCAGACCTCCCTGCTATGTCCGGGTCCCCACATATTGAGCGGGCATCAGCTCGTGTGGTATACGACTAAAAACAACTCCTTTGTGTTTACAGTTGTCTTACTAAGAATTAACTGTGAGCCATGGCAGACTAACTCGCTGACTGGCGCGCACGCCCTTTTTATAGCATGCACGCAAACCTAACCTCCATTATTGGCTTAACCTAAGCGAATGCAAATATCGCTTGTGTCACCGTACTTATCTCTATTGCCTTACGCTATAGCTAATTCTCAATCCGTACACACGACAAATATAATATAAAAATAAATAAATAAAAAACCCTACAATCATACGACTTATAATTTTTGAACCTCACCAAGAAAGGTTGGTGATCACTGTGGTAGGCACAAACGTCAATGTCCGTGTTTTCGCCTGCCCTAGAAACAGACTTTAGTATTAATTAAGTACGTATTAACATAACAGTTAGGTAATTGTACAGTTACATACATAGCGCGACCCCTTTCCCCCTTTTCTTACATGGTCGCATTATTTTTTCCAATTTTCCGGAGTTATAATGGAAAATGCTTCATCGGTCACTATTTTGTTTGCTTCTTGACCCACGTCTTTCTCAGCAATTCGTTTTTTTTTTATATATTCCAAATGAGCTGAAATGAAATGTTGGGTTCAAGTCACAGTAAGGCGGAAGCCTTAACAGTTTATGCCCGAGCTCTTGTAATATTACATCTGATTCGTATATTGGTGGTTCTCTGTGGTTTATTTTTATTTCGTATAATTGCACCTTCATTTCACCATAGTCGGAAAATAGGAAAGGCCTGTCCTTCAGCCTACAGCTACAATCCACTCCTGCATTTATGGTTTAGTGCTTGCCATCGTCGGATCTTTGTTTACAGATACTGTATGGTAGGGTGCATTATCTATTAGTACAAAGGACTCACATGATGTGGCAGAGGCATAGGTACGTGGTCAGGTCAGCACCGGGATTCAAACCTGCGCATCTCCTATGTGTGTGACAGATGAGGATGTTATCAATAGAAAACGGAAGCTCTTAGATACATTTACGATAGGTATGTAAGTATTTTAACCAAAAACTTTTTTTGTGATCAAACCACAAATCTAGTTTTCGGATTTTATCCTTTATTTGTGCTATAAAACCTTGCTTTTTGTCAAATATCATGATTCTAGGTCAACGGGAAGTACCCTATATGTTTTGATTCCCTTGCGAGTAGCAAGCAAATTTAGCAAGTTCAGCAATTTTGGGACACAAACAGCCGTATTTTTTGATTGCGTGGACCTAGACGTTTGAATTTTTCAGTCAATTCAATTTTATGCCTGCTCGCGTTTTTGAGAAAAAAGGTTGTGACAGACGGACAGACGGACAACAAAGTGATCCTATAAGGATTCCTTTTTAGGGTTCCGTACCCGAAGGGTTCCAAACGGGACCCTATTACTAAGACTTCGCTGTCCGTCCGTCCGTCTTTCACCAGGCTGTATCTCAAGAACCTAGCTAGCTAGAGAGTTGAAATTTTCACAGATTATGTATTTCTGTTGCCACTATAACAACAAATACTAAAAAACAGGATAAAAGAAATATTTAAGGGGGCTCCCGTACAACAATTCTTTCAATACCACATACAAACTTATGGATGCACCTGGTTACGTACATAGAGTGTGAAAGTGACCGCACCAATAACTTTGTGAACAATATTTTGTTGTGTAAAATCCAAACTATTCACTCCACACCATCGCTTCCATTGAACCGTGGTACGGAACCCTTCGTGCGCGATTTAGACTCGCACTTGACCGGTTTTTCCTTTTAAGATACGTTACCATAATGAAAGTATTATGTACTCGTTACTAGAGATCGCTGGTCTATTGGCTTCAGACAGGAGTTCCGAATGCTGACTAATGAATGAGATAATTAATTTATCTTATGAACATTATTGGATGGTGTATCGGATGACACGTTAAGCTGTAGGTCCCGGCTACTATCACTTCTTGAGAGTAGTAGTCGTAAAACCCCTTCATAAACCCACACTGAGCCGCATCTTACTCGTATCCGGGTAAACGCTGTGCCCCTTCATTTAATGAATTTGCGTATACTAGGATGGTATCTAATTCAGAACGAATAAAAAAAAAAAATAGTCCCAGCTTTAGATGCGTCTTAGGTATGTTTTGTTCTACTTATATTAGGAACAAAATTTACAAAGCAATCGTAGCGTGACGCCTTTTCCCATAAGGGACGGCAAAAGCACAATTGCGACCCCGTTCAGCCAAGCCACGATTAATTTTGGAATGACGTGCGAATAGATCCAACAAATTTTATCAATCTGTTGGACCTCTTCAAAAATAGATATCCGAGACACAGTTTCTAATAAGGAAATGTACATCATGTCCTGTGAGTTATTTAAAGAACCAACATCGCACTTCGTCGTAAATAGTCTACAATTCTACATCATATACAGGGTGTTGTTCTGTAAAGTTACGCTCGACTCAGGGGTGGTTATTTACACGACACTTATGCAAAAAAAAAAAAAATAGTAGTTTATGTGACTGATACATAATGCCTAAATAATTATGTACAGTTACATACAATAGTTTATCTACACACATATCATAAGCTGTCTTTGATGTATTCAGGAACCGCATGTTTGACCGGCATGGTAGCATTGATAATTGCTCTGCACTTGTTTAGCTTGTTCAGAAGTACCAACTTCATATAAATATAAAATAAATTAACTACACACGTATCATAAACCTTCTTTTTACTACATTTCTTATCTTAAGATTGACACATTATGACCATAATGTATAAATTTTCGACAAATTATGACAAAAATTTTACATTATGACCATAATCTACCAAAATTTGTCAAATTATGACATTCAAATTTCGAACGCCGAACGCCCGCCTACGTGCCGCCGCTAGTTTGTCTGTGAAGTTGGTATTACTGAACAAGCTAAACAAGTGCAGAGCAATTATCAATGCCACCATGCCGGTTGCACACGCGGTTCCTGAGCACATCAAAGAGAGCTTATGATATGTGTGTAGATAAACTAGTGTATGTAACTGTACATAATTAGACATTATGTATCAGTCACATAAACTACTATATTTTTGCAGTGAAAAATACCTAAAAATCATTAAATTGTGGCCTCAGTTCTAGCGCTTATTACCGCGCCAATATCGGGCACCGCCCGCGCTTCGTGGACTGGCCGGGGGTGTCCACATGTTGCGGTTGTTTCAGGACAAATTTAACACGACGATTTCTGAATCAAAGTTAGGCCAGGGAAATGGAAAACCATTTTTCGTTACAAGTGATTACGTAGACTATCGTGCCCGAGTCGGGCGGAACTTTACACAACAACACTCTAGTTATAATCGTACGAAGATTTGACGCAAACAAAAAGTGTTACTTTTACGATGCGACACATTTATTCATTGGTTATTATTCTGAGCTAAGGAGTTAGGATACATAAATAGGTACACCACAAACCACAAGCCACCTCGGACGAGATATGAATATAGATGTTTACCGATTTATAGGTGTCAGATCAATTCTAGCTGGGTTCGGTATTCATGGACAGATTCGAGAAATAAGAGTAAGCCATTCAAAAAGAGAGAGGGACTGGCGATAGCTAGCCATATACGCAAGGATGTAGCCTACAGATCTGCCTGACAGTCGTGCCTGGCGGGCAAAACTGCCTAAAAAGCTAGCTACACACGCACGGATTTACCCGACGGATCTGCCAAATACGCAAGGCGCCAACGATGCCGGTAGGAACAAAATCCCTAATTTCATACCCCGCCGTGACGGTCCGTATCGTGTTGCGTTGGTTGCCAATAATCCGACTACTTATTTGCTTTGCCGCGTAGAGAATGACGAAACCGTAGGGAAATACCACGTCTCGCAGCTTACTCCTTTCGTCGGTTGTGTGCAACCACCGCTCCAGCCGAAACGCAAGAGAGGGATACTCAAAAAGGTTGCTACTCCGAACGTGAGGGCGCTTAGTTCGGACTAGATGGGGAGGATGTAATAATTGTCACAATAGTGTTCGCCCAAGGTATCTACAGTTTCATATTGAATCTTGCCTCGTAGGTACTTACTTTTAAGCAACGTGAGCCTGTCCGTTGCCCCCACTCATCTCGAAGAGGGGGTGGAAGATGTCGTGCTCGCCCTATACGCGGCGACAGCGCGTACTTCGCGTCGTCGCGCCGGATAGAACTCGCCTGCAGGAAGATGCTGCGACTTTTGGACCTGCTGCCGCCCTGGCTGGACAAGTGGCGGACCGCGGTGAACGTCGGGAAGACAACAGCCATGTTGAATACCCGCTCCCGCCGTCCGACCTCGCTACAGTTGAGGGGCCGGGACATCGAGTGGCAATCGATGGTGAAATACCTCGGTTGCAACATCGACAGCTCGCTGCGCTTGGTCCCGATGGTGCAACACTGCATCAACCGGGCCAAAGCCGCGCGAGCAATGCTCCGGCCTGTCCTGTCGTCCAGCCTGCCCCTGAGAGCCAAGCTGCGCGTATACAAGTATTTTTTTATTTTTTTTTTTCGCGCGGCTGGCCCGGCGCATGTATGACTGCGCCGACAACAGCCGCCACCCACATCTCCACGATATCGCACCGCACCACGCACGACCGCCTGAAGGCAGACCTCTACCTAGAGAGTTGCTGCCGATGCCACTGTCGCCAGTGTAAGCCCGCAGAAGAGGGCGAAAGCACGGCACAGCAAAAGCCCACCCCAAAACACACGGAGTGCAGGCCGCGCCCGCGCCCCCCGTCGCGAAACTCGTCCCGCCCGCTAGCGCGCCCCCCGCCGCGCCGCCCGCCGCACCCCCCGCTGTGCCCACTAGCGCGCCCCCCGCCGCGCCGCCCGCCGCACTCCCCGCTGTGCCCACTAGCGCGCCCCTTGCCGCGTCGCCTACCGCAGGCGCCCCGCCGCCGCCCGGTGCCCCCGCTACGGGCGTGGCCGTCACGAAACCGCCCTCCAAGCCGCGCTACCCGCCAATAGTGGTGGAGACCCTCCCGAACTGGGACCACCACTTCCGCGAAATCCAGCAGCGGCTGAAGAGGGTCCCGAACGCGCGCCCCTGCCAAAAGGGTGTGCGATTTTCGCCTGCAGATGACGAGGAATACCGGTGCGTCCAGTCGTACCTCTCGGCGTTGGAGAAGACCACAGGGGTGCACTGGTACTCCTACTCGCTTCCCGCCGAAAGGAGCCTGAAGATCGCCATCCGGGGGCTGCCGGCAAACACTGAGCCCGCGGAGATCACTACCGCGCTGGCAGAGCGCGGCTACGAGGCCAGCTTTGTCAAGCAGATTCGGGCACGGAAGGGCAGACCGGGCTGCATTTTCCACGCGCAGCTGAAAAAGACGCCGGGTATAACAGCCAGTCTGTACGATATAGACGAGCTACTTTTTATGCCCAGCGTGAAGATCGAGGCGTGGCGTGGGAAGAGAGGACCAGCTCAATGCCACCGATGCCAGATGTTTAGGCATAGTAGCCACAACTGCCACCGCCCCCAGGCCTGCGTGAACGAAGAAGAACGAAGTGCCGAGAGCGGCTGAGGAGAAAGGAGCCGCAGCACCACCACCTCCACCGGAGAACGAACCGCCGAGGGATCTTGTCGCAGCACTTATCAAAGCACTCCAAGATCCCGCAGTCCTTAGGAGTATCGCCGAACATCTGCCCTGATGGCTGACTCCTTAAGGATTGTGCACTGGAACGCCCAGTCCTTCAAAGGAAAGAAGCAGCTGCTGAAAACCTTCCTGCGAGAGTACCGAGTCGACGTCAAGCTGGTTAGCGAAACCCACCTCACCGTGAGCATGAAGCTCACCCTACCCGGCTACACAACCTACCGCAAGGACGTGCGATCCCCGCAGGGGATTGCCTACAGAGGTCTGGCTATCCTGGTTAAGAGGAGTATCGTCCACCAACCCATCGACTTCGAGGAGCACACTACCATCTATGTTTAATATTTATGCTTCGGAACGCACCGGTTTTTGTTGCGCGGATAGACCGCGAGTGATCGGGACATCACTAGCTAGCTGTCACTTGCAGAGAAAAAAAATGGCTAGCTAGAGGTTACTTTTTGCACATGGTAAATTGTCTAACACAGGTATCGGGGCCTGGTCGGAATGTTAATTGTAATAATCACGGAACAATCGTCGGGAAATAAGTAGATTTCACGTCATCGTAGTGAGTGCTTCGTGCTGAGAAAGGTTGAAGTGGTTCGGTCACCAATTCGTCGCGTTCGGATAGCGACCCGTGTAGTCGGCAGCATCATCACGACAGCAACAGCAGCGGGCTACGATTCGAGTAAGATTCGACTCCCAACACCACCCCACCCTGGTGTTCCTCATCCCGTATTCCTGCCTCGAATTGAGCTTTCGAATGCCGGTCCACGGCGTCAGTACTACTTGTGACATTCCACTGAAAAACAACCCTACCAAGATTCCACGCCCTGTCGGTTAAGGCATGGGATTTAACATTTTGGTAGCAGAGGCGCGGTTTCCTAGTAGGAAATCGATTCACGGACGGTTGTAGGGTTGTTTTTTGTGCCGCGTTGTAAAGGGTACCTCAGATTGGTCGGCAATCTTTGTTGTGAGTGAGTCTTGTGGTCGGTATACCACAATTTAGGTTCATTTTTGGTTAGTGAAGGTATAATTGACGATTTAGTTAACAATTATTATAAAATTGTAGTCGGAAACTACTGTTTGAGCGCATAAAGGATTGAACAGTCATTCTGCGAAGTAACTAGATTGTATTACTTGCGGTAGAACGTCGGGTTCTATAGTACTGCAGTGTTATTTCGGTTTACAGAGCAGGGTCAGGCTATTTAAGGGGTATTAAGCTGATTTTGCTGACCTCAGTAGAAGTGCAGGTCATATCGGAAAGGCCACTTCTAGAAGGTTCACGGCTACCTACATTATATTAAAAATAGCTTTTTTTCTTATAATAAATTTTTGTGTGTTATTTTTTATTGTGCTTTATGGTGGCATTCTCTAATTGATTTAGAGTGTATAGTTATAAGGTGTATATCCACAGGGCGACCATATTAAATATTTTTAGGATTTAATTGTTTTAGTGGTTGCCTTAGTTTTGACAACTTAGTTTTAATTTCTGTGCCCAGCGCTGACGGGCAAGTGCTGGTCTCTGGCTATACTTAGTTCGGTAGTGAAGTATAGGACCAGAATCTATTAAATCGGTCATCATGGCACCTTCACCCTTGACGGTACTGCGGAATGGTGTCCGGGAGGAAATGAGATGGCTCGCCCATACTCATAAGCATGTGGAGCGACCGGACATGGATGATGTCCTGCTCAAGCGTGTGGAAGACGCAATGACACGCATCGGGAAGGTGTATCGGCTGGCTGCGGAGGCTGAAGCTCTCGAGCTTACTGATGAAGCTTCGGTGGCTACAGTGAAACAGCTCTGCGCGGATGCTGACCAAGCGATGGAATGCTTGGGTGACATCGAGCGTCGCGCGGAGAAAATTAAGCGGTCGCGAAGGAATGACCGTGGGGAGGGTAACGGAGACCCACCCCCGAAGGGTGTTGTTGGACGGCTGCCACACCTGGAGATTCCGGCCTTCAGTGGGGCAATTGATGAGTGGCCGGCCTTCATCAATTTATTTAATAGTTTGGTCCACGGTCGGGACGACCTGGACAACGCCTACAAGTTGGCCCAACTATTGATGGCTCTGCGGGGTGAACCGAAGGAGTTGGTCGGTCACCTAACGGTCACGGCTTGCAATTATGAGATAGCAAGGTCCATATTGTTTGACCGCTACCAACACAAACGGCGGTTGGTTGATGCGCAGCTGGGAAGCTGTTTAGCATCCCCAGAGTAACACGGGATGTTGACATCCGAGTACAGGTGCTCAACCCTGTGCTGGTGGTCACTAAGGCACTTCAGGACCTTGGTCTTCCGGTAGACCAATGGTCATACATTGTTTTATATATGGTTTTGTCACGATTGCCTGCAGCTGTTCAAAGTCGGTTTGAACAGCTGCATGGGGGCAGTAGCACGGAACTGCCCACGCTCGTCCAATTGACGGATTTTTTGGAGGGTGAATGTAGGCGATGTGACACACTGGACACGGAGGACAGTGTGCAGCGCCAACCCGCGCGGATGCGGGAGGGGCCGCGCCCCCCGCCCCCGCGGGGGGGTGGAAGGTCGAAACAATTTGGCATTTTGAATGCCGCGCCGTCGGGTGACGACTGTGTGCACTGCGACAGTGCCGGTCATGACGTGATCAGTTGCGCCAAATTTAAGGCGCTCGGGGTAGCTGCCCGCAGGAAGATAGTGTTCCGTCACCGATTGTGTTTCGGTTGTTTGGGGCCGCACACGCTGAGCGAGTGCTCGCGCGCGTTCCCCTGTGAGTGCTGTGGAGGCAAGCACCACATAGTGTTGTGCCTGAATCGGTCAGGCCCTTCGGATGGTCGCCAGGGCCGGACTCAGGTTGGTCGGCCACAGGGCCCAACCAGGGCCGGACCCAGTCCCCCTCCGGGCAACGGGAGTCACCAACGGGGTGACCGGGTACCCGCGGACGGGACCCCCCCCCGAGGGGAAAGGGGCAGCGCGGGGGGTAACATGCGGGATAGTCGGGGTTCGGTCGCCGCTGTCCACGGTCAGCGAGGACTTCGGGCCGCTGGCTCACCGCGTGTTACGGGCGGGTGTCAGATGGCACCTATGAGTAGCGCGAAGGCTGGGAGCCCACCACCTTCTGCGCCACCCTGCCCGTCGCTCTGGGAGGCGAACAGGGAGGCGAACAGTCGGATGTCGCCCCCATTCCTAGAGCGCCCCAGGTTGGATCCGCTCTCCCCCATTCATCCACGGTGCGCACCGGGCACACCGTACACCGTCCGGTATGATCGGATACCGGGACAGCGAGGGGCTTAATATACGGGTTGGGACCCCTTGATGCACATACGGTCTGATATGCCGGTTGCATATCAGCAGCCGAGTTACTCCAAGGCCGACGGAGGTCTCAGCGGGTTCGGATCCCGCGGAGGTTCCTGCTAAGGACACGCCGCCCACTTACAGGGTGCCGCCACTCCACAGACGGTCATGCTCCCCACCGCCTCTGTGATAGCGTGGAGTTCGGACGGCAAATCATGTGTGGCACGAGCACTATTGGACTCGGGGGCCCAGGGGTGCTTAGTCTCGTGCAACCTTGTAAGACGGTTGGGCATTTCGGTAAGGGAGTATCCACATTCCATTCGGGGAATTGGGAACACGGAAGTCGGTTCCGTTAAGGGAGTATGTCGGATTACTCTCTCGTCACGGGTGGATTCATCGGTGAATCTGACGGTCACGGCATTAGTCATGCCTAACGTGATGGGCTCACACCCTCACGTACGGTTGTCGCCCTCGGTGCGACAGTTGGCCGCTGGGTTGTCACTGGCTGACCCGGAGTTTGATATTCCAGGCCCAGTAGACATTTTATTGGGTGTTGATGCCTTGGGATACCTGTTAGTGCCAGGTGTCCATGTGTTGCAGGCGACTGGTCTGGTTTCGGTCAACACCAGACTGGGCCATGCGGTAATGGGTCCGGTCATGCCGGCTGCCCCACGCCTAGCGACTAGGAGTCCCTTATTCGGTTCTGTACTCTCGGAGGTGATACAGAAGTTTTGGGAGGTGAAGGAACCACCTACGGTCCGCCGGTTGGACCCGGTTGAAGAAGAGTGTGAACAGTTTTATCGGAACAATACTGGTCGCCTTCGGTCAGGTCGATTTCTCACACGTCTTCCATTCCGGAGTGATCGCCCACCGCTGGGCAGTTCACACCATGCAGCCGAGACGCGGCTTCTGTCGATGGAACGACGCATGAAGCTTGACGGGATTTTCCGACAGAAGTACGTCGACTTATGCGGGAATACGAGTCGCTCGGCCACATGTCGGTTTCGGGTATCGACTGGAAGCGTGAAGACCACTGCTTCCTGCCTCATCACGCGGTCTTGAGGACCCCGGAGGGCAAAATACGGGTAGTGTTCGATGGATCGGCATCAACATCTAACGGCATGAACCTGAACCAGTGTTTGCATTCAGGGCCGAAGTTGAACCATGACATCGCGGATGTTATCACACGGTTCCGTCGACACAATGTTGTGTTTGTAGCTGACATCCGGATGATGTTTAGGCAGACGGTCATTCACCCTGACGATAGACGGTATCAGCTGATACTGTGGCGAGAGAGCCCAGATCAGCCCATCGAGGTGTACGAGCTGAACACCAACACGTCGGGCTACGGTCTAGTCCTTATTTGGCGATTCGCACTCTGCGGGAGTTAGCGGATCGAGAACGGTTAAATTTCCCTAGAGGAGCAGCGATCCTGGAGCAGGATCTCTACGTGGACGATATCTGTACCGGTGCAGATTCCGTAGAGGAGGCGCTCGCTCGACGGGACGAACTAGTTGAGCTCTTACGGGGTGGAGGTTACGAGCTCCGGATATGGATGTCGAACTCTCCAGAGTTACTGTCTGGTCTTCCGGATGACTACCAGCAGGATCCCCACATTTTCGAAAATCTGGAAAATCCGAATATGTTGTCGGTATTAGGCGTCCAGTACCAGCCGGTGTCAGACATGTTTTCGTATCGGGTCGAGTTGGACTCCCCGAAGGTCTGGACGAAACGGAACGTCCTTTCAACGGTGGCTAGGACATTTGATCCAAACGGGTGGATCACCCCAGTAACATTTCAGCTCAAGTGTTTTATGCAGCAATTGTGGTCTGCTGAGCTGAAATGGGACGACCCGATCGGCGGGTCATTGAGCTCAGAGTGGGAATCGTTCTTTTCGGCCCTCCCTGGCATCAATCGGATTTCACTGCCACGGAGGTTGGTCCCCACCAAACGATACACCGCCACCCTGCATGGGTTTTGCGATGCCTCGGAGAAGGGCTTCGGAGCTGCGGTGTATCTGCGTACGGTCGACTCCTCGGGGGAGGTTGATGTGCGGTTGGTCATGGTCAAGAGCAAGGTTGCGCCGTTGCGCACTCGCCTGACCATTCCCAAGTTAGAGCTTTCAGGAGCGGCTCTCCTGACTCGTCTGCTCAACCACACGTTGACGGTTCTTCGTGGGTCAATAGCGTTAGAAGATACGGTCTACGCTTGGCTCGCTCGACAAGCTGGTCAATGTGACCGCCTGGATCTTCCGATTTGCGCGGAATCGTCGGAATTCTGAGGCGCAACGGGTGCGGACACAGGTCCTGACACCACGGGAACGGAACCATGCGTTGTTCGCATTGGTACGGAACGTGCAGACGGTGCACTTTAAGTCCGAACTGGACATTCTGAGACGCGGACGCGTCCAACTGAAGGGAGTTGTGGCTCGGCTCAACCCGTTTATTGACCCTCAAGGATTGCTGAGGGTAGGAGGTCGGCTGCGGAATGACAACCTGCCTTATGCGGCTCGCCACCCTTTGTTACACCCTCGGAAAGGGAAGTTGGTCGAACTGTTGATACAGGATCGACACATTCGGAATGGGCATGTCGGATGCCACGCCTTGATGGCGTTTCTCCAGCGCGAGTTCTGGATTCTATCGGGAAGACGCTTAGTGCGTAGCGTCGTATTTCTGTGCCTGCCTTGTTATCGGGCCAAGGCGGCTACGATGCAGCCCCAGATGGACGATTTGCCCTCGGATAGGGTTAAAGAAATCCGGCCCTTTGCGGGTGTCGGAACGGATTTCGCGGGACCATTCATGGTCAAGTCTTCACAGCTACGGAACGCCAGATTAGTGAAGGCATACCTGTGCGTCTTCGTGTGCTTGGCCACGAAGGCAGTCCACTTGGAGGTGGTCAGTGACCTCACTACGGAGGCATTTATCGCATGTCTGGATCGGTTCGTCTCACAAAGGGGCCTCCCGTCATTAATCCGTTCGGACAACGGCACAAATTTTGTCGGAGCCAGGCGATATCTGCAGGAGGTCACTCAATTCCTGAACGGTAACCAGGACGCCATCGGTACGGCTTGCTCCCGACGAGGGATTGAATGGGTTTTCAGTCCCCCGGGATGTCCTCATTGGGGAGGAATTTTTGAGGCTGCGGTTAAATCGGCTAAGTCGCACCTGACGAGGATCATCGGTGAGACCTCTCTACGCTTTGAAGAGCTTGCGTCGCTGTTCTGTAAAATTAAAATGAACTGAACTCGCGTCCGTTGTGCCCGCTCAGTTCGGATCCAAATGATTTGGAAGCGTTGACGCCGGGTCACTTCCTGATAGGTCAGCCCCTTAACGCCCTGCCAGAATACCCATTCGGTGATGTTAAGTCGGTTAACTAGGTGGCAGATGTTGCAGAAGATGGCTCAAGATTTTTGGAAACGGTGGTCCCTTGAGTACTTGCACATCTTGCAGCAGCGCCTTAAGTGGACTGACCGGACGAGCCCCCCTCAAGTCGGTGATTTGGTGCTGATTAAGGATGCGAACCTGCCATCATTGAGATGGAGACGAGGACGGATCGTCAACTTGTACACGGGTCGGGATGGCACGCCTCGATCAGCAGAAGTCAAGGTGGGGGACTCGGTCCTCAAGAGAGCGGTCGCAGCACTTTCTCGCCTTCCTATTGATTAGGGACAGGTTCGGGCCTGTCCGGGCGGGTGACTGTTTAATATTTATGCTTCGGAACGCACCGGTTTTTGTTGCGCGGATCGACCGCGAGTGATCGGGACATCACTAGCTAGCTGTCACTTGCAGAGAAAAAAAATGGCTAGCTAGAGGTTACTTTTTGCACATGGTAAATTGTCTAACACAGGTATCGGGGCCTGGTCGGAATGTTAATTGTAATAATCACGGAACAATCGTCGGGAAATAAGTAGATTTCACGTCATCGTAGTGAGTACTTCGTGCTGTGTAAGGTTGAAGTGGTTCGGTCACCAATTCGTCGCGTTCGGGTAGCGACCCATGTAGTCGGCAGCATCATCACGACAGCAACAGCAGCGGGCTACGATTCGAGTAAGATTCGACTCCCAACACCCCCCACCCTGGTGTTCCTCATCCCGTATTCCTGCCTCGAATTGAGCTTTCGAATGCCGGTCCACGGCGTCAAGGTCAGTACTACTTGTGATATTCCACTGAAAAACAACCCTACCAAGATTCCACGCCCTGTCGGTTAAGGCGTGGGATTTAACAATCTACGTCCTTGGCGTCGAAGTCTACAACCCGGACGGCTCTGGGGACATTATCGACATCATAGTCTACAAAGGAATCCGGACCCAGCCAAGCCAGGAAGACCTGCCATACCTCCCCTCGGATCAAAGACCCGTTCTCCTCGTCCTTGCGGATCTGCCAACAAGAGTCTCGCCACCAGCGCCCCGTCGACGGTACAACTGGGCTTCCTTCTCGGCCGCACTCGCCGAGAACCCCACCACCCAGACAGTCACACAGCCAGAAGACGTCGAAGCACTGACTTCAGAGTTGACTAGCAAGATCCAGGACGCGCTCGACACATCCTCGCACACCGTCTCTAGCCGGAGGAAACCCCAACCCCTCCCGGCGAAGATTCAGGCACTCATCTGCGAACAGCGCCGTCTCCGGAAGCTATGGCAACAAACCCGGTGCCCAACTCTGAAGTCCCGCCTCAACGCCATGACGGCCACCACCAAAAGATGCCTTGCCGACCACGCCGAAGAATCTTGGGAACGCCACATCGAGTCCGTAGGCAATCACGTCCCTTCCGTGCATCACTTATGCCGGCAGCTGTCGGCCACCCCGGCTCCTGTTCGACCGCTGCTGGGCAGCGACGGCTTCCCGAGATTCAGAGCAAAAGACCGAGATGAAATTTTCGCCGAATGCCTGGAGAGGCAGTTCAAGCCGAACCCCACCGACGAAGCCGAACACGTAGCAGCAGTGGAGGAACACCTGCGGCACTACTTCGCGACGCCGATAGCTCCTGAAGAGGACCCCATCTTCTTCTCGCCCGGCCAAGTCCTGCGAACGATCAGGCGCACCAAGCCCAGAAAAGCCCCGGGCGCAGACCGAATCACCAATATGGCGCTGCGCAACTTGCCGCCACCGACTGTGGCGGCCATGACGCGCCTGTTTAACGGCATCATGCGCACGGGGCACTTCCCTACTACATGGAAGGAAGGCCTGGTCATAATGCTCCCCAAGCCGGGCAAGAATATCAAGAAGCCCGAGAGCTATCGGCCCATCACCCTTCTGAGCACCATGTCAAAGTTGTTCGAGAAGCTGCTGCTAGGAAGACTGCTGCCGCACATCCAAGCTCGCCCGGAACAGTTCGGCTTCAGGCCAGAGCATTCGACGACGCTCCAGCTCACCAGGGTACTGAACGAAATGACGGTCTGTCGGAATAAGAAAGAATACACCGTCGCAGTACTCCTGGACATGGAGAAGGCGTTCGACAGAGTATGGCACGAGGGGTTGCTGTACAATCTGTCGACGTCCCCAGCTCTACGAAGAATCACCCGCCTCGTGGCCTCGTTCCTACGGAGTCGCCGCTACAGAGTGGTGGTGGTGGAAGACGCCGTGTAAGAAGCCCGCCCCATCGAAGCCGGCGTCCCACAAGGTTCCTGTCTTTCACCCGCCTGCTACTCCCGTTACACGGATGACATCCCAGTTGGCCCTGGTGTATAGCTGGCCCTCTTCGCTGACGACGCAGCATACTATGCGTCGTCCTACAAAGCACCCCACGCCGCCGTCAAAATGCAACGCACGCTGGACACCTTTCCTAAATGGCTGGCCAAATGGAGGCTCTCCGTCAACGTCGGGAAGACGCAGGCGATGATCACCGGCCAGAGCAACCTGCCACCACCACTCCAATTCCAAGGGAAGGACATTGGGAAGGACTAGGATTGGAGACACTGGACAAGTTCGTCCAGAAGCTGGCGACGAACATGTTCGCACGAGCGGACGGCTCTCAACACCCGCTCGTGCGAGACCTGGCGCCATACCACGCGCGCCCGCCTAACCGTCGCCGCCTACCCCGAGACTTGGTTGCCCAGCCGGCAGCACCCCTGGATTGAGGCCACACAACCCGACGAACACCTCAGCCACCCAATGACCTGGCCGTAGTCACGGCCAGCGGAAGACTCCGCTGAAGGGGGCCATTGTCCCGGGACCGCAACCCCGCACCCTGGAAGGGGTGTGAGAAGATCACCAAGAACACTCCGACGTGTGGTCGTCCGCACCGCGCAATCGATAGCCGACGCGCGGGCGCGGCGAGTCAGTCGAGATAAAACCGGATTGACGGATACGCGTTATCACGTCGACGCTCGATAGTGCAGAATATCTTTTCGATCTCGTTCCATTTTCACCGATAGTACACCATAAAGTATTGTAGAACCCGCAATAGACTAATTAAAAAAATATTACGACTCACCTGAGTGTTTCCTTCATAATACTTATATACCAGACTACTAAATACAATACAATACAATTCTTAATAATTCTAACTTGGTTCCAGCAGACCACAGACTTTGATCGGCCGATAGTTTGGTCTGGTTGGGCTGCCAACGTAAATCGGCCAAATCATTCTACTGTGCGCAATTGCATAAATCTTCAACTGACAGGAGCCTGACTTAACTATCAGCCGATAATCTGCTCGGTCACGTATCTATTAGATGTGTTATTCTAGTCTTTAGACAACAGACTAGAGTCTATATTACCGACTTAATTGTCTGTTTTGTGTATAGTGATGATATGACGGTATTTCAGATGGTCATGCAGCAATCTTTTGTAACCTTAAACTGCCGAATCTAAGTTTAGCACACAAGGAAAACCATACTCTCCTAATAGAACGCAGACAGTATTCAGAAAGCAATAATGAACGGTTTAGATCCGAAGTTATAAGAGGAAACCTAAATGACAAAGGAATAAATGGTTTTATTTCAAGTTTTGGTAAAATTTTCCATAGTTGCTTTGTAAAAAAGAAGAAAAAGATAGCGTTAGGAAAGTCAGGCAAAATTAAATGGCTTACACCAGGCCTAAAAGTCTCAAGTAAAATGAAGAGGGTTTTAGCCAATATGAATAGCTGTAACGAGAGTATCAAGCATTACCGCAGTGAGTATATTAGGATATACAGGAGAGTACTAACACAAGCCAAAAAGCTTGCAGTTCGGTCAGAACTAAATAAAGCAAAATGCTCTACCAAAGCCTTGTGGAAAGTAGTGAACAAACACAGAAATAAGAAAACGATCTCGGTTACAGAAAAGTTATTGCTAAAAGTAAATGACAAAATAATTCACAAACCAATCGAAATAGTAGACGTCTTCGCAGACCAATTTGAGGTTAAATCCGTA
This sequence comes from Argyresthia goedartella, assembly GCA_949825045.1. NCBI lineage: Eukaryota > Metazoa > Arthropoda > Insecta > Lepidoptera > Argyresthiidae > Argyresthia > Argyresthia goedartella. Next base: position 23,795,885 of record OX463828.1, read on the forward strand.
GGAATTATAAATGGTTCTCAGCAAGCAGTAGATCTGCTAAAAATTAACTGCCCGAGAGTCACAGGCGAGATGGACTTTAGACAGACGTGTATAACTGAAATCAAAAAGATAGTCCAACTTTTTGAAAGCAAGCCATCATGCGGTTACGATGACATGCCAATCACAGTTATCAAAAACAACATTGATATTTTAGCAGAGCCACTTACAATTTTCTTTAATAACTGTTTAAATATGGCAATTTTCCCAGATCAATTTAAGATCGCCCGTGTATTGCCAGTTCATAAAAAAGGAACAAAAGAAAATCCGTCCCACTACAGACCTATTTCATTATTGCCAGTCCTATCGAAGATATTTGAGAAAATTATCAAGGCAAGATTTCTAGCGCACTTTGTAAATTATAAAATACTTAGTGACAGACAGTTCGGTTATCGGAGAGGTTTGGGTACATCTGATGCTATTGATACATTGGTAAATGACGTTGTAGGTAAACTAGACGAGAAAATGAAAGTTGCTGCACTTTTTCTAGACTTGAGCTCGGCGTTTGATTTTGTTGACCATGACATTTTAATAGATAAGCTGGAACATTATGGTGTAAGAGGGAAATGCCTGAATTTAATGAAATCTTACCTTCAAAATAGGAAGCAGTTTGTTGAACTGTGCTCGACTGATAGTGGATGTCAAATGATAAACAGGTCCAGATTAGTTCATCTGACTAGAGGAGTGCCGCAGGGTTCTATTTTGGGTCCAATCTTCTTTATTGTTTTCACTAACGACCTGTTTGAGTATATTGGAAGGGAAATACCTGATAGTCAACTTATAGTTTATGCGGATGACACAAATGCTGTCGTTTCAGACAAGGATATAACATCACTCGAATCTAAAGTTAATGTTATTCTAAAACTGTTTGATTCCTGGTTTACCAACAATAACCTGAAAATCAACACCACTAAAACTAATCTACTCTTATTCAAGACCACCGCACGAAATAATGATAAAATAAAGGCTACCCTAAACGGGGACGCAGTGGCGACAGTCAATGTAGTTAGGTTTTTGGGGGTTAATATTGATGCCTCTCTCAACTGGAAGCCCGAACTTACTGCCCTGAAAGGTAGTATTGGCTCAGCGTGCTATGCCCTGAGAAGTCTTAGGGACGTAGTAACTGAAGGACATCTGAAAATGGTTTATTATGCTCTGGTTGAGTCCAAGTTGCGCTATAGCATCAAGTTGTGGGGAAATAGCTATGAATATAATATTTTAAAAGCATTCGTGTTACAAAAAAGGGCAATCCGCACGATAGCTCGTATCCAACAGACGGAATCGTGCAGGCCGCACTTCATCAGGTTGGGTATACTGACAGTTCCGGCGCTTTACTTGCTTGTGCTGATGGATGTTCTAGTTAAGAATATTCACAAAATAGAAAACCAGGAACAGAGACATACACGAGAGAATTCGCGTAGAAAGGACTTGCCGATAGTATCTGCACCTAGGTTAGAAGTAGCAAGACATTCAGCGGGTTATCAGTCACTCAGGTTATTTAACTAGCTCCCGACAGAGCTTAAGCTCATGGTTACGCACAGCAGTTTTAAGGACAAGCTAAGAAAATTCTTATTGGAAATGAGTCCATACAGTATTGACGAATTCCGCAATCAATCAAAATAACATTATACAATTTTTATTTATGACATGATATTTTATTCCTTGTGTTTATGAATTTATTTATTTATTGTGACATGCGCATGATTACTTTTAGTTTTGACGTTTAATTAGACGTACTTCACTTATGATTACTAATAACTGTTATGCCAGGTATGTGATTTGTATTTGTATTGAATAATTTATTTTGACATGTCAAAGTGTTTTGTTATTTTGTTTGTCTACCTATCATTTAATTTAATTTCAATTAAGTTACATTTTATTATATTTCTGGCTTATAATGATTTCACTTGTATAGAATTGTTATACCATTTAAATAATATTTTAGTTTTAATCGATGTATTTCAGACACAATTGTACTATTGTTTATGAATAAATACTATTGAACTATTGAACTATTGACATTAACAACGTAAGTACTTATTGTTCAGCTAGTTATCAAGATACATAGATATAAAACCAACTTTATTTCTATCTGTGACGTATTTCAATAGAAACTTCCCATAGCCATAACCACGCCCAAAACACCTGAGCTTAAGATACCGTCTACATTAGGCGTCAGCACGAAAGTAATAAAAAAATCGTGCTTAAAATAGAATCTATGGCTACCGCACAAGAACTGTCAGATTTCAAGTTTTGTTCGTTAGTTTTGACGACTCGAGAATTCCACGGAATTGCAGTTATAGTATTTATTTATTCTATGTATACTAATAACGCCATGATTTTGGCGCTCGCTAGTGATCACCCTTTGGAAAATTCCTTAAAGCAATATAAATCTATGTATTTGTAGTTTAATTACTTACAATTGTTTTGTTAAAATCATAAAGATAAACTAGCGGGTTGTTTACTTCAAGATATAAATGTCATCGGATAAGGTCAGTAGAGGGGTAAATCGTAAAAACCAACTAAATTACGTATGACAAGATTATTTACGACCTACAAGCTATAATCCTCACCATTGAAACCTTCATGAAAATGAAATTTGAAAATGCTAAAACATAGTCCAGAAATAGTCCTAAATAGTCCAACAAGAAAGAAAATGAGTCCACTTATAGTTTCCAAGTTATAGCTATAAGTTGGTGAGGATTACAGCTTGACATCAAGCTGTAATCCTCATCTCTCTTGCAAGCAAACGGAAGGGCCTATTGACTTAGTTTCGGTTTCAAAAATTAGTCCAGAAATAGTCCACACGGCATGCCAAATTTCATAAATAGTCCTTCAACGATTCCAGAGTTATTAAATCATCTTGGTGAGGATTACACCGATAAAAGTTTCAGGAAAATCGTATTTTGACGAAAACATCGTAATTACTACATACCTTTGTTTGTAATAATTTAATCTATCGATTGATGTTTTATCCCCAAAAATACTAATATATTTCGCTAGATTTTAATTTAATTGTTTACTACTTCAAACAGGGATTATAAAACGTGTTAGGGTAAATAAAAAGCTCGGTGCACTCTTAAGATTTTACAAAATGGCGGATTACGTGCCAGTCTCCATACAATCAATCCAATCCATGCAAAAATATTCTAAGTCTTGCAGTGACTCTTTTCTCGACTTGCTATGCCATGTGAATAGAAGAACTTATTTGAAAATCCGGGGTGGCACAACTTATTGATTGGTCGATGTTCTACGTACTTATAGGCGATATGGAAAAGGGTCAAACATCTCTTAAATGTTTAAAGCCCGTTCATTATTTTTCTCGCAGGAAGGGTAACAGACATCCGTCTCAATCTAACACTCACAATCTCTCACGTTTATTGTCCAAGCGAGCGCGTAGCGCGGGCAAACCATCTCCGTTTCAGATTGGGCAAAAATGTTTTCGTATGTCTGTCGGGATTTCCATCTGCCCGAATTTTCTCCTCTACATGTCGCATTACCTACTTAACCTATTCTCGTGAAATTTTGTGAGCACGTTCGATAACTTTTACGGATGTTTTGGTCAATTCAGCCTTTGGAGATTTTCTAAAATGGCGAAGATGTGGGGTTACAAAGTTATTGGTGCGGACTTTCATACTCCATGCTCGCATTCATAAATTTGGGTAAGGTAGGTATTGAAAGAATATGCAGTCGGGTTATTTGTTTTTATAATAATTCCAATTGTTCAACCGATAAACTTCAAGGGGTTGTAGGTGCGAGGGGGTGGAAAATAATGAAAAATCGCAAACAGCTCACAGAGCCACTAGTATATCAGTAGAATATAAAAGGGCGCCAGATGTACTCGCCTATAAGTCTTGGACCACTGAGAGAGAAGGGGAGAACTCCCACAGATTTATTTTTAGATCTCTTTTAAAAATTGGTTATATTTAACTAATACAAATTTCTACAACATTTATATAAAATTATAATAAATAATATGCACGAATAAAAATTACAAAAATTATAACAGCGATTTCTGTGTTGAGTTAGATTAACCCCATGCACTCTTGTCATCTTGTCATTAATATAATCTTGAATACTGTATTACGCTTTCCTAGTCTGTTATTATTGCTTAGGTTAACATTACAGCTGTCGCAAATTTTGGAAAATGTTCTAAGATTCTTGCGAACATGCATTATATTTTCGAAAATTAATTGACTAGCTACAGTATGTATGTATTTTTTTAAGTTCTCTTTGGGAATCTGTGTGTTTTAAATTATAAATTGATCGAATAAATATTTTCGGGAATAAACCTCAAACTTCAAACTTATTTTTTTTTATTCAAAATAGATTTTTACGAAAACTTTTTGAACGTCATTTAAATCTATATAATTCAAAAGAAACTACTGCCGCTCGGAAAGTGTTATGGCAGCGGAGAAGAAGCGGCGCAAGAAACTCGTACACTGCAACACGGTCTACTTTTCTTTTCTTTTTATTCAAAAGTAGGTCTTGTGTTACAATAATGTGCGTGGTTCTCGTGCTGCGCTGGAAAATCAGAGCTCCATACCTCTTTGTCATTAATGTAATCATCTAAACTATAATATGCTTTATAACATAAGGTTTTTTTAACAATCCTTTAAATTTCTTCTCGGACAAATTTAATATCTCTTCCGGTATTTTGTTATAGTATTGTATACTTAGACCCACAAAAGAAGTTCTAACTTTAGCTAGTCTATAGTATGGTTGGTCAATTTTATTTCCGTTTCTTATATTATTTCGCATGTGCCTGTCAACATTTTTAGTGAGCTATTTATGTTCTTCCTATCGTACATGATATTTTCATAAATATATTGACACGGTACAGTCATAATGCTAATTACTTTCTACAGTTCCCTCAGGGAGTCACGACTGCGTAGGTAATAAATTGCTCTAATAGCCTTTTTTTGTAGCACAAAAAATTAATCTATATCAGCAGCTCGGCCCTACAGAAAAATTCAATAGGACGTAATGCTGTGGAAATTACTAAAGTAAACAAGTCCCGCCGTAGCTACATCCGTCAGCTGTCTGATTTGTCTCACAGCTTATGCAGCTGAACTAAGTTTTCCCGATAAATACACGGTCAGGTCATAAGTTCTGTCATACAATAAAAACTTTTGAATTTAGAATGCTGGCCACAAAAAAGTTTATTGAATTCGAATTTCGAATTTTTCATGAAAATAAAAATGTGTACTTTTTAGAATTTTCCTCTCATTTAAATATGGAGTGGACACTTAAAGAAGACCGTGTCGCAGTTATTGCGTTGCATCGTTGCGGTTACGCGCCAATTCAGATTTTCGACTTACTGAAAAATTTGAATATAACCAAAAGATTCGTTTATCGTACCATAAAACGATACAATGAAGACTATAGTGTAGATAACAGGTCAAGAAGTGGTCGCCCTCGCTCTGTTAGGACTCCAGCAGTGATAAAAGCTGTGAAGGCGCGAATTCAAAGAAATCCCATACGTAAGCAGAAACTGTTGGCCCTTCAGATGGGGTTAAACAGGAACACGGTGAAAAGGGTGTTAAATGAAGACTTAGGGCTTAGGGCATATCGAAGAAAAACAGGACATCGTTTGGACGCTCGTTTAATGGACCTGAGACTGAAGAGATGCCGCGCTTTGTTGAAGCGGTACGCGGGAAAAAAGCATCGGGAAATTATTTTTTCGGATGAAAAAATTTTCACCGTGGAAGAGAGCTACAACAAACAAAATGATAAGGTGTACGCACACAGCAGTGAAGAAGCGAGCAACCGTATTCCACGTGTCCAACGAGGTCATTTTCCATCCTCGCTCATGGTTTGGTTGGGATGCTCTTATTGGGGCTTAACTGAGGTACATTTTTGTGAGAAAGGCGTAAAAATGAATGCAGTTGTGTATCAAAATACAGTCCTCAAGAACCTTGTGGAACCTGTTTCTCATACCATGTTTAATAACAGGCACTGGGTATTCCAACAAGATTCTGCGCCAGCTCATAGAGCGAAAAGCACACAAGACTGGCTGGCGGCGCGTGAAATTGACTTCATCCGGCATGAAGACTGGCCCTCCTCCAGTCCAGATTTGAGTCCGTTAGATTACAAGATATGGCAACACTTGGAGGAAAAGGCCTGCTCAAAGCCTCATCCTGATTTGGAGTCACTCAAGGCGCATCCTTGATTAAGGCAGCCGCCGATATTGACATGGACCTCGTTCGTGCTGCGATAGACGACTGGCCGCGCAGAATAAAGGCCTGTATTCAAAATCGCGGGGGTCATTTTGAATAAACTTTATTACCATAAGAATCTATGTTTTATTAAGTTCATTTTGCTATATAAATGTTTACATAAACAATAAACATGTCTAAATTATTTCATATTGCACATGTGACAGAACTTATGACCTGACTATGTATATAATGTGAGGGCTCCATTGTAGTTTCGAGTCAAGTTTTATCCCCAGGAAATCTGTACTATCAGTAAACTCTAACTTATCATTATTTAATTTAACCTCATTTTTTAAGGAATTAACATTAGGCAAAGTGAATTTTATACATTTAGTTTTTTCGCGTTAAGCTCTAGATTGTTAACAGTAAACCAATTATGAAGTTGTCTAAGAGCGTTATTTACTTCGTCATAGTTCTGTACATGTCGATCTACTTTAAATATACAAGATCAGCAAATAACACAATCTTTGACAAATTTTGAACCATGAAGGGCAAATCATTAATATATACCAAAAATAAGAAAGGACCTAATATGGAACCTTGAGGCACGCCAATTTTCACGCGAGATCCTAATGATTTGGTTCTGTTAATCTGAACCTTCTGAATCTATATCTATCTATCTACATAAGAACTCAAAAGTTCTAGAGCTTTATTTTTAAATATAAAACAACCTCTGTGGCGCAGCGGTAGTGGCTCTGTCTACCATGCGAGAGGTCCCGGGTTCGTTCCCCGGCTGGGGGTAAAGAAAAAAAACCCCAGGTCTTGGATGTTTATATGTGTGACGTCGCTGTTTCTGGTACCCACGACACGACACAGGGTATCCTAGTGTGGGGCCAGAGGCAATGTATGTGCATGTATGTAAAAGTTTATGTTTATAAAAATAGTTTAAATATCCTCCGATTTCCCCCACAACAAAATACCATAGGTTAGCGGATATTCAAGCTTTCCGTGAAAAATAGACTAGTCTAGATGAAGCCGTAGATCCAACGCTTTATTTCTAACTCCGTAATGATTTAATTTCATTAGTCTGCGCGGCCTTCCATGCAGAGAAAATATGAATTATAAGTGTAATGCCTGCATCCGTGAAAAGGTATTGTTGGGTGGGGAATTGTTTTGTACGGTTGAAGTGTGAGAGCATTTGATTGAGTATATATTTTTTAAAGTACGGATTAGTCTGTAATTTGGAGGATCAGCCTTGTCTTCCGACTTGAATTGAAAAATTAGGTATAAATTTCCTGTGTTTTATGAAGTCTGAGAAAGCTCCATCGTCAACACATTTATTCGATATATACGCTAAGTGTGGGTATAACCAGAATTACTGAACAAATTACTTTGACTGATATACACCACAGGTCTTCAGTGTTTTTTTTAATGTTATTTAATCTAAATGTTTTGACAATGTCCTGGGGATATACATGATTAAATGTAAAATCTACTTTACTGACGCTGGTCCTGTTTTTTAACCAAGTCTCTACTTCATTTGGAGATGAGTTTAGACGCTCTGTTGTGAGTAACGGTAAGTTGATGAAGAATGTTTAGAACCCCTTGAAAGTTTTGAAATATTATTTTTTGTTCATATAACCTTTATGAAGTACATGATAACTCTACTTTTACGAATTACAAATGTTGCCCATTTTGATTTACCGTTGTTGTCACTGACGTTCTTAAATTTAAAAACTTTTTGTGTGTTATGTTGAATTCTGTTTGAATGATGTTGAAGAAGTCTGAATTAATTTAGTTCGGGTTCTGTTCAATTAAAATCCAGTACTGGCAAATTTCTTATCTCAGTTTTTCATATACGTAGAAACGTCTAGACTAGAAAGTCCAGGGGATGTAAAAAATACTGAAGACGAAGAAGGAGTTTAGGAGAAGAAGGGTATATCAGTCAGTCATTGGTTCAGTATTTCAGCGTAGTAGCGTATATATTCAAACACAGTAAACTTATAGCACCGTTCAAGACGGGCGACGAGGATGATCCTTAAAATTTCAGACCAATATCTGTACTTCCAGCACTAACTAAAATTCTTCAGTACAAACATTTGTAAATAAGCTGACTTCTCGATTCTTTGTTTTCGAATGATTTTTTTAGCAAAAAATATAGTATAATATAGTATATAGAGCTCGTTGCGTAGATACACCCAACGAGCTCGTTGCGTAGATACACGCAACGAGCTCTTAACAACGACACCCCACTCGATGGGGTAGGTCAACTATATTGTTTTCGCGCCCATCTTTAGCTATATGGGAGCCCCCATTAAAACATTAAAAACATTTTTTGACAATTTTTATGGCTTTAGGTAATAATAATAATACCTTGGACACTATTTACACACATTGATCTAGCCCCAAACTAGGATTCCCTGTATCTTGGGTACTAGACAACGATATACATACTTATATAGATAAATATTATACTTAGATAGATAAACAACCATGACTAGGGTACAAACATCCGTTCTCATCAAACAAATATTTGCCCACACCAGGACTCGAACCTTGGCTTCGTAGGCAGGGTCACTGCCGACTCGGCCGTTCGGGTCAACAAGATGTCTGTACTGTGAATATTTTATGACCGAAGCTTTAACCGTTTGGCTGTAAAACCGTGTGACCGACGACGCACGGACGGACGGACACGTAAGTGACAGCAACAGGGCTCCGTTTGGACCCTTCCTAAGGAAGGCTAAAAAGTTGAAAAATCTATATTACTTGACACCCATTAATTAACTTTAGGACAGCGTCGGGCCATAAGTTTTTTCATAACTCAAACTTCTAATTTAGAACGCGAACCAACAAAAAGGTGTGGGCGTTTGAAAAACGAATATTTTAAGAAACTAAATTCATAGGTTTTCTGTAACTTTCTTTAGAGTCGCGGTCATTGCGTCGCTGCGGTCACGCGCCGAAAGAGATTTTCAAACTGCTGAAAAATTGAAAACATTGAGGGTCGTTTATCGTACTATGAAACGATTTAGGGAAACTTCGAGATTAGAAGATAAGCAGAGGAGCGGACGTCCTTGTACTGTTCGGACTCCAGCAGTGATCAAAGCAGTGAAGGCACGAATACAAAGAACTCCCGTTCGGAAGCAAAAACTGTTGGCTCTCCAGATGAGGTTAAGCAGAACTACAGATAAAATGGTATTAGAAGAAAACCTAACCGAAAAAAAACTGCACATTTGCTTAACTCACGACTGAAGAAAATCAGGCTCGATAGATCGAGTCTTTCTGAGATACGCGGGAAAAAAAATCCGCGAAATCCTTTTTTCACGAAACATTTTTTGATGTCGAGGATTATCTTATCTTTTCAAATATACCATAGTTATGGTAGAAAATGAAATCAATATATAAAAATGTTCATTATATTTAGATACACAACTAAGGTCATTTAAAAACAAAACAATCATTTCAGTATTAGATTATTTTAAACCAATACAAACACATTATCTACCTATATTTTGTGTTATTATTATACTACTCATAATCGTTTATATTTACATTCGCTTTTCTACTGAAATACTACGTATGTTTTATTCATCTAAGGTGGCAAAGAGGTTCCTAACACCCCACACTACTACCAACTACCAACTCAATTTAATCGAATGTCTAGAATGAAATCCGGCCGAATGAGGGCTACCCTTTTTATGCTCGCACTATGAGACCTCACGCTACAGCACCGCCCCTAGCGGCGTTCTAAAACGCGATAACCCCTCAATCCTTATGCATTCCATGTGGCGAGAAAGAGATAGCGTCAAAAACGCGTGGCTCTACGAGCGCTGGTGTAAGCGTGAGGTCTCGTAAGGCGAGCATAGAAAAATCGGTCAAGTGCGATTCGGACTCGCACATGAAGAGTTCCGTACCATCGTACAAACAATTTACCACTAAAAAAGTAAAACAACAACAACAAGAACAATATTATACCCGAACATGGATTCGAACCAGAACCCTATGATTGCGCAACCGATATCAAACCAATTTCGCCACGACAACCGCGATAGGCCGCGAAATCTATGATCATATTTGAATCATAATATTGTTCTTACATATTCTTGTGTGGGGACAAAGACCATCTCAGCAGGGATGTAAAACCCACGTTAGCACCTGGTTTCGCACACTAGCCGAAAGACGAGCGATAAGGCACAACAGCGAGAGCGTGTCTCCTGCCGCAGCGGGGTCTCAGCACGCGCGCAGGAAGTGCGGCCGAAGGTGCCGCTCACGGATCGGATTGTTTAGCCACGAGCGGCGATGCATTTCTCAGAGACGCTGCTTGAAACATCTGTCTAGATGTAAGAGGCCTTATGATGATAATATGGAGAATTGCGACTATTTAATATTTGTTGCTATAGAGGCAACAGAAATACACATTTAACTCTCTAGCTACGGTTCATGAGATAGAGGCCGCTGGCGGGTAGACAGACGGACGGACGGACGAAAGGAGCGGAGGCTTAGTAATAGGGTCCCGTTTGGCATCCTTCGGGAACGGAACCCTAAAAACGGTAGCCCTCGTTCAGTTGGTATTTCGATACAGTGTTCCGTGAGCACGGATGGTCTATTTTACAGAGGTTGAGGTGCAATTAACTACTTTGCCATCTTATGTGAGCTTAGTTATAGTCTGTACCTGTTTATTTGTAATGGGTTTGATAATATTTAATTATTAACTATTTAATATCGCGACGTCAATACTAAATTCTAATTTGTTGTTATCATGTTGGTTGACTTGACATATCAGTCCTTCATAATCACTATTGACAGAAACTTTAATGTATGTAAAAATGTGTTTTTTCTAGTGAACATCACTTAACATAATTTATACATTGCTAGTCCATAAATTAAGAAAATTGTTATATTAAATATACAGGTTGACATTTAATTGGCTGACCATGTTTTGGGGAAAAATTAACACATAGACGCAAATGAAATGCAACAATTATTTGTGTCACAAGGGAGCAAAATGATGTATTTATGGCGAGGGCGGTACATTGAATCCAGAGCGTAACGAAGGATTCAAGAATTAACGCCCATGACGAAAATAATTTTGCTCCTGAGTGACGTATGTGTCACTCAAGAGCAAAATTATTTTCGTCATGGGCGTTAATTCTTGAATACTACGAGGAAAGCTGAAATAAATGCTCTAAAAAAACTTTGAACTATATTTTCACCACACCACCACCACCACCACCACATACAGTCATCTAACATCGAAAACAAAACTCTTTTTTATAATGGCGGATTGCGAAGGATTAGGGAAAGGTCAGCGCACAGATAAAATATTCCTGTGCTACTTTTACCAATGTGTAAAAATATACGAATCGAATATTACAATGGTATCGGAAATCAATATTCATTCTATCACAATAACCGTCATCGATAGTTTTGATTTTAGTAAAACTTTTTTTTTATATTACGATAAATTCATATTTTCTTATATAACGTTGTTAAAGTTAAAACATGGAACATGATCGTTTTTAAGCGACTACGATAAAAATTACAATCGATTATTTTATTTACAATTGTTCAATTAGTACATAGCGTAAATTCTACATGCCAATGAATTAATTTAAAAAGTAGCTTAAACAGAAAAGTAGCATTTTGCCCCTCTCGTCGTGGACCAAACTTACTTTTCCGAATGAAAGGTGTGAAATAGTTATTTGTGTCACAAGGGAGCAAAATGATGTATTTACGGCGAGGGCGGTTCATTGAATCCAGAGTGAAGGGAAGGATTCTACGATAGAATCCTGAGCGTAGCGAGGGATTCTAAGTTAGAATCCTGAGCGTAACGAAGGTTTCAAGCGTTAACGCCCATGAAGAAAATAATTTTGCTCCTGAGTGACACATACAACTTTTCACACCGACTATGAGGAAAATTTAAATTAAATGCTCATAAAAAATTAAATAACTGTACTTTGAATTATACTTTCACCACTTTTATAGTAATCGAACAACGTAAACAACTTTTTTTTTATAATGGCGGATTGTGAAGGATTAGGGAAAGGTCACCACCACAGATAAAATATTCCTGTGTATTTTTACCAATATGTAAAAATAATCGAATCTAATATTACAATGGTTTTAGATATCAATATTCATTACATCACAATAACAGTCATCGATAGTTTTGATTTCAGTAAAACATATAATTTATTGTTTTTTTTTTAATAAACATAAACATAACTTTATTTAGGAAAAAGATATAAAATTACAATGTTCACTACTCCCTAAAAAAGGGCAAGCCCTGTGGCATAGGATGAGTAGTTATATATAAATATGTAGTACGAAAAATTCATAAATTTTCAAACTTGAAACATGTTCGTTTTTAATCGACTACGATGAAATTACAATCGATTATTTTATTAAGATCTGCCAATGCCAATGAATAATTTAAAAAAGTAGCTTGAACAGAAAAGTAGAATTTTGCTCCCTCTCGTCGTGGAGCAAAACTTACTTTTCCGAATGAAAGGTGTGAAACAGTTATTTGTGTCACAAGGGAGAAAAATGATGTATTTACGGCGAGGGCGGTACATTGAATCCAGAGTGAACTGAAGGATTCTACGATAGAATCCTGAGCGTAACGAAGGATTCAAGCGTTAACGCCCATGACAAAAATAATTTTGCTCCTGAGTGACACATACAACTTTTCACACCGACTATGAGGAAAATTTAAATTAAATGCTCATAAAAATTAAATAACTGTACTTTGAATTATACTTTCACCACTTTTATAGTAATCGAACAACGTAAACAACTTTTTTTTTATAATGGCGGATTGTGAAGGATTAGGGAAAGGTCACCACCACAGATAAAATATTCCTGTGTATTTTTACCAATATGTAAAAATAATCGAATCGAATATTTCAATGGTTTCAGATATCAATATTCATTACATCACAATAACAGTCATCGATAGTTTTGATTTCAGTAAAACATATAATTTATTGTGTTTTTTTTTTAAATAAACATAAACAAACTTTATTTAGGAAAAAGATATACAATTACAATGTTCACTACTCCCTAAAAAAGGGCAAGCCCTGTGGCATAGGATGAGTAGTTATATATAAATATTACGAAAAATTCATAAATTTTCAAACTTGAAACATGTTCGTTTTTAATCGACGACGATGAAATTACAATCGATTATTTTATTAAGATCTGCCAATGCCAATGAATAATTAAAAAAAGTAGCTTGAACAGAAAAGTAGAATTTTGCTCCCTCTCGTCGTGGAGCAAAACTTACTTTTCCGAATGAAAGGTGTGAAACAGTTATTTGTGTCACAAGGGAGAAAAATGATGTATTTACGGCGAGGGCGGTACATTGAATCCAGAGTGAACTGAAGGATTCTACGATAGAATCCTGAGCGTAACGAAGGATTCAAGCGTTAACGCCCATGACAAAAATAATTTTGCTCCTGAGTGACACATACAACTTTTCACACCGACTATGAGGAAAATTTAAATTAAATGCTCATAAAAAATTAAATAACTGTACTTTGAATTATACTTTCACCACTTTTATAGTAATCGGACAACGTAAACAACTTTTTTTTTATAATGGCGGATTGTGAAGGATTAGGGAAAGGTCACCACCACAGATAAAATATTCCTGTGTATTTTTACCAATATGTAAAAATAATCGAATCGAATATTTCAATGGTTTCAGATATCAATATTCATTACATCACAATAACAGTCATCGATAGTTTTGATTTCAGTAAAACATATAATTTATTGTGTTTTTTTTTTAAATAAACATAAACAAACTTTATTTAGGAAAAAGATATACAATTACAATGTTCACTACTCCCTAAAAAAGGGCAAGCCCTGTGGCATAGGATGAGTAGTTATATATAAATATTACGAAAAATTCATAAATTTTCAAACTTGAAACATGTTCGTTTTTAATCGACGACGATGAAATTACAATCGATTATTTTATTAAGATCTGCCAATGCCAATGAATAATTTAAAAAAGTAGCTTGAACAGAAAAGTAGAATTTTGCATCTCGTCGTGGAGCACAACTTACTTTTCCGAATGAAAGGTGTGAAATAGTTATTTGTGTCACAAGGGAGAAAAATGATGTATTTACGGCGAGGGCGGTACATTGAATCCAGAGTGAAGGGAAGGATTCTACGATAGAATCCTGAGCATAGCGAGGGATTCTAAGTTACAATCCTGAGCGTAACGAAGGATTCAAGCGTTAACGCCCATGACGAAAATAATTTTGCTCCTGAGTGACACATACAACTTTTCACACCGACTATGAGGAACATTTTAATTAAATGCTCTAAAAAAATATAACTATACTTTCAATTATACTTTCACCACTTTTACAGTAATCGAACAACGTAAACAAAACTTTTTTTTATAATGGCGGATTGTAAAGGATTAGGGAAAGGTCACCACAGATAAAATATTCCTGTCTACTTTTATCAAAGTGTAAAAATAATCGAATCGAATATTACAATAGTTTCGGATATCAATATTCATTATATTACAATAACAGTCATTTTAGTAAAACATATAATTTATTTTGACATTTTTATTGTGACTAGTTACTAGTTATTATTCTGTGATATTACGAAAAATTCATAAATTTTCATACAAGTGAAAACTTGAAACATATTCGTTTTTAATCGACTACGATTACAATCGATTATTTTGTTAAGACCTGTGTCCAATTGGCACATTGCGTAAATGCTACATGCCAATTAATAAAATTAAAAAGTAGCTTGAACAGAAAAGTAGCATTTTGCTCCCTCCCGTCGTGGAGCAAAACTTACTTTTCCGAATGAAAGGTGTGAAAAAAACTTTTCGTCCCTCAGTGCATTGAACCGATCAGCTGATTACAAGGTACGTACTATAAGCGACGCAAAAAACAATGTTTGCGAACATATGTAGCTTGAAAAGCTAAAAGCTTGTTCATAATGATGGATACAATCAATCGCCAAAATAAAGGTCATAATTAAATGTCACCTGTATGACAAACATATTGCAATAAATACAATAAAATGAGACATACAAATAGACAACCATCCATCGCGCTCAAATAAATGATATAATATAGTTACAGACCTATCAACTTAAGCTGATACTTGCATTTGTGTGAGTGCACACCGATAGTGTAGAGTGTCAATCGGCTTGAAGCGCGGCCCGTCCCGCGCATGGTTTAAACTGGTTTATACTAGTTTAAATCAAGCGGCCTGAAGCGCGGCACGTCCGCTACGTACCGCTTCCCTGCCGCCCGCTCACATACTTCACTTCACCTCCGGTACTGGTAGCAGATAGACTTGTAATTTTATGTGATTGATTGTGTTTGAAATATTAGTGAAATGGCTCCTACTGCTCCTGGCTGCTGCTAATGGCTCCTACAATCGACGATATAACGGAACGATTAATTATTAACACAGGCTCTGACTCTGATGAATCATCAGACGAGAGTGAAGATGAAGATGCAATGAGCGGAGTAGAAGAGTTATAAGATTCAGTCATTATGAGGTCGAGAATTGGACAGTTGGTAACATTGTGTTTTATGGACTTCGTTTAAATAAAACATTGATTTTATTTGTATGTGTTTTACTAACTGTACTTTTGGCGATCACTCACACAAATGCAAGTATCAGCTTAAGTTGATAGGTCTGTACTTGATATGAAACTAATACGAAGTACGGAAGAATTACATAAAAACTTACATACTTTTAGAATGCTGAAAGTTGGAAATAGCTTTTTACCTGAAATAGAAAATACTCTCTGAAATAAAACCAGTCAAGTGCGAGTCGAACTCGCGCCCGAAGGGTTCCTTACCACCGTACAATGGTAGGGATGAGGTGGAGTGAATAGTTGTTTACAAAGTTATTGGTGCGGCTACTTTCACACCCCATGTTCGTAACCAGGTGCATTCATAAGGTTGTATGTACGCTTGCTGTCACTCGCGTCGGAGACACGTCGCCAGCTTTGAGGTCGGCTATACACATGCACCTTTACATGTCGCTGATGTTTATACAGTTAAGATACTAGTTTGATCTTACCTAATCACTCCCTTCCTCAGACGAATTTGAGTCCTCCTGACTGTCGCTCGACCACTCCCCTTCACTATACTCCCTACTCTCCTTCTTCTTTTTCTTTTTCTTCTTTTCTCTCTTTGGTTCTTCTCTTTCCTTCTCCTCCTCAGTGGCGGAAGATTCAGAGGAGTCCCTTGCTGCTTGCGTGTCTTCTAGTTCTTGGAAGACTAGGTCTTTTGTAGGTGAAGCTCTTAGTTCTTTCAAGGTTGTGGTGAGATCGAAGTCGAGTGGTTGTGATTGGATATCTTCTACATCTTCTTCCTCCACTTCTCCTGGAGACAGCTGGGCCTCTTGGACGCGTCGCTTCTTCTTCTTGCCTCTAGAAGAGCTATGTTTCTTGTCCTTCTTGCGTCTCTTTCTCTTTGAGCTGAGGAGGAAATGAGTCGGCAAAAATAAGCGATTCTTTCGGCTTAATAATTAAGTGTTGCAAAAACTATATTTATGATATCGACGGAGATACTGGATCGGAGAAAGCCCTATAATAGCAATACTTATTTCCGCAACCGAGACACATATCTTCAGAATTTCTTAATAAATGGTGGTCTAACAACTATTAACTTCACCGAGTCACGTGTTTTTATAGATTTGGTAATTTTCTTGTTAGTTTGGTGCTCGTTAGCACTACCTCTGTACAGTGAATGATACGAGGTTCTTGGAATAACCACTGATAGCAAATTGCAGTGGGGCCCCACATAGATAAATTAGCTGGTAGATTAAGTTCTGCGGCTTACGCTGTAAGGGACATAAGACAAAAGACGGATGTGGCTCTAGCTAGGTTAGTCTATTTTAGTTACTTTCATAATGTAATTTCCTATGGTATTTTGTTGTGGGGTGGGGGAAAGCAGCGGAAATTCAAACTATTTTTATATTACAGAAAAGATCTTTTCGAGCAATCTATAATTTAAAACGCATAGACTACCTTAGTAATTTTTTTTTCGAAAATTTATGTTTGTGGGACATTTAAAATGGTTAAAAAAAGTATGTACAAGAAACTCCCATCGCTTATCTTACATGCTACGCTCAGTAGACAAAGTCGTTTCGTGGGGAGTCTAAGTTTAGCTTTAATAACTCAGTAAATTTTGAAGATATCAAAAAACTAAAAACACATATATATTTTTTTATTCCTGCATTCACTGAAATTTTCGTTGGCCACATTCATTAGCAATAGCTGTAATGTTAACCTAAGAAATAATCACGGACTAGTTGCGCCGCGGTTTAGACTCGCGAAAGTTACCAATTCTTTCAAGGGTCAGTGCATTCTCTACTACAACAGGATAGTTTGAAGTTGCCATTTGAGCAATTTAAAAACCACGTAAAAACGGCTTTCTCTAAAAAGGGATATTACTATATCGAAGATCACATCAATGACAACACTGCATGGGGTTACAATGACTCAACACAGAAGTCGCTGTTAATCATTTTTACATTATTTATTCCTGTATATTATTTATAATAATTAATGTTGTAACATTTGTATTAGTTAAACACAACTTCTTCCTTCTCTCCCACAGTGGTCCAATGTAGATAAGAGGCAAAAAATATACTTTTATTAAGTATATGTAAATATGTACTGTAAATATATACTTGTAATTAATTTTTGACTTTGACTTTGGTGCAGGGCTGTGGGTTCCAAGTATTACCTGCGGACGTGATCTACTATTCCCCCACGCCGATATCTTGTGTCGCGTGACAAACAGAGGTCGCAGGAAGCGAGCTATATTTTAGTAATTATAATCGGTTCAGCTCACGTGTCATGGTCGGACTCGCCGCCCTCCGCGTCGTGTCTGCGTTTCTTGTACTTCTTGCGCGACCTCTCCACCTCGCGGTCGCCGTTATCTGTAATTATCCGTAATTATAATCTTTATTAACATCGCTACGCGTGGGCACAAATTGGCCTCTATCGCTCCGTACGGGAAAAGGGGTGACACTAGGTTTCATAAACTAATAGTACATTTCGTACGAGTTTGCAGGCTTATATTTACGAACCGAGAAGTTTACGGCACGAGCCGAAGGCGATGGTCGTAGCGAGGTTCGTAAAGAAGCCTATTCAACGAGCTACGAATATAAATTTTCCGCCTGAGAACCTAAAATCAAGCGGCGATGTTGCTATTTTGAGGTTAGGATGCGGAAAAACAATTTAACATGTTGGATAGCTGATAAATCAAGAAAGTTTTTCAATTATTTTGTACAGTGAGTTTGATGTTATTATTTTTAAATGGCTGTTTTTATTTTTATCTACTTAGTTAAATTTATCTCAGGATTAGATTTGAGCGTGAGAAAGGCGCTTTGTGTGAAAGAGCTCCATATACAACACCGAATTAGGATGCTTCAATGCTACATCCGGCCAGTAGTTATGTATGTTTGCCTGGACCTTAAAGGAGACACCCTGCAAAAAACTGGAAGCATTTCAAATGTGGTGTTTCCGGAGGATGCTGAGGATACGCTGTGTCCATAGAGTTACGAACGAAGTTCTGCGACGCGCCAAATGCTCCCGGGTAATCACCTTGACCGTAAAGAAGAAGAAAATAAGTTACTTGGGACACGTGCTTAGACATGAACGATACCGACTCCTTCAGGTCAGGGCAAGGTAGAGGGGAAAAGACGCGCTGGCAGAAGGGGGAGGTCGCGGCTCCGCAACATTAGGGAATGGACGGGAGTGACCAGCATAGAACAGCTCATGCGCTGGTCAAAGAACAGAGAGGAGTATAGAGAGCTGACCGCCAACCTCCAGTAGTGGAGAGGCACTACAAGAAGAGGAGTTGATGGGCTCACTGCATCAAGACTTAGTGTTTTTTTAACTTTTTAGCAATTCCCCAGAATCGTTAGCTAACAAGCAACAGTCGGCATTGATGTGCTGGCAGCCTATCACGCAAAAAAACGAATTACTGACTAAACCTAAACTACTTCATCAAATTAACTCTGCACCTGAATTACTGGCTAAACCTAAACTACTCCATCAAATTAACACTGCACCTGAATTACTGGCTAAACCTAAACTACTCCATCAAATTAACTCTGCACCTGAATTACTGGCTAAACCTAAACTACTCCATCAAATTAACTCTGCACCTGAATTACTGGCTAAACCTAAACTACTCCATCAAATTAACTCTGCACCTGAATTACTGGCTAAACCTAAACTACTCCATCAAATTAACTCTGCACCTGAATTCGTGAAGTCAT
The DNA here is from genome assembly GCA_949825045.1 of Argyresthia goedartella. NCBI lineage: Eukaryota > Metazoa > Arthropoda > Insecta > Lepidoptera > Argyresthiidae > Argyresthia > Argyresthia goedartella. The sequence continues at coordinate 23,815,366 of OX463828.1, forward strand.
TATAATAAATGAAGCCCATTAATGTCCCCACCGAGAGGCACAGGCCTTTACCCGGATACGAGTAAGATTAAGCCATACTCCATCTCGCTGGCTCAGTGCGGGTTGATGGAGGGATTTTACGACCACTACCACGTAGCGATAGTAGCCGGGACCTACCGCTTTACGTGTCATCCGAAACACGTCCGATAATGTACTTAAGATAAATTAATTATCTCATTGGTACATCGTCAGGATTCGAACCTGCATCTCATGTGTGAGAAACAAGCGTAAAACCCCTTTGGACCAAGGAGCTCTCGTGAAGTTATTACGGCGCTCTAAAGCCAGTTCTATCCGACGCCTTAAAAGTGCACGGTGCAATGGCTTCGTGTAAACCTACCTAGACGGGCGCTCTATTCACGCAAGCACTGGCAGCCAGCGCAGGCTTGGCTTGAAAAACTCTTCATACGAGGCCAACACCAAGCCAGCGTTGTCTATAAACCTAACTTAACGTTACTGCATTCTAGCGAGGTGCAGAGTTAACAGGGTATCCTAGTCTGGGGCCAGACGTAATATCTCTGCCTGTATGTAAATGTTTATGTATTTGTAGGCACAACTGTCTCTGCCACCCCGTATGTGAAACGGCGTACGATTTGTATAAACATAAAACATTAAAATTAACATACAGGCATTGCTTCTGCAAAGACTGTAGAAACACAAAACTATTGATAGATAAGTACAACCTCAAATTTACGAATTACTTAATGAGACTGCCACGCAGTAAAATAAAAATACTAACAAGCCTTATTAAAGGCCATTGTACACTAAACAAACACTTGACAATTACAGGTGCAACGGACAGCCCCCTGTGCAGGGGGTGCATGGAAGTGGATGAAACAGTAGAGCACATGCTACTGGCATGTCCATCCACAACAGAAACCAGGATGGCTATCCTAGGAGACACAACAAACACCCACGAGCTCCTAGAACACCCAGGCCTCCTACTCCAGCTGGTGCAGGAGTTGGGATGGCTGAAGTAGACGTGCAGGCGAAGGGGACCTGCACAAAGGCCCCGCTCAAGTGGGCCAGGTGCAGGCGCTACACCCCCTTTTAGAAGATAGAAGATAGATACATTGCTTCTGTCCTCACACTAGGATACCCGGTGTCGTGGAAACCAGAAACACTGACGTCACACACATGTATACATCGCGCCACACGTTATGAGCGGTGGCTTTGAATGCGCAGTAGCTACTTTTCAATACCTGTACATGCGCAGTAATTCCCGCCAACGTCGCCCAGCGCTCTTAATTCGTGGCGCGAGGTATATCTGACAGTTGTGCAGCAGAAATTATTTACCATGTCTGTGTTTTCTTTTCTCTCGTTTCCTTCTTTTGGCTTCTTCCTCCATTTTCTTCTTTCGCAGCGATTCCAATGTGTCCACCTGTAACAAGATAGAAATGTTATTTTGATTACATTTTACGATTCAATAAGTTTACAAACATCCACTCGTGTCCAAAGTCGAAAGAGCCTCTTGTCTGTCTGTCACGTTTTCACGTTAAAACAGCTGAATCAATTTGGATGAATTATGGTGTAGATAGATATGACCTTGGTGAAGAGAGTTGGTATCTTGTCCAACGGGGTTACGCGCGTATGCCATCGTGAGCTCAGGGGCTCAATTATCATATGGTAAACGTTATCCCATAGAACATTTTATTGAAATAAAACTTCATTCACGTTTAATATTTAATTAAAAATGTTAGGAGAACGAACAGCCTTTTCACGGACTTTGCTGTTTTTAAAAACTGCAAAGTCCGTGAAACTGACTGATGTAAAGTATGACTATTACAATTGTTTTTTTTCTTGTTATTCTCTAAGAAATTATCATAAGGATAATTTCTTAGACCTAAATGATCCATAAGATTAAGCCTTGCGATCGGTAATTTAAAATAACAGGGTTTTTTTGCCACTTTTGGCGGTATACCTATATTTGAAAATAGTTTTTAACAATGGAATGAATGAATAATATAGTAATATAGCGCACTCCTTTTCCCATACGGGGTAGCAGAGGCACAACTGTGCCCACGTTTAGCCATTTATTCTATACTCTATTTTTGCATGACAGGGGCTAGCCCATCGCCGCGCAGCTATGAAAATTGAAGGTTTCCTAACGTGTCTTGAAGTATAATGGCATTCATAGCCGTGGGAGACCGTGGAGGTAAAAATAGAAACATTAAAAGCTACGTGTTTCTTACGATGTTTTCGGAGATGCTGTGATTATCAATAATAAGAAAGTGGTTTTTTCGCTTTTTGTTCGCTAATGACGTGGCCATTTTAACATAACTTTATGCGGGTGAAGCCGTGTGCAATGGAAACATGTAGTAAAACAATAAAAAGAAGGAAAAAATAAAATAAAAAAGTGTTGTCCGCACGGGGGTTCGGACCATAGGAGACTATTTGAAAAGCCAGACGATGAATCGCTTGGCCAAACAACTTTATAGTAGACCACTTAATTATTGAAAGATTATCTGTATTAATATCAAATAACGTAGATTAATTAACGCAAATAAAACGATCGATGAAATAAAACAGTAGATATATACGGATGTAGTAATCAATTATATTTATAATACAGTGTGAATCTTCATAAAGTGCACATTACGATCTGGGTTGAAGAACATCAACAAAAAAAAGTCTCCCCCTCCCATTTTAATAGCCATTTTATTATTGCAGTACGCTAACCAATTGCAAAAAAAAAACAAAAACGGAATGGAAGGGTTTTTGGTAGTGAATATGGCTGATCCGTGATGATGAAAGGCACGTAGAATGAAAATATGGTAACTCTAGTAAAATTACCCTTTGTTTACGAAATAATATTGAATTTACCGAGATTTTTTTAGTAATTGCAGATTACCATAAAATTTGGTTCCCAAAATGGAATTATTTTATTACGGAATATTATCCTTAACTTTGTTAGCTTTCAGACGACACCAAAATTGTGTTTCTAAATAATAAACTTTTTTTTTATTATTACATGTTTATTATTATTTCACTTTTCGGAGCTAAGCTTAATCATAAGACCTAGAGATTAGTGATATACCGTGAAGTCGTAAGAGGTAATAAATAAATAAATGTAGTCCACATAAATGTCCCACTGAGAGGCACAGGCCTTTTATGTATATGCGTAAGTTTGATTGATTGTTACTCCATAGCTGCGGCGATGGGCTAGCCCCCAGTCACGCCCAATGTGCCTCTACCACCCCGAATGGGAAAAGGCATAAGGCTAAGTGTCGCCGCACACAGGCTTCTGGCCTCAGCCACAAACGCCGACACGAGAAGCTAGAAGCGGCAACAAAGGAAGCTGAAGCGCGCTTCAGCCACTTGTGGCAGGTGGCTGCTACTTTTTTTAACACATGCGCGCCGTATCATAATGGACTTAAGGTGGGGAATCGTGCGAGTGACGTGTGGCGGCGTGTAGTGGCCTGTGCGGGCCACAAGAAGAGAGCAGCGACGATGCGGGGCGAGTCCATATAAAAGGTATGAAAACTACAGGAAATATGCCGGAAGCGGCGTTTTGTGGCTGTGGCCGGTGGTCCGTATGCGTGGATCCTTAAAAATGATAAGGTATAATTATTTAAATTGTTTTATTATCTTCGCCCATTCACCCGTACTGAGCCAGCTTGATGAGGTATGGCTCAATCTTACGGATGTTATATTATGCGTAACATTGAGCCATATTTGATCAAGCTGGCTATGCGGGTGAATTAGCGAAGATGATAAAACAATTAAAATAATTATACCTTATCATTTTTATAATTTACTTATAACAAAAATACAAGGAAAATAAGCAGATAGAGCAGGAACATTAAAATAATAATGCTGAGGGAAACACAATTTGCTGCGTAGCTCTTCTAATCATGTCTGGGTCGTTTCGGATGGCGCTAGCGCAACTTAGAAACCGATCCAGAAGATCTGCCAACGTGTGGATGGGGGGGTTGTTATAATTTTTTTGTTTCATCGTGCCCCATAAAAAATTATATAGTGGTGTCATATCTGGCGAACGAGGAGGCCATCCTACCGGCACTTGCCGACCGAACCAGCGATTTGGGAATTGTTCATTCAAATATTAGGATATACAAGGTGACATTTAATTAGCTGACCATATTTTGGGAAATGATAGTATGCATCCTTATGAACAACTTTGCCCAAGAAACATATGGTCGCAAATGGAAAAAAATATGTCCCTCAGTACATTGACCCGATCAGCTGAACACAAGTTAGTATGGGGGACCCACTTTTTTTTTCGTTTGTGACCATATGTTTCTTAGGGAAAGTTGTTCATAATGACGAGTACTATCATTCCCAAAAATATGGTCAGCTAAGTAATGTCACCTTATATAGACAGGCGCGTAGTTATGGGCTGGGCAGCCGTCCATTTGTAGGTACATATCTTGTCTTACACCGATTAGTACCTCTTCCAACTATGTATATAGGTAACTCGTCTTGCAAAAGCGCCAGAAAACGTTGGCCCATCGAAGCACTTGGTAATATTACAGGACCAATCTTCATAATTCATAATTATTTATTGTAGATAAATATTGAAGAAGTTATATTAAAAGAAAATGCATGTACAAAGGCAAGCTTATCTCTAAAAAGAGAATGCTTCCTTCCTTTTGAGAGAGGCATTGTAGAAAATAGTATCATAAAAGGGTAGGCTGTGCACAATAAATACTATAAATAAAATTCCAAGGAATAAGTACCTATAAAATACAGATAGTAAATACAAAATAATTACCGATATATACTACATAAACTTTACATAAAATAATATACATATAATAACTTTTATGAAAGAGAGAGGTAGTGCTCTTTAATACGTTTCTTAAAAGAGAAAAGAGTGGGACTGTCTCTTATAGTGCAAGGAAGTGCGTTCCACAGTCGGTCCGCCCGCAACCTGAAAAAGTGTTTATAGGCAGCGTTGTTATGCCGCGGAGTAGCGAAAAGCGAGACAGTCTGAGATCTCCGGTGCCGATCTCCCGAAAAGAGATACTCAAAACGGTCTCGAAGGTAGTTGGAGTAGCTCGGATTTTTCAAGATATTGAACAGATAATAAAGAATGTGAGATTCTCGACGAAGACGAATCGGAAACCACACCAACTCTTTGCAATATTGAGAAACATGCTCGAATTTGCGCAATGCTGTCTATGAGCCCTATCCATATGTTAATGGAAAACCTCACTTGGAATGAGGAGGATTTTTTCAACTTTGGATTTTGGCCTTTATGGCACCACTTGTGCTGGTTTCCGCAGTTTGTGAAGCCATCTCTGTTAAATGTTGCCTTGTCCACCCACAAAATTTTCTTGAAAAATTCGGTGACGGCAGAGGTCCTCCTTTGGACCCATGCCGACATGACAAATCTCGGCACGTTGATAGTGGTACAGGGGAAGACCCTCCTTCCTCAAAATTCGCCATACAGTTCTCTGATAGACGCCATGTTGTGCATCCAAACGTCTTGTGCTGATGCCTGAGTCCGCATATAAACTCCATAAGATTGCTTCTTCCACGGACTTATGACTCGTGGTTCTCGACGATCACGATTTAAGCCAAGTATAGTCGTAGCCAAGGAGAGGCTTCTATGAACTTCTTGAAAGTTCCGCGAGGCTGGTCGGCGTCGGTCGGGGAAGGCTCTCGACCTTCAACGTGACATACCATAATAATAATGGATTTTGGCTATCGCAGCGGGAAATGATTCAGTCAAATGGGGCATATCCAGAAAAAATTGAGCAGAAGAAAGCTTTAAGAAACTATCAGGGCAACTGACTAAACTTTTCTCCATTGCTCGGAGAAAAAATAAATTAAAAACAAAAAAAACATATGCGTGCTTGTCGCCAGTACTTACTCGTAGCAAAGAGGTGGGTTGTATTTGGTCTACAACCGCAAATAAAAAAACGTTAACTTTTGTGAAAATGTTGTTTCTACAAGAGTATGTGTGCTTCTAAAAACTGGTGCATTTATCTGTTTTGTGTAATAGCGTAACTTAATTTCACTGTTATTATTTTGTTAGTTGAATTCAATTAATAATCAAGTATTTTTTAAAGCCAGTATGTGTCCCAAAGTAAAATTATTTATTATCTCCGCCCATCCACGCGCACTGAGCCAGCTTGATGAGGTATGGCTCAATCTTACGCATATCCATAAAAGACCTGTGCCTCTCAGTAGGATGTGGGCTACATTTATTTATTTACTACCTTATGACTTCACGCTATATCACTAATCTCTAGGTCTTATTTTTTCACTAATCTCAAGGCTTAGCTAAGCCGAAAAGTGAAAATAGCTAACATGTGATGATTTAAAAAAAAATAAAAAAATTTGAAGAATAATATTGCGTAATAAAATTATTCCATTTTGGGAGCAAAATTTTGTGGAAATCTGCAATTACTAAAAAACTCTAAAAAAAACACTATTATTTCATAAACAAAGCGTAATTTTAGTATAAAGTTACCACTTTTTCTGCAACTTTTTGCTATACTGACAGCACAACGTGTCTTTCATCATCACGAATCAGTCAATTCCCTACGAAAATCACTTCCATTCCGAAATTAGAAATATTTTTTGCAGTTGGTACCCACATAGCACATTTCAATATGAAAATGGCTATAAAAAAATTGGGAGTGATGACAATTTATTTTAAATTTTTTTGTTCATGAATTTCGACATTCTTCAACCCAGATCGTTATGTGCACTTTATGAAGATTCACACTGTATATCTATATGTATATGGCTACCTACTCATCTCCAAAGCGCTATTCCTCACTTCACAAATCCCAAAAACTAAAACATCCCTGTCCTTCAATTTTAATGTTTGAAAACATTCAATGAACTATACGAAAATAATGCACTAAGTTAAATTTAAATACATATCGTCTTCATACATTTCTTCGAATATACAAAAACGAGGTTATGAAACCAGTCTAGTGACAGTGAAGTCCACACATATGATTAGTACTATGGTACGGAACCCTTCACGTGCGAATTCGACTCGCACTTGACAGATTTTTAGATGGGTTTTGTTAAAATTGGTTCAATAGTTCAAAAGTTATCAGCTTAACAAGGAATAGCGGTCGAACGTGTAGACGGATTTAAAGGGCGTGTTTTAGAAATTGGTGCTAGAATTCACTGCGATTGTTTTGAATTTGTTTTATTATAATCGGTTCAGTAGTTCGTAAGTTAAAAGAGCTCGTAGACAAGATGTAAAACGTTGTTATTTGCGGTTTGCATCTTGTCTAGGGGTGCAGTTTGACAACGAAACGAGTGAACAGAATTTTAGACATAAGTTTTCATCCTTGTGTTGATGTGTTTTACTTTATGAATTTTTAGGTATACCAGCAGGTGCGCGGCTTCGCTCGCGCATAATCTTGTTAAAATAGCCCGTCCATATTTACATTAACCCCTCTCCTCCTTAAAAATACAAAAGGGGGGAGTGAAAGGGGGAAAAGGGGGGGAGTTTGCTTTAGCGTTATATATGAACGAATTTAAATTTTTGAAGTTGAAGCGAGGTCTACTGTTCTCACAGGACCACTAGTTAGTTAGTTACCATCGCGCTGGCGAGCGAGCAGGCCGGCATCGCGGCGCCGGGGTCGACGCCCACCCGCTTCAGGAACTCGGCCGCGCGGCGCCGGCGCGCCTGCTGCTTCACACGGTCTGCCTCCAAGTCCGCCTCCGCTGAAGATGAGGGGCAATGATTAGGTACACAAACAGACATTTTATAATTTAAACAAAAAGTAAATCTTCAGCAAAAACCGACTTCAATTAAACCCTATTTGATTAAAAACTATTTAAGCAATCGTATCCCAGCACATAACATGGTTACCCTGAAAAGTGCATCGCGAATTGAAATTCTACCTTTTGCCATGGTAGTAGCGTGCAGAACCAATGACAAATCCAGAATACTGAGGGTGTCTTCCCCCAAGCGAAGGGATTGATTTATATGTAGATTAGACTCTAATCACGGATAAAAAAACAAACAAACATTAATTAAATTAATAAAACATTAACAAACATGAACTTAACACAGAACTAGCATAAATCTATAATTGAGTAGTTCTGGTGGCAATGTAGTCTTCAATCTTCATTATCAGTTTCACTTCACCAAATAATGCTTTCCGAGAACTGCAGCTTCCAGATGTACCAGATACTATACAAAATACCCAAATCGCTATAATGCACGAGTTACTTTCTATAATTAAAAGAAAAAGTAAAACTATAGAACATCAAGTCTCCTAATCAAAACTTTTTCTGAACGTAACCACAAACCAAAACGTCATCTGTGTATATATTTTAGTTTTTGTTGATTTTTTCAAAAAGCCACCTCTGAAGTAGGACCTACCAATCAAAACAAAAAATATTAAAATCGATTCATAATTGACGAAATAATCGCGAAATAACCAAAAACTACAAAAAAGTAGTCGTATTGAGAACCTCCTTCTTTTTTTAAATCGTTTATTAGCAACAAAATAATATTTTTCCAGGTGTTTATTTCCTCATACACTGCATGCTTGATTTAACCTTCAGCCATACACGTCACGTCTTTTCCCATACTGGGTAGCAGAGGCACAGATGCGCCCCCGTTTAGCCAATTTTCATTTCTCCATTTTGCGTGACTAGCTCCTACCTCCTCAGCTGCGGTGATGGGTTAGCCCCCCGTCACGCAAAATGGACGTATAAGGATGTAAGTTCAATCAAGCATTAAGTGCATGAGAAAATAGACACTTGGAAAATAATTATGTCGCTAAACCATATTTATACGAAAAATACGGATTGAGAAAATAAATGCACAGGAAAATATATGTCTGGCAAAAAGAAACAGTAGAAATAAAAGCGTGCAGAAATTATACTACTATTAAAAAAACTTAGAGAAAAAAATAATTGTGGGAAAAAATGCGAATGGAACAAAAATACAAAGAAAACATTATCTGGGAAAATTCATCTAAACACTCCTTGTTACTCCAGCGGCGGCGGTAGCTCCAAATAACCACAAGCCAACGTACGCACACACACACCAACAATACCGCGCGGGGCGCATGGTAAGCTTTCCGCCCGCACGCGTCTGGAGACATAGCGATATGTCGAACGAACATTGGCGCTCGATTCGTATTGCACTTGAGCGGCTGTCCGCCGGCTTCTTAAGCAAACGTAACGCAGAATTGAGTAGTTCCGGTGGCAAACAGTAGTTTTCATCATCAGTTCCACTTCACCAAGTCTTGCTTCCCGTGAATTGCAGTACTTACAACGTGAGTGAGCGAAATAGCGAGCGTATTTACATAGATAGGCTCCGAACTTGAACCGTTACAAAGACTGGCTAGCTTTAAAATTAAATTGCTCACCTTTAGACTCAGGTTCGCTGGTTAAATCGATCATCACATCAGAATTCTCCTCCAACGATATCACCTCCCCGACCAACTCTTCTCTCGCGTACTTCTTTTTCTTTCTCTCTCGTACTGTCTCCTCTCTTCTCCTGTCTTTATCTGGGCTCCTTTCTTTCCTATATTCCCTACTCTCCGATTTACTGTGTTTTTCTCTGTACTTTTGTCTCTTCTCTTTCTTGTATTCTTCTACATCTCTTTTTTTCTCTGGTGTCACAGATTTTTCTTTTCGGACGACCTCTGCTTTCTCTGCTTTAGTAGAATTTTCTTCTATTTCAATCTTTTGCACGGGTTCATTGCATTCCTTCTTCAGTTCTTCTTTTTCCTTCTCTGGTCGAATCTCTTGAGGTTTCTCTGCAGTACTATACATAGTTGGGTCTGCTTGGATTTCGACTTTCGGCTGATTGTCTATCTTGTATATCTGGACTGGTGGAACGTTGGCTGGTGGTACTTTAGCGGTTGTAGGTTTAGAGTTTGTGTCTGGGTTTGTTTGTGAGTTTTCTGCCTTGTCTGACTGTTTGTTGTCGGTTTCCTCTTCGGAACTGGACTCGTAAGGCAGGGCAGGTTTGGGTAGCACCGGGTCCGATTCCTTCATTTTCTTTATGGAGAAGGATACGGGCGCTGTAGAAATAAAAATATAATAAACCATTGTGTCTGCGTCTTTGCCAGCTAAAGTGGGATAACTCTTGAGTTAATATGACTGTTTTCGGGAAGGCTGGAAAATTCATACCTAAATAAACATTCAACAGATTTTTTAAAGCTCTCAATATATACATTCATACATACTCACACCGTTTTCCAAAGGCAGGGACTAAAGAACTCCACTTGCTACGATCTTGGAATACATCTCTCGCTAATGACTTAATACCAACCAAAACAACAAGTGTCAACTCACCAACACTCTTCCTCTCCCGCCGCTCCTTCTCCCCCTCTCCATTACTAATCCCCCTCTTCTCCTTCATCAGCCTCAGGTACCAGGCGTGATACTGATCTGTCGGCTCCAAGAAAGTAAATCGCGGGTCGTTTTTCGCGCGCACTATATCTGCAAACTCGTCGCCATTTCGCGCGACGTACGCCGCCATCTTGTCGATGACGCTGAGCACCTCCGCGGGGGGTGCGGGGGTAGTGGGGGCCGGCGCGGGCGCGGGCGCGGGCGCGGGGGGAGCCGGCTTGCTGTCCGTGGAGGACGAGTCGTAGTCTGCAACACCCCACTAATATTACAAATGTGAGGTTAAGATGTTTGGATAGATGTTTGTGCGTGCCTCAATCATGCTAAAAGAGCTGAACAGATTTGAATGAAATTTAGCACAAATATGTTTTATGAACTAGAACTATTAACATATTGGATACTATTTATCTGACTGCACCCGAAGGATGTTTTCCAGGTAAATGATAATTCCTAGGCACCAGTTAGTAATTATTATAAAAACAAATCTTTTTGTAGTCAAATAAGGAATACCTACCTATGTGTTAGTTTAATGTGGTCTACACACTGGTTATAGCCTGTATCGCGGAGTCCTGAGAGTACTATCTGATTGTCCGAAAGGCAATAACTATTTCAGTCAGAATAATAAGTAAATAGAGTGTGCAATCTAGCGGAACAGTTGACGTCAACAGTGACGTGTTTGTGTCAATGACACAGTCAATATTAACATCAGTAAGATTTGACGGATCACTAATTCGCTTCGCCACCTTACCGGAAATATATCAGAGGTGATAGTTCCGGTAACATTCTACAAACCTGAGCCATCAGTATCTGAGTCAGTATTATAGTGGTTCATGAGACTGAGCGCATTCGACTTCCCCGGCGCCACCACAAGGGTCGCGGGGGCTGCTGCGGGGGCGGGCGGCGGCGCGGGGGCGGGGGGCGCTTGCGGGGCGTGCACAGACATGTACTCTTGGTAGTACGCGGCGTATTGTTGGTAGTACGCTGCGTTGGCTTGCTCCTCTGTGGACAACCGGTTCTATCATAACGTACCATTTACATACAGGCACAAACATAGCTTCTAGCCCCACACTAGGATACCCTCTGTTGTGGGAACCTACTAACATGCCTGCCTAACACCTGGGGATATTTTTTCTTCACCCCCAGCTGGGATTCGAACCCGGGCAAATTAGTCCTATAAAAATCCCTCATATGTTGTTATAAGGGATTTGTATAAGGGTTCTGTTTTGTACCCATAGGGTGCTAGCACTGACGGACAAAAGGAGCCTATTACTAAGGCCACCTCTGTCTGTCCGTGTGTCACAGAGTTATTGCTTACATTATACACTTAATTATGCATTTAATAACTGTCTAAAAGTGGACGTGTTCCGTCCACTTTTAGACACTACCCCGTATGGGAGAAGTGGTGACGCTATGAGTGTACTTAATAGCAGCGTGTGTAGTGTCCGCCAGGCGCGACATCAGCAGCGTGTAGTCGCAGTCCGCGGACGGCTGGCTCGCACTAGTCCGGCTGGTCCGCCTTGGGTTATTGTTGACATGCGCTACAGTGGTGTCGTGTCTCACCCGCGAGCGTGCCCGGCGGCGGCACCTCGCCCGGGGTCAGGCGGCAGATGTCCTCCGTGTCCGCCAGGCGCGACATCAGCAGCGTGTAGTCGCAGTCCGCGGACGGCTGGCTCGCACTAGTCCGGCTGGTCCGCCTTGGGTTATTGTTGACATGCGCTACAGTGGTGTTGTGTCTCACCCGCGAGCGTGCCCGGCGGCGGCACCTCGCCCGGGGTCAGGCGGCAGATGTCCTCCGTGTCCGCCAGGCGCGACATCAGCAGCGTGTAGTCGCAGTCCGCGGACGGCTTGTACGGCAGGCTGGGGATCGACGGCGCCTGGGGGTACCAGATCATTAAGGTCTTGGTTGACTTGGTATTCAAACGATAGTTCAGTGTTTGACGGAAACTCAAAGGCCATTCGCACATGGGGATAATCGACTCGACTCGAGTTTGATACGCTCGCGCATGGACGCGTTGCTTCGTGGTCCCGTCGGACCGTGTGCGAACACAACGAATTTGTATAGCGGCGACGCGTAGGATACGCGTATCAATCTCGAGTCGCAGTTTCGTCGTCGTCAAGTAGTCCCACATGCTGAAGGCCAAAGTCATTATGTTAGTTAGTTAGACTCTAGCTCGATGATAGCGCCAGTACGACAACTAAGCGGCACTTTATTTCAGCAATCTGTTCATTCGGCCCGGGTAAACAAATACAAAATAATGTTATGAATATGATTATCGTGAAACTCAGTTATAACTGACAGTCACGCAAAGACTTAACTAATGATGATGTCGTGACCTTATTTCAGGTAAGGAGATATTTTCATAAGAGTAGCTACATAGTGAACTATACTCACAGATTCTATACTGATGATAGAACCTAAGCTTGGATGGAGGTAATCTTCATGCTCTTGGTGCTTATCTGCAACAATCCACAACAAACTGATGAATACAGAGTAAGAATAAGAAGTAAGCGTCAAAATAACGAAAATCAGGTATCTACAAAAAACAGCAAGCTTACTAGATACAGTGGCTGCCAACTGCCCATTTACAAGACGGTAGTAAAGCCAGGATTTTGCAAAACCGTCAGTTTTCTTGTGTCCGTGAAGAGGGAAAGTAGTGACTTGGCATTTGTTATTATTGTTTGGGTATTTAAAAATACAACTGCAAATCCAGTTAATGCTTGTCAAAAATACGGGTTTTGCCTGACTGAATTTTGTCGCTATTCTACAGAAAAGCAACAAAAAATTAGCGCGACTAGAAATACTGGTTACGTCTAACAATAATACTAAATTGTGACTACAAATCTAAAAACACCAATTTGAAAATATTAATTTGTGTAAAATAAAAAAACATGTAACATAAAATAAAAAACGAGGGTTGTTTTTTGTTGTTCTTACATGTTCAACCTAACACAAAGGATAAGGGGGCTTCGCTTCGCTCACCCCCTTTATCCTTCACCTACCCTGATCCACCACTTTGCCCAGACAGCCTTTATTTAGCCAATAATAGGTGGCTAAACCATTGAGTAATTTAGTCGCGCAATTCAGCAAGTTTGTCGCGTAATTCAGTACTTTTTTCGCTCATTTCAGGAAATGTTTCGCTGTTCATGGTCATTTGCTCAATAATTTTTTATATGGTCGTTTTATTATTCCCCTTTTTGTTTTGAGGCAAGGTTCGCTATTTGGATTATTGCAAAGCATCTTCCAACTCATAATCTATTGACAATCTAAAATACAGTCCACTAATGTAAATTATTCTCTCAACTATGTATTTGTTATCCACATTTTTTTGTGGAGTACAAGCGTGGGCAAAAGTTAACTCCAATGTGGAAATCTAGCAACAACACCAACACAGCCTCTTAAAGCCACAGTTTTGAATCATGATTCACCATAAATGAAGAAGTATCTGCTAATGCCACCTGCCTAGAAAGAAGTAATTCACATGACAACATACCTTCAACCTGCTCCTCACTGGTCTTCTCAGGCCACTTGCCCTGCCTCACCAGCCCAATCATGGCCGTGAAGTATCCGTTGAGCTCAGACTCCTTGCTGAGGAACTTGAACTGTGGGTTGTCAGCTTGCTTTGCTCGGAGCAGGATTTCCATCTGAGCACCTTGGGTTGCGATGAACTGGGCTGTCTTGTCTATAATGGCGTTGAGCTTTTCTGTTTCTGGCTGGAATGGTGAAATTAATTTTGGTTCACATCACAACATTAATTAATTTAACCTTTTTATATTAGACAAGTAAGATATCAACATGTCTATTTCCCATGCAAGCTGGCAAGTGGATCCATTTGCTGCCAAGTAATTGAAATCTAGGGGGCTAGCCTATAGCCATATTTTTTTAACCTTGATTTTAATTTATGTGATGCATAACGCCTAAAATTATGTAATACCGGAATTATAAATGTTACATTCCAAACCACTGAATCAATTGCAGAAAGCGCCCAGCTAAGCTGTAATTTTTCTTACCAAGATCACATTAGGTGGAAGCAGGCTCTTCAATGTGGCTGAAAGCACGAACGGGTCCTCTGTCTCCGGAGTTACAGCCGCTGGTAGGGCTGGTGCTCCCGGGGCTCCAGGGTTTTCGTAGTTGAAGCCAACCTGCCCATAGCCCGCTGCATGAAGCCTCTTTAGCTCCTCCTCTGTAAGACAACAGTGTTTATAAGCTTCTTCTTTTACTATGGTTCTTGATTAAACATTAAGCGGTGAAGGTGGTGCTGGCGTCTAAGCATCACTCTACTAAAGTTATTTATGGGGTTCAAAATTATCAAGATAATTACACTTCTTGATAATTATATTTTTGTAATTATTTTGTAATTAACATTATTTCTTATTTTCTTCAAGCATTCATAGTTTGCAATTAATTTTGGGAATGCAATGGGCCAGATGACTGGGTAAGGGGGAATCCGCCTGGCAAAATGACACGTTGTGCAATGGGATACATGTGAAGGCGGAAATATTCTTTCAGAATGACTTCTTCGAAATGGCAATTTTTTGGTATTATCAATTGATAATTTTCATAGATATCGAGAGATAGGACCTTGGCGCTAAGATTGTATCGGAACCAGTGTCGCCGAAAATTAAGAACACGCACACATCTACACCACTCATGCTTAAGTAATGCATGCACCTATCGTCCGAAAACAGCCACACTAGCCAGCCGAGCTAGTGTTGGGACATTGCAAGGACAGCGTGTTTCATCAATCGATATAATTTATAGACAGTGGTATCTATGCCTGGTTATATAAATAAAATAATACATTGTTTGTTAATATGTCATATTTATTTTACACGAAATACTTATTACTATATTTACAGGCTGTAACACATATGGGGTGCCAAGCCGAAAAGGGTTGTTTGGGACATGATTTTGAACAACTTTCTCAATGAATCTGATTTGATCAGAGCAACGTTATTTTTTACTTCCCCATACAAATCAGCTGACCACTCGACCCAAAATGTACTGCAAAGTGAAAAATAATGTTGCTCTGATCAATCGTTTTAATAGAAAAAGAAGTTCGGATTAATGTCCTTAACAACCGCCTTTCGGCATATATACCCTTTCTGTATATTCTTGTACAGTATAATACTACCTATTGATCAGAAAAATGTATATATTTATTAAGAACTTGGCGTTTTGACAATTTAGGCGTAGCATTTTTTGATAACTAATGCAGTCTAATATTAGTATATCTTTCCATTAGAGCTTTGATTAGTAATATTAGATGATTACCCAATGGGTTTTGTTCAATTAGGTAAAAAATATATTTCTTTCTATTGATTCAAAAACATAATTCTCACTATCACTATCCCCATCACTATACGTCGTCTCTGCGTGCGTGTAACAGTTCGCCTCCATACCTCGATGCATATTTTCACTGATAAGTGTGAAATATTCATTGCATGTTAGCTTGGCAATAAGTAGTGAAATTAAGATACAAAACAAGCAATGGATAATAAACCTAGCGAGAACAACATGACATTGTCACTTTAATGATCAACTCGTGACGAATTTTTTGTGAATGATTTATTTTCGTAATAATGTGTATTTCTTGTGTTTTAAGAAGAAATAATAGTTGGAATGAGACTTACAAGTGATATGTTACTCCGCCGTTCTTGAGTTTACACTCCCGCTCCTATTTTTGCACATAAGTATTTCACAGGTCGGCATTTTCGAAAAACAGCGGGAATGAATTCGTCACTGCGGTCGCCTGGCGACTACTGAGAATGTTTAATTACTAGACAATCGGGGCTAGATTTATTCGCCTGTTCCACGCCCATTAACCTATCTCTCTATATCTGTGATAATTATCCATTCTATCCCTGACCTATTAAGCATGACATCTTTTCACGCAAAGGGAGGCAGATACAGATAAGGAGGAAAATTAATAATTAAAAAAACAATATTGAATAAAGCAAAAGTATTCACCTCTGTACATTTCCTCCTCATCCTCATCAGTGTGTAGCGCCCGGTACCTCTCCTCATCGCAAAGCTGTTCCACGTCCAGCTCATTCTTCGTCAGCTCAACCCGCCAGTCGAAACCACCCGGTGGAGCCTCCAGACGAGACAGGTCATGAAGAGCTCCTCGCGCATCATACCTGCAGAATATTTTTTTTCAAATTAGGTTTTGTTAATGGTTGTTGATGTACATATCTGAGTAGCCTCCTTTCTTTCATTGGTTAATTAGATTACTGATATATTCCTGTTATAGGTGCATACTATTTTCCCTTTGCATATTGATTCTCCCCTTCTACTGATATTTAATCTGTGCCTAAATCAAGCAATCAGAAAGTATAAAACACAATTGGGGTCGACAAATTATGACCAAGTTTTTGATAGGTTATCAAATAAATACTCATCTATACCGTTCTCAATTTATACATACCACCGCAACGTGTCACCGTAACAATAAGCGGGGCAGTCCCGACGCCCAGGGCTCAGCGAAGACCCGAACCACGCCAAAACTTGATACTAAACATCCTCTGTGAAAATCTTTAAGTTCTTCCAATATTTAGTACTCATTGACATGGAAATCACTGTTTAAAGTTTGTGGCGCCATAATTAGCAGTCAGAAAGTAAAAAACTGATCGAACCTGTCGATTTTCAACGATTCATCCCCCATCCACGGTATGAGATGCTTTCCTTGGTCAATGTGCTGAGCTTTTTCATTGTCCCTGAACAATTTGCACGAGTAGCCGAACACAAACAGTTCTTCTTTCTTCTCTTTGAAATCACTTTTACGTAATATACCGGAATCACTTTGATTTTTAGTCCATTTTAGCGACATTTTCAATAAATTTTAATCACAAAAGCCATCCAGTCAACACACAATCAACCGACACCAACAACATAATCATTTACTCTGTGAACCAACCAATACCAATGACAAGGTGACGGCAGCAGGCATGACACAGACTCACAGACACCACAGCCACAACATTCCATTTTTTTTTTCATCTTTATCCTTTTGGATAGGCAAGGGCAAGCTACAGCCTGTTCTGATAGTGATTCTTTCTTCGTTCGTTTATTTAAATTTAAGCCAAAGCCAGGTCTTTTATTTATTCAGTCAAATCCGTTATTATATGCCAGGCCGAAGCCAATTCTTTGTAAGTCTTCTTCAGGGTAAACGTTATAAATAAGGTCGAAGCCAAGTCTTTGTAATACATATTTGTTTGTTAAAGGTATAACAAGTTAATTTTTTTTTGTACCCTACATGCGCCATCCAAAATCCATCATATAAGAACAAGACTGTTTTTATATGATACCATATACGCCTGCCACACACTCGTTCTAGCGTGGGATAAGAAGTAACGAGGAAAGAAGGCAGAGACGTAATGTGGCCACGTTACTTGTCGTGCTCCTCGTTCTGCCCACTTCACCGCTCCTGTTTTGTCGGTTTTTGGCGTGGCTCAAAGGACCGACAATATCATATCAGTCGACAGGTAGGTACCGGTCGTCGCGATTAATATTTATGTTAGGATTATATATATTTGGAAAAAGTATTTATTTTAATATTTTTTATAAATATATATGTCACCGTAAGATTGTCAAAACTGTTAGTTTATAAACTAACGCGTTAGTTTGTAAGCGTCAGGGTTTAGAATTTACGTTTCTTTTGTTCTTAGACTACCGCAGTGTTTGCCCTGGTATTTCCTTTGTAATTCAAGTTTAAATTAGTTCGAACGGTTTTATTATAAACGGTAATTTCGTAAGCAGTACGGTACAGTTTACAATTTATCGATAGTTTGTAACCTAACGAGAAAAAAACGTTGGATCATAAACTAACAGTTTTGACAATGTTACGGTGACATATATATTTAAAAAAATATAAGTTTTTTTCTGAAGCCTTGTGACAAAGTACTTCACAATAAATATTTAAAAATTTGTAAAAACTGACTCCAAAAAATGTTTTTTATCAAGTTTACGCTTGCATCATTGGCCATTGCGGTGTTAATACTAGGATTCCAATGTGTTAGGTTGACAGGGAAGAACAAAAGAAACGTAAATTCTAAACCCGGTCAGTCTAGTTTACTATCTGTCGATAGTTAATCAGCTAACGCGTTAGTTTATCAGCTATCGGTTTTGACTATCTTACGGTGACATTTATACAGCTATGTGAGGATTTGTATTGTGTATATTTTATATATGTGCTAGTATTAAAAAAAAATCAAAATAAGTTTATTTGAGTCACGTTTTAGGACTCCCCTTTTAAGTAAACAAAAACTTGTGTTAGGGGAATCCGCTCCTTCCACATTGGAATGACAAATAAACCATTTGTAGACTAGTAGGTGATAGTATGAAATAAATAATTTCATCCAACAATAATAAAGACATCATTGGTTAATTAAACGATTCACAAATAGTAAGTAATTAAGGACGATGGAGTGTGGGTCGACCGGCAGCCAGATGGGTCAAAAAAATTAGATTACCAACACCGCTGGGAAGACCTGGCTTCAACTGGCACAGGACCGGAGAGGTTAGCACAATATGGGTGTCCGTTATGGTAGCGTAAACATGGTGAATTCACGGTTTGTTTTTATGCCCATAAACAGAGCATAAATAGTGCATAATTAGTGCAAATATAAAAATAGTGCCTCATTAGTTTAAGAAATAATGACCATTCTTTTTGTGCACGCTGCCGTAACAGTAGCGCTGGCGTACCCCACATCGTTTGCATAAACGAATTACGAATTAAACACACAAAAATAGTGCATAAATATTTCCCTCACAGTACAAAGTTACACAACGATTGCTCTTATAGAAATGGAGATATATTCTAAATATATAGAGAAATGGTTTTATGATTATTTGTTACGACGATCCTGGCTATTCTTTTGGACTTTTGTGGCATCTTTCCACTCTGGCTGTCAAAATGCAACTCGGCGACTGATGCCATGCAAAAATAAAAACCATCTCTCGTTTCAACATGTTTGGAACTACTTTTTTTGAGTTGGAAAAAAATCTCTTTTCTCACCACTTTTGTAGATATCTACATACAGTATAATCTAATAAAGCGCTTATACTATTTATAACATGTTAACTTACCTATGGTGTTGTAAAGACGGAAAATGACCTAAGGAAATTCACACCTAATGAACATTTATTCATGTCTGTACTTTTTATATGGTTAGAAATTAACTTATCGTTTTGTTATGTTCACTACGAGTTCCCATAATGTTTTGTGATTGGTTGAGGCACTATTTGATGCACTATTTTTTGATATAGCATTCATAATTGCAAACGGTCGCCTTCTGCTTGCAATATTATGAGTACGCTATGTAAACGCCGGCTCTTGAGTTGTTAAAATGTAGAGTTCGATATCTCCATTCCTATTAAGAGCAATCATTGTGTAACTTTGTACTGTGAGGCACTATTTACGCACTATTTTTATGTGTTAAATTCGTATCTTGGATGTTTGCCGTTTATCCAACTGGTGTGGAGTACGCTAGTGCTATTGTTGCGGTAGCGAACACACAAAGAATGGTCATTATTTCTTAAACTGATGAGGCACAATTTTTTTATACTTTCACTAATTATGCACTATTTATGCTCTATTTATAGGCATGAAAACGAACCGTCAATTCAACATGTATACGCTGCCATAACGGACACCAATATAACTTATACCCAGCAGTGGGGGGAAAAACCGCCAATGATGAACTAAAGATACATTTGACACTATCAAGTTCTTAAATATAAAACAAAATGTTACTAACGTTATATATTGCATCAAGCAAAGTACTTGGGTAACTTAGATAGTCTAGGTTAAATAATTAAATTAATTTGTAGATGGATCACTAACAGCTAAGTATGTTTTGATACAGACAACTAAAAGGGAAGGTATATTTAAACAACAGCAAGAATCCGGCACTCGGAGGTTCGAGTACACGATTATCTGCTTTGTTACACACTAGATTAAGCTGTGTTAATAAATGTGCCTGTGAAGGCGCTTCGATCATTAGATGGAGGAATCATTATGTACGACCACTAAAACTATGGGCTTTGTTCTGTAATTATCAGTTATATTTGTTTGGTACATAATGATAATAATGAAAGTGTTAATATATTAATGTATAATGTGGACGTATTTATGTAGTTTATAATCTAACGTTTTTTTTTTATCATTTAACTATCGATAAATTGTAAACTGTACCTTACTGCTTATGATATGGCGCGATAGTTTATAATAAAACCTTTAAATCGTGAACTGGTTTAAACTTGAATTGCAAAGGAAATACCAGGTCAAACACTGCGGTAGCTTAGGTGAAGACTACAGGGGGTGAGCGCAGTGAAGCCCTCGAATAGTCTTCGTTTAAGTTGACATGTAAGAACAAAATAAACGTAAATTCTGCAGTTTTTCTAGCCTGCTTGCCTTGCCGGTAGAAATCTCTGTTTTGAGATTAGCTCCCCTATGCTCAAAATTGTTTTGTTACCTTTCCATCATAATTTCTTTGCAATTAAGAATATTCATATGAATATGAAAAACTATTACATTCACTTGTAGGTTTGAGCTTTGACGCAGTGATTTAAGTCATGTTTAGTTTCCACGACGATCATTGAAATATTATTTACCAATTAAACTTAAAAAATAAAAGATAGCGTAACTAATATATTCGAGAGAGCTAGGAGTAAGCTTATTAAAATATTAACTAGATTATTAAAGGAGCTATCTAAAAAAACCAGGCCCGGCGGGAACCAAATGTTCCAAAATAAATAATATAATGAGAAATTCCAGTAATTCTAAAAAAGTATAAGTATCACAAGTGTCAAATTCATATTCAAATCATTTATTTCTGTAATTTTGGTCACATATATTATATATTATATAAAATTGAGGTACTTACTAACAATGGAACCGTTAGGGCAGTGCTATACCTTACAAACGAACTTAAATCTTATCTGTAATTCAATGGCTTGCGTATTTATTTTATCTTCAGAAGTCTGGCAGTCGTTCATGTAAAACTAGTTTTTTTAGTTAATAAACCCATAATGATTGTATATGATATTATTAATAATGTATATTTTCTGTATATATTCTATATTTTGAAATAGATTTCGTTCGCGCCGAGCATGGGTTTTTGTATGGGATTTGATATATCGCCTTTGTATGAACTGCTTTGCTAACATTCTACTTACGCCATCTGTTGAAATTATTACTGTAACATGTTTATGTTTATTTAAATAATGGTAATTTTCATTGAATAAGTAGATCGTAAAATTAAATTATAAGTGACAAGAGTTGTTTTTAAACCTCCGATGAAAAAATAAATCTGTAATAAGTTTAAAGTGTCTGTCTGTCTGTCTGTATATCTGTCTGTGGCACTCTAGCTCTTAAACGTGTGGAAGAATTTTAATGCGGTTTGCTGTAAATGCCAAAAGGGAGATAATTACGGGTTAACATTAGTTATGCTGGAATCAAGAATAATCTCTTTGGAAATCAGCGACAAAATCAAATGCAAAGTGGCCAAGCGTTGTCCACAGGGGAGCATACTGTCACCACTGCTGTGGGTACTGGTAGCTAACGATATGGTGGCACAACTGAAAACAAGTGGATTTTACTCAATAGCATACGCCGATGACGTGACAATACTCGTCCTTTTTATAAACACCATTTTTGACCGCATGCAAGTAGCACTACGGAACATAGAAATTCCAAATTCCAAATTCCAAATGTCTTTATTACTGTAGATATTTACATATACTTAGCAATCGACATTTTTTGCCACTTCTCTACATTGGACCACTGTGGGAGAAGTAGGGCGTAGAAACTCCCACAGATTGATTTTTAGATCTCTTTTTAAAAATTGCTTATGCTTAACTAATACAAAATATAATATTTAGTCATTATCATAATTAATAAGCAGGAATAAATAATTACAAAATTATTAACAGGAAGGTCTGCGTTGAGCCAGATTAACCCCATACAGACCCATCATTTAAGTAATCTTGAACATTGTAATATCCCTTTTTCGACAAAGTCGCTTTAACATGGATTTTAAATTGCTCAAATGGCAATTTCAAGATCTCCAGAGATATCTTGTTGTAGTAGAGAATGCATTGACCTTTGAAAGAATTGCTAACCTTCGCGAGTCTAAACCGGGGCGCAAGCAGTCTGTGATTATTTCTTAGGTTAACATTACAGCTATCGCTAAGTTAGGGAAATTTTGTAAGGTTCTTGCGTACATACATTATTATTTCGAAAATAAATTGACTAGCTACAGTTAGTATGTCAATTTCTTTAAAAAGCTGTCTTAAGGAGTCTGTGCGTTTTAAATTATAAATTGCTCGAATAGCTCTTTTCTGTAAAATAAAAATAGTTTGAATATCCGCTGCTTTCCCCCACAACAAGATACCATAGGACATGACACTATGAAAGTAACTAAAATATACTAGCCTAGATGTAGCCACATCCGTGTTTTGTCTGATGTTCCTAACAGCGTAAGCCGCAGAACTTAATTTACCAGCCAATTTTTCTATGTGGGGTCCCCACTGCAATTTGTTATCAATGGTTATTCCAAGAAACTTCGTGTCATTTACTAATTCTAACGCATTGCTGTCCAACACTAAACTGGTCCCAACTTGCCTGACATTTGGAAGTGAGAATTTGATACATTTGGTTTTACCAGCATTTAACGATAAATTGTTAACTGTGAACCAATTCAAGGTTAAAGATAATACTCTATTGACATCATCAAAATCTTCTTTTTATCTTTCAATTTTGAAGACCAGTGAAGTATCTTAAGCAAACAACACTATGTTAGTCAATTTCTCCACCATAAAAGGCAGATCGTTAATATATACCAGGAATAAGAAAGGGCCTAATATGGAACCTTGTGGAACGCCAATTTTTACCCCCGATCCATAAGATTTAACGCCGTTGACTTCTGCGTTAGTTCAAACACCATTTTTGACCGCATGCAAGTAGCACTACGGAACATCATGGTGCAACAAAAACAAACTCTCAATAAACCCCGCTAAAACTGAGATGGTACTATTCACAAAAAAGATAAACCACGGCAGTTACAGGTAGTCCTGACTCTTTAAAAAAAACACTAACACTCTCAAAACACGTGAAATATCTAGGCGTATGGCTTGATCACAAATTAAATTGGAACAATCACATGGAAGCGACACTAAAGAAATATTCTTCCAGCTTCCTAATATGGCAGGGAACGGATTGAGACTCAAGCCTAAAATATGTCGATGGATGTATACGGCTCTGGTGAGACCCATCATCACATATGGCTCTCTGGTATAGTGGCAACGAACAACACAAACCACAAAGGCAACACAACTACAGCAGTTCCAGGGAATGTATAGCCATCACAGGCTGCATGAGCTCAACGCCATCAGCGGCACTAGAAATCATGCTAGGTATACCACCATTTGACCTATTCGTACCGCAGGAGACCAAATCGGCAGCCATAAGGCTATTACAGCACAGGACAATGGAAAGGATACTGCACAATTTAGCAGAGGCATTCGAAGAAGAAGAAGAAGTGTCGGAAGCTATTGGAATCGATCGCATAAAAACAGAATTCCTATTCGATAGGACATACGAAATTATAGCCAATGACTTGGAAACACCAACAAAACCAAATCAGCATAACAATATACGGTGACGGCTCAAAGAAAAGCAGAAACACAGTCGGAGGAGTTTTCTCGCCGGAACTAAACATTAAACTTTCCCTAAGTGACTCCACGCAGAAGATGAATGATGCAGAGGGGAATATCATTATCTTTAAAACGGACGGCGTAGCCAAACTAGGCGCACTAAATAGACCGTTAACAAAATAATTACTCATACTAGAATGCCACGAAGCACTCAACAGGCTAGATGGAAAAAACCAAGTCACAGTCCAGTGAATAAAAGGCCACCAAGAAGACCAGGGCAACTGTGAGGCAGACAAGCTAAAAAAAATAGAGGCAGGAAGGTCAGCGATTGGCCCTCCACCATTCTCGTCCTTATTAGCGGAAGCTCTACGGAAAAGGCTCAAAGAAGCCACAGTACTGCAACAAAATGAATTATGGTCTAACAAAGAGGACTGCAAAAACACAAAACTATTCATAAATAAGTATAACCATACTATACATAATGAGACTGCCACGCAGTAAAATAAAAATACTAACAAGCCTTATAACAGGCCATGTACACATTGTGAACAAACATTTGAAAATTACAGGTGCAATGGACAGCCCCCTGTGCAAGGGATGTGTGGAAGTGGATGAAATGGTAGACCATATGCTGAAGGCATGTCCATCCACGATAGAAGGATGGCTATCCTGGGTGATACAACATCCACCCACGAGCTTCTAGAACACCCAGGCTTCCTACTCCAGCTGGTGCAGGAGTTGGGATGGCTGAATTAGATGTGAAGGCGAAGGGGACATGCTCAAAGGCCCGGCTCAAATGGGCCAGGTGCAGGCGCTACGCTCTCGAGAGGAATCGAATAAGAATAGGGAGTAAATTATCCAGTGATGGTTCTTGTTTTACTAAAATCGGATCAGTAGTTTGAAAGTTATCAGCTTAACAAGGACACAAGGCAGCAAAATTTCAGACTCATGGTTTCATTTATTGTGTCGCCGATGTTTGAAATTTATAATTTATAGTAATTCGATGGCGTATCGCCTTTTCTCATACGGGGTGACAAAGGCACAATGAATAAGGCTAAGGTATCAGAATTTTGAAAAAATCAGCAGGATTGTGGACATTACACCAGTTTTTGTTTCGTTGAAATAGTCACAGTATTACCGAAGTTATGACCAAAACATATCGGGCATTTCCGAAACGCTTTGTGAATTTGTCTTACGGCATCTGCGCTTATGATGACGTCACTCTACGACTTGGTATAATATAGTATTTAATCATATCGTTTTATAATGAATTAGGGATTTGTCAAAAGCCAATCTGACAACTTACCTAAAGTGGGCGTTATTACTTTTTGATAAATAGTGACTTCGTGGGTGATGAACTGCGTGGGTTAAAATTACAAAAGTAAGTAAATGCTTTTATTGAACTTCACCCACTGGTATGTCCGTCTGGTCTATCCATTTGTCCGTTCTAGGTAAACAGTTTTTTTGTATCTAATACTATTCAGTTTATTTCGTCGATCTATGAGGAATAATCGTACAGCAGGCGTGTTTGAACTAATATTGCAAAGATGTATAAACTGTTTAACAAACTTGGTGTCATGGGCTGGTGATGGAATGAGGACTTGGATGAGTACTGGAACTCAAGAACCAGAAATAGTAAGGCAGTCGTGTTTGGACTCATATTTTTAAAGATGATGAGCTGGTTTCACCAACTTGATGTCATAAGCTGGAGATGAAATGAGGACTTTGATGAGTACTCGAACTCTGGAACCAGAAATAGTAAATAAGGTAAAATAGTGTTTGGACTCAATTTGTTAAGCTGGTTTCACGAACATAGTTTCATGAACTGGTAATGTAATGAGGACTTGGAGACAGAACTGAAACTCAGGAACCAGGAATAGTCAGGCAGTCGTGTTTGGTCTATATTTATTAAGGATGATGAGCTGGTTTTGCTAAACTGGTGCCATGAGCAAAACCAGCTCATCATCCTTATAACTTGAGTCCAAACACGAGTGCCTAACTATTTCTGGTTCCTGAGTTCCAGTACTCATCCACGCCCTCTTATTCCATCACCAGCTCATGACTTCATGACACCAAGTTTGCGAAACCAGCTCATCGTCTTTAAAATTAAAAAACGGGGTAAAGCTTAGATATGCCAAAATGATCTTCACAACAGTAAGCAGTATTTTTATTTCAATTTTTCAATTCAATTCAAATCGTTTATTTGCTTAAATACACGTATACAGGTATAGATGTTATTTATAATACCTAAGTATTTAAATTTCGTTCAGTGTATTTTACCGTATAGTACGGTGTACAAATATTTACAAGTTATCAAGTATAATTTAACAATACAGGGGCGATTCGATTTAATTTAACATGTCAGAGGGTGAAAAAATTTAATAATACCTATACCTAAGTGCCATGTGATTTACATTTTTATTAATTTTTATTGTCTAGAAAATCACGCACACTATAAAAACATTGAGTCAGCAACCAGTTTGTCAATTTGCTCTTAAACACACAACATCTTTCATACTGTTTCAAATCGTCAGGTAACTTATTAAATATTTTAATGGCCATGTAGTTCACATTTTTGCTGCATAAGTCCATGCTCGTGTAAGGTAGATACAGTTTATCTTTGTGGCGGGTTTGTCTCACGTAAATATCTGAATTTTTTGGAAAGTAGTTCCTGTATTGAACTACAAATGTACAAATTTCT
Organism: Argyresthia goedartella; assembly: GCA_949825045.1. NCBI lineage: Eukaryota > Metazoa > Arthropoda > Insecta > Lepidoptera > Argyresthiidae > Argyresthia > Argyresthia goedartella. Next base: position 23,842,065 of record OX463828.1, read on the forward strand.
CTGATGTAGAGACAAGGTACCTAACGTAAGTATACGTATTTTTTTTAAACAAAGTTTTACAGCTATGCCTAGACCCTACTCCGCATATTGCCCTGATGCATTTCTTTTGCAATATAAACGCTTTGTCTACATCGACAGAGTTTCCCCATAGAATAATGCCATATGCCAAGACAGACGATACAAACCCATGGTACGCTGTGATAGATGCTCTTACTAAGATAGTAATTCTTATTCGTCGTATGGCAAAGACAAAACGGTTCACCCTATTGCAAACTGACTCTACATGGCTTTTCCAATTTAGATGTTGGTCTAAGGTAATTCCTAAAAATTTAGTTGTCTCTGTCATATCTACTTGATTATTATTATATTCGATGTTCAACGGTAAAGTTTGTGCTTGGTATGGTCTGAATTGAATTAATTTGGTTTTATTGATATTTAATTTTAATTTATTGTGTTCCATCCATTTCACAACAGAAGTAAGAGAATCATTGATATCTTGCTGAAATGTTTCTAATTGTGTACCTTCAAATATAAGCGTCGTATCATCAGCAAATAATATGCATTGGTGGTTTATATATCTTGGCAAGTCATTTATGTAGAGAAAAAATAACAAGGGTCCTAGGATACTTCCTTGTGGCACTCCGGTACTATTTACTCTATATTCCGATTGAAACCTTTGTTTGGTTGACTGGTTTTGGATCATGTTTGTCTTAGATATTTCTGTGCATTGTTTCCTTTCTTGTAAATAGCTTTTTATCCAATCGTATGTAATACCTCTTATTCCGTATCTCTCTAATTTATTTAAAAGGATATTATGATTAACTTAATTAAGTCAAAGGCTTTGCTCATGTCTAAAAATATTGAGACTATGGGCCTTTTTTGTTAAGACATTCGGTTATAGTCTTAACTGGGTTAAAACATGCTAATGTTGTGGAACTATTTTTTTTAAACCCAAACTGTTCTTTTCTTAATACCTTACGTCTCTCCAAGAACCGACCAAGCCTGTTATGCATAGCTCGTTCAACCACCTTCGATAGTATTGGTATAAGAGTCACCGGTCTATAATTATTTAGATCCTTAACGTCACGCTCTTTAAATAACGGTTTTACTATACATCGTTTCAGAGACTTTGGAAAGCGACCTTGTGTAAATGAAAGGTTTACTAGGTAACTTAAGGGATAAGCTAAGTCGTATGCACAAACTTTTAAGATGTCGGTACTTACATCGTCATATCCTACCGATTTACTGTTATTTAGAGATTTAATAATATTGAATATCTCTTGAGCGGTAGTAGGTTCCAAAAATATAGTACAAGGATTAATGTCAATTTCTTTGCAAGCGTCAGAATTAATGTTTAAATTTTTATTATTATCATTATTATTAGTCAGATCTATAAAAAAGTTATTAAAGATTGAGCAAATGTCAGTAGCATTAGTGTATGTTATTTTATATTTTGTTACTTTATCTATTTTATCTTTTGTGTTTGTTCCTGATATTTTGTCTTTTATTGTATTCCATGTGGCTTTACATTTGTTTTTACTATTCATAATGTACTTATTAGCCACAATTTTTTGTGAACTCTATATGCACTTTTTTAGTAGAGACGTGTATTTTTTATAAGTGGTGTTATGTCTGTTTTTGTTTTCTGTAGAGTAAATGTACTTTAAGTAGAGTGTTCGTTTTGTAACACATGATTTTTTAATCCCTTTTGACACCCATTTCGTCTTAGTTAGTCTATTTGTTAACTTAATCTTTATGACCGGAAAACATAAATTATAAAATAGTGAGACAAATTCATGAAAAGAATCAAACGCATCATCCATCTCAGTGTGGTCATAGATATTATTAAAACTTAGGACTACTTTCTGTAGTGAAACAACAAATGGTTGGACAAAGACTAGCTTTTATTTGTGTACCCACATTAACAAATAACACTACATCTTTCCCTTAGATAAATGAGACCAAATACAAAATGTTGAATTAGTTTAAGTTTACTTTTGGGGGCCCCTTAAATATTTATTTTATTCTGTTTTAGTATGTTTTGTTTTTTTTATTTATTTATTTATCAAATTACAGAGTTTTAAATACTTATCTAACTTAATGCACTACTTAAACCACTAAGGTTTGTATGTAGCACAAAATTAGTCTAGTGTATTATGTAGGTAGGTCGATAAAAACAATATGTATAAGCATTAAGTCAGTTGCTGGCTAAAAGGCAAAATACAGTTTGTGTACGACTATGGAAGTAATGATATAAAGTGTGATTTTAATTTGTGATTGATATTTTTGGGATGGATTGATGATTTGAGTTCCGGACAGAGACCGTTATGAAGACGAGGAATTAGATAGCTAATTCGACGTTTCCCGTAAAAGTTATTTGCTCCTAAAGTCATCAGCTTTTTTTTCGTGCAGCTTCTGGTGCCGATTTTATGTGATAACGGTTTTTGGACTTATAAGTTAATTAAATATAAGATTTAACAATAACATTATATTACCCACTTCCCTCTCTTTATAATTAAACACATTAAGTTTATTTTTAGTATGGCCCCTTTTCCTAAATTATTTACTAATTAATAAGCCAATATTACTTAAGCTTATTACTAAAAAAAACAACATTTAAGTTTTATTAGCGGGGTAATTTAAGTTTTTGCTTAGCCTCTTTTGCAGCAACCCTTTCAGGACGATCCCTATTAACTTCCGGACTTGTTCGGACTGCACTAGAAGTCCTATCCTCATCTGAACAAGAGCCATCGAGTTCATCTTCGCTTTGCTGTTTATCTAATAATGTATCATAAACTGATGGTAGTTTATTGCCTCTATCGCGGTCGCACATGATTTCTTGTGCAGACGTTGTTCCCTGATGCTGATCACCGTCTGGTTCTAGCCTGATTAGATGTCGCCTGTTTCTGCGATGAAGCCTACCTACACTATCCTTGATGAAGTATGAGCGCGGTTGCTGGGCGCGCGCCACCACGCGCGCCTCGTGCCGGCGTCCTGCTGCATCCAGCGCTATCACCGCGTCGTCCGTCTGTAGCTCTGGTAGGGCACGCGCAAGCTCGTCATACCACAAATTGCTTTTGCTCCGCTTACCGACTATATTGTTGTAGTCAGCTGAGCTCCCCTCGTATGGTTGTAATTTCTCCAAGTGTAATGGTAAGCGAGTGTTCAGCCTGCGCCCCATCAGCAGCTGAGCAGGACTTGAAACCCCCTCCCTCGGTGTCGTTCTAAAATTTAATAGCCCTAAATAAAAATCGTCATTTGACTCAATGGACTTTTTTAATAGAGTTTTTATAGTCCGCACAGTACGCTCACTTCGCCCGTTTCATTCTGGATAGTGAGGCGAAGAAGTGCTATGGTCAAACCCCCATTGTTGTGCGAACTTTTTAAATTCTTTTAATGCATATGCTGGTCCATTGTCTGTAATTAACTCGCGAGGTATTCCATGTCGCGCGAATTGATCCTTCATGGCCAGTACCACACTGTTTGTTGTGATCGTTTTCAACGGGCATACTTCAATGTAATTTGAGTAGTAGTCTACCAAAATCAGAAAATATTTCCTATTCTGTTCAAATATGTCTGATCCTACCTTGATCCACGGTAGACTTGGTATCTGATGCGGCATCATCGGCTCCCTCTGCGGCTTGGCCGCATGCTCTGCGCAAGTGCGGCAACGTCGCACTACCAGCTCCACGTCTCGCGACATGCCCGGCCAGTACATGACGTCACGCGCGCGCCGCTTGCACCTATCGATGCCGAGGTGCCCCTCGTGCACTCGCGTCAGCATCTCCGACCGGAGGCTCGCGGGTATCAACACCAAGTTGTCCTTAAAGATGACTTCCTCAACAAGCGCCAGTGACTCTCTGTGACTCCAGTGTGACCGGACACACTCGTCGACCTCATACTTGTTAACCGGCCAGCCTTCTCTAATGTACCCTATCAGGACCTGTGACTCTTTATCGGCCTTAGTGTGCCTTTTCACTAAGTCTAGCTTTTCGTCACTGAACCTCACATTCTGTATCAGAAAACACGACTGTTCCTCCACTTCTTCTGATACTTTACTGTTCATTTTATCTTGAAGCGCAGCACGTGATAGTGTATCAGCGATATACATGTATTTCCCTGGTTTGTAATTTACAGAAAAGTCGTATCTTTGTACCCGAAGCATCATCCGCTGCAGCCTGGCCGGGACCGAGTCTAGCGATTTCTTGAAGAGCGCTTCCAGCTGTTTATGATCTGTCTCTACAGTTATATCGTTCTTACCATAAATGTACTGGTGGAATCGCTCCAGACCGAAGACAATAGCGAGCATCTCCTTCTCTATCTGCGCGTACCGCTGCTACGTGTCAGTGAGCGTCAGCGACGCGAATTCGACGGGCCGCCCGCCCTGCAGCAGCACGGCGCCCAGCGCGCGCGCACTCGCGTCTCTACCGACACCACAGCCGGCTCGTGAGCCGCGAACAGCGCCAGCACCGGCGCAGCGCACAGGCACTGCTTCAATGACCTCACCACAAGATCCTCGTTCTCGCCCCAGACCCACTCGTTGTCCTTTTTCAGAAGGTGTCGTAGTGGGCCTACTTTATCTGCATATCCTGGAATAAATTTACATACGTAATTCATCATTCCTAAAAATCTTTCTAACGATTGCATGTCACTGGGACTCGGCATATCGGTTATCGCCCTCAACTTCTCTTGGTCTATCATCATTCCGTCAGCGCTAAAGGTATGGCCAAGGTAAGTCACTTTCGTGACCCCAAACTCACATTTATCTGGGTTAAACTTGATACCTACCTGATGAGCTCTCACCAGGAGACTCTCGAGTCGACGGTCGTGCTCCTCGATAGTTGACCCCCAGACTATAATATCGTCTACAAATGAATCAATGCCTTCCAGGTCTTCCAGGAGTTGGCGAACCCTGGCATGAAATATTTCTGACGCCGAATTAATACCATATGGTAACCTTAAGTATTGGTAACGTCCAAATGGTGTGCCAAAAGTGCACAGGTCTGCACCTTCCTCGTCCAGCTGTACCATCCAGAAGCCGGATCTGGCATCGAGTTTACTGAAGTACCGGGCACCCTTCAGCTTGGTGGCTATTTCAGTGATAGTGGGTAGCGGGTAGTGTTGCCTACGTATCACTTTATTCAATGGCCTCGGATCTAGGCACACACGAAAATTACCGTCTTTTTTAGCAACAACTACTATTCCGTTAACCCACTAAGTCGGGTGGGTGACCTTCCTTATCACCCCTAAGTCGACCGTACGATCTAACTCTTTTTGTAAGTGGTCCCTAACCCCCACGGGTATCTTTCTGACTGGGCATATGCAAGGGCTCGCATTGTTAAGTATTGGTATTTTATAATGACCTTGCAACTTACCTAGACCATGGAACAAGTCATCATAATTCTGCATATTTACTATAAATACACGTTTAATCAATTCTAGTTGTTCCAAGGCGCTTTTACCTAAGATACTCTCGCAATCTTTTTCAGCAATAACAAATTTGATTTCGTACATTTGTGACTTATGCAACCACATAATTACACATGACCCTAGAATGGGTATATAATTGCCGCAAAAAGATTGTGCACGGGTATTATCTGGGACAATATCACTCATTGGTAATCCTAAACAAAGAAAACTGTTCTTTGATAACACATTTAGATCCGAACCGGTATCTAGTTTAAAACGATGTATCGACTTATCGCCGCTGCCGCCGCCGCCGCCGCCGCCTCGTCCCCGGCCGCGCCAGCCGGACCTGCCGCCGCGCCCGCAGCGCCCGGGCGATGAGCTCGCCCCGCGGGAGCTCCACATGGCGTCCACCGACGCGCCCTTAAATGTCTCACTTTTCACTCCCACGATCTGCCGGCCGTCATCACACGATATCTCGTTCGCTTGACATATCTTGATCGCCTTGTCAAGGGTCAGGTCTTCTGTCCGCAGCAACCGATCGCGAACTGCGCCGTCCGTTACGCCGCAAACTATGCGATCGCGAAGCAATCCATCTTCCAGCTGTTCAAACTCGCACTTCTGGCTCAAAATTTTCATTGCCGTCACGTACTCATCTATACCTTCGCCGGCGCCCTGACTTCTTGTAAAAAACTTGAACCGGACCATAGTAGTATTCGTCTTGGTGCCGAAGTGCTTGTTGAAATGTTCAATAAATTTGTTCACGTCTTCACGGTCTTCTTCTTTAGCGAACCTGAACGTCGAGTACACGTCATAGCCCTCTGGGCTTATGAGGTTTAATAACAAGCTTGCTTGAACGTCACTTGTTTCTTTGCGTACTCCCGACGCCTTCAGAAACACTTGAAATTGCTTGACCCATCGCCGCCACGTATCAGCGCGACTCGCCGGACCACCTTCCAAAGTTATCTCGACCGGCGGGCGTGCATGCTCCATTGTTCTCACGATATTGGAATGTTTTAATTATTTATTGATTTGAGACAATGTTTTGTAGCAGTAATTGCACTATTACACAGTAAACTGATTTATTTTAGCTCAGACCGCTGCCACCATGTAGTGAAACAACAAATGGTTGGACAAAGACTAACTTTTATTTATGTACCCACATAAACAAATAACACTACACTTTCCAATAGGATCTGCTCTCTTTACGGCGTTCATCCAATTTTTTCTAATTTTTGCCTTAATGGCACACAAAAAATAACTTATTTGGTGTTTTCACGCTCGAGTTACTGCACATGGGCACAACGCAGTAGTAATTGGTCATTTTAGCTTTTATTCGTGAGTATTGTGGTAATTTTTTTATAGTATGGCGCGCTTGAGCCGTATAAGCTCGACCGATCCGATCACCTGACAGGTAATGAGACGTCATCGCTGATCCTACAAGCTACGCTCAGTTGACAAAATCGTTTCGCAGGGAGTGGAACTTTGAGCTTTAATAACTCCGTCAATTTTAACGATACCGAAAACCTAAAAACACAGAAAATTCTATATTTTTTTATAAATTTTACTGCATTCACAGACATTTTGGTTGGCCACATTCAATGGCGGACAAGGGGCTAACTAATAAAGGTTTCCTCACGATGTTTTTCCATCATCGTTTGACCGTCCGTCTAATGTGCCCACTTAAGATACATTACTTCCCTCATTTATATGGTCATTGGTCAGCACTGGGATTTGAATCTGCATCTCCTGCGTGAGAAGCAAGCGCAAAACCCAGTTGACTGCTAAGTAAAATATCTCGCGAGTAAGGACTCTAGTCGACTCGAGTAAGTAGCGCTTTCTGCTATTTAGTGCGCACGAAAAACCGCCGACGGAAGGGAAGTGGGCAATAACATGACGAGCAGAATGAGATTTGAGTCTTTTCATTATGCTCCTGCTCAATCCCTGCCCATCTCGCTCTAATTAGAAACAGGCTTATTATAAAAGAGTCACATTTTGGCTCCTCACTTCTGTTTGCTTGAGAATGTTTGTAATAACATGCCGAGCTAGATTGTACATAGAAATATAAACATTGTGTTAGGTTAGGTAGGTACAGTCCGCGCCAGGTTTCTTGGCCTCTGAACGCTGCCTAGAGCGTGTAACTGCGCCTAGGTAAAAGTGTGTTACTGAGTGATAACTTATATATTCGCCGTTAAGTTGGTTATAGTGCATAATTATCAAAAAATGGGGAAAAGCAATACGGGTTGATAATTTTGGGTACCTATAAGTACTCTGTAAAATATAGCACGATTGCTGTCATCAAAATAATGGGTATCAATATTAGAAGTATATGTGTGTTCTTAAAGTCGCTAATGAGATATATTTTTTAAATTGTGGGTAGCACATTTTTTTAAAGGCTTGCAACACTGGTTTCATTGCTACCAAGGCGAAGGGACAAGTTATCTGGAATTTACTTTACATCAGCGATGCATCAGATACATGAGCGAGAGAGAGAGATGACAGCTTGCTCAAAGGCCAAGAAACGTGGTGGGGCCTACACAAACCTAAAATGAATGCAAAACAACAAGTTACGCGTATAATTAAATCTAATTATTATTTTATTACTACAGCCATTGATATTTTCTAGAAGTTTAATGTTTTTAACCGGTCCATTACCGCGCCTACGCGAGATGCATCGCGATTTTGAACCTTATGTCATGGTAATAAAATTCAAAACCTATAACTAGAAATGGCATTTCTAGAAATGCCGTGGTAGTTGAGTCCTATTGATACAAATCCGTACCACCGTCCAATGGTAGTGATGGTGTGGAGTGAATAGTTTGTTGAATAAAAATAGAATATGAATAGAAAAAAGAAAATATTGTTTACAAAGTTATTAGTGCGGCTACTTTCACACTCCATGTACGTAACCAGGTGCATTCATAAGTTTGTATGTGGTATTGAAATACCTAATTGTTGTGTGGGAGCCCCCTTACATATTTATTTTATTCTGTTTTTTTTTTATATTTGTTGTTATTGCGGCAACAGAAATAAATCATCTATGAAAATTTCATCCGTCTAACTATCACGGTCCATGTCATGAGGTGCAGCCTGGTGACAGACGGAAGGACGGACGGACAGCGGAGGCTTAGTAATAGGGTCCCGTTTGGCACCCTACGGGTACGGAATCCTATCCTAGGAAAAAACTAGTAACGTCAAATTTAGGAACGCAAATCTGTGTAGGTAAAAATTGCCATTGCGTTAATAAAAGGGTAGATCAAAAAATATCTTGCAAAAACAAAAAAATGCTCTAAATACTGTGATTTTGTATACATGCATGACATAGTATTTTATTTTTGTTTTATAGAGGTACTTCTGATTTCTTTGAGACAAATCAATACAACCTCATCCCATCCCAACAAACAAAATAAAAAGAGGTCGTTAAAAAAAATCATGACATGGCAACTCTGTGTAGCTCGGACATTTTCAGATGACATGCTTCGTTTTGATTGTTCATATCCTCTGCTGTATTTCATTTTTGTTGCATTATACAGGTCTCTAAAAGCATATGGCGGACGTTTTATATATTTTTGCATCGAAAACTGATAAATTCTTTTAGTTATGAGTATCTTGTGACCGCTAGAGCCAATTTGTTAAAATTAGTTCTTATACCTACGATAGTTTTTAATGTGTAAATAAGTATATAGCTTAGAGTCTTGTACATATTGATAGTATTTTCGCGTGTGTACGTGTTGATCCGTATTGTTTGTGAAAAACGAAAAGTCTGTGATATAAACAATACTTAGGGGGTAGAGTAATTTCCTGGACGTATATGTATATATTGTAAATTCATTTTAGCGATTTATTAGAGTAATATATTGAAAGAAGACTGAGCATTGTGTGGAAGAGTGGAGTTGTGAAGCTATGTCAGCTGTTACCCTATTGTCTTCGTTGATGGAGAGACCAAGCGACGACAGCCTAAACGATGGCCCCGCACCTGAAGGTAAGATCATCTTGATTTTACATTCAGTGTCTGACAACCTTCATCTGTCTGCTTCAGTCAGGAGACGCAGTTTTCAAAAACCTTCCTAACAAGGTTTTGATTTCGCAAAGTGTAAAATTGCAGGAAGCTATTCAGCTCTATGAAGCTCAAAGGCTTAGACTTAATCCTTTTCATAAAGTGCAGCATGGGGTATGACAAACATTTCTTCTATACATGATCTTGGGCTAAGTTTTGTATGTAGGTCACTGTTTACTGCAGTATACATTCAAGATTTTGTTACCTGATGTGATAGTAGGTTTTAGGTTTAGCTTTCATTTGTTTATATGCGCTTTGCCATTATACCAGGCAAGATATCCTATTCCTATAGCTTTTGCTGCTACTATCTTCAAATACTGTTGTAAACAGAGAAATCTTGAGAATATTCAACTCACAAATACTTGAAGTGTTGCCAAAACTTCAACAATTAGTGTGTGTGTGGTGGTAAAACACTTCTTACTGTCATCAAGAACTGCATGGCTGTGTAAAACATTTAATCTCTTCCCATATTTACGCATTTGAAGGTGTTGCAAAATGAGGCGACAGGCAGTTAGCCTATACAAGAACCATGTTTTCAGTATGATTGTGTTAAGGGACAACCTCTCTAAACCTTTGCTAAAAAACAACAACAACAGTGATAATAGATGGATAGCAAATTAGCACTAAGCTGGGGTCAACTTTAACATTGAAATGTTGATGTTGATTTGAGATTAGTGTTAACTCACTTTCTAAGAGCCGAAAGTCTTATTGTTTATAACTTTGTCCCCAGTTTGTAATTGAAATGTGATTTATCCGGAACCCACAATGAGCCAGACTCGCCTTTGACCTGTTATTTTTCATGGAACTTACAAGTATAAAAAATCACAAGATAGCCTTCTATAGTATTGTCCCATCTGCTACTGTGAACGCCAATAATTTTCTTAACAATAATGATCTGCCTCCCATATTATCTCTAAATACATTATAGGCCAAATAAATTATATTGAATAAATTGGAAATTAAATGTCTTTTCCCATTACTTTCCTGTTCCTTTTTAAATCATGCATGATAAAAGTAGTCAGATATAAATAAAGATGCAGTCCAGTCAAATCCACACGACTTCATAATCCAGTTGCCACATATAGTCCATCGTTGTGTTTTACTGTGGATTTGACAGGACTGGACTGCTATCAGTCCAGTCCTGTCAAACCAATAGCCCTTCCCTGGCTTGATGCGTCAAACTCGTATCTAGGGTCTCTTGCTTTGGCGCTAATCTCGCGCTCCGCGGGTGGAGTGCCGCGCGCCCTGCGCTAGGTTCTAGCCTCTAAATCACAACAAGTACTAAATTGTAAGAAACAAGCATTATATGTTTGAAAACTACATTAAATTTCCTTTTTACTGATGTAACAAAAGCTAAGATCAGTTCAGTATAGGTGGTGTCGTAGAATGTAAACTGAGAATAGGAAATTTTTCATCACTTTTTTGTTAAGAAACTATTGTATTACAGAAATAAAACAATGGAAAACCTTGAAATTTTTGCTTTTATGTACAACATTATCCTATTCACATAGGTACATACAAACATTACATAGTTACATATAAAATGAAAGACAAAAAGTGATTTGAAACAGTGACCTCAACACAACATTCTCATAAAAATATTGAAAATTTCTCTAAAATAGGTGATGTTGTCAGGTTTTTTCTGGGCGATCAGTGTGCCTGCAGTAGCTTGTCTAAGCTGATTTATGGATTTTAGGCCTTCAACTAGGTAAATCAAGAACCCCATGTAGGTAGGATTTGTCCTTGGTGAGTAGTACAAAAAATAAAAAAACTACTAAAATCACATAGTAAAACGTTGACATTGACAGATCTGTATAAAACTTTTAAACTATAGATTTTTAGGAAGAGATATTACATATCCAATAACTACATGAAATCACCTATCTAGTTCAATTATCACTTTTTAATTAGCCTGCTAGATTAAAAAGTTTTATTGAATTGAAAACTATGAATTTCTTCATACAAACAGAAAAACCACTGGCGAGAAAAGTATGGATACGGCTTTGAAATTCGGAATTCTATACTTTGGTAAGTAGTTAGTAAGAGATTTGCTAAGTTAGGTTTTATTAATTTGTATAGGTACAATAAATAATTTATAAATTTATACTTACTATAAAATATTTGAAAAAAAATTACATGTTTCAATTTTACTGAGTGACTTTAAATTAGCTGACCATATTTTGGGGAATGATTGTACCCATCAATATGAGCAACTTTCACCATTAAACATATGGTCGCAAATGAAAAAATATTTTAGATCTCCCATAGTCAGCTGATCGGGTCAATGTTCTGAGGGACGATTTTTTTTTTCATTTGCGACCGACCATTTGTTTTATAGTGAAAGTTGTTGATAATGATGGTTACTATCATTCTCCAACATAAGATCAGCTAATTTAATGTCACCCTGTTTTGATATTCATATTCATATTCTTTACTGCACAGAAAACTTAGATTTTTTTAAGCAAATGCGAGCTTATCTCTAAAGAGAGATTTCTTCTAGCAAACCTAGGCAAGACAGAAAAATTTTAACAACAGGATAGTCCCAGTGATATTGTTTCTTGTCTAAACCCAATGATATTTAAGCTCATTCAAGCTATAAATAATTCACATTACACACACAAAAAACACTAATGTAGACAATGCACACATACAATAAAACACATAAAAAGCTGACACTACACAGCAAAAATGAGCAATGCACATACACACACACATTAAACACACAAATAAATAAAGCTAAGACGAATATGTATGCTGAGCACATACCTACACATAACAGTACTACTATATGCTACAAACCGAACTAAAATCTACCGCTAAAAGCTACCGCATCCTGTACTCCCCCTCTTTCTGTCCCTCTTCTTCCACCTTTTCCTCCACCTCGCCCCTGCTGTCCTCTTACCATAGTCACTAAACTGTTAAAAGCAGAAAAAAAGCATGGGAAAAGTGTTAAAAAGCGTTAGAACAAACCAGCCATAGATAGACAGACAGACAGAACAGAACGTTTGAGAGCAAACCAACATTGAAAAAAATAAATGTAATTTTTTTTAGAGCAAGGCGACTTTTATTTAAAAACGGTGCGTCTCCCATCACCTAGTCATAGGACCTTTTTTGCTGCCCAATATCAGCCCCATCCAATGCCAACAAAAAAATATTAAGAAAAAAAAACTCGATAAACAGTAAAAAGTGAAAAAAAAACTCGACAAACACAAAAACCTATGTCACATGCACATTCACAAAACATTCAACTCCAAAATGCAAACCAATTTGTAGATGTAATCAAAATCAAGAATCCCGAAATCCATACACACGGGCGTATCCATACTATCGTAGCCTGGCCCACCGGCCGCCATTTTGGCTAAAAGATGCCACTTGCTTAGCGGTTTCCTGAGACCGGACAATATCTCAAGATTTTCGATTGATGATTGCAGCTCTCAGATACGATTTAGGCACATACTTATTATTTCTGCTTTGAGTTTATGAATCAATGCTATGAATTTAATAACATTTCACCCGTAAATTGAAAAAATTAAGTCATAAATCGTGTCTTGTCGGAAACAGCAAGGCGGATTTTTTCCGCCGTACAAGTTTAGGTCATCGATATTATGACAAACCCCAGTGAAAACAACGTACAGGAGTAATTATAAATGCTAATTACTTACAGTTCTGTCCTTTTTTAATAAAACACAACACAAATCACTCCAAACGTAGGCTCGAGAGTCGGTGAACGAATGATGCAACTTCACGCAACAGGTGCACACTCGCAACGTTCGATTTCTTGAATGTTTCCTATGATTGAATACGGTCTGAAGTGTTTAATACCTGTCTCACTTCATTACGTTACGAATTAATATCACTCTCCTTGTCACACCGCTCCCTGTAGTAAGAAATTCATGCCTATGTAGGCCATTTGTTCGCCGGTCTCTGGAGACCGGGCAGCCATTGCGCATTTTTCAAAATCGGTCTCTAGAGACCGGCAAGCAAGTCAGGGGTTATCATTACTTGTATGGTTGTATCGTGTTTTGAATGACAGGTGTGTTTTTTCTTCCGGTAATGTGTCACAGATATTAGAAACTAAACTATTTGGTCACACGCTTTGTAGTTGGGCATGTTAGTAAGAGACCCATTTGTCAAAAAGTCTTCAAATAACGATTTTCGTGGGACTCATCTCCGCCATACGAACTACTGGTATGTACTTATTTGGCTTGTTTTCCTGAACACAAAAAGTGCGGTAGTCACTTCCTGGGGGTATGGGGGGGGGGGGTAGCTATGACGTAGCAAAGATGGCGGCCGGGCCTATCTATTATGCGGTATATATAGAAAACTACTGGACCGATTTACTTATTGAGGGTGTCAAATGAAAGATTATTTAATGAAGATAATTTTATTTTAAAAAGTCATTAGTGTCAAGCAAGCACGAAATGAAATATTTTCAAAAAACAACATTTTGTAAAATAATACTTTTTTACTATGTAAATTGTTCGGTAACCGTTACGATTATGGAAATTTTGCTTATTATAAAACTTATAGTTACTTTTATCAGCTTTCTAATGAACCTTAAATCATCACAATTGAGCTATAAACAACAGAACTGCAGTCGTTTAAGTGAGCGTCGATACGAATAATCATGAAAGATGTAATTTGACGGATTCTCTAGGTAATGTTTACTGTTTTTTTTTTAACGTGATCAGCATAATAGGCCAGCGAACTTTAATAAAGATAATTTTAATATATATCACATAATATTGTCTCTACTAAATTTAATGCAAAAAATGTGTGAAAAAATATTTTTATCTAATTATTGTCGTCGATCTGATCAATATCTTGTACATAATTAAACTGGTTAAAACATTTGTAACGGACATGGCATATCCCTTCCAAGCACTTTTGTTTTTTGTCACTACATCCACGACGGGATGAACGACAACCAGCTTTACATTGAAAATCGACCACCTTTATTTTTTGTATGACCTGACATTGCGCGCCTGGTATCACATCCAGTTATCAAGCCAGCAATGATTTCCGCTTATCATTTGTCATGTTTTCTTGTATATTTTTTAAGTCAATATATTTTGTTTTTTTTGTTAGTGCCTGATTTAATCCATACAACACTTGGTAGTTGTTCATAGAAGTGAAGAATGAGGAGAAGCACATCAGTGTCGCGACAGTTAACTATTAACCGCTCAAAGCCCGATTGTTTGCAATCAATTCCGTGTAGAATGAAACGGGTATCAGCTTCTTCCTGAGTACTTCTCAAATGATTCACATTTCTTTGTGTATTAGTACTGACTTGATCTGCGTCCGAATATCCACCTGAAGGTAGAAGTTCCTGTGTTGTTTGAAGTTTTGATGCTTCTTTCATCCTTCTTAGAGCTGCCAAAATGTTGGCCAATAACACGCAGAAAGTTTAGAACCCAATGAAATCCTCCAAGGCGTACAGTAGCATCATTATAATTGTCATGGTACCACTGAATTTGCTTAATTTTACAATAAAGTCACAAGTTAAAACAGTGTGCTTTTGACCAAGGGCCTTGGTCATATCTTTGCAACGATTTAATACTGCTACTAATGTGTCTGCTTTTTTATTTTTATTATTATTACTTTATTTCAGATTAATATCCATATATACATTACATTATTACTATTGACACTTACATTATTTTAATTATAATTATATTTTATTTTATGTGTACCATACAATGGTGCCTCAAAAACGGGCTGTCCATCCTGGCTGGCACTTAACACCATCAGGATGCCGTTGGGACTGTCGCGGGTTCTGCGCATCAAAGAAGCCACACGATTTCGAATGATTGCAGCGAAACCGTCAACCCTGGCTTCTGCGAACATTCCCGACGCACTGCAGTATCGCGGCAACCCCAACAACATCCTGAAAACATTATTATATTGTACTCGGAGGGCGCCGAGGGCCCGCTGCGTATAACTAATACTTAAACTGTGACACTCTAGCGAGAGGCGAGCCACATAGTTTGGAGGGCCGGCACATCGACAGGTACTTTAGCGCCCGACATGAAAACCATGTATTCGCTCTTCTTTGTGTGGTACCTGAGTCCGTGGTCTTCCGCATATGACTCACACACTGCCAGCATTTGTCTCATGCCATTGACCGAGGGGCTCAGCAGCACCATGTCATCGGCGTAGCTTATGTTGTTGATAATTTTCCCATCAATAGAACAGCCGATGTTGGTACTGACGAGCGCCTCGATCAGGCCATTTACATATAAGTTAAACAGCACAGGTGAGCTTAGACCTCCCTGTTTTACCCCACAATCTAGCCTATAAACTTCAGAGTACGAGTCCGCCCATTGATACCTATACCAATATTTTAATAATGATATTAATTGGGGTGGAAAATTTGACTCATTAGACAGTTTATATGCCACAAGACTATCAAACGCCTTGGATAAATCTAAAAAACACGCTAAGACATTCGTTTTTCTATCCGTGTAGTTTTTTTTATTTCTATCAGTTTTATTCGCAGGATAGAATGGGAGAGTATCCAACAGTCGTAATTTGGTGAGATTTTGAGTTAATATTTTATTCATGTCTGTCCATGATGGTATCACCTGGAGCTCTATTTTTTAATCACTCGCCTCGGAAGCGAGTGCTCTCCAAGCGACACGATTGGTGGAGCTTAGTTACGTCGAGTGATATGAACCAATCGTTGCGCTCGACGAGCGCTAGCCACGACGCGAGTGATTCAAAAATAGAGCTCCTGATCTTTATTGGCAGATGAACGACATGTTAGCCATATAATATCACGGTTATTTATTGGATTTTTACGTTGACACTCTGCGAAAACATCTTCTTTTACCTCAGCTGGAACCTTCATCACAGGTTTTCCGATATCAGGTACAGGGTCTACTTTAAAAAGTTCGTGAGGTATATCATGAAGAGCACTTGATTTCCCTAATGCTACTTCAGTATTTTTTTTGAAGGGCCTCGTTGAAAAGCTACTAACTGTGTGCCATGAAAGGTAACTCGTCCATCAATAGTCTCGTCCAGGATAGCAATGTTATCTGTAGCGAAATGGACAAAGTGTTGTCCATTTTGGGTTTGACATAAATACTCTGGAATTAAGGTTCCATTATCTTCATACTTTTTTAAAAGATGATTAAATAAGGCAGTGTCAACGCGCATTAGTCTGATAGCTGATACAATTTCCAGCAGCATGTATCATGTCTACCAGAGACCGAGATCTAGTAGCCTGATGAATGGCTTATCCAATACTAATGTGATTGGGTGTGAGATTTCGATTGTTAAAGGCGGATACTATATCTTGACCTATTGACATATCTTTATTTTCAATATCGTCTGGGTTTTTATTATTGTCACCTAAAATTAAACTACCTAGAAACCAGTTATAATTTTTACGTTATTCAATTCGCACATGGCTGTTTATAACACTTTTTACTTTTTTGTTTTCAGAAAATCCGTCCAATTACATCATTTCATCATTATTCGTTCCAAAGATCGCTTGATCGTAGTCAGTGCGCCGCTACCGACGCTCACTTAAACGACTGTAGTTCTGTTGTTTATAGCTCTATTGTAATGATTTGAGGTTCATTAGAAAGCTAATAAAAGTAACTATAAGTTTTATAATAAGCAAAATTTCTATAATCCTAACGGTTACCGAACAATTTACATAGAAAAAAAAGTTTTATTTTACTAAATGTTGTTTTTTGAAAATATATCATTTCGTGCTTGCTTTACATTAATTACTTTTTAAAATAAAATTATCTTCGTTAAATAATCTTTCATTTGACACCCTATTTAAGAAAATCGGTCCAGTAGTTTTCTAGATATACCGCATAATAGAATAGGTCCGGCCGCCATCTTTGCTACGTCATAGCTGTACCCCCCATACCCCCAGGAAGTGACTACCGCACTTTTTGTGTTCAGGAAAACATGCCAAATAAGTACACACCAGTAGTAGTCCAGTACAGCGCGGTAAAAAGCTGGAAAACCTAGAAAAATTCTAAATCTACTCCTATTTGCTTGAAAATTTGGATTTAGGCAGTTCTCGGCCTACACTAAAAAGTCTCCCCAACGCCGTTGGTTACTTTTAATTTTTAGGGGTGTAAACTACCCCTATTATCGAAAAAAGATAAGACAGAATATTAAAGCATTTAATTCATTAAAATCATGTTGAATTATGTTATGTAAAGACCACCAAAGGTAATTAGGGTTATTTTTTCTACCGTTTGATATTTTTAGGGGTGGAAACTACCCCTTTTCAGAAAGAAAAATTTAAAAAAATTGAATTTTAGCGCTATTTTTTTTTAAATTTGCCTTAATTATCTCAATTTAAGATAACTTTTTACTAGTATTGTTGTTTTATCTGTTTTTTGATATTTGTGGGGGGTGAAAACTACCCCTGCCCCAAGAAAAATATAAATTTTTTTTTAGCATTAAATTTTTCAGATTTTAATTTCATTACAATGTAAGTATAAAATGATGTTATTTATTATTTTTTTAAATTTTGAAACCCCTTATCACCCCTATTACATAAACCACCCCTATTTTGAAAAATTCTTTTGGTAAACATATAATTTTTTTATTTTATTAAACTTATTTTAAGTATTGAAATTTAACTTTTAAGAGTATTATTTTAGAGTAATTTATTACTAAAATTATAAAAAATAAAATATACAAAGTAAAATACAGAGTATAAAATACATAAATTTCAATCACTTTCGTCTGTTATCTTTTCAGAAGAGCAGTCATCGTCCTCCTCATCTTCGTCTTGATCCAAAGTAGGAGCACAGTTTTGGCAATTGTCCCCACTGCACGATTTACATGTTGAATTGCAAAAAAGTCCTACTTTTCTGCAACCACATGCAGAACCGCAGCCCTTTTTGCAATTGCAAAATATCATTTTGAGCACATGCACATGAGCAGCACATGCTCGCTTGATTCTTTCAGTTTCAATAATACAATATAACAAGCTATATATATATTTTTTTCGTCTGTATGTGACCCTTTCACTCGAGCCAGGTGTGCTCCGAAATTTGGAGTTATACAAATAAGGCTAGTGTGCTACGAGCCTGCGCTAGCCTATAGGGGATATACAAATGTTGTTGTAGGTACACACACAGACGCTCACACACACACACACACACACACACACACACACACACATGTATTACATAAATATGCATATACATATATACATATATACATGAATGTATGCATTATACTCTAAACGACGATATATATCAATTTTTCGAAATTAAGAAAAAAAAAAGAACTTTTACGGTTTTTTGACGATAATTTCTTCAATTTTGATGCTAGAAACTTTTTTAAAAAACCATTTTAAAGGTGAATTTGTCAGCTACAAATTCATTTTGGTTAAATATTTTTTTAACCCTTAATTTTAAAAAGGGAGAGGGTTGAAGGGTTGAAAAGTGAAAATCCTCCTCCGAAAATTTAACATAAAAAAAAAAAAAACGAAATTTTTCTGTGGAAATAATACTAACTTTTTGGTGTCTTTCAACTTTTACATATCTGTTTTATTATAATAGAGATTGGACAATAAGACGATTTTTGCGTTATCATGAAAATATGAAAAGCACTTGAAACTCATTTCGTTTCAAAATGAATTATTATTTACCAATGAAACTACATAGGATTCAATAGTTATGTATAAATGAACAAAATAGTTGAAGGGTAAAAAAAAAATTCAATTAGGGTGACAATTAGGGGGTGGTTTTCACCATTTTTTTATCACAAAAAGTAGATTTCGATCTTATTTTCATCATAACTCGGTCAATTTTAAAGCTAAATACTTCTATAAAAAAAAATGAAGGTCTTTTTAAGCACAACAAAAAAGTCTATATATACACTTTGTTCGAAAATTGCATCAATTTTTCAATATTTTACATCCAACGCTTTGATTTTTAAAAAATAATAAAAAAATCACTTTTAACAAGCCATTACTCAGTAAATATTCGGTCTATAGCAATGTATAAAATACCATTCTCTTAGTTTTTTTATATGCTACAACTTTGCTCTTTAGAGTTTTTACGATAAAGTTGATACTTTTTGCGTTATTTCCAAAAAACCATTGAAAAAAGTGGTTTTTTCTTAAAATTTCAACTACGAATAATTCACAACGAAATTTTTTGGTTTGTTTGTTTGTTTTACGGGTTTGGAAAATTGGTTCAAAGAGAAAAGTTGCTTCAAATGAGTAGATCTATCGATTTCTGCAAAAAAAAATTTTTTTTATTACTCACCCCCGAGAAGGGGTGGTTTGCACCCCCAAGGTAAAAGCAACCCTCGGCGTTGGGGAGACTTTGAAGTAGAGGGTTAGTACTACCTGTAAAAAGAATTTCAGAATTTTAGGACGAGATTTGCAGAATTTCACGGCAAAACCGCGCTGGACTGGACTATAGTTCGTATGGCGGAGATGAGTCCCACGGAAATGAATTTAATTTCCATTGGGGACCGTACTATGTAGTTTAAAAATAAACATAGCATGGGCAATATGCCGGTGTTCATTGGAAAAGTAAATATTTTTTTATATATGATTTAAAAAAATACTTGGAAACCACCATTTTCGTCCTGTATTTGAACTTAGCTAATATGAAACGAAGTACACCCCAAGAATGCGGGTGCTATTTTTTTTTGGAATAACCATATTTTAAATGTACAGACCAGCCCTTTTACAGTTTTAGAATAGTAGTAGATATATGGAGGATCCGTTTAACACTTATAAGAAATAGAGGCTAGGGGAGGGTTTGATAGTAGTAGAAGATTATTTAGGTGCATTATTTATTATAGTAATTGAATAATTTAAAGTACATTATACAGCCATTCTCAGTGATGGAAAACATCGTGAGGAAACCTTCATTACTCTATAGCTGCGGCAATTGGCTAGCCCCCTGTCACGCAACATGGAGTTTTGCATAGCTGGCTAAAAGTGGTCACAGTTGTGCCTCTGCCATCCCGTATGTGAAAAGGCGTGACGCTTTGTTGTTAGAATATTTATATGTAGTTTTGTTTCAAATTGCATAAGCATAATAATAATTAAAAAATCGGTCAAGTGCAGGTCCGACTTGACACGAACCATCGTGCTAGAAAACTTATGCACTAAAATCGATTAATGAATGAAACACAAACAAAAAGAAAATAAGATTATGTCCGAACATAAATTTAAATAAATAAAATAAATGTGGATTCAAACCCAGCACTTATGGATTGCGCGAACAATATCAAACCAATAGCGCCACCACAACCATGATTGTGATAATCCGCGAAATCTACGATCATGTTTTAATCATGTTATGAATTGTTATATTGCGGGGGATGATCTGTCATGCATCACGTCTCTTAGGGTGCTTTTCAAACAAACGAGTCTCTATTACACCAATCGATCGACGTCGATCGATGGCAGAATAGAATAGTCGACGTCGATCGACAGTTTATATTACAACAATCGATCGACGTCGATCGATGGCAGAATAAAATAGTCGACGTCGATCGACAGATTCTATTACACCAATCGGTCGACGTCGATCGATGACAGAATGGAATAGTCGACGTCGATCGACAGTTTATCGATCGATGCCGTCGATCGACTGATGTGATAGGTAAGGCTGATCCATAGATACTGGTCGATAAAACGTCGACTGAACCACGCGTCCGACGTCTTTTTCTATCAGTCAGTATCTCCAGAAATGTATTCCGAAGACGATGCCGATCGACAGTTTCTATTACACCAATTGATCGACATCGATCTACCGTCGACCGATTAGTGGAATAGCACACTTATAGGGGGACCCCCTTTAATTTATACAATCTTATATTTATAAAAAGTAAATTAATTTTCGAAAACATAATGTATGTACGCAAGAACATTTTCCAAAATTAGCGATAGCTCTAATGTTAACCTAAGAAATAATCTCATACTAGTTGTACCCCTGCTTAGACTCGCGAAAGTTGGCAATTCTTTCAAGAGTCAATGCATTCTCTACTACAACAAGATGCCTCTAGAGATTTTTAAATTGCCATTTGAGCATTTAAAAACCATGTAAAAGCCACTTTATCTAAAATGGGATATAACAATATTCAAGATAACTGACAAGACAAGAGTGCAAGTTGTCAACCTAATTCAACACACAACTAGCCTAATCAATAATGTAGTAGTTATTTATTCCTGCATGTATTTTTAATTTAAAATTATTAATATGTAATATTTGTGCTAGCTAAACACAACCAATTTTTAAAAGAGATCTAAAAATCAATATCTGGTTGCTTGTTTGCCCTTTCTATCCCACAGGGGTCCAATGTAGAAAAAAGGTAAAAAAATGCGTTTTGTATACATATGTTAATATTTACAGAACATAAAGAAATTTGGCCCTTTGTACTTTGAACCTTTGAACTTTTGCACCCATACACAGTCCTTTCATAAATGCTTGCCATTTAGAAGTTTAGCGTAGTGTCCACGCATTTTGTAAATTCGTTCTGAACGTACTTACTTCTTACTCACATCACAACACTTGAACAAGATAAATGGTAACAGATATAAACTATGGTTTATGAGATGATATTTGTCGGGTTTTGACACAGAAGAGAGTAAAGCAAAGTGTTTCATTCATTCCTGGGTTTTGGCTTTGAAACTTTGTTGAGTCTTATGACGAGGTTGATGAAAAATATATATTTGAGTCCTCGCACGAGCACTTTCATTAAACATGTCACAGGACTGGCCCACCTAATGTGCCCCCCCCCCCCCCCCCCCCCCCCTTAAACCATCCTATTCTCATTTATTTTTCTGTAATATTTAAATATATTACAGAAAAAATTATGAGAAATATAAATTGGTGCAAAATTGAGGGGAAAGCGACTATCGTTTCAAAATACTTCAGAATGTTTTGTTGCTCTTGGCACTACCCAGGAGACCGTGTAGGGAGATGGGATCCAAGTGTTTTCTACGGACCGGACGAGAGCAACAGTCCCCCGGCGCAAATGTCCAGATTTCCTCTACCACGAATCACGCAACGACAGCCTCGTTAAACAACTGACGACATTATTGTGTACGAGACAATAATTGTTCGCTATCGCTATTTAACTCAGTAAAGGTCAGATTGTTTACATTCTTTATCTCGACAAATTGGCATTACGTTCATTATTTGTTGTTGTAGCGGCATACACGGCAAATACACGTTCTGCGAAAATGTTAACTCTCTGCCTGTTATGGTTCATGTCATGAGATACAGCCCGCTGACGGATGGACGGACAGACAGACGGACAGCGGAGGCAATAGGGTCCCGTTTGGCCCCCTTCGGCTACGTAACACCGCATTTTATATCATAAATCATTATTAAGCCTACCGCAGTACGACAGAATTAGATAGATGTAGTGAGAATAATCCTTTCCTATCGGCAAAACTCGGAACAACGATAACACCCGAATGGTGCCGATGTGTCTATGAATTACTGTATTATTAAATTACGTGTAGGTATCAAATAAATTGCATACTTTATTTATCAATGTCAAATGTCAAATTGCCCGTTTGACGTATATTACACTGAGATGTAATAACCACCACGATTCTATCATATAAAGAATTCGTTAGGTAAACAAAAATATAACTAGTTACTGAGGACGTTTTATTTCAATAAAACGCACTGATAAAAACCAAATTCCGGTTGGGATGATCTAATGATTCTATAAGGATTGGAACCCCAAAAGTCTAACTATAAGTCAAAACTACAGTAGGATTTTGCAGACCTTTTTTATAACAATAAATTTTTGTAATTAATTAAAAATACTATGACATAACAAAAAAGACACCTCAACATAAAACAAAACAAACCAGCAGAGAAATTAATATAAATAAATATGATTTTCTGATTGGATGAACGACTTCGATTATGACAGCGGGATAAGAGGAGGAGGAGCGGGGTGGACAGTGTGATGCGAAACAATACTTCCAACTTCCATATCACAGTCAGAATCAGAACTATTTTCTGGTGTATCATCGTCAGAGTTTTCATGAACGGTGATTACAAAACTAGCCATATAATTTTCCAACTCAGGTTCGTGTTTTCGGTACTCGTTTTCGCATTTGATGGCGTGGTCACATACTTTGGCCCAAACATCGCAACCAATCATATTAACCTTTTCCTGTACCAATTGTTTCACAGTAGTCATATTCATACTGATGTTTCTTTTGGATACGTATCCCTTTATTTGAGACCATATGTTTTCAATCGGATTGAAATCAGGATGATATGGTGGCAATCTTAGTACGCTGTGTCCATATTCGTTCATAAGTTTATCTATAGAGTATTCTACAAAGTCTTGTTTGTACTTGCAAATAATTTCATATATTTCAAGTTTTGTTAATGACGGATCAATCGGAACGTTATGTTTGGATAGCCAATCAATCATGTCTTGCTTCCTGGTATTTGAATTAGGAGGTTTTTCTACGTACTTATTATGATATGCAGCATTATCTACTACTAGTACCGAATGTGGAGCTAAGTTTGGAATGAGTTGATTACGAAGCCATTTTTCATAGTTTTCATTGTTCATCGCGTCGTGATAGTCACCTGTTTTATCAGTAGACTGATACATTAACAATGCCCCAGGTATAAACCCCTTTCTACTACCAGCGTGCACTATTATAAGACGTTGTCCCTTAGAAATTAACTGTTTCACTCCGTTTTCTGACGAGTCAGCCCAGCTTTTACCTGCCAAATGTGAGGTATGGATGTATGTTTCATCCATATAAACAATCGCTCTCCCTTGCAATCTGTACTTTTTTATCGCGGCTAAAAACTATACTCTTTTTAAACGAACATCATCTTTCTCGATAAGTAATTTTCTGTTGTTTTCAACTTTTTTATACCGAAATCCCATTTTTCTAAGAATTTTTCTTAGCGTAAAGTCACATCCCTTAAAATTTATGGCTTCGGATAATTTGGACTTCAGGGCTTTAATTGTAGGTACTTGTTTGTATATCAAATGGAAATTATACACTAATCGGCGTATAACGTTGTAGTCAAA
This sequence comes from Argyresthia goedartella, assembly GCA_949825045.1. Taxonomy (NCBI): domain Eukaryota; kingdom Metazoa; phylum Arthropoda; class Insecta; order Lepidoptera; family Argyresthiidae; genus Argyresthia; species Argyresthia goedartella. Next base: position 23,866,558 of record OX463828.1, read on the forward strand.
ATCGTCAAGACCTAGACAAAATAATTTATTTGGTCTACCTAACTTTGCCGACTTCGGACTATTGGAGGTGGATTGATTTATGTATTCTTTTTGCAATATTTTATTTACTGTTCGTTGAGAAATTCCACTGGCCTCCGAAACTCGTTTTTGGACTTTACAAAAGTAAGCAGTATAGTTGGTATGTTTGAATTTATCATTTTCAGTTAAGAACTTAAATAAATATTGAAAATAACTTCGCAGGCTTGCCGATCTAAACGTTTCCCTTTTCTTAGTGCTTTCGGCATGTCTGTTATAAATTGTTAGTGTGGATCGAATAAAATCAATGTTTATTATTTACAAAAATGACAGACAAGGGTGAAATGTAAAGTCAAAAAATAATAATATAGGTGGCCTGCATTAATACACGAGTCCATGAAGTTTATCACAAAATCTAACATAAATATCAACAAAATATTTCTGTGGTATTAACTACTCTATATAGATACTTCCTCTTGCAATGCGACCCTTCCCTACGTTGTCTCGATGGGTACTGAGTGCGCGTGAAGTAGTAAGACAAAAACGAACATTTCCGAGATAATACGAAAGGAAAGGATTATTCACTACATCTGTAAAAACATGCACAAGTTATTTAGATTTGGAACACCTGAGGCATACCTCGCGCCACGAATTAAGAGCGCTGGGCGACGTTGGCGGGAATTACTGCGCATATGTACAGGTATTGAAAAGTGACTACTGCGCATTCAAGGCCACCGCTCGTAACTCGTGTCGTGGCGCGACGTATAACCTCGCATTTACAACCTCTACCATGATATGCTAAGCGACAGTAGTTTCGAACTTAACACTTACACCAATAAGTCAGTATAACCCAATCACGAGGGTACAGTGGTAGACAGGAGTCGATGACCTACTAGCGGTTGCTAAGCTAACGCGGTAACACTCCAAAAATAAAATAAGAAAGTGCTTGATATATTATTAGAACAATATATTTTGTATGGAACTATAACAATCCACAACATTTTGCATAATTTCCTTCTTGATATTTGATATTGAGGTAGGTATTAACATAAGGCTTGTGTTTAAACGATTACCAAAAACGCACCTATTTTACTACCAATAAATTCGAAATGACTGCCAAAATGGATAAATGTCCACCAAATTGTGTTTGGATAAATGATCACCAAACTTCTTTTTATGTTTTGTGTACTTAAGTTTATGTTTTAAGTATTTTTTGTTGTTCGCTTCGCTCACCCCCTTTACCCTTCACCTAAGCTACCGCAGTATTTTGCCCTGATATTTTCTGCAACTTTTGGTGATCATTTATCCATTTTGGTAAGAAAAAAATACTTTGTTGGACATTTAAATTGTTCTCTTAACATAATCATTCCACATTTGTAATATGCTAATGGAGCTGTGGCTGGAGTTCAATGAGGTCCAGCCCACCCAAGGGGCCCCTTCCAAGGTCAATCCTGTTGTTTTCACTTCATTTCAAATTGCCGGATGCTATTGTGACCTTAGTTATATGCAACCCTAGTTTAGAAGTGATTTAATTTGCGAATCGATAATTATGGTGTGTTTATGTACCCTCGAGCTCGCCCCCCTCACAAGCAAAACGGAGTAGTGGAAAACTTCGTGAACATAAACACACCGGCTCGGGTTTGAAATTATCACGTTAATTACACTTCTTGGCCATTGATTTCGTGAGGGGTTTTTGACAATTTTCTGACACTTTTAAGGGTTCCGTACCCGAAGGGTGCCAAACGGGACCCTATTACTAAGCCTCCGCCGTCCGTCCGCCCGTCCGTCTGTCACCTCACCAGGCTGTATCTCATGAACCGTGATAGTTAGACAGTTGTAATTTTCACAGATAATGTATTTCTGTTGCCGCTAAAATAACGAATACTAAAAAGCAGAATAAAATAAATATTTAAGGGGGCTCCCATACAACAATTCTTTCAATACCAAATACAATCAGATGAATGCACCTGGTTAAGTACATGGAGTGTGAAAGAAGCCGCACCAATAACTTTGTAAACAACATTTTGCTATGTAAAATCCAAACTATTTACTCCACACCATCCCTACCATTGCACGGTGTTCGACTCGCACTTGGCCGGTTTATTTTGTAAAGGCAAGTTGTATGTTTTATTTTATCGTATAATATGTTATTTAACTGTTTTTAAACACTGCGACAAGCTGATGCGGCAGGAGTCTTTTAGTTGCCTCGTCACCATTTACACAAAAACCATAAAGGTAATTTTCGTATCAGTAGCTTCAATTTCAAGGTTTCAATATTCATTATCAATGTTATCATAAATATCGGTGTATTGTTTTGTTTTCATTGATAAAATAAAATACAAATTATCTTTCATAATGTTATTCTCATTCTTGCATAATATTAGCGAAGATGGATTAGCAAAGGCAAAAAATAATACTCTATTCGCTGTTTTACAGTGATAAGGTAGCCTTGGGTTTGTAGGATACAAGTCCACTGCTCCCTACTTAAGATATTTAGGGTACCTAGGTATTTATAATAACGATAAATGACATCCAAAGTAATACTGAAATCTTATAACGTGAATCCTTCCACGAGCCTATTGCATCGAATCTGGAGGTTAAAATCAGGTGGACAGGCAGTTAGTCCATCCACTCACAGCCAACGTGAACAGGCGAGCTGTTGGAAAATGTTGTCAAAATTTAGGGTAGTTGCATATTTCGCTCATAGCAACTGACCAAGAAAGACCCGACCTCAAGGTGAAACCCTCAGTCTTCGAGAAGTGACCGAGCGCTGTGCGTGCCCCGCGACTTTCCCGCGAAAACTGCCGAATTCCAACGAATCCCTGCGATCATTCGCCAATCTACGCGAAATAGCGTCTTCGTGAGCCGCGACAAATAAGTTACAGTGCCCTTCGCTCTCCCAGACACTTTAGCCTAAGACTAGTTTTTACTGACGTGTTTTTATTAATTTATTGTTCTATACCATTTAACTTAAATATCTATAATCATTGTTACATTTTTATTAGCGAATAAGTTAGTTTTAAGTCGAAACCATCCCGGCCGCCATTTTGTCCCGCCGCGTGCCCGCGCTTTTTTCCGCGATCTGCTTCGGCATGGTGAGCAAGGAGGTTGTGTCTCAGGCGTGCGAGGGGTTGAAGAAGGGGCGCCGGCGCCGTCGGAGGGCGGGTTCCCGACGGGCCAGGAAGCCCGAGCTGGTGATTAACATGGCGGCAATATCTGGTCTGCCGGCGGCAAAATGCGCCGTGCACGCGTTTTTGCTCCGCTACCAAAGTGCCTTGCGAAAGGTGCCGTCGCACCTACCTCCGAGGGTGCATGCTGGGCCGCCTTCCAAGAGAGTCAAGAGGGTGTCGTGGCGTAAGTTTGTGGAATTTTGCGTGTTGTGGTAAAAGATAACCGGATGAAGTTCATTAGGGAAAGTAGATTGGTTCTTGTTAGGGGTTCTCAAATAGGCTGGAAATCCTCTGCTCAGTGGGGAGCAGCATGGTGAAGCAACCGACAGAATTGCTGTCCATTTCTGCTACATATCTTTGTAGAAGAAAGCTTTGTGTTTGGTTCTGTAGTAAACCTACATGTGTTGTTGTTCATACCGTCATCATCATCATCATCATCATCATCATCGGCAGCTTGTTGCCGCCCACTGCTGAGTATAAGCCTCCTCCTTTTTGTGCCGTGTTGTTGACATCGTCTTGTGTGATAATGATAATCGAGGTTTATATAAACCAAGCTCATATTGTTCTTCGCACATACACACAACAGACAAGTAGATGGTGGTGTTTCCAACCTAGCTAAAAATGGATATCATATCTTTCTTCCCTGTATCAGAACTATTCGTCTATTGCATTGCTGGTACATAAGAAAGATAAACCTAATAGACTTGAAAGTATATTTTATCATGCGTCATCTCCTTCTCAAAGCAAAACGAGGAAAGGGATATTGTATGACAATATCCCTTTGTATGACAATATAATATTGTATGACAATATCCCTTTGTATGACAACATAATATTGTATGACAATATAATAGCTATGTCCCTCATTCGAATTTTTAAAATCGGCTAACAACTGGCTGAATCGTCCTCAGTTCACGGCAGTCGAGGCATGGCCTTTTGTAGGCCTACCTTAAAGTTACAAGATACACTCACTGACTTGCTCCCCGATACCTCATAGCGACTTGACGTGAAGTCTAAATGAGGTTGTGTGGAGTTGGGATAATACCTACAATATAGTCCTTCATCATTGTCGACACCTGGCCCTAGCTTATCGCGTGTGTCACTCCCCAGGCGATGAGGAGTGCGGCGGTGGCGGCGGCGGCGGCGACCCGGCCGTCCTGGCGGTGGGGCCGGCGCGCAAGGCTCTGGTGTACTCGCGCGAGGAGCTACTGCGCCTTCGCAACTCGCCGCTCTGCAAGCAGGCGCTGGACGCTGCTTTGAGGGGCAGCGACGCGATGGCGTTGTGAGTACAAGATATAACATGTGGTCTCTTTTGGAGATGTGTTGGTCTGAGCGGAAAAATTGGTGGAGCAGCTATGGCACTGCTGGGAGTGTTGCAAATTCGATGACCGACGACAACGTCGTCGTATGGCTCTGTGAGTTGATTACTACTACAATAATAACGCTGTGACTGTAGGTTTGCGGTCTGAGCTGAGACGGGACGCTCCGGGGACGGGATTGTCCGGGGACGGGATTGTCCGGGGACGGGACTGTCCGGGTACGGGATGCAGCGGAGACTGGGCGTGCGTCGTGTACTCTTGTGAGCAGCTGTTCCCGCCGGGCCTTGCCATCGGTATTCTTCCGATGATTTCAACATGGATATATGTAGTGGCCCGTCAATATCGCTACACTGCATAAAATGCATGCAGCTTACTAATATAGCGACCATTTTCTTACAGAGTGTTGAAGAAACGTCCCGATTCGCCGAACGACGAAGACCGAGGAGCTAGGGGTGATGCGCCGAACGAAAACCATAAGGTATGTTCTTGATGTTGCCATCTTCTCTAGCTTTGCTCGGTCTGACATGACGGCGGCGGCTTCTTTCTCTCCTTATAGCGTCATTTTTGTTGCAGAGTATTGAAAAAAGTCTGATAGGCCTGCTGTCAGCGATTACGTTTATAAGAAGGATGTTTTGACACATTAAATTAGTAAATTCGTCTCAAAACGCTAATATACATTTTCCCCAGGGAGTGTTCACGCGCGAGCGCCGCTCCGCCGACCCGCGCGAGCGCGTGCGCAAGGAGTCTGAGCCGTCGGCCGGCGGCATCGTGCTGTCTCCGCAGCGCCGCTCCTTCGTGTCCGGCTGCGGGGCGCCCGCTGCCGCCGCCGCTCCGCCGCCCGCGCTCGGCCGCACGAGGCCGGAGTCGCCGCTGTCGCCGGCGGCCGCGGCGCAGTTGCACCCGAAGGTTGATAATGGTGAGTGACACTCATTATTCTAGGTGGAAACGGCTTGCGATGGTGAAAACGGCTTCCCATGGTGAAATGGACGTCCCTTGGTAAGAACGACTCCCCACGGCGGAAACGGCTTCCTGCGGTCAGAAAGGCTTCCCATTGTGAAATCGGCTTCCTGTGTGCAAAAGAAGTCAGAAGAGCTATGGTACTTGAGCCTACACTTTTAAGGTGAGAATGATGGCGAGGTGTAAGCATACACTAGCAAGTTGTTAAGCATGATATTAGTTGAACATTTCGTAAGGCTATGACATGTACTTTCAAGGAGTGATCAAATTCCTCGAAGGTTCCTTGTCGCATCCACGGATGTCAAAGGCCGAGATTAATGCAAAGTGCAAAGCAGCCTCAGGTGATTCTGGTTGCAAGACTTGACCAAATATTGTATGGCGCTGCGTACAAAGTACACTCCTAAGTAGATTGTATTCACGTGCCCACCATAGCGCCTAACCTACTGAACCGAAATGAATAAATGAGGTGTCAATACACTAGCTTATAATGTAATTTCGTAATGAAATCCATTACAAGTTTTTTATAACATCTACTCTCCCTCATTGTAATCAGTGTCGAGTCTACTGACATTATCTTTCTCTTTCTTTAGCAGGTCGCCGCATCGGCTCCGGACGGATCATGATGCGTGACGTCACGTCCGCGCCGTGGGAGCGTGGGAGCAACCAGCAAGCTGACGAGCGAGACAGGGAAGGCGAGCGGGAGAGAGAGCCGTATCGCCCGCCCCCCGTGCACAAACAGAACGACAGGTATACAATCGAACAGTAATAATAATAATACCTTGGACACTATTTACACACATTGATCTAGCCCCAAACTAGTATTCCCTGTATCTTGGGTACTAGACAACGATACACATACTTATCAAGATAATAATAATCATAATAATAATACCTTGGACATTATTGACACATATTGATCTAGCCCAAACTAGGATTCTTTAATGGTAAGACCTGTATGTTTGTTTCGAAATGAATGAGTTAATGGTTGTGTTGTCCCTCAGATTCGAGCGGCGCTCGTTCGGGCGCGACTCCTACTCCTCTGACATCAAGAGGGAGCGAGAGGAGCGATTCAACAACGACAAGCCGCAACACAGGTACCGCTTCATTCTTTTCCAATCCAAACGAATAAGAATAATCAAAAATATTTATTTTCTAATAATTTAAACAAATGATTGTTCAGTGGCGCTCCGTGATCAATATTTCTTTTATTATTTTACTTTGTTTATTCAATAAATAAATAAATTACATTAGTTAACACAGTAACCATGCGCTGAAACCACTAGATTTAAGTGCAACATGGTGAGATCGCTTAACTACTCGACGGTAAGTACTTTGGATACAATAGAAACAATGTCTACATAATATCTACATATCTACACATCTACTATCTATGACTATAGCTATCTATGTATACATTGCTACAATTGCATTTTATTTTAAACATAACGGGAAAAGTAATTAGAGCTCCGTGGTATAATGGGTTTCACGCTTGCTTCTCACACAGGAGCTGCTGGTTCGATTCCTGGTCATGTACCAATGAGATAATAAATTTATCTTAAGTACACTATGCGGACGTTCTAACGGTGATGGAAAACATCGTGAGGAAACCTTCATTACTCCATAGCTGCGGCGATGGGCTAGCCCCCTGGCAAAATGGAGTATTGAATAACTGGCTCAAAGTGAGCACAATTGTGCCTTTGCCACCCCCTTTGGGAAAGGCGTGACGCTATGTTATGTTATGTTCAGTGGCCCTCACACTAGGCCCGGCCTGTATCGTGGGTGCCTGTGGGCAGTGTTTAAGTTCAAAATTGATCTTTACCAGCGATAGACGATCATAGTTAACTTCCGCCACGGGCCACGCCATTAAGACTCAGTATTAGATGTAAAAAAATAAAGTCTTTTAATCGTGAGTTCTTTTGACTCTTGCCTTGTGTGTTGCAGGGATGAGAACCGCAGGGGTCGCTTCAATCAACGCCGATTTGATAAAGATGAGGAGCCCGAATGGTAAGTAATGTAAACTTCATGTTTCAACGCTCTTTGCGCGACTAGCCAATAGCCTCGATAATGCCTACACAGTATTTACGACTTTCTGGCCTCTATGGAACTGAAGTTTCGTAAGTCGCGTTCGTTTTGTTATTTGAAAAAGCCTTCCTTTGTAGACTTATAATAGTAGTTTATGTGACTGATAGATAATGGAGGGCACCAAATTTAATGCCTAATTATGTACAGTTACAAAATAATAATAATAATACCTTGGACACTATTTACACACATTGGTCTAGCCCCAAACTAGGATGCCCTGTATCTTGGGTACTAGACAACTATACACATACTTATATAGATAAATATTATACTTAGATAGATAAGCAACCAAGACTAGGGTACAAACATCCGTTCTCATCAAACAAATATTTGCCCCCACCGAGACTCGAACCCGGGACCCTTAATATAAGCTCTCTTTGATGTGTTCAGGAACCGCATGTTCGACCGGCATTGTGGCATTGATCATTGCTCTGCAATTGTTTTGCTTGTTCACGTAGTTCGGCACGCAGGCGGGCGCCGGCTTTCGAAATTTGAATGTCATAATATGTCGAAACATTATGGTCATAATGTATCAATATTCAGATAACAAATGAGTTTTTACCAAGTAGTATATCATTATGCTAACGTCGTAACGTGCGGTTTTTGATATGTGTGTAGATAAAAATACAATACACCACCGTGCTGACGATACATCGACATGTACACAGAGGACAAAATAGAGTATTATTATATTTACAACGGTTAAATAACATGAATGAACATGAACAAGTACATGAATGCAATTCAAAATTTAAATGGTGTATAAAGAAAAAACTGCTTTAATACTCCTATTTCGCGTGGCTTGAGATCTACAATGAGCTGTTTTAGCCAACTGCGGAGCCTTAAAACGAACGAGTTGCGTGGTGGTGAACCGGTGGCTGACGTGTTCGGTGTTCCAGGTTCAGCGCCGGGCCGACGTCGAAGTTGGACACCATCGAGCTGCGCGGCTTCGAGGAACCCACTAAGCAGAGGAACGGGAACGCCAACAATAAAGAGACTGATGTGAGTAGCACTTGCGACGAGTGGACACAACCACCAACCATTACTGCATACCACAGGTGTTCTGCACATACCGAACCGCTCAGTCGCTTTATGACTGTACTAACTTTTTTTAATGAAAAATAAAACGGTGAATTGCGCTTCGGACCCGCGTACGAAGGGTTCCGTACCATCGTACAATGGTGTGGAGTGATTAGTTTGGATTTTACCTAGTGGTGCGGCTACTTTCACATTCCATGTACGTAATCAGGTGCATTCATAAGTTTGTACGTGGTATTGAAAGAATTGTTGTATGGGAGAACTCTTAAATGTTTTTTTTTTTTTTAGTATTTGTTGTTATGGCGGCAACAGAAATACATCATCTGTGAAAATTGCATCTGCCTCACGTTCACGGTTAATGATAGTGTCTTAGTAATAGGGTTCCGTTGGTACCTTTCGGGTACGGAACCCTAAAAAGAAATGGAAGATTTTATCATTGAAGTCGGGGTGATCAGTGACGAACGAAGTCTCCTTACGATTCTTGCGATGATAGTATAGTGATCAATAAAATATCAGTGTAAATACAAAGGTAAGAATGAATATTCTTACCTTTGTATTTACACTGATATTTTACGTAGATTTTGTCGTGCACGAAGGTGCACTATGGTTAATATCGACGTCGACCAACTCTTAACCTCCGCGAATCCGGGCCTCCCCGGCGCGAATCAGCTAGGATCCGCGGCATATTTTGAGCCCACCCGCGCGCGGCACTTGACTGACGTATCAAGTGATTCTGTTGGAATAGTAACTCTTAGAACTATACGAATTGTAGATCTGAGTAGCTAATGAAACCCTCTCTTAGTTTATGCGGAAAAAATGTCACTGTGACCTTAGTTTCTTTTTGTACCGACATGAGAATCACCGACTTCTATGAAAATGTTCCCTCTCGACACAAATCCAGCCAACATGAGAAAAACATCAACAAATATACATGTTGTTTGATACCTACGTAATCTACATAAGATAACCTTTTCAAGACAATAAAAACATGTGTGTTCTTATAGAAACAATTCAATATTCACCATAAAAGCTCAGAAAAGATCAGTCATAAATCGCGAGAAAAAGTGATTTTGTTTTTTCCAGTCAAAAATATTTTTTTCAACGAAAGACCACAGACAAATATGTTCATGGTAGAGTTTGACTAATGCCGCATTTACATTACATTTTTTACAATTACATTACTTGCCAAGCATGCCAACATTATGCACTAAAATTGTACCAAAATACCGGTTTGTAAACACAGCGTCACCCGCGCATCAATAGCTGCGCGTGGTAACCAACGGTATTTTGACTTTGCAGCTATTGATGCGTTCGGATACTGAGAGGTTAAAACATGGCCCTTAAACTTGACTCGGAAGGTATGTGCCTTTTGTATACGTTGTGTCTGCGTGTTGCAACAGAAATGGAAGGGGGGCGACAGCGGGACGCGTTCTCCCGCCGCGTCGCCGCCGCCGTCCGCGCACAGCGACGACGCGCAGGACACCAGCAACGTGAGTGCCGGCGGAACATGCTCCACACATCAACATAACGCGACCCGAATGGCCGCGTCGGCAGTGACCCTGCCTACGCAGCCAGGGGTCCCGGGTTCGAGTCCCGGTGTGGGCAAATCTTTGTTTAATGAGAACGGATGTTTGTACCCTAGTTATGGTTGTTTGTCTATCTAAGTATAATATTTATCTGTATAAGTATGTGTATCGTTGTCTAGTACCCAAGATACAGGGACTCCTAGTTTGGGGCTAGATCAATGTGTTTAAGTAGTGTCCAAGGTTTTATTATTATTATTTATTTATATACAGACACAGCACATACAATTAACTTTTTTTAAAGTCGATTGAAAGAACACTTATCTTTCTCTTAATCTTAACAAAACATTTTATGAGCAAAGGCGAGCTTATCTCTAAAGAGGGACATCTCAGAACCTATATATAAAAAGTGTTATTACTTAAGATATTGTGTCTTTCTCTTCCATGCTAAGTATTAGTATGTATTTGTATCTATTTATATATGTTGCATCCAACTAATATTATAGTAGCGATGTTTAGATGTTTTTGTGTTTGTGCCTCAATCACGCTAAAACGGCTGAACGGATTTGAATAAAATTTAGCACAGATATAGTTTATGAGCTAGATTAACATATAGGATACTTTTTATCCGACTGCAACAGAAGGAGGGTAATGTTATCTTGATAAATGATTATTCCTAGGAACACGCAGAAGAAGTTGCGGGCATCAGCTAGTATTTATACACAGCATTGTTTTTAGTTTGATGTAAAATATGGAGAAGTGAAAAATAAAGTTACTCTGATCATATCGGTTTCTTAGTGAAATAATTTGTTCAGAATGTTGTTAATAATAATACCCTAAAACAAAAATATCACCACATCTTACATTTACACCCTGTATTACGCCACACACCTTGGCCACCGCGAGGGATGCGTTTCTCCTCGCTCTCGCCCCCGACGCGTCAGACAGTGACGGACGCTATGACGTCGTCAGAGCGAGGTGCCAAGTTCAGTTTGGCGTGTCTATAAAATGTTTGTATACCCAACAGGACAAGGACTCGGGTGTGGAGTCAAAGCCGGGCGAGGAGCCGCCGCAGAGCGCGGAGCAGCCCGACTTCAACATCGACGACTTCCTCAAGTTCGACATGGAGGCCGACGTGCTCACTGTGAGTACGCTGACAGACATGACTGACCGCACAGACTTGACTGACCTGACTAACTCGGAGGACCTGACTGACTGCACAGTCTTGACTGACGTGACTAACTCGACGGACCTGACTGACCGCACAGACTTGACTGACGTGACTAACTCGACGGACCTGACTAACCACACAGACTTGCTGACCTGACTAACTCGTCAGACCTGACTGACTGCACAGACTTGACTGACCAGACTAACACAACAGACCTGACTGACCACACAGACTTGACTGACCAGACTAACACGACAGACCTGATTGACCGCACAGAATTGACTGACCAGACTAACTCAACAAATCTGACTGACCGCACACACTTGACTGACCTGACTAACTCGACAGACCTGACTGACCGCACAGACACAAAATAAATAGGTACAGAAATCAATCTACATACAAGCGCGCTCGAGCAACGCACACATAGATACTGCTCACGGACACGATATCTCAGAGCAGTTCAAACCAGTGCGAGCGTGAGTGCCATCCGCTTGACACGCGCGCCTGTTAATGCAAATAATGCAACAATGGAGCAACGGAAAAAAAGTTAATCAGTATAATAAAATAAGTATTAACAAATTTTTTGTTAGGTAAATTCACGCCACCTTAGTTACGTAAGTTGAAAACAGGTTTTTTTGTTTGTGTAGATATTGTGTCGTTTTTCATGTCATTTGACAGGTGTATATATAATTTTATAGGTGGCAATAGAAATTTTGTAACGCGGGTAGTCCGTTTAGAAGTTTTCAGGGATTTTCGATAGTGAAAAATGACAAACGTAAAATTGTGTAGGTATTTTTCTGTTCTGTAAACCTTTTGTATTGTAATAGTTTTGTTTTTTGGAGCGCCAGTACCATGTTAGTTTTTCGTGCATAAACCGTAGTTGGTATCCCTAGAGCGATCGCCGAGCGTAGCTGTGAAAAGTGAAGTATATACATGTGGTTGACTTCTGTACCTATTTATTTTGTGGCACAGACTTGTCTGGCCTGACTGACCGCACAGACTTGACTTATTTATTATGTTATCATAAGATTAAATTATTTAATAATATCTGAGAATTCATATGAGCCTACCCTAAGAATCTCCACGTTTTCATTATGAAGATTAGATACTACAGCCATTTTCTCTGAATAGTTGCTTCTATAATATCGTAAGGAAACCAAATCAATTACAACACTTTGTAAGCTTCCGTTAATATTCTGCCAAAACCCGACAACAATGTATAAGTATCTGTGTTGCAGAACGGCGGCGCAGACGCCGAGGGCGGCAGTCGGTTCAGCCGCTGGTTCCGGCGCGAGAGTCCCACCCACGAGAACAACCGACACTACGAGAGGCTACTGCATAATATGGTGGACGGTGAGTGTCGACGCTGCAGCCACTCGTGGCGGCTCTGTGACCTGTGGCTCAAGCAGGAATAATTACCAGAGTGAAAAAGTGTTCGAGTTCAGATAAAATTAACCAAGTCATTCATTAAGTCTTTGAACATAAGAGTCACTGAAACTTCGATTCGCTTACTTTTTCGACGCGTAATTATTCCTGCTTCCTACACTGTACTCCAATACAACTTAAGGTGACCCTTAAGTTTGAGGGGAGTTAAGCGAGCTGTTTACGGCATTGAGAAGCTTGATTCATCGGCTCGGTACAGTAACGTTTTGTTTTAAGCAATGCATTAGGCTCAACAGCTTTTTGTAAATTTCATGTTACGCAAAATTGTATTATTAAAACAGTTGTTTCTGTCTACTAGCTTATTAATCATATTCATATTCATATTCATATTCTTTATTGCACAGAAATCTTAATAGTAAGGTAACAAAACATTTTATGAGCAAAGGCGAGCTTATCTCTAAAGAGAGATTTCTACCAGCAAACCTAGGTAGGACAGGAAAAATTGTGCAACAGGAGAGTCCTAGTGCGCAATAAAACTGTACACATCTAATTGTTTACAACTGAAACATAATAATGTAATAAATGATATATACTAAATAAAATACAAAAGCAAAAATTTTTATATATATCAAACATATACTACTTATATATACATATATAAAAGTACCTATCACGAAAGAGAAAGGAAATGCTCTTTCAATCTTGTCTTAAAAGTGAAAATTGAAGTACGTTCCACAGTCGGATCGCCGTTAACCTAAACGAGTGTTTGTAAGCGGCAGTGTTATGCCGAGGAGTAGAGAGAAGAGACATCGTGTGGGATCTCCGGTTGCTATGCCTGGAGGAAATAAACTTGAAACGTTCTCGAAGATATGAGGGGTAGCGGGGATTTCGCAAAATGTTGAACAGATAGGAGAGAACGTGCATATCACGACGAACGCGGATCGAATCATAAATGTCAGCAGGGATTACTATAAACGTACAAAAGTTATTTGATTATTTATGCTCGATATAAAAGTCTCAATTGCAAAATCTGTTTTTCACATTAGTTTCTTTAAATTTTCGTACATTACAATTAACTTTACCGCTCGGCTTTATCATTTTTAATCGTAATTTAATTAACTGTTTTCAGATTGTTCCCTCAATCAATATACATACTCTTCATAATACACCTCTGTGCCAAATTATAAGTTACCGGGACATCTTGATCACTTAAAGCGACTAAAACCGAGCAGTGTCGAGCTGTAAAGCTTAAGCAATCTTACTGTACCGGATTTGAATTTTAATTAATTTATTTTATCGTTTATGTATAGATGTTGCTCTGATATTAGTCCTCTATAGATCAGCCTTTTCAACATTTGAATCTTATTCCTGCAAAGATAAGTTTATCATAATATATATATAATATTTATAATAAAAGTGCTGCTGTCAGGGTGTCCAGCCTCAACCGTAGCCTAGCTTTGCCGTTACAGGTTTTGCTAAGGATAAAGCTGCACTATCTAATCATTACAGGAACTATTGTTCAATTTTGCATAAAGTTATATCCTATGCAAAAAAGAAGGATAATGAGTATCTTATTCTAAATTCAAATAATCAGATAAAATCAATTTGGAATTTAGTTAATAAAACTGTTAAAGGACAAAAAAAATCGAAATTTGAGAGTTACAAAGGGCTAACAGATGGCGTAGAAACAATTGAAAATGAATTGGATGCTCCCGATTTATTTAACACATTTTTCTCAATTGGAAATAATTCAAACATGGGAAACAGTAGATTCGAAAATATTGAGCTTCCTGCTTACATAGAAAACTCAATGTTTGTCACTCCTTTAACAAAAAATGAACTCCTGAAATTAGTCTCAAATTTAAACAATAAAAAAGCATGTGGTTATGACGGTTTGCCAATATTTATAATTAAAAATGTTATCGAGGTTATTGCTGACATGCTTGTTCATCTCATAAACCTGTCAATCAATACTGGAACTTTTCCAACAAGACTTAAAAGAGCGCAAGTCATACCGCTTCATAAAGGTGATAGTACACTCGATGTTTGTAATTATCGACCGATAGCATTATTGCCAACCTTATCAAAGATCTTTGAAAAATATTTTTCTGACCGTTTGGCAGGTTTTTTGGCGCGATATAAAATACTATCTAAGAATCAATTTGGTTTTCAAAAGGGAAGATCGACGTCGGATGCTGTTTTTGATATGATGGACTTCGTTGCAGAGTCATTAAATATAAAATCAAATGTCATGACTGTTCTATTAGATTTGTCTAAAGCATTCGACTCCGTTAATCACCAAATCTTAGCAAACATTCTGGAGAGGTATGGTATCAGAGGAAATTGTTTAGATTGGCTGAAATCGTACCTGAATCAGCGAAATCAAAGTGTACTGCTTCGTAAATTTGACGACAAGACTAAAACCATATCACACATGGAATCTTTGAGGATAGAAACTACTCGTGGGGTACCTCAAGGCAGTGTCCTAGGCCCTTTACTATTTATTCTATACATTAACCACTTACCTGAAATAATAGAAAACAAAATTACGATGTTTGCAGACGACGTTTCCGTATTTTTTAAATTTGAAAGGAAAGATAACACACATTTGTCCAAAGAAATATCTCAAACTGTCACTAATATCGCTAAGTGGTTGCAAGGTTTGGACTTAAGAACAAACGCGAGTAAAAGTAAACTCATTCACTTCCGTAATTACAACACTCCACAATTGGTATTAGATATTGCGGTAGAAAATACAGAGATTGCGCTGGTGAACCATGCTAGGTTTTTAGGTGTTATCGCGGATGAATACATGAACTGGAAAAAACACATTGAAGCCCTGGAAGGAAAACTGAGCAGCTTTTGTTACGCGTTGAGATGCTTGTCAAAGATTACTACTGCCCGCGCATCACTGCAGGCATACTACGCTTTCTTTCACTCAAGAATTCTGTACGGCTTGATTCTGTGGGGAGGCAGTGTAGATGTAAAAAAAATATTCATTTTGCAAAAAAGATGCATCCGTATTTTGTCTGGAATAAAATCGAATAGAGTTTCCTGCCGTGACTTATTTTTAAAATTGAAAATTCACTCAATTACAGCCCTTTACATAATAGAATTGTGCAAATTAGTGAGGCGCCATCCAGACAAATTCCCAATCAGTGATGAATGGAAAAGTAGTAGGTTAAGAGACTATTTTAGGCTAAATCTTAAATCTAAGCCTTGCAGAACTACGTCCTACAGTAAAAGTACTAGTCATATGGCTATTAGTATTTATAACAAACTACCAACAGAAATCAAGGATCTCTCTGGTAATCGGTTCCTAAAGTCTTTAAAGCAGTATTTATTAGTAATGTGCCCATATAATTTAAATGAATATTTTGAAAATAGTAAAAAGATTTTAATAGCATTATAATTGGCTTAATTTTATATCAGATAATAATACATAAATACAATATAATATAATTATAATTTAATTAAATTGTATACTCCATAATAATAAGATAATGTAATTATTATAAATAATTAATGATTATTATAATATTGCCATGCCGCTCCCGGTAAAATTACACGTACTTTTATGTTTAATCATTTCTTAAGACCTAAAATTATACTGTAATTTATCGCAATAAACGAATTGAATTGAATTGAATTGAATTGAATTTTATTGCCATGGCATGAACTTCAAAACCGCGATGCCTAAGAACCAAGTCCAGGTTTCCAGCGGTTAACTGACGTCACGTTGTCTGCCGCAGAGCTGTCGAGCTCGGGCTCGCACGTGTTCGCGCCCATCTCGCCCGCGCCCGCCGCCGTCGCCGCGCGCGCACCCTCGCTGCTGGACCTGCTGCGTCGCGCCAACCAGGACGACCGGCCCGGCGGTGCGTACGCTCCGTGTGCTAACTGCTGCCCGCTATAGACCGCATATGGCAATATCGATCAATCTTCAAGCACAGACGTTCAAGCACACATTCGTAAATGTTGCGTTTAGAGGGGCTTGCACAGATGAATGTCGCCGCCAATTGGATAAATTAGGTATTTCCTCAACAGCCCGGGTCGTTAACTAAATGCCGGTATGAATCAAATGGCTAAATGTCAGACGGGCAATTAATTAAACGAAACGTCTTATTAATGGTGCGTAGGCAAATGATTGACAGTAGACTGATTTCAACTTTCACCATGGGTCATCGCCTCGCTAACTTTTGTATTCGGACAAAAACTGGCCTATAGCAACCAATTGATCATTTAGTCAAAAGGTTAACTTTCGGTGAAGCGAGTTTTTAAACGTTTGCGACGATAATGAATTTTAATAAGAAGGCTAGATACTCGTATTTAATTAAAAACAGGCCCTCAGATAATTTTTAATGAAGTGCCTGGTTTAACTAAATGGCTGCGACATGAACACCGAGTTTGTATCACCTCACTTTAGGCTTGTAGGTGTTTGAAGGTTTGGTGCTTGCCGCAATTGTCTAACTGTAGCTTAAGATTACGTCCGTGGCGTGGTTTAGCGGTTGCACGCTTGCCCCGGACGCAGGAGATGCGGTTTCGATCCCCAGTGCTGGCCATTTATCAATTAGATAAGGAATCTATCTTAAATTAATGAAGCCAGCCACCGCTATGACTATGCCTCGGCGCTCCGTATGGGATTGTAAAAGGTATACCGAGACGTCATATCCGGCTCGAAGGACCATATAATGCAAATAAGGTTATAAAGGCATGTCAATTAGGAACAAGATATACTGGGGCCCAAGTCCCGTACACAATGACATTTACATGACGAATACGATCAACTTTAGATATCTATAATCTGACGATTTCATGATCACATTCCCTTTGTTGATTAACTAAATTATTATGCATACCAATTAACTTAATTTTTACCATATTAGCTTAAAAATAGTCTCCAAAAGACAAACTTTGGATATCTAATGTTGACCCGAAACGTCATGTAATTGTCATTGTGTATCGGAACTGGGACCCTGAACTCTCGAACAAAGCAGCGAGAGAGCACTGCAGTGTCCCACCCGCGCGAGTGAAACGCGACGCTTCAGAAAGCATCCTCCAAGTGTGAAGTGTATGTTAACGCGTGTGACGTGTCTGTTACAGAGATGAACGCGAACGTGTCCGCCGGCAAGATCCACAGCCTGGAGGAGCTGGAGGCGCGCCTGCGTCCGCAGCCGCCGCAGCCGCAGCCGCAGCCGCACCCCGACCACGACCTGACCGCCTTCAAGCGGCTGGTGAGCGGGCACCCGACATTATACTCTAACCCACTATGCTTCTCGCTTCGCCGCAAAGTTTGCGGCTCTCTATCTTTGACGCGCCCCAAGAAGGGAGAGCATGACGTGCGGGCATGACTTAAATATACTTTCCACGCTACTCGAAGCGTGTATGGCATGGACATTAGCTTCGACGCACACACGAACCCCTAAACGTCGTCACAAAACGCCGCCACTTCTTCAGCCATTTGTGGCCAGTAGTCGCCACAAGTGATCGGCGGACGTTACTTTTTCAACCCTTGCAGTGTCATAAACGACTTCGCCAAGCGAATGAGAGAGGGATGGGTAAGTCGCACGAGTAGCGTGTGTCAGCGTTTTTGGCGACATAAGAAAAGAGCAGCAGCGATCTGTAACGTGTGGCAGCCGACAGTCCTTATATGCATGCGTTTGTGGCGACTTTTTGTAGTCCATGTGCAACGTGGCTTACTGTCACCATCGTCAACAAAATGTCGGCCCAGTGACAAAACGGCCTTTTACCCACACATTATTTTCATTACCGATGTTGCCAGTGCTGCATGGATCATTGTGGAAGTTTGTTGACTTGACTTGACGGCGCTACGGCGAGTACAAGAGGTCTACCGGTTTCACTCTAACCGGTAACCATTTTGTTGGTAATCGACACTTAGGTAGAGTTACGACTTGTACTCTTGCGGAGATGATCCATTGCGGTGAATAATATTACATAGAACTAAAACAATCTCGGAATAAAAGGTAAAAATAATAATATAGATTTTTACTTAGAGATAAGCTACGTTAGAATGGCGCGGCCCTCCACTACTCATAGGTACGTTGTCACGCTCCCTCGCGACGTAAGTGCGCTTGCTATCTCGCCGGCGAGTAGTGTAGGGGCACGCCATATTGTCGTAGTTTATCCTCACGCTCTGTCGTGTGTTGCGACAGTTGGCGCAAGTGTCGGGCGGCCACGCCGTGCCCGCCGCCGCGGAGACGCCGCGCGTGCCCCCGCCGCCGCAGCCGCAGCCGCAGCCGATGAGTCTCCTGCAGGTACACTATTGCCCCATCCACTTTAAATTGGTCATGTAAAAAAACAAACTGAGAAAACTATTCCAAGATAATTGTGTTCCTAACTAAATTCCGTTATTCTCTTGAAAAAATATTACAGGATTACGGAAATATCCGTAAAAAACTTAATGTACTCAATTCGGCCTCTTCGGCGCAGTTTGTTCAAATTCCCTTCGCCGTCAGGTTGGCGGTTCTGTAACACTGTCAAGTATCAACAGTTTTCCTGTCATTCGATAACACAGATGTCAATCGGAACATAAATAAATATTGATATTATCGTTTTTTAGTTTTATAATCGGAAACAACCAGCCACAAGTACAACCGTTCCAAAATTGTGAGCAGGTGAAGTCACGAGGGGAGCTATTTTAAAAATTAACAAAAAAACCTTACAGATAGGTCAACTAAAGCTAGCATTTTCACAGTACTCACACTAATGTAATTTCACTAAATAGGTAAACAATCACAATAACGCGCGTCGATTGACACGTGACATGAATGCAAAAGACCACTCTATATTTATAAGCAGTAGCAAAAGCGAAACAATAACTGTCTCCTTCATACTCATAAGTTTGACCGCGCACGAGAGAGACAGACAGACTATTCTTGATGCCCATGCAGTGCAACGTCACGTAGCGCGCTTATTCACAGACCAGCGCAACGTGTAAATGTGTTTAACATGCCAGCTTTCGTTTACCGATCTGTACCCGAAATATTCAAAAAGTTTCTTAAAATGGCCTAAAATCACAAAAATAAAAAAATAATTGGCGGTCTGTAAAGTCGGTTTAAGGACGATAATTTTACGTGATAATATAGTCAATATAGTCAATATAGTCAAAGTACTTTATTACTGTAGATATTTACATATACTTAGCAAACGTCATTTTTTGCCTCTTCTCTACATTGGACCACTGTGGGAGAAGAAGGGCGTAGAAACTCCCACAGATTTATTTTTAGATCTCTTTTAAAAATAGGTTGTGCTTAACTAATACAAATATGAAAAATTAAATTGTTATGATTAATAAGCAGGAATAAATAATTACAAAATTATTAACAGCAAGGTCTGTGTTGAGCCAGATTAACCCCATACAGTCCTGTCATTTAAGTAATCTTGAACATTGTAATATCCCTTTTTCGACAAAGTCGCTTTAACATGCTTTTTAAATTGCTCAAATGGCAATTTCAAAATCTCCAGAGGTATCTTATTGTAGTAGAGAATGCACTGACCCTTGAAAGAATTGCTAACCTTCGCGAGTCTAAAACGGGGCGCACATAGTCTGTGATTATTTCTTAGGTTAACATTACAGCTGTCGCTAAGTTTGGAAAATGTTGTAAGGTTCTTGCGTACATACATTATATTTTCGAAAATAAATTGACTAGCTACTGTTAGTATGTCAATTTCTTTAAAAAGCTCTCTTAAGGAGTCTGTTCGTTTTAAATTATAAATTGCTCGAATAGCTCTTTTTTGTAAAATAAAAATAGTTTGAATATCCGCTGCTTTCCCCCACAACAAGATACCATAGGACATCACACTATGAAAGTAACTAAAATATACTAGCCTAGATGTAGCCACATCCGTGCTTTGTCTGATGTTCCTAACAGCGTAAGCCGCAGAACTTAATTTACCAGCCAATTTATCTATGTGGGATCCCCACTGCAATTTGCTATCAATGGTTATTCCAAGAAACTTCGTATCATTTACCAATTCTGACGTGCTGTTGTCTAACACCAAACTGGTCTCAACTTGCCTGACATTTGGAAGTGAGAATTTGATACACTTGGTTTTACCAGCGTTTAACAATAAATTATTAACTGTGAACCAATTCAAGGTTAAAGACAATACACCATTAACATAATCAAAATCTCCTTTTTGTCTTTCAATTTTGAAGACCGTTGAAGTATCATCAACAAACAACACTATGTCAGTTAATTTCTCCACCATGAAAGGCAGATCATTAATATATACCAGGAATAAGAAAGGGCCTAATATGGAACCTTGTGGAACGCCAATTTTAACACCCGATCCATCAGATTTTACGCCGTTAACTTCTGCCTTTTGAATTCTATTGCTTAGGTATGATCTTAGTAGATCCAACGCTTTATTTCTAACTCCGTAATGATTTAATTTAATTAATAGCGTATTACGATCAACACAATCAAACGCCTTCGACAGGTCGCAAAAAACTCCGATAGCATCCTGTGCGGCCTCCCATGCAGAATAAATATGAGATACAAGGGTTATACCTGCATCCTTAGTCGATTTACCCCAAGTGAAACCATATTGTTTAGCGTGGAGTTGTTTTGTACGGTTGAAGTGTGAGAGCATTTGATTGAGTATAATCTTTTCAAATATTTTACTTAGTGTTGGAAGAACAGATATTGGTCTGAAATTTGAAGGATCGCCCTTATCTCCCGATTTGAACAGCGGTATAAGTTTACTGTGTTTCATGAGGTCTGGAAAAGCCCCATCGTCAACACATTTATTGAATATATAAGCTAAGTGTGGGGCTATAACTAGAATTAATGAACCAATGACTTTGACTGATATACCCCACAGGTCTTCCGTATTTTTTAAGTTAAGTAATTTAAACGTTTTGACAATGTCCTGGGGATATACATGATGAAATTTTAAATATACATTACTGACGCTAGTGTTATTTTTTAATAAAGTCTCTGCTTCAAATGGAGATGAATTTAGACGGTCCGTTGTGAGTACGGGTACATTGGTGAAGAATGTTTCAAAAGCTCGAGCAACATCAGCGTTAGATTTAACAACATCATCACCTATCTTTAGGCAGAAATCACTGTCCCTTGGTATAACTTTGCCAGTTTCGCGGTTTATTATTTGCCAAACTGTTTTCATTCTATTATTTGAATTTTGAATTTTTCTATTAATGTGTAAAGTTTTTGCAGTTCTACAAACCAACTTGAAAGTTTTGGAATATTTTTTAACATAGTCATGAAATTTTCGATCAAAGTTATAGGTTTTTTGATCATAAAGGTCATACAAGATAACTCTAATTTTACGAATTCCAAACGTTGCCCAGTCATTAAATTTAGATTTACCGTTGTAGTCACTGACTTTCTCTAATTTGAAAACTTTATTGAATTCTGTCTGAATAATGTTGAAGAAGTCTGAGTAGATTTTGTTTGGGTTCTGTTCATTAAAATCCGGTACTGGCAAGTTTATATCTAAGTTTTTCGTATATGTCTCTAGTCTATGGGATGTAATAGGCCTATAAAATGATGGACCAGTCTTATCCTTAATAGTAATTGGGAATGAAACTGTTTGACCACTGTGATCGGAGGGTAAACAGTTAATTACACTTTTACTTGTGAATGCACAGTCACAAAAAACGTTATCTAAGCAAGTTTGGCTGGTAAGTGTAATTCTAGTCGACTCTAGAAATACATGACATAAATTAAATGATTTGAACAGAGTTATTAATCGTCGCTTCAGTGTTGTATCTACAAGCAGATCTACATTAAGATCGCCACAAATAATTAACTTTTTTCTGTTATTACAAAGTTTAATGAGGGCTTCCTCCATAATTTTCTCAAATATTTCGAAATTGCCATGGCCTTTTTCATCCCTCGGTGGCCTGTAGACACAAACAATAATATGGCTATCTAACTCAACACAGGACACCTCTATTTGTCTTTCAACAGTAAGTGCAAGAATATCTTTCCGTTGTTTCACCTTAATATTATTTTTCACTAAGATTAAAGAACCACCTCTATCAGCAGTCTTTCTATTGTAACAACTGACAATTTTGTAATTATTTATGTTAAAAGACATCATATTTTCCTTCAACCAGTGTTCAGTAACACAAATAATATCAATGTCAGAATTTTTTAGAAATAATTCTAATACTAGTTCTTTGCCAGGTAGCCCCTGTTTAACTGGGGCTTACATTTTGACATATTTAGTGGCTCTTGTATGCTAGAGATTTCCTCTATTGTCTTATGAACTAATTTAAATTACTTGGAACAGATTCCAATGTTGCATGCAAAGTATAATTAACAGGTGAATTCCCAATAGGGGTGCATGTCATATTACTCTTAAAATAAGCTGATGTCAAGTTGAACTTAGTTAAACCAACTATAGCTGAGTCGCATATATTATAAGCTAACAATGTAGCTACTAATTTTCTATATTTATTAGTATCCCGTGTCAGAGTAAAGTTATGAATAAAATTATTCATGTCGAAATATAAAATAGCATCGCTGTGATGACATGTTAAATAAAATAAATGAATATTCATTCTATGCACAGATTTGTTCTGTAGTTCTGTCAAATTACAGGCATATGGAAAATTGCATAGTATAAATTTGCATTTCATCCTACTATGTAAGTCTAGAAGTGTTTCAACACTTTTATTCAAATCATTCCGACTAATGTTTGAATGATTTCCTACCATAATTACAATAGTGCTGTACTCATCATAGATACCGCGACTAATCATCTTCACTAGATCTACAAATGAACTATTTGGACAGCAAATGTTCGTTACTTTTTGGTTAAGCCGGTTATGTAATAGAGTCCCAAATCCTGCACCTACTTTGTCGGAGAACAACAGAGTTTTTCTCTGAGCACATATTTTGGTAGCTGGCGGTACACGAGTGGAGGTGAGTGGCGGGACACACGTGTTGGAGTGCGGTTTGATGCACGTGGCGGCGGTTGGCGCGGCATTCGCGGCAGCGAGCGTCGCAACGTGCGCAACGGCGAACGGCGCGGCCGTCGGAGCAGCTTGCGGCATGACACACGCCTCAGCAGGGACAGCGAGCGGCGCGGTGCTCGCGCTGTTGAGCTGCGAGGTGTCTCCTCGTCGACGACGGCGACGCTGTTTTTTGGTTGGGGCAGCGGTGGACGCTGCAACACTCTCGTTGAGGGGGGTCGAGACCAAAGTTAGTGATGTGGGCTCGTCCTCCTTGCTGGTCTCATTCTCCTCATTCTCAATTAGAACGCCCACCAATTCCGCATTCTGGCGTTGTAGCTGTACTAACTCAGACGTCGCGGCTCTGAGTTCTGCTAACTCACTTTGCTCTTTGGCATAACATTGTAGTGTATTTGCTAGCAGGTCATGTAGATGCTGGATTTCTACTCGGGCATGTTGAAGGTCCGACTGTAAACCTACATTTTTTCCCCGGAGCTCTTGCATTAAGGAGATTCTTAATATTCTGTTTGATTGCCGTTTCAAGGCTAATTTCAGTACTTTTATATTACCTCTAGTTTTCTTCATGAATTTATTTAATTTAAAATATTTTTTAATTTTTCTGCTGCTTGTCTGCATGGCTTGAACAATAGTGCTTAGGTTGGCTACTTCTAGTTCTTGTTGGATAGAGGTAATGTGGTGAGATTCATTGTAGTCTTTTTCTATGCACATATCAGTCAACTTCAAGTTTGCCTCATTGAGTTGGTATTGGAGGAATTTACTGCGATCACAAGCAGAAGCAAGGTCAGTGCGCAGGGTGTCAAAAGATTCCACAAGTTTTTCCAATCTTTGAATCTCATTTTGCGACTCCTCGTGTGTTTCTCGCAAAGTAGACACACTATCTCTAAGCTGTGAGTTCTTGGCTCTCAAGCTTTTTATCTCAAAGTCATTTTCATTGCGCTCTTCCAATAGCCTTTGGTTTATCTCCTCTGCGTCAGTTAGTTGTTGCTGCAGTTTAGTAATACGCTGCTCTGCGTGCATTCTCCGCGTAGTAATGTTGGATGCCATGCTGGAAATAAAATAAAAAAGAATGGGTGCTCCGAACAAAATTAAAATAAAACAGAAGGAATAAAGACTTGCAGTTAGTAGCTGTAGTACTGATATGATAGTTCCTAATTCCCTATATAGCTATTCTACGTCAAAGTCAACAAGTTTCAATTAAACTATTACAAGTCAATATAGGTTAACAGTATAAATGTCCTGAACTAACGAAAGTTATACTTATTATCTAACAATTTTAGTCGTTTTGCAAGTGTTGTGATGATCAGCTGTGAAGTGAGTACCTAATATGTCTCTAGAATCACCTACAAGCTTACATTATATTCGCACTAATTGCCAAGGTCTAACCTACCAGTGCACTTGTGTATATCGTGTAATAATTATGAGTGAACAGCTAGTTTTATCGTCAAAAGTACTTCCACAGATTGTCAAGTGCTAAGAGACAAAACAAAGACGCTGCGGTGTGAGGATGGACGTTTCTCACAATAGTGAGTGTTGAGCAGTATGTAGTGTATAAGTATATAGTTAAGTTCAAGTCATATACTTGTAAAATATGAATAAGCAAATATGAAAACAATACTCCCCCGGGGTTTTTCCGTTGGCAGTTTGAAATTTCCTTTGTCTTTCGGTCCGTGATCGATTATTTTATCACAATTACAATTCTGACCACATTTAGCACTGGCACACTTTAGTTGACTAAACAAACACTTAAATTAACACTATATTCACAAATAGACGAATTAAAACAAATTAATTTAGTTAAAATACAGCACAGCTGTTTTTGACGTGTAGCCTCGGGTGCGGTCCGATCCGATCAACGTCATAAGAAACGCTTTAGCCGATCGTGCCTCTCTATCGCTTGTTCCGCGCTCTCGCTTGCACGTTCGGCTCAGGTGGAACGTGACAATGAGTCATGCTTTTTCGTGCGTGCAGCCGGCGTTCGTCGATTTATAAGACGTTATCATATCAAAAGTAGTACGTTTTTTTTAGCATGCCCATTGTCCAGTAGCTCTGTTCTCTATTGCATCTAAAATTTCCTATCGGTAATTCCTGTCATATTGATCTGATGAATGTAAGTTGAGTTTGAAAGGAAAGTTGTTAAAAGATACAGAATAGAGCTTCAGGCACCGTTTCCAAAGGGAAGCCCGTTCAATAGAGCTCCTTCTGAGTTTAACAAGCTTGTGCAATACCCTAGTATAGATATAGATCTTTTTAATTCTAGCATTAATAGTTTCAGAAGTGTTATCTCCAAAACCTGGTTTGATCATGTGGTTCTCTAAGCTCCTTTAGTTTTATATTTTTTCTAATAATTAGTTAATAGTCTTCTCTATGTTTCTCGTTCATTAAGATTTTGTTTCTCGATTAGGTATAGCAAGTTTAGCTTTTTATATGCGGAAACATCTAAGTGGTTTTTAGATTTTTAAGTAGTATTTTTACATTGTTTTTTCAAACCGTTTGTTTCCCAAATAAACTAAAATAAAATAAAATAAAATAAAATAGGCATCGATGCTTACGTGACAGCAGACAGCATGTTTCATTATTCGTGGATCAGAAAAAAGGAAGAACATAGATGTGATTTAGATCCCAGATTGACAAGAAGAGTTGCAGCCGATCTATTCTACAACATCCCATATCTTCAGAGGACTACCCCAACCAATGTTTATCTTAACTTGTGAGCATACGTTTTGTTGACATGATTAGGGACTTTCTGACCCCAACGCAGTGAGGGCTACCGTTTTACAAAGGGCGCCACAGTCGAGTTATCTAAATATGTGTAAAGAAGCTGTCAATATTAAACCGACTTCGAAAAAGGATGAGTTTCTCAGTTCGTTTTGTATCGGGATACTAGCGCCCCTAGCGGCGATTGCCCTCATTCGCCTGAACTCAATTCACCCGGGCTGACAATTACGATGTGGAACTGTCAAATTAGTTCCACGTAGAGGGCTCAGACCAACACGTAAGCAAAGAATTCGTCCGAGATTATAAATTGAGTAACTAAACAGAGCAAACAAATGAATCAATGATTATGTAAGTAAAGCAAGTTTAAGCAAAGAGTTTCGTTCATCAGAGAAATGAGTTGTCAAAATCCAAAAAACATATTCCTTGCTGTTACTGATGTTAGCTGTTGACAATGCTTGATAAGTCTCAGACACAGTGCTCTCTGCCAAAAGTGTTGCGTATCATCCCCCATTCTAATACAAGCAAACCACCCTATTTTTCAGTCACTCAAATCCACACCAAAGCCATCGCAGTTGCTAGCGTCAACTTTACGTTTAGCGTGTACGTTTAGCGTGTGGGGAAACTGACACATTCCCACAATTTTCGGTTGATTTGAGTTACAATAGGTGCTAGAAAGTAGTTTAAGTAGTTAGTTTGTTTGTAAAGTAAGTTTGTTTGTGCAGATGTTGAACAAGAGTATGGAGCAGCAGCAGCAGAAGCCGCAGCAGCCGCACATACCGCAGGAGCTGCTCTACAAGCTGCTGCAGGTGCAGGTCAATATCACCATCGTAGTCATCTTCATTAACATGGTCATCATCACCGTCTAAAATAAAACAGGCCAACAAATGAAAAAAGAAAGTACCAAGATGCCCTACCCTATGAGTCCGGGAGAGTGTTTTGTGACCCGGCCTGCAGCGAGAAACAATGCTACTATAGGAAGGTAATCGAATACAATTGCAAGAAATTGATCCATTTATTTTGGTGGCACCAAAATCATTGTACCTTAGACCTGTGTAATCATAACAGTGGTAGTTTAAATAAGGATACTTATGATTTGGAGGATGGGACAGATGTGTGTCAAGATCATAGCAATTCCTTAGTCCCTGCATACACCACTTCTGATAGATTTATCCGCAAGGCGAAACAATGGTATACGTATGCTACTTGATACTTACAGCCAGGCTTCACGAGCACGAGCGATTGTATGGTGTTATTGTATGTGCAGCAGAGACAGCACCCGCCGCCGGAGATGCCGGCTGCTGCCGCCGCCGCCGCCGCCGCCGCCGCCGGGCTGCACGCGCCGCCGCTGCCGGACCGCGAGCTGCTGCAGCGCCCCGAGGCACAGGCCATCATACACGGTCAGTGCTCATCAGAGGGGTGCTGTCTGCCCGTCGGCGGGCGTGAGAGTTGAGCCGTGATCTCTGTTGCCGCTACAGGCACAAATAATGGAATAGAGTGCTCGCCACCTAAGTCTACATTTAAGTATGGTGTGAGTCGTTGAGACGTTCCGAAAAATGCGAGTTGAGGTATTATAGAACTCACAGACCCTCATTTCGCATTAAGTTAAAAACAAAAAAAAACGACTTCAAGTTCAGGACCTATTTCTTCCTCAACGGTCGGGATGCGAACTCCGTGCACATGAAAAGTCCTCATCACAACTTTTGCTGCACAGAACCACAAACCAAAACGTCATCTATGTATATATTTTTGTATTTGTTTGTTTTTTCAAAAAGCGCTAAATAAATTTTGGTAAAAGTTGCATGGGACCTCTGAAGTATCACCTACCAATAAAAACAAGAATCATCAAAATCGGGTTTATAATGAACGGAGTTATCGCGTAGTAATGTAGTATCAACAAACAAAAAAAAATGATTACTGGAAATACCAAAGAAAATAACTTGCACGCCATACCTAAGTGCACGCAGACTTAGCTTGCGAGCACTCTACACGTAATTTTTAAAACTTAAAGAGGGTGCCTAAACAATAAAACCTGTGATTTTGCGTTTTTTCTTGTAAGAGGGTACGGAACCCTTTGTGTGTGAATCCGACTCCCACTTGGATCCTGGTCAAAATAGGTGTTGTAAGATTATCATGTGTATCTGAGTGATGTTTGTCTGTTACAATATAAGTGCCAAAAAGATGGACCCATTTGATTTGTCGTTTTTTTATTTGAAAGCAGTTTTTTGAAAGAAACCTATGGTTCATGAAAATCTGTTCAGCCGTGTAGAATTTCAACAAATTAGAGGTATTCTGTCACTTCAAACATGGAAACTTCGATAAAACGACGTTGTATCCATGTTGCAGCAAGTTCTCCATTAGGTACAACGTCGTACCCACAGGCGACATCACTGCGTTGCGGCGTCGCATCGAAAATATTCACGACGACTTAACGGCTTTAAGGTATATGACATAAGGTCGATGTGTCGCATGTTTTGCGGTGCGACGGTGCGCACCGTCGCACCTTAGGTGATTTGGCCGGGCCCTGAGTCCTTTGTGTAGTGCAATAAAGGAATCACAAATTGCCATTAAATAATCCCCCCCCGCAGGTTTGAAGGCTGGCGAGATCACAGTGGGGCACCTGGTGCAGCAGCTCAACAACCCCGGCCTGCAGAGCCGGCATCGCGAGCTGCTGCTCACTATACTGCGCATGCACCACCACCACACGCAGGTAGGGGGAGTGAGCAGTGTTGTTTGTAGGCAGCTCACCTGCTGCAGCCATCTTCACACGCAGGGAGGCGGACTGATTCGGAAGTCTTCTCAGTAATCCCACTAATATTAGTCGCGCCGTGAGATTGTACAACATACTTGTTACAATTTAACGTAGTTATTAATTATCGTTAGTATATTATCTATCCATGTCAAACTGTCGAAATGTGAACAGCGCCAACAGAGCTCAAAATGTATGTTTCATTTGTTCTTACATTTCAACCTAACACGATGAATCCCTTAAGCCTGCTACCCTGCCTGACCCATCACTTGGCCTAATATTTCATGTGAAATTCAATTTTAAGCCAATTCATAATTTAACGGTTCTAAACTATCGAAAATAAATATGTTATACTGCAAGAAGTATGGTACAGTTCACAATTTATTGACAGTTTACAATCTCCCGAGATGAATATCGCGCGATTACAATCTGACAGTATATACAGTTATACAGTGTCATGAATAAGCTCCTTATATTTACCTTCGCATTTTGCTTCCCCCCAGCAACTATCCGGCGGGTCGCCGTTGCCGGCGCCGGCGCCGCACCTCGTGCTGCCGCCGCACCACCAGCCGCTGCGCCTGTCGCCCGTGCCCGCAGCCGGTGAGTGACTGAACATGGTGGGAGAGTACGGTGATGGCATCCTTTAGTTCCATTATGACCACTTCCCAATTTGACCACCTTCCAGTTCGGCCACTTCCCCTTTTGACCACTTCCCCTTTTGACCACTTCCCAATTTGACCACCCCCCAGTTCAACCTCTTCCAGTTCGGCCACTTCCGAATTTGACCATTTCCCAATTTTACCACTTTCCAATTTGACCACTTCACATTTTGACCACCTCCCAGTTCAACCACTTCCCAATTTGGACACTTCCAGTTCAACCACTTCCCAATTTGGACACTTCCAGTTCGGCCACTTCCCAATTTTACCACTTCCCAGTTCAACAAAGTTTGTCAAATTCCCAGTTCGACCACTTCCCAATTTGTCAAATTCCCAGTTCGACCACTTCCCAATTCCAATCCTGTTACCACTCAGTGTATGTATGAGTTTCATTTGGCTCCGCCCATTCTAAACGTATGCATACACACGCACATACTTACTTCTGGCCCCACGCGTCACATACTTACTTCTGGCCCCACACTTCACACACATAAACATCAAAGACCCGGGGAATTAGTTTTGTTCCTCCCCAGCCGGGATTTGAACCCGCGACCTCTCGCTCGGGAGGCAGGGGACGCCACAGAGGTCGTGTCACAGCGGCTTCCTCTTTAAGTGACACAAGTGACTGGCAGACAACACTGCCACTCCTATCCAGTTATAAAGAATTTAGCAACCGGATGAGAGTTGTCAGATTTCAAACTGTTAGTTCACTTCTTCAGTCAGTTGCCATCTGAATTGCGCACCCCAGTCCCTCGCGGTATATTATGAACTCAGAGGTTTCTATAATTGAGACCTTTATTTGTCACACACCACGAGAAAATTAACTCGATTTTATGGCAGCGACGACAACTCATACATGATTCGTACAAAGCATACCGTATTTGTAAATTCATAGATTACAACCACTAGAATTAATTACCTTTTCATAATATGCTACTTTTTATAAACTTTTTTGCGATGCTACACTGAGGTAATCACAAACATTTTACGCAGCGACTGAGAAGCTGTTATGGTGATCGTTGTATGTATACATACGCCCAGAACGGTTCATCATCAAAAGAGCCGCTTAATTTTACGCATAAAATGTTTGTGGTTAGAGCCCAGCCCAGTTGCCCTATAGTATTTATGATAATCCCTAACCTACTCACCTAGTATATTTATTTAGTTACTAGTAAGGCCCGCTTGCGCCAAGAGCTAGACATACTGTAATTCTATTCTGCATCTGTGAAATCAATCCCGATGGCTGATTGATCTTTTGAAAACTGTTTGCCAACTTGATATTGATTTCGACCAATCTGAACGCGATTATATCAAGATTCATTTATTTGCTTATGAAATTAGGTAAAAATATCAGTTGTTAGTAATCCGATCCTTATTCAGCTATATACAAGATGACATTTAATTAGCTGACCATATTTTAAGGATTGATAGCACCAACCATAATGAACAACTTTCCCAAAGAAACATATGGTCGCAAATGAAAAATATGTTTCGTCCCTCAGTACATTGACCCGATCAGCTGATTACAAGCACAGATACTATAATACTATACAGTACAGATGGACAACGTAGAACAAAAAATGTCACCGGCGTAAACAGAGATGCTACGGAAGCATCTTTAGTTCGAGGTCTATATCGCTAGGTGCAGCACCATCGCAATATTGCAAATACCACGAGATGGCGCTAGGAACTTTAATTACCTACTGCGGATGCCACGAGATGGCGCTAGTGCAGCTGGTTCCTTTCTTGTCAAGTCAATGTCAAAAGGTATTGCTCTGTAGGTATTGCTTATTAGATACTACCTACCTAAAATGTACAATCAGTCAACTCTATTTTATGCAAATGTAATTACTCCAAATCCAAAGACCAACTTACTCTAATACTCAATGGCTGACTATGTAGTGGATTTGGATTTATGTGCTCTTCGTTTACCTACCTACTAGTCTCCTTCACCTTTTTCGACTTCTGCCTACGACCTGGACCCTTTAGAAAAGACGATGGCTTCCGAATACCGGACACCGAATCTCAGCATCAGTATTCGACTTGGAAGAGTTGAAATAGAACTTTGTTGTTTGTGCCGGACCACACGCCGCGGCGTTGCCATACTTCTCTGTTCATTCATGGATGGCTTGTAATTATAATTAAATAGAGAAGGCTGAGCGTGAGCAGCGTCATGCTTGTCAATCGCATCGATTCGAAACAGTGTTTCCAACTCCGAAAATTCCATGTCGCTAGCCACGCCACGAAAATACGCTAGATGATTCATTCAACCAAATATATGGCTTTTGAAGAAATTATTAATCAGAACATCGCTTTTAAACAGCAAATTCGAATTATAAGTACCTATAATACAGCTCGTGTCAAATAATTGTGTTGTGATTGGTAATTTTTTTCAAAAGCGTTTGATATTCCTAGATGTCAGAATCACATGTAAAGGCCACAGTTCTAAAAGCTAATTCCCTGCGTTGAGGTAGGGTCCAGTAATTTTTGAATACGACTATAATCAACCCTAAAAATGTATGAATAATTTGCAAATATAAAATAAAAATGTAAGAATATTGCACAAAATAATACTAACAGACAAATAAAAATGGGAAATACATGCAAACAGGCATTTAATGGATGTAAATCCATTTTTTTTTGTCTAGGACTTAAGCAATAATCACCATTTCTAGCGACAAAGTCGCTAAATGGCGGCCCAATCAACGCGGCTACGTTGCCAGATTTCAGAAGACGGCTAGGACTGCGCAAATTCTCTTCTCTGATGCAGCAAGCTCACTACAACCTCAGGGGTCATCCAAGTATTACGTAAGCACCAAGTTGGGGGAGGATCATTACTTAGCATATTTTAATGTCAGGGGGGCCGGGGGAGTTTGGATGGTGATTACGTCAGCAATATATTACTCCATTTTTTGTTTGAGTAAAAAAATTGAATAAAAATATCGTTTAAATGTTAATAATAAAATATAAACGATACGACGTTAATAATTTGTCTTTCGCAAATGATGTGTGTGGTGTATATGAATAGAAGAAACAAAACTACTAAAATTATGCTTACGTAATACTTGAATGATCCCTCGAAAGTTCGCCTCCTCATCGCCCGTACAAGCAGACTCTTGACCAGTTTTGAACCCTTTTACCAAGCTATAAGGTTGAAAATCGCGGGCCTTCGGACAAAAACCCTGCAGATTCTATTTGCGTCAGCTTGCAGGCAGCACAGATACTATAACACTATACAGCAGCAACCTCTTCTGCCGTGCGCCGTGTGCCGTGTGCCGTGTGCCGTGTGGCAGACCATTCAAACCACGTAACTATATAGGTAGGTATAATATGAAAGAAAAATAGACAAAGTAGGTAGGTAGCTACTGTTATATTACCACATATACTAATATTGTACTCATATTAAACTATATGAGTATGAAAAACAAACACGTATAAAAAGCTTTTATTTATATATTTACGTATGTATATAATTACTTAATTACTAGAACACAGAAGTATTAATACTAGTGGTTCTTTCAGCGCTATAGTCTGTAATAAAACGATCTAACATAGTTAATGACGTCACGCGAACACTGAGGTAATTTAAACATTAAAGTCGAGCGTGATGTTCTGTGTCCGTGATCCTAGCCAGAATTAATACTAATATCACTATCTGCATCATCACCATCATGATCATCGCTTACATGAATTATTAAAGAGTCTGAGACTGTGTCAATCAAATCGCCAAGATTGCACATCTTATTTCCATCTTTGATTGCATGGCTGATATATTCTTGCCTTTTATCAGGAGTAGAGATGTAAGGTCCGTATTAAACCGATTGTTTAAATACCAACTATACACATTTAACCGCACATGTGCGGGTAACCCGTTTTGATCGAGGGTTTGGGTTTAATGCATCTTTTATCGCAACTACTTGAGTTACATTTTTATTTGCATTGTTAGTTCCTCGTGGATTGCTAAAGAGTTCTATAGACGGATTTCCCGATGATAGTTACTACAGGAATAAAAATTATCGATTTAAATAATCATAAGGGTTCTGAAACCTAAATTGTTCCGCGGTTTGGAAATAATTTCTAAGTATATACATACATAAATAATTAACCAATTTAACTGCACAAAAGGCACAGTAACGAGCATTTAATCGTGCACTTTTGGGTTTAACGATTAATTTATAACTCTAATCAGGAGTAACATTATTTATACATCGAAACGTCATATTAGCCAGAAAGTGAGAAATCGAAATATTTTGTGTGTCGTGAGTGGTAAATGTGACCAAAAAGCCAGATTTGTGTGTCACATTTATATGAAGGCTTGTGTTTAAAGGACCTATTTTACTACCAATAAATTCAAAATGACCGCCAGAATGGATAAATGATCACCAAATTGTGTTTCACGAAATACTGTAGAAATTAAGCTATTTTTCTTTTATGTTTTGTTGCTTAAGTTTATGTTTTAAGGATTTTTTCTTGTTCTTCAACCTAATACGAAGGATAAAGGGTTCTTCGCTTCGCTCACCCCCTTTACCCTTCACCTAAGCTACCGCAGTATTTTTCCCTGATATTTGCTGCCACTTTTGGTGATCATTTATACATTTTGGTGCGAAAAAATCATTTTGGTTTTCAATTGTAGCCATTTATATCTAACAACACACAAAACATGTGCATAATCAGAAATTATCAGAATCTGTATAATATTTATAGATCATACTTTCTGGCTAGGATCACGGACAATAGGCGACATTGGTCATTGTTGTTGAATGTATCCACTATCCACAAACTAAATAGAGTAGAGAGTGTATCTGCCACAGGCAGGCGTCTGTGTATAATATGTATGTATCTGTGGTTCGTTATTAGGGGTGCTAGCCATCACAGATACAGCGATGCAGGCGCACTTTCATAGTTGCAAAGTCCCGCCATCTATGGGATAAGAAGAGTAACTAATCTGCTTGAAATGAGCGTCCTGTGGTGCCATCTAGAAGTGTGTTGACTGAAACCATAGCGATAAACTACAATCGTTATTGCTAGAGCCATCTCTGTATTACGAAGGGTTACTAATTCTAAGCTCTAAGGGACTAGCACCCACTGTTACAAGTTACTATGGGAGACAAAAAAAATCGTTTACGACCATATGTTTCTTGGGGAGAGTTTTTCATAATAAAAGGTTCTATCATTGCCCAAAATATGGTCAGCTAATTAAATGTCACATTGTATACAGCATGCAAATAATATTATACTCAGATTTATATGCTTACTTAACAAGGACACAAACAATTTAACAATGAAATACAAATTAGTGCAGGAACTCGGAGAGGGCTTAAAATTTCGCTGTTGTAGCCATAGAAATAACTTTCCTTAAAAAATTCAGAAAGGAACACTTTTTAATTCATTGCAAAATTTATTATATGTCGTTACGCTCATTACATAACAATTTTCACGCGAGGAGTCATTTAAAGCGATTCTTATCTGAATTTGTAAGGAATCGGCATATACCAAGAGAAACAGAATCGAGTTACTGTTCACCACGCTGCCAGCAATATTACTAGATTATGGTGCATAATGAATGATTCACGCTAAGATATTGAGACCCTACTCTAGAATAATTTCTTGGCGCAAGTAGGCCCTAGTGTATTTAGCTCATAACTGTGCACGTCTCTAACCCCGTACGTTGTTATACGGACGCAGCGTTCAGTGTATCGCCGATAATGCCGATGGCTACCTCGCCCAACACACTGTCCGTCCACCATCCAGGTAGTATAGTACTATACCTACAATGACGGGCTCAGATAAAGCGCCGCTTAAACCTCGTACTGAAAGCATGACTTTGAGTATCCGTCAGAGTAGAGATAAACTACGATAACATGGCGTGCGAATGACAATAAAAATGAAATGAATAAACACAAGTTTCATTCCCTATTGCAGGCGCGCGCCATGTTATCGTAGTTTATCTGTAGTCGACTGTGGTACGGGCTCACTGACATCCGGAGTCGAGTGGGGCTCACTGTGTTATACAGAGACAAACATATCCCACCGCAATGTTATTAACATGCTAATGTCAAGTATAAACTTATGACACGACCGAGTCTAAGCTTGTTTTCGACACTGAATCTCAGCCTAAAGGTAAGATTCCGAACACGGCTGCATGTTATGTTAGCAGTACAGCGCAGCAGTGTTGCCGAGTTCGGACTGATACGTTCAGACTTTGTTCTTATTCCGCCTGAGAGTGCGCGCAAACGCAAACTGTCACGTTTCAATAAAAATTGAAACTCCAGTTCTTATTTAATTGTTACGCCACAAACTAGCGATGTGTCAAAATATTGAAGAGAAGCATTTTGCGCAAACTGTCAATCGTAATGAGAACAAAGCGTTTTTTCACCCTTGTTGTCTAGTAGCATCCTATTTCTGTAGGTATTTTAATGCAATGTTGTAGTCATAGAATAAATATTTTTAATATGCTCAGTATTTTCGGCACGATTTTGGCTGGCTTAACGCTGACAGCCGATCTGCAGCAGCAATGTAAATAAGCAAGCATTTTTAATTCATGTAATCGAACATCCTATTTTAGACCTCTTGTGGTTTTTAGAGCTACATCTCGAATTTGAATCTCGATGCTCATAGATTGTACTATACCCGCCCGGTCGATTAGGACCCCGACAGCTTCTAAAGCATTGTTGTACTACAGATAACAGAAATACTGAGAACTTATGACCGATAAGTCTTTAACAAGATTATGACTTATATATGATTCTTTATATATTTAAAAGAAAAGTACAAAAGATGCGGTTCCTGTGGCGTTTCTTCTGTTCATTCTTCCCCACAGCGTGCGTACACTGGTAGTGAACGTGCCATCCATTATTACATTGACGTCGAAAAATGATTTGTAAAAATCTTAATTGGAATAAAATATTTTTGACTATGACTTTGATAATTCCTCCTGCAAATCATGGATGAATAGGATGAGTAGATTGTTGATACCATGGCGCGCTCCTCCACTAATCCATACTATCATGCTCACTCTCGTCTTAAGTACGCTCGCTGTCTTGCCGGCGAGTAGTGGAGAGGCGCGCCATGTTATGTTATTGTAGTTCATCTCTGTCACTTTTGTTTCCCGTATATCTACTTATTTCGTCCCCACAGGCATACCATCGCGCATCCCGTCCCCGCGTGAGCTCGCCGCCCACACACAGTCCATCATGCAGAGCGCGCTCATCAAGAAGAAGTTGGAGGAGCAGCGAGAGAACTACCGCCGCCGCCACGAGATGGCGCCGCCCAAGCAGCCGACGCCCATCTCGTTCACTCCCACGTCGGTGAGTCACTGTTGGAGACAGATAGCTAGTGTGAACTAGCACACCAGTTAATCATGCAGAGCGCGCTCACAGCTGGTGATAAGCCTCCTTATTGTGCCGACTTATCCTGTGCTGCTAAGAGCTCATCTAATCATCTATACTGCCCATAGAGAATCTACAGTGAAGATATTATTCGCATTTAGTAATATTTTGAGACCTTGAAACAAAAGGCCCCTCTTTTGTACGTTTTTATTTTATTTAGTTTAATTTAATTTTCTACAAATGCCCTTCAAAATCTTCAAAATGCCCATTAGAGGAAGCGACGTACGTTGTCAGTAAGGGTCGGTGTTATGCGCCAGTCTTCCTTTCCTTTTATGTGCAAAAAAGTAAGAGATTGACGCATAGCTCAGTTTTCGCGCCTGTCGACCGTGATCAGTTTGATCCCGTGATGTTGGGCATAGTTTTTTTCTTATATTGCTAGTGGTCTATCCGACATGTGAAAATTAAAGCAAAAATGAATTGTATTAATGTTTTCTATTTTCATGGGCAGGTGCTTCGGAAGATGACCGCCGAGAAGGAGTCCGACGCGCCCAGCCCCAAGCAGCAGTGGTCGCAGCCGCCAAAGATGCCGCAAGGCCGCCCCATTGTCAAGGTGCGTACCTCGACACATTAAGGCCTGCCATATAGAAAGCGAGTTAGCACTAGTCTAGAGTAGGCTTTGATATTCCCTATACAATAGTATGAAATCTCAAATTCGAACCGATATAGTGCTGACTGGCTCTCTGTCTTTTGATCCTTATTGAAAAAAACTTCAGTACGTAAACAAATATGAGTTCCTTCGGCAAAATTCATCTACGCTTCATATCAATGTCGTAAAAATGCCATCTGTGACTATCTCGGCAGATGGAACAGTAACTTGTTAAAAGGTCAATCGGCAGACCACTAGACCATAGTATAAATAAGAAATAGTAAGTTCACTCGGCCCCTGTTCGCATGATAACTACCTACTCTTGCTCAAACGGCTAGGGTTGTCGCTTAGCGCCGCGGGTTGCGGTGCGGATTTGTTGCGTCGTCGCTCGTCGCTCGCTGCACGGTAAAACAAGTACCTAGTTACAGGTGATCACAAAGAAAATCACTGAATAAAAAATACTCTGGTGTTATAGGACGCTATAGGTAGTTATAGTTACCTACTGGGACTGTTACCCGAGCTTATATTAATGCAAAATTACAGCTCAAACGATTAAAAAAAATATCTGCTTGAAAATTAA
The DNA here is from genome assembly GCA_949825045.1 of Argyresthia goedartella. Classification (NCBI taxonomy): domain Eukaryota; kingdom Metazoa; phylum Arthropoda; class Insecta; order Lepidoptera; family Argyresthiidae; genus Argyresthia; species Argyresthia goedartella. The sequence goes on from OX463828.1 coordinate 23,904,859, forward strand.
GTTGCAAGATTCCACCCGACCAAACATACCTACATAGGACAACATACATTGCAATTTAAATAAAAGCTTTTAATGTATACCTACCTATTGTAAACACAAGGTCGTATGCCAATAAGTTATTATTATTAGCGATTAGAGTTAGTGAAGTAAGTAGCATTTCTGTGTTTTCACCGATGCAAAACCTAAAACTTACTTTACAAACTATAAATAGGTACTATTAGGTATGAGTATCCATACCTAATAGTACCTACCTACCTACTACTACCTAATAGTAAGGAAATGTGAGTACACATTTGTACACATTTCCTTATCTTGGGGTACTTTGAAAAATACTAGAACCTTATTTGTGGAATCCTTATTGAGGCAACCGTATACCGCACAATGTTTCCATCTTGCAAAATAAGAATATCTGTGCGCGGAAATGACACTTGTTTGTAAACAAAAACAAGTTAACACGTGCCGCCCGGCCGGACGAATGACGTTGACTCGTCGCATGCATTGCTTGCATAGCCCTGTCTCGTAGCACGCGAAGGACGCGAGTTTCGGTAATGTGTGCGTGTGGCGGCGCGTGCTTATACGGAATGCAATGTAGCTGTGTTGTGCGGCTGTTCTCGCTGATTTGTTTGAAGTGAACCTGGCGTGACTAGACGGTTGGACGACGTAGCCCTTCGGCTGTCTCTAGAACCGGAATTACGGAACTGGTTCCGTACGAGGCTTTTAATTTACTTGTATGGAACTGGTCCCGATCCAGGCTTTTAATTTACTTGTATGGTACTGGTTACGATCAAGCAATTATCGTATTATTCCATCAGCCGTGAATGAAACTGAAGTGGACGTAAGTCTTTTTTTCCACGAAAAATTATCGGAGATAGATTATTATGTATTAAATTGTATAAGCTGCTTTTTTTCGTGAAATTCCCACGCAAGCGGTAACTACGCGAGTGAAACCGCGGGGCGTTAGCGCGTAATTAAACATAAGTGTAATATTACGTGCTCCAAAATGTTCTGACCAGATAAGAGAAGCGACCGGGGGTACGCTACACAACGCGTACCATACTACGCAGAATCGTCGGCAATGGAGGAATGCATGCGGTCACGATCCTCAGGATTGAGGGACCGACAAAGAAGAAGAAGAAGAAGGAGAAGTAATATTACACACGGGTGCTGCTCGCCATGCTTGGCTTGAATCTTTATCGCGTGTCTCGATAAAACATTCTTTTTTATATCTATACCAGGAGGGCTCTTACGCATACTATATATATATATAGATACCAGTCGCTGTGAGCTCCGGTTTTTAATATTTCCCGCACGGAAAAAGTCTACCATAGACAGTCATTTTTGGGTGAACGGGGTCCAGCAGTTACATAAAAGTAAATAAAAAGCCTCGATCAGAACCAGTTCCATACAAGTAAGTTAAAAGCCTCGATCGGAACCAGTTCCATACAAGTAAGTTAAAAGCCTCGATCGGAACCAGTGCCCTACAAGTAAATAAAAAGCCTCGATCGGAACCAGTGCCCTACAAGTAAATAGAAAGCCTCGATCTGAACCAGTTCCATGCAAGTAAATTAAAAGCCCCGATCGGAACAAGTGCCTTACAAATAAATAAAAAGACTCGATCTGAACCAGTTCCATGCAAGTAAATTAAAAGCCTCGATCGGAACCAGGGCCCTACAAGTAAATAAAAAGCCTCGATCGGAACCAGTTCTATACCAGTAAATTAAAAGCCTCGATCGGAACCAGTGCCCTACAAATAAATAAAAAGCCTCGTTCTGAACCAGTTCCATACAAGTAAATTAAAAGCCTCGATCGGAACCAGGGCCCTACAAGTAAATAAAAAGCCTCGACCGGAACCAGTTCTATACAAGTAAATTAAAAGCCTCGATCGGAACCAGTGCCCTACAAAATAAATAAAAATCCTCGTTCTGAACCAGTCTATACAAGTAAATTAAAAGCCTCGGATCGGAACCAGGGCCCTACAAGAAAATAAAAATCCTCAATCGGAACCAGTTCCATACAAGTAAATTAAAAGCGTCGATCGGAACCAGAGCCCTACAAATAAATAAAAAGCCTCGTTCTGAACCAGTTCCATACAAGTAAATTAAAAGCCTCGATCGGAACCAGGGCCCTACAAGTAAATAAAAAGCCTCGACCGGAACCAGTTCTATACAAGTAAATTAAAAGCCTCGATCGGAACCAGTGCCCTACAAAATAAATAAAAATCCTCGTTCTGAACCAGTCTATACAAGTAAATTAAAAGCCTCGGATCGGAACCAGGGCCCTACAAGAAAATAAAAATCCTCAATCGGAACCAGTTCCATACAAGTAAATTAAAAGCGTCGATCGGAACCAGGGCCCTACAATTAAATAAAAAGCGTCTTTGGGAACCAGTTTCAAACAAGTAAACAAATAACGATAACGAATAAATTAATAATTAAATTTAATCTTAATTTTATAATTGACTTTGTAAAATATTTGCTCACCAACTCGTAGATGGTAAATATGTTAAGATAATAAAATATCAATTACGAATTTTTCAACAAATGTAGATTTTTTAAATAACTTCTGCAGTTCGGAACAAGATAACTCAATGGTGAAGCTGAGTACTATGCTGTAGATAGCTTGTGTGATTCGCAGGATGAAAAGGAACTAAACGAAAATGTACACAATACATATATTTATTTATATGGTTTTAATGGTTTTATTGGGTCTTCTGAGCTAATCTGGCGGTGGAACATCGAAGTTCAGACTGTTCATAATCGGTATGGGGTTCCTTCCTTGGTGTACTAGTAGTATAAACAATCCAATATAGATGAAGGAAACCTATGTACATTCAATATATTTTCTTATCGAATTATCGGTGTAAAATTTTCACATCCCAACAAAGCAAATTTGACAAAATTAGTAAAACATAAAATACTATGAATGAGCCAAAATACAGGCAATCGCTATATTTCTGGGCCTGTAAACACTGGGTTATAACGTAATCCAACTTATTGTATCTAAAACAACATCAGAAGTACAACATTAGTATGCTTAAATAAACATAAAAGCGGAATGCTGGCTTCTTCACACGATTTCTTCACATCCCATGCGACACTCGCGTCTCCCAATAAGTCACAACATAGGTTCACTTTTGACCCTACGATTGTATTGGATTTGATGTGGCAATTAACATGAAATTACAGAACAATGTTTGCCGAAAGAGAATTAGAATATGATTAAACTTGTTTGTGACATGATCATGACGTTACAGTTGTGCGGTTTAGTTGAGGATGACATTGGTGTGGGGTAAACTATGACTATGGCGGGCAATAATCCAGACATAAACATTAATCCTAATTATGCAAAGAGTTTGAGGTTTGCTTATAACCTGAGTACTCATTGGCCATCGACATCTATCAACATTTGTGAATTTTTAGTTGCCAAACAAGTCCGTCGAATGAAATAACAAACCATAGTTAACTCTATAGTAAGTGTAAGTGAATAATCTGTCTTGCAGGGCAACCAGGGTGGCGCGCCGAACATGGGCTACACGCCTTCACCCGCCGACTACCAGCAGCATTACATGAACCAACAGCAGCAGGTGAACTAACCATCAAATAATAGATTAGCTTCAGTGACGAAATTTTGACAGCAACTCTTTCCAAAGCCCAATGAGCATTCAAAACTGTGTCGTTTCACGATCATCACGATATTAAACCAACTTTATTATATTTTTGCAGCAAATGGCAAACGCTATTCGTCCATTCCCCCACCAACAACAGCGGCAAATGCCACAATCGGTAAGTGTTTATAGTGATTCATTGATCTAGCTACTGGACACGGCAGTGTGTTCTAGTTAGCGAAACAATAGGTCCACATTTAGCTTATACATCGGCATCTTATCTTGGGTGAGGCATGAAATAATTTTTTCCCCATTCTAACCACAAAATAGCAACTTCGCCGCTTGATTTTGTGATCTCAGGCGGAAAAATTCTATTCCTAACTCGTTCGAAACGGCTTCTTTACGAACCTCGCCTTCGGCTCGTGCCGTAAACTTAAAATCTACTAATTCTCAAACATGCGCGGAAATGTTCATGTTACCATACGAGAGAGGACAGACAACGTTATACTTTGAAGCGTAATTCGATTTACAACCGCCTTAAAAAGTAGGAGGAGTTTGTTACATTACTGAGGCAATTATGAACCGATTTCGATGATTTTTGTTTTGATTAGTAGGTCGTACTTCAGAGGTGGTCCCATATATTTTTTATCAAAATTGATTTAGCGCTTTTTGAAAAAATTAACAAATACAAAAAAATATATACACAGTGACGTTTTGGTTTGTGGTTCCGTGCAGCAAAAGTTTTGATGAGGACTTTGTCAGGGTCATGTACAATCGAACCAACTGAATCATGACCCACTTGCCTGATAATTCGTTTGAAACTTTCAAACTTGTAAGATCTATCAAAATGTCAGTGTCTAATCAAATGATAACAAGTTCGTTACCAAGGAAATAAACCTTCAAGCGAATTTCGACCTACTTGCATTTAAGGGGTTTAGCAAAAAAAGCTTATGGTGGGTCATGATTCAGATGGTTCGATAGTACATAGACTGTTCGCATCCCGACCGGGGGGGAAGAAATCTTGGTGAATTATTAGTTTAAATGTTGTCGCTAGATAGAGCTACTAGTTCGAATAAATATAATTCAATTGGATTGTCGACTTCGTACTTTATTTCTAGTACAGGTAGTATCGTAGTGGTGCGCTTAATTTAGAAAATATGGCGGTATACGCGTTCATATGCTCAGAACAAACAAGGCATACACGTCTAAGCACGCATTTATATGCGATGTGAAACGTCCCGTGCGCATGCATTTATACTGTGTAGGTGTTACGTACTTTACTTGTGTGTGTGGGTGCGTTGTTTTTGCCGCTCCCTAGTAAACAGTAGTTCTCTGATTTGTTGTCGAAATTACGATGGAATTATACTACGCCGTCAGCCTAAGCACACTGCATCTATTAGAGCAAGATAGTAGAGACATCAAGAAATAATACAGGATTTTGGCCTTCTAGCAGAGTACGATTTTTGGATAGGGTGGTCTGTCCTCTCGTATTGTTGGTCCATGTTCGAAAATACAATACGCAAAATATCTTAATTTAAAAAAAACAAACGCGCCAAATATGTAAGTAACTGCAGACTTATTTGAATTTCGAACTTTAAGCGCACCTGAAATGAAAGTATGAAATTATCGTTTTATTTAAATTTCGAACTTGAATTGAATATGCACAGTCAACAAAAATTGGGCATACACCATCTCAACGCCGTGTTATCGAGTTTTTTGCCTTTGCCTAAAAAAAGCATACGAAAATAATAACTACCATTAGCGGGAAAACAAACTAAAAAGCTAAAAATTAAGTGTTGAGAACAACTATTTTATTGAATAAATTATAATGAGTTCTAATGAGAGTGAATGAACATACAAACTTATTAATGCACTTGGTAATGTACATGGAGTATGAACGTAGCTGCACCAATTAATTTGTAAACTACATTTGTGATCTTAAATCCAACCTAGCTTTTCACTTAAATTAATAGCTAATGTCGCTCACGGTCTTCCCTGTATACAACGACACCTTATTTGTTACAATCTTTGAAGGCTTTTAGGTTGTAGCGTTTTTATTACATTTTCAACCCCATAACTCCGCCATTTTGAATAATTTACAAAAACTGAATTGACAAAAAGATACTATCGAAACTGCTCCCAATATTAATGACAACCAGTTGAGAAATGCCACCTGGAGAGAACAGCCGGTATCCGGACAGACGGACATATAAATGTATTTTTGCTCAAGCTGAACGAAGACGCTTCGGTCGCTCAGTCAAATATTCGGGATCGGTTCTTCATTTCATTTACACTTAATTGCACACAGACAAACTAGTGGGTGGCTCTGTGAGCTGCAGACCTCGCGGGTCTGTTGGAGGCAAGCTAAACTTCTAATATACAAACATATGAATGCACAGTCGATTGACAAAACAGATTTATACAGCGGGTGTGAAAGAAGCCGTCGGACGGGGACGCCCAAGAAGGTCCTATAAAGACCAAATCGGCGATTTGTTAGTGAAGGGGCAAATACGAAGTACCCGTAACCGGCGAGCTTGCATGAAGAGACTTATGGATGTTGAGGAAGCGAGAGATGTATGCCAGGATCGTAGCAGGTGGGGGTCTTTGGTCTCTGCCTACCCTTCTTCCGGGATCGATCTATCGATTAATTGTAAACTGCTTACGATATGACGCGTTTGTTTATAATGAAACCGTTAAATTGTGAACTGGTTTAAACTTGAATTGCAAACGAATTACCAGGGCGAACACGCGGTAGCTTAGGTGAAGACTAGAGGGGGCGAGCGCAGCGAAGCCCCCGAATAGTCTTCGTATTAGGTTGACATGTGAGAACACAAGAAACGCAAATTCTAAACCCTGTCGGTCTGGTTTACAATTTGTGGATAGTTTACAAACTAACGCGTTAGTTTATAAACTAACGGTTTGGACAATCTTACGGTAACATATATAATAGATACAATAATCGCATTTTTAAGACTCTTTTAACATGCATCAAACCGTCCCTACGTTGTCGAGGCAGGGTTACCCAATAGAAACAAAGTGGGGATATGTTTTTGTTAAAATACAAATAAATAAAGATTTAATTCACTGTTGGGTTTTATTTTGTATTCAAACACACGTTTGTTGAGCAATTACCTTAATTGTTCAACAAATGTGTGTTTGTTGAGCAATTAAGGTACCTTAACTAAATTAGTTGAATATTGCTATTTAATTATTATATTAATCGACTTCAAAAAAAGTTACAAAACGGAAACCCAAACAAATTTGCGATCTTAAAAAAGTCAAAATTCGTTTTGGTTGTAGCGGTCATTTTATATTCTCAACCCCATATCGCCGCTATTTTGAGCAATTTCCACTTTTACTAACTAAAAACATCCATATAATGTCACAAAAGTTTACGAGAACCGGTTGAGAAATGCGACCTGTAGATCAGCCGGACAGAAGTCCAGACTTACGAAAGCATTTTTGCCCGAGCTGGAACGGAGACGCTTGGTTCGTTTCTTCGTTTGTCCGGTCAATATACACGTAACATTCAAAGAAAACGTGTACAAAGGCGAGCTTATCTTTAAAAAGAGTTTTTTTCCAGCAAACCTGAGCAATTTTTTTTAGAAAGGGAAGTCACTGCACAATATAAAAAAAAACAAATGAATAAATATAAATATAAAATTCAGAATTGTTGTTTGAAGCAGATAAATAACTGATCGGTGGACAACTGCACTAGACTGAAAGTTATATGCGAGTGTTTGTGTCTTTCAGCTGAACAGCATGAGCGGTCTGGCGCGCGGCGTGGCGGGCGGAGCCACCCTGCAGCAGCTACTCATGCACTCGCACCAGCGGAGTCTCAACGGCGGCGACTGGCCGATGGGTACGTCTCACTCATCCTCTCGAATCTATCCTACCTAGTTGGTCAATAAGTTCTGTTACTGGCAAAAAAATACGATTTTTATAATGCTAGACAAGAAAAGTACAAATGCATTAGATTTGCAAATGATTGACGATTAACAATATGTAAAACTAGGCATTAAATGTTTATTTCACGTGACGTAGGTGCAGTCTAAGATGGTCCAGTAGGCAGTATTTTCTCTACAAAGTTTTGGTCACTGGCCAAACACAATATTCAATCTGCTCTAAAACTTACAAATATAGAAGAGTTCTCAAGTTCGAATCACAAGAAAACAATCGGGCGGCCCCCTTTTATTAGGGCGGCAGCAGTCAAGGCACGCATTTTAGGAAATCATGCCCGAATACAAACATTGATGGCTATACTTTTAGGCTTAAGTAGAAACACTAAAACAATACGTAACCTCGGTCTTGGGTTCCCACGACACTTGGTATCGTATGTTGAATGTGTTCCCTTGAATGTGTCTCCAACAGACATGTCCGGCGGCGGCGGACCGGCCGGCGGCGACAACCAGCTGGCGCGCTGGTTCTCGCCGGAGCTGCTGGCGCGTGCATCCGCCGGCAAGCTGCCCTCGCTGCGCGTTCCCAACGCGCTCTCGCTGGAGGACCTCGAGCGGCACCACTCGCCCGCCGTGCGCAACTAGGCGAGACCTCTGATGTACACGCTTGCGGGACTATTGGAGGATTTGTTTGGGAGTGTTATAGCAGGCTGTGGCTGTCTGACTCTTGTGGGGGTAGCAGTTTTGTGTATTGGCGGCCATCTTGTAAAGAATCGCCATTTTGTAAGAGGCGGCCATCTTGGACCACTTAACAGGATGTTATCTGAAATACCATACCATTTGTGGAGTTTGGAGAGGTTTCGGATTGGGACATAATTCCTAGTCTCTGAGACGGATTCCTATAGTATCGGTTCAAACTCACGTAACTATTACCCGATCCAACAACAATTGTTTTTAGGTAACATCCGGTGAAGTGATTCAAAATGACGGACATTTTTAAAATGGCTGCCAATGTGTATGTGTAGCAACAACGCGTTTAATTTCAGTATTGTGGGAAAATAACAGATCGGTGATCGACACGCGTTGATGGTTAGACATTGGAAAGTAATGTTAACTAATGTTTTTGTGAGATTTGGAGGACTGTTACACTTTTGCTGGTGTCAAATTGTGAATGGTTTGTGTATTTATGTAATGGACGTTTATGGCCTGTTTTTATGGTCAAGTATGTACTTTAGTTATGTCGTGTTGGATAATGAATGTCAGATTTGAATCATTTACGCTACGCCGAAAAACCTGAGGACTTTTAAACAGATTCTTTGGTTGTAGAACGTAAACCATATGTTTAGGGGAATGAGAGTTGGATACGCCACTAGACTGCCGTGCCATAAGTGCATGGAGGCCTTATACAGTATTTAAAATTAGCTGTGAAGGTAAATCTCCAGTAAAAAGAAGTTCACGCACAAGTGAATAATGGTGGAACCGATATATTTTATAGAGATATGCCTTGTTACTGTACTAAGGTAGAAACTTCCGTGCGCTTACTGGCATTCGCACAAATTGTCGTCGATTTCTGGAGCCAATTTCTTATCTCGAATCAGACTATCACGAGACAAGCCAGTGGAACCAGACAGTTTATGAAATTACCCAAGTGATGCTGAAGAAAGTTATGTTTTAATACTCCTCATTCTATTAAAGTTTACTTTATAAATTTACATTGGCTCTTGACTTATGAGACAAATCTATGATCTACAAGAGAGGACTAATTAAAGAATGACGGTACTTATGGGGTCTGCATTCGAAACCTGACTATAACGGACTAATACGTGGCATAGCAACGCCATGCACAATCTTGGACTCAATGCATTAAGAATATATTGAGGTTGTCTATGAGGACGCCATTTCGAATAAAAGAGGAAAATATGCAACTGTGTACCATTTCATCTTATTTGTCATCGTATATGAAGTTTTATCGGGGTTGTACCTTTTTAGAGAGACGAAAATATTTAGGAACCTGTAGTGTCTCCATCTAGTCTGCCTGAATGTCTTGGATACTCTGAAAACTATATTTTTTATTATAAATTGATGCAAACCCCAAACAGTTAGTTGCATTTCGTCAAAGCATATTGTGAAATTTACTTATCTATTTATTTAAAAAAAACTTGTAAGTACTAGATATATATTCAAAACATCACAATCACAAAGTTTAGGTAAAAGACTATAAAGGCTAGTAGCTGATCAGGGATTAAATTTTGGTGTATTTCTTTAATCTAGTTATTTAAATGTATGTCTGAAGGTTAGACTCCATTGTTAGTATACTGTACATACTGCTACGGATAATGAATGGTGGAAAACCAAATAACTGGCAATTATTGAGCGCGGAGTTGAGCTAATTTCGAAGTTAGTTCATCCTTACAAGACTCAGAACGACTTGCACCAGATTTGACAGCCGCCAGATACAGTAACAGAACTTAAGTACAACACGCTTAAGTTACGTGGTCGAGCATGGCGAGCCTGTCAGCCAGGTTACCACTTAACATGGCAGTGTTGTATTTAAAAAATGGGTTAAACTAAAAGTCTGGTGCAAGTACTAATCTGCTGGTTTCTTCACGGGTAACAGAAACCCATCCAGAATTCCTTTCTCATCCTGTGTCGGCTGCACATTGACGGTATTCATAGAACTGACTATCATTAGCGGCATGACTATGTAATGTCGTTCATGCCTCTTACTATGTTTGAGGACTTCGACTTTGGCGGGTGTCTGAGCGACGATAATGCAAATGTGTGTGTGACTCACATGTTCAGTGTGAGTGTGTAGTGAATACGTGTCTACGGTTGTGTTTGTAGGCATTTTTGTAACAACGTGCTGACGTATTTCGCTGTACAACAAGTTATTGGAATATGTTTTCTTTTCTCAAGTTTATTTGAATAGTCGTTGTAGTGGCCAATTTTGTTTAGAATCGCGAGTTTTGTAATCGATTTTGTGGTTTCGCACAACAGTCCCGACTCGATGCGTTTGTGTTGACAAAAACCTAGATATATTTTTTTAAAAGATTTTACTAGTCGCTACCATCAAAGCTAGTTGGAATATGGCTACTTCTGCGAAACTTAGCGAATCGAGACGTCCGGTCAAATGACGAGTCAATTATTTATTTCGGGAGGATGGACATATTTTATCGTCCATACAACAAGTAGGTATGTATGTATGCTCCGCGAAACATAACTTCGATGCAAGCAATAGTACTTCGCACTGTCGCCACCATCAACACGACATTTTGCATAGTCGTTAAGTATCTACGAACAAAAGCCGGGATTTAGAAGTATTCTTTGAATGAATTTGAGCTGGACTGTATAGAGTAGAAATCATGTCTTATCTCTATTGATGAGACAGTCGGGATTATTTTTATTCCGCATTATGAGGCGACAAACGGCGGGCTGGCATTAGATGCGGGCTCGCTGGATTTTGGTTCTCATTGTAGTCGTTAGAGGCGAAATTTCAGTTTAGGTTTGTGAGCGCGCTCGCTAGAACCCGCCCGTAGGAGTTTGGCGGGGACGGCCATCGCGCTCATGTATTTTAAAAAGAAATAAAAACAAAATGTCTCCTGTAAGCTTTAAATTATTGATTAAAGAAAATTTGAAAGTTGCGACGTGTTTTTGTTGTTTATTTCTTAGTTTTTACTTAGGTTAAGTGTACATAGTACAGCAAATGCACAGGAGGCACACTTAGTAAGGCCACTTATCTTGTTAAGTTTGTTTCTCCCCTTATAATATATAATTAATAATGTAAAATAATATAAAAGTGCGATTCGCACTCGCACGCGAAGGTTTCCCTATCGTTCCGTACCGTTTTTTTTTTGCGTCTGTTTCATGATTTGTTGCTGTAGCTGCAACAGAATACACATTCTGTGAACTCTATATAATACGGTTCAAGAGATGAGCCCTCTGACGGATGGACAGAGGTGGCTAAGTAATAGGGTCCCGTCTGGCACCATTCGGGTATGGAACCCTAAAAACGTCAACTTGCTGCTCCGGAGTTTCTGATTTCTATACTCTGGTTGCGCTCTCTCAATCAGTTTGCCCGGAAGTTATCCTAGATGGCGTTGTGTGTGATTCTCGTTCCTGGGCCATTCGTACAATTCCTTATTTGTACAACGATACTGGCAGTTTTAGTTCGTTTTTTTTACTATTTCGTATCATTACTAATTCGTGCTGTGCCTAATTTGTGCAACGATGTATTTTCGTAATTTACCCTAATGTACTTTTGGTAAAATTATTTGATTTGAAAAAGGGCCGAAATAATAGATTACCGCTGCCTCATTTCGCTTATTATTTGCTTGTTCTGTCTGAAGTTCGTTTAATGCCATATGTGATGTGTAAGAGAGGGACAACGGACAAAAATAGCTTAGTTTGGTTTTTCCTTGAGTTTTTGTAATAAACTTCTAAGGAAATATGTGCTCCTAATATTTTGCCAGGAGTAAACAACTTTTATTTCATTTTGAATAACCTTCTCCTAGACGTTAGAGGATATTCTACGAATTCGTGACAAAATTTTGTATCGAATATACAAATAAGGAATTGTATGAATTGCCCAGGAACGGTGATTCTCCCTCTATAGGGAGATTAAAATAACTCGCATCGCTTATAACTTTCTGATGTGTGCTAATGACTGGAGACCTGGAGCCAATTCTGAAAGCCCATGCGAATTGAAAGCGTAGACTTAAAATATGCGTATGACTCGCTATTTGTCGTATGACATCAAAGTTTACGTATTCTCACACAATCTAATGCGCAAATTATTCGCGCGGTACTTTGCAGGCGACTCTCAAAAAGACGTATAAAAACTGACGTTTTAGTTGGTAATAACTTTCAACGTAGCAGTTTCCTTGCATTTTTATTTCTTGACTTGTAGGTATTCGATCACACCACAATAGAGATATACGTACTCAGTACGTATCTCTATTGTGGTGTGATTGAAGTGTAAGACAATGAATAAATTATACTATCTACTCTAATACTTTTTAACAAGATCATCCAAGGACGAGTTTGTATCTGCTTTTATGGGAGAGTTTTGACGGAAATGGCTATCGCTGGAGTTCACTACAAAACTTTTATAGATAAAATTGTAGATCTACAAACGTATCATAAACCCTCTTTACTGCGTACAAAAACCGCACGTTACGATCAACATAATGTTAAACTACTTGGTAAAAACTCATTTCTTATCTGAAAAATTACACATTATGACCATAATGTGTAATTTTTGTATGTGTTTAGATAAACTAGTGTATGTAACTTACATAATTAGGCATTAAAACCCTCGAGTGATAATATTATGAAACTCGCCTTCGGCTCGTTTCATAAACCCACTTTCGAGTATTAATGCCCTCCATTATGTAGCAGTCACATAAACTACTATTATAAACGCCACACACTTATTATTATTTCTTAATTAATGGCGGTCTAACATCTAAGTCAATTTTGCCAATGTCAAGTGTTTTTCTAGTAATGTCAAGTGTTTTTCTAGTTTTCACTATAATTGGACTCTTGCGAGAACCTGGCAATTATAGTGTTGACTTGTTGCTCCCCAGCACTACCCGGGAGTTCGTGAAGGGCTGTGGGTTCCAGTATCTCCTTCGGACGTGAGCAACTGCCTCCCGCCACACTTGAAAAATGCTACCGTTCCGTTGTACGAAATAAGTTTTTAATATCATTCATCTATTTCACAAGTAAAATATTATATTAAATTAGTAAGCTGGTTACAATTAACATTCAAATATCAATGTTAATTATTATGTTTATCTCAATTTTATAGCAGGATTTTTGCTGGAGCAAAGCAAATCCAGCTGGATACAGCATTATCGGTATTTTGTTTATTTATTTTTTTAAACTATGTATTTTAATAACTAACATCATACATTATCTCTTAGTTTTAAGTCTCACAAAATTTTAATAAAGCTAATCAAACCAGTGTAACATTTTGTTATAAAACTCTAAAATAACTAACATTATATATTCGTTTCGTTGAAATTAACAGTAATGAGTGGCATTAGTTAAATAGGTACTTAGGATAGTAATATACAGTTCGAATATTATTATATCACAATCACTAATCAAATATAAATCACACTAGGAAATCCTCAATATCTGCATTACCTAACTAACTAATTTACTAATGTAGTCTCAGTCTCTCAGCTCCATAAGCTTATGAATCGGTATTACTAATTAGACAAAGATTACAATACAATGCACTTGTATTTCAAAGAATGAAGTGGAAGAAGTATCTTTCACTTTATAAAGCAGTTTAGTTCTTATTTAACTGAAACTAAAAGCTAAAAAGGTTGAATACTTGATTTTGCTGATTGCGCATCAAATGCTGGATCCCACAAGCTCAAAAAGCGCGGGATCCAGCTGGATTGCTGGATCCAACATTGCAATCCCTAATCATGAAATGGCCAACCATTTCATGATATAGTTAATCCATGGTTGGCTATTTAATGAAATAATCAAATTCTTCGATATAGCTACGACATGTACACATGTCTGAAGTTTTGGAATTATTTAACACATTCTAGGCCACACATTTCCCTTATGCCACCAAATTTGATTGAAGAATTGTAATTTTTTTTTAATGTAATTATAATTGTAATGAACTTTAATAAATATTAATATTTTACCAATGGAGGATAAGTGCGATTTTAGCCTAAAAAATGAGAACATGAATGAATGAATGAACAACGTGTACGTTGGTGGCACAGGTTTATCACGCACTAATTAATGCGTTCAGTGCTGGATGATGTTATGCAAAACCCACAGCCTCGCGCGACTAATCATCTAGGCTTATCTAACCAATCGTGTGTCACTTGCCAACAAGATGTTTTACCTAATAAAAGTACAGGGAAAATGTGTCGAAAACTCGAAACAGGTTTTCCCAGGAATTTTATAGCTTCTTGAAATCACTAATATACTTTGGTCTTTTGTTTATTTTCGACTATATTTTTTGAGCGAAAGTTGTTCTGAATCTCTGACAGAATGTTTCTGGTAGTAGGTATCTACTATTCTACACAAATAAAGTAAATGCATGTCACATAAGTAAGAGATTGATTGGCCAATGCCAGATAACGCAAATGTTTATTTTTTGTGTTTTTGATAAAATCATACAAAATCCTTTAAATTATGCGTGGATCTACTTATCACCAACTCTCTAAAACGAACAGTCATTCAAAAATTGTTACACATAAGCAATTGTACTCAAAATAATATCTGAAAATCACAGTCAAAAAGCCCGCGTGGAATGGTGCCGCCATATGATTGATAAATTGGAAGCGGGTTCATTACGGGGCGGGCTTCCAATTCATCAATCATATGACGGCACCGTTCCACGAGCACCTGCTTCGCTTCCCAATCCAATCTACATTAATCGTATACATGCAATCGTTTGCGTTTTGCCTGTTTTGATGAATAAATTTTTTCACTGCCAGTACATTTTCTTCCGTAATCGCAGTCAAAGGACGACCGCTTCTTCATCGCTCATAGTTAAGCGACCGCATTTTTAAAAATTTTAAACCGCTTAAAATTCGATTTAAAGTTTTCAAACCAAATTTTGCGCTGCACCGCATCGTGTGGCCCGGCCCTTACCAAAGATTTCTACTGCCTTGTGTGAAAATCATCCAGCTATTATTTCATACTTAGTTAAAAATATATATCACTCATGAAACTCGTAATTACCTTATTGTACTGCAATTAAGATACACATAAAATATAGATAAAAGCGTACAAAGACTTACTTATTTCTAACAAGAGAGATATAACTATCTAACTCATTCGTCGTTGAAGCATTTTACTTTAACCTTCATTCTTTGGTTAAAAAGATCAACAGAAAATAAAAGACGTTTTAGGCGTCTTTGCCTTACTTTAATAAATGGTTTCTGAGGTTAGCAGAACCATTAATTTTGTTTCACACTTCTGTGGTGTTATTAATGACTAGCGATCCTAATATCTAATGATAATGAGTGTAGTAACTTGTTGTTTTCCCTTTCGAAGGTGGTTTATTACTATTACAACTGACTTTATGCAGGTACGTAATTGGGTCCAGCTAATTTCTTCGCTTACTGTATCTTCATGAATCCGGATTCGGGTTGTCTGTCACTAAAGATAAATTCCTAATTGACATTATCAATTAACTACTAAGTACGCATATTCAACGACAGACGCTTGCAGAAGTTTATTGTGTAACCCACCTAAGTGGACCAAGTCTACTTACAAATGTATTTCAGATTTAACAGAATTTAAAACAAATCGTAGTTCATTCTGTTTAAGCGGTGACCATCACAAACGTTTTTCGAAATTAATAATTGCTATTGTGGGAGCCACTATATAGTATTTAATCGACTGTGGAAAATAAATATTTAAGTTTGAGTATTGATCTCTCACCAGCAGAGCGTATGGACTGCTACTAAAGCTGATTTTCTGCGGCCTCCGTTTTTATACATGTAGATAGCACGGAGCATGCGCACTACGCACAGAACAGTACAACCGGCAGCAGATCTCTGCTGGTTGTTCCTTCACGTCTTTGTTTCAAACTCGCATGTAATGTTATAATATAAATAACGCAAGAGAGAGACTTCTGTCTGGCATGTAAAGGTTGAGGTGCTGCCGAGTGTACCTAAAGATTAGATAACGGTACAAGTGCAAAGTACATGAGCGGTAGCCACTCGGCTGAGTCAGCCGAGGCCAGCGTATTATTAATGTAAGAGCCAGATAGACATAGTATTTGCGATGTGTTTTTGATCATCGTAATCTCAGTATTTCTGGACAGCTCTATGAGTGTTGGAGATTTCCAAATTGAATGGTAGATACTATTATATTATTTAACCAGTTTCTCATTGTTCATAACTCGTTATTAGCAAAGTAAAAGTATCACAAAATAAACTTATAGGAAGTCCCAGCCCATACCCACGTAGCTGTTTGGTTACTGTTGGAATGAATAATGATACATTCAGTAGTTGTTCGGGGTAAAAAGACAGAAATTACATTCCTACTTACATACAGATTCTACAACTTTACTCCCATTTTTTCTTGAACTCTAGTTATAGAACTGAAATAAATTATGCACTAGCCCATCATAGCTAACTATGTATCTAAGTTTAATTTTATATTTGGTATAGCTCCGTCTGTTTGAGATATGTTTGTCAAAACTGTTAGTTTATAATGAAACGTTTTTTTTTCTCGTTAGTTTACACACTATTGATAAATTGTAAACTGTACCGTACTGCTTACGATATGACGCGTTAGTTTATAATAAAACAGTTCATTTGTGAACAGGTTTAAACTTGGAATACCAGGGCAAACACTGCGGTAACTTAGGTGAAGACTAGAGGGGGCGAATAGTATTCGTGTTAAGTTGAATTGTAAATTATAAACCCTGTCTGTCTGGTATACAATTTGTCGATAGTTTACAAACTAACGCGTGAGTTTATAAACTAACGGTTTTGGCAATCTTACGGTCACATATGTATATGTATGTGGGCGGGTGCGCATGAATTTCACTAACGTTCATGTACAAGGTAGGATCAAAGTTCTTCCTGCTAATGTCTTTGTTTGATTATTGTACTCTGCTCGAAATGAGAGCCACACTACGACATACAAACATTTTTTTTGCCAACGGTTAGGGGTTCGGAGCCGTCTATTTATAGATCTTTATTTGCTGTTCACAATTCCGCCGATAGAGAGGGATAGGATTACCTGACACTGCAGTGTAGACGTTCAACGATCATTGTTTATTATACTAGTTTCATACCCACGCACTTATTTTCGCAAGCGATCTCTCCGAACACAAACCGTTCTGACATTTAGCTAGCGACTGAATTCCTTTCCGAATGTGACGATAATCTAGCTGGCTGCACACTATCGAAATTATGAAACAAGGGAACCGAACTATCAGAGACACGTTTAGGATGCGAGGTTGGTATTTATTTTATTGGCGATATGATAATAGTGATCCGTGGGTTTACTGATATTATTTAGTGTTAGCGTAGCGGAGCGGCCGCGGCCGTGCGCGCACTTGCCACAGGCTACCTCCGTGGAATGATGTGGAACTCGGCGGCTTGGGGGCGCCTCTGTCGTGGCTGTGGTCTGGCTGGACTGGAGGGGCGAGGCAGGCCCCTCGGTCGGCTACACTCGAATACCACGACCAGCGTCAGTCGTCGACCCGAGCCGAGAGAGACGAACAAAGGAACCACGGCAGAATCACATTCTAGTCCTGCCGTTTGCAACTTAGCACAATGCCCACGCCATTGATCGTGTTCGGTGTTCGTGCCTACAGTGACTAGTCGAATCGACTGAGAAACAATTATTGTAACTAGATAGCGATCTCAATAAAGGTTAGTGCAATTTAACGATTTGTCGCAAAGGATTTGGAAAGCATTGATCAGCGCAATGGCGGCTTGAATTGGGTGGGAGCGTGCACATATCTATGCCTCTGCTAAACGCCTCGAGTCGTGCGTGCTGCCTATAACAATGGTAGATAGACAGCATTGTTACGTGATGCAAAAGTGGTGAATTGTTGTGCAAGTATTTGGAATTAAATGTTGGTGGCGAGCGTTATTTATAATTGCGAATTGATTGAGCTGAGATTATAGTTCCAGATTGGATGGCCATCTCATTTTCATAAAATAGCCTAGCCGTGCCGCCGCGCCGTGTCCTATGGTAGATTTTTGCGTACCTATCTAGGTAACGCAAGTAACTACAATTAGTTAGTTATAGTTAGATTGTGCGACCTCTAAAATAGGATAACGAACGTTTAATGTCCTAGGTACCTAATGAAATGGGACTTGCTAACAAAACAATTTTTCTATTAGCTGCTCAAGTGGACAGAAGACGCGAGCCCTAGACTGTAAATTTTCATGACACTGGTATTAATTATGCTATCTAATAAAAGGTAAGTACCTATGTAAATTAATTACTTATCTACTTAAATTCCAAAGTTATATACTGCGTATTATTACTTAGTCACTTTAGATTACGCAATTTCCGCAATGGACGAAAGTTGACCATCTAGAATCTGGGTCTTATTATCTCTAGTAAATCTACCTATTGCAAAGAATCTAATATTAATATAATTTTAGTTAGGTAATTATTTAAGAATTATATTACTTCATTGCGATGCTTTAAACTAATAAATAAAGAGAATTTTAAAACAATGCATTCTGCGATTGACCTTTTTCTGGTCCGGACAGACGACACGAGGGAAGCGGGGCGCGGGCGGGCGACAGAAAACCGGGCGCCATTTTGTAATGCAATGCACTCGCTCGGCCGGCACTCGCTTCGGCTTCACACGTTGCGCGTTGGTACCGTCGCTTGTGGCTCCGAGTAAAAATTTGTGCAAAATGTGTATTATTTCTTGAATCGGTAGTTTTATTGCCTAAACAGTCTACAGTGTTTTTTTTCTGCGCGCCAATCTACAAGTAAGTTAATTGGGACTCGTTCTATTACTTGGCAGACAATACTGGTAGCTAGATTTTGTTGTCTTCTAAAACTGCCATGTGTGAATTGTGAATTATTTTTTATCTAATTGCAAATATTTGGAATTATTTTTTAAATCAATGGTAGTGAGACCTCTCCTTCTCCTTGCGTGTTATTTTACGATTTTTACTTAAATACTGCTGCGGCTGCCTTCGTCTTGGTTGGACTATGAAACTTATGGTTATTTTTTAGGTTAGGTTGTATTGAAATAATAAAATATCTATCATCACAGCGACTGCGGGTTTTGCTTTTTTTTCTAGTTACTGGGTACCTACCTGTTACCATCCTGCTACCAGGTTTATCAATAAAATTCTTCCATTTACATTCTATATTTGGCGGCGTAGTTTTTTGGTAGATAGTTAGGTAACAGGCATAATACCTATACTAATTACAAAGTGGGCGAAAACTCTGAATGTCGGTAGTAGACAGGTTTTAGAAGGGTTTTAGTGAATTACGTACCTATCGAGATAATTAATCACACATTAATTAATTAATGTGTGGATACGGTTACCCGTACCGTTTTCATTTTCTTGACGATTTATGATTAAACAATCACATTATTTCACATTATAGGTACCTACTTACCTGAGTATATTTTTTTTCGCTGCAAAAAACATAACTCACGTTGCTTTTTGACATAGGCCGCGTCCACACTGAATGAGCGGGGTGAATAAGAGCGTGCGTGGCGAGCAGTGGTACTATCCTAGCCTGATTGCGTTAGCTCAAGTGCGTTTCAGATATCTTGTCCCTGTTGGCTATAGTGCACAACAGTCCAAAAAATGGGGAAAAGCAATATCCGGTTGCCAGATTGAGATTACAATTCCCCGCTTTCAAAAAATATGATTCCAAGTTTACAGGTAGCTTTAACACAACCTCGTCACAATACGAAATACGTAAATTGAATAAAAGTAATACCTATGAGAATCGGCAACGTATATGAACATTATAGTATGAGCTAGTTATGATATTTCGCCCTAATTTTTGGGTAACACATTTTTTAACATTGGTTTATTATCTTTGCCTGATTGCGTTAGCTATAGTGTATTTCAGTATCTTGTCCCTTCGCCGTTATGTTGGCTGTAGTACACAACTGCCACTCCAATTCCCAAATTGCCATTATGGGTGTTTCGATTAAAAGGGTGGTTAACCCTTTTAATCGAGAGGCTTGAAACTTGGGACTACTCATGGATACAGGGCTCACTTTTGAGTGGCATGTGCTGGAGCAAGCTCGCGATTGCTTTTATATGTTAAAAGTCTTACGGAATGAGATATTTCCTAAACACTCACACTTACGAAAAAAATGAGGTGGCGCTTTTCTTAGTCCCAATCCGAGTTCCTCGATTTTTTACAGTGTGAGACGCTCCAGCTCCTTTGGATTCTGTTGGTACTCAACCCTTAAAGGCATCCTAAATTTATTTGCCTTGTTTGTATCGCCTGCAATGACGAGGAATCCTTGTGACATTTAATAAAATGCATTGTAAAGCTGATAGTGCATCGGTGAACGACATTGTATCGCCACAAACTGTCGTCGACTTGCTTGACAGCTTCACTGTACTGCAAGCTGTCAGTTTTCAATCACCTGACGTAGATGTGTGTTGCCACCTGTGTGTTTAAAAAGCGCTTCCATATTTGAATATATCTCGAAAAGGCGTGAGTTTTCGCTAGAAGATTTGATTACCTGACAAAAACCTAAGACCCCCCGCCCGTGACCAAGCGTGGTATTTTGAAGACCATTATGAGAACCGCTTTTATTTGGCATCTTTAAATTTAAGCCCCTGAGTACCTTTTCGAAAAGCTGTCACGGTGTGCGACGCGTCACCTTTACACGTTACTCGAAATGCACCATACGCATTTCTGTCCCGCGTCACAAAACTACTGCATTTCGAGGATGTTTTCGGGTCTTGGCTTTACGTAAAATAGGTTCCAAAGAAATTTTTCAAGAAGCAATGCTAATCTTATTTCTCATCCTCATACCGTCCTAAATTATATCTACCTATTGTCATTCTCATACTTTTTTTCCTTAGACGTTTTGGATTATATATAAGTACTCACATTATATATTATTTATCTATGATATGTATTTTCCCATCTCTGTTACCCTCACCTTTCAGCTACCTCTCTCATTTTTCTGTTTGTTTATTTTTATATATTTTTTTTATTTCGGTTCTATAACTATGCCAGCAAAGATGTCTTCTTGCATAATATTACCACTCTTTTATTGATGACAAGCTTTTGATAGTCATTTTTACGAAGGTCCTGGCAGAATATCAGCGTTGCAGACCATCTGCAACATTTTGCTGAGCTAGGGCCTTTTCTCTTACAACTTTCTCTCCCTTCTGTGGTTGGATTATACCTATAAACCTTTATTTTTAAAGCGGGCAATCTCAATCTGGCATCTGGCTGGCTGGCTGACATGTTGTAACATGTTTTGTTTATGTGTATTATTAATATTGTTACAATCACTTGGCGTCTAATGTAAATTTGTGTTGTAACAAGGAATAACATGATTGCTAACTGTCCCAAAAATAGGGAAAAGCAATATCCGGTAGCCAGATGCCAGATTGAGATTCCCCGCTTTAAAAATAAAGGTTTATAGGTATAATCCAACCACGTCACAATATGAAATACGAAAATTGAATACTAGTGATACTTATGTGAATCGGCATCGTATGTGAACATTTATAGCATGAGTGAGTTATGATATTTTTTCCCTTATTTTTGGGTAACTGTTTTCAGTGCTACCAACTTAACGGCGAAGGGACAAGTTAGCTGAAACGCATTCTAGTGGATTTGGGATGCGAAGCAGCGATGAATAAAACACGATCTTACATCAAACATAAATTAGCCGAAGCACAGAGAAGGGACAGCTCTTAACACGCACGCTACAGTTAACTTAGCTAAGAAAGAGTACTAGTGAAGATATAGATATGTCGCCGCCCTTTGGATAAATAATTCACTTAGTCAAAAGCCCGGGCCGTTGACTAAGGCCCGGAATTCGATCAAATGTCTAAACGTGCGTCGAGCAAATAACTGAACGAAACTTTTATTGTATCGCCAAAAAATGCCTAGGAAAATTACAAACACAAAGTGGATTGGCCTTGCACTATGGCAGTGCCTCGCTCTGCTCCGCTTCTCTCGGATTCTGGTTGTACATAAAGTTGTGACCTAACACATCCTTACTTAAGTATTCGGACAAAAAGCAACCTGTTGGTATTTCGGTTGACTCTGAAAGAAATAAGCTGTTACGTTGACACCATCTGGCGAAAACGAATTGGGCCGGTTCCTCATTCCTCTAAATCAAAAGGCTGACTTTCGGTAAGGCTGGTTGTTTAACGTTTACGACGATAATTTATTTTAATCAAAATGCAAGCCATAATGCTTGAACGCCGGTCTAATGAACGGCCCGGGCTATTAATTAAGTGCCCCATTTAACCAAATAGCGACGAAAGATAGATACAGGTAAAGCACAGTCTTTATCAGGAAGAAAGAAACTAATTTGGTTTTACGAGAATATATTTCATGGGGAAGAAATGCGTGCGCTCGTGTTGAGACCAGTGTGGACCCGCCTTACAAGTTACAGCACAGTGTTGTCATACGTACAAAACAATTTATACCATTTCCCTTTTGAGAAAACATTACAAGTGCTTCGTTGTTGTTTTTATTAATTATTTGCTTGTATAAGTAATTAAAACATTATTAGCTTTGGAATAGATAAAGTTTTTGTTGACGCGATTAACAACATACAACTGAGAGTAGGTGCATCAATTTATTTTAGAATGCTAGGTATATTATTATTTTTTGCAGGAACATAAAAACAGGCATATCAATATAAAAGGGCAAACAATATTAGAAATCCATGATGTGTTTCGAGAAAACAAAACGAAAGAAAGTTTAAAACACAACCTACGTCACCCATGCTGCCATGATATACCTACCACCTACCATGGTGATGTCAGACAGTTAGACCTAGCAATAAGGGGTATCTATCGCTAGCTATACCTTCCATGTCGCCAAATACTAGGGTTTGAGGCAGGTCGTTGCTTCATTGCTCTCATCGGCTATTATCCGACTGCGCAGGTAAAAACGAGTGTTTTAGGTAAATTCTACCCAGCGCAGACGCCGCCATTGTGGCTCAAATTATACGCCGGGCACTGTAAGCGCCGACTGTCTTGATTACATATGGGTGAACGCCAAAATATTGACGCAAATGACACAATAGTACCTAATACGAAATTTTGTGCCGTGACACAAAAGTAGGATAACAATTTTTACTGCAGCGACACAATAGCGTCTCAAAATGGTAGCATACAACTATAAAGTTATGGTTACATAAAAGGAGCTAAAATAAAAGACAATATTTGATCTTGAATGGGTATTTGTTTCAATACAGGGTTACTAAAAACAAAATTATGATCTAATGTCACGTTATACTTAAGTTTACTTTAACTATGTTGACGAAAATATTGCTTCTGGCAAAATATTTCCGCTGACTTACAATTTTTTTAATAGACTTCAAAAAAGGAGATAATTAATGTAAAAAAAATAATCGACTTTAACGTCCTATGCAACAGCACAGGTACTAAATAATGTGTTTTGGTGTAGCTGCTATTATAGCACACCAATCACCAAAATGCACCGACTCCAAAACATAATGTTGTACCTGTCCTGTTGCATAGGTAGATGAAGTCAGTTTACTTTTTAAAATTCTTTTTCATTCGATTTTTTGAAGTTGTTTTTTTTTATTTCCTTTTTTAAATTAATATATTTTTTATTTCGCCATTGAAAGATCAAATGTTTTTATACCGCGTCGTCCTGAAATTTCCCATTTCTTTTATGTCTTAAAAAGTACCTACAAGAGAATTTTCCGGGCAATTGACGGACTTGTCCAACGAAATATTTACTCCTCTATTCCATTTTCAATCATACAAGTATGGATGAATCTCTGATGCTTTCCATTTCGGCATTGCTATCTTGTTTAAAATCATCTTCAAGGTTCTCTAAATCAGAGGATCTATCGTGAATAATGAATAATCATTATTGCACTCCTCAGAGCTGTCCTGGTTGTAGTGTTGGTTCTTTTTGGGTGTTTTAAATACAGAATCTGATAATTCATGTCCGGTATACTTTTTTTCCAGATATTTTCCATCATTTGTGTTATAAAGTGTTAGCACCTCTTTTCTGTGAATTTCACCAATGAGTCATTCAGTTCCACATTGTTACATACTTCTCTCTCGATGAAATCTAACACACCTTCGTCTTCTACTCGCTCGCTTTCTCCATTTTCGCCAATCTGCTTTATCTTCGCTTTGCATTTCAGGTCTTGCGTTTATTTTAAATTTATGCGATTTCGAGCTAAAGCACTTTATTTTTAAATTCCGTCATCTTTATCCATCAGTACCACTTGATGTAACTTCATAGTTTCTTGTAGTGGAGTAAGCTTATTTACGATGTTGGAGTCTAAGGGGTATGATGGTTTCAGCACTAACATAAAAAAATACTTTTATTCTGTTTCTTTTAGGACATCCTATGCTGTCTCTGCATCTGGAATATCAGTTCCTTGTGCAACTTTGAAGTCCAACTTAATTTTTACGGCCCCTCCGATACCATACCGATACTTTTCCGTGAGAAGCCTCAAATAATGACAGGTAGCAATGGCAAATCCAAACTGTATGTTTAGTACTTAAAAGAAAAAAAAATTTTTTGGACGAATATTGTGAAGTTGGACAATCGGAGAAGAAATGGATGGTATCTACTTCTGGATAATGAAGCTGATTGCCTCAGGATTGTGTGAATTATTGGGTGAAATTGAGCAGAATGAGATTGGTTTTTCCGTATATTTGAGATAAAAAACTCTTGTTTGCAAAGTAATTTGTGTTTAGGATTATCCAAAATGCAGGGCCTGCACTTCTTCGTTGAGTTTGCATTCCCAGTTTTCGCAAAAGTCCAAACATTACGTGATTTATTCCAGTTTTGTGGAGAAATTATTTTATCTAGTCTGCAATCAAGTATTATTCTATGTTACTTTGAATCTGGCATTCTGGGCAAATAACCATTAAATTTAGTGTCAATTTTTGCGAAATCCTGTCAGACATAGTTTTTAAGAAAAATCTTTGCTAAATTTTGGATGGGGCAAATACTTCAATCTATAAAGAACCTCGGCGATTTTTTCTTTTATTTCCAAAGAGTGTGAAAACCACCTAAGTACATCAAAAAAATATATTTTTAATTAAATTTTTCATATTAATAAGGAAGACATCCTGATAATACATTTGCCTGCCACGTATATACCATCTTTGTAAGTGGCAACTGGTTTATGTTATGACTTATTGTGGATTTGACAGGTCTGGACATACCGTACGTAAGACGATTTGACTGGCAGGCGTAATTTTTCATATATTTTTTCTGTTGGTAATATGTGCCACAGGTTACAAAATTAAACTTAAACTATTTGGTCCTGTGATTTGGTCACACTCTTTGTCGGGTACCTGACCTATGTTGAAAATAAATCTAATCTCAATAGTAGATTTCCTACAAGTTCGCAAAAGAAGCCTTTTCGAACGAGTTACGAAATTAAATTTTCCACCAGAGAGCCCAAAATTAAGCGGCGAAGTTGCTATTTTGAGGTTAGAAGGCGGAAAAATACATTTATAAAATGGACTCCAGGATGGTAAGGGCGTGGTCAGTCGACGCGATTTCCCATCGCGCCCGCGCCGTTTACACAAAGCACCCGCGCAGCGTACCCCTAGCGCCCGTGCAGCACCCGCGCAGCACCCGCTTCTGCTAGTGAAGTGCTAGAGTACTCTGCAGCAGTCTTCCAGTATCGCAGTGTAAACACGTGTCAGTCACAATGGAATCAGACAGTGTAATCATTTCAATCGGTTGGTTTTTCAACTGAGTAATTTATTCAACATGTTCTTTTCAGATTAACCATTCCTTGTTTTCGACTATCTTTGTTTGTATTAAAGCAGATTAGCCTACTTGTATTATACGTTTAATGAACAAAATGACGGATGACGGAATGAAATAACGGACGGAACCATGTAGACTGTTAAATTAGACTTTAATTGGAAGGACTTTAGACAGAGGGCCGTTTCATACGCTTTTGCTGATTTTTCTATACTTTATTAGTGGATTTGTAGATGATTTCGAAATACGCGAACCGTCGGAAATTATTAGTTTTCAAGTTATAATTTTACATACTAAGTGGCCCCAGCATGAACGCGCATAAAACCTTCGTACTGGTGGACTAACATCCCTACTCTCACTCAACTCGAGTACCTACTCTCTTGATTATTCGTTCGTAGCTTTTCGTTTCCTCAACCCTCTTCATTCACATAGAACCGTCTATAAAGTTAAGCACTGACTAGTTCACGAATTTCACTATTAGTGCAGCACTAGTCGCATCGAAGTGCGGACGGGCCGGGCGCAGCGCGAGGGATGCGCGGGCGCGGGGCGGGCGCGATTGAAATCATCCGATGTAATCCGAGACTTAGTAGTGAGCAATAAAGTCACAGATTGTATGTAAGCTCATAGCCAGTCGGTGAGAGCACGGGATGCGGGCGCGGGCTTCGCGGTGCGGGCGCGTCATCGTCTGTCCGCGGCCTAAGTTCTTTTCCCATGCAGCCCAACACTTAAAAGTCATAAAACAAATGGTTTCGGAAATTCGACAAAACTCCAGAATTTTAATTTCCGCCTAGGCTTGTAAAGTGTTATTCTCAAAAAAAAATGCAAGGAAATCAATGACGTACCCACCTATGTTGAAAATAAACATAACCTCAAAATATTTTTTCTTCAATATATTTATAAAATTGCACAGTACATTATTGCCGTGGCGGGAAAAGTTGGCAATGCAGGCGGCTCGGACTTCAATATCAATTTCCGCCGAATTCAATCTCCATTTCACTTTAATTAGAACACATTATGATTTATTCATAATTTTTTTTGCTGTCAACACTTTATTTTAAGTAGAGCTTTTTAGCTCGTTTTCCCGCCAATGGTAGGTATATTTTTATATGCATTTTTGCAAAGGTAACTCGATGGTCGGCCTTTTGACGGTGTTTGGCCAATTTTTTATTCCAAAGCAAAAAAAAAACAGTGCATGTTTATGTTTAAATACATTTCCTAAATTTCTGGCGTGCTTTATGTCCGATAAGTCTTCAAATATAGTTTAATTTCTGGCGCATTTATATTTCTAAATTAAAATTACAGTTTGATGACCTCTGTGGCGCAGCAGCGGTTGTGGATCTAGCTACCATGCGAGAGGTCCTGGGTAAAGAAAAAAAAACCCAGGTCTTGGATGTTAATATGTGTGTGACTCAGCTGTTTCTGGTTCCCACGACACGGTATCCTAGTGTGGGGCCAGAAGCAACATATGTGCCTGTTAGGAGTCTTGTCTTGTCTCTACGTGGCTGTAAATTTGGTATTTTGCATATTGTATTTCTGAAAGTAATATGTAAATTTCCGCGCATGTTTCAGAAAAGATTCTTTACGGGATCGACCGAACAAAAATTTTATGGAACACGACGACTCTTTTACGAATTCGCTTGATATAAAAGTATGTATAGGGCATTCGCCAATGTTCTTTGAGATGCCGTTAATTTGCGGAATTTATATGAAAACAAGACAGTCATCGCTTATTGTCAATAATGAGAACAGAGCTTGATTCGATTCTAGGGCGTGTCCGGGGTGACACATTTTTAGTGATTTACCTTCTTCTTGATTTACCTTCTTCTTGATTTATGGGATAACTTATTTTATTTAAGATTCAAATCTTTGCTTTAGTAATATTTCTTACTTTGAAGATCAATCCGTTATAAATAAAGGCATCGTAGACTGAATTTAATTTCTGCTGCTAAACTGATATGGCATATCTACCTAATTTTGGTAGGTAAGTACACACCGAAATGTGAGTGCCATCTTTTGATATTATAAGGTAAGAACGCCTTGTATCGCACGTTTTTTTCACATTTAATTTCCTCCAGCTTGTAAGTTAACAACTTAAGATGTTAGCTATATTTTTTCCTGTAACAAATTATCTAAGATTAGAATAATGCATTATAGGTAGTACAAAATCTTTGTCTGGGTTAATTAAGCATCAGAGACTCAATTTGCCTGGTATCGCACACTTCAATCCTAATATCGCATCTGTTGATCAGAGCAAATTGAAGTTATGGTCAATGAGAAAAAATTATGTCATGGACGATCAGAGCTAATTATAGATATGGCCTGTCAGAGCAAAGAGCAATGAACGTCATTGTCGATGAGAGAAAATTGACATCATGGTCGGTCAGAGTAAAATGACACCATGATCGATGAGAGCTAATGGATGTCATGGTAGTAACGTGCTGCACGGCAGTTTTGAGTCCTAGCCCTACCACGAGCGGTCGGGCGTTAGCCAAGGAACTATTCTTGGTCTATACTAAGTATGCTCTTTTACCTGTGCCCAGATCAGTTCTATGGGGTTCAATTCACTGTGATAAGGGGGAGGGGGGCAGTCGGCGGATGGTGATACTATGTCCAGCAGCCCACTATTCCATGTGTTCCCTTTTTGTCACCCATCTTGGTAACACTGTTACAAACTGGGGAAAAAACCCAGTTTGTAACACTGTTACCAACTGGGGAAAAAACCCAGTTTGTAACACTGTTACCAACTGGGAATGAAAATATAATGTGATTCCCATTTTGTCACACCCTTGAGTAACAGAGTTACTAACTGGGAAGAAAATAGTGCCAGTTCGTAACACTGTTACAAACTGGCACTATTACCTTCTTTTACCACTTTGTCACACCATTGATCATAGATTGTCTTAAGCTATAAAAAAATTGGATCGTCAAAATCTATGGTTTGGTTAATTTAATATAAAAAATGGTTTATTTAAATATTTATACTTAAAGTCAGAAGTAGAAGAAAGCAACTGAAATTTGGAATTCGTAGCAATTTTAAATGTAGGTAACTCCTTATCATATCAAACACCCCTTTAGTTATTTTATCTAACAGCAGCTGTTTGTTAATATTAAAAACAGACCACAAATAATAGTTGGTATTAAAGGGACGTTTTATCTAACGTTTAAACAAAGTTTTAATTTTGATTGATGATCTAGATTTTTAACATTAGGTGTTACAATTACAGTACAGATTATTTTGAATTACGTTATTTTTAAGGAAATAATAAATTAAATTTTCATTCCGCACCAGACCGCACTTAGCCAGCTTGGTGGAATATGGCTAAATCTCACTCGTATCTGCGTAAAGGCCTGCGCCCCGCGGTAGGGACATAAATGGGCTACATTTATTTATTTATAGCCGGCGCGGCTGCAAGTTTTTACTGAGGCTCAAGGCGAGGTTCAGTCTGCACGACATCTTCATCCTCGCCGGGGGAAGAAGGCCGTCGATACTTGCGAGTCGGAAACTTGTCACTACGAAGCGTTCGCGTGCTGATGAATGTGAATACTCTATATCCTGAAGCGGTACTTACAATACCATATAATAATATGTATTTGGTGCACTGGATGGATATTATTTTCAGATATTTGTGTTTTTGTTTTGTGGAAAATAAATGCAATGGTACCCGAAGGGTGCCAAACGGGACCCTATTACTAAGCCCCGCTGTCTGTCTGTCCGTAAGTAGATGGTTCAAATTTTCACAAATGTGTAGTTCTGGTGCCTCTGCAGCAACACATGAACTACAATCGATTTTATAAGAACATGAACATGTTCCGCCAAGAGATCAATATTAATAGTAATTATGTTAGTAGGTATTTTTTATGAATTATCATCAGTCTTCTAGGTTTACATCAGTCAACCATACACGTGTATAAACTTATTTATTTTAAAGAAATTGGCTAGAACTAAATATGATAAGGGAATTTGAAATTGTTACGAATTCCAAATAACAGTTACTTTCTTCTACTTCTGACTTTAAGTTTATAAATATTAAAATAAACCATTTAGATGCTACCTACCTACTTAAGCCAATCCATGATCAATGGTGTGACAAAGTGGGAAGGTAGTAGTGCCCGTTTGTAACAGTGTTACAAACTGGCACTAATTTTCATTCCCAGTTGGAAACACGGTTACAAACTCCCCCCCCCGTTTGTAACAGTGTTACCAAGATGGGTAAAGAAGACAACTTGCTTTTGATACAAGTGCTTTTTTCTATTCACAATTTCCAGCAATTGTGCTCTGACCATTGTCGGTAACCATTCTTGGATGATTGCTTTTCGCCATGAGGTGGTAGAGCATAACTTCATTTTCCGTGAATGATACGGTGCGTTATCAATAACCAACACTGAATTTGGTTTAAATTGGGTAAAATACCGTTCACCCACTCCTCATAAGACTCGCATTCGAGACGTCAGACAGATGCCGAAAAACCGAATGACATGCCAGATCAGATTGCAAAATGGCGTCCGCGTGACTTTCTTTGCTTTGGCACATTCGTTTCATATAAGTTCAACCATATTTTTTTTCGCTGGTAAGAACTGTTTTCATTTAAATAAAAAATATGTTACATATATTTCCAAATCTATAAATCTGTCTGAATGCATCTGTTTTGGTTGTTTCAGAAGTTTTAAAACAGATGAAAAGAAATTATATCTAAGTAATATTTTTCTCAATAATCGTAAACGTAATATAACAATATTTTTCTCTAATGTTACCTTTGTTTTAACATCTTTGCCCTGGAATTAAAAATTGTACTTAAGTGGTTTAGATGTAGGTAGACCTCGCGAGCGACACCGGTTTTGTTTTTGTTATTGCGTTTTTTTTTCTTATTTTCCACCCCCTCACACCTCCAACCCCTGGAAGTTTATAGGTTAAACAAGTAGAATTCTTATAAAAAAAAACAAAACTCGTGCAGCACAGTACACGTCATTGAAGTAGAACTCGTTCCCAGAAAAAATCAATGAAAATTTGTTGTTTACTTCGCAATATAATAAACCTCCTTTTAGGGCTACGCCGCAGTGGGATAAAATGAAAAGAACCACGCATCTAACAAACGAAGAAATAAATATACAAGAATTGGCTGTATGGTCGGAAGACTTTGGCCTATTCTGATGGAAGAAGATTAATTAAAAAAACAACATAAAATGGTGTTTGTTTCGTTCGAGTACTGCAAACTAAAATAAAACTGTTTGAATTAATTAAAATATAATTATTTTATTGATATATTAAGTTTTTCTCTGTCTAATTAATGTTCTATTACTGCCTTTTTAAAAAGCGTTTTAATAGCAATTCGCTTTTAAAAAACCCTTCAACTGGTCGTCCGTCACATATTTTTAACCCCACGTCTCACAGTGGTCTAGGATTTGTTCCTCCATACTCATAGGAACATAATGTCTGGAATAATTATAAAAAAATATGCAATGTCTCCGGTATACCTCCTTATATGTATATTACAACATGGAGTGGATTAGTTGCTCCACAAGTGAGAAAAAAAATGTTGATTATTTTTTTTGTATGGGAGAAAACACTTAAAGTACATTATTTCGGAACTAATTACAACTGATGGGCTGGTGCTCACATGGTCTATTGTACCTTGCACGCTGAACATAATGACATATAATTCATGCACTTTTCGGTGCAGCTTTGGGTGTAGTTAACTTTTAAAAATTTGAATATTTAGTATGAGCGTATTCGTTTATGTTCGACATAATGAGAGTAGTTCATAGGTAGAATGCAGCCAACATGAATACTAGGTACTTGTGTTTATGTAGGTGCATCATCAATAACTTTGGGGATGTCGTTAGTTAATAGCCCGTTGTAATAACTTTGGGGATATTGCTAGTTAATAGCCCGTGTTTGGTTTTTATGAATAATAATGAAGTTAAAGAAATTACACTGAATGACTAACCAGATCGTTATAGTAATGGTTTAGTTTCAAGCTTAATGACAAACATTAATTAAGGGAATTGCAATATATATAGGGACATTTAAGATGGGTTAATTCAGTAGTTTCTCGCACTTGTAAGCGCTTACTATACTTCATACGTTCTATTCATTTCCGCGTTATAATGGAAGGATTTGTAACCAATTTGGACATTTTCATGTTTGTTGCAAATAACAGTTGTTTCTCAGAGCCCAGTGTATTATTTGAAGTTTTTGTGAATGCGGTTAACTTATCAGAAAGTGAAAAGAAAGAATTGAAACAATTCTGCCAGACATATACATGCGCTTTGAAACAAAAGTGGATCTTGTCTAGCCGTGCGAGGCATACATTTATCAAGAAGTTTGAAACATGGTTGGGAAAAGACATAATATGGCCTAAGAATTTGAAGGAAAAGATGACACCATTATTGTTAGCAGAGAAACAGCCATGTTCCAGTTCTCATCAACATCCTGCCAACCAGATATGTGCAGTGTAAGTACCTCAACATCAATTATGATTGAAAGGAAACCGTTTTCGGAGTTAAGCCCCCTACAGAAAAGAAGGAGAGTGCAAGAACTCTTAACAAATAGTACGGAAAGCCTTGCTTACGCAACAGGTTTAAAAGCAGATAGCCAGGATGCAGCAGATATAATAAAACTTGTTATCGAGAAACCTGAAGAGGCAACAAAGTTAAAGGAATTATTGAAGCCGAAGAAAGCAGTGCCCATATATTCCGCAGATAAAGCTTTAGGTATTTTGACCTCTTTGAAGCTATCAAAGTGGCAATATCTGACTATGAGAGCTAGTGCAATAGCAGAAGGAGTGTCACTTTATCCTGCATACAATGCCATCCTAGAGGCAAAAAAGGAAGTCTACACATCAAGAGAAACCACAGAATTCAACAAAAGTGGCGCAAGAGTACAGCTTCAAGCAGTTTTGGACAAAACTGTAGCTAGATTTGGAAAATTCTTACGTTTGGAAGATTAGCTGGCTGGTAAAGAACTGTTGCTAATTTGCAAATGGGGCTTTGATGGAGCTTCGGGACAAAGCCTTTACAAGCAAGCAACTGACGGA
The DNA here is from genome assembly GCA_949825045.1 of Argyresthia goedartella. Taxonomy (NCBI): domain Eukaryota; kingdom Metazoa; phylum Arthropoda; class Insecta; order Lepidoptera; family Argyresthiidae; genus Argyresthia; species Argyresthia goedartella. The sequence continues at coordinate 23,937,816 of OX463828.1, forward strand.
GATGATGACTCCAGTATATTCATGTGCTCCTTTGTGCCTTTGCGCTTTGTATGTGGTGAGAAAGTGGTGTGGGAAAACTCTAAACCATCTTCTACAACGCTGTGTAGACCACTTTAATTCAAGTTTGTCAACGAAAATAAGTTAGATATACGCCAAGAACAAGCCCTAATAGAAGCCGAGATTGCTGCCCTGGAGCCTTCTATTATGGGGAGCCACGCTGTTAAGCATTCCATGCTTATGACAATGATAGATGGAAAAATCACTTCTGCACTATCAAACACATCAACGCAGACTTGTGACATTTGTCGAGCTACCCCTTCGGAAATGAATCAGTTAGAAAAGGTTTCACAGTGAGTTATTCAATAAAGTAATAAGATAATGTTGTCGTTCTGCATTACATTACTTGCCTTTTTACTAACTTGTTTATTTTCTTTACAGAAAACCAGTTTCAGAAGAGATTTACCAATATGGTTTGTCCACTCTTCATGCGTGGATCAGGTGTATGGAGTGTCTGCTCCATATTTCGTACAGACTGGACTTTAAGAAATGGCAAGCCAGAGATGACAGTAGTAAGCAGTTGATGAAAAGTAGAAAAGAAGCAATACAACATAAGTTCCGTGATGAAATGGGCCTCTTAATAGACATCGTCAAACAAGGTGAGTTAAAATTATTATTTCATAACGATTCTTTTCTTCAAGTTGATTATTATATTATAAATATAAATTTGATACCTATTAAAGTATATTTAATGTCCCTACCGAGGGGCACAGGCCTTTGCCCGGATACGAGTAAGATTGAGCCATATCTCTTCTCCTAGTGCAGTATTATTTTTTGTTCTAGGCTCGGGGACCACAAATGACGGGAACACAGCCAGAACTTTTTTTAGCAATCTAGAAAAAACTGCAGCTATCGCAGGCTTGGATTCGGGTTTGATCCAAAGATTTGGTACAATTTTGCGTGTACTTGCCTGTGGGGAACCCATTAACATTGAAGCGTTTGAAAGTTTTGCGCGGCTTACTGCAGAAATGTATGTAGAACTCTATGGCTGGTATAACATGCCTTCGAGTGTCCACAAACTTTTACTGCATGGTGCTGAAATCATCAAACACTTTTATGTTATTCCCATTGGAAAATTATCAGAAGAGGCATTGGAAGCTAGAAACAAAGACTTTAGAAAAATCCGGGAACATCATTCGCGCAAATTTTGTCGGGAAGCGACAAACGAAGACATATTTTATAGTCTTCTTGTGTCGTCAGATCCCTACCTGTCTAGCATAAGACCTGTGTTAAGAAAAGGTGAAAAAACGCTCGTGACTGATGACATGAAACTTCTCCTAATTAATGACGATTCAGTGATAGATAAAGAAAACATAGAATTTGTTGATGTTAATGCATCATTGATGGACTCGGATAAAGAGGACTGTGATGATGTCTAAGCTAAGACTCACTTTTTCATTTTGTCCTTGACGTCTTTTATTAGATATATCATAGTAATATTTGTGTTTTTATTGCAGTATGTTGTATAGGTATTACGAATCATGTCATTAAATTAAGAGATTACCTAAATATTTGTGATTAGTACATAGTTTCTAATTCTAAGAGATTACCCAAATATTTGGTATATCTATACATATTTAAATTACCTCTATTATTGTTAATAAAGATCATTAGCAGCCTGTTGACTAATGACAGTTTTATTATTATTGATGTATTTTGCCTTATTTTTTTTACTTTTTAACAAGCTATTATTAATTATTATATTAACCATATTGTAATTTCCGTATCAAAAGAATAAAATAAAATAACTTATAAACTTTGTTTTTGTTATTATTTGTATTTCTATTATTTTTATGGTATTTTCACTCTCAAAGAGATCGGCTGGCATCTCATTATGTCAAAGATTATAATGATAAAGCTGATACAAAAAATTCAAAATTTCAAAAAATAACTACATACTTCCAAAGCTGCACCGAAAAGTGCATGAATTATACAAAATTATGTTCAGTATGCCATGTATAATAGATCATGTGAGCACCAGCCCATCAGTTGTAATTAGTTCCGAAATAATGTACTTTAAGTGTTTTCTCCCATACAAAAAAATAATCAACATTTTTTTTCTCACTTGTGGAGCAACTAATCCACTCCATGTTTTAATATGACATATAAGGAGGTATACTAGAGACATTACATATTTTTTTATAATTATTCCAGACATTAAGAATAAGGAATTTCCTATGAGTATGGAGGCCAAATCCTAGACCACTGTGCGTCTGTGGGAATGGTGGAATCTACCGTTAAAAATTCCATTTTGTTTTATAAATTACCAACTAATGAGTGGTTAAATAAATTGTATCCCCCATCACAAATCTACAAATCACAACGCCACAAAGGAAGTTGTACTTCAACAATGTTTACTTTCCTATACCTACATTTCAATACATGTTCAATTGTCCACTCGTGTACAAAATCATAATAGGGTAGACCCTAACAGACCGGTTAATTCATTTAAAGCCTTTAATTTTTATATTCTCCCATTTAAAGGCCGGTTTTTCATTCGCTGCCGAAAAAAAATGCGGCAGTGATACCATTGTAAACTTTATATTTGGACTAGGTAGTATATTTTAGCTGTAAATAAAAGACTCGTAACACTAAAAACCATATATATTCCAAAGATAATAATATATTATAACGTAACCAAGAAAAGAATATATGAAAACAATGACGTAGTACACATATTTTTTCTTGAAACTCAAATGGTATCAATTGATTTCTACGTATTGACAACACTGCGTTGTGAGGCCGGTCCACACTGGAACAATGTGGCAAACGGAAGCGACTGACTCAAACAAAAAATTCTGTTCTAGGGAACCCTAGGGAAGAATTCTTAATATAAATATTTCGTCTGATAAGCGTGATGTTTTATTTTACAGGTGTTTCAGTAAGCACTGAGGCAAAATCTAAATCTAGCTCGGGTTATTGGTGCGGCTACTTTCATACTCCATGCACAGAACCAGGTGCATTTATGAGTTTGTGTGTGGTATTGATAGAAAATGCAGTCGAGTTAATTATTTTTATAATAATTCTACTTGTATGAGTAATAAATTGTACTCATAACCACGTTTTGGTTTCTTTCATTATTCTTTAGAAAATAATAACCGTGCGACGTGAACCGGATTATAAGATTCATTTAGCAATGATGAAACGAAACACGATTGAACAAATGTTGATTAATGGTTTAATAACGAATAGCGAGCGAGAGATTTACGATTTTCATACACGTTTTGACACCTGAATATTTTAATACAAACGATTTATTTTGTCATTAGATATTTCACTGCTCTTAGCCATAAGCATTCGCAGCGCGCTATCTTCATCTTTAGTCTTGATATATGTGCACGCCATTCTCGTAGAACCAAATCTAGATTTCATTCTTTCAGCTAAATACTGCTTTACCTATATCTATAATAATAATATAATAATACCTTGGACACTATTTACACACATTGATCTAGCCCTAAACTAGGATTCCCTGTATCTTGGGTACTAGACAACGATACACATACTTATATAGATAAATATTATACTTAGATATATAAACAACCATGACTAGGATACAAATATCCGTTCTCATCAAACCAATATTTGCCCCCACCGGGACTCGAACCCGGGACCCTTGGCTTCGTAGGCAGGGTCACTGCCGACTCGGCCATTCGGGTCGTCAAAATCTTTAAATCTATATTTATCCTCACTAGTGCTCCACTAAATTGACTGAATCGTGTATAGTAAGAACTGTCCGTTTACTGTGCTTCGGCTAATATGTTATGCTCGATCGAAGATCGTGTTTTAATTCATCGCTGCTTCGCATCCCATATCTACTAGCTAACGCAATTAGGCAAGGATAGCTACACCACCTAAATTACTCTAATACACCACACACTAAAGTTAGTCTAGCTTCTAGTCACTGCTCATCCAGTGTGGACGCGCCATGTCTCAAATGCCGAAGTGTAATTATTTTTTTCGGCAAATGACTAAGAAATAGATTGTTGATGACTGAAAGAAAAACAAACTGGGGTTTTTTGTTATAAGTACTTGCACCGATTGAAGCCTTATCAAAGCCAATAGGACCAACCGTTTGCTTGCACGAGAGATGACTATTGTAGCTTGACTTTCAAACTGTAATCCTCACCAACGACGAATTCGAAACTATAACTATATTTTTCAGCAGTGTCATAAATCATTTTCATAGAGATTTTAAATGTGAGCATTAAATCTTGACTTGGAAGGCCTTTGTTTTCCTCCGTTAGTGCTAACGCTGCTGAAATCGGCGCAGTCACACTTTGCTTTATTTATGATTATTACAGTTTATAGCTCGCGTTTATGTTTTATGATGGATTGATTTATTCCGCTTTTTTCCACTGAATAATATTTATTCAAATCCTTTGAAAAACACTAATAAAAAATAAAACGCAAAAAAATAATTAACTGCACGCATGCAGCAATTTTGTAAATTAATTTCATCAAAATTCCGGCTGGCCTCTTCGCAACATAATATTCATACCTCTTTGCTATCTTAGGTATTAGGATGACCCAGATGCTGGCAGTCTGATTTTGAATTTAGGAGTGTTTTGTTCTGACAGCATGTCAAACAAAACTACATTCTCATTTGTGGTGGCATGGCGGTTACTCGTATACTAAAGTATCAAACAATAATTTTAGGCTGATCACTATTTATTGTTGCAATATTTATTAATTAATGAATTGGATGAAAATAAATGAATTGTGTGTGTGTTTTATAAGAAGTGACACTGTTAGACATTCCCGAGTAATATTTGAGACCCAAGTTGAATCAGCGGGCGGTAGTGCTGTCCCCTCGATGTCCCCTCGTCACTTTATTTATTGGTTCTTTTTATTTAATTAATACACTTTTTATTCCTCTCATCTGTTTGAGATTGTATTCAAGCAACAGTATACATATATCAGTATTATTTTAGATATGTTTGAGTAATTGCCTGCTTTCATTTCTTATTCCGCATGTCAAAGACATGGCAAGCGTATCCAATGTTCGATATTCATGAATCACATTTCTTGAGCGAAGCGACCTCCCAGTTCCTGTCGTGTAGGTATTATTGTGTTGTGTATATTATAACCGGGACTTCTACTCATTAATAATACTGTGACCAACTGTGACTCAGTCGGATATGCCGCGAGTCCAACACTGAGCCAATGAGGCGGCGTATGGCTCGATCGGTAAAATCGTACAGCGGTCAGTGGCCTTGGGGTTTTTACGATCATACCTGGATGACCTTGGTCTTTTTTTCAGTCCATTATTTACTTTCACATGAATATGAATAGCTACCTAAACCTATTCGAAACTTTTTTGAGAGCACGATAACGCCGCTTACTATCTAATGCAATAATCAAAGGAATTCTTTTTGGGAACTATGTACTATGTATTTTGTGTTTTACTTACTTACAATGGGTTTAGCTTACTTTAGCTACTATAGACGCCTTATTCCGGTTCCCTATCATTAAAATGGTTTACATTAATTGATAGCCCAACTTTTTGCCTTGTTTCTAACAATCGCGAACATCGATTCATGAGACATTGCCGTTTGTCCCCACCGCTGAGACCGGCCAGGAGGGTTAAGCCCGAAAATAATAATAGTTTACAACAATGTCTTGGAGTGTGATGGCGAACGAACGTAGGACTACTCGTCATGCTGACGCAACTTGTGAAACACATGAAACGCTCTATTGATGTTTCTTTCACGTATTATCGGATGGATCCAAAATTCTTTGCATCGGACATTAGAAGCAGAAGAAGAATTTGTCACCGGTTAAACGCTGCTATTCCCTAGTTAGTTTTAGTTCTACGCACGATATCTACATTAAACTAATTGAACCTCCGAGATCGTCGCGCAGTGGACAGACGATCGCAGTCACGACATCTTGAAATCGGCCCAAAACAATCCCGTCTCCGTCGACGTCCCGGTGATGGCGGTGGACATACGGCCCTATCCTGTGAGATCCACCGACACGATATCATGTGGGAATTTATTGATGGGTTTTGGACTTTATTACCGAGCCATTAGGTTGAAAATATGTTGCCAATTTGCAAAGGAGAGGATAGGATAGGTTAACACCACGACAAATTGCAACGCTCAGAAAAATTGAAATTGTTTAATATCCATTACTGAGCAATATCATAAAAAAATCAAACGGAATTTTCAGCCGCCAAGATGAACACGGAGTACGAGCGCAAGTTCGAGAAGATGAAGCTGTACATTCCGTTCCTCGAGAACATGATACAGAGGCTCGAGAGCACCGCGAATAGCACCGGGAACCCCCGACTAGCGCAGCTGCACAAGATCAGGGCCCTTCGAGAGCTGCTGCTGGACAAGAACAAAAGGTACAGTAACAAATGGCAATATCTGGGCTGGGTTACATACTATACAAGTATTCAATCCGGCCCAGCTACTGGCACGTTTCACAATATCCGGATAAATAAACTCCGTTTGACATATTAATCGTGGTTTATGCACGACATAATGATTTCTCTGTCAGCGTGGGTTTATCAGAATATTTTGAAAAGTGCCCATGCTGTATGCTACGATGCTATCTTTAGATACGGTTAAACTTGAATGATTATTCATATTCAATTTTTTTACAGGTTAAAAATGGACAATCTAGAGAAATGCGAAAAAGTATTAATCAATCTTTACGCCAAAGTTGAGCAGGTATAACGGGTTTTGAATTATTTATATTGAAATGTATTTCCATGTGGCACACTGCATTGATTTTCTATTTAATTAAATAGAATTTAATTTTTTATTTAAAAAGTTAAAATGATTTTAAAAGTTTTCGTTTCTTTCAGAAAGGTACACTGCCTGGCATTGAGCCGGCGGCGCCGGAGACTGCCACATCTAAAGAACCAAGCAGTTTGGATGTAGCGCGTCGAAAATTAAGAGCTAACGTAGAACCAAAAAAAGATGACACCTTTGAAATCGCTAGAGCAAATCAAAGTGAAGTCGACTACATACCAGGTAGTAAGGAACCAGCGTTGTTTCATAGGCGGCCTTATAAAACAAACATGAGTGATCCTTCAACACTAGAAATTGAAGATAAGCCATCTTCCAGCAAACGTAACTATACACGGGTACTGATCTCACCGGATAGAACTCCTACAAAAGACCGCGAAAGCCGCTCACAACGCAGATCTCCGAAGAAATCACCAAAAAAGTCGCCACGAAAACTTTCGCCAGCTTCATTTCCTAGAAAAGAAAGAAAGAAGTTTTCTCGGCGCGATTCAGACAGAAGTGATAATTATAACATTACCCTTGAAGTACCCGAGGAATGCTTGAGCTCATTGAAGACTGAAGACCTCTTTGAAAGGATTATAAATTGTGATAATGCGGACGTTGATATTAGCACATTACGTGACCTTAAAAAACAAATCCTCAGTGATTTAAGACATACCACAAACAACGAAGACATTTCTGATTTGATACTCAAGTCTTACAAAAAAAAGAAGAAATCTAGTGTTGTTCAGAACAAGGAGGATGTAGAGGATGGTGAAATATCTGACAGTGAAAGTGAGACTATCCAAAATGTGTACAAAGGTATTGCAAAAGATACAGAGAAAGACGATAAGTCAACACTAGACCAACACAAAAAATCTGGGCCTGATATTGAATCTGGTAAAATACACATAAGTTTAGTTATTTCTAATCCTCCCAAAGAGTTCGAAAGAGGTCGTAAGACTTGTATGGATAATGCGAAAAACGAGGACAATGATAAGCCTGAATCACCCGTACTGAAAGAAAGTGAAACAAGTGTGCATTTGGAAGAAGTTGTACCAAGCCCAAAAGAGAATAGGACACGAGACCCTATGAAGTCGTCGGTACTCGGTATAGGCTGCTTAAGCAAAAGCATCTTTATGGACGATTTAACAATAGAATCTAGGGAAGAGGCTGAAAAGTGTAAGAACACTTTGGCAACTTTGAAAGTAATAAATGCAATGGAACAAAAGAAAATAATTGATCCTCATACTTTTGATTTAAATGCAGATACTGAGTCTCCCAACGTTATAGATAATGACTCGTTCGATCTGTCTTCTAATAACGATGTACCAATCAGGAAATTGAACTTTTACAATCCTATTTTGGAGCCAGATATGAGTGAAGTGGAAACCAAAAAAGTGGATGATGAAGTAAAGAAAACAAATAAAGACCTTGACAAACTATGCACCCAAGTAATTAACAAAGAAACCGATAAAGGTGATGATAAAGATGTAAAAACCACACCTACAGTAATGGATGCAGTTCAACCTGATATCCCTATCGCTCCAGAGGAGTATCTAAAAAGCATTCTTGAAAACGAAGAGGACCATGTAGTCAGTCAAAAAGAAGACAATACGAAACATCTAGACCCAAAAATTCCGTTCTTATCGGATGCCCCTGCTGAAAGCATACCTCCAAAAGAAAGCGAAAGCAAAGTATCGGAAATTGATATACTGCAGGCATTAAAAAATGAGATACTGGGCGAAAATATTGCTATTCCTGGAGCTGAATCCACAACGCCAACATTACACCAACCCAAGATTGCGAAAGTAACCAACGCACAAGAAATAGTCAAGAAAAAAATATCAATAGAAAGTTACAAACGTAAATCTTCACAAATACCAATATATCATTTAGCTACAGCAGAAGACCTCTCACAGAAGCAGAGCCGTGGCTTGACGGCGAAAGAGCTTGAAAGGTTCAACTTCCCACTACCACTCGAGGACAGTTCTGACGACGATGAGAAAAAGGATAAACATGTTTCGAATGTAACTTCCGATGATGTTTACGGAGATTTAGCGCCACGGTCTCCAGATTACGATGTGCGAAGTGACGCCGGAAGTGAGACTCCTGTTATAATTCCGGCAGACCCTGTCAAGCCCCCTGAGAACATCGCGAACGCTGACGTTGATATGCGAACCATGCTCCCAAGTATTGCTAAACCTCCTGTTGTACAAGTCATGAAACCGGTTCAAAATAGAAAACCCGGTGATGTGGTAATACCGCCTCCGACTGATCCTAGGAAACGAAAGGATTTAAATCAATCCTTCATGAATAGCCCACAGCTACTGAATCCCGGTGGTACACCAAGAATCTTACCAAACTATCCGAATATGACGCCAAATGCAAGGACTTATGAAATGACTCCTTCACAGAACTTTGACTATGACGTGCCATCCACAAAACCTAAACATGTCTACGCCCCGGCCTGGGATCCCTCCAATGACAGAGACAGTCCTGTTGAACATAGTAGTCCCCTCTGGGAAACAAATGAAGCAGGAAAACGTGGCCCACGTACCAACTCTGTTGTGGGAGATGATAACGATAATCATAACAGACGTACGACTTATAAACGAGACAATTTTTTGCCACGGCCGAGGGACCCAAGACTAAATCCTGAGCGAAGAGACGATGGATACAGTCCTTCAGATTGTCCGCAAACTCCTAGCCATTACTTTGGGAGAGGGGATGGTCCTACCACCCCCAGTCACCCCTTTGGCAGGTCAGAACAACCCATGACGCCTGTCCATCCATTTGGAAGATCCGATTTTGGTGGATCAACACCCATTCATCCATTTGACAGTGAAGATAATCCATCGGCACCTAATCATCACGCTTATCATCCCCCTTCAACACCTAGTCATCCATTCGGCAGATCCGATTGTCCCACAACTCCAAGTCATTCTTTCGGAAGATCTGACTGTCCGACAACTCCAAGTCATCCGTTCGGTAGATCTGATTGTCCGACAACACCTAGTCACCCGTTTGGTCGATCCGATTGTCCTTCTACACCCAGTCATCCATTCGGTCGGGGATACCAGCAGGACAGAAGTGGCCCCAATTATAACCGCAACAAATCTTTGGATGGTTACAGCAAGTCATATTATGAGCGATCGGATGCCTACAGCAGACATAATAGAGATCGCAGTATAGGAAGGAATGATGACAGGCAGCATTATTCACATGAGCAGCCGCATCGGTATAGCCGAGACCACTCATACAGACGAGAACCAAGCGAAGGAAGGACAAGAGAGGCTAGCTTAGGGAGAAACGCTGACTCCAATAGGGGCCGAACAAGGGAACCAGGTTTCAGATATAGCAGAGATTACGACATTGATCACTCTTATAATGACTATCAAGGCAGTATGAGAGGCCACATTTCTCGGTATGACAGCGGCAGAGAGACTGGTTCTAGACTACATCATCGAGAAAGAAGCGTAGGAAGAACGCATACTGATCAGAATTTTAATCGTTCCACAACTCGTGCTTCCAGTGTTGGACGAACCTATCAAAGCCCTCCTATTGAGAACACTGTGTCTGTGGTTGGACTTACTGGTCGGGGCGGCTTCACGATTGACACAAGCATCAATAGCACTTTCCAGTCGGACGATGCCGCGTCAATGTTTAATGTTAGTCGGCAACGGGCTGCTAGCGTTGGCCGTTCCTTGACTAGAGAGAGCAGTGTTGGTCGAACATGGGCCTCTGATTTTGCTGAAAAGATCAATCAAAAATTCGCGCCAAACTCGAACTGTGACAACACCGGAAACAAAGACCGTTGTAATCGGGCATCAAGTGTTGGTCGAGATGTGAAACAGTCAGGACAAAGCTATAAAGACATAAAATCGGACTTCGAATCGTTTAAATTGAATATGCAACACGATTTTAAACGCCAGGGTTTCGATAGAAGTGCGTCTAGAGTTACTACGTCTACTGCTAATACTCCTATCAGTTATTTGGCATTGCAAAAAAAAATAAACAAATCTATTTACCAGAAAGTGAATGTTGCCCGTTCAGTGTGTGAAAAAGTGAATAAGGCTGCCCCTAAAATTGATAACGCAAAGCCACAAGGAAAAATAAATACCAGTGATCCTACTACTACTTCTACGAGTAACATGCGTAGAAAAATAAACAAATCTATTTACCAGAAAGTGAATGTTGACCCTTCAGTGTATAAAAAAGCCCCTGAAAAAGATAACGCTAAGCCACAAGGAAATATCAATACTAGAGATCCAAGAAGCAAAAGGGACGCCTTTGTACTCCAAAGAGACCAAAAAATTGAGAGGAATGCAAGCAAAAATAATGCCTATTCTCCTACAAAAAACTCGAGGGACCCTAGATTCCGCAAAGACAGATCAGACAGTCGTGGTCAAGAAGACCAACGCCATGGAATTGTGTACACAAACGATAACATTGCTAGAGGTAACATCTTAGGTCCAGGCGCCGGGGTTAAGAATTACAAAATTCCGAAAATTAAAAGACCAACACCGCCGCCACCAACTCCACCTCCCACCGAAGAAACCGAAATAGAGAAAGGACCCCAGAAACAGGATAAACAACCTCAAAAACCTGAGGACAAGTCTGTTGATGTTGAGACAAATAACTCTACAACAGAACCAGAGTCTAAAAATAAATTAGCTGAAAAAGATGATTCGAGTAAGACCATCGCTAAGTCTACCAAGAAAAATGTTAATTTATTAAGCCCTTCTCAATCATTAGATGATTCTGCACCAGTGAGAATACGAAAGAAGAAAGTTATTACGATTGATTCAGATTCAGATTGGTCCGATGGTAATACCACAGATACAAACTCTAGCAACGATACGTCCAATGTACTTACTACTAAATCTAACAGTAAAGAAGATGGCGAACAAAAAGCTGCCACATCAGAAATGGATAAAAGCGATGATAACGATAGTATGAATTTCTCTTTTGACCTCAAATCTGGAGATTTAGATTTGTATTGTGAAAATATTGGATTAGATACAGTGACTGATTTGATAGCAGACTTGGATAAAGATATAAGTGATGGTAAAATTGATAACTGTGAACGTGGAATAGGATTGGCAGACTTTTCGAATGATATTATTGAAAATCTAATGCAAAATCTCCCCAAAGTTGATAGTACCAATGCCACTTCCGATAGCATACAAGACGATACAGTGAAAAATAATACTATGGGAAGTGATAATAAAACAGTTGAACGAGCAGTGATTGATGCCGCCGTCGATAAAACCGCTTCTCTTGCCGGAGATAATAACGAAGCACTTGTTACGACATCATTGACCAAAGTTGATATGCAAGACGATATTAAACAAAGCGATAAAACAGCAAGCAATGCTTGTTCTACTCCTGATAGTACCATTAATTATGAAGATTCCGTTCCTCAAACTGAACCAAGCAATTCTCCTGAAAATAAAGATTCCAATGTTCCTGTTCCAACTGTTCCTCAAGTACTGCCTGACAGTACCATTTCCTCAACACATAATATACAACATACTGAGAAATCTAGCGATGAGGTTGCAGCTGTGGCTTCGACCTCTAGTGAAGTACCAAATGATAGCCTACGTGTGAATGACATACTGTCGATCTTTAAAAACAAAGACACGATAAAAAAATTGCTTAGTATGTTGGACGATGACAATGATAATGATAAACTCAAGAAAACATTTAAAAAGCTGAGTGAAATAGTTTCTGATAACATTGAAGAGGAACTGAAAGACAACAAAGAAATGGCTGATAAAGAAGCAGAAAAGGATGAAATTACTGACTCAAATGTAAAGAATGTTGTTAACGAGAAAAGTATAGATCAAGAAAACGCAAGCAACGTGACTTCAAACGATTCAATGGATTCTATCGAAGTTAAGAAAATTAATCATGCGGGAAATGATGAAATTACTGACTCAAATGTAAAGAATGTTGTTCACGAGAAAAGTATAGATCAAGAAAACGCAAGCAACGTGACTTCAAACGATTCAACGGATTCTATCGAAGTTAAGAAAATTAATCATGCGGGAAGTGCTAGCGAAGCTAAGGAAGAATCAATACCACAAAAATCTTTCGAAAATGAATCCTTAGATAAGAAGGGTGTGACTGATAAAGATAAGTCAGAAGAAAATGACACTAGTTTAAAAACACTTCATGGGGTTCGACCGACTGATGTTGCAAAACCGACGTCAGTAAAAGCCAAGCCTAAGGCCAAGAAAATATTGAAGAAAACAAATGTGAAGAAGGGTAGACGAGGTAAACGTGCAGGCGCAAAAAATCCGAAACGTGTCACCAGATCTACTGTCGCAACTCCAACATTTAAATCTTCAGATAAGAAGCCGAGGACAAAGTCATCCGAATTGGAAAAATTACAAGAAGATATTAGAGATATGTTCATGAGCAACGATGTATTGAATGCAACAGGTATAAGAATGTGTCGATTGGCCAAATTAGTCGAAGAGAAGAATCCAAAATCTGATGAAAGTTCCCCTACCAAGACAAACGAAAGTTCACATAAAAGTGACTCCGAAGACCACAGTGAAATCGAAAAAGCCTGTCCAGTTGTTAGACTAGAGAAGTTTAGTAAAAAGGCACTGGACTCCGCTACAGCTAAACCAATGAGAAAAAAACCAGGGCCAAAGCCGAAAGTAAAACCTACCTCTGCGGTTATTAAATCAAAGACTCCTGAAGTACAGCAAGAAAACTATAAATGTAAACCTGGCCCCAAATCTAAAACAAGAACCGAAGTAAACAAATTTAAAAATGATGATCCATACGAATTTGAATCTGATTCCGTAATTAGCGAATCCACTACAAAAACTGAAAACACTCCTCTAAACTCCTCAGACGAGGACAATGATGATGAGTCGGTAGCTTCATCTAAAAGCTTTGGCAGTAACGACTTATTAGTTGAATTGAAATCTAAAACAAAAAAAAAGAAGCGTAACTGGCAACAGGGCATAATAAAAACAAGAAGAACTAGCAAGAAGAATGTAGCTAAAGTTGCACTGGAAAAACAGTTACAACAGCTAGAGCAACAAGTGGAACAAGAAAAACGTGCTTCCAAACTAAAGCTAGACAAAAGGAAAGCAAAGTCGGAAGAAGAAAGAGATAGTTCACCTGAGCGCTATGTGCCTGTCACCCGATGTGTGAAAGTTCCTGACTATAACTGTTTCACTGACCAGAACTATTGCTTTACCAAACAAGTTTCTCTGTACTCGTGCAGATTGTGCAAATTTGAAGGAGAAGGGATTGTCCTGCATTATAAAAATGAGCACCCGCATTATGAAATACCGCTGTCGCGCATGAGCCCGAAAATTGCTCAACAGGCTGTGAAACAATCCATGGTAACCAATTTCCAAGAAATTAGCAAACTCCCAGTTATGAGTTATATGTGCCGATTTTGTGATGCTGAGTTCTGTAAAAAGAAGAAAAAGTGTAATTTAGAAACCTTCTTCTGGCATGTTGTTAGCACACACACTGGTGAATATAAGCAGATGTGTTCAGAATGCCAGCATACTAAGAAATGTCCTTTCTTGCTAGACATTCCACCTCCACCGAAAGAAACAAAAAGGCTTCTGATGGGTTACATCTGTGGTAAATGTAACTATACACAAGTTTCGCTGGAGAATCTCAAGAACCATGTCTCTTTGCGTCACAATGATGAGGAAACTGAGGTGTACACTATTAGCCTGGGCTATATGTCACAAAAAGATATGGAAAAAATTAAATATGCAAACACTATGAACTCGCCTCGTACTCTTAGAAGTCTTCGATCATCTGGAGATAAGATTAATAGTGACAAAGCCGACATAAGCGACGAAGGAACAGCAAGGGAAGAACAGACTAGTAAATCGGCTAAACCTCTTCGCAAGTCTGTACAATCGAAGATTCGTTTCGAAAACGATGCCGTGGACGCGGATGAAGCGAAGAGTGATAGTGAGAAATCTGATGGAACGATAAAAAGCGAAAAAGAAGATGATGAGACTGACGCAGGAATGCACGGTAATACCGGGATATTTGCAGAATCGTTACAAAATGATGAACATGAAATGCCAGTCACAAATACTGCCCTACTTACCGATACCCTCGAGGAACAAGACAATGTTGAAAAGAGCCAAGATTCGACGGACGTATTTGATCAACCACATTTCCAACTCAACTATACAGAGACTGGCTCCAAAGAGTACTTTTGCTGCATCAACGGAATCAACCACTATAAGACGACACTTCTTATATCAATTAAGAAACACGTACAAATAAAACATGCGAAGCAAACTTGGGACGGATACTGCTGCGTTTGCAAAGTTATAGTGATGCCACAAGGAACACATGAGTTCAAGGAATGCTTGTCGCATTTCCTCGATAAGCATATGGATAATTTCCCTCAACTCGAATCAGAGCCGCCGGAAAACATTGGGCATAGTGGTACAGGAAAAGATGTTGCTGAAATTGAAAGACCACCATCCAGAAGTTTGATCAATGTCCGACCTATGGAACAACTATTGTCAACTGGGGTGCCGCAAGATGAATCTGCATTGCCCAAGATAGAAAGCGTAGTCAGTCTTAATTCAAAGGGCACAAGGAGCCCCGCATCCATACAGTTATCAAATGAAAACCCCTATCCTTCAACATCCAGTAATACCAGAGCACCGAAAGACGCAACAGAAGTAATATACGAGGAAGTCCAAACCCAAGTAATGACCAAGAAACACAGGATTGTTTTAGACGCCATGTTGTCTCAAGACAAGTTGGCGCAAGTATTCAAATGTGCGGGAAAATTCTGCTCTTATACGAGTGATTCTACTGAGAACGCTTTCCTACACGCGTCTACCCATGAAAAGATAGGTGGTGACGATGGCCTGGCTTGTGCCTACTGCAATTTCGACGCTTCAGGAAACGCTATAGACTTGGTGGCACATATTTTCAAGGAGCACGGGCCTTGTAGATTCTCGTGTAAGCTGTGTTTCTACCGCGCTTTCACCGGTACCATGGTGGAAGCCCACTATGTACGAACTCATGGAAAATTAGTGGAGGGGGCTGTGTTGGAAGGATCGCAGGTGGCATCTATTTCTGATGAGGGTTTGCTCTCACGCCAGGATGCAGTCAAACAATACGCCTGTCGCGCTGGTTAGTAAATGTCACGATTATTCTGACCCCTTATTCGCTAACTCAGGTCCATTCACTAAATGTAAGACGTCTAAGGCTCGGAACTATCCTAAGAGTTTTTTTACAAATTTGCAATATGCTCCCTATTACCATCACTTTTCCATGATGCGAATTAGCGGTTAGTTTCAGTTGGCAAATAATAACTATATCTTCCTTTGTTTTAGATCCAACTTTATGCAGGTTCGTGACATTTACACCTAGAAAGTTCTGCGAACACATAAAGCACAAACATCCGGAAACAAAGGCTCATCAGTGCAACGTAAGTTTCATCCTGCTTAATTTAATACCGCTTTATTATTTTACCGGTACTCAACTGGTCACTTCGCTATTCATACTCCCACATGTGATAGCAGACAGCAAAGCATATCCTTAGAACAATCCTTATTTACTCTTTATAGGAATGTCCGTTTTCGTCTGCCACCCCGGAATCTTTGGTGGATCATCTGAAAGGACACGGACTGAAGCTGTATCAATGTACTTGGTGTGTGTTTGGAGCTCACAACGAAACCGAAATGCTGGACCACACGTCGATGAAACACCCGTGTCGACGACCACAGGCGTTTCTGCGACACGTCATCGAATGCAAGGTCAGCAGTCCGATTCTGTTTTACTCACGTGTCGGTTTCTGAATAAAATCCCTCTGATGTACGGATAGCGGATTCTTAGTATTAGGATATTTGCACCCTTTGGGAACCTTACGTCATTCAAATGTGGTTGGTGCCTCTGCCACCCCGTACGAGAAAGGAAATTACGATGTATCA
Organism: Argyresthia goedartella; assembly: GCA_949825045.1. Classification (NCBI taxonomy): domain Eukaryota; kingdom Metazoa; phylum Arthropoda; class Insecta; order Lepidoptera; family Argyresthiidae; genus Argyresthia; species Argyresthia goedartella. Next base: position 23,954,569 of record OX463828.1, read on the forward strand.
ATAGTGCTTGTAATGTAATATTTTATTTTCAGGATGGTTCAGGCCAATTCAAGGTCCTCCCCGTCATTCATATAAAGAACAAAAAGTCTATACCATCCGTGGAGGTACCTCCGAGTGCCAAAACCGATGATCCGGTCAAGGAAGCGGAGAGATCTCTTCAACTAGAGAAGCTATTGGGTCACACGGTAGTTCAGCAGAGAGCCCACAAGCCAGCGGAAAAAGTTGATGAAGCGCTAGATGACGACTTCTTTGAAGCAGAACTTCCCAGCGAAGAAGCACCTGGTGAGCCGTTGATGCCTCCACCATTAGCACCCCCTACACTGGCGACACCACCGCAACCAGTGGCGATGCCACCGCAACCACCACTGGCGACACCACCGCAACCACTGGCGACGCCACCGCTACCACTGCCGACGCCACCGCAACCATTGGCGACGCCACCGCAACCAGTTGCAACCCCACCGCAACCAGTGACTCCGCCACCAAGCGGCTCGATAGCCGAACAACTCACGCCGGAGCTGAAAAAAGAACCACATGATTCGGAATCGACGTCTAACAAAGCATCAGCAACTACTCATGTCATCTGCCTAGATTCGGACGAAGAAGACTCCCATCTTGGACCTGTGGAACTTTCGGATGATAATGACGGTACCCTCCAACATCCCCTTACGAGTGAAGGTACTAGCGACGATACGGTGCGAGTTCCCCCGCAATCGCTGTACAAATGTGGAAAGTGCTTTACAATCCACAAAAAGGCATATTTCCTAAAGCGACACTTTAATCATTGCTTCGTCAACGAAAGACTCAAGTGCGCTTTCTGCGCGTACACAAACAACGACGACTACCTCATGATGAAGCATTACACCAGCAACCACGGGGAACTCAACAAATATTTCTGCGGAGTCTGCAAGTATGAGGCCTTCTCCGTGATACTCATGAAGAAACACATGGCCGTCCACGGCATCCTGAGACTCGGATATCGGCTGATACACAAATCTGAAGGAAAGTGTCATTACATGGTCGAAAAGCAGGAACCTAAGAAAAGAGGCCGGAAGTCTACCGAAACGCCCGCCGCGCCGGCTAAAATCCGGCGCTTCGGACCCGACGAGATTTCCAGTTTGCCCGTCAGCCACATCTTCGACGCGATGGTTCAGTGCGCACTGTGCGAGTTCAGCACCAAAGTGCGGCAGAATCTGGTGCGGCACTTGCAACAGCACCAGCAGTCCCAAGCTGTGTCGGCGACCGCGCCCGTCAACCCTGTCCCCCATCTCGACTCCAACGAGATGCACTTCGACAAGATGGTGAACCTCGCCGCCAGCTCCGCCGCCCAACGCGCCCTAAATTCCAGTGAACCCACAGTCGCGTGCTTGCTGCCTCCGGAACAGGCCGCGATATATCCCGCCCACGTGCCAGAACGCTTGCGATACGCGTGCGGTGCGCGCGGCTGCTCCTACATCTCGATAGACGAGAGCATGCTTCGATGCCACTGGGAGACCCTACACGCCGGTTCTGACGAGTATCACTGCCTGCACTGCCCCCCCAGCCAGCAGCTAGACCGCTCGCGCCCCGTCACCGCGCCGCGCATACTCGCCCATCTGAAGATGCACGATGTGCGACTCTACGCGTGCACCGCATGCACGTACTACCACCATCTACCGCACGTGGTTCTCAAACACGTGGAAGATAAACATGCAGGAAAAGCGCAGTTAAAGAATGTCCGCGAACCCGCCGCAGCGACCGCAATTTCCGCACCTCCGGCCGCACCAGCCGCACCAGCCGCATCCTCAGCGAGCATGGATCTGAAAGCGTGGCAGTGCGGATTATGCGATTTCAAAAACATGCTCCGCCCAACAGTCGTCCAACACTGTTCTGAAGCCCACCAATCTAAGTTCCAGTACAAATGTGCTTTTTGTCCGTGGCGCTCGTCCGGGTTAGAAAACGTGACGAAACACCACGCGAACTCGCACGCTGGGCGGACGGCGGATATCTTCTACTTTTACTACCGTCAGGGTGACGTACCGGACGGACCGGACGGCACGCCGCTGTGGGAGAGACAGAGACGGAAGGCTGGCAACCCACAGCCTCGGGTGAAGAAGGAAGAAGGCGCAACTGCGTCAACACCTTCCGCAACTGCGAAACCGGCGGCGGTTGCACCGACAGTCGAATTTAACCTTAATATCGTGAAAAACGAAGTGTTAGAACCTGATACAACAAAGCCGCGAGAGAGTCTCATCGATGTCTGCAGAAAGTTCGGCAAATTCACAGATCCCAACGGACTCAAGTATTGTTGTCCACTTTGTAACGTCACGGAAATCACTAAAAGCGCCATGCAGTCACATTTATACGAAGAACTGCAATATCGGAAGTGAGTATAAGAATCTGATGCGGTGATAACCAGTTAGTTTTTCTCGCATGCAGTCGCTTGTGTGAATTAATGTTGCTTTTGTTACGCTTAGTGCTTCTTTACTCGATTGACTTGCTGACAATCGTGTTTTTGTAGTGATGGGTGAACTAAACTGAATAATTCCACAGATGGGGTTGTCGCATCTGCTCCTACAAAGCTTTCCACAAGCAAGGTCTACAGGAACACGCTACGGTAGAACACAGACAGAATCTGGAGCCTGTCGAACTAGCGACAGATCCCGGCATCGAACTGTGGGTCACCAAATTACTGGAACACCAGGAGAAGATTATCAATAAGAATAGGAACAAGCTACCCGTTTCTTTGCTGTCAAGTGTGTGTGCAAGGAGCAAAGATAAGCCTTTTACATCCAAGGCTCAAGAGGAAGAGGCTCAACCGACTCCAACGAAGCCTACAGAAGTGGAACAGACAGCAAAGAGTACTAACCAAACACCCAGAAACCTGCCGGCATTAAAAGAGGCATTCGGACCTTTCGGTGAACCCAGCAACATGATGTTCAGCTGTCCGAAATGCGACTTCAAGGTGAAAGCGGAAGACAAAATAATCGAGCATTTGGAAATAGAACTGTCGAAAATAAGGTAAGTAAAGTTTTTGCAGCGTGCTCGTCATAGATTTATATTGCCTGCCATGTATGTGTTGCTCTTTCTTGTACTACATTGTTGGCGCTCGATTTGAATCGACCAAGTCTACTAATTGACAATTAGAGAGACGCATATAGTGTCAAGTTCAGATTCAAAACGAACACTACAAATGCAACTTCGAGTGTGATTTGATGAGTTTCAAATGTTTCAGATGGTGCTGCAACACCTGTCCGGAGAAATTCCAGGCATACCACCAGGCGCAGCTACACTGCAAGAGTGCGCATGTAGGCCTGTGCGCGCGCGTCGTCGAGGCGAGTCGTGACGTCACCGTGCGCGCTCAGTGGAGGGATGCCGTCGTCAGCACGCAGCGTCAAGCCATGACCCTCCTTCCGGCAGTCGAAACAGACTCGCCGGAGAAACACCCTCCTGAATTTGAAGACTCGCTGCTAACTGTCAGATATGAGGAGTCCATCCCTACGCCGGAGGATGCCCCCACACGGCGCAAGCGACCCGTCTATACTAGAGATGATAGCGACGACGACGACGAGCGACTCGTCATCGACGAACAACCCGCCAAGAAGATGGCAGTTGTTGCGTCCCAGCAGTCCGACAAGTGCCCTTACTGCGACTTTCACACGCAATTCAAGTCTTCCCTGCAGACCCACGTGCTCCGACACTACGACCTGAAGCCCTACAACTGTCCGTACTGCGGGTTCAACGGACACAGCGCGACGGTCCACAGCCACATCGAGAAATTCCACCACCATTTGCCGAACAAGACCGGCACTCTAATCGCGTTGAAGGTCCCCGAATACCCGCCGAAGATCTACGATCTCGGGGCGGCGAAGGGTCGGAGAAAGAGTACCGCGGATTTGGCGTCCCCGGACGAGGATTCGTCAACGGCCAGCGACACTGACGCGTACATGTACTGTTTAACTTGCAACGTGACCGTTCGAGAAGATGCTACGCACGAACACGCCGACACCGAACCGCGTTTTGCCAACGTCGGCGACATATTATACAATTGTCACCTTTGCGCGAGTGCGTTCACAACCGACGCCGATGTACAACAACACTATGCAACCACACATCCAGACAGCGCGATCAAATACCGCACCTCCACTTTACACCGTGACAGCAGGAGCCAGACTTTCATCTGCACGAACTCCAAGTGCCGAAAACGCTTCAAGACACTGCCAGATTTAATAGAACACAACGGCTCAGTGCATCCCGGCGCCCGTCTCATATACAAAACACTGACGTCTCCAGTCAGAATATACAAGCTGCGCACGAAAGGCGACCCCGCGTCTGTCAAGAGGAAACTTTCGGACGACGATTATGCTTCAGCGTCTAAACTAATCTCTAAAAAATCGACCGCCAAGCCACCTTTCAATAAAATCGCTAAGAAATCCACTGCGAAATTGCCGATCGAAGTGGCCTGCTTGTCTGAAAGTGATAGTGAGGAGGAATACCCCTACCATGTGACCCAACCATCGGAGGCCACTGAGAGTGATCGGATGCCAATACCGGTGAACCAGGACAAACCACGTGACACCACAAGTGAGGAATCTGTGGTAAAAAACGTTTCGGACTGATTTTGATTACCGACTACCTAATATTTGAATAATCTTTCGTCGTTTTCCTCATTCGTGGTGTATTATAAATAACATTTGAAAACAATTTCTATATCGACTACAGAACTAACAAGTTGTCCTGTTACGGTGTTACACGATGAATTTTAATTCATTTCTTTCTTGAAGCGTACCAACTATACAACAGTACTGTCGATTTATAAGATTAAAACAAATTACAGACTTGAATTAAAAAAAAAACAAATACAAAAAATAATATACTCAAAATTTAGAGATAATGGTAATGCTCCATCGCCAACGCGTAGATACCTACCTACTACCAACAAAAAGCCGATGCGCCGCGGGATTCCCCCAATCTCAACGTTCAACTCGATATCAACACAATTTTTAAGAATGCCATCTCACTTAATTTAAATATTTATTTATCTGCTAAAATTCATGCTGACTTTAAAATCAGTTGTTCTGCTTATACCTAAGCTGTACGCCACGGGAACAAAATGACCAAAAATTCACGGTGTATATATCCAGACTGAAAAGTGAAGTGATAATGGTGACTGAAAAGGTCATAAGACGGTTAGATATGAACAAGAAGCCAAGAACTGAATTAGATTTAAGTTAAAGTTAATCTGTGATTCCTACTTTGTTTATAATTATAGTAATGTTATAATTAGGTTTTGGCGGCTATTGGAAGGATGAATAATTGCAGCTACAAGATGCTTTCTGGCAGAAGATGTATATTGTTCATTAGTTTCAGTACTAATGTGCACTTTCACATTCCAACAAGGAGACAAGGACAACGACTGTTGGCCTTATTATTGTTTTGTGGCAGAAAAGTATGGCAAAATACATGGCATAGCCATTTTTTCTGCAATGAAATATGCCTTGACTTGATAAATCCAGAAATCATCCCAACAATTACTAATACAAATACTATTATTAGTGATTGCATAATTAATATACCTTTGCATTTTTATATTATATTTAGATTTACATTTTCTCTTAACTGGAACCATTTGTTACGTTCAAAGAATTGAGTTTATTTATATCCACTGTATCAGTGGATAGTTGCTTCCTAATACACTTAAGGTTTTTTTTTTCATTAAACTGTTGTCATAAAAGCATTTTTATCAATTATTATTTCGTAAATATAATTCGTTTTCGTTGTTTGTAATAATTAAAACTTGGTGTAAAACTTTTCAATAAGCAATAAATGTGAAGTGTAGGGTTGCACTGCTTCGTAACTATTGTATGACTGTCGTTACAAAGTATTTACTGAATTTGGTGATATTCCTACACTAATTAAACCTGCTATTGAAACCGGTATAACATTGGTTGAGAAATGAGTGAGATCCTACAGATTGCGCTGTAATTAGAGTTGTGTCGTTAGAGAAAGGAAAGTTATAAATGCCAAAATAAATGTCTGATTTTTGTAATGTTGTATTTTTATTACTGCTAGGGAAAGGGTGCTAAACCGCAAACGTGACAAAATGCAAAGTTTTATTTATGAAGCCGTAATAGTGTCCCACTGCTGGGCAAAGGCCGCTTGAGCTCTTGAGGCTCTTGAGTCCACATATCCCTGGACTGGGCGACTGGGCGACCTTGACTGGCTACAGTTAGTATGCCAATTTCTTTAAAAAGCTCTCTTAATGAGTGTGTGCGTTTTAAATAATGAATTGCTCAAATAGTTTTTTTCTGTAAAATTAAAATAGTTTGAATATCCGCTGCTTTCCCCCACAACAAGATACCATAGGACATGACACTATGAAAGTAACTAAACTATACTAGCCTAGATGTAGCCACATCCGTGTTTTGTCTGATGTTCCTAACAGCGTAAGTCGCAGAATTTAATTTACCAGCTAATTTATCTATGTGGGGTCCTCACTGCAATTTGCTTTCAATGGTTATTCCAAGAAACTTCGTGTCATTTACTAATTCTAACGTGTTGCTGTCTAACACTAAACTGGTCTCAGCTTGCCTGACATTTAGAAGTGAGAATTTGATACACTTGGTTTTACCAGCATTTAACAATAAATTATTAACTGTGAACCAATTTAAGGTTAAAGACAATACTCAAAACAAACTCACTCATTTTTTTATTGGATATAAATAACAAAATTATCTTATTCAACGTCAAAATTATACTTACATATAACTACCAGTCATTTTTTATATAAAAAAAAGACTTCACCGTTTCGGAAGGTGGGCCTCGGGGTTAAGAAGAAACGGCAAGAAACTCCCCCATACCGTCTTTTTAAAAAAGTGACTTTACAACAGGTACTGGTTTATCGGTCTAAGGAAATTCGCCGGCGAGTGATAGACTTGATCTATCGCCCCTCGTCGAATTTCTGTGCGCTGAAATGGTATGGACCATGCAGTTTTATCATCAAAGTATTCCTTAATACTATAATAGGACTTTCTTGTGAGCTCATTTTTAACATAGTTTTTGAACCTCTTTTCAGGTAGTATCAATGATTCCTGTGGTATTTTATTATAGAAGTGAATACAGTGTCCCATGAATGATGTGCCTACTTTACTTAGTCTGAATAATGGTGGTGCTAACCTATTTTATTTCTAGTGTTAATTGTATAGCTATCACCTACAATTTTAAATAAAGCTATGTTTTTTCTTACATGCATGATATTCTCATATACAAGGTGACATTTAATTAGCTGACCATATTTTGGGGAATGATCCATTATTATGAACAACTTTCCCCAAGAAAAATATGGTCGTAAACGTAATAAATTGTTGGGTCTCCCATAGTAACTAGTAATCAGCTGATCGGGTCATTGTACTGAGGGACGAAAAATATTTTTCTTTTTCATTTGCGACCATATGTTTCTTTTGGAAAGTTGTTCATAATGATCGGTGCTATCAATCCCCAAAATATGGTCAGCTCATTAAATGTCACCTTGTATATTGACAGGTATCCGTAAGTATTGTTAATTTGTTGGAATTTTTCTCTTAATGATTCTCTAGCATCTAATTGGTATATCGCCCTGATCGCCCTTTTTTGTAAGACAAATATCGTATTTATATCTGCTGCTCTCCCCCAGAGCAATATTCCATAAGATATAATACTGTGAAAATAACTAAAGTAAACTAATCTGGCAGTTTCAATATATGTAAGATATCTGATTTGTCTGACCGCAAAAGAGGCTGAGCTAAGTCTTCGTGCGAGATTAGTTATGTGAGGACCCCATTGAAGTTTCGAATCTATAGTGATTCCGAGAAAGATTGTGGCCTCAACGAGGTCCAGTCTTTCAGATCCTATTCTTACACTGCTTTCAACCTGTCGTACATAAATTTAATACATTTAGTCTTCTTTGAGTTTAATAACAGGTTGTTTACATTGAACCAACTTAACACATGAGACAGTGTACAATTTGCGTCGTCTAGAATTTCTTCTTGTCTTTTCACCTTGAAAATAATAGATGTGTCATCAGCAAAAAAGTCAGGCAGGCAGACCTGACACCTTGCACCAGCTTCAACTGTCAAATTGGTATCACGCAAGTAGCATCCAAACCCAAGCTCATTGAATGAACGAAATCCTTTAAGATTTGACGTAAATCGGTATCATGTAATGTTTCAAGCGAAACCAAAGCCCATCCAAATGTCAAAAGAAGATGGGACCTACTTTGACGTTGGCTTTCCATCAGTGCTGCCGTTCTAGCCACTTTGTGGCTAGATCTAGCGGATTTTCAACGGTTTTAGCCAAAAATAATCAATTTTAGCCACCAAAACTAATTGGTAATTTTTAGATTATTACTGTTGAAAGTCGACCGAGTAAGTAATTTTAAATAAATCTGAGGTTATCGCCTTTTACGGAGTATCATATCATAATATACCTACCGAAACGATATCATTGTTTATGATTATAATATTATTTTATCAACAGTAATATAATATTAAGGTGGGCAAAGATTACTATGATATACTTCGCTACTTCTAGCCACATTTCGAAAGTGTTTTTTTTTTATAAAACTGGCTACTTTTTATTTTATGTAGCCACAAACTAGATTGTCCTAATGGCAACACTGCATCGCATAAATCGGACACTTAATAATATGGAATAAATAGGACAAAAGCGATTTTAGTGATTTTGGAACGTTTAAACAATAATAATTAGGTTGGTTATTATTGGGAATATTGTTTAACAGTAAAACACCAAAGGTTATAGGAACCAAAGGTGAGGTTAGGTTAGGATTATTGTTTTAGTTTTTGAGATGGCGTCGGCTGTCTTGCTGGCTGCAGCAGAGTAGGAACGCATCAGGTGTCTCCATAACGAGGAACGGAGGCTTCCGAGGGTCGCAAGTCAGCGGATAATGCTGCCGAAGGCTGAATTTGTTGGACTTTTCCGCCTCACAAAGGGAGCTTTCCGAATGAAAATTTTACCTGTTGCCGGAAAGCCAGCGCACTAGCGCCATTCGGGTAAGAAGATATACTTACGAAATAAATCAATAATTAATATATGTGAAACTTAAAATTATTTTCGCACATCACATTCTCCACCACAGGGTACTGCCAGAAGGTCTACAATGTTAGACTGTCTTAGGAATATGCTTTAAACCACCCATCCATTCTAGGGAAATATATTGTTTCCCATGTACCAGAGTGATTGAGACATTGTCTCAATTGTTGCAGGTTCCTAGAATTTATTTTTCCCTGGAATAGTCGAGTGTATTGATGGCTCTGGCCATAATCCGGCCCGTACAGCAAGAGGCATACTACCTCAGGAAACAGTACCACTCTCCCAGCACTTCACTTGTAAGTAATGTATTTATTTACTTCCTACTATCAGTACTCTTTGGAAATCCATAGCATTTCTTAGCTTAATTCATTACCTACTCGTAAATATGCCCTGTAAAGCAGACATGGAGGGTATGACTGCTGCTGGGGAAAGGTATGGCTCATGGGTATGTTAAAAAAAGTTGCTTCTCACACAGGAGAAGCAGGTTCAAATTCTTACAAGTGCATTATCGGACGTTCAGGACATTCAGTGTTTCGGTTGACACATTAAGCTGTAGGTCCCAGCTACTATCACTATGTGGTAAAAACCCCTCCACCAACCACTGAGTCAGCGTGGTGGAGAATGGCCGAATCTTACTTGTATCTGGGTAAAGGCCTGTGCCCCTCGGTGAGGATATTAATGGGCTACATTTATTCCATACCATATTTATTTACTTCCTACTATCAGTACCTACTCTTTGGAAATCCATAGCATTTATTTGCATAATTCGTTACTTATGTACTCTTAAGTAATATACTGTGTTGGCTCATGGAAGCATGGGTATGTTAAAAAAAAACTGTTACAAAACTGTGTTTATAATATTTCAGTGTTACAAAATGATATTTTTACTATTCTTTAGGTGATTATGAGGATGCATGACTGTTTTCTTAATGCGTTGCTATTCTTTCCAGTGCCCGCACGCTCCTTTGTCCGCTGGCCGCAAATGCCGCCATGGATTTCGCATTTAGTTCTTCTGCCGCTAGTCTGCACTCATCGATGTCATCTGCAGTAAAAATAAAATGTTCTATTTCTATTGCTTTTTTTATCTTAACTTCTTAAAACATAATATTGCCCATTAGCATGGAGTTTTATTTATTAACATTTTGTTGAGTCATAGTCAAAGTACTTTATTACTGTAGATATTTACATATACTTAGCAAACATAATTTTTGCCTCTTCTCTACATTGGACCACTGAGGGAGGAGGGCGTAGAAACTCCCAGAGATTGATTTTTAGATCTCTTACAAAAATTTGGTTGTGCTGAACTAATACAAATATGAAAAATTTCATTATTATGATTAATAAGCAGGAATAAATAATTACAAAATTATTAACAGCAATGTCTGTGTTGAGCTAGATTAACCCCATACAGTCCCGTAGTAGGTTATCTCACCACATACCACTGAAACATTTCCATCATATTGAAGATATGAGACTGATGAATGAATTAGAGATTGAGTTTTTAGTAAATAGTCACCATCATCATCATCATGAACAGCCTATAACTGTCCACTGCTGGAATAAAGGCCTCTCCCAAAAATGAGAGAATTTGCACAAAGCAATCACCATTCTGAGCAGACGGGTTTTTTATATTTTTATTATTTTATTTTATTAACATTGGAAAACCAACAGCTATCTTTAAATTAACAAAAGGAATCTTATATAAAAACAAAAAAGCCAATTATAGGTTTTCGCCGACAAAAAGACACAATAAACAAATAAAACAGTTAAAGCACTCTTAAATAACAGAATTAGCTCGCATTATACATAGCCCTATACGTTGTAACATGACATGCAGTAATAAGTCACGTTAAAAAAGAAAAAATAATAATAATAAATAACAGAAAGTCGAAATACTTAGCCATTCTAGTCATAGAAAAAGTCTCGGTACAGTGATCTCTTCGCTGGATTAACACCAGTGCTAAACAGGTCAAGATCAATATCTCCACGCAGATTGTTGAATCTCTGACAAGCACGCCAGAGGAACGTATTTTGTCTGTAGTTAGTGTTTGACTTAGGGAGCGAGAATAGCGCATTATGACGCAATAGCCTACGGGGCGCTGTAAATGATAATTGAGCAAGTAAATCAGAGCAATCAATGACATTAGAGGTAATTTTGAGAAGGAATACCAAATCTGCAACCTCGCGTCTGAGTTGAAGAGGAGCAAGATGATGTTTTCTACAAATATCGAGGTAAGAATCTGAATTGTATTTAAATTTAGTCCGATAACAGAGATAACGCATAAATTTACGCTGAATATTTTCAATTCGGTTAATATGAATATTGTAGCGAGGACTCCAAACCTGTGAAGCGTACTCAAGATTACTTCTAACGTACGTACAATAAAGAATTTTCAAAGTTTTAGCTTTTTTGAAGTCTCTTGAGGAACGCATCACAAAACCCAGAGCCCTCGAGGCTCTAGTTATAATACTATCAACATGGGCATTAAATGTCAGTTTAGCATCATGGATGACTCCCAAATCCTTAACAATTGCATCCCTTTTTAATGTCTCACCCTTCACAATATAATTAAAGAAAAGTGGATTCTTTTTACGAGAGAAGGAGACAATACTGCATTTGGAAGGATTTAGGTCAAGCCGATTGACATCGCAGTAGTGTTCTAAACGGAACAGATCTGCTTGCATAGCTTCAGCATCGGCATTTGAGCTTATGTTGGCAGAAATCTTCATGTCGTCAGCGAAGGATAACAACCTAGCAAAGTTAAAGCACAAGTCAATGTCGTTCACAAATAACACAAAAAGTAACGGACCCAACAAGGACCCCTGTGGCACACCGCTAGGAACATTAACCCAACTAGACATATAATTATTAATAACAACACCCTGTGAGAGATTGTCAATATAGGAAGCAAACCACCGCAGTAGGTCACCCCTAATACCAATTTTAGATAATTTACTTAACAGGAGGTCGTGCTGAATCCTATCGAATGCCTTACTGTAATCGGTGTAAACGACATCAACCTGCAATCCACCGTCCATAGCAACCGTCAAGGCATTGTTAAATAATACGAGGTTGGAAACTGTGGAGCGACCCTTGAGAAAACCGTGCTGCGTATCACTAAAAGACTGTTTCAATGATCCATATAATTGATTATAGATGATCCTTTCAAACACTTTGGAAACGATGCAGAGTTTAGATATAGGGCGATAATTAGTGACATAAGTCTTCGGACCTTTCTTATGCACAGGGGTGATAAAAGCTTGTTTCCAGATATTAGGGACAGTACCAGAGGCAATAGATTTTCTAAATAATATTGATATTGGCACCGAAAGAGTATCTGCACAGTTTATCAAAAAGATGGCTGGCAAATGATCTGGTCCAGCAGATTTAGAGGGATCGAGTTTCTTCGACAAATTGATAACCTCTTTAATATCTATAAAGATAGAAGAAATGTTAGACACCGTATCAGAGCAATCGTCACCGGACACGTCGTGCCTACTAGAAGATTGAGATTGATTTAAAAAGTTGGACTGGAAGTACGATGAAAAAGCATTACAGATAGAATCGCCTGAATTGAGTGTTTCATTACCATATTTGAGGCTGCTAGGCATCACGTTACTTTTAAATTTTGAGTTAACATAAGACAGGAAAAATTTAGGACATTTTAAGATTGAATTCTCAACCGAGTTCATATATTTATTATAACATGATTCTTCTAACGATCTCACCCTGTCCCTTAGCAAATTAAATGTATGTATGTCTGATAAATTCTCATATAATTTGGATTTAACAAAATATTTATGTTTTTCTTTAATAACCCTTATTAAGGCTTTGGAGTACCATTGAGGGTAGGTTTTAGTAGTAACAATTTTGTGTGGAATGTATTTATTCCTTAAATAATTGAAAAAATTATAAAAATAATTGGATGCCTCTTCTAGGTTAAGATTACTTAACTCCGTATCCCAGTCAATATTAGCCACTTCACTATTAATAGAATCATAGTCACCCTTGAAAAACAAAAACTTATTAAGAGGTGGCCGATCTAGCACTCTAGGTGGTCACTCAAAGGCAGTATACAAAAAAGCGCCCCATGGTGGGGATCGACTGGAACAAGGGAATCATTACTACAATCGGATACCGAGACATAATCCGATGAGAGAACTAGATCGAGAATTTTATCATACGCGTTTTTAATTCCGTTATACTGATTTAGATTCAAAAGGTTAACGGAATCCACTAAATGGGTTTCATCATGTGAGACATAGTTACCAGGGTCAAAAGCGCCATCAGTATTTACTAGGAGTCCAACGTATATTGCTCAAATTAAAATCACCTACAATCAAATATTTATGGTCTGGATATTCAATTAACAACGATTCCAAACTATTAAAAAAGTGCTGAGCTTGCTGAGAAAAATTGAATCCCAGTTTTTGGCCGCATAAATAAACAACACATATAAAGATAAAGATAAAGATAAAGATAAAGAATCATTTATTCAGGATATATGAATGCTAGTCGATGAATTGGGTTTATTACTAAGGGTCAAAGTTAGCCAAAGATCTTCGGTGCTAGAATGAAAGGCAGGCTGCGGCGTGATCGCAATCGGGTTGGTGATCGCAGTACTGTAGAAGGTGGTTGTTTATAAGGGATGCTACCACAGAACATTTAATTATTAAATGTTCTGTGGATGCTGCTGTCCATTCGCTATTAGGCATATTCCCTTTGACACCTCCTAATACAACCTCGGGAAGAGAAGAGGTGATGGCAATTGGTATTCTGTTCTGCCGCCGCCACAAGGTGAATATTATACTTTTTTTTTTATTATTATTTTATCATACAATCAGTCTTTGACTATGAGCAGATTTTTTGAGTGATGGTGTTATGTAGAGGTGATTCCCCTTTGGGATTACTCTTTTAATGTGCCTTAGATGCTGTCCAGGTCTAATATATTACGTCTCTTCAGGCGCCCCATGTAGAAGGGACTTGTCAGTTGGACTGCAAGTTGGTTTGGGTGTTTGGTAAGGCGGGTTTTGTACTGTTTGCTGTAGTACTTTATCTCCTCCTTTACTGTGTTCATATTTAGGTGGTTGTGGACCTCTGCGTTTCTGATGAACCAGGGTGCGTTGGAGATTTGTTTCAGCATAGCATTCTGGGCTCTCTGTATTTTTTGTATGCTTGTGTCACAGGCGGATCCCCATAGTTGTATACCGTACGTCCAAATAGGTTTTATGACGGATTTATAGACAAGTAGTTTATTGTCGGTTGAGAGTTTGGAATTTCTTCCTAGCAGCCAGTACAGCCCTTTATATTTGAGGTTAAGTTGGTCTCTCTTGGTTTGGATGTGTTTATTCCAGGTAAGCCTGCGGTCCAGGTGCATTCCGATGTATTTCACTGACTCTTTGTGTGGTAGTTGATTTTCACCCAGTTTCACTGGTGGACAGTTCCCTTGCGAAGTGTGAATGTTACTTGAACCGATTTGGATGCACTGGCACGGATTCTCCACTTTGTGAGCCAGCTTTGAAGATCGTTTAGACTATTTTGCAGGATTTGTGATGCTTCTTGGTTACACCGGCTTGATGCTAGAATCGCTGTGTCATCAGCAAAGGTTGCCACTGTGACCCCAGGGCTTTGCGGTAGATCTGATGTGAATATTTTGTAAAGAATAGGCCCAAGCACCGAACCCTGGGGTACTCCGGCGTGTATGTCATGGAATGAGGATGTGCTTTCACCTTCCCTGATCTGAAATATTCTATTGGATAGGTAGGATTCCAGTATGGCATAGAATGAGTGGGGTAAAAGGTGTTTTATCTTGCACAACAGTCCTATGTGCCACACTCTATCAAATGCTTGTTGTATGTCAAGGAAGGATGATGAACAGTATTCTTTTCTTTCCAGAGATTTTCTGATGTCATCACACACTCTGTACATTTGTTCAACAGTGGCATGTTCTTTTCTAAATCCAAATTGGTGGTCTGGAATTGTAGATCCTTCTGCAAGTGCAGCCGCTAGTCTGCGAAGAATGATTTTCTCGAAGACTTTGGAGAGTATCGGTAGCAGGCTTATGGGTCTATACGAAGTGACGTCATGTGGTGGTTTTTCCGCTTTATGTATCATAATTATTTGTGAGACCTTCCACAATGCAGGAAAGTATGATACTCTAAGCGTGCAGTTAAACAGCGTGCTAAGAAATTTAATTGCTACATGTGGTAGTTCTTGTAACACTCTCTTGTCTATTAAGTCAAAACCCGGTGCCTTTTGGTCTTCCATCCATCTAATGGTTCTGTTGATTTCTTGATAAGTTACCAATCTTAAGGGTACATCCAGCTGAAAATCTTGTGCCATGATGTCATCAATATCGTCTTCATTTGTTCCAGGATGTTTCTCGTTGGGCGTGAAGATCTTTGCTAAATGGTTGGCAAAAGCATCCGCCTTCTCTTGTTCTGTCCTGGCCCAAGCATTACCCCGCAGTCTTATGGGAGGTTTAGATTTCTGCGGTTGGTTGATCTTTTTACAAGCCCGCCAGAGTGAGTAGTCAGTTTTTTTGGTAGAAGTTAGCGATTCCAGATGCGCTTGAGCAGTCGCGTTGTTAGCTTCCGAAATTAGGTTTTTTAGTTTCCAGACAGATTTGTTAAATGTGGCTTAGTCTTCTGGATGTCGACTGGTGTGCCAAACTCTACGAAGTCTTCTTTTCTCCATTAGGTGTTGTTTTATGTATTTCGAATGGGACTTCGTTGTTTCTCGGCGAACGGGTAGGTGATTCCGGTGTGCTCTTCCAGCAGGCTGACTGAATTATGGTTAGTAGGTCCTTTGTAGCAGCTTCAATATCTTCAGCTGTTTTAAGTTTCACGTTTGAGGGTAATGTCTCTTCTACAATTTCCCGGAACGAGTCCCAGTCCGTACGCTTATTTTAAAGTACTGTCCTTTTCTGGTAATAAAGCACTGTTGCACTAGCTGTCAGTATAACAGGAACATGGTTTGACGACGCATCCAGACAAGTCTTGATTTTAAAGAAGAGACGAGACAAACCCTTGGCTATGAAGAAGTCTATGATATCCGGTAGTTTGTGAGGATCAGTTGGCCAGTGAGTTGGTTCGCATGACGACAAGGGTTTGAGATGGTTTTGGTCCACAGTTTTCTTTAGTGTTCTTCCTCTAGTGGTGGTGAGCCTAGAGCCCCAGTGTGTGTGTTTGGCATTCCAGTCACCACCTGCTATGAATCGGTTGCCCAGGGTTTGGAAGTACTCTGTAAAGCGTTCTTCTGATATAGCATGTCTAGGGGGACAGTAAACAGACGAGATGTTAAAGTCACCATTTTTATCCTCTATACATATCGCGGTGCCCTGGATTTCTGAAGTTTGAAATTTAGGCAGCTCAAAATGTCTTATAGCGGACCTTATGATAACCGCAGACACACCGTGTGCAGTCCCATCTGGATGGTTGGAGCTGTAGATATTATAATTCGGAATGTTAATTCTACTGTTTGATTTGAAGTGCGTCTCTGTAACCAGTAGAATATCAATGTGATGAAGGTGTAGGAATGTTTCTACTTCGTCCTTGTTAGGGGATAAACCATCGATGTTCCATGTTGTAATTCGCCGGGTGGGCACCTTGACATAACGCGCAAGTGGCAGGTGTATTGCGATCGCACTTTGGGCACTCCGATGTTTTATGCGGTTGTGCACATTTCACACATCTGTATGGTCTCATGCAGTAGTTTTTTGAATGGCCATATTGTTGGAATCTCTGACATTGCACAAGTGTCTTCTTTTTGCGAGGATCCTCAATAACAACTGCTTGGTGGTATATGTATTTTATGTCTTTGGCCGCTTTGTTGTTCGTCCCAGGTAGCAAGTTTACAAAGAACGTAGAAGTAGGCTTTTTATCTGGCCCAAACTTGACGTTAATAATTTCTCCAGTAACAATGTTTCCACTGGTTTCCATAGCATCTTTTATTGAGTTTAATGGAATTGTGTGATGCAGGTTTCTGATGACCAGCCTGTAGCATCGCTGATCTTTTTGATTGAAGGTATGACCTATAAGGTTATGTTCTCTAACAAGAGTTATGAGTTTTTTAGAGACTGCAATATCCGTGGTGCTGATTCTAAGTTGCCACAATTTCCAAAAGTTCTGAGAATTTATTCACATCATCTATGCCATAGAGAACAATTGGTGGTGGTTTGCTTGGCATTCTTTTGGCTTGCGGGTGTTTAGCATCATTGTTGGTGCATTCAATTTGTAGCCCGTCAAAACTATTGGATGTTGGGGTTTCTGGTGGGGGTGTGTTTACCCTTTTTCTCTTGTGTGATTGTTTTGACGTTGGTACTCGTTGCCAGGTGGAAGGTGCCTTTATATTCATGTGGTTACCATCATTGTTTGTTTGGTTATGGCCTGTATGATCTGTTGACAAGTCGATGACAGCAGGTTGTTGAGTATTGGCCCCAGAATTGTCAGTATTTGGTCTGCTACCAACAGAGTTACTTCGGCCTCTTTGTAAAACCAGACTAGGATGGAAGACTGTTTGCACAAGAGTCTTGCTTCCAGTAATATCCGGGTTGCGTTGTGTAGCCAGGTTGGATTCGGATGTGATGTCTAAATTGGTATCAGTCATCTCGATTGATGTAATATAGTAGGTATTTTATTTCTGCACTATGGCAACACTTTTGTGCCCGTGTCAATAGATGCCATGTTGGACAAGGAACTATTTGTAAATTTTGAAACGCGTCCACAAAAATACAAATTATTTGGTGGGTAGGTGCACAAAATGGTCAGCGAACGATGTTTTTGATGCACTGATTGTAATGTTTTAGTAGGTTTTGCACTTGGATAACACTCCTACATGGTAATTAACACTTCACCATCACTTTCGAGTATTATTTGGGGACAAAACTGTAGTTTTTGATGATTAAACTGTAAAATGTTTGGGAGCACAAGAGCACTGGTTGACAGTTGACAGTTCAAACTAATATGTAGTACATATGTGTTGCAAATAAGAAGCAAATTCAAACCTAAATCTTGCTGATAATAAGTATAACCTCGTGACTGTTAACACAGGGTAATAAATATTAAACTCACATCTCCACTCTCTGTTTTATGCATTCCATCAGCCACCACGTTCATCGTGATTGTCAGCTGCCCCATTGATTCCGCACTGATTTTTTCCCAGTGGGCCAGTGATACAATGCCCACTGCTCTAAGTCACGTTTCCCCTCCACGTACTCCAGCATCATCAGGAACTGCCCCTTCGGCACAACTCAGCGTGCGGGCATGCTGAAATTAAAACTTATTGAAGGTATTTAGAGTAGGGTCAGTCGGCTCCTCTAAATCCGTCTCAGAGCAGCACACTGACTTACGCTATCATAGGGCGTGGGAAATGGGGAATTCCAACTACCTTATAAGCAAAAGTTATGCTTAAAATTAAGTTAAGTTTTTTGGTAAGAGCTTCTATCACAACAATTTCACCAATGTCACGTGATGAGACCTGCACAATAGGAAAACATGTGGAACAGGTAATAAAAAGAGAACTTTAATCTGAGACTATAATTTAATATTGTTGGTAGATATAAATTTGCTAAGTAAATTGACAGAGGATGGGTGAGATAAGGTGAGAAGAAAGTTAGATTGACAGGACAAGGGAATTTCGGAGGGAGTAGATCGTAAAGGAAAATTATGATTGATAGGGCATTCAAAGAACAAATGATCAGGAGTACCGTCAGCCAGGCCACATTCACACAATGATGAATCCCTTATCCAAATTTTTGCGAGATGGAGAGGAGTGTCCCAAACGAAGACGACAGATGACAGAAGTGACTGATTTATCTAGGTCCCTAAACTTAAAGATCCAAGGACGTCTCAGATTTATTGATTGAATGGTACCGTAGTGTTTACCTTCTAAAGTTTTGGTCAGGGGCGGAAGCCCCCACTTTTTGAAATTTGTCATTTATGGTGCCAGGAATTATCTAGTCGAGATTTAGCTACCTACAGCACTGAGATCATGGAAGTGGATCTTAAAATGAGAAGGATCACCGGTCCCCACAGCATTCCTTGCTAGCGAGTCACCCGCCTCGTTACCAACAATGCCAGAATGTCCGATACCAAGCAACGACAATATTGATGCCAAGAACATGACATCTGTATAACGCCTCACGGATCTTGAAAATAAAAGAATACTTTGATTTATATTTAAATGGATTAGCCAAAATAGCATAGCTTGAAATTGTAAACAAAGAGAAACTTGAGAAGAATGAGAAGGATCACCGGTCCCCACAGCATTCCTTGCTAGCGAGTCACCCGCCTCGTTACCAACAATGCCAGAATGTCCGATACCAAGCAACGACAATATTGATGCCAAGAACATGACATCTGTATAACGCCTCACGGATCTTGAAAATAAAAGAATACTTTGATTTATATTTAAATGGATTAGCCAAAATAGCATAGCTTGAAATTGTAAACAAAGAGAAACTTGAACCCATTTATGTACTCTGTGACTTGAACTGTCATGTCAACAAGGAAACAGTGTGCCTTTAGCGTTATCAAAACGCACTTTCAATCAATGATTTTTTTAAGCCAATACTTTTAGTATTTGACTGACAGAAACACAAAAAAAGGTTAACAAGATACAATAAAGGTTTTTAACTTTAATTTCAATTATTTCCTCAATATTTATGAGAATCTATGCAACCGATTACATTACGCAACAAAACGCAACGTCAAAACATCGCTCATCGATGCACGTCCCTATTTAGTTCGTTCATACGATGCTCAGAGCTGATACATAGGGCGCACTGTAAGTTTCCGGAACTGGCCACTTACATAAACAATATTTAAAAATTTATTGCAACATTTGAAAATAGAACTCTTTGGCTGTAGAATGCAGTTTGTTTTATCTGACTGCCTTTTGTTTTTACCTTGTGGCGCCATTTAAAAAATTGTGTGTCTGCATCAACATGGATTTAACTCGGGAAAATTTTCGTAGTATGATTTTCTACGATTTTAAGTTTAATTTGACAGCTCAACAGAGCATCGCTCGGCTTGAAACAGCTTTTGGCAATGAAACACCATGCAAGACAACTGTTTATAGCTGGTTTGCAGAATTCAAGCGTGGTCGTATCAATCTCAGTGACGAATCTCGCGATGGTCGGCCGTCCACCGCTGTGACCAACAAAAACATCGATGCTGTGCGCCGTATGATTGAAACAGACAGGCATGTGACCTACCATGAAATTCGCGCATCCTTAGAAATAGGCATGAGTCAAATACAATTAATCCTACACAAACATTTGGGTGTGAGAAAGCTGTGCTCGCGGTGGATCCCACACAACTTGACCGAGGCTCAAAAAACGGACCGCGTCACTTGGTGCAGTGCCATGCTTACCAGATTCAACGAAGGTGCGTCAAATTTGGTGTGGGACATAGTAACAGGTGACGAAACATGGATTTATTGCTACGATCCCAAAACAAAGCAGCAATCGAGCGTATGGGTCTTTCGAGATGAGCCGAAACCAACCAAAGTGGCGCGCGTGAAAAGTGCATCTAAGCGGATGATTGCTTCTTTTTTTAATAAAACTGGACACGTGGCTACTGTTGCTTTAGAGAATCGTCGTACAGTGAATAGTGACTGGTACACGACCATTTGTTTGCCGGAAGTTATTGACGAACTCCGTAAAAATAACCGTAAACGCCGTATCATCCTGCACCACGACAATGCTAGTTCTCACACGGCCAGACAGACAAACGACTTTTTGAAGGCGAAAAATGTAGAACTCATGAGTCATCCTGCATACAGTCCCGAACTGGCACCTTGTGACTTTTTTCTGTTCCCAAAAATTAAGAACCAATTACGCGGTCAACGATTTTCATCACCAGAAGAGGAGGTCGAGGAGTATGAAAAACACGTTTCAGAGGTCACCACAGAGGAGTGGCACAAAAGTTTTCAAAACTGGTTTCATCGAATGAAAAAGTGCATAGACGCCAAGGGAGATTATTTTAAAAAACAATAAATTAATTTTGTACCTTTAATAGTATTTTTTCATATTCATTCCGGAAACTTACAGTGCGCCCCACGTAGAAGCCTTCGGTGATACCCCGCAATCGATGAAATTGTATGAGTATGAGATGAACCATAGACACTCGCTCTGAACTTCAGAGAGTTACGCCATAAGGCTGCTGCTCTATCTTTAATCCTATGTTGCCCATTCAGAGAATTTTGATTTGTTGTCCGTTCTCACTTTTATCAGATTGAAAAGCTTTTCAAATTCCGCAGATATAGATTTGAAGAAGCTGGAATATAATGTGTTCGGATCTTCACAGTAAGGTGTTAACGGTAGACTTGACACTAGTCCACTGCGAAATTTTTCCATTTTCTTCAAAGTTACTGGTATACACAATACTTTAACGGGCTTTATGGCATTACCTACTTTCTTCAAATACTACAATCTGACCAGTGTGGTCTGAACTTAATGCCTAAACTACCTATTTGTTTATCGTGAATACTACATTCACAGAATACGTTATCTAGACAAGTAGCGGAGGTAGCGGTTATTCGTGTAGGCTCCAGAAAGACATTGCACATATTGTAAGACTTAAATACTGCTAGGATCCTAGTGCGAATAGAGCGGTTTGCGGTGTCTAGTAAATCTATGTTAAAGTCGCCGCAAACTATGATGCGTTTGGACTTGTTTCTGGATGCAAGTTGAAGAAAAAGTTCCATCACTGTCTCAAAGACTTCAAAATCTCCTTCGCCCCGCCTGTACACACTAACAATAGTATATTTGTCATCTCAACACATGAGACTTCAGCATTCATTTCACATTGCATTGCATTCATTACACTTAAAACCATCTTTTACTAAAATTAAGATACTCCATTTAACATCATCAAAATCTTATTTTTGTCTTTCAATTTTGAAGACCGGTGTTGTATCATCAGCAAACATAATTTAATAATAATAATAATAATAATAATAATAATAATAATAATAATAATAATGATAATAATAATAATAATAATAATAATAATAATAATAATAATATAATAATAATAATAATAACAATAAAGGACCGTGATCTTTAGTAGATAAGCACTTGGCGTAAGCCCGTGTATCAGAACCTCTTTATTACAAGAGTGAAATGAAAAATTCATAAAAATGTAATAATAATAATAATAATAATAAGCACTTGGCGTAAGCCCGTGTATCAGAACCTCTTTATTACAAGAGTGAAATGAAAAATTCATAAAAATATAATAATAATAATAATAAAACTATTCATTTCAACAGGCCTGACATAACTCTCCACGATAAACAAAACAAAACAGTATTTCTCATAGATATAGCCATACCAAATACACACAACCTTACCACAACGTTTACAGAAAAAAACACAAAATACACAGACCTTGCCATTGAAATTAAAACACAATGGCAGGTACAATCTGTCAAAACCATCCCAATAGTCATCTCATCCACAGGAGTCATCCCATACACATTACACACTAGTCTCAAAACACTAAATATACCCAGATCCACACACATACTTCTTCAAAAAGCAACAATACTAAATACATGTAGAATTGTACGGAAATTCATGGGCAAGGACCGTGATCTTTAGTAGATAAGCACTTGGCGTAAGCCCGTGTATCAGAACCTCTTTATTACAAGAGTGAAATGAAAAATTCATAAAAATATAATAATAATAATAATAATAATAATAATAATCGTTTATTTACAGAAATAAATGTAGATTACAAGCTTGTTTAGCAGGGTAAACAAGGGATGTATCGCTACTCCCTAAAATAGGGCGAAACCCTGTGTTTTAGGATAAGTTGCTGCTACTTCCCACAAGAATAAATGCCTCAGATTTAAGTACTACATAGTGTATAAACAATGTGAAATTTAAAATAAAAATATATCTTCTGGCATTTAAAAATATAAGATCAGAAAAAACGTAATAGTTTGGTATGTAGTGTTGGTGATTTATGTTAGTGGGAGAGAATATGGGGAGTGTGGTGAGTGTGTGATTGGAAGTAATGAGGTATGTAGTGCCTGTGAGAGTTAATGTGACTATTATTTTGATAAAAATATAATTGGAATTGTGTTAGACGATCATAAGCTTTTCGCAGTCATCATATGTTTGTGTGCGCAACCAAAGACGTATGTTTTTATTATTATCAAATGTGTTATTAGACCAAAGGTCAATGTGCTTACTCAGATTATTATAAATATAGGGTCCCAGAAATTTAAAAAATCGCTGCATAAATTTGGTTCGTATTAATACTATGTGAAATACTTTATCTCTTCTTCTTTTAGTACGTGAGTTATTTTGATGTGGGGTTGTGTTGTTTCAGAACAATGCTATGTATAAACAGCTGTCTAACCGAGAGGACATCACAGAAGCTGTACAATTCAGTTGTAGGGAAACAATATGGTTTAAATGTACACACCTTCAAGACCGCTCTTTGAGCCCGCTCAAGTTGCAAAAGTGTACTCTTATGAGTACCTCCCCAACTGGAGATGCAGTATCGTAAGAGTGATTCACATAATGCCACATATATCCTTTTCATCAGAAGCGGTTCAGCCACATGTCTAAGACCCTTAAAGATATAAGTCAGTTTCCTAACCTTGGAGCTGAGCATTTGAATTTGAATTTGGAAATTTAGGTTAGAATCGAGCATGATACCTAGATATCTCATTGAGGATGTCCGTTCTAAGGGTCCACAGCCGCAGAAGCCAGCGACAGAATCAGCACACTCATGAGCAACTAAGCTGAAATCATTTGTTGGTTGGGTTGAGTTATTAATCGAGAAGGTAATGTATTTGGTTTTTGCAGTATTCAAAGTTAAAATATTTTGTTGTAGCCAATCTACGACTTCATTGAAGCCAGCTTGTGCACAGGAATTTACCTCTTCCCAACATGAACCCGAGAAAAGTAATGCGGTATCATCGGCATATGCCACAATTTTGCATTGGGGCAACTCAAGACAACAGAGCCCATTTATGTAGATTGTGAATAGAGTAGGTCCAAGTATGCTGCCCTGAGGGACACCCCAATGGACTGATTGAGTGGAACTTGTGTGTTCACCTATTTTTACACATTGCAGCCTATTGCTTAAGTAGCTCCTAAAAAGCTCAAGCTTTATGCCTCTGATACCTATTTTTTCTAGTTTTGTTATAAGGAGGTCAACGGATTCCGTGTCAAATGCCTTGGCCAGATCAAGAAAGATACCCAGACACCTCCTTTTATCATCAAGGTTTTTAGCAACATAGCTTGTGAGCTCATGGACTGCATCAGATGTGGATCTGCCAGAACGAAAACGGAACTGATTGTTCGATAAAATTGAATATTTTTCTAAGAAGTGAGTCAGTCGTGAGTTAATGATACGTTCTAGGATCTTAGAAAGAGATGGCAGTATCGAAATAGGCCTATAGCAATCGACACGGTCTCTATCGCCCCCCTTGTGAATAGGTATAACAACTGATTGTTTGAGAGCGTCCGGGAAGATTCCCTTCTCAAGGCACAAGTTAAAGATGAATGTAAGGACTGGAACAAATTTAGTCTTAAATTCTTATTGGAAATGTTATCCCAGCCAGTTGAACAGTCGTTTTTTAGTTTCATGATGAGACTATCGATTTCGTCAGAATCCGTTCCTAGCAAAGAAAACGATTGCAAACGTCTTGCTTGAGATTGATTATTTAAGCAAATATTTTTAGTTTTAATGGTCTCTGCCAGTTTTTTTCCCACATTCACAAAGTAGTTGTTAACATTTTCAATTGAAACTTTAGGTGAGTTATGAGTAGCAAGAAGTTCACGAGGTTGGTCTTTCTTTTTAGTGGTCGAGGTAATTTTTTTTATAGCCTTCCAGAGTTGTTTGAAGTTATTACCTGCCTGATTTAGTTGGGATTTGTCAAAGTTTCTTTTTAGTTTTTTTATTAGATTATTACAGAAATTTCTATACCGTGTATATGTTTGCTTGTATACTTCATTGTCAGGGTTTTTTGCCAATTTGCGATGGAGATTATCTCTGTTTCTTATACATCGAAGCAAACCAGGCGTCATCCATGATTTTATAGGGCGTTTATTACTTGGGATCCTACGTATTTTAGAGTTTTTATTTATAACCGTTTGAATAGTCTCTACGAAGATATTCGTAGCTATATTAGGATCAGGTTGTTCATAAATATTCCCAAAAGATAGTTTATTAATATCCTGTGTAATTCCCTCACGGTCAATAGTAGTATAATTTGTTGCAGCATGTAATTTATTATGTTTGAGCTTTAGACAGAATAGGATAGCCTTGTGATCAGTCAATGTAGAATGCATAACCAGTGTAATTGCTTCATTTTTTGTCTTAAGAATTAAGTGGTCTTGACATGTCCTACTCATGTCCCTAGTTATGAATGTAAGACCAGGAAATAGCCCGTGATACGCCAATGATGTTAAGTATTGTTCAGCGTCAGAGTTTTGGTGGTCAGGGTTTAAATCCCCCAGTTAATATTATATTTTGAAAATTAGAAAGTTTGTAAGAAAATTTGAAAATTTGTAATTGTTTATTTAGTGAATCTATAAAATTATTGGTATTTTCAAAGGATGGTGAACGATAGATGCCCAATATAGCTGTATCGTTTCCATGTTTTATAATCAGACAACTTCCATCGAGGAAGTTCGGTTCTTCAAACGTTAGACTTAAATTTTCTTTGTAAGAGACTACTATGTCAACAACACTATGTCAGTCAATTTCTCCACCATGAAAGGCAGATCGTTAATATATACCAGGAATAAGAAAGGGCTTGATATGGAACCTTGTAGAACGCCAATTTTTACTCCCGATCCATCAGATTAAATGCCGTTGACTTCTGCCTGTTGAATTATATTGCTTAGGTATGATCTTAGTAGATCGAACGATTTATTTCCAACTCCGTAATGATTTAATTTCATTAGTAGCGTATCATAATCTTTTTCATTAGTAGAGTCTTTTCAATAAAATTACTGTTTTCCTTTAAATAATTGCGATGTACACTCATCAGACAAAAACCCGTAAGCCTTTCTTCACCCATGGTGCTTCTAAGCCACGTTTTAACTCTTCGCAGCGTACTGAATGACCGTTCTACCGGTCGCCGTGGTGCATGGGATAGTGCTTAAAATAATCAATGCCAATTGAACAGATCAACTACTTCTATGTCCCTTAATTGATCACCTGATAAAGCCTTCTTCACCCATAAATTATACCAAAGGTTCAGTTCTCCGGAGATATCCAAGTTATAAAATTCTTGGAATAATTCTGCGTTCTTGTGTAAGTCTGTAATGCTGGTTTTGGTCATATACAAGGGATGTAGCTTACTTAAAGCAAACGCCGGAGTGTTTTCTTGGGAGAATCGACTATTCATCGATGAAATGAGTGAATCAATGTATGGTATTATCAGGGAACGCCGCCAATATTCGTTATCATTGTCTGATGGCGGATTACTTCTATGTGTTTGCTTGTGAGCAAGACGTGGAACCGAAATTTCTATGTTCAAATCCATTGCAACAGCTCGCGCTTTTTGAAGCATTTCAGTACTTATTCTATCAGGAAACTCGCGGTCATTTCTGAGAATGTCCTTGATATTTTTGATGTGTTCCCCCACCGAGATCATGTCGATCGATTTAGCTTGGAGTGCGTTAACTACTGGTTCTAAAAGTGCTGAATTTTTGGCTATTGTTTGTAGAGCAACAATAAACACTGGTTTTGTAACGGCTGAATGCAACTGATATGCAGATTTTCTGGTGGCATAATTGCCCTGTATGGATAACGTTTCTAGAGATTTCACAAGCTCTGGGAAATGTTGAGAAAACTTTCTGATTGATTTATATTTTTCGGACCATCTCGTCTCACACAATCGTGATAGGTTTGGAGCGTAGTTTCGACGTGTAGTCGATTCTCTGAAAAACGTTATAAAATCCTTTACAGTGGCGATAGTATTTCTAATTTCTGGCACTGCGTTCGCATCATTCAAAACAAGGTTGAGTTTGTGACTTGAGCAATGAAAATATAAAGCACTAGGATATTTTTTTCTCAAAATGGCTTGTACGCTCTTTCCCTGCCATTGTAGAACAGCCATCGAATCCAAACCCTACGCAATCTTCGGTTGGGAGGTTAGAACTAATCAAGAGATTGTCAATTGCTTCGGCAATTGCTAAAACATTTTGTGCTTTTAGTTCAACGAACCCTACAAATTCTTCTCTGATTTTCCTTTTGCTTTCGTCGTAGAACCGCACGCCTATTAACAGCTGTTCTTTCCCAGCTACGTCTGCTGTTTCATCAGCTAAGACTGCGTAAGCCATGGTCTTCTGAACCTCACTTATTATATTCTCCATAATAACTTCGCCACATAAATTTATCAATTCGTTTTGTATTTTTGGCGATGTGTAAACTGCATTGCGACGGCACTTTTCCAGGTGACTCTTTAATTTGTCGTCCTCTGAATTGATTCTCAACTTCAATAAATCGAATAAAACCCTCATCTGCTTGTTTTCCCCTAAGAGGCATATCACGTGTACCGCAAAATACTATACAAGAAATAATTGATGACAATATTTGTCTGTTTTCTTCGATTGTTTTTTGTTGTCCACTTTGTAGTTGGATGTCTACAGGAACATTTTTAAGAATTTTTTTCGCAGCATTTGCCGCTGTTAGATGAAGGTTGGTCGTTGCATGCTTTCGGCAGTCTTCATGCATATTTTTGAACTTTATATATGGCCTGACCATAAATGATCCCAAAATTCCTCTCACAGTGCTGATGGGCGGAGGGAACAAAACACAATGATTACAAAGAGCGCCTTTTAGTCGTTTGGAATATACTAGCCATGGTGCATATTGATCCAACCAAGCATGATTAAATTTTCTTTTCAAATGGCTTGCATCACTTTCAAAATCGTAATTTCTGGGCGGGATCCAAGGATTTTGTAACAACTCCCTCTTCTTTTTCGTCGTTAGCTGGGCAGCCAACCCAACATAACGACCCAGGTAATTTTCATGATAGCCATCGTCCAATATAATTTCAGGATCGACGTTGACGTCATAAGTTTGTTGGGATGTCGATGGAGAAGAATAGTCAGCAACAGATATATTTACAGGTTCTGCTGGAGAATGTGACGCTTGTCCAATGTTAGCATGCAAAGATCTTGGCATTACATGAGTAGTTTTATCATGGTTGTCATTTTCATCGCTTCCACTGCTACTTTCCCGACCTTTTTTTCTTTTTTCGCGTGTTGTCCCTAAAAATGGATACACAAAATTACTCTTACGGTGTTTAGGCATAGGACGAAAATAAAGATCAAGATACCTATAAAACATCACATTCAAATATTATTTACTTCGTATCAGTAAAATTAGAATTGCGATATTCAAAATTCTTTAACTTTGTGGTTTAAACGCCAAATAATCAAAACATAATATAATATACAATTATAACAAAACCACGTCTTGTAATTAATAAATTTTAATATTGTAAGTAATTAATATGCTAAAGATATACACTTACAAGAGAGACCTCCTTAAACAAATCAAATAATCATATTAGGTACATATGTATGTGTTTTGTTTTGACTCACCTCTTTCAAAGAATTTCCTGATATCCATTTGACGGAGTAATATTTCCAGTTGTTGCGCAGTAAACATAAATCTCGTGTCGCCGCAACTAAACTATAAGACACTATGGCGCACCGAACTGAATTGAATTGTATTCGAACTGAATTGCCTTGCTCTGCCTCACGATCCTCACGCTCCCGAAATATGTAGAAAATACTCGACTCTATTTCCATCCTTGTCTCATACGTGCTATCACTGTCTTTCCTTTCCAGAATGTCGCTATCTATTAACCGATGCTTGATGCTATTTCTCTTTACTGAAAAAAGTACTGTCGTCCGTAACTAGATACCGCTAGATGTTGTTTTCTCCAAATTATATTCAGCTTTAAACCTAGTCGGGAGCGGAATCTACGAGATGCGACTGTTTCGCGGGAGATTTAAATTATATTGCGTCGCTAACAGTATACTATATCGATTGTTGTAGAATATTTAATTATAGATAAAAAATATTAAATCAAAATATCTGACTGAAAAGATATTTTGTTTCCAACACTTCATTTTGCGCAGAGTAGGTAACACGTTTTTAATTCCCACTTGCCAGGAAAATTGACGTTTATTTTATCTTCTAGGGGGGGGGGGGGGGGGGCAGTAGCCCCCCCCCCCCCCCCCCTGCCACTACCTGGGGACGCCCTCATGTTCAATAGGTACTTGCTTTTTCCAAGTATAAGTAAGCTGCCACTACCTGGGTACGCCCTCATGCTCAATAGGTACTCGCTTTTTCCAAGTATAAGTAAGCTATTTGGTTGTTCGCTTCATGTAGTTGTTGTTCCAGGAACCTGCATCGTTCCCGGGCAGAACATGAATGTTTTCGAAAGACTTTATGAGTAGTTCCGGCCCGCCTATCTCTGCTTAGATTCCTCACACGCTGCTCGTAGAGTAGTCACACGCTCAATCAACTGGGTTTTTGCTTGCGTCTCAACTCACAGTTACTAGTAGCACAAGAGATGAGACACTCTTTCTGCTAGTAGGCGGTTATTGATCTCTTCGGCTTCAGTTAGGTTTTGTTGAAACTTGGTCATCTTTTTCTCAGCACGCATTCTGCGGGTCGTCATCTTGCTATCGGACTGTACACATAGTATGTTGGTAGCAGGCTCTGAAGAACACCATTAATCCTGGCTTATTTAATATTGGCTATAGTGCCCTACTTCAATTATATTATTGAGTGTCTAATGAATACATAAAAATAATACATAAATACATAAAAAAACTCATAGCTTGTGGTGATCAGCAGTTTATGAAACAGAAAATAGATAGAAATTGATAGAAAATAGATAGAAGCTGATAGGAAAACGTTCAATTCACGTTCCTTAGGTATGTTTATTATTTGTTCTTGGAATGAATAGTCTTAAAAGCTCTTAGGTAATGGTACTTCCCCGGTTTTTATAAGAAAAAGATGCAATCTTTTCAAATCATGAACGTGGACAGATTTACACTGGCCCACTCATAGTTAACAAACTATCAACAAATTTTACACTATGTTAACACAAATAGCCGAATTTAAACTAATTAATTGGGCTTAGAAAAAAAACATAGCAAAGCCCTGTGACAATAAGACAGGATAAAATAAATATTTTTACGGTTATGTTCGAATATCGAGTTGTAACAATACACTAATCGTAGCTGTATGGTGGCGTAGCGTGCCTTGTCGGGGCCCCGTATAAAAATTTTTTTGGAGGCCCTTATGGAGGTAAAGATTTTTCACAAAAGAAAAAAAAAATTGTGAGGAGTAATATTTATTTATCACATAATTTACCCATTTTACAAATAAAAATCGAATTTTAAATATTCACTCTCCTTGCCTTTTTATCGGCAAACTGATTTATTAAATCATTTATGGCTGATGATGATTTTAGTTTTTCTAAAGTTTCTGCCTCTATGGACAATAGTGAGATGTCTGACAGCCGTTCTTGTCCCATCGAAGTTCTTAAGTAATTTTTTATTAGTTTTAATTTTGAAAAACTTTTTTCTGCCGTTGCGGTTGTAACTGGAAGGGTCAAGAATAAAAAGCATGCTGTGATTACCTCGGGAAAACTGGATGCAAGACTATTGAATTTTACTAGAAATAATTCAATGAGTTCTTTAATGGAATAATTTTTTTTAATTTCAGAATTTAAGCATGTTTTTAGAGCCTTTAATTGGTCACAAAGATTAAGTGAGATGTCTTTACTGTATTTAGCAGACAGTTTTCCGGAAGCGTTTAATATCTCTTCGCTTGAAGAAGATAGGAGTTTCTCCGGTTGTAATATTTCGAATATACTACTCAGGTTGCAAAGGCTCTGAAATCTTTCTTTAGTTTGAGAAATTAATATATCTAAACAGCAATAGTATACATTGACTTTGAAATAAGATTCCGGGTCGGAAATTCTCTCATCTTGTGATAACTCATCAAAAAAACGCTTCGTTATCTTTCGCCTACTGTTTTTAAAAACAGTTGTTACCCCCCACTTTTTTGCTAAATCTTTGGATTCATTTAGCAAACTATTAAATGAATTCTGATTTCTTAATTGGCACAGTCTATTTAAAAGATTACTTAATAAAATACTAGATTTCTGTAAGTCATTATTTTCATGCTGTAGAGCTTTAGAAACAGGATTAATAATTTCAAATAGTGAAGAAAAAAATGTAACGAGCACTAAGAAATCAAAACTCTCTAAAATATTAATTATACTTTTACATTCTTCAAGTTCATCTTTTTATTTGAAATTAAATTTAGTTGGTACAAAGTTTTCATGATTAGTAAAAAAAATTTCTTTACTGCTAATAAAGCGTCGTTCCTAGAAGACCATCTGGTAGGACATACCTTTTTAAGGGTAATCAAATATTTTTCAGATGAATCGTCACTTAGCATAGCCCAGCGTTTTATACTATTGCCAAAAAAAGTATATATTTTTTCTAAATTATCGAAAAAAGTCGATACTTCACGAACATGTCTCGCAGCATCGTTCAAAACCAAGTTTAAAGCGTGCGCAGCACAATGAACATAATCGGCATTTGGAGCATGCTCTTTTATTAGGGTTTGTAATCCTCCATACACACCCGACATAACATTTGCTCCATCGTATCCCTGTCCTCTACATTTAGTCAAATCAATTCCATATTCTTTAGTCAAATTTAAAATGACAGTTTTCAGACCTGCAGCACTGCAATCGGTTACTGCTATGAATCCTAAAAAGGACTCACAGATTTTTATTTCTTTAGGCACATTATCATCATTTTCTGTAACCGAGATATATCGAAAAACTACAGATAGTTGGTCAATTTTTGACAAGTCTTGTGTTGTATCCAGAATTATTGTCAGAAATGGAGCTTTTTTAATTTCTGAGATAATACTGTTCCTAACGTCAGTACCAAGCAAACTAATAATTTCGTTTTGAATCGTAGGGCTTAAATAATTTATTTCACCTTTCGGTTTTAGAAAAAGTTCTTTTAAAGTTGCATCATAGTTAGATAGCAGACGTGAAATTGCCATAAAATTGCCAGAATCAGAATCATGCCCCCTCAAAGGTAGACTACAAGATACTAAAGTAATTATAACATTAATTATACGATGCAGTACATCTCTCCAGAATGTAATTTTACTATCGATTTCACTTTTCAATAGAGTATCGATGGTATTTCCTTGCAACCAATTATTATAAGAGAGTGAGGCACTAATATGCTGCTGTGACTTTTCATGGTCAAGAATAGTTTGTGTGAAATTGCTTCTAACCGAAACACCGTTAACCCAAGCAGAGGAGTACGATTTGTTTTGACGATCTGCTAATAACCAACAGAAGTGACAGTACGGTTTGTTTAAAACGTTAGAATAACATAACCATGGTCTTATAATTTTTATGTCTGCCTGATTGAAATATGAATAATAATAAGCTGAAAAAGGTCGGTTATTTTCTAAAACTTTTGGAAATGGTCCTTGTGGTTAAATTATTTTTCGTTCGCATTCAGTTAAATTGTCACCAACATTTCCTATATCTGATGAAATTATATTACAATCTGCATTATCTGCAGATATATCAGAATCGTTGACTTGGGGTTCCTCAATTTCTGGATGGACATCCGATAAAGTATGTGCTTGGCTTTCTTCTATTTCAGTATATGTGACGAAGAACATGCTTCAGAAGAATCTAAAAATAAACGAGTAATTGTTAAAAAATAAATACGAATGCTTTGATACTAAACTAAAAAGAGTTATATATAAATAAATAACGTTACTAAGGGTCACAGTTAGAGAGTGTTCAGTTCAGACGCACACAGATTCTACGCGGATTGTGCTCGTACCTATTAGTAGATACAAAATCACCTGCAGCCCGTCCGTGCATTACTATACACCTGCGTGCTATTTAAACGCAGCGCGTAGTGTAGTGGCCATACAAAACGAGAACCCGAAAGCGAGTCTGCACATCTGAAGTTCTCAACACGCAATTAACGATACGATACGGACTGATAAACAAACAACAAAACAAATCGATCCTATAGATAAGTTAGAATTTTGTTTTTTTTAATCAAGGCACGGAACCCTAAAAACAGTATAATTGTGAAAATCGAGGGGGGAGACAACTTTTTGTGACGGACAGATGGACAGACCGAAATTAAAAGATTTCCTTGTTTATCACTACGGGCCCCTAATAAATGGGTTGGGTAGTAGTGTAGTACTTACCTTTCCAATCTAAATCACTCACAGTATCTTGTCTCTGAAAAAATGAAGAAATTTTGGGCACTTTTTTTATAACCTCGTCCCTTTTCTGTTTAATTTTTCTTTTCTCAGCGCCGCTGGGATAATCTCTTTTCCTTTCACTCATTTCTTTTACAAATCGTTACTAATACTGCTAAACCAGAAGAACAATATTGTTTGTACTGAATTACAATGTAATGCACATTTATATAAAGCGCGTAAATAAACAGTGCACTGCACTCCGTGGTTTAACATCCAATGCAAAGTACAACAACGTACACGTACATCGCGATTCCCGGGGATTCCCCGCTGAGTTGAAGATGAAGTAAGTAAAACGGGGAAGTCCCGCAGCCCGCCATAACGATGTAGTGTTGCCAACTTTTGAACGCACGCTTAAGGCGGGAAAAAAAGGAATTGCTTTATAGAATTTTGTCATTTGTAAAATAAAATAAATTAGAAAGTTTTTATTCTTTTTCCTTACACACTTTGGGGGCTCCCGTGGCCCGGGGGCCCCGTATAATTGATAAGGCAAATACGGCGGTAGCTACGCCCCTGATGACAAGCAAAAGGCCATCGGGGGAGGCCGACTTTAGGAGACTCTACTACTCTACTCTACTCTACTCTAATCAATTAAATACATCGACGACAACAGGTTTGAATCAGATGTCAATACTGGCATAAAAGAGGTCACAGAATGGTTGGAAGCAAATAATCTACTGGTGAATGAGAATAAAACAAAATATATTCAATTTAGAAATAATAAAATGACATTAAGAAATATCGATGTAAAATGCCATAATATTTCAATTAAACCAACATCATCCACCACTTTCCTATGTATTGTCGTAGATGAGCACTGTTCATGGCTACCACATATTAAAAAAGTGTGCAACAAACTGAACAAATATGTTTACGCTCTACACAGGCTACAAAGAACCTCTGGCGTGCATTCAGCCTTGATGGCATACCACGGTTATGTGGCCTCGGTATTAAGATACGGCCTAATTGTATGGGGTAACGCAAGAGAGTTTAAAAAAAGTTTTTATTTTACAAAAAAGATGCATTAGAGCAATCTGCCATACACATCCCTTAGAGTCATTTAGCCTCTATTCATTAAACTTAAAATCTTGTCGTTGCCAAGTCTACATATTTGAAATGGCATGTTTTGCTCACAGTCAACCAAATATTTAAAAAAAAAACAAGGATGCATACACATTTAACACAAGATATCCAGATAAAATTGTAACCCCACTATGCAGGACCGAATTATGCAATAGAAGTTGTTACAGAATGTTAATAAAAATATACAATAAGGTCCCACAGTCAATTAAAACGTTGCCATTGACACTATTTAAGTCCACACTACAAAGATGGCTCTTGAAGGAATGTTTCTATAATGTAGATGAATACCTTAATCTTAAAAGTATTGATATCTAAGGAATGACATATTAATATAATGTAAATAAACTTCAAATGACATATTTCAGATTTAGGTAAAAAAAAATGCATACCTGGACAGGTGAAATGTGCTGAGCATTTTTTTTTTTTTTTTACATTTACTACCATATATACCACCTTTCAAGCAAATAAACATCATTTCATTTCATCGATTTTTCAAGGAAAGACGAGGTTTTTTCAAAACTGTATTTACTGCTGAGTTTAAATTAAACATAGCTACTACCATAGAATATTATTCTACATACTTGATGTGTATGTCGTGAGACATGGGCAAGTAGTTAAAATAACTATTACTCCAGGGCAAGGTCAGATGAGTGCACAGCCTGCTCGATGGCTTCCGTAATCCTGATGATGACTCTGAAGCAAAACACCATCTGCTCAGCTTCGTCTAAAACCCTGAACTCGATGGGAACCTGCGTGCCCTGTGAACAAGAATGACGTTAGGGAGAAACTCGACTTTGCGTTTAAGTTTCCGTGTATCTGGCCTCACACTGGGGTAGCCTGTGTAGTGACAACCAGAAACAAAGACGTCACAATGTGACATACAACACGTGGACCTCACATCGTGACTGTATGCGTTATAGAGGTTCGTATGTTCTCTCTTAAAATGCAAGTGTTTTAAAGGTACACCTGTGAACCATTATTCAGAAAACTGCACTATTTGTGTCCACAAAATGCTCCTTTGCAGCTGATAGGGCTAGGATAACTCTACTAAAAGCTGAATAACAGTGAATCTGTGGCGTCTGTGTAGCGGTAATAGAATCGCAATACAGAGTAATGTATTATATTGGGTCTCGTTATTTCTTATGCAGCTATTGCAGTCCGAGTGAACACTAATAAGTCGGAAACACATGGGAAAATCCAAAACCTGGGGATTTATTTTTCTTCATCCCCCGCCAGTCTTTTCCCATAGTGGGTGGCAGAGGCTCAATTGTACCCTCGTTTTGCCAGATTTACAATAATTATTTTGCGTGACAGCGGGCTAACCCATCGCCTCATTATTATCTAATAAACCTATTTTATTTACCGTCCGGAAACTGCTAACAAACAAATGATAATAAATAAATAAAATGGATAAAGAACAGAATATCAGTCATAAGCTGGTCGCCAAATCATCTCACAATTGTGTGATCAATAGCTTTGATGTCATCCGCCCATACACACCCAGTTAAGTTAATGATACAGCTGAAGTGAACAAATGAAGCTGAAGAAACTTACAGCTGGGAAGAACGGCTGGATATACATCCTCAAGGTGTACTCCACTACCTCGCCTTCCAGGATCGGGCAGTAGGTGTTGCCGAGGAAGTTGCAGGCGATGGCTTGCTCCTCCAGCCCATAGGGGATGGGGATGAACGAGACCATGAACGCAGCCGCCCTGGTGGACAGGGTTCGGAGGAGGCGGGCTGTGGGGAAAGAAATAATAATAATCTATACAATATTTATATATGAATCGCGAAATATGATTGTCAACGCGATATAGGCAAACGGCTGGACAGATTTAGATAAATTTTTAAAACAATTTGATGAAGTCTTAGAAAGGTTCTTATGGAGGAGAGAAAATCCGAACGACCGTTAAATTGAAATACACCTCTTTCAATAGATGGCGTTTGTAACGAGCCTTATAATAGCTTTTCACAGTACGATGTTTGCCGGGTTAGCTTGTTGTGAATAAAATAGTTTTAACCTGTCCTCTACGGAGTTTTCGACGCCGAAGGAGTTTCGCATTTACCTAGCCCGGTAATTCCCGCCCAATTTTTAGGGCTCCGTATCTAAAAAGGAAAATAGGAACCCTTATAGGATCACTTTGTTGTGCGTCTGTCAGCCCGTATGTCACACGTTCACAACCCTTTCTCTCCGGGACGCGTGCAGGTATCAAATTGATGATTGATTGATGATATCAACGCATGCCTGTGGACCCTTGGAGCTATGAAAAATTCAAAATTCTAGTTCCACGCAATAATAAAAGGTTAAAAGGCATTGGAAATCTTAAGATGGTTCTTAAAAAGTGCTTTATCTGCAACAAGAACATCACAAAAAAAGCCCCCGGTATAGAGTGCAGCAGATGCGAAAAGTATGTGCATGCAACCACCGAATGCGCCAACATCTCAACCAAGCAGATTGCTGCCCTGCGCGCCACCAACGGCCTAGAATGGAGCTGCGAGGAGTGCCTAGGAGGTACTTCGAAACGCTCGTCCTTCTTCATACCTGAAGACGAACCGGAGACTGATTCTGAAGAGGCAAAAAAAACAATAACCATCGATGTCAAGAAACTGCTGAATGATATCACCTTTGAAATGAGGAAAACTATTAAACAAGAGTTGGAAAGCTTTCAAACCTCCCTCGAATTCATCAGTGACCAGGTGAGCGGCATCGAAGAGACCCTAAGAAACCAGAACATAAAAATCAAACAGCTTGAAAACAAAAATATGGACTTAGTTAACCGAAACAAAAACCTGGAACTGAGAATCTGCACAATGGAGCAACGCCAGCAGGAGTTCGAACAGCAACAGCTAGTCACGTCGCTAGAAATAGCCGGAATACCGAAAACGGCTGAAAAAGAAGACGTTACCCTACTGATGAAGACTGTAGCTTCGAAGTTGGATGTCAACGCTGATGACATGTTGACTGCCCGTCGTACAGCAACACGCAGGGAGAAACCAGGAAGTATCCTCGTCGAAATGCGCTCGAGAGCCAGCCGCGACCAGTGGGTGAAGTCTGGCAGAGACAAAGAGCCGACGGTAGGGGATATCCTTGGTCCGTCCACCCCAACAGGATCTGCAACCGATCGTGTCTACGTCAGGGAAGCCCTATCCCACCACATCAAGACTCTGCTTTACCAAGCCGGATCAAGACTACGGCCCTCCTTCCAGTATGTATGGTGCAAAGAGGGAAAGGTTCTGGCAAGGAAGAATAAGGATACCAAAGCCATCCCAATCTACTCGGTAAAAGACATTGATGTCTTACTCGAATAACTAAGTTCTTATTGTACCAGCCTATATATCCTACGTTCCCATCCTTAAAATTCAACTTGCCAACAAATCTAAATTCTAATATCACCGAAATATTTAACTGATCAAATATAAATAACTTTCTACAAACCTTACCTCAGAAAAACAAATTCATTTACATATCATGTCTCCATGTAAACTTGAGATCGATGTTGAAAAATTTTGGTAAACTACTTCAAATAATAGATGGATGTCCTAATATTGTGGAAATTGTCATAGTGACTGAAGCAAATATTTCTGATAACATTTCTAACCTGTTCCAAATTTCTGGCTATACAATGCATACACGTCTACGTAATTATCAAAAAGGCGGTGGCATAATTATGTATATTCGCAACAACCTCAAATTCACACAAAAATCTCACATAACCCACACGTTCGAGAATATCACCGGCACCGTTAAATTACCTACAAACGAGTTATTAACAGTCTGTGCAATATATCGCCCACCACATACCAACAAAACAATTTTTAATAGTGAACTACACCGGTTACTTTCCAACTATGCAGATTCTAATTTCATGATCGTACTGGGTGACATCAACATCGATCTCAAGCTACACAATTCACACAGAAACTCATATTTAGACATGCTGTCTGTGTGTGGTCTAACGTGTGGCATCACTGACTATACTCGGATCGAAAAGCGCAAAGATATGATCACTAAATCTTGCATTGACCATATATTTATTAGATGCCAAGCGTTAGATGCGTACACAGCGGCAGTTGATACTGTTCTAGCCGATCACCGTATCACGATAGCTAGCTTCGCTGGACCACCGCCGCCCGGCATGACTCATATACAGGCTGCTGCTAAGGCGAAAGTCATACATAATCGTGATGAGTTACTCAAAAACTTAGGCAATGTTGACTGGAACTTTACTTATAATTTGCAGACGGCAGATGAGATTTTTCAACACATAAAAAAATCCTTCCAAGAGGCCTTACAGTCGTCCATAAGACTAAAGAAAAATCGTGAACTTATTAGAAATCGCGAACCCTGGATGAACCAAAAAATTGTAAACCTTTGCGAAAAAAGAGACATTCTTTTTGGACTCTGGAGGAAGAATCCAACAGACCATGAAATTAGGCTACAGTATAACAAGACACGAAACAAATCCAATAAAATAATTGAATACTACAGGAACCTATACTACCAAAATAAAATTAAAGATAACTATAGTAACCCAAAGAATTTATGGACAATAATAAATTCGATATGCGGCAGAATATCAAAAAGTATTGACGATGCGATAGCGGACGCTTTTAAACCAAAAAACCTTACAAATACTGAAATAGCAAATGAATTCGCTATTGAGTTTGACGAATCCGTAAAAAAGATCCTCCCGCAATGTAAACATACAATTCTCGACGAAAACAGCTTCAGCAATAACGCGGACGTCAGTATGAGGTTCAAAAAAGCTACCCCACGAGCAATCCACAAACTTATTCGCGGCCTGAACAGCAGAAAAGCGTCGGGTCTAGATAAAATCAAAATCCTCGACATCAAAGCAATCGGTGACAAAATTGCGGGTACGATCGCGCATCTTATAAACACTAGCATAAACACGGGTAAGTACCCAGATGATCTCAAATTGGGTTGCGTTAGACCTATATTTAAAAAAGGTAAAAGGGACAACGTTGCTGATTACCGTCCCATCACACTACTGTCGTCGGTCGACAAAATAGTTGAGAAGTTTGTTTGTGAGCAGATACATACATTCTACCAATCTAATAATATTATAAACACTCACCAATTTGGATTCCAGCAAAAAAAAAGTACAACATCGTTACTATCCAAATTCACGGATCACGTGAACAGCTCGCTTAACGATAAGAAACAGGTACTAGCCCTTTTCATAGATTTTTCGCGCGCTTTCGATACATTAGATCACAATCTGCTCACAAACAAACTTGGAAAATGTGGCATCAGAGGCCCGTTACAGACCTGGAGCGCTAATTACTTAAAAAATAGACAGTACTGTGTTAAAGTCGGCGAAAGTATTAGTCGTACCACCACGGTATCCCAGGGAACTGCTCAGGGTTCTGTACTAGGGCCCCTCCACTTCATAACATACGTCAACGATATGGTAAATGTCCTAAGCTTCAGCACCCCTTACCAATTTGCAGACGACACATGTCTAATTATCGCCAATAGTAACATAAACATAGCATTTCAAGGCCTCCAGTTTGATTTTGACAACCTCAATAAGTGGTGCCATGACGTAGGCCTAGCTCTGAATGCCCAAAAGACCAAATTAATGCTCATTAAATCGCCATATTTAAAGGGTAACAACCTGTCGGATGAGTTTGTTGCGCATACGCACGATTGTATGCACGATGAGCACATCAAGAAAGACTGTCAATGTCCATCGATTGAGAAAGTTGACAGACACACTTACCTGGGGCTGGTGATTGATGGTACTTTTAACTGGGGTCCCCACATCCAACGAGTATGCGACAAGCTCAGGGAACTCATTGCCGCATTTTATGTAGTTAGAAATCGTATACCATTCAAAACTCGAATAATGCTATACAATGCATTCTTTGACTCCATAGTGTCTTATGGCCTCTCCAGCTATGGACATACCCACAAAACATATCTGGACCAAATACACACCTTGCAAATCAAACTTCTTAAAATAATTGTCCCACCTAATATCAGATACGAATATTCAGGTAACTCATCTAAACTATTCCATTACTGTAATACACTCCCTATTCACACCAAATTTCATTATACATTACTGAAAGAGGAGTTCTTCAACAATACCCTACAGCACAGAATAGATCACCCCGTAGGTACGCGTCGCGCGGCCCAAGGTAAACTAACCACTACACGCGCAAATAATTTCTACGGTACACGGACGCGCGCCTACTGCATTCCGCGACTAATAAACAAACTACCCACTGACATAAGAAACACCATATCCCCGCTAAACATAAAAGCGAAACTTAAAAAATACTTTTCCTCCCTTTCCTATCCCTAACCAATACCTAAGTTGTGAAA
This sequence comes from Argyresthia goedartella, assembly GCA_949825045.1. NCBI lineage: Eukaryota > Metazoa > Arthropoda > Insecta > Lepidoptera > Argyresthiidae > Argyresthia > Argyresthia goedartella. Next base: position 23,995,402 of record OX463828.1, read on the forward strand.
CCATGAAAAATACATACCTGATATGTTTTTAATTTATTTTTAAAATTTTGTGTGTACTTACATAAACAAAAACAAGATGTGTTAAACATTGTACATATATTTTAGCGTAATAAGGATCCACATACAAACCTATATGGTTTCCGTGGACCTATTGTCAGATGTAAATTTATAATTTCTGCTTAAAATAAAAAAAAATAAAAAAATATTGCACATCAAAAATACTGATTTGCACAGCAAAAAAGGATCAGCAAAAACACTTTTTATGTTTTAAATATTTTATGTGTACTCAAGTTAATGTTCAAGTATTTTTTTTTCAACCTAACATGAAGGACAAAGGGGGCTTCGCTTCGCTCACACCCTTTACCCTTCACCTATGCTACCGCAGCATTTTGCCCTGATATTTGCTGTGCAAATCAGTATTTTTGATGTGCAGTTTAATATTTCCCATAATAAAATACGGCCGTTTATGTCCCAAATTTGCTGAACTTGTTGAATTTGCTTACGGCTCGCAAGGGAATCAAAACCGGTACTTCCGGTTGACCTAGGATTATTAATTTGGCAAAAAGAAAGGTCAAGGTCAGCAAAGGTAAAGGGGAAAATCCTAAAACGCCCTAAAAATCCTATACGTCTGTCAAGACTCTTTTCTCAGGGACGCATGGAGGTATCAACTTGAAACTAATATTAATTGCCCAGATCTGTGGTCTCTTGAAGTTGTGAAAAAATCAACACATAGATCAAGGCGATCAAAAAATACCGCCGTACTCTCAATGGAATCAAAACCTCTTATTTAATCTAATCAAAACCTATTATTAGGGCATGTCCCCTTGACCTAGGGTCATATTTGGCAAAAAGCATGGAAGGTCTCAGCATAAATAAAGGGTAAAATCCGAAAACTGTAAAGTTTGAAGTTTGATCACAAAAAAAAAAAAATTTGGTGAAGATACATGTGTAAGTATGTATCAACTTACAGACTCTATCTTCCTTTATCTAAGAGCTTCCATGGTCTAGTGATAACACCCTCACCCGTCACACAGGAGATGCAGATGTGGTGAAACCTCCTGTGGGAAAAGGGCTCGCGCTATGTATGTAATTACGTTACACGTACAATTACCTAACTACGTTACTTAATTTTTACTAGCTGCCTGTGGGCACGGTTTCTTTAGGCCTCTCATCGTTTACGACCAGAGAATTTTACTTCCCTTTAAAGTACCTAATCATCATTATCGTCAACTCAGTTCATATCAATATCATTTTGTTGGGTACGGGCTTTTCCAGATCCAAAACAGTTTCACGCACCAGTTCAGAAAAATGGCCCCATCAAATAATCAAATGAGGCTAAGCACGTTTTCTTTTTGGTTACGTGATTTAGGAACAGATGTTCAATCATTCAGTCTACACGAAAGTATATAGCCTACGGTTAATGTGCAATCTGAAGATGATTTAATTATTAATTGGCTGTGGAGGAAGAAGTATTTTCACTTTTAAGAAAAGATTGAAAGTGCATTTCCTTTCTCTTCCGTAAAAGGAACCATATTTATGTAGGTATATGTATGATTTATTATAGTTTTTGTATGTTCATGCTATATATTGTATTTTATGTAGTTGAAGTATATATTTTTATTTTATATGTATTTTGAAAGTAATTTTCGTACATATGTATAGAGTGTTATTGCGAACTAGGACTTTCCTGTATAATTAACCTTCCTGTCTTGCCTAGGTTTGGTGGAAGAAATCTCTTTTTAGAGATATTTTGCCTTTGCTTATTACAGTTCTTTTAACTGTCTGTAACCTTATATTATCTATGCAATTAAGAATATGAAAGAATAAAATCCCGGTGTTGGATGTTTATGAGTGTGACATCACTGTTTATAGTTGCCCACGACATTGTCACAGGCTATCCTACAGTGGGACCAGAAGCAAGTTATGTGCCTGTATACTGGGTGTAACAGAAAGATGTAGTCATGTTTTAGGGGGTTGTTAAGAACATCTTTCTGAACAATTTTCACTATTAAACCAATTTGATCGAAGCAACTTTACACATTTTGGGCCGAGCGATCAGCTGGTTTGTATGGACAAAAATAAAATTGCTCTGCACAAATCGGTTTGATGATTGATTCAAAGTCAAGTCAAAGTCAAAGTACTTTATTACTGTAGATATTTACATATACTTAGCAAACGTCAATTTTGCCTCTTCTCTACATTGGACCACTGTGGGAGGAGAAGGTCGTAGAAACTCCCACAGATTGATTTTTAGATCTCTTTTAAAAATAGGTTGTGCTTAACTATTACAAATATGAAAAATTTAATTATTATGATTAATAAGCACGAATAAATAATTACAAAATTATTAACAGCAAGGCCTGTGTTGAGTTAGATTAACTCCATACAGTCCTGTCATTTAAGTAATCTTGAACATTGTAATATCCCTTTTTTGACAAAGTCGCTTTAACATGCTTTTTAAATTGCTCAAATGGCAATTTCAAAATCTCCAGAGGTATTATAGAAGAGAATATACTGACCCTTGAAAGAATTGCTAACCTTCGCGAGTCTAAATCGGGGCACACAATCTGTGATTATTTCTTAGTAACCTAAGAAATAATCACAGAAATAATAAAAAATGTTGTAAGGTTCTTGCGTAATACATTATATTTTCGAAAATAAATTGACTAGCTACTGTTAGTATGTCAATTTCTTTAAAAAGCTCTCTTAAGGAGTCTGTTCGTCTTAAATTATAAATTGCTCGAATAGCTCTTTTCTGTAAAATAAAAATAGTTTAAATATCCGCTGCTTTCCCCCGCAGCAAGATACCATAGGACATCACACTATGAAAGTAACTAAAATATACTAGCCTAGATGTAGCCCCATCCGTGCTTTGTCTGATGTTCCTAACAGCGTAAGCCGCAGAACTTAATTTACCAGCCAATTTATCTATGTGGGGCCCCACTGCAATTATACCCAAACGAATACGGCTGCGGGTACCAGGCCAGTAATTTCCGGCTTATTTTTCATTTTTTATTCTCTTTATTTGGGTCAAATAACAGTTAACACAATATTATCAAATCTTAGAGTAAGGCTTTTAAACTGAAAGAATTGTGCAACCAACTCAAATAACCACATATTACTATTTAACTTATTAAACTAGTGTAGCGAGCTAAGTGATAGAGGCTAATAAATTCAAACAGAAAGGATACATGACAAAGTCTGTTGATTAAAAAGATCTGTTGAATAAAGTATAAACGGATACGACTAAGGCTTTGTCAAACATAGGATACAAAATCGCCACCGGTAATTAGCGGGCCCGTCAAATTCGAGTAGGCGGCTTAGGGAGAGGATAGGTTAAGAACAAACATCCTGCGGTCAAGACCAATTTGCCAGGTGTCAGGTCGCATCTACTCCAGCATGGACTCGTTGATTTTCCTAGTTAATCATTCCAAGTTTCCGTGATACTACTCGTCGAGCTCCATCATAGGAATCATAAGTGATGATGATGAAGAGTCTACTCACGTGCTCTGAAGACCGTGTGCAGCACAGCATCCTGCTGTTGGGGCAGCAAGCAGGGCGGAGTCTCACAACCCTCGATGAAGACGTTCAGGGGGAGCTCTCCGGAGTAGAATGTGCCTGTGAGCAAGGGTTTGTGCTATTCAGAGTGATGCCAGAGGGGTGTCACGGAAAATACCTACACTGCGAAGTGACACGTGACAGTGTCACGTGTCACTTCGCAGTGTAGGTACGTTCTGTCGACTACCTCTCCGGGAGGCGTATTCCCTTATCCGTATTGAATTCGTCCCCTCGTCGTGACCAGATCAATACGGTTATGGAAAGTCAGTCAACGTGACCATATCAATTTCGTCTCCTCGTGTTGTCGAAGTCAATACAGCTATGGGCATTTTTTTTTGTTACTAAGATACTCCCATAAGCGTATAATCTATGGCTCTCGAGGAAATAAAGACGCTTTGCGGAGCTAACTTGCGCCACCATGATGAATATCTAGTCCTAGGTTTTTAGCAATACATTCTGGATCCTAGGTACTAAAAATTCACAGTATTGAGAAAATGCCAGGAGCAGTTTTTGCAAAAACTAATCATAAAAGAAGATATATTTTTTTATCATTGGTGGCACCAGTTAGCTGAACAAAGCGTCATACATAACAGAATGGGTTTTAGTAAAAAATATTACAGTGTAAACTCCATGTAACATCACTCGATATAACGACAAACTCCCTAAAGCATCGACATCACTCGGCTTTGGTTGGTTTAGCTTGTTTCCCCATACACTCTATATAGCATTACACCCACTCTCAATAACGACAGCAATTTAATAATAAAAAGGTACTTTTTAAGTTGCCAAAATTAGTAAAAACTGCGCAGCTGTGTACGTTTTTTTGTAGCTTTATTATCCTAGCCCGTAATAAACTCAACTGTTGGCATTATACATACCGAACTTTCTAAGAAATCCATTCTTTTGTTTACAAATTGGGATTGCTTGCACGTGAGCCGCGCATGCGACTGGTAACTGCAGCACTTACTGGCCATGGTTTCTTTAATAAACATCTATATGTCCTAGGTGTTACCGACAGCCCCCTTTGCAGAGCCTGCTTGGAGGCAGAAGAAACGGCTGCTCACGTCCTCATGGAGTGCACAGGAGTAGCGGACTACAGGGCTAAACACCTCGGTCAATCGAGGGACCTTCCAGGGATAGTCGGTAACGTAAAGGGCCTACTGGCGTTCCTGGAGGAGTTGGGTTGGCTCGAATGATGTCGCATTCCCACCCGCACGCAAAATAGGCGCTTTCGTCGTCGAGTTGCGGAAACCAGCCCGTCTTACAATTGACAATTGACAATTGCTTGCACGTGATGACTGTTGTCAGCAGTAGTCACGGATTATCTATACGTATCATATTCTTAGTTGCTCACAAACTTTCAAACTGTAAAACTAACACTAGTTTGAAATAAACTGTTTCTTTTTCTAATACAGATTTTTCTTCTCTCCATTTAACTACAACTCTCTATAATGTCAAAATATGCACAGTCCCTTGAGGGTCGTTATATAGAGTCTACAACACAGTATTAATATTTTTTACCTCACAAGTGTGTGTTCATTTAAAATGTCACTCTAAATCCTTTCAAAAGCCTCCTTCACCATTTTCAATTCCTATTCACAATAAGATGTAAAGAAAGAAGAGATGCAACGGTTTCGCTATTAAGAAAGTGACAAGAAGGTTAGTTTGAAAGACATAAATAAAAATGAAACAATGTATTTCTTTGCAACGCCCAGGCTCCTAATTTATCGCCTGTGACACACTATTGAAATGGCATAACGTTATTTTTTCTTCAAAAAGGTAAACTAGAGCTGAAACGAATATTCGGCAACTATTCGGTATTCGGCATATTCGGCCTTAATTTACTATTCGGAAGGACTATCAATAGGTTGCGTCCCGGCCCGCAAGCCAGCCGCGCTTGAGATGTTAGGGTAAAAGAACCTCTGGGGCGTAGTGATGCGGCGCAATCTAGCCTGCACCGGCGGCGGGGAACCGATTCTATAGATGTTTACAGATTATTGGACGTAGCGCAGGTGCGACCTAGATTGCGCTTTATTGCCGCGCAGCGAGAGTAGCTTTTTATTTAAGTGTCGCTGCGGAGTGATCGTTCTGTATCGCTAGGAATGTGGTGATATCTAGAAGCCTGTATTCAAGTCAATTAGTAATTAATTACACATTTATAATAATTCATAACGGTCTGTAGACAAGGATTTTAGTAGGTATTTAACAACATCAACAACAACAATATAGCGCAAAGCAATTTCTCATTCGGGGTGGCAGATGCCTAATGCGCCCACTTTAAGCCAGATATTCAATATATTGGGTGCTATGAAATTGGCGAAATTTTCTTACAGATTCAGGAGTTAATAACTCGTGTAATTCAAAAGCTATTTCCATATATTTTTTTATTGTTTAAAATGTAATTTAAATTTTCATTTAATTTTCAGTTTGATACCCAAACTTAAATCGTCAAAATCTTATGAGAGAGAGAGAGAGAGAGCTTATGATATGTGTGTAGATAAACTAGTTTATGTAACTGAACATAATTAGGCATTATGTATCAGTCACATAAACTACTATTTACAGCTGACACTTTTTAAAACTTAAATCGAATTTGTTGTAAGCTAAATGCTGTCTCAGATGTCAACATCGACCTGTCATTTTCCTTCGTTATTTGAGCAATACGGTATTTGACTGCTAGTTAAAATAGATACTTTTTAGGAACTAGTAAAACGGTAATTTTGTTCACGGATCTATGGAATATGACATGTGACGTTATAGTCTAATGCAGTCTTTTTAACATATAAATTGAGTTTATAAAATACACTGCTGGAAATATACAATTATGACATTGTCAAACCTTTTTGTTGAAATAGGTTCAGATTGAGACATGTTTCTAGATTTATTGGTCCACCTTGACATATACCGTATTAGGTTAACCTATACATATATCCCGTAGCTGCAATCCTGGAGATTGATGGTTTTATCATGGTGTTTTACATCAAGGTGGTCATTAAATATCCGTTCGTCTATTATACTTATCTACATAACATTGTTATGTTATGTAGATAAGTATAATAGACGAACCCTGTATGGGAAAAGGCGTGACGCTATGATATGTTTATCATAGCGTCACGCCTTTTCCCATACAGGTTGGCAGAGGCACAATTGTGCCCGCTTTTAGCCAGTTAAGGCTAGCCCATCGCGGTAGCTATGGAGTAACGACGGTTTCCTCACGAAGTTTTCTATCACCGTTAGAACGTCCGTATAGTTACTTAAGATAAATTACTTATCTCATTAGCACATGGTCAGCACCGGGATTCGAACCTGAACCTCCTTCGTGAGAAGCAAGCGTGAAGCCCACTAGACCATTACCTACATCTAATTAAGAAAGGATTACCAAAAAATTCGAAAATTTACTACCAATAAATTCGAAATGACTGCCAAAATGGATGGATGTCCACCAAATTGTGTTTGGATAAATGATCACCAAACTTCTTTTTATGTTTTGTGTACTTAAGTTTATGTTTTAAGTATTTTTTGTTGTTCTTACACGTTCAACCTAATACGAAGGATAAAGGGGGCTTCGCTTCGCTCACCCCCTTTACCCTTCACCTAAGCTACCGCAGTATTTTGCCCTGATATTTCCTAAAACTTTTGGTGGTCATTTAGCCATTTTTGGTAGGAAAGAAATATTTTGGTGGTCATTATATTTGTTGCCATTAAGAAATACTTACATTGCTGGACGTCTGTTGTATTATATTCAATGCTTTGGGCTTGCGTCGCGGCCACCAGACCACATAGCAACACCAGACCACGTAGCAACAAATATTGCAACATATTTACAAAGTAAAAGATTGAAATACAACACACCACTAAACTATATAATTGTAGAGTGAATCGATAAAAAGATATTGATGTTTAGCCTATCTGAAATCAATCATTATCACTGATCAAGTTTGTGATTCCGTGAAATAATTTGGATGATAAGATAGATACATCCGTATAGATAATAGATAATTATATAAAGTGACGATCCACAACTGCCCTTTTGCAGAAGACGTCTGTCTTGCTTGCCTTTGTAGTTACTTTCAGTATTTATTTTGAGATTTATCCCATGAATATGAATACCTAATTGAATACTTTATTGCACACAACAAAAGATACATACATATACATAAAAATTAAAAGATGTTGACGATGATTTGTATACGTATAATCTTATACGTGTACCTCTATGTACCTACCTAATGATACACAGGTTGATGTTTTGCAAAGTTACGCCAAAATGCTTTCGTGTGTCTGGATTTCTGCCCGGATCTCTGACCGGCTGTTCTCCTCTACAGGTCGCATTTCCCAACTGATTCTCGTGAAATTTTGTGAGCAGGTTCGATAATTATATTTCTTTTGCTTTGTAGATCCTGCATTTTTTTTCTTCAAAATGGCGGAGATATGGGGTGATAATGTAAAAAAAACCTTCTACAGCCCAAACGGCTCGACGGATTTTTACAAATTAGGTTGTTGTTGGCGTTGGATTTGTGGAGGCCATGAGATTGCTGTATAATTTTAGTGAATAGTCAATAGGTTTGATTTTAGATCGCAAAATATAGTTTACAAAGATATCGATGCGGCTATTTTCATAATATCTGTACGTAACCAGGTGCATTCATAAGTTTGTATGTTAGAAGTTCAGCTTTCTACAAACGGACTCGCGAGCGGTCTACAGCTCACAGAGCCAATAGAAACTAAAATATTGTTTTATTATTCCCTCGTTTTTTTGCCAGGTTCAATTTGTCCTGAAATAATCGCAACGTGAGCCCTCGCCCTGGCCGGTCCACGAAGCGCGCGCGTCGCTTGCCCCGTGCCCGATATTGCGAGTGCTGTACCAAACGACTCTGTCTACCATGCGAGAGGTCCGGGGTTCGAGCCCCGGCTGGGGGTAAAGAAAAATAAACCCAGGTCTTGGATGTTTATATGTGTGTGACGTCGCTGTTTCTGGTACCCACGACACAGGGTATCCTAGTGCGGGGCCAGAAGCAATGTATGTGCCTGTATGTAAATGTTTGTGTTTCATGTTACAGCAATTTAAGTAAGGCCACAATTTAATGATTTTTACGTTTGTTCATTGATTTTTTTTCTTTAGTTTCGTGAAAATAACCACCACTGAGTCGGGCGTAACTTTACAAAACAGCACCCTGTATTTACGTTGCTGTGTGTTCCCTGCGAGTAGTCTGCTAATTGAAATTATCCAAAGCGTACAATGGATATCGTGTATATTAATCGTCTATAGTAAATAAAATAGTAAATAAAATTTGGTGTGAAAGGCCGTGCCAAGTTTCCTTGGCTCTGAGTGAGCTGTGACACATCTTACCTATGGTAAGGTGTGGTGACAGAGAGAGTGAGAGGTGACAGCTCGTACAGTGCCAAAGAATCTTGGCGCTAAGTGTACCATAGATCTAGCAACACTCAAGAAACTCCTTCGTCGTCGACTGACGCAACTGACTCTTTATATACACCACGCTATTTTCAAACTACGTGTAAAAGCTAGACTTTCAGAGTAGCCTATTCATTCCAGCCTGAAAGGAGACCTAGATACCCGACTCCTAACCTAGACTCCGTACACCCCTTTCAATTAGCGCTCGCTAAAATCAGGACAACAAAAAAAACGGTCAAGTGCGAACCAGACTCGTACACGAGGGTTCCGTACGTTGTTGAAAAAGAAAAATCGCAAAATAAAATGCATCTTATGCACATGCAAAGGGGAGATAACCCCCCTTTAATTTGTTGAAACGCGTGTGGTTCATTATTTCTCATTACAGTTGCAATAGAAATACAATTTATGTGGAAATTTCAGCTCTCTTCCTATTACGGTTTATGAGATAGACACCGCTCACAGACGGACAGACAGACAGACGGACGCTTTTTTTAAAGCGGAAAAAATGGATTGGATGAATCCGGGTCCCCACATATTGAGCGGGCATCAGCTCATGTGGTATACGGACTAAAAATAACCCCTCGTATTTTTACAGTTATCGATATTCGATTTTACTGTGAGCCATGGCCTCGGTATATGCTGAAGGCTTTCTACCTGCAATTTGCCCTTTTGGGCGATATATATGTGTATATGATATATAAGGGAGGAGAGAGAGACAGACGGACGGACGGAGAGGAGGCTTGGTAATAGACGGTCCCGTTTGGCACCCTTCGGGTACGGAACCCTTAAAAGAGCACAAGTAGCACGACACTCCAGTAAATTAGCCCCCCAGTCTAACTTGGTCTATCCACCCCGTCTAAAAACTTCAGACTAGGAGTAATGGTGAACTAGATCTAGGGCTCAATGTATAATGGTGACATCTAATAATGTTAACCCACTGGCCAATTGGTGTTGCTAGCTGCAAAATGTCGGAGATTTTCAATTTAGAATGCAGGGTTAGTGATGGCTTCAGAACCAAGGACTGGAGTATATTTGTGCGAAGTTGGAACTAACTAACTGCTACTGTTGATATTCCTTTGATGACCTGTGTACCTACCTACCACATGGTATTATTATAATACTTTATTCTAATACTATAGTATCTTTGCTTCTACCTAAGTGCAGGACTTCCCAGACTTATTTTTACTGTAACGTCCTTGGGAATTCGCAATTTTTGCAATGCTCCTTCTGGCCAAAAAGTATCTAACAGTTGTTATTCTAGCCTAGTAAAAAGTGTCAGAAAAACTCCAAATAAAATTTATAATTTTCATTAGAAAATATGTAAAAAACCATAAGAAATAAAAATCGGTCAATTGCGTGTCGGACTCGCACACGAAGGGTTCCGTACCATCGTACAAGAAAGCACTAAAAATATTTAAAAAAAAACGGTCAAGTGTGAGTAGGACGTCGGACCCGCACCCAAAGGGTTCCAACTGGCAATAATAATAATAAATCTTTTTATTTCAGGTATAAAAACCCATATAGACAAATACCTTAAAAACTAGAGATATATAACATTTTATGAACCTAATCTAACTTACTTTAACTTAACTTAAACCTAGCTAGGGATTTTCTTCCTCGTCGGTCTCGCCTCCCTATAGCGTCTGTATACGATGCCTTCCGGCCAGTAGTCCTTGGCCAGGAACATCTTCTTGAGTTGGGCCGGCACCCGAAGTTTAAACGACAGGAAGTCCTTTGGTCTTTCTGACTCTAAAGGACTTATCTGCAATGGATAAGAAGCAGCTCACAGTCCTGACTCTCCTAGACTTTAGCAGCGCCTTCAACTGCGTCGACTTCGATATACTTGTTGAAATCTTAAAATCGCTCAACGTCTCTTCACACTCGGCTCGCTGGTTTGACTCTTACTTGAGAGTCCGCCAGCAGAGCATCAAGTCTGTAGAGGTCACTACGGAATGGTGCAAGCTCTCTACAGGTGTTCCGCAGGGTGGCATCCTTTCTCCTCTTCTCTTCTCAGTTTTCATCCATTCCATCTCGGATGTATTGTCTTCCTCGTATCATTTTTATGCAGATGACCTTCAAATTTATCGGCATTTTCCCCTGTGTGATCTGACTTCGACTGTTGAGACTTTGAATGCTGACCTCGACAACATCAGGAAATGGGCTCTTTTGTATGGGCTATTAGTCAACCCGGACAAGTCTCTAATTTGTTGCAGAATAAGTCTATTGATCCCGTTCTATTTGACGGTACCATTGTCAAGTATAGCGAGAAAGCCAAAAATCTTGGCGTTGTTTTTGACAATCTATTATCCTGGTCGCCCCATGTTAGTGAGGTCAGCAGACGAGTCTTTGCATCCTTTCATTCTCTTCGGCGTTTGCAGTTCTTCCTGCCTAGGCAGACTAAAATCATGCTAGCTCAGACCCTTCTTCTGCCTTTAATAGACTACGCCGATGTTTGCTGGGCCAGTGCGAACGAAGATCTACTGAACAAACTCGAGCGACTCCAAAATCTCGGGATTCGGTTTATCTTCGGACTTCGTAAGTACGACCACGTGTCCCAATATCGTAGGGAATTAGGCTGGCTCCTGATCCGACTTCGTCGTGATATGCACATTATCTCCTTCCTCTTCAATATTTTGAGAAATCCGCGCTACCCTGCATATCTTCGTGAACGTTTTTAGTATCTTTTCTCAGCGGATAGACTTCGGAGATCTCACACGGTGTCACTTTTGTCAATTCCTCAGCACAAGACTGTTGCTTACGAGCATTCGTTTAGGTTTAGGGCAATACGTTTGTGGAATGCACTTCCTTGCGCTATTAGGGATTGCCAATCCTTGGTCACTTTCAAGAAAAAATTTAAGCAGCATCTCCTCTCTTCCGAATAGTGGGTATCTCATAGTATTTATGTATATCTATGTATTTATTGTATTCTATTTATTTATTTTATAGTAATTACGTAGGGTGTATTGTGATTTATTTGATAGTATATTGATTTTATTTATTTCTTTTAACTCTTAATTGTACACTAGGACTACTTCTCTATATTTTATTTTTCTCTTTTCTTCACAGGTTAGCTGTAAGAAATTTCTTTTTAGAAATAAGCTCACCTTTGCATACCGTTTCTGTTATAGTTTCCACTGTGTTTTCTGTGCAATAAAGGATTATTAAAAAAATATTAAAAAAATAACCTCGTGTATAGGTACTATTTTATATTCTTAAAACCCCATATGTCTTATTATTTGTTGTTATAGCGGCAATAGAAATACACCCTCTGTGAAAATTTCAGCTCTCTACCTATTTAGATTGATGCGGTAGAACCCGGTGTCAGACAGACAGACAAACGGACGGACAGCGGAGGCTTAGTAATAGGGTCCCGTTTGGCACCCTTCGGGTACGGAACCCTAGAAAGAAAAAGATAATGCGAACGCACTGATGTTATTACTCTTTATAAAGTCATTAACAATATTATCGATGCCCATGAGTTATTAAATTCTCTTTCCTTTAGAGTACCTTGGCGTTGTGAGCGAGTATGTAGAAAGAAGAACCTCTTTTATATTCCTCGTAGTCGAACTTCATACGCAAGAAACGGTTTCATTAGAAGAGCATGTAGGATGTATGATGATAAATTTCAAAATTAGGATATTTTCAGTGTAAAGTTTTGTAGCTTCAAACAACAAACCTTGAAGTGTATTAACTAGATGTCTTTAACTAGATAGTTAACTTTTATTGCATTTTTTGTCTGTTCATATAATTTGTTTTTTATTTTTCTTAGAATGTAAAGGTATTTTTAGTAACATCGATTTGACAACTTAGAATTTCTATTTCCAGTTTATTTTAGTACCTATATAAGTTATTTGGTTTAATATTAGGATGCTATACACTTGTAATATGGTTTTCATACTCTATATAATTCTTATTACCCTATATTGTACCAATTTATTATATAAGAGACTGTTTCTAAATAATAATATTAATAATAAAAAAAGAGTGTGCTTTAGACCACACAACTGAAGTAAAACTTCTTTAGCTCTAATGCTTCAAAAATACATCTCCTGCACTGTGTCTGGCTATGAGAGGAAGAGAGAAAGATCGCCTCGCCCGATCACACTTTTTATACGCGTAAAGAAGTTTTACTTCAATAATATTAGGTCCGAACGTGGATTCGAACCCAGAATTAGGAGATTGCGCTACAGGTATCAAACCAAAAGGTAATAGTGTAGTATATTTTTAGAACCGGCTCATGAAGCCCTTTCATTTATACCCCACACGATAGGTTTCAGAAAAAAAAACTCATACAATAAATAATGACGTTATAACTCCCCCCCCCCCCCCAAGGGGAAAATCGAGAAAAGCACTCGACCAAAAAAATCTTTTAATTCAAGGAACACGTGTGACAAGTTTTGTGAGGATCGCTTGAAAATTGTGGCCCCTAGACCGGAACTGACTGAAACACATAGAGACATAGAGAGAGACGAAAGCAAAAACGGCCTCCTATCTTGTCGAAATGGAGCCCTTCGCTCGCTCGGTCAATAAAATAAAAAATGTAGTAAATTATTTGTTGTTGTAGCGGCAACAAAAATACACATTCTGTGACAATGTCAACTCTTTACCACTTACGGTTAAAGAGATAAAGCCCGCTGACGGAAGGACGGACAGACGGACAGCGGAGGCTTAGCAATAGGGTCCCGTTTGGAAGCTTTCGGGCACGGAACCCTAAAAATGAAAAGAGGGATTTAGCTGGCTACTAATAAACATAAACATTTACATACAGGCACATACAGAGAATGAGAGGGTTATGCTTGCTTTTCTTGCGTATGTAGTTTCTCAAAACGGGGCTCAAGTTGAAAATGGTAATTCAACGCTGTGCCGCGTTGTGCCCCACGGGCTTTTCAGAATTTTAAACAGCTCAAAAAGCCATAGTGCTACAGCGCGACGCTGCGTTCACGACATAACATGCTACTATACTAGACAGACAGACACACCTAGACAGACATCTTCAAAGGTAAACGTAAGCCTTTTGATTTTGGTCTTACTTAACACCTGTTTTTCAAATAGACTAAAACGTTACGTTCGTAAATCATAATTTTCATCTCAAATTCACTAAATATTCATCAAAATTGTACATCCCAATTGCATAGTAAACTACATGGGGTCGCCTCACCCCGCTCCGCTATGCTTCGGTTCTAGGTTGTATTTATGAAGTTGAGACCTAACAAACCTGACTGTGAAACTACATGGGAGCACTTCGTAATTTCTTTATTGTACTACACAAAACAGTCATACAGATAACTTAAAATAGAAAAAACATGTACAAAGGCGAGCTTATCTCTCAAAAGAGATTTCTTCCAGCAAACCAAGATGGTAGGAGAGGTGGTGGTTGAGCGGGGGAAGACCTGCGCGTACAATAAAACTCTATAAATACTACGAGTACATAATATATACTACAAACAATATTATACTGATAACCCTATTGCTAAAAATAGACTGCATACACAATTACTTAAATACAACGTAAAAATATGAATACACCGTATAATAAACTAATACATACAAATATATGTGTATATATATATATCTAACTGGAAAGGGAGAGATAGTGCTTCTTTAGCCGGTTTTTGAATATATTTAGAGATCGACTGTCCCTCATAGTGCAAGGAAGCTCATTCCACAGTCGTACGGCTCGGATTCGAACCCGTGCTCGTAGGCTGCAGTGGAGCGATCTGGAGCTTTGAGCGTAGACGCCATATGAGTTCTCCGAGGCCTGCTTGAAGAAAGAAATTCGAAGCGATCACGTAGGAAGTTAGGGTAACGAGGGTTCCACAAAATATTATAAAGGAAACACATGAGAGTCCTGTCGAAGCCGAATCGGTAGCCACTTCAGCTCCCTGCGATGCTGAGATACGCACTTTTGATAAACATTTAGTAAATGTGGTAGTAAAACATAAACATTTATATACAGGCACATGTATAGCTTCTGGCCCCACACTAGGGTTTCCTGTGTCATGGGAACCAGAAACAGCGACATCACATCACACACATGTAAACATCAACCCGGGACCTCTCGCACGGTAGGTAGAGCCACTACCCCAGCGCCACAGAGGCCGTAGTCAAAACTTATGTATGTCACCGTAAGATAGTCAAAACCGTTGGTTGATAAACTAACGTTTATTTTTCTCGTAAGTTGATCAACTATCGACAGATAGTAAACTGTAGCGTACTGCTTACTATATGACGCGTTAGTTGATCAACTAACGGTTAAAACCGTTAAATATTAAACTGGTTTAAACTTGAATTGGGGGCGAGCGCAGCGAAGCCCCCGAATAGTCTTCGTGTTAGGTTGACATGTAAGAACAAAATAAACGTAAATTCTAAACCCTGTCGAAGTTTGAATTGAATCTGTCCTTTTAAAGTGGGTCAAAATCAAGTCCAAAGGAGTCGGTTACATACAAACAAACAAACATACAGGTGAAGCTAATAAAAGCGTGATAAGCGCCCCACGCTTTTTCACAATAATACTAGTATTTTTTTGTTCATTATTATTTTCAGCTTATATTAAGAATTATTTTTTACTTTTTAGTTTGATGTGCTTTAAAAGCGTGTTTTTTAGTTTTTTTAAACTATATTTATTTTTTATTTTTTAGTTCGATTTATTGTTAAAAATTATTTTTTTTAAAGTGCTCGAGAGCTCGAGCCGGAAAGTAAGTAGACGGTACGCATGCGCAGACAGCGTGGTTGTCTCACTTGCTCTCACACAGAGGCTGTGTGAGGAAATTATTTAATCCTGGCGATCCTAATCAGGATAATGAGATAAACTTATGAAATTATTATATTGCCGCTGATTCTTGATAAGTGTACAAAGTTTCAATTAAATCTGTCCGTTTAAAGTGGGTCGAAATCAAGTCCAAAGGAGTCGGTTACATACAAACATACAAACATAGAAACATACAGGTGAAGCTAATAAAAGCGTGTTAAAATGTTTTGAATAGTTTCAAATAGTTGGTAATTGTGACCAAGTAATATTAACGACTCTTATGAATTATTATTTCTTAATCGAATCATTTCATCTAATGCTTCACTGTTACATGGGGTTTTACCTGTCAACTTTGAGCAATCAAGTTCTTCAATTAGAATATCGTCCAAAGATCTGCACCGGCTAAGTGCTACGTATGCTTGTCCAGCAGCAAACAGCCGAGAGCCCAGATAAATGACTGCATGATCAACTGTACAGCCTTGCATCTTATGAACGGTCGATGCCCAACTCAGAATTACATTCGTCTCTTAGCAGTTCCATAGCTGTATTTTGCTGGAAATTGTATCGATATTGGCTTAATTACGTGTTCACCATCTGAACCGAAATTAATACGGACTGACGGGATGTCTTCCGCATATACTTGGTCCCTGCGAAAATTTGGCCATATAATTTCTGTAATAAAACCCATGTTACCATTTACTAAACCTATTGATACATCAATGTTCGACCTTAACATCACTTTAGCTCCTACGAATATTTTCAATACATTAGGAAGACCTCCTGTTTTATTTATATCTTTAGGTATTATGGAGTTTATGTCTTTGTTGCCTAAATTTTGTGTAGCATCAATGAGTTGGTCTTGTGCTTTAATTGTATGAATAGCAGTCCCTTTATCCTCAAAACTCTGAAGAACTTTTTCGTTATGTCTAGCAACTTGGTCATTTGTTGGATAAATCCTCAAAGCTCTCTCAATCGAGAATTCTTCAGTAGTATCTGTTGACACTTTACCAAGAAGAACTTCAAGATGCTTAGACGTTAATTCTCCAACTCTTAGGGCGTTAAGCACATCTATAAAGGTCGTGTCTCCTTGTTGACGCATGTTTTGTTTGAGTTCAACCAGGCAGAATTGCCGCTACAAATGTGTAGCGGGTTTCATGTGTTCTGGTTGTTGAAATACTTGATGTCCTCGGACAGGTGGTAACTGCATTAGGTCACCAAAGAGTAAAACATTTATGCCTCCAAAACAAGCGTCCGGGCTTTTCAGTTGACGCAAACGAGAGTCGATCATGCAAAGCATCTCATAAGGTAAGGTTCTGTTTCGTAATTCCCCCCAAAACGCACATTAATCCATTTTTAAACAGGGCAAATATTTTAAGGATGAAAGCTAGACAGGATTTGTATTTTTCAACGCTGTTGTTTGAGGTTATAGTGAAGAGGACACCTTCTTATCTTTGTGACAAACTTACCTGGCGTATGTCCCAGAGAGTTGCTCCTTTTCTCTCAATGCCTCGACACAAGGGTGCAGCTTTCCGTGGCAGTTTTAAGTACCGTGCCACCAAGTGCTGGAATAACCACCCCTTCGGCTGCTTACTAGTAAGGCTGGGTTTAGAAGTGCCTATAGAAAGTATTTGATACTACAGCAGAAAACTTAGGGAACGGCACGAAGCTAATCTACCTGTTACCTGTGATATTTATATTGTTTCCAATTATATTATTTCTATGATTAATTCCCTTCTGATTATGTTTTTTTTATAATCCTAATGACATTTTCAATTTAATCTTACTTGTAACCCTGACTTAAATTTTATTACATATTGCTATATATATATTTTTTTTTATTTTATTTCTTTTATTACTTTACATTTTAATGATATAATTTTAATGCTATAATTTTAAAACAATCTTCTAGAATACAATTTATTTTATTCAACAATTTTATTAAAATCATCATATTTTACGTTGTTAAATGTGTACTTGAGCAAACCGTTGTCTCGTCCGTACTGGCTCTGGCAGAATATCAGCGTCACAGATTCGTCTGTGACATTGCTGAGTCAGGGCCATTTCATTGTCGCGGTACAGTCACAATACCACATAGTTATCCTTACCGTACCTTAATGTTTTGCTTATATAATTTTATTATTTATTGTTTGTTTTATTTAACTGCTGTGTTTTGTTTTAATTTGCAGATTTTTCTTCTTAAAATTTGAGTTAAAATTATGTATTTGTGTGTGTACCATGTTGCAATGAATAAATCAATTTATCTATCTATCTATCTATCTACCATAGAAATTTCATCTATGAACAGAAACTCAACGTTTTGACATAATTGGCGCATCACTCTTAAATAATTACCAGTTAGAAGTGGCATGCTAACGATAACTCCATCTTTTTGTACTGGTAGTTTTAGCAGGCGGTGTAGTGTAGATCCACCGACCAACCGTGCTGCAACTCCAATATGAGCACCAATTTTCACAACCGATTTTCCATAGCATCGGTTAACTTGGTTTTTCAATAGATTAAAGAGGAAAGTTTTTCCGGTGCCTGCTCCACTAGTTACAAAAATTTTCTCTCGTTTAATATCACCGTTAAGTTGATTTTTGATACTCTCTGTAATGAAGATGAACAATTGTCTTTGATCAATATTCAGAGCCTGCTATGCCCTTTGGAATTGATCATTGCTCATTTCTGTCTCTGGTAGTTCTTCTTCCATAATAATCCCACGAGTAATGGACAAATAAAGGTCCGCCCTCCCAGAGGTCCGCGTAGAAGGGTAAGGGTGAAGTCAACAGGGTGCGCCTGGTGCCCTGAGGTTGACGCTAGCGACAAGATATATTTATTCACCCTCTTGCCATTCATCCCTCGACACGTTTCTCACCAATATATTGGATTAGGTGATTTAAAATATGGGCATCATAACATTTGTGTGCATCTAGGAACTAGCGGATCTACCTCTGATTTTAAAAATCATTGAGTCATAATATCATAATATCATAAATCATTTATAATCATCAAATGATAAATGAAAGTTGAAATTTGCATTCAGCAAGGGAGTACGTACTAACTAGTACGTTGCGACCATTCGAATGTTGTGTTCGGTCCTTCCAGTTTGCAGTGACCGTAAAACTGGACCTCTGTTGCCTAACCCTTGACCGGAGCTGAGTCATGATGCCTTACTATGAATACGACCAACGCTCACAACATTTGACGTAATAGGGTCTAATAGCACAGGCTTTAGGCGGATTCTTGGGTAGCTGACTGTAGCGAGTTGCCGCTGCGGACTTAGGCGCAGAACGCATATGCGCAGAAAGTTGCGCAGAACCTTCGGTATACGTGATGTAGTTCCATGTACTGTTTCATCGAACTTTTTCCGTGCCTTACCGACTTTATGTCATATACTTGTCTCAAAGATTTTCATGCATATTTTTCAGCCATGGAAGGGACTTAAACTCACGCCTGGTAAGTTCGTTGTTTCGCGCCTACGAGTTGCGCCTTAGCCCGCTTGTCCAACGAACCAACTGATAGGGAAAGAATGTACGAACACTAAAAAGCCGAGTGCGCGAGCCGAAAAGTAAGTTGACGGTACGCATGCGCAGACAGCGTGGTTGTCTCACTTGCTCTCACACAGAGGCTGTGTGAGGAAATTATTTAATCCTGGCGATCCTAATCAGGATAATGAGATAAACTTATGAAATTATTATATTGCCGAGTTTCAATGAAATCTGTCCGTTAAAAGTGGGTCAAAATCAAGTCCAAATTACATACAAACATACAAACATACAGGTGAAGCTAATAAAAGCGTGTTAAAAACAGGACATCGTTTGGACGCTCGTTTAATGGACCTGAGACTGAAGAGATGCCGCGCTTTGTTGAAGCGGTACGCGGGAAAAAAGCATCGGGAAATTCTTTTTTCGGATGAAAAAATTTTCACCGTGGAAGAGAGCTACAACAAACAAAATGATAAGGTGTACGCCCACAGCAGTGAAGAAGCGAGCAACCGTATTCCGCGTGTCCAACGAGGTCATTTTCCATCCTCGCTCATGGTTTGGTTGGGAGTCTCTTATTGGGGCTTAACTGAGGTACATTTTTGTGAGAAAGGCGTAAAGTAAAAACGAATGCAGTTGTGTATCAAAATACAGTCCTCAAGAACCTTGTGGAACCTGTTTCTCTTACCATGTTAATTAACAGGCACTGGGTATTCCAACAAGATTCTGCGCCAGCTCATAGAGCGAAAAGCACACAAGACTGGCTGGCGGCGCGTGAAATCGACTTCATCCGGCACGAAGACTGGCCCTCCTCCAGTCCAGATTTGAGTCCGTTAGATTACAAGATATGGCAACACTTGGAGGAAAAGGCCTGCCCAAAGCCTCATCCTGATTTGGAGTCACTCAAGGCATCCTTGATTAAGGCAGCCGCCGATATTGACATGGACCTCGTTCGTGCTGCGATAGACGACTGGCCGCGCAGAATAAAGGCCTGTATTCAAAATCGCGGGGGTCATTTTGAATAAACTTTATTACCATAAGAATCTATGTTTTATTAAGTCCATTTTGCTATATAAATGTTTACATAAATAATAAACATGTCTAAATTATTTCATATTGCACATGTGACAGAACTGATGACCTGACTATGTAACGGTGGAAAGGCTAAGTGACTGAAGCGACACATAGGTCGAAATGGAGTTATGTACATTGTTAGAATCAGTGTCGCAAAACGCGTCGAATGCACCCAATCTCAGCTCGATCGGAGCAAGTTTTTGGCGTATCAGCAAAAAAATGATTGTAGGGCGTTTGGAAAACTTGGGACTGATGTGACATCGAAATCTCGTTTCTTTTTTATTTGGCTTTTGAAACTTGCTAGAAAACTTAAGTTTTGGATAAAATGGCTGTCAAGCCATTTAGCCTCACTCCAGTTTGGTGGTCCGATGTAGGATAAACCATTTGTTCCTAACTCTAGTTTCCACTAAGCTGCCACATCAGCATTTCGTTCTTGCACAACTTTATTAGTGCAATGTCGGTCAAGCTAAAAGCGTTGAAATATACATTATTTTTTTTTGGTAGATAAGTCATATAGCTTGAATCCTTTATTACAGATCAATGGCGTTCCAGCCCAAAACGCCTTATCACAGAAACTATATTTTGTGTCGCTTCAGCAAAAAGTACCGATTATAGTTTCCTACTCGTTTGGCATATAAACCAAAAATATCACCAATAAAATAAGGAGAGACTGGTGCTTAAAACAAAAACAATGAAACTGTTTTTAAAATGTATGGTGTAACAGCCAATAAGTCTTTAACAGATTATCCGCAAAGCTGACATGGCATATAAACAAGAGCCGCTATGTTGTCGTTTCAGTAAAAAAATAACAATAAAATATTCTATGGATCCGAAATCCATTAGTGAAGATATAGCTGTGATAGGATCAAAATCAAAGCCAGAAAAAAAAATACAAAGCCCGCTTGCCAATCCCCAAAAAAAATATATGATGATTTGATTAGACTATGCAAAGAGAATGTAATACCAAAAAAATACCACCGAGAATACGAAATGCTTACGTATGAGGGTGCAAAAAAAGATGTTCTTTCGGATTCGGATATTGAAGACGTAACTGATTGAGCTGTTCTTCAACTTATTATGTAATTTATTTTTTGATATTTTTTTAATTTTGATTATAATATTAACTACTATTAAGGTGTTCCTATCATGTTCCCAAATTACACCTCAATAATTTTGTGCACCTATACTACTGTATAGTCCGCCTAAAGAACGCCTTTAAGTTTTAGATCCTAGCTAACGTTTAATTGCGAAATTTTTAATATCAAAAGACTGCATTTACCTAATATTAAGAGTGGTACCAACTACCAAATAATTAATTGCCATTGTGAACTCCAACCTTGTTTTAAATGTTATTTAGGTACCTTCATGTGCTGAAGGTCGAAAAAGAAGATATATTTTGTTAATTAATTAAAAAATAATTATTATTTAAGTACCTTATTGTAGATAACATGGTCAAAGTTTTGAAAAAATATTTTATGTTTGAATGTAGCGTGTTGAAAACTTTAAACACCTAGTGATTGTTATTACTGGTCCAAGAATGACTTTTGTTTTTTTTTGTTTGATAGCAGAGTTTTTAATTTATGTTTTTGTATGGATAAAGTAGATTTTGATTTCATTTTCTCTTTCATTTAAACCATTTAGCCTTTCACCAATCAGGTACCTTTAGATCATCATGCTTTTTTGCGAGCTTTAAAAAGGAAAACTGCAGCAAATAAGTCATTTAGCTTGATTTTATTTTAAAATGTAAGGATGGATAAGAAATTAGGTCCTTTTTCACTTTTGGCGATTTTTGTCGCATCAGTCATTTAGCCTGATTCTGTCTGGAAGTTAATCTGACTGAAGCGACATCTAACTTTTTGTGTATTTAAATTAGTATCCATAACTATATGACCGACTATGCATAAAAATATATTTGTAGGGCTCTCATAGAACACTTCCTCGTGCGGCTTTATGATAAATGGTTACAAAAGTTTTTTCCAAAATAAAAACTTTAAACGGCTCTCCTGTAAAGTATGGTTTATGTCGCTTCAATCACTTTCCAAGCCTTTCCACCGTCGATATGAAGTTATGCCTGTGCCATCTGAGAAAAGGCGTGATATAAAAGTCTAGTATTTACAGCACAGTAAATATACCGATTTTCACAGCAAAAAAGGATCAGCAGAAACACATTTTTATGTTTTAAGTATTTTTGTTGTTCTTACATGTTCACCCTAATACGAAGGATAATAATCAGTATATTTGCTGTGCAAATCACTATTATTGATGTGCAGTTTAATATTTCCCGAGATTAAAGTATTGTATGAAATGGGAATTGGATGAATATAGAATTTGCATGAAAATGGGAATTGGAAGAAACAAACCTAACCCCGTATTTCCTTTTCCGCTTTCCTGTGACTTAGTGGTATGAATGAATTCTGGCTGTAGCCACATATTCGTTTATGTCTTGTATTATTTGTGTGCATTAGACAGTCAGAAGACAGATTTCGTAGCCTCATTTTCATTTATAGTTTATACAGGTTGTAACAGAAAGGTGTTTTCTTATTCTAAGGGGTTGTTAGGTTGATGTCCACGTTTGACGACCGGTTTAGCCTAAAGGGGAGTGACCCTGCCTACGAAGATGACGGTCCTGGGTTCGAATCCCGGTAAGGGCAAATATTTTTGTGATGAGCCTGAATATTTGTATCTTAGTCTTGGATGTTTACTATGTATTTACATAAGTATTAATCTCTATTAATAAATTTAACATTTTTGAATTACATTTCACTATTTCCATCCGAACTCGATCCCACAATACACACCACACACTCACTCACACTCCCTCAAACATCATTCAATCAGCAGTTCACCATATTGTCAGACCAGTTTGAACTAAGCTTTAACTTATTATTACTTTACTTTACTTTATTATTCCTATGGACAGGTTCTTATATTTCTATTTTATGTTTATATTGTTTCGTAATTGGCATTTAAAATTTTCTTTTTCTAAGTAATTAATTAATATTGTGATTTAATTGCTGTGAAACGTGAATAAATAAATAAAAAAAAAAAAACGGTCAAGTGCGTGTCTAAATCGCGCACGAAGGGTTCCGTACCACCGTTCAATGGAAGCGATGGTGTGGAGTGAATAGTTTGGATTTTACACAGCAAAATATTGTTTACAAAGATATTGGTGCGGTTACTTTCACACTCCATGTACGTAACCAGGTGTATCCATAAGTTTGTATGTGGTATTGAAAGAATTGTTGTATGGGAGCCCCCTTAAATATTTCTTTTATCCTGTTTTTTTAGTATTTGTTGTTATAGCGGCAACATAAATACATAATCTGTGAAAATTTCAACTCTCTAGCTAGCTAGGTTCTTGAGATACAGCCTGGTGACAGACGGACGGACGGACGGACGGACGGACAGCGGAGTCTTAGTAATAGGGTCCTAGGGTAAAAATTAATAAAAAAAACGTCGTCTAGTACCCATAACACAAGCCTTATTGAGCTTACTATGGGCCTAGTTGGATTTGTGTGAGATCGTCCACTTTTATTTATTTATTCATTATTTCGAACCTGAACAACATTCACTATGAAACCGACCTGATCAGAGCAAGTAAAATTTTCGGGATGCCTTTGCTTCGCATCATTATGTATTTCCTAATTTTTAATTCGCTGAGTTTTCATTCATAACCGTCATGGCATTATAATACTTTCTTAGAATAATACACTGGCCTGCAAAACTAAGTATTGCACTTTTTTATTTTTTTTTCTAAACTATAGACGTTAGAGATTTGAAATAAAAAACGTTGTACAACGTTTAAAACTTTAGTACAAATTTAAACTCTTTTTCGAGTCCTTTTTATTTCGAAAGTATATCTTGTTTACTTAAAAGTTATTGCAATTATAAAAGTGTGATACTTAGTTTTGCAGGCCAGTGCTTCGGCCTACTGTTTTGGTTGGCATAACAAGTTAGTTTTAGTATATTTTCAGTTGGACTACTTTTGGGTCTCCTGATCAATGTTTTACATATTATTTTTCGGATAGTAATAAGCAATAATAACGG
Organism: Argyresthia goedartella; assembly: GCA_949825045.1. NCBI lineage: Eukaryota > Metazoa > Arthropoda > Insecta > Lepidoptera > Argyresthiidae > Argyresthia > Argyresthia goedartella. The sequence continues at coordinate 24,019,724 of OX463828.1, forward strand.
AAAGTCCTGAACTGCACACTACATACATATTCGTGAGGGGTGGGTCGGGGGGTAGGTCAAGGGGTTGGGTTGAAGAATGGGGGGGGGGGGGGGTACTATGGGGCGGGTCTTAGATTTATTTTTATTGTTTTCATATTTTTTATTACTACATCACATTTTTTTATTTTTTTTTCCTTTATTCATGTCTCTTTATTCTCTGTATTGACTCTTTCTTTAATACTGTAGATAAGTATACTTCATTCATCATTATTTAAGAGCTACGCTCTTGTCGGTGGAGTTCCTTCCATGCACTTCTACATATCGCCTTATCCTTGACGTCCTGATACGACACTATATTTATCTTCTCCTTCACTTGGTCCATGTAGGTTATTTGACCTTCCAGTATAGTTTGGAGGAAGTTGTCGTGCCGTATCAGGTGTCCCAGCATCTTCCCTCTTCTATTCTCAATAGTTTTCAACAAATATCTTTTTTCCCCAACCAACTGCAACACCTCCTCGTTGCTTTTCCTTTCCATCCAACTGATTCTTTCCATCCTTCTCCAACCAAGTATACTTAGTAAACGTAATTTTTTGCGTAACATTACGTACGTAACGTACGTAAACGTAACATTGAACCACTGTAGGAGAGAAGGGTGAAGAAACCCTCACAGATTGAAATTTAATCTCTTTTGAAATTGCTTGTGTTTAACTTACACACATTATACTATTTATTATTTTGTCTACACAGGTATCATAAACTCTCTTTACTGCGTCCAAAAACCGCACGTTATAACTAGCATAATGATATACTACGATTATGACCTTAATGTATCAATATTTCGACATATTATAACATTCAAATTTCGAACGCCGACGCCCGCCTGCGTGCCGCCCCTAGTTTGTCTGAGAAGTTGTTACTACGCAACAAGCTAAACAAGTGCAGAGCAATGATCAATGCCACGCACGATGCCGGTCGAACATGCGGTTCCTGAACAGATCAAAGAGAGCTTATGATATGTGTGTAGATAAACTAGGTAGTGTTTGTAACGGTACATAAATAGGCATTCAACTCTCGAGTGATATTATTGTGATACTCTCGAGATTTAATGGCCTCCATTATGTTTCAGTCACATAAACTACTAATAAATACAATGCAAAAATAAATAAAAATATAAGAATATTAAACAAGGACCTGTGGAAGTATTCACATTGACACAAATAGATGGGCTACCTGTAACTGCAATGAAAATGCGAATGGTATAGATGTTGCGCCCAAAACATCCGATCCAAGAACGAATTCTATAGCAAACGCATCACTCAGAGTATTTCATGGAGGACTTCTAAAGCATTCGCTGACATAGCGTTAATTATAATATACTTTTTGCGCTGTGACCAAAATTCTCCGAGCTATAGCCATTTCAAGTAGCTTGGTTGCTATATGTCACTTTCTGTCCGAATACTAAATTAATTTGTGTAATAAACGCGAAAGGCGTAACTCGAAGCTTTAATTAATTTTAGGTACGTACGTTATTAGACTATATGTAATTTTTACCTAAATAGTGGCACTTTCGTTATTTGAACCATTTTAATAACTTAATTCTAAAAACTGTAATACTTAAGTATATATATAAGTTACGATAAAACAGTACATGTATAGATGCTTTAAAAGACTTTTTGTTTTATATATTCGTTTTTCCACTCAAAGGTGAAATCTTTTAATCGGCTTAGTCCCACCCAATCATCTGTTGTTTATATTAATTGTATGTATGTACACAGTGGTGACAACATTATGTAGGTACAACCTGGAGCCGAGCGAAGCGGAGCGGAGTTAGCCTCTCCCATAGTGAAGTATAGAATACCAAAAAAATACGTTTTTTGTGCGGCATTTCAGTAATTATTTTTAATGCTTATAATGTATGATGTGAAATTATTGTGATACATTTTTATGTTTATGCTGTATTGTATATTGTAGTCTCTTTAAAGGATATTGTTTTGTGAAGTTACGCCCGTGGTTATTTACACGATACTGAAGCATTTTTTTATATTCTTGATAATTTAATTATTAAACATAACATAGATTTAAACTAAACTAAAACAAGATTAAGTGACAAATTTTGCTGGATATGTTTTTCAGTGAAAAATTAATAAAAATAAAAAAAATAATGAAATATCGGGCACTCGGTGTGCGGTGCGCGCGCTCTTCGTGGACCAGCCGGGCGGGCGCGTCCGCACAATGCAGTTATTTCAGTACAAATTGAACACGGCAATTTGTTTATCAAAACTATACGATAAACTATTTTTTTACTTTCCAGCGATACGTAAACTATCGTCCCTTAGTCGAGGGTAACTTGACAAAATAACACCTGTATTGATCCTTCTTATGTCTATGATATAAATGTCAAAGTCTGACTTTGACATTTATGCGAAGATAATGTCTACAATTTATGCTTAGTTCACTAAGGGTTTACAAACTTTCGATTAAAAGGATTATGCTATAAAATATGATTGCATTTCATATTATGCAATGCAATCGTGCGCCACTTTTTTCACCTTTAGGACGGACAGTCAGCTGATCTGTGGGGAGAAGGGAAACATAAAGTTACTCAGTTTAAATCGGTAAGAGTTGTTCAGAATGACTTCCTCAACAACATCCGATAATGTACCTTTCTGTTACACACCCCGACATCGCATCCCGACCGCGAGGAAGTACTTAATAGGGATTGAAGTCGGTTTTTAACATTGTGAATCCGGAACTTACCTGGGTAAACAATCACAAAAAAAATGTTATACTTATTGGCATTATATGCAATAAGGCTCGTCAATATACCCCTATTCCGATCGTCTTTGGACTATTGGTTAAATTAACAAACGTTATTTTATGAAAATTAAACTAACATTTGACCTCAACATTGCATAGTTGAAGCACGAATATTTATTTATCTACACACGTATCATAAACCCTCTTTACTGCGTTCAAAAACCGCACGTTACAATCAGCATTATGTTAAACTACTTGGTAAAAACTCGTTTCGTATCTGGAAAACTACACATTATTCATTCAAATTTCGAACGCCGACGCCCGCCTGCGTGAAGTTGGTACTACAGAACAAGCTAAACAATTGCAGAGCCACAATGCCGGTCAAACATGCGGTTCCTGAACACATCAAAGAGAGCTTATGATATGTGTGTAGATAAACTAGTGAATGTAACTGTACATAATTAGGCATTAAAACTCTCGAGTGATATTATTATGAAACTCGCCTTCGGCTCGTTTCATAAACCCACTCTCGAGTTTTAATGCCCTCCATTATGCAGCAGTCACATAAACTACTATTATCCAGCTAACGTATGTACATAAATTGAAGGAGACGGTCTGTGGTCTAGTACCTATTGCTACAATAAAATACAATGACATAAATCAGCCAAACGCTACGTCATAACTAAACTTAAGAAACATAATACATATTGCATGATGTCATTCTGCAGTTTTTTATACAACTCCCGAATGAAATAAGCGTTTTGACAGTTCATAAAAAGTGAATGAATTGACTCACATAAGGTCTATCTGGAAAACTGTGCCTGCTTTTTACAATTTGTATGAATCCTTGCCACACAAGGCAATTTATAATACCGATCAATTCCACACATGTTCGTACGGAAACCCTCGCATTTCGTGATGAAATAAAATTTAAATAAAACTTTGCGTCCCTTTATAAAAATAACAGGCGTTTTCCATTTAACCCTTCAACAGTCGAGCGGTTTCGACCGCAGATTCTCAATTCCGAGCTCATCAAGCCGTCATGTCGCTATTTTGAAATACGGCCAACCGCCTTTAGGGGTCTGCAGTCATCAGTCAGACTAAATAACGGCTTATTTTTAAGATGTCTACCAATTTACTGTACCGACTAGTTTCTGCTGTATGAAAATCTAGACCAAAATCTAACAAAACTATTTTGTAAAAGTCGATATCGATACATGACAAGGTTGCCACATAACTTCACTATGTTTATTGAGATGATTGCTCTGGACAGCCAGCCAATGTCTATTGTTGACAATACTGGCTTCCAGACCTGATGCGAAGAGTGCAACTAAAATATAACCAACCAGGCAGAAAAAATTTCAGAGACAACATCATACTACATCTTTATGAAGAAACCAAAACAGAAATTAAGTGCAGCCCGCAATTCCAGTCACCACGGACTTATGCATCACACAACATGGAAAGTTTTATAAGTTTTACGGCTGACTAGTTTTAAGACAGCTTTAAATTTGGACACGCAGTGCTACAAATGAAATATTTTTCGGAATCAGCGACGACCTTATGATACCAAACCATATAAAGACTGTTTGGTAGAAATTCCAACTTTGTGGGGCATATAAACACGATCAAAATTGAGGCCTAGGCCGAGACGACGACAGAAATGTAAAAGAATGCCATTTAATGACCATTTATAGAATCCCATGTTTGATACTTTTTCTGCAATGTAACATTATACTATGGCACAAATACTTGCAAAATCAAGACGAATCGTCACTCTCTTCAACCATTCTGCTCCGGCTCAGGCAAACTTTGTGATTTGTGGAAAGAACTTAACTTACCAGACCACCAGCTAGTCCAAGACTCGGTGGAATTCTTCTACAAGCAGTCTTGGCTTTTTGAACAGAAACGGGCTGTTTCTTTGAACCTGGCTGAATCTGTCAAAAATCTGTCAATTTCGAAATATTACTACTGAAGAGTGAAAAATGTTCGGGAAAAGCCTTAAAATCCTGAAACCATTTGAAGAGATAACTAGCATCGGAAGATCAAGTTGCTCATCAGAAGTTATACCTCATCTGAAAACTTTGCCTAAAAAATTAAACCTAAAAATTACAAAGATGAATGCAATGAATAATGCAAACGAAATAGTAGTTTATGTGACTGATACATAATGGAGAGTTCGGCGAGTTTCATAAAAATATCACTCGAGAGTTTTAATGCCTAATTATGTACAGTTACATACACTAGTTTATCTACACACATATAGTAAGCTCTCTTTGATGTGTTCAGGAACCGCATGTTTGACCGGCATTGTGGCTCTGCAATTGTTTAACTTGTTCTGTAGTACAAACTTCATGCAGGCGGGCGTCGGCGTTCGAAATTTGAATGTAAAATGTTGAAGAAAAACTACACATAATGACCATAATGTAGTTTTCCAGATACGAAACGAGTTTTTACCAAGTAGTTTAACATAATGCTGATCCTAACGTGCGGTTTTTGAACGCAGTAAAGAGGGTTTATGATACGTGTGTAGATAAAAATGCTTTAAATGCTTTCCCTCATATAATTTTGATTCACAAATTGCCGTGTTCAATTTGTCCTGAAATAACCGCAACGTGCCCGGCCGCCCCAGGGGCGTCTTCTGAAGAACCCGTGGGGTACAACGCTGGGCCGCGTTGTACCCCACGGGCTTTTCACAATTTCGATCCGCCCGAAAAGCCAGAGCACTACAGCGTGACCACCACACGGGGGTTTTTAACGCTCACATTGACAATTCTCCGTCTGAATAGCCCGTGGAGTACAGCGCCTGCGGCGTTGTGTCCTTCTGGCTTTTCGTGAACTAGCTTCTAGTTAAAAAACCGGAGCGCTACAACGCTGCAATGGGCCGGTGAATTTCCTAATTTTAGTAATTCAAAATGTATACTTATAGATCAAGTGTGTTCAAGTTACGGCCAACATTGCATGTCAGTACTTTTTTTCGCCCTGCACCCTTTTTCACCACGCCTAGTTCATACTGGAATTAAGAGCCAAATTGGTCGCTATAGGTCACTTTCTATATACTTAAGTTAAGTTATATTAGGTCACAACTTTATGTACTGCCTGGAGCCGAGCAAAGCGGAGCGGCGGTGGCGGGAATTACTGCGGAATGGTTGGCGGGAATTACTGCGCATATGTACAGGTATGGAAAAATGACTACTTCTTCAAGGCCACCGCTCATAGCAAATTTTTTTTGCGTCATATTTTTTTCGCCGAAATTTGTTTTACGCAGACACAGGATATACAACAAGCATACAAAAAAGGTATTGCACAGGGTCTACACCTGTTTCCGGTAATGGAGCGAGTTTGTATGGCGAGCTTGCTTGTCAGATTAAATATGTCAGTCAGTCAATGTATGGAAAATTGGAAAATCTGCTTGTCGTGTTGGGGAGGTAAGGTTATCTGAGACCTTAATAGGTAGGTAATCCAATGCAGGGTTGACGTGCCCCCCTCTTATTAAGTAGGTTCCCAACTACTTGTTAATTATAAAATCATTATAAGAACTCTGGGTGTTTATTTAACTGAATTATTATTACAATATAAATTACAATGAAAATAAATCAATATTCACCATCCGTCAACTGCTTTGTCAAAAACTTAAATATGTAAAAACACACACACTCACAAAGACACTATAGTACAATCGAACCAACTGAATCATGACCCACTTGCCTGATAATTCGTTTGAAACTTTCAAACTTGTAAGATCTATGTAAATGTCAGTGTCTAATCAAATGATAACAAGTTCGTTACCAAGGAAATAAACCTTCAAGCGAATTTCGACCTACCTGCATTTTAGGGGTTTAGCAAAATAAGCTTATGGTGGGTCATGATTCAGATGGTTCGATTGTACATTGTTGCCCAGGTATAGAAAGTAAGCAATAGATGGACGAGTTAGTTAGAAGATGCGAGTCCATCTATTGCACGTTCTACCGAGGCATTTACTATGTGCTTTTCACGCCTAATGTAAGGAAATAAAGCAGGTTGAGTACACAGTATAATACACAGTTTAACTAAAAGTAATATTGATATTCGCATTAGGGCAGTTGTGGAATGACAAGGAAATGTTTTTTGTTATTTTCTGATCGAGTTACTAATGTCAAAAATAATCGACCAATAGCAGAGTAGAAAGTAAAAAACCGGTCAAGTGCGAGTCTAAATCGCGCACGAAGGGTTCCGTACCACCGTTCAATGGAAGCGATGGTGTGGAGTGAATAGTTTGGATTTTACACAGCATAATATTGTTTACAAAGTTATTGGTGCGGTTACTTTCACACTCCATGTACGTAACCAGGTGCATCCATAAGTTTGTATGTGGAATTGAGAGATTTTTTGTATGGGAGCCCCCTTAAATATTTCTTTTATCCTGTTTTTTAGTATTTGTTGTTATAGCGGCAACAGAAATACATAATCTGTGAAAATTTCAACTCTCTAGCTAGCTAGGTTCTTGAGATACAGCCTGGTGACAGACGGACGGACGGACGGACGGACGGACAGCGAAGTCTTAGTAATAGGGTCCCGTTTGGAACCCTTCGGGTACGGAACCCTAAAAAGGCCGCTAAACACTACATTTTACTTTGCAAATCTACATTGTTTGACTTTTTTTGAATTGTACTACTAAGAACTACTTTCTACTCTCATTTCAATCCATCTTTGGCCATATTTCCGAGCAGTGGTGGCGTGAAAAGTAAATAAAGCGCCCCGGACCATATCAGATGCAAAGGTCCCTCTGGGTTGATAGCAAAGCGCAAATAAAATGAAATGAATATTTTAACAACAACGGAACCCCTGCGAAGAAATCCACCTGCACTTCCCGTCCATTTTCCAGGTCCAATTCACATGTTGACAGCTGTTGCACATTGCCAAATGCATTCGAACGTTGTGTTCGCTGCCGCTTCGCACGAATGAACCGATGCAGCCGCTGCGAGTGGGAAATAATGGAAAAATATAAAAAATAAGTGTTTAGTATTGAAAACTGTTAGTGCAAGAACTGTTAGTGCAAGAAGGTTGTACTGTTTTTTATTTTATTTTGTGAAGTTTTAGGCTATTTAAAGAAACTAGTTTAAATATTTCGGGTAACGTTTTTTTTTAATTATTAAAATAACACTCCTTGTGACGTCGCTTGCTCACAGTTTTGGAACGGTTGCACATGAGGCTGGTTGTTTCCGATTATAAAACTAAAAATACCATAATATTAATACTTGTGTCCGACTGACATCTGAGTTATCGACTGAATGGGAAACTGTTGATACTTGACAGTTTTACAGAACAGCCAACTTAACGGCGAAGGGAATTTGAACAAACTACGCATAAACTACGCCGTCGAGGACCAACGAAGTACATTATGTTTTTTTACGGATATTTCAGTAAGCTTGTAATATTTTTGATGGGAATAACGGAATTTAGTTAGGTACACAATTATCTCTTTTGAACTTTTGAATTTTTTTACATGTCCCATTAGACTGAGGTTACCGACATGGATTTTGTTGTGACGTCATATAAAATATATGATTGTCTTAATAATAATAATAATAATAATAATATACCAATATTATATCTTATAAGCTGGGATAATAAATTTTAGTATGTAGGTTAGGTACGTAGCAGCAACATCTAGTAGGTATACTTCGCACCACGAATTAAGAGCGCTGGGCGACGTTGGCGGGAATTTCTACGCATATGTACAGGCATTGAAGTGACTACTGCGCATTCAAGGCCACCGCTCATAACTCGTGGCGCGAGGTATAACTGTACAAAAGCGGCCTAGACAAATACCGTTTATGAAGAAAAAACCGGTCAAGTGCGAGTCTAAATCGCGCACGAAGGGTTCCGTACCACCGTTCAATGGAAGCGATGGTGTGGAGTGAATAGTTTGGATTTTACACAGCAAAATATTGTTTACAAAGTTATTGGTGCGGTTACTTTCACACTCCATGTACGTAACCAGGTGCATCCATAAGTTTGTATGTGGTATTAAAAGAATTGTTGTATGGGAGCCCCCTTAAATATTTCTTTTATCCTGTTTTTTAGTATTTGTTGTTATAGCGGCAACAGAAATACATAATCCGTGAAAATTTCAACTGTCTAACTATCACGGTTCGTGAGATACAGCCTAGTGACAGACGGACGGACGGACAGCGGAGTCTTAGTAACAGGGTCCCGTTTGGAACCTTTCGGGTACGGAACCCTAAAAAGGGCTTGACGATCATATAGTAATGACCAAAGAAGCGTTTGACAAAAATAGTATTTGACGAAAGTCGTCGCTACACTTCAGGTGACTGCCCAACACTATACTTTGTCCACTCTATTGATGGTCTTTTGATATTTCCTTATTGCGTAGTTAATAAGCAATATTTTCCAATATAAAGGAACTGTAGCTTATCATGTAATTGTGACACTTACGAATATCAATAGCTTTAAAAAAATACCATCCAGAACATCTCCTACACAAGCGAAGTCGCAATAAATGACAGCTCCTGTCAAATAATCGGGTTGTGTTTGTTAAATTTTTTAAAAGCGATAAAAGTTCCCCAGATATCAGGATTGCATGCTAAGGTTGCAGTTCGTTTATTACAGTTTTTGTTACGATAAAGCATTCTAATTTCGAATAACCTCGACAATAACGTCTCCCTGCACGTCTCCAATGAAAATATCATTAATTTAATTTTAATTGTCAAATTGTACATCAGTCAACCGCACAACAGGGAAAATTCCTCTGCTTCCCACATCCTTTGTACATTGAATGCGTCAGTTTAATTTGCTCGGAATGTTGTTAATTCAATATGGACGTCGTGTTTTGTGCGGTTTGTTTCTGGGCTCACTAACCCACGTCGTGTTTTGTTGAGAATTTCAGAGCGTTTGCACACGGCGTACAAAAATCGCGCGGCAACCTTGCGGCAACAGTGTGATTTGATCGCAACAGAAAGCATCTAGTCTATTGTGCAGCCGACGACGACGCGACGGCCTTGCGTTTTTTTAGCGTACGAATCGAGCAGACGCGCGTGTCGTCCGCGCGATCAGCTCCTGGAGCTCTATTTTTGAATCACACGCGTGACATGATATATCCCATGCGACTTATGTTACGTAGGACTTACAAGTCGCATTACGTCGATTTTTGTGTATTTTTTAAACGTTCGCCATCGGTATTGCCACAAAATTTGGGAATGTGGATTTTTATCCGTTGCACGCTGAAAAAGTAATCCGGTAAAACCGCATGGGAAACAGAACGTTTGCTCTCATATTATAGCCTGTATTACAGTGTCTGTGTAGGTAATCCGCCTTCTAAATCCTAGCAATAATATGGATCAATTTGGGCTGTTGCATCTGTCGCAAATGTGACAATATTTGAAGTTTGGGATTACAATTTGAAAAAATGCACAAAAAATCAATCCAGTAAGACAATCTGACACTTGAACTGTTGACATTAGCTTTGACATATTTGACGTTTTCTCTACTATTCGACTCAGGCGAATGACTTAAAAATATGAAATTTCATATGTCGAAGAAAATCAGTAGAAAAGAGCGCACGCGTGACTTAAATGTAATAATAATAACAATAATACCTTGGACACTATTTACACACATTGATCTAGCCCCAAACTAGGATTTCCTGTATCTTTGGTACTAGACAACGATACACATACTTATATAGATAAATATTATACTTAGATAGATAAACAACCATGACTAGTGTACAAACATCCGTTCTCATCAAACAAATATTTCCCCCACCGGGACTCGAACCCGGGACCCTTGGCTTCGTAGGCAGGATCACTGCCGACTCGGCCATTCGAATCGTCACGCGAGCGATTCAAAAATAGAGCTCCTGACACCGCCGCGTGCTCTCGCCCTAAAGGGTTCTAAATAACAATGGCAGATTTCATCAAGAGACTTCTGTATTAGTTAAGCACAAGCAATTTTTAAAACAGATCTCAAAATCAATCTGTGGGAGTTTCTACGCCCTTCTCCTCCCACAGTGGTCCAATGTAGAGAAGTGGCAAAAAATAACCATTGCTAAGTATATTTTCTACGCCCTTCTTTTATTTGACAATAACTTTCCTTATGTATAAAAATAGATTAAGTTGCACAATTAAGATCTGGTTTTATGTTTATTAAAATACTACTAGTTATTATTGCAGTCGATATAAGTTTGTTATAGTATCTAACTTAGATTTTTTCCATTGTTATAAGTACATTCATTTATTTTTTTTCCCTAAAGGGGGGAGTATCTGTGCCGGTCGACTATGTTAGTCATATTTTCACGTAATGTTAAGATAAATTGACGAACGTCACAGATAAAGTATATTTATATTCATCACGCACTATGTTTATGTAAAAAAGGCCGCTAAACACTACATTTTACTTTGCAAATCTACATTGTTTGACTGTTTTTGAATTGTACTACTAAGAACTACTTTCTACTCTCATTTCAAACCATCTTTGGCCATATTTCCGAGCAGTGGCGTGAAAAGTAAATAAAGCGCCCCGGACCATATCAGATGCAAAGGTCCCCACTCTGGGTTGATAGCAAAGCGCAAATAGATTGAAATGAATATTTTAACAACAACGGAACCCCTGCAAAAAAATCCACCTGCACTTCCCGTCCATTTTCCTGGTCCAATTCACATGTTGACAGCTGTTGCACATTGCCAAATGCATTCGAACGTTGTGTTCGCTGCCGCTTCGCACGAATGAACCGATGCATCCGCTGCGAGTGGGAAATAATGGAAAAATATAAAAATAAGTGTTTAGTATTGAAAACTGTTAGTGCAATAACAGGCAAATTACTTTTAGTAGTAGTAACGTACTGTTTTATTTTTTATTTTGTGAAGGTTTAGGCTATTTAAAGAAACTAGTTTAAATATTTCGGGTAACGTTTTTTTTAATTATTAAAATAACACTCCTTGTGACGTCGCTTGCTCACAGTTTTGGAACGGTTGCACATGAGGCTGGTTGTTTCCGATTATAAAACTAAAAAACCATAATATTAATACTTGTGTCCGACTGACATCTGAGTTATCTAAGTATATTTTCTACGCCCTTCTTTTATTTGACAATAACTTTCCTTATATATAAAAATAGATTAAGTTAAATTATGCACAATTAAGATCTGGTTTTATGTTTATTAAAATACTACTAGTTATTATTGAAGTCGATATAAGTTTGTTATAGTATTTAACTTTGATTTTTTTCCATTGTTATAAGTACATTCATTTTTTTTTTCCTAAAGGGGGGAGTATCTGTGCCGGTCGACTATGTTAGTCATATTTTCACGTAATGTTAAGATAAATTGACGACCGTCACAGATAAGGTATATTTATATTCATCACGCACTATGTTTTATGCACGTCATTAATAACATGTACCATCCTAGTATATAAGCTAGGATTCCCTATAATAAATTAGTCTAGTATAGTCTGGTATTTGCGCGCATCTCAAGCCTTTTACTTTACTCCCGAAGATGTCGTTCCCCAATATAATTGTGTTCGAATCTTCACAAAATGTCAGTACTGTCACTTCAATATAAGTCGTTCGTGTTACAAGACCTATAGTCCTTGTCTCAAAACTAAGTGATTGTATAATAACAGTTTTATATTGTGCCTATGGAAATAAATACAATCCATTCAATCCATGTGTAGTTTAAATTACTCATCTGAACCAGAATACGCACATGGAATGATGGTCCTTCAGCCTTTTTAAATAAGTGAGGTGAGACGCCATTGGAATACCAAACGGCCGGAGAGTCGTTCGGAATTTATAGAATATATTGCCAAGCTATTGTTGGTAAGTGGCTATCACTTTATTATTGTTCCTGTGCTGGGAGCTCTCCTGCGGAAGAAGCAATATCTACAAGAAACCCGCAAGGAATTACGACGCGTAATTTGTCGTGTACGACACGTGTCACGAGGACGGAATTTGGATACAAAAATCTAGTTCCGGAGTTTGCTGCATTATCGCCATACTTGTGTGTCCTCGAAATACGCTCTGTCCATTTACAGGTGCGTTATTTATTAGGATTTATCTGGAAAGTATAATTATTCATCGATACCTAACCTAATACCTACCATATACCTATTGATAAATTCCTTCAAGAAGAAAAGGGATAGAGGATGGAAATGACCTCGACAATTTGCTGCGTATGATTGGCTGTCTGGTTGTGGAGCGTTTCCGTGACTATACTCACGGTGGTTTGGAGCGACATCTACAGAACCCGGAGGTACTTACCCGAGTGTTCACGAAATTCGCCGAACAATTTCTGATCGTTTTTGACGTTTCGTTCGACGACGATACTTTGCGGTTTATTTATGCACTTTGTACTGCGCTTTGTAGGTGTTTGTGTTCCGTTTTACGTTCCCGACCGTAGATTGGCGCTAGTGTTCCTGCGGTGCGAAAAAGAACTACGTATCCGAATATGACCGAGTGTCACACATGACTTTTGCCGATTGTGTCCGATCCAAGTGTTTACGGAAATACACGAGTGTTATTTACGTGAAGTGCGTAGCGTGTTGACTTTCGTTCCGACGCCATTACAAGCAGAATACCTTTTGTGACGCCATTTTAACTTTGTCTATTTGTTTAGAATTAGACGCCATTTTTGTACCTTAAGCATTTTTACATTTGTATACAGTAATTATTGCACGATATTGCAGAAAAACTATAAAAACTGTGTAATATCCATCCTTTGTGTTTTATAACTTGGATTAATTTAACATTGAAGTTGTTTTGTGATAAAACATTCGCTGTTTTGTTTTGTGTAAAAAAATGTCGAAGCCAAAGGATAGCGCGATAAAGCGACTGATCGCTGCCCGTGGCCAATGCAAAGGCGTAATAACTAAGATGCAAACCTTTGTGACAAGTGATGAAGCTCGTTCAAGAGATTACGACTCTTTAGTAGTGAAAAGGGACCGGTTAATTAAGTCGTTTCAAGAATATGAAACCCATAATATCGATATTCAATCATTGCTCACTGAAGATTCTGAGCCTGATACAGAAAATTTTGACGAAATAGACGATAGATATTGTTCAGTGTTAGCAAAATTAAACTCAATGATAGCTGCTTTGCAACCAGAGCCGGGTCAGTCGAATCAGAACCAAAAGGGTGGGAAATGTCAAAGGCTCCCGAGGATTAATATTAAAGAGTTTAATGGAGATACAAGTGAGTACATCCCATTCATTAATATGTTCACCTCTGTAGTAGACAATAATGAATCATTATCCCCATGTGATAAACTGTATTATTTAACCCTTAAATGCATATTGTTGCCAATTATCTACATAGCGGTTTTGACAGTGTGAAACAAAATTCGTGCTAGTTTCTGAACGTGTCTCAGGTGGAAACATCTTATCAATGGTCTGGCAACAAAAAAAAATAACTGTCATGTGTATATTTTGGCGGTAAATTTGCATTTTTTCTCATATTGAATGGCAGTCGTCGTACTTCGTCGGATTTTCATTTCCTTAGTTTCGATTTAGATTTTCTTGGTGATTATAGCAGTGTTTTGGATATAAAAAAATTGTTTTCGTATCGGAAAACAGGTGAGTTTTGAGATATTATGCTAAAATAAAAAATAATTACTTGCTTGCTTTCGTAATTTTGCGGATTCGGATTGTTGCCATTTGTCTACATTATGCGTTGAGGCCTTTTATTTTTCTTACTTTGTGTACCTATACTTTCTCAACTTCTGGTGGAGGTGTTCTTTAGACAGTTATTTGTCTTTTTTAGTATGGCTGAGAGAATGAAGGACAGAGACATCGAATCTATGCTGCTTGCCTTAGAAAATGGTGACGTATCAGAAGATGAAGAAATCAGTGATGATAACTCCATTGATTACTATCCAAGTAATCGCATGTTATTGGAAGAGTTAGAGGCGGAGCGTTTGGCAGAGGAAGACAACGATGAAGATTTTGATCCTCCCTTGGTAAGCGCCACTGAAGACTCCTTGCCTGCACAAGCAATAGATGAATCTTCACCAGTGCCTGGGCCTTCCGTAGCGCGACAAGTGACAGATCTTGTTGGTATTTTAGCATGGAGGGCAAGAAGTCGAGAACTTGTATGGAAAAAACGAAACTTAGTGTGGGATGAAGACCGTGTCAAGTTTTTAGGTAATGCTGAGCTGCCAGCTGAAGTAGCACAACTTGAAACACCGTTCCAATTTTTTTCATTGCTTATGAATGACGAAATCATAACGAAGATCGTCCAAGAAACTAATTTATACATAGTTCAGCAAGGTGTCTCTCACTGCCCACCCGTTACTGCAACAGAAATTCGTCAGTTTCTTGGCATCACCATTTATATGTCTGTATACCATTACCCTAGTGTCAGGGCTTATTGGTCAAAGTACGGTTTCTCTCATATAATGCAGACAATGACTTTGAACAGGTTTGAGAAAATACGATCCGTTCTTCATCTAAATGATAACGCACAACACAAGCCTGTCGGGCATCCGGATCATGACCGCCTTCATAAAATAAGACCTTTGATTGACCACCTAAATGAGGTATTCTCAAGCGTGGCCCCATTAGATCAAAGATTGTCCCTAGATGAGCAGATGTGTGCTACTAAGGTAGCACATTTTATGAAGCAGTATCTGCCTAACAAGCCACACAAATGGGGGTTCAAGCTTTTCGTCCTTTGCTCACTTGCTGGCTATGCCTACAATTTTGAAATATATTCAGGAAAACAAGATGCTGAGAGATTACCAAATGAACCGGATCTGGGTGTCGTAGGAAATACAGTTGTAAGATTGTGTCGCAGCATACCACGAAGAGTAAATCACATAATATATTTCGATAACTTTTATACCTCAATCCCATTGCTACATTACCTGCACAGTGTCGGAATATATGCTCTAGGCACGATCCAAAGAAACCGATTAGGTAAAAGCTGTAAGCTGCCAACACAAAAAGAATTCATGAAAGATTCTATAGCGCGAGGGTCATACGAAGAACAAGTGGCTGACTATGAAGGAGTAGACATTTCCGTGACTTGCTGGAAAGACAATAAGCTAGTGACACTAGCATCTACATATGTGGGATCAGAGCCTGCAGGAACTGTCAACAGGTTTGATAAAAAACAGAGGAAACAAGTGAGTATACCCTGCCCAAAAGTAATCAAGGACTACAATGCCCATATGGGCGGCGTTGATCTAATGGATAGCTTTTTGGGAAGGTATCGCATACGGATAAAGAGCAGAAAATGGTACATTCGTCTGTACTATCATCTAGTTGATATGGCAGTCATAAATTCTTGGGTGCTGTACAAAAAGGCAAACGAAAAAAGAGGAAATGGCAAAGTCATGAGCCTTTGCGACTATAGGTCGGATTTAGCCGAGACATTGTGCTCCTATAGGGCTAAAGGAGGCAGTGAAAACAAAAGAGGCAGACCATCTAGTAGTACAGTAGAGAAGGAGTTGGAAGCCAAAAGACGTCGAGGTCCCATGAAATATGTTCCTCCAAAGGATATAAGGACTGATGGTGTTGGACACGACGAGGTTCGTTGCTCTAGCAAAAATAGATGTAAATTTCCTGGGTGCAAGGGGTTCACAAGGACAGAATGCGTCAAATGCAAAGTAGCTCTTTGTCACACTAAGGATAGAAATTGTTTTGCTGCTTTTCATTCATAAATACATTACTTTCTCTCATTATTTAGTTGTTTCATTTTATTTACTGTCCATGGTATTAGATTGCTTCGCAACGCATACTGTTGCCAATTGGCAACATACATGTTTATTTACATTTTTATATAAAAAATTATAACTATGATTTTTTTAAGTATTTTTCCTTTAATCTACCGATACATCTGTAGCAAAAGACATTTTTTTCATTCCAAAATAAAAATATATGCATTTAAGGGTTAACCACTTATTTGACAGGTGAAGCCTTAGAGGTTATAAAACATTTACCTTTAACAGAAGCTAACTATATTGTAGCTCTAAATTTATTAAAGCAAAGATTCCACAATAAGGTCAAAATAATTTCCCACCACGTCAATGCTATACTAGATTTACCTACTATTAAAAAACCAAGTGCTGCCAGTATACGTGGATTGTTATCACAAATTAGACAGCATTTGAGTGCGCTTGATAGTTTGCAACAACCAACAGAAAAATGGGACACTATATTAGTTTGTCTACTTCAAAAAAAGCTCGACTTCTATACAGTCAGGGCCTTTTATCTTGAAAAATGTAGTGTAAATGAAATGCCTTCATTAGACGACTTGTTGACATTTCTAGAGGGTCGCGCGGTTGCCCTTGAGACGGCGACAAGCAAAGATTCGCAACCTGAGCAAAAGGAGCGCAAGTATGTGGTCTCCTGTGCCGCTACTGCAACTGCTGCAAATAAGCAGAAGCAGAAGTCCGTCTCTGTGAAGCAACAATGTAAGTTTTGCAATTCTTTTCATCGATTATATGCCTGTTCAAGTTTTAAATTAGCTGCAGTAAAGGATAGGTGCGATTTTATACAAAAGCATAATATATGCAAGGTGTGTCTTAATGAACATCCAAAAAATGTAAATTGTAAGTTCAATTTTAAATGTATGGTTTGTAAAAAGGCCCATAATACATTACTGCACGAAGATCATAATGAACAAGGCTCGAGCCCGCAGGGGCCCAATGGCCCGCAGGTTTCTCTTTATTGCAAGGCTAATAAGGATGTGCTTTTACCTACTGCTCAGGTTCTGGTTGAATGCAGCAATGGGAATCAGATCCCGGCCCGTGCCCTCCTCGATACAGGAAGTCAAGTCTCATTAGTCTGTTCGGATTTTATTAAGAAAATAAATTCAAAAACTTATTCTGATAATAGCACTGTCGTGGGAATATGTCAGGGTATCAAAAACATAAATGAGAAGACTCAGCTGACTATTAAGTCGCGCTTGAATGATTTTAAATTGTCAGTCAATTGTTCTATTGTCAATAACATAACAAATAGTTTACCACAATTTAAAATTGATTCTGATATTTTGGATCTTAAAAATAGTTTGCAATTAGCGGATACAAACTTTCATGTCTGTGCTCCTATCGATATTTTATTGGGGTGTGATGTATTTTTTCAGGCTCTGAAAAACCAGCCGCTCCAGCTTAAAGAGCAAGGGCCATACCTACTCGAAACTCAATTTGGCGGAATATTGGCGGGGTCTGTTCCTGGATCCAACTTCACATCTCCTCGGGTTAGTTTTTCTATCAACTTCTCTGACCAAGTAGGTGACAATGTTCATAATGATCCTTTATCCAGCTTAGACAAAAATATTAAAAAATTCTGGACCGCCGAGACGGTTCCTGAAATTTATTCAGAAAAGAGCTCTGAACAGGAGCTAGCTGAAAGCATTTTTAAACAGTCAATAACTCTAAAAAATAATAGATTCACTGTTGCTTTACCATTAAAGCAACCGATTACTGAGATCTATCTCGGCGATTCATTTTCAGCTGCCTTACAGCGTTTCTATAATCTTGAGCGCAGATTATTAAAAGATAATAAACTGTATCAAATGTACAGGGATTTTATAAATGAATACATAGCTTTGGGCCATGCCCAGCCCTATGATATTTCAAAATATGATATAGATAAGGATGGTGTGTTTTTTCTCCCCCACCACCCTGTTTTCAATGAAAACAGTCAAACAACAAAGATGAGAACTGTTTTCGATGGCAGTCTTAAGACAAAAAATAATATCAGTTTGAATGATGTTCTATTAAATGGACCTATAGTCCAAAACGAACTTTTCGATATACTTATTCTGTTTCGTTTGCCAAAATATATTCTACTATGTGATATAAAGCAAATGTTCAGACAGATATTAGTTGACCCTCCATATAGGGCCTTGCAAAATATTCTCTGGAGAGAATCTATTAATGATCCAGTGCTTTGCTTGCAGCTTAACACTGTTACTTACGGGTTAAAATCCTCGTCATATCTTGCCACGCGATGCTTGAAAGAGTTAGCAGAACGTTTTAAAGACCGATATAACTTAGCTTCTTCTGTCTTGCTTTCACAAACCTATGTTGATGACGTACTTACTGGGCATGATGATGTGAACACATTAAAAGAAATAAAGAGACAGTTGATAGAATTGCTAGGCCTGGGAGGTTTTCAGTTGCATAAATGGGGTTCTAATAATGCTATGCTATTGGATGATGTACCCTCTAATCAATCTCCAGTGAAAGATGTCGATATGAGCAAAGATAATGACTTTATAAAAACTCTAGGCTTGCGCTATAACGTTAAGTCAGATGATTTCTACATCAGCTGCTCAGAGAGCAACGTAAATACAACTAATACTAAGAGGCAGGTTTTGTCTTTCATAAGCAAGATTTTTGATCCCCTGGGATTGGTAGGACCAATTGTTATGTCAGCTAAGCTTCTAATGCAAAATATTTATAATGCTAAAATCAGTTGGGATGAGGAACTACCTAAGGAATTAAATGACCAGTGGATAAGCTATGCTAATGGTTTAATTGAAATGTCATGCATTCAAACAAAAAGGCATATAAATGTAAAGGGTGCTAGCCAGGTAGAGTTAATCGGATTTGCTGATGCTTCGTCCAAAGGCTATGGTTGTTGCTTGTATGTCAGAGCTATTTTTGCTGACGGTACGATAAATGTAAACTTGCTTTGTTCCAAATCAAGAGCAAATTCGACTAATAATGATTTAACTACACCACGCAAAGAATTGAACAGCGCCTTATTATTATCAATGCTTGCTAAAAGAGTGCACAACACATTATCGACACAGTGTGATATTATAAAAGTATATCTATATCTTGATTCGCAGATCGTGTTGGCGTGGCTTAACATGGAACCAGTGACGCTAATGCCGTATGTCGCGAACAGAGTTATCAAAATAAAAGATCATACAAAAAACTGGCCGTGGTTCTATGTTAAGACCATGGAAAACCCTGCCGACTGCTTGTCGAGAGGTATGGAGCCTCGCGCCTTGCAAGATCTTGATTTGTGGTGGCATGGCCCACGCTTTTTGCATGAGCAAAAATATCAGCATGGTAATGCAGGGCACGAGACTCCGCCTCTGGTAGAGGTACCTGAAATAAAAAAGCAATGTCAAAATAATCCAAAATGTCATGACGTTTGCAACACGGTAATGCATACTATTGAAGAGTTAAAGATTTTCAGTCAATATTCTGATTATAATAAAATGAAGCGAGTAATTGCTTACGTAATGAGGTTCATAAACAATTGTAGAACAAAAGATGTCACTAGCAGACAGTCAGGTGAACTGATGCCAGATGAATTAGAAAATGCTTTGTTTACTATTGTAAAGTACGACCAAAAAAGGCATTATGCTGATGAAATCTCTTGTTTAAAATCAAATAAACCTATAAAAGGACCACTTTCATCATTAAATCCTTTCATAGGTAGCGATGGGCTATTGAGAGTTGGTGGCAGGCTTCAGAATTCGGAGCTCTCTTTCTCGCAAAGACACCCAATTATTCTTGCTAAGGCGTCTCATATAACGAGTCTTATAATTTGGAATGAGCATAAGAATCTGATGCATGCCGGGCCAAGATTATTGCTTTCTTCATTAAATCAAAAATTTTGGCTAATTAATGCTGTCAGACAAATAAAAAATGTAATCCACAAATGCTTAATATGTTTTAGGCTAAAAGCCAAGGCAGCATCTCAATTGATGGGCTCTTTGCCACCACAAAGAGTTCGTGTATCCAGACCATTTGAGAAGGTGGGCATAGACTATGCTGGCCCATTCAATATAAAGTTTGCACGAGTAAGGAAGCCTGTAATTTTGAAAGCTTATGTTCTAATTTTCGTGTGCTTCGTGACGAAGGCTATTCATGTGGAATTGGCTTCGGACATGACCACACAGACATTTTTGAATTGCTTAAAAAGGTTCATAGCGCGTAGAAACAAGCCTTCCCAAGTGTTCTGTGATAATGCGGCCACATTTAGGTGTGCTAACTCGAACTTACAAGAACTGTATAAACTACAGTCTTCCACAGCCCACCAAAATGCAGTGACAAAATTTTCAGCTAATCAGGGCATAACTTTTAAATTTATTCCAGCATACAGTCCTGTATTTGGTGGATTGTGGGAGGCTGGCGTCAAAAGTTTAAAGTACCATATGAAAAGGGTCATAGGTACTTGTGTACTCACATATGAAGAATTTAACACGGTAATTATTCAAATTGAGGCTATTCTAAATGCCAGGCCGTTGACCCCTATGTCATCGGATCCATCAGACATGACGTACCTAACGCCAAGTCATTTTTTAACTGGTGCTCCTATTACCAGTTACCCAGAGCAAGATCTCACTAACATTCCAACCAATAGACTTAGTTTCTGGCATCAATGTAGTCAGTTACAACAAAACTTTTTTAAACAGTGGCACAAATGCTATTTAAGCATGCTACAAAATAGACCTAAATGGAAAAATCAAACTTTTAATATAAAGGAAGGAATGTTAGCGCTTCTTAAACAGGATAATGTTAACCCCTTTGACTGGCCTACAGCGAGGATAGTGAAATTGTACCCAGGAAAAGATAACAAGGTACGAGCATTTGATGTTAAAATGCCCAATGGCCATGTCATACGCACTAGCATTACCAAAATATGTATTTTGCCAATAGATGAGTAGGAGTAGGTAGATTGGTTAAAAAGTAAATAAAATAGGGTTTTTTTTTGTGTATTAGTAATTTAGTACCTATATAGACTTGTGTTTATTTTTGTTTAGGTAGGTAAAGTTATTATGAATAGGCAAGCGATTGTTTCTTTTCATGGCCTGGCCAAGTTGTACTTCCTTTAAGTAATTAAGTACAGTAACAAATAGGTATGTACTTTGTTTAGTTATAAAGTGTTTTTTGAACTTTAGGTACATACAATAAGGGAAACATTTAAGTACCTACACTTACATATTTACTTGGTTCAGTTTTAGGCTGAACATTGATAAATACACTAAGATAAATATTTAAGACCTCAACTAATAATTTTAAGTTGTAGTTTCTGCATGAAAGTAAGTATAGTAAGATAATTTCTTGCTCAATATGAGTTGTTGTTTTTAAATATAATACAGTATGATAAAATATAAAATATACTTACTATAATTTCTTGCTTATTAAATGTCTAACTAGAAAATTAAAGATATAAATGTGTAAAACTTAAACATTATTTTGTAGAGTACGGGGTTGCGATTTTTACCACTTTTTTCATTTTCGCCCCCC
Source organism: Argyresthia goedartella (assembly GCA_949825045.1). NCBI lineage: Eukaryota > Metazoa > Arthropoda > Insecta > Lepidoptera > Argyresthiidae > Argyresthia > Argyresthia goedartella. The sequence continues at coordinate 24,041,677 of OX463828.1, forward strand.
CGCAATATGTTCGAATCTTCACAAAATGTCAGTACTGTCACTTCAATATAAGTCGTTCGTGTTACAAGACCTATAGTCCTTGTCTCAAAACTAAGTGATTGTATAATAACAGTTTTATATTGTGCCTATGGAAATAAATACAATCCATTCAATCCATGTGTAGTTTAAATTACTCATCTGAACCAGAATACGCACAAATTGCCTCTGGCAAAGTAAATAACTACAGTAATAAAGATATTTAATTAATTGATTTGTTGTCACTACGGCTGACTGTTTCATTTTATTCACTCACACACACGCAGTCTAACTGTATTATATGCAATTTTATTTTTATTATTTTTATTTCTTCCATCGGTAAAACTATAGCTGTGCATTTTTGATGAGGGGACAGTAGACATGGACACCTCATGTCTGGTCATCTATCACTTTCAACAATTCTAACCTCAGGTATATACTCACCCACTCCCCCCTCCAGAAGGCAAGAGCGTGCTTATCATTAACACAGGCTATTAAACGGGAAATATTAAACTGCACATCAATAATACTGATTTGCACAGCAAATATCGTAGCAAAATACTGCGGTAGCTTAGGTGAAGGGTAAAGGGGGTGAGCGAAGCGAAGCCCCCTTTATCCTTCGTATTAGGTTGAACATGTTAGACCAACAAAAATACTTAAAACATAAAAAGTATTTTTGCTGATCCTTTTTTGTGTGTGCAATGAAATACTAGCCCTATTAAACTAGCCTAGAATGAAAGCATTAACTACTGCTTCATTTCTGCTAAGATCACCTTATGCACCTACATCAATCAATTAAATATGAATATTGATCAATAAATGTTTTCAGGGTTCCATACCCAAAGGGTAAAAATGAGACCCTATTACTAAGAGTCCGCTGTCTGTATGTCTGTCTGTCCGTCTGTCACCAAGCTGTATCTCATGAACCGTGATAGTTAGACAGTTGAAATTTTCACAGATGATGTATTTCTGTTGCCGCTATAACAACAAAAACAGAATAATATAAATATTTAGAGGGCTCTCATACAACAATTATTTCAATACCACATACAAACTTATGAATGCACGTTGCGTACATGGAGTGTGAAAGTAGCCGCAGAAATAACTTTGTAAGCAACATTTTGCAATGTAAAATCCATACTATTCACTCCACACCATCCCTACCATTGTATTTTGGTACGGAACCCTTCCTATGTGAGACCGACTCGCACTTGGCTGTTTTTTTTTGAGGTGCCAAATTTATATGGAAACAATAAAGTCGAGCTTATTGTCCTACATGTTTTGGATTTTGTTTAGTTCTTATAACAAGCGTTAGTAGTGTATGGAAATAAATCTTACCAGCTGAATGGATAAGACCTCAAATTTGTTTATTTAAGTTGGAACGACTCTCACGGACAAATAAATAAATCCTTTTGTCTAAAATGTTTATAAGATTATGTACTCTAACCTAAAACTAGTTCACAAAAGCTGACAGCGATTTCGTAAACCAACCAGCCACAAAAAATATCTGATCAACTTGCTCCAAAATACATTATTTGTGACAAAAAGGACTGGACTTGACCAGGCTTCTAGGCTATGACCACAGACCACTTGGTCTGTGGCTATGACTGAGATCGAGACTGTAGTTCTAAATTCAAATTCGAAATGTCTTCCACATACAAGCTCATCTGCTGCTCCTTGCGCGAGACGACACCGATGTTTGGTTTGGCTATCTTACGGTGACATATACAAATGCCTAGGGATTATATATAATACCGGATTATACAGATTGCCGGTAACATAACCACCAAGGCCGCTGCAACCCGCTGCATGTTTCACTACACCTTGAATGAATGAATGAATGAATACTTTATTGCACAAAACAAACATACAGAGATATACAAAGAAAGATATATGCACAAGAGGCGCGCTTATCTCTATAAAAGAGATTTCTACCAGCAAACCCAGATAGGAAAGGAAAGTGGATTGTGAGAGTAAAACCTATTTGCACAACAAAATAATTCATATACAATAATAATATAAGTAGGTTGTAACGTTGTAAGTTACCGTTGTCTTCACTCTATCATTAACTGGTCTTATTTTAAATTTAAGTAGTAATTCTCTTAATAAAACTACCAAATGAGGCTAGTAATCACAGTATTAATTTTCACGCGCTGTACTAGCAACATTCCACTGTTGACAACTCACTCGCTCTGCTATGATTGGCCCGTTTTAAACTAACTAGCCGTGACCGCAACTTGACTTTGCGGCGCCGGCGTCATTCCGAAAACTCACTCAGCACTATACGCACGTCCGTCCTACTGGCGCTCTGTAACGGTCCCTTTTTACCGTACGCCGACGAACGACTCTAAACAGTAATTACTTACGTTTAATCATAACGTACTACTAGTAGTTACGTTTTAGTTTTGTCTGTGCTTCATATTAACCCCGATTGAGGTGAGTGGTGAAAGATACTGTTTTAAAATCATCTTACCGTTAGGTACTTTCGGGCTTACTCATTTGTGTCCAGAATCATCTCATTTCATTTATTGCTTGTTGCGTTTTATTCCTTTTAGACTCGCTAATTATTATTTCGCACCTTATCGCAGTTCGCGGTAATAATATAAGTAGGTATCGCACCTTATCGCAGTTCGCGGTAATTTTCTTTGGCTTCAGGCGAGCTGTGAATTCTCATTCTCGTTTATGGTAAGGTGGGCTGTGAGGGGGAGAGAGAGGTGTAAGCTCGCTCACAGCTGTGGTGTGGTATGGTCCTGTCTGAGTAGGGTTACCATATCTCCGGAATTGTCCTGAGATCTCCGGAATTAGGGAATTTTCAATAAAACCGAGCAAATCGTCAATATCGTTCGTGTAAACTCTCCAGTAACTAAGAGATCAAACAGCCTAACTAAAATCACAAATTGCATTATTATTATTTTACATTTTATTTTTTTAATTGTGACTTTTTATTGTAAATATAGGTTGTAGAGTTCCATAACGTTTTAATTGAAATTACGACAAAATCTCAGGAATTTCCAATACAAATCAGGCCTAATCTCCGGAATTTTCATTTTTCCATATGGTAACCCTATGTCGGAGTATTTGAATCAGGGTGCAGATTTCTTAATTAATATATATCCAGCTTGACTCTTATCTCTAGATTTAGAATTCTGTAAGTTTTATGTGAAATCTAGCCTTATTCAAGTTTCACTCAAAAATTTACAGAAAACTTACAGAATTCTAAATCTAGAGATAAGAGTCAAGCTGGATATATATTAGTTAAGAAATCTGCACCCTGATTCAAATACTCAGACAGGACCATACCACACCACAGCTGTGAGCGAGCTGACACCTCTCTCTCTCCGTCACAGCCCACCTTACCATAAACGAGAATGAGAAGTCACAGCTCGCCTGAAGCCATAGAAAATTGCCGCGAACTGCGATAAGGTGTAGTGAAACATGCACCGGGTTGCAGCGGCCTTGATGGTTATGTTACCGGCAATCTGTATAATCCGGTATTATATATAATCCCTAGGCATTATATATGTCACCGTAAGATAGCCAAACCGTTACTTGATAAACTAACGCGTTAGTTGATCAACTATCGAGAGATAGTAAACCAGATCGACAGGGTTTAGAATAAACATTTATTTTGTTCTTACATGTCAACCTAACACTAAGACTATTCGGGAGCTTCGCTGTGCTCACCCCCTCTAGTCTTCACCTAAGCTACCGCAGTGTTTGCCCTGATATTTCGTTTGCAATTCAAGTTTAAACCAGTTTACTACTTAACGGTTTTAACCGTTAGTTTATCAACTAACGCGTAATATAGTAAGCAGTACGCTACAGTTAACTATCTGTCGAAAGTTGACCAACTTACGAGAAAAAAAACGTTAGTTTATCAACTAACGGTTTTGACTGTCTTACGGTGTCATATGAAATATTGTTTACTTTGCCTAGGTATTATATATAATACCCAATGCGCAGCCTGTAAGGATGGGCCTATTAGGTGTGGAATGAGACAGTCACATGTTCGAAAGACAGTTGTATATTGCGTCATGAATCATAATAAAGAGGCTATTTATAGATGTAAGTAGGGTTCAGGTGTGCATACACTACACCTTCCCCCTTTTTTGAAAGTAAAAAATATGCATATAATTTTTATGACATTTAACAATTTAGACCAAAATAACATCAAAACAACAATCTAATAAGTAACTAATTTCTGTAAAAATAACAATAAAATAAATCACCTGTGTAAAAATATCAATTGAAAATTTAAAATCTGTAAAAAATATAACAAATGAAAACCTTTTTTATTTTTGTTTGCCTGCTACAATTTTGGAAATACTATCAAAATAAACTATAACCATTTATTACTATTTCTCACCCCTTTTTAACACCTATTTTTAACAACTTCATTAAAGTACATTTATAATGATTACATAAGAACATTAGGTTACATATTTTCTAAAACTAATTTTGAATACACGAAATAAACGAATAAGTACATACACAAGTAAATACACGAAACCAAAATATCTATCTGTTTTAGGTGTAGGGTTGACGACATGAACGAATTTTATACATTTAACCAAAATAACACAAAACCATAAAATTAATGAAACGCAAACACAAAATTACACATTTCTCAATCCTTCATCAAACATTAGAACGATTTATTTTTAACACATTGAACTTTTACCCAAAATTATAACAATTAATCAATTGCAATTTCAAAATTCCACGTTTCTCATTTCTTCTAAATCTCTTTCCTTTCTTCACGCATTTATTTACTTTGTCAAAACTTATTCCATAATCACTATCAACTTTTTATTTCTTTATCCATTACATACCTACTTCCATCTCAAAAGAAAATCGTCACATCTTATAAAAATATAAATCAAAACTATCAAGAATATACTCGCTTTTCATAAACAATCGCTATCAATCAAAGTCTCTATTTTATTTCATTTCTCACTTCATATTAGGTACTTTCATTATTTATTTATTTATCGACGTCATTCATAAGGTACTTTTTTTTCACAATACTTACAACCACTATATGGCTCCAGGTCTACCTGCCTGAGCCTGCCCTTACTTGAGAGCTTATAAGGTCATCGATATCCAACGTTCTCACAAAGGAAGCTCGTTCACGTTATGATCGAAACGAAGGATTCGTGCCTTGTACCTTGTACCTTTGAGACTTTGATGAAAATACAATGACATATCGGTCTCGCCAATAGTCACGTACCACACTAAAAACATAACTTAAACTCAATCCATATGAATCCTTCGAATTTTAAGACATTCTGTAAAGATTGGATGATCCGTCCTACTTTTCTCGAAAACTTAACAAACGAAACATTCCCAACTCACTCACTCTGTGGCCTAGAGTACTTATACTATACATTCCATACCTTCACATAAGTTTCATAATGGAAAACAAATTCATACTTTAATTACCTAACGACAACAATAACCAACATTCCCTAATCCAAACAAAAACACAACTTTCCTATGTAATGCCTACTCAAATAACTCAAAAATTTGCAAACGAAATCTATTTATCAATCACCTATCTAAAAGTGTAGTCTCCACAAACAAAAATATTATTTTTTCATTACATTCCATTCTATGCCTTGCATACCTTTCTAACACTAAACCAAAATCTAACTTTTATGAAGTTTCCTAAGTTGACCATATCCGCTGGTCAGACTATAATTCTGATAATAAACTCGAATGCAATCTGTAAAATAAATGTAAATGCAATCTCGAAACAAACTTTTGAATTAAACTAACATAAGTGGTTCCGTCGGTCACATATTTATTACTTATAATTATTTTTAACTGTAGTTAAATTAAAAAAATGCTTTTACTCTGAAAACTAATAAATTGTAAAGCTTAGATCTGAAACTAAAACTTCTTTTTGCATACTAAATATTTCTTACACATATTCAAATTGAAATGGTTTTCATTTTTCATTCCATATTATAACTCGAAAATGGTTCCATTCTGTATTTCTCTGCGGTACTCTAAACTAACTCAACAATCATCCATCACCTTTTATGTATCTTCCATATTAGTCGCATGAAACTAAAATCTTTCGCTCTATACAAGTCGCACTGCGGTAACATGAACTACTAATTATTATAATAACAATTCTGTTTCTCTGTAATCAAAACATGTGTTATGTTCTAATCTAATTTGGTTTCTTCTGCAGTGTAGCATGTCCATATTTGGTTCGCCTGCGAACACTGGATTGAATTTCTATACTTAACTTTTGGATAACTTTGACTGTTACCAAGTCAAATGAACAACTGAATCATTTATGTACTTGATTGTACATTTGGAGTAAATCAGAATTATGATGCAATATAAAAAAAATACTAGCGTTTATAAAACAAAAAAAATAACAATACTTTCAACTTCTTACTTCACACTTTTTATCACATTATTCCCATATTTTTCAAAATCTCCTCAAAAAAAAACTACTGTCAAATCATCTCATCCCAAATAACTCGTGTCTAACTTATTTACTTTTCGGCTTTCAAAAATATCTCCATTCCTAAAAAATAATATCAATCGTTCATTCACACTTCTCTTGCTGACTATACTGTACTACTAACTTTTCGTTCTATGCCATTCATCATAATACTATTTTAGTTACTTCATGCTATCTTCATTTGGAAAAATAATTATATTAATATTGATCGTATCGTCAACCCTTTGACAATACAAAATCTAGCCAAAACTTAAATATACTAATCGACAAATAATTTAATTTACTTACATGTCATACGTATAATAAAACCCATTGTCCAAAAAACACATTGACGCCACGACGTCATCGCCCGTGTCGCATGCAGCTCGCTCGGAGTCAGCACATCCTGGGATCCGTACATCTCCCAGCTGCGCTTGACCCGTACGGTTACGCCCAGCGCCCTGCTTCCACATCATCAGGCTTAGGAAATCGCCCGGCACCCGGCAGCACAAATCTTCTGTAATATTTTATTTTCTCTTCTTGTGTAAATATATTCTTTCTTCTATAATTATCTTCTTTCTTCTTTTTATCCGTCTTCTTCTGGCTGCAATCCGCTAATGTCGTGGTCTCTTCATAGGTCATCCCGTTCTTTTTCTCTATATATTTATCTTCGTTATATTTCTCTTTTCCAAGTTCTTCAAGTATTATTTAAATATTATTTGAATTTATTTAATCGCCATTCGGCACAGCACTACCTCGCGAGAGGTAGGCTGGCCTGGCACGGTCGCCATGTAAGGATGGGCCTATTAGGTGTGGAATGAGACAGTCACATGTTCGAAAGACAGTTGTATATTGCGTCATGAATCATAATAAAGAGGCTATTTATAGATGTAAGTAGGGTTCAGGTGTGCATACACTACAAGCCGGTAATGTATGTAAAACGTAAAACACTGCGGTAGCTTAGGTGACGGGTAAAAGGGGTGAGCGAAGCGAAGCCCCCTTTATCTTTCGATTTAGGTTGAACATGTAAGAACAAAAAAAAATACTTAAAACATAAACTTAAGTACACATAAAAATATTTATATTGTATATGTCTTGTTGCCTAGGAACGTTTAGACAACTCGTTAAACGTTTCGTTCACTCACTTGTCTGACGGAGTTTTAGTGACTTGGTTAAACGTCGGTATTGAATTAATTGAGAATTTGAATTGAGAGTTAGTTAAGTGTCTGATTTAACCAACAAACTGCGACATATATATTGCCTAGGTATTATATAGAATACCTGCATTATACAGATTGCCGGTAACGTTGTTTACTTGCCTCTCACGCAGGCATATGAGGGTTCAAATCTTAATGGCCGAGTACCATTCAGAAAGTAAATCATTTTGTATATCATACGAATCATCCAACTGAGATTGAAATATCGTGAGGAAACCTTCAATCGCGATAGCTGCGGCTATCCTACCCGGGAAAACGCTGACGTTATGTTTTTGTAGTGTCTTGAATTAAGGTCTAGTCTAGCTAGATTCACTGAAAATAGTGAAAGATCCCTTAGTATGAACTATCTCGACTTAAAGCTTTAAATCTCAGCAGAAATCTCCTAATAAATGGGCTGATTCTTGAACTGTGGACTTTAAAGTTTTATTCAACGCGCTAGTGGCAGCCGGAAGCTCAGTAGACTAGGTACAGTGGCCTTGCAGTCTCGACAAGTATAGTGAGCGCTTTACGACCGAATGTTGGTGGTAAAGTGATAACTTTGCAAAATATTAGTAGTTTATGTGACTGCTACATAATGGAGCGCTTTAATACACGAGAGTGGGTTATCACTCGAGAGTTTTTATGCCTAATTATGTACAGTTACATACACTAGTTTATCTACACACATATCATAAGCTCTCTTTGATGTGTTCAGGAACCGCATGTTCGACCTGCATTGTGGCATTGATAATTGCTTTGCAGTTGTTTAGCTTGTTCTGTAGTACCAACTTCACAGACAAACTAGGGGCGGCACGCAGGTGGGCGACGGCGTTCGAAATTTGAATGTCATAATTTGACAAATTTTGGTACATTTTGGTTATGAAGATCAATATTCAGATAAGAAAGATTTTTTACCAAGAAGTTTATCATTATGCTGGTCGTAACGTGTGGTTTTTGGACGCAGTAACGAGGGTTTATGATACGTGTGTAGATAAAAGAGTTTATGATACTGTTTACACTATTGTCGAGACTGCAGGACCTGGGGGTTACTACAATATTACTTATGCCGATTCAGTACACTGATCCGCAAAATTACCATGACGGTCTTAAAACACATCTTGGTATGAGGAAAATAACGCCCATTTTGGCGTATTGGAATGTAAATGGTTGCCTAATGAAGTTTTTTATTTGAAACTAACCTGAATCGCTATAAACTTTTGGTAACCCCCCTGTTCAGGTTAAGATACACCATGGCATTTAGTTTCCATGGAGCACAAAATAAGAGGGCTCTAAAGCCATGCCAATCTGACAGAGCTTTAGCGAAACTTATTTCAGCAGCACCATGTTGGGGCCATACCACCCTTGCTTGGTAAATCGTTACGCGCAAAAGATGAATCCCGCTTACTATTTCATCAAGTAACGACAAATTCGTCATCAATCATCCAGCTTTCCGGCCATGACCTGTATTTCTGTAAAATACACGTCATCTACAATTTATAACGCGTCACACGCACCGGGTGACGCGATAGTCGGCGAGAATGTATTGCTCTGACGTGGCGCGAATTCCCGATAAAGCAGTGAAATATTGTCTGGAAGCAACGCTTTGTATTTTCCACTTATTTACTAGGCAGGTCTCAGAGACGAGAATGGACAGAGTAGCTGTATGGAACCTGGGAAGACAGCAAGACCTAATTTGTGCCATCTTTTGCGCTAAACACCTAGGTAGGTGATGCGCGCTGATTACGCCGTGATTTGGTATCTTGTTGTGGGGGAAAGCAGCGGGCATTCAATAAATTTTTATATCACAATCAATTTATATACATTTCCCAAATTTAGCGATAGCTGTAGTTGTTAACCTAAGAAATAATCACAGACTAGTTGCAGCCGGATTAGAATAGTAAAAGTTAGCATTTCATTCAAGGGACAGTGCATTCTCAAGGCAAGGCGGTGCCTAAACCCTTAACTTTTTTAGTTTTTCTCTGTTTGTTTTAAGTGGCAAGTGTGACAAATATGATGAGTGTTCCCATGTTTAATTTTTGCTCTATTTCTATAAGTGAATACCTGTAATTGGCTTTCTATTTCTATTGTTACGCCGGTAGGTTAGGTCAAAAACTTTGAACGTCAATTTCAGTGCTATAAAGGCGTTTTCAGCAGACTGAAAAGTCATTTCAGGCCGTTTCAGAAGTTACTCTATCACATATCTAAAGATCGAAATTTCACCCAAGTTGCCGTCGTTTTCAGGCGCCTGAAACATGTTTTCAGTCCGTTTCAGGGCACCCTCTATCAGATGACGCCATAACCTGAAAACCCGTTTTCAGGCGTTTTCAGGACCCCTTATGGGCCTCTGAAGCACAAATCGTTATATGGCGAAATATCCGGTAGGAGTGACAGAGATAGCACTACTAGAAAGAGATAGCTATACTTGGAACATTCGAGAAGTGTGTGACAGGGATAGCACTACTAGAAAGAGATAGCTATACTCGGAACATTCGAGAAGGGAGTGACAGAGAGAGTGCACCATTAGAGAGAGACATATATGGTCTCGAATGTTCTCGGCCCGCACGCTGGTCCTTACTAGAATATTCGCGATATGTGTGAACAATGTGTCCAGAGCGGCTCCGCGGGATATAAAAGGCGTCGACGGCCGGCGCGAGTTTGAACACCTCAGCCACCCAATGACCTGGCCGTAGTCACGGCCAGCGGAAGACTCCGCGGAAGGGGGCCATTGCCCCGGGACCGCAACCCCGCACCCTGGAAGGGGTGTGAGAAGATCACCAAGCCGAAGCGAGTTCAGTTACATTTGAACTGCGATCGAGTGCTAGTACAAGGATAATCGGAGAGAAAGACTCTTCGTGTGAATAGTGAGTGCATAATTAGTGAAATAGTGTGTGTGTTTTAATTAGTGGATTTTAAGTACAGTTCGTGTGAATTGTAAGTGCGTAATTTGGGTAATAAAGTGAGTGTTTTATTTAGTGGATTAATTCGTGCTTTTCTATCAAATACGAACCCCACGCTCGTAACATTTGGTGTCAGAAGTGGGATAGAAAATGCCGTTAATGCCACGAGAAACCGAGCCAAAAGGAGTGACGACGTGAAGCCAAACGTCTGGATCTGGAGACTCGACGCCTGGTACGTCGGAATCACCTGCTCCAGCTGCACAAGGAGTAGACCTCAACGTTATCTTCGTCCTCCTAAAGGAACAAGCGAGAGAGCTAAAGGAACAGTCGCGAAAACAGGAGGAACGGGCCAGGAAACAGGAGGAACAGACTCTAATCCTCCAGAATGAGCTTAGGGAACAAAAGGATCACCAGGAGGTACAGGCACGAATGCTTCGTGAGGTACATGAGTCCACGACCGAATGGAAGAGAGAGTTGTTCGAGGTCCAGGAAAAACTGGCCGATATGGATGAAAAACTGGAGAGTCGAGTCCATGAAGTCGATAAAAAAATTGAGACCTGTGAGAGCCGTCTCCAAAAACTTGAGATCAAAGTGGCTATTGGTCCAAGTACCTATGTACCCGACGCATCGATGTCCGGAGGCGGCAGGTTCAAAGTGCCCCCCTTTGACGGTAGCTCATCGTGGACTGCCTATAAGCTGCAGTTCGAGTCTGTTTCCCAGGGTAATGGTTGGAGTAAGGAGCAAGCCAGGACAGCATTGACGTTGGCGCTGCGCGACGAGGCTCTTACCATACTAGAGGCTCTGGGAAATGACCGGACGTACGACCGCCTTCTAGAAGCCTTGGAGGCACGATACGGTGACAGTCACCTGGAGCACGTGTACCGAGCTCAGTTAAAGGACAGGACACAAGGACGTAACGAGTCCTTACAACAGTGGGCCCTGGAAATCGAGAAGTTGGTTAGGAAGGCCTATCAACGTACGTCAGCATCCTTTGTGGACATTATGCTGGTGCAGGCCTTCATCGATGGGATCCGGGATCTAGAAGTGAGGGCAGCCGTGCGATTGGGACATCATGGAAGCCTAAAGGATGCAGTAGCCCACGCTCTCGAGGTGGAAACTGTACGACAGGATTCATCCAGGCCTTTCAGGGTGCGAGAAGTGTCGACTACGAAGCCAGTAGATTCCCGCCGCGAATTGGGGCCACGTTGCTACCATTGTGGAGAACGTGGTCACCTGCAGTCAGGCTGTCCGAAAAGGACTAGGAGGGATAGAGACCCAGCTCTAAAGACAAGAACAAGGAGCGGGCCAGGCCATCGAGCGAGGATCGCAGCGAGCGGAGCGAGAGAGGGGATCGAAGCGAGCGGGACCGAGACTGCGACCGTGACCGCAAGCATCGCAAGGACAGGCGTAACCGGTCACCGTACGCGCGCGGCTCGCGACGTCGCTCGCGCGACCGCCACTAGAGATTCACTGAGGTATCACATAGCACCTCCAGCCGTTGGCAGACGTAAAGGCACGAGAGGAGCTCCCGCAGCAGCGGCGGCGGGGAGCTCGGCTCGGACCGGCGCGAGCGGGAGCGCGGCGAGCGGGACTGCGGGGACAGGGGGGACCGCGGCGACAAGGACAATAATAAGAACTGATACGGTTAGCGACGAGTGGAGTGATGAAATCATGCAGCAAGCGCAACAAGAGGACCCTGACGTGAGACCCATTTTTGATTGGATTAATGCTGGCGCACCTAAATGATGGATGGTGTGATGTAGCTCCTATGAGTGCGGTAACAAAAAGCTACTGGGCACAATGGGATAGCTTGGTTATGCATAATGGCGTTCTATGTAGAAAATGGGAATCAACAAATGGGAAGGATGCTCACCTGCAAGTCGTTGTCCCAAAGAAAAGGGTGAAAGATATTTTGAGAAGCTTTCACGATGGAACATCCGGTGGACACCTTGGAGTAAAAAGGACCCTAATGAAAATTCGGCAACGCTTTTATTGGATTCACTGCCGAGAAGATGTTGAAAATTGGTGTAAACGATGCACTAACTGTGCATCAGTCAAGGGACCGCATACCCGTAGCCGAGGAAAACTCAAGTTGTACAACGTGGGAGCCCCTTGGGAAAGGGTTGCATTAGATGTCGCAGGACCATTCCCAGCATCGGACTCCGGAAACAAGTACATTCTTGTCGTGATGGATAACTTCACGAAGTGGCCTGAAGTATTTGCCATTCCTAATCAAGAAGCGGTAACCATAGCTGAAAAGTTAGTGAACGAAGTATTCTGCCGGTTTGGGGTACCACTCGAAATCCACAGTGATCAAGGAAGAAACTTCGAGTCTGCGGTCTTTCAGGAGACTTGTCGCATAATGGGAATTCATAAGACGAGGACTACGGCGTATCATCCACAGTCAGATGGAATGGTTGAGAGATTTAACCAGACACTGGAGAGACATCTAGCCAAGGTCGTTGAGAGCCATCAAAAAGATTGGGATCGGCATATCCCCCTCTTCCTGTTGTCTTATAGGTCGGCAACTCACGAAAGTACGGCGGTTACTCCATCGTATGCGAATTTTGGAAGAGAACTCCGTCTGCCTGCAGATCTCCTGACTGGACGTCCGCCCGATACACCAAGGACCATCACGGAATATGCAAGTGATTTGCGGGATCGGATTGATGATGTTCACAGCCTGGTACGTGAACACGGGCTCCACGCTAGCATAAAGATGAAAACCCGATATGACCGGAAGGAAGGGCACCCTCTATCAGATGACGCCATAACCTGAAAACCCGTTTTCAGGCGTTGGCGTCATCTGATAGAGGGTGCCCTGAAAGGGACTGAAAACATGGTTCAGGCGCCTGAAAACGACGGCAACTTGGGTGAAATTTCGATCTTTAGATATGTGATAGAGTAACTTCTGAAACGGCCTGAAATGACTTTTCAGCCTGCTGAAAACGCCTCTAAAGCACTGAAATTGACGTTCAAAGTTTTTGACCTAACCTACCGGCGTAACACTACCCCCTCCTAAGACATGCTCGTCCCGAGCATCATTATTTCCGTGGTATCTGGCCAGCCGGTCATCATGAACAATCTTGCTCGGACTACGAGGATTCCGCTGGATTCGATACGTGACGTCGTTTATTTTGGTGACTACCTTGTAAGGCCCTTCCCAATTCGGAGATAGTTTCGGGGACTTTCCTACTCGTCGCATAGGGTTATGTAGCCACACCAACGAACCTTCCTCAAAACCCGATATGACCGGAAGTGTTACGAGCGTGGGGTTCGTATTTGATAGAATAACTTCTGAAACGGCCTGAAATGACTTTTCAGCCTGCTGAAAACGCCTCTAAAGCACTGAAATTGACGTTCAAAGTTTTTGACCTAACCTACCGGCGTAACACTACCCCCTCCTAAGACATGCTCGTCCCGAGCATCATTATTTCCGTGGTATCTGGCCAGCCGGTCAACATGAACAATCTTGCTCGGACTACGAGGATTCCGCTGGATTCGATACGTGACGTCGTTTATTTTGGTGACTACCTTGTAAGGCCCTTCCCAATTCGGAGATAGTTTCGGGGACTTTCCTACTCGTCGCATAGGGTTATGTAGCCACACCAACGAACCTTCCTCAAAATCCACTTGATAAGACTTCCGGTCATATCGGATTTTCATCTTTATGCTAGCGTGGAGCCCGTGTTCACGTACCAGGCTGTGAACATCATCAATCCGATCCCGCAAATCACTTGCATATTCCGTGATGGTCCTTGGTGTATCGGGCGGACGTCCAGTCAGGAGATCTGCAGGCAGACGGAGTTCTCTTCCAAAATTCGCATACGATGGAGTAACCGCCGTACTTTCGTGAGTTGCCGACCTATAAGACAACAGGAAGAGGGGGATATGCCGATCCCAATCTTTTTGATGGCTCTCAACGACCTTGGCTAGATGTCTCTCCAGTGTCTGGTTAAATCTCTCAACCATTCCATCTGACTGTGGATGATACGCCGTAGTCCTCGTCTTATGAATTCCCATTATGCGACAAGTCTCCTGAAAGACCGCAGACTCGAAGTTTCTTCCTTGATCACTGTGGATTTCGAGTGGTACCCCAAACCGGCAGAATACTTCGTTCACTAACTTTTCAGCTATGGTTACCGCTTCTTGCATTTCCTCGATCATGCCCTCAACCTCCTTCTCCCGAGCTACTGGAACTCTCCGAGGGCGCTGTCGGATAGGCATAGTTTCCCCAGTGTCGATCTCATGCTGAACCACTCCAGTTCTTCCAATGTCATCATCATGCGAAGAAAAGACGTTGCGATATCGTAGCAGTAAGCTACGCGCCTTAAGGAATTCCTCCTCGGTAAGGTGCTCCCTGGAGTCATTTAGTAATTTTTCAACATCCATTGAAGGCTTAACATGCCCAGGTTTCACGTTTACCTCAGATTCCCGGCAGCCTCTTACCCAAGAAATTTCTTGGCATGATCCGACCAGCGTTCCCTTATTGAGGACGCATTCCGTGTTGCTTGGATTAAGGATCCTTACAAATGCTGTAGATGCCGTGGTTACCAATGTACGGGCTGTTATCCACGGTTTATCAGCATCCAACCTCTCTACCACCACACAGCAGTGAGAGTGCGGCCTTGTGGAGTTCGGCAATTTCACTGGAACTAAAACCTGTGACCTTGGTTGAAGAATGGTTCTCCTGGTACAGTAAACATTTACATTTACTCCACCTTGTATAGGAATCTCATCAACTCCAAACTTTAGAACTCCAACCTTCAAGTCGATTTTACAGTCATGTCTCCTCATAAAATCTAATCCAATAATGCAGTCGTCGACGATGTTAGCAACGATCACTTTATGCCAGTATTCTTTTTCACCTATTTTCACAGCTAACTCTCGTTCTCCTTGGACGGAAATGTACTGGCCGGTAGCAGTTTGCAGCTGGAGAAGCCTAGGTCGGACTAGATGATCTCTGGTCAGGTGTCTCAGTAGCCGAGAGCTGATCACAGTCCGAGAAGCTCCGGTGTCTATGGTAAGGAGACATGGTTTTCCACAGATTTCTCCATTGACAACCAGACTATTCCCGTCGTTTGCCTGTGAGATCATAATTGGGACATTTCGACCGCCAGCCAGCACTCGTCTCATAGTCCTGGCTTTTATTCGTTTCCCTGTTGGGGCTCTGACTCCACAGAGCCTATATTCCTCGCCATTGGAGCGGGTGCTAGGCAAACTACGAGGGGCAAATCTGAAACTCAGTCCGAAGAAATGCTCGTTTTACAAACGTAAAGTGAATTTATTTATTTATTTATTTATTTATTTATTTATTAACATAATTTATCTATGCCTTGACAGCCGAGGCCAAATCGACATAAATTACAGATATATACCAATAAAATAAAATATTTACAATCCAAATTAAAATTCACAATATGTGATCAATCATAAATCAATTAAATCAATTAATAAAAAACCAAATTCAATGTTATAATTTGACATTACTGTCATTCCATCATCTCGCAGAACCTGCCACACATTCGCACAATGTCCCTCCATGCATCACCAAACAGATCATTCAGTGGTGCTACCGCCAACAGAGCATTCAGGCTGTCCCGCGCCCGGACAAACGGAGACTGCCGGCGCGCCACCGTGCGGTGCGAGCCGCCCGCTAGCAGCTGGTGCCTGCGCCCGCGTACGTAATTGTCAGGCACAAATAACGCGCATACCGCACTGACAAGCGTCGCGCAGTCACTGTCGCCTCGCAACAATCGACACACAGTCAGAAGTTGTTCAGTGTTACGTCTCACCTCTAGTGAGTTATATCCAAGCATACCCAATATAAAAGCGGTTGGATAGAGATAAGGGTAGTACCCAAATTTCCTCTTATATAGGTATCGTAAAAAAGCTTTTTGTACCTTCTCGAGCATAAGGACGTATGAGCTTTCGTGTGGATTCCAAACAACCGAGCTAGATTCCAGTTTGGTTCTTACTAGGGCAGTGTAAAGAAGCTGTACCACACCCAGATTACGGAATCCCTTACTATTCCGAATCACAAACCCCAATCTTTTAAAGCATTCCTTGGCTAAAGTGCTCATGTGCTCATGAAATGTAAGTTTAGGGTCAAACGTAACACCGAGATCTTTCATCGAATACACTCGAGTCAAGGACTCCGCGCCGAGTGTATACGTCACGCTAATAGGCCGAGGAGAGCGCGTGAAAGACATTATGCAACATTTTTCACTATTGAATAGGAGTTTGTTGCTTACACTCCATCTATAGACCGCATCTAGATCTTCCTGTAGTAGCCTACAGTCATTTTCTGACATTATGGGAAGTACTAGTTTGAGGTCGTCCGCGTACAGTAGGCATTTAGAATATTTTAGCACAGATTCTAGGTCATTTATCATGATGATAAATAACAACGGACCAAGAATAGAGCCTTGGCTAACACCCGACCGCGTGTGGTACGGCTGGGACTCAAAGCAGCCATGTCGCACAAACTGTTGGCGGTTTTTCAAGTAGTCAGCAAAGAAGACCAACAGCCTTGGGGCAAATCCTATGGCGCACAATTTCTTCATTAGGGCATCGTTATCAACTCTATCGAACGCCTTACGGAAGTCCAGATAGGCGACGTCCACCTGACATCCCCGCTCCATGCTCTCTGAGACCAAATCGACTAACGTCAGTAAGTTGGTGGTTACTGAGCGACGACTCCTAAATCCGTGTTGCGAGTCGCACAAATATGGCGCTATCTGTGGATAGATTTTACCGTATATGACTGACTCGAACAATTTTGCCAATGAACTCAGGATCGCAATCGGTCGATATTGATTTACAGAGGCAGTATCACTAGTCTTGGGTACAGGACTGACTCGAGAGAGCTTCCAGCTGGTGGGGTACTTCCCTTGCTCAAAAGCTAGGTTGAAGATACAACCTAAAGGCAGTACCAGCTGATCACTATAGGCCTTTAAGAAGTAAGGAGGGACGTTGTCCGGTCCAATTGCGCTCCTTGGCCTTAGTTGCATCAGTCCTTTCTCTATATCCCTACGGGAAACATGTGTAATTTGGACGTAGTTAGCAGTACGCGAGTCATCGGATCTGTTTACCAGATCCGGTGCCAGCGCCGGCTTGTCACTAAGGAAAACGTCGGAGAAGTAGTCTGCAAATGCGGCTGCTGCTTCTTCTCCGGCACACTCTTGCCCCTGATGCATGACCCGAGGTTCGAAACCACCCTTCGATCTGAGGCCGCTCACATGTTTCCAAAACGCGCGTGGGTTGTATCTGATATTACCTTCTAAACTCACCATGTGGTTCATGTAAGCTGTAGCTATGCGGCACTTAATACTGGCTCTCAGCACACTGAATGCGGCGTAGTCAGCTGGTCTCTTACACGACTTCCACTTACAATGTAATTTAGCCTTGGCGGCCAGGTCGTGTATTATATCCCCAGTATACCACACTGGGTAGCGTCTAGTAGGTACACATTTCCTGGTTTTTTTCGGCACTGCCGCATTGAAAATATCGTATATGGTGTCGTAAAAACGACCAACTGCCGTGTCCACATCTGGAGCTTCAGCAATATCGTCCCAAGTGACGCTAGACATGTGTTCGTACAGGACTGTGTGGTTGCCCTTGGCAAAATTCCAGTCATTGTGACCGTCAATGTTGCTGGGATCCAAGCGGCCGGATCGCTGGACTGCGCCTTGCATTGACGACAGTGGCACAATGATGTCGAGAGGCGGGTGGTAGGCGTCAGCGTGTGGCACCAGGCTGCCTGACACGGAGGTGCGCACGGTTACACCACGGACGCTCTCCGGCAGTAATACCACATCAAGCACGCCCCCGTGAGCATTCATCACATCATTCGTCTCATACATACAAAAAACACTCAGAAAATATCAATAATAATTAACAATAGACACTGATGCACTATTCATGTTGAGGTCACCGAGAATAATAAGGTTTCCGTTTAAGGTTGACCTATTTCCTTCCGTTTTGGTGAACCAGCTTAGATATTGGGCATCTTTTTCCGCCTGTGAGATTGGTTTCCCGTTCTTCTTTTTACTGGGGTCCACATAGACCACACAGACTGTGAAGTGGACACCATCCAATGTGAAATTGGCCCAAAGATCTTCGCCATGATCTGTTTCGAGGTCCCGGCATCGGCGTAGTGTGATGCCGGGGCGGGCCGCGAGCAGCACGCCTCCGCACGCGGTGGGGCGATCCCGGCGCAGCACGCTCCAACCTCCCGCCGTTACCTCAGCATCTCCAACGGATGAGTCCAGGAATGTCTCCGTAGCAGCGATGAGGTCCTGTCCTAGTGAAGGAAGGTTATTACGCCAGTATTCTAGCCTGCTCTTAATACCTCGAACGTTCTGGTACATAATATCGAGAGTCTTCCCTGTGCTGACTCGGAGATTATCCCCGAGTGCCAGTCTTCGGTTGAGCTCCTCGAAAGGGTATCCAGGCTTTCACTCTAGCATTTTCAGGCCACATCTCGATAGATGAACATTTTTCGAAGATATCTGCTGGGACACCTATCTTATAAGATTTATAGTCCCCTTTGGGCTTGAGTTCATCAACTGTTCCTGCTCTCGGTAAGCAAAGCTGCTGGAGATAGCTCCTTACTTCGTCAACTCCGGAGAGCATGTTCCAAAGATGGAAATATTTCCGCCGTTCTACTGCCTTCAGCGAGGTGACACTAGGTCCAGCAGTACAGTACAGGGACATGGGTCGCCGAATTAATGAATGAATTACTTGGGACACGTGATTTCGAAGGACGGCATCCAGACAGATCCTGAGAAGATTAGCGCCGTGAAGGATTAGCCTCAGATCAGGGAGGATTACCCGCCGAATTTAAGCAAGATTGTTCATGTTGACCGGCTGGCCAGATACCACGGAAATAATGATGCTCGGGACGAGCATGTCTTAGGAGGGGGTAGTGTTACGCTGGTAGGTTAGGTCAAAAATTTGAACGTCAATTTCAGTGCTTTAGAGGCGTTTTCAGCAGGCTGAAAAGTCATTTCAGGCCGTTTCAGAAGTTATTCTATCAAATACAAAGTAGTGTTACGCCGGTAGGTTAGGTCAAAAACTTTGAACGTCAATTTCAGTGCTTTAGAGGCGTTTTCAGCAGGTTGAAAAGTCATTTCAGGCCGTTTCAGAAGTTACTCTATCACATATCTAAAGATCGAAATTTCACCCAAGTTGCCGTCGTTTTCAGGCGCCTGAAACATGTTTTCAGCCCGTTTCAGGGCACCCTCTATCAGATGACGTCATAACCTGAAAACCCGTTTTCAGGCGTTTTCAGGACCTCTTATGGGCCTCTGAAGCACAAATCGTTATATGGCGAAATATCCGGTAGGAGTGACAGAGATAGCACTACTAGAAAGAGATAGCTATACTCGGAACATTCGAGAAGGGAGTGACAGAGAGACTGCACCATCAGAGAGAGACATATATGGTCTCGAATGTTCTCGGCCCGCACGCTGGTCCTTACTAGAATATTCGCGATATGTGTGGACAATGTGTCCAGAGCGGCTCCGCGGGATATAAAAGGCGTCGACGGCCGGCGCGGGTTCACCAAGACCACCGCCCGCAGGGGCCATCCGATGACCTGTCCACAGGAGTGGACAGAGGCGATTATTCGGGAAGAGGTCCGTCGACCTGACCCCGACTCCCCACGCCCCAGAAAGGGTGCGTGAGAAGATTATGAAGCAAAAGCGGGTTCAGTTACATTTGAACTGCGATCGAGTGCTAGTACAAGGATAATCGGAGAGAAAGACTCTTCGTGTGAATAGTGAGTGCATAATTAGTGAAATTGTGTGTGTGTTTTAATTAGTGGATTTTAAGTACAGTTCGTGTGAATTGTAAGTGCGTAATTTGGGTAATAAAGTGAGCGTTTTATTTAGTGGATTAATTCGTGCTTTTCTATCAAATACGAACCCCACGCTCGTAACACTATTTTAGCTTTTAAGGTAATTAGTTTTATAGCTGTTGGTTTTCCAATTTTTAGATAAATAAACACCCCTGGAGATTTTTTTAATTAAAAGATTATGTAATTGCCATTTGAGCAATTAAAAAACCATGACTTTTGTCTAAAAAGGGATATTACAATGTTCGAGTTTACTTAAATGATGGGTCAATTTATCTCAACATAGAACTCGCTATTAATAATTTATAATTATTTATTCCTGCTTATTATTTCTAATAACTAATATTTGTATCAGTTAAACACAGCCAATTTTTAAGAGATAAAAAAATCAACCTGTGGATGTTTCTTCGCCCTACCTCTCCCATAGTAGTCCAATGTAGAGAAGAAGCTAAAAATGATAAGTAAATATCACCAGTAACAAAGAATTTTTCCTCTGACTTTACGGGCTGGACACCAATCTTTGCCATTATCGGAGCAGCCATCGGGGAAGACGGGACCAATGCGGCAAAGGGAAGGGAAGGGACCTTTACGAATTATATATTTAGAAAACGTAATCTGATGGTCTACTTAAACGGTATCTTTGACTGAGGCGATCACTCAATGCGATACCTAGGCCAAAGGCCCATTCACTAATTCGTGCCCAAATCTTTTGGACAAGTTATGTCAAGTTTGCTGTGGATTTCCGTTAAGAGAATAAGAGAGCAGTGTGCTTTGCATGCCACGCTCGAGAAAGGGCCTTGTCTATGCAAAAATGACAATTTCTCTGTCGAGCCCGAGACATCTCGACGCTCATGGCGTCCGCGACCAAGATGGAGACGACTGAGCCTTGTCTACATCCGGCATGGCGGCATTGCCGAGAAGATTTCGGCCGAGTTGACACTAATTTTGACATAGACAGCATAGATTCGAGAGTAAAAATTTTGTTTTGTTGTGTTATTACAACTGTGTTATACACAACTGTGTCTCTGCCACCCTATCCGGGAAAAAGGCATGACACTATCTTTGTTGGTTAAAATATCATAGTGCATATAACTATTTATCACTGAGGCATGTATATTGGGACTATTTTGTTGTGATAGTAATTAATTATAAACCAGTTGCTTTGTTTTGCCAATTTGAACAACTGAAATCTGAACTCAACGAGATGAAACGACAGTGCGTTGTTACTAATGTCAATACGAAAAGAGGCGCATTCTGCTTGGAAGACAGTTACCAAAACAATAGTGGCCCTATGGGATTCCTTGCCGTGTCTGAAACTCATGAGAATCATGCATCATCAATATCCTCATCATCATCTCCGGAGGGTAGGCCAACGGAAACATTACCTTCGCGTATGACTGAGGCGCGCGGTCCGCTGTCTCTGTCTTTCGCGAGCGTGGTGACTGGAAAGGCTGCGGTGCCCGTGAAACCGGCCGACTCGGCGGCGGCGGTGGAGGGGAATGGTGCATGCGTGGAGGCCGGCAAAAGTACCGCGGTTTCGAACACTGTGGAACGAGTAG
The DNA here is from genome assembly GCA_949825045.1 of Argyresthia goedartella. Lineage (NCBI taxonomy): Eukaryota > Metazoa > Arthropoda > Insecta > Lepidoptera > Argyresthiidae > Argyresthia > Argyresthia goedartella. Next base: position 24,063,663 of record OX463828.1, read on the forward strand.
GCGCCGGTGAGGCCCTACGGCGCTCTCCGACATTAACCGTATCAGCTGTTAGAAATAATAATCTAGAATCTCAACCCGAGCAAGATGGCTGGATAACGGTGGAGAAACGAAAATCAAAATCTCGTTTTGTGGGGAAAAAGGGAAGAGCCCCTGTTGACCCTGAATGCAAATTTAAAGCCGCGGCCCCTAAAATACCCCTTTTCATCTACAATGTCTCTCTGGAAGCCTTAGAAATTGATGTCGCTGAGTACATAAAGGAGAAAACTCAGATTGTTGTGTCTCCTGTGCGAGTAGGTATGAAAGAGGAAAAGGAGTACAACTCTTATAAGATCTACATACCCAAGGACAAACTTCCAGTGTTCTACAACGACAACCTATGGCCAGACGGGATCTTTTTCCGTAGGTATTTTATATTTAGCCGGACGGCTAGTAAAGACGCTGACAAACTTTCGGCTTCAAAGAGAAATTGAGCCGCAGAACTTGTAAGCTCGCAAGCTTCAATTGTAAGTCCGTGATGAGAGTCTCGGGCCATGTCAGAGAGCTATGCTTATCGATGGACGTAATTGCGCTGCAGGAGACTTGGTTGCTGCCCCACGACATACCTTACCTGAGTGGCATCCATCCTGACTTCGCTGCGACTGGAGTGTCGGCCGTGGATACTTCGGCGGGAGTAGTGCGAGGAAGGCCTTACGGCGGCGTAGCTATTTTGTGGCGTAAAAGTGCGTTTGATAAAGTCACTATTATCAATTGTAAAAGTGTGAGATTGGTGGCTATAAAGTGTGAAGTGGCTAGTCGGTCTGCTATATTTTTCTCCGTCTACATGTCTACGGACTCGAAAGAGAACTTACCAGTCTTCACTGAATGCCTAGCAGAGGTGAGTGCTATCGTCGAGGACAGCACCGTGGATAATGTGTACATACTCGGGGACTTTAACGCTCACCCAGGTGAGTTATTTTGTAATGAACTACTCCAATTCTGTGCGGAACAAAAGTGGATTTGTGCGGACATTGAATCACTAGGTATTGACTCAGGCACATATACGTACATAAGTGACGCTCATGGCTGTTGTCGTTGGCTTGATCATTGTATACTAGTTGTGTAGCATATCAAACCGTCACAAGATTTGAGGTGAATTATGATGTGACATGGTCTGATCACCTTCCCCTGCTGATTGATTGTGACTTCAAAATACTTGTGCCCAAAATAAATATATATAATCAGTTTGCATATAAAGTTATATGGGGTACTAGAGATGAGGCACAAATAAATATGTACAGGGAGTCATGTCATAGCCGGTTACGTGACATTGACTTTCCTTTCGAGCTCAGACACTGTAGTGAGAAAATATGTACCAATGTGGAACACAAGGTAGTTATAGACAATTTGTATAACAGTATTGTCAACATATTGAGTGAGGCTGCTACCTGTAGTTATCAAGGCAAAAGTTGTGATAAGAAAAGGTATGTTATAGGTTGGAATAAGTATGTGGCGGAGGCCCATAGGGAGGCTCGACTTAAATTTCAAACTTGGGTACTGTTTGGCAAACCCACCATTGGATTAATCTATGATAAAATGAAACAATCAAAGAAATTATTTAAAAACAAGTTAAAATAGTGTCAAGATAACAATGAACGCATCAAAATGGACATAATTGCTACAAGTCATGAGGCTAAGGATTTTAAAAAAATTTGGAAGCAAACAAACAAGCTCAGTCCTAGGTCGAGCCTGCCTGTGGATTTGGACGGTTTGACCAATAACGGGGACATAGCAAATATGTTCAGAGAACATTTTGCTGTGGTGCCTGAATCCGCGTCAGCTGCAGCCTCGGTAGTGTCCGGCGCACACCCCCGACGGTCGGTAGAGAGTGAATGCACTCGTTTTACCATTATAGAAGTAGAGAGGGCCATCCGTTCTATGAAGCGAGGAAAGTCGCCGGGACATGATGGTCTGAGCGTCGAGCACTTGAGGTATGCTGGTGCACATCTGCCCAGAGTTCTGAAGATGTTTATTAACGCCAGTATTGGACACTCCTACCTGCCTGAAATGCTCATAAAAACTATTGTTGTACCTGTTATCAAAAATAAAACAGGTCTAGCATCACCTGTTTTATTTTTGATAAAGGTAATTATAGACCTATATCACTAGCCACGATCATCGCGAAGGTATTGGACAGTTTGCTTGATAAGCAACTTGATAAATATCTAAACTTGCACGATGCCCAGTTTGGTTTCAGAACTGGGCTGTCCACTGAAAGTGCCATCATGTGCCTCAAGCAAACTGTCCGTTACTACACGGATAGAAAGACGCCTGTATATGCCTGCTTTTTGGACTTATCTAAGGCTTTTGACCTCATCAACTATACCATTCTGTGGGATAAGCTGGCGAAGGAGACTGACCTACCTGATGAGCTCATATGTATGTTTAAGTACTGGTATGGAAATCAAAGTAACGCGGTCGGATGGGCCGGTTCTTTGAGTGATGAATACGGGCTGAGCTGTGGAGTGAGGCAGGGGGGCCTGACGTCTCCCAAGCTGTTCAATCTGTACATGAACAAACTGATCGAGGGGCTGTGCGACACCAAGGTTGGATGTTCAGTCCATGGCATCATGGTCAACAACATAAGCTATGCTGACGACATGGTGGTGCTTAGCCCCTCAATCAGAGCCCTCAGGCGGTTACTAGGGATCTGTGAGTCGTACGCCGGGTCGCATGGCCTTAGGTACAATGCAAAAAAAAGTGAAATGCTCATTTTCAAGGCGGGCACCAAATCACCATCGTTTGTACCACCAGTCCGGCTGTGTGGAATACCCGTGTCCAGAGTTTCGGAATTTAAGTACCTAGGGCATGTGGTCACGGAGGCACTCACAGATGATCTGGACATGGAGAGAGAGCGCAGGGCGTTGTCAGTCCGCTGTAACATGCTGGCCCGCAGGTTTGCAAGGTGCACTAAAGAAGTGAAACTTACACTGTTTAGAGCCTACTGTCAAACCTTCTACACCTGCAGTCTGTGGATTCGCTATACGCAGAGGGCCTACAGCTCCCTGCGTGTCCAATACAATAACGCGCGAGGATTGTGTTGGGGCTGCCGCGATACTGTAGCGCGTCGACGATGTTTGCGGAAGCAAGAATAAACGATTTTTTCGCCATACTGCGTAACAGAGTAGCGTCCATGTGGAGTCGGACTCGCGGCAGCTCGAACTTGATCCTCAGAACGCTGGCTGATAGGGTCGACAGCCCTATGATGAAGCACTGGGTGGATGTGCACTTAAACAGGAATAAGAAGTAAGTGAATGTGTTGTGTGATGGATGTGTAATAGACATAATTATGACAGAATGACGAATGAGTGTGTGGACTTAACTTACATACTTAGATCTTGTTTTCTGTGTTACCAATTAATTAATTTTTTGTTTTGTGTCATTATTTCAATTTATTTTTCATTTTACCGTGTTTAATTATGGATGTATATCTGAAATAAATAAATATTATTATTATTATTATTATTATTATTATTATTATTATTATTATTATTATTATTATTATTATTATTTGTGAATGGAACTTGTGTGCGCCATCAATCATCATGCAAAGAGGGAGGCGTGATCATAACTCTTCAGGAAACAGGTAACAAAATTTACAGTGTTTCTAGACAAAAATTCAACACTTTTGTTTAAAATGGCAAAAACTACTTTTTGGTAGACCATACCGCATTCCATTGGCTATCTCATACTCATACTCATACTCATATATTTATTGCGTCATTGTGGTATACTTTAACAAAATTATCTCAAGTCCCGCCTGCCAAGGTCAAGATGTTCAAGATTACTTACATGACGGGACTGTATGGGGTTAATCTGGCTCAACACAGACCTTGCTGTTAATAATTTTGTAATTATTTATTCTTGCTTATAAATTATCATAATGATATTGTAATATTTGTATTAGTTATGCACAAGCAATTTTTAAAATAGATCTAAAAATCAATCTGTGGGAGTTTCTCCGCCTATCCCACAGTGGTCCAATGTAGAGAAGTGGCAAAAAATTACGATTGCTGAGTGTATGTAAATATCTACAGTAATAAAGACATTTGGAATTTGGATTTTGGAATTTGGTCGCACTTTAGAGATAGCAAGTACTCCTATCACCCAGTTTCCGAAAGAGTGGTCAAATGTAACAAGCGGTTAATCGATCATTTATTAAAAATACCCTTATGACCGCGCTTGCCGGAAGCCGTGTGCTTGTGCGAGCGGGAAGGAAGAGAAACAAAAACAGCACTGAGCACAGGCGTATTGGCGTTGCTAATCTTTTCTGAATTGTGATTACAACAAGCAGTGTCCCCCATTAAAAGAGGGGAAAACCAGCAGCTGGAAATATAGATGTATTGCTGCGAATCCTTTCTGAAGATATTTATTTTGGAAGAAAATAATTGAGACCAATTTCGAAAGGTGTCTTGGCGCCGGAGCGAGGTCACCATCTCTCTCTCACCCATGTACCTATGTGTTACCGGCCAAACCCGATTTCAGGACAAACTAGTTTTGTCTATGATAAACTAGTTTGCACAGCTTATATCAGGGCAAAACATTGCGGTAGGTCAGGTGAAGGGTAAAGGGGGTGAGCGAAGCGAAGCCCCATTTATCCTTCGTGTTAGGTTGAACATATAAGAACAACAAAAAATACTTGGAACATTAACTTAAGTACACATAAACTAGTTTATCCTAGGCAAAACTAGTTTGTCCTGAAATCGGGTTTGGCCGGTAACACATAGGTACATGGGTGAGAGAGAGATGGTGACCTCGCTCCGGCAAATTCAAAGTTAAAGTACTTTATTACTGTAGATATTTACATATACTTAGCAAACGTCATTTTTTGCCTCTTCTCTACATTGGACCACTGTGGGAGATTCGTGATTGGCTGAAATGCGTTTAACAAGAGTTTAACAAGTTGTCACAGCTAATTTTCCTTTCAGAAACCGGGCTACTGTCTTTCACTTGATGCTAAACGAACTGTTGTATGGAAGAACCTCCCAATAAAGGTCATTCATTAGTGATAGCGTCAAAGTCCGTGCCTGTATCCAGAACAGTCAAGGTTCGGGAAATACGTCCTATATTTGTCCCCTAGTCATTCGTTCGTCACGGGCCCTCGGTTTCGGCCCTTGTTACGCCCACGTCAATGTCAGAGGCGTAGAATAATTTAGGTTCAGACACTGTGAGTTCCAAAGTAGACGTATCGGGAAGTATACCGATGGGGACTGTAGACTATTTGTACAAGTGGACTGATCGTACCGGAGGGCCGGGTTCGAGTGCTGGTCGTTTCGGTTCTGTTAATGATTTTGGGGATATAAACTAAATTCTAAAGGCATTAAAATTATAGAGAGAAAGAGTTCTTATTTATTGGGTGGGCATGATATTTTGTTTATAACCTATTTTGATCTTGAAATGTTTGGCATAAAGTCTAAGTAGTAGTAGAAGTAAATTTCATGTCAAGTTTAATGGCCATTTTTAGTGAGGTCCACGACAAAAATAATAATATAAAAACTAATATTTTATTGATCACGACACCCCCTCCGCGATTACCTCTTTCCCCTCTGGCCATCTATATAGTTTATGGTTTGGATGTAACTGTCAAAATGAAAGCCAGAATAGTTTGCAAACTTTTGTTGTGGTGTTGAAATATTTTTATAATTTGATGAAGTTATGGAAATTATAAGCAAAGTGAGACGGAAATAATCTTTCATAATGTTAATTCATAACTGCATGCACTGCAAATATTATTTAGAAAACTTATAGGACAAAAATGTACAAAGGCGAGCTTATCTTTAATAAGAGATTTCTTCCAGCAACATGGTTCGATCGGAGAAGTCACCGACCTGGGGAAAAACTAAGCGCACATATAAATCATGAAAAATTCTCCTGATCAATTTTACAAAGTACTTGTTTTTTGTTTCAATGAGTTTTTTGTGTACGCTCGTCATCACCAAACCATTCCTTCTATTCTGCGCCATGTGCTACGCAGCTATGTTTTCAGGCTTCTAAGGCAGCTGAATGTTCGCTCTACTGCGGGTCTAAAAAGGTCACATTGATCATTTCATCCGCAATCCGCAATTCATTCATTTCCCGAATTGCGAGCAGATCCCCAGCAATTCTTCTAATTTTCGTAAAATGGTCACGATGACGCAATTCAATTCACTAAATGAATCCTATTAGGTGATATGTTGCCACATGAAAAAAGTAAGAACCGTAATTTTACCGGTTATTTGATATTTTACGTCTTTACTGTTTAAACAAGATTTTATTTTAGAATTTGTTCAATTAAAATACTTTTATTATTTATCAAAACGATAATCATTGAAATGATTACAGATAACGACTCAAAATTAAAACAGGAAATGATTTTTTTCGGCTGGCAACAATTTAATGCTCATTCATACCTAGTAACGGCCGCCGGATCAACCACCCGACCCCTTGCCATCGCACAGCACAGACAGTGTGCTGAGGAGGGGAAAACGCGACATTGTGTTTTTATTGCACAAATGGACAGTTCTTATCAATATAAATACAAGAGTAGAATACCCAGCCGCCAATTCCCTTCCGCGACGCGGAAAAAATGGCAAAGTGGATAAAATTTGTAACCTAAAAAAAATAAAAATTGATTTCACGCCCAAGATATTAACAGTAGATCAAAAATTATTTTAGGATATATTAGAACTGCTAAAGCTTCATCTCATCACACAAGCTCACAGTAAGCAAGCTCCATGTTCCGAAGAGATTCACTTTGCCGGCGAATTATGAGGCTTTGTGTAACACGCGCGTGCTCTAAAAAGTTTTCATAGAGGCCTAAATCTGCCATTTTATAACAATTTTACCAAAAAAACTACACGATGAATTGAAATAAGTTGCTCTTGAGTTACATCTAAGGATTCAGCTATTTGACAAGAAAGCAATTCCTATTTTGTGACCCATTTTACGAATCTCCATAGGAAACTGCCAAACAGATGAATTACTGATATAATAGTAGTTTATGTGACTGCTGCATAATGGAAGGCATTAAAACTCGAGAGTGGGGTTATGAAACGAGCCGAAGGCGAGTTTCATAAAAATATCACTCGAGAGTTTTAATGCCTAATTATGTACAGTTACATACACTAGTTTATCTACACACATATCATAAGCTCTCTTTGATGTGTTCAGGAACCGCATGTTTGACCGGCATTGTCGTTCTGCAATTGTTTAGCTTGTTCTTTAGTACCAACTTCACGCAGACGGGCGTCGGCGTTCGAAATTTGAATGTCAGTACAAACTTCACAGACAAACTAGGGACGGCACGCGGGTGGGCGTCGCACATTGGTCTAGGATTTGTTCCTCCATACTCATAGGAACGTAATGTCTGGAATTATTATAAAAAATATGTTATGTCTCCGGTATACCTCCCTATATGTCCTATTAAAACATGGAGTGGTTTAGTTGCTCCACAAGTGAGAAAAATAATGTTGATTATTTTTTTGTATGGGAGAAAACACTTAAAGTACATTATTTAGGAACTGATTACAACTGATGGGCTGGTGGCTGGTGCTTACATGATCTATTTTACATTTAATGCTGAACATAACGTAATCTAATTCATGCACTTTTCGGTGCAACTTTGGTTGTAGTTAACTTTTGAAAATTTTAATATTTAGTATGAGCGTATTCGTTTATGTTCAACATAATGAGATGTAGTTCATAGGTAGAATGCAGCAAATATGAATACTAGCTACTTGTGTTTATGTAGGTGCATCATCAATAACTTTGGGGATGTCGTTAGTTAATAGCCCGTTGTAAACAAACTTAGTACATGAAGTATGAAAGAAGCCGCACCAGTAACTTTGGAAACTACATTTTGCTATCTGAATACAACCTATTATTATTTCACTAAAGTTAAATAGCCTATGTCGTTTTTACAATTTCCACAAACATTAATGAAGGGAAATGCAATATATACAGGGTGATTACGGGGTCGTGGAGCAAGAAAGAAGCATTTAACTTACTTTCTCCTAAGGATCACGATAGGTTAGGACTAACAGTACACCAGCAACTTATTTTAGTCAGCAAAAAAAAACTGCGATAATTCGAGATCATGGTCACCCTACTATTTCCCAAGAAAACTTATGTCAAGTGCATGGACTTAACAATCGTTGCAGTAAGGTTGTTATGAAGATATTGATAGACAGATAAGAAATTTCTTCGATGCCTACTGCGATTACGTCGATTACTTTGTCGTATTTAGAAGGAAAAGACTGAATAAAAATTTAAACTTTATTTACAAAAACAAAGCGAAACGTACTTCAAAAGTTGTTCAAAATGTGAACCCTGTTCCTGTTCGCACAATTCCGCCCGTCGCCTAAGATTGGCCTTTAATCTGTTCAGAGCAAAGCTGTTTTGCTTAACCGTTTCAAAGGCTAAAACAATCCGCTGGCGTAGCTCTTCTACGGTGTTAGATTCTTGCTCATACACCAATCGTTTCACCTCTCCCCAGAAAAAAAAGTCCAACGGTGTGAGGTCGGGGCTGCGAGGTGGCCATGGAACAGGTCCAAGGCGACCGATCCATCGTCGCGGAAATTGTTCATTCAAATAATCACGAACAGGGTTATGGAAATGAGCAGGTGCACCATCATGTTGATAATGCAGGTTTTCCAAATAATGTTCCGGGACGCCTCGCAATAGTTCTGGCACAACTTCACGTAACAAGTCAAGGTAATTCATACCATTCAATCTACCTTCAATAAAATGAGGTCCGATAGCAACATAGTTAATAACTCCCGCCCAAACATTTAAAGAAAATCGAGTCTGATATGCGTTTCTCCGAGTAAGATGCGGGTTTTCAGCACTCCAAAAATGTTCGTTGTGCACATTGAACAAACCAATATGCATAAATGTACTCTCATCAGTCCACAAGATATTCGTTTCTTCATTTTCTAAAATCCATCGACACATGTTCATTCGTAAGGGAAGATCAGGGGCGGAGATATCCTGGACAGGCAGAAAATGATATAGATGCAATCCAGAAGCGTTGAGCAGTTTCCAGACAAAACTTTGGCTGACATTGTACCTTCTAGCAGCCTGTCGGGTACTGCGTTGCAGATCTCGCAGAAAATATCTGAGTATGCGTTGATCCAGGTTCTCGGGATTGCCGCTGGCCTGTCGCCACCTCGTGCTTGGGCGTGGGTTGGAACGCTGAACTGCCCGTATTCTCGAAGATTATGCACCATTGTATTAATCAAACGTCTAGTTGGTATTGGCAAATTGGGATATCGCTGATGAAACATTTCACTTGCTCTGGTAGTGTTGTGTGTTTGATAGTAAAACATAACCATATCTGATCGCTCGATATTAGAAAATGGGTACGGCGGAGGCATAATTAATTTATTTTATTTTAAATCTTGTTGACACGTTTATTGACTTTGACGTGTTGTGACATTATTACTCATAAATTATTAAGTATTCTATCAGAGAGTTTGTTTTCTAAAAAGGTGTAATATTAAAAGTAGGGTGACCACGCATTTTGAGTCAATAATAATTTTTAAATAAAAATACGTAAATAACGAATCATCTTTGTTTCAATTAAAATAAATACAGGTAGCATCGCAATCATTTACTGAGTCAGAAAATAATGGTTGGGATCACGACCTCGAAATCACCCTGTATAGGGACATTTAAGATGGGTAAATTCAGTAGTTTCTCGCACTTGTAAGCGCTTACTATACTTCATACGTTCTATTCATTTCCGCGTTATAATGGAAGGATTTGTAACCAATTTGAACATTTTCATGTTTGTTGCAAATAACAGTTGTTTCTCAGATCCCAGTGTATTATTTGAAGTTTTTGTGAATGCGGTTAACTTATCACAAACCAATTACCCAAATATTTGGTATATCTATACATATATAAATTACCTCTATTATTGTTAATAAAGATCATTAGCAGACTGTTGACTAATGACAGTTTTATTTTGCCTTATTTTTTTTTTACTTTTTTAACAAGCTATTATTCATTATTATATTAACCATATTGTAATTGCCGTATCAAAAGAATAAAATTACTTATAAACTTTGTTTTTGTTATTATTTGCATTTCTATTATTTTAATGGTATTTTCACTCTCAAAGAGATCGGCTGGCATCTCATTATGTCAAAGATTATAATGATAAAGCTGATACAAAAAATTCAAAATTTCAAAAGTTAACTTCTTCCAAAGCTGCAACGAAAAGTGCATGAGTTATATGACATTATGTTCAGCATGCCATGTATAATAGATCATGTGAGCACCAGCCCATCAGTTGTAATTAGTTCCGAAATAATGTTCTTTAAGTGTTTTCTCCCATACAAAAAAATAATCAACATTATTTTTCTCATTTGTAGAGCAACCAATCCACTCCATGTTTTAATATGACATATAGGGAGGTATACCGGAGATATTATATTTTTTTTATAATTATTCCAGACATTAAGTTCCTATGAGTATGGAGGCCGAATCCTAGACCACTGTGCGTCGGCGTTCGAAATTTGAATGTCATTATATGTAAAAAAACTACACATAATGACCATTATGTGTAGTTTTCCAGATACGAAACGAGTTTTTACCAAGTTGTTTAACAAAATGCTGATCGTAACGTGCGGTTTTTGAACGCAGTAAAGAGGGTTTATGATATGTGTGTAGATAAATAATATTAAATTCATGATATATATGAATTGGGAACTAAGTAACCATTTTATGATTTGAATCTTGATTCCTAATAGGATCCTTATATGATTCACGAAAGTGGCCTTTTTAGACCTCCTGTAAACGTTGCAGGTAAGCGCTTTTAAGTTGGCAGTATAAAGTTATAGAAATCGGTGCTCAATTGCAGGGTATTATGAGCTTATTTAGGGCTCCCGAATATGAAGTTTCTGATTTTGAGTTTGGGAAAAAACGTAAAAATAACACCAGCAATTCATAGTTCGAGCAGGGTGTTGAAACTCACACTCACATACTCTATACACCACTGTCTACACAAACTCACTATACTCCACACAAACTCTACTCAGTTACTAGGCATGGTCTCTTTATTAATCTGTGGCATGGTGCCTAGTGGCCAAAAGCCTGGCAAACGTCCGACCTTAAGTCTAGTCGTTGGGCTAGCGGGTACACCAACTCCAAATGATTTTTAGCTCCCTGAATATGCAATCAGAACTTCTTCTGTAGATAACTAATGTGGTTTGCGAGAAAATGTCATGCTGTCCACCACAATCTGTGCTGTCCACATATGAAACTTTTTTAAATCGAAACCTGTATATCTGTAATATTTTATTCTAGGAGCTCTAAATATTTTCTACATTATGCTGTTCGCGAGGTTCGACTCGCAGTTGGCCGGCTATTTTCAATCTACTGCTGCCCCCTAGCGAGACGCCCATGTAAGTAAGTACCTATATGTAAGTAAGTACCTATACAAATTGGACGTTCCGTGTTTCGGACGACACGTAAGCTGTAGGTACCGGCTACTTGGTAGTAGTGCCCCTCCAACCCGCACGGAGCCATAGCGTGGTGGTGTATGGCTCAATCTTACTTGTAACCGGGAACAGACCTTTGCCCCTAGGTGGGGACATTAAGGTGCTACGAAAATAAAATGGGGTTTTTTTCGAATCCATTTACTCCACCATGAAGTCATCTACAGATTTGATTTTTGGGTAAACGTTTATTGAGTATTTGATTAAGATTTTCACCAAAACAAAAACGCGATTGGATGAAATTTTCTCGATAGAATTTAATTACGAAAACACCTCTAAGTTATATTATTTTTCCTGTAATTCTGAAATCCTAACTAATTTAATTGTGGAACTGCGTTCAAAATGTAGATATTATGTATTCGCAAAATATCCTTAAAAAACTTTTTAACAAAATAGACTAGTTTATTTTTAAACAATTATTCTGTTGTTTAGCGCTACGTTTTTTCATTTTTTCCCGATTCCATCCCTCTCACACTGCGGGTCTTTCCGCCTGGAGTAACGGGGACCTTTGCACGGACGAGGTATCGCCTTAACGGGCTATCTTTATTATATTTATATAGGAGGAATAATTTGGACTACCCTGACCGTGTATACCTGCCTGTGATGTGAATATGTCAATCTAATCCGTTCATCAGTCTCTGTCCTTAATGTCAACGACAGCTTTAGCTCGCGAGCTAAGCTAAGCGTACAAATACTAGGTGGGATTCAGGTTCCACAATCAGACACTAGAATAGACACCACCCGTTGTCAAACTAAAACCACGTCTTTCTATCCTGCCTTTAGTTTATTTTACCTGTTAAAATATCTTATTCATGAATGAATTGCATACCCTGTACAGACAAGTGGGTCTGTTCATTTCTCTGTCATTTCTCGTTTTTTCCCCGACACAAACGACAAGGTCGATCCATTGTCTTCAACAAGCATCCCTTTCAATGCTCTTTAATGACGTTTTACAATATCGCGCCGCGCCGGTGAAAATTATTTTTTTATGTAAAACCTCCATTGAACCGAGGTTCTTAATTTATGCCATAATTTATACTTCGCTTTACTTATGGGGTTCCGCGGTGTTATTAGGAAAGCCTGACTGCTACAGGCTCCTACAGGTCTTATAAAAAGGTGTCTCGGTGTTACAGAATGTGTGGTCAGTCTGGTGGTGGTTCTGTTCTTGGCTTTCAATTTGTTATTGCTTTGGTAAAATAGGTGAGCCATTTGAAGGCAAACGCACGACACCTTCAGTAGCAGCACTTCCACCTCCCTTCTTTCCAAAATACCTTCCACTACCTAATTATTGTTTCAATGTTATTATTTTTGTATGAAGTATGATGCTCGATAGAGTTCCTTTGTTATAAAATGTGCTCCTCTAAAGCCTTCATAATGTTTAATGAATTAAATGTAAATTATGTTATCACCACTATTCACCGCTTCGCGTATTCATGCTGTTATATTTTAATTATCTCCAACAGTCTGACAGATAAGTAATTTTATCTACACACGTACCATAAACCCCCTTTAAGCAACGTTGTAATAACAGAAAAAAGTTAATTATTTGTGGCGAGCTTAATGTAGATTTGCTTGTAGACACAACGATTAATAACTCTGTTCAAATCATTTAATATATGTCATGTATTTCTAGAGCCGACTAGAATTACACTTACCAGCCAAACTTGCTTAGATAACGTTTTTTGTGACTGTGCATTCACAAGTAAAAATGTAATTAACTACTTACCTTCCGATCACAGTGGTCAAACAGTTTCATTCCCAATTGCTAGTAAAAATAACACTGGTCCATAATTTTATAGGCCTATTACATCCCTTATACTAGAGACGTATATGACAAACTTAGATATAAATTTGCCAGTACCGGATTTTGATGAACAGAACCCTAACAAAATCTATTCTGACTTCTTCAAAATTATTCAAACAGAATTCGATACAGTTTTTAAATTAAAGAAAGTCAGTGCCAACAACGGTAAATCTAAATTTAATGACTGGGCAACGTTTGGAATTCGTCAAAGTAGAGCTATCTTGTATGACCTTTATAAACAAAAAACCTTTAACTTTGATATAAAATTTCATGACTTTGTTAAAATATATTCCAAAACCTTCAAATTGGTTTGCAGAACTGCGAAAACTTTACACATTAATAGAAAAATACAAAATTCTAATAATAGAATGAAAACGGTTTGGAAAATAATAAATCTGCTTAAAGATAGACTGCAACTAAGGACATAAATTATATAAATTCCGTTATATATAAGGATTGGGAATTTTGAGTCAAGTCAGTGCTTTAGTTTTACTAAGGATATTTTTGTTTTGATCTTTTGAAAACGGAATTTTCGTTCTAAAATCCTCATATTTGTTGTGAACTGAACTGTGTAAGAAATCTTGTTTTGATAGGAATTATGATTTTTTTGGTTGTCCTTGTTTTGTTAATGAAATGGTTGATTTGTAGTGTAGTTATTTTTCAAAGATGATGTATTTCTGTTGCCGCTATAATAACAAATACTAAAAAACAGAATAATATACATATTTAAGGGGGCTCCCATACAACAAACGTGTTATTTTTCGCCTGTTTTTGTTCGATGTTGCTAACGTCAACAGGTAGACGCTTGAAATAAACATTGAGTAATATTTTGAAAATAAATAATGAAAATAAAATAAAATTTATATTTAACTACTCAAAACCGAGGGAAGTTGGGTCGGAACGCTATTTTGAACCCTATGCCATGGTAATAAAATTTTAAACCTGTAACGGAAAAGTGGCGTTAGCGAACGCCGGTGTTGACTGAGGGGTTAGGAGGCTCCCATACAACAAACGTGATTTTTTGCCGTTTTTAAAGATAATGGTACGGAACCCTTCGTGCGCGAGTCCGACTCGCACATGGCCGTTTTTTTTTTGTTTACAGTAGGTTTATCAATCAGTGAAGCTAATTCGTTTGCTTAATTTTATTTTGAGGTTCAGTTAAACATTCTCGATATGTTTTTAGATCTATAAAGTGGTCAGATCTCTGATTATAATAAAGACTTAGTGAAATCCTAAGATTACAACAAGGTAATCATATCCAGTGTAATTTGTTACACTGGGTAAGATTAGGCCGCCTAATATCAAGCATTTCGGCAGCATTCATCATGATTTTTTGACAATTGTACAATTGATATTATTGGGGAACTCTGCTTAATTTACGTAATACTGTAATACAATGTGATAAGTCCATCATCGTATAGTGAAGAATTATTTATGACCGTCTCGTGCTCAATTTTCTGCATTATTTTTTGTAATGAATGTTCAATACGAACTTTTTCGTTCAGAAACAACCAGACGGAAGTAACTGGTCAAAAATTCTGATCGAGTGACGATACGAGGGGTGTTATTTAAAACATTATTTTAAAAAGTATGGCGACATCTAATACTCGAAATATTTAAAATATTTTTTTTAAATAGGCAAAAATTTCATGAAATAAAATAACAAGCACTACGTCATTTTTCTAAGCATCGCTGATTTTAACGATACACGGGTCTTGATACACCAATATCTAATAGCGGCCATGGGCTAGCCCCCTGTCACGCAAAATACATGGCCGCGGCTTGCCACTGCCACTCCGTATGGGAAAAGGCGTGACGATGTTTCTACGGTGATCTTAGGTTAGGTTAGTTAGTTAGTTTTCTGGTAAAAATCCCTCTTTAGAGATAAGCTCGCTTTTGCTCATAAAATGTTTTGTTACGTTAACATTATGATGTTGCGATAAAGAATAAACAATCTAAATACACTACATTAATTCTTGCCCGCCTCTTGCCGGAAATGAAAACAATTAATTTTAGTTGAGATAATCCCACCAGTGGGAAAAAGTAGTGAGACCACGGGCCCTGAACGCCTATTGTACAAAAATCGTATCCCGTGGTCCCACCAGTGGGAAAGTGGTGGGGCCACGGTTTCGACATTGGATGGGATGGTCTCCCGTGGGACATAGAGGCAAAAGCTATTTTTCATTCATTATTTTGCCTTTTCATGTGCAGTGGGACCACGAGTACATGGTGGTATCCCGTGGTCCCACCAGTAGGAAAAAGTAGTGAGACCACGGGCCCGGAAAGCTTTTTTTTGTTGTCCACCTGTCTTGATAGGATCTAAATTAACATTCTTAGTCCCTCAGTATTTCCTTTGATCACCAATAAACAATAGAACAAATAATGGTACACATTCTCGGTAATATTTATCTGCTCAGCAATTCTATTCATTTGTTCCTTTTGCTCTGGTACGGGATTCGAGAAAATCCGATTAGATCCTGGCGAGATTTCCGTATTTTTTAAAATTTCAGACGCTGTTATTGAATTGTCTCTGAAAAAAAAAATGTTTTTGCTGTTCTAAAAAGTTATCTATTTTAACATTATTTAACATTTAACACATATTTGTTGTTTTTCTCGTGATAGCCCTTTTGTGTCGAGGGGGAGCATTTTCTTGCTAGTCTGAACTGGAAAAAAAAACGGCCCAGTGCGAGTAGGACTCGCGCACGAATGGTTCCGTACCATTATCTATGAAAACGGAAAAATTCACGTTTGTTGTATGGGAGCCCCCCTTAAATATTTTTTTATTTTAATTAATTATTATTTTTAAAGTGAATTAATACAACTCAACATTCTGTGAATAAGTAAGGTCCCAATTACACGAAATTTAAGTGACTTTTCACAGCTGAACAGTTTAAGGGCGGTGAATTGTTGTGTTTAAGTATTTTAATTATAGCTTGAAGACGGTGACTACTTAGTGGATCATCATATACGGACCACTTACAATTTAGAGCAAGCAATGGAAAAATCAAAGAATGATTTAGTTTATTTGTTTTGTTCTGTGTTAACAGGTAACTTACAGAACCTACTATAATATTCATTATATTTTCTGAACTGAAGAGAAGTGCTATCTGATCAGAAGGATTTATCAGAAGCAGGAGTGCCTCAAGGTGGTATTCTTTCTCCTCTCCTGTTTTCAGTCTTTATCAACTCCATCTCCGACGTCCTCTCTTCTTCGTATCATATCTACGTAGATGATCTCCAAATCTGTCGCTCTGCGATATAGTTTCATCCGTGGAGATGTTGAATGCTTACCTCGAGAAAGTGAAGGTCTGGGCCTCGTTCCACGGGCTGTTGGTTAACCCGATGAAATCGCAAGCAATGATTATTGGAACCAAGCACTGTCTTTCATTATTACAGAAAGTATTACAGTAATTACAGTAAGAGCCACCTCCCCTTTTTAAAGTAATTGTTGTCTCTTGCTCCTCTTGCTGCTCTTGTTTTGACATTGAATAAGATTATTTACCTATATATTTATATTCAATAAAAAAAATGATTCTGATTCTGATTCTGTCCATTTATGTTTGGCATTTGTTTCTGGCGCTTCCATGTTTCTGATGAGACGTAGGTCCCGACTACTATCTCTACTAGGTGATATAAGTAAAGCCGAGCAGAGTCCTAATAGGGCAGCTTGATAACTTCTGACAGTCAGGTTGGCCACTAGCCCGACTACCCTGTGGTAACCTGCTCTGAGCCAGCTTGGTGGGGATGGCTCCATCTTACTAGTATCTGGATGAAGGCCCATGCCCCTCGGTGGGGACACGAATGGGCTATATAATTTATTAACTTGTAATTTTTCTATTTTTAACCCCAATGAAAAAAGAGGAGTTATAGGTTTGAAGCATCTGTCTGTGTTTATCGGTCTGTCTCTGACACCCTAGCGGTCAAACGACTGGACAGAAACCAAATTTTAGACTTTAATTTATGGTTTCATTAATTGTGTGTGAAGAATATAGGTACTTTCCTAGAAGATAGGTTTTTTGTGTCTTTTTTCAACAGGTTTGCTAAATATAGTATTGTGGTACATCTGATGATCCTACATTTGAGGAATTTTCAGAATTAAAAAACTGTTAAAATCTTAAAGTTGACTGCTACAGTACATCATTATTTTAAATTCATGCATTTAAGCACAATCTACATCCATAAATAAACCTTTCTCATTCATTCTCCTTGGTGGCTTGGATTCAGTAAATATTTCAAAATCCAGACCACCATATGAAACTAATGCTGATGTAAAGATTATTATGACAGTGGCATTGGCACAGAAATAAGAAGGGCAACATATACACAGTCAGATCATAAGTTCTGTCACACAATAAAAACTTTTGAATTTAGAACGCTGGCCACAAAAAAGTATATTGAATTCGAATTTCGAATTTTTCATGAAAATAAAAATGTGTACTTTTTAGAATTTTCCTCATTTTTAAATATGGAGTGGACACTTAAAGAAGACCGTGTCGCAGTTATTGCGTTGCATCGTTGCGGTTACGCGCCAATTCAGATTTTCGACTTACTGAAAAATTTGAATATAACTAAAAGATTCGTTTATCGTACCATAAAACGATACAATGAAGACTCTAGTGTAGATGACAGGTCAAGAAGTGGTCGCCCTCGCTCTGTTAGGACTCCAGCAGTGATAAAAGCTGTGAAGGCGCGAATTCAAAGAAATCCCATACGAAAGCAGAAACTGTTGGCCCTTCAGATGGGGTTAAGCAGGACCACGGTGAAAAGGGTGTTAAATGAAGACTTAGGGCTTATGGCATATCGAAGAAAAACAGGACATCGTTTGGACGCTCGTTTAATGGACCTGAGACTGAAGAGATGCCGCGCTTTGTTGAAGCGGTACGCGGGAAAAAAGCATCGGGAAATTCTTTTTTCGGATGAAAAAATTTTCACCGTGGAAGAGAGCTACAACAAACAAAATGATAAGGTGTACGCACACAGCAGTGAAGAAGCGAGCAACCGTATTCCGCGTGTCCAACGAGGTCATTTTCCATCCTCATAGTTTGGTTGGGAGACTCTTATTGGGGCTTAACTGAGGTACATTTTTGTGAGAAAGGCGTAAAAACGAATGCAGTTGTGTATCAAAATACAGTCCTCAAGAACCTTGTGGAACCTGTTTCTCATACCATGTTTAATAACAGGCACTGGGTATTCCAACAAGATTCTGCGCCAGCTCATAGAGCGAAAAGCACACAAGACTGGCTGGCGGCGCGTGAAATCGACTTCATCCGGCACGAAGACTGGCCCTCCTCCAGTCCAGATTTGAGTCCGTTAGATTACAAGATATGGCAACACTTGGAGGAAAAGGCCTGCTCAAAGCCTCATCCTGATTTGGAGTCACTCAAGGCATCCTTGATTAAGGCAGCCGCCGATATTGACATGGACCTCGTTCGTGCTGCGATAGACGACTGGCCGCGCAGAATGAAGGCCTGTATTCAAAATCGCGGGGGTCATTTTGAATAAACTTTATTACCATAAGAATCTATATTTTATTAAGTTCATTTTGCTATATAAATGTTTACATAAATAATAAACATGTCTAAATTATTTCATATTGCACATGTGACAGAACTTATGACCTGACTATGTATAATGATCAACAAAAAAAAATTTTCAACCCAAAATGGGTAAATGATCACCAAAAGTTGCAGAAAATATCAGGACAAAATACTAGCTTAGGTGAAGGGTAAAGGGGGCAAAGCGAAGCCCTCTTTATCCTTCGTGTTAGGTTGAACATGTAAGAACAACAAAAAGAACTTAAAAGATAAACTTAAGTACACAAAACATAAAAAGAAGTTTGATGATCATTTATCCAACACAATTTGGTGCTCGTTTACTTATTCTCGGAGTCATTTCGAATTTATTGGTAGTAAATTAGTGCGTTTTTGGTGATCGTTTAAACATAAGCCAATAAGAAGTCGTATCTCTGCATCAGAATAAAATTTATTTAATTTTGATTGTTACTACTATTATTATTGCACAGGCAGCTTAACACATACGTCGACATTTCACTGCACTTCATTTACACTCGGCGCCACGAATAAAGAGCTCTCGGAGAAACTGGCGGGGATTACTGCGCATGTGTACAGTCGCGGCATAATTCCGAAGTGCGTTTTTAGGGTTAGTGTGAAGGAATGAGTGTTCAGGACTTTCTTCACTTCTATTTTTTCTCTGTTTGATATTTTGTTGATTGGGATATTAGCCGATGTAAATAATGGACTTTGTGTCAAATAAACTATAGGTACTCTCTATTGACAACATTTGTTAACGTCAAGGTTGAAACCTATATATAAATAACCCCCTAGCATAGAATGCCCCTAGTCACTAGGGCCTAGTGAATATAGATACTTGTAGTGTAGAATATAGATAGTGTAGTAGTAGTAGTCCTGCACACTCTTTTCTTCCCGCTGACTAATAATTTGTAACAATTAAACCACAATTAAGTTTTTAACACAAAAAATATTATTCATCTGACAGTAATGATATTCCTTCCATTAAATCATCCTGCGATAAGGAACAAGGCTGCGGAACGATTTCATCAGACTCTTTTTTGATATAACAGTTCACATCGTAAACCATTTTTCTAGCTTGCCTAGTCAGTACTTTATTTTTCGGCATTTTCGACCGGGGCGAAAGATAACGTTGGGTAATATTGTATGCGACTGTACTCAAGAAGCTTCGAGACGTGCTTTCGGTGCGGGCATCGGGAAGCGACTGATCAACGAATCAGGTGCCGGCGCTGACTACCGCCCCCGTCGCTCCTCACTTCCCCGCGCCAAACACTTGTGAAAAGTGACTACTGCGCATTCAAGGACAAAGCTCTTTAGTCGTGGCGCCGAGTATACTAAAGTTTATTTGTTTTGTTTTATTTTTATTATTTAATGTGCTCTTTACTTAAGCAGTATTTTGTGAATTTGGCAGATTTTATTTATTTTTTCCTTTAATTTATTAAGGTAAACTTTACGGCTTTCAGTCATGTATGGAAGTAACATTATTATACAGTACGCCAATTATAAGGTACTCAAGTATACAGTTCAATACAGCATTTAAATGACTGATGTTTGAGTTAAATATTTAAAAATATTATGGTATTATTAGTGAGTTATAGATAGGTATTTAATTTTATCATAAATTATTATTTATTTGTCCGGGATATTTCATGAGGTAGGAGGGGTAAATGAAAAGGGGGGGGGTCCATGCCTCACAGTTACATCGATTATTGATAACTGTACACAAACACTGGGGTTCTTTTTTAGTCCGTATACTAGGTACACGAGGTGATGCCCGCTCGATGTGCAGGGACCCGGACATAGCAGGGAGATCTGACTTCCGGGCATGGTTAATATCATTTTCTTCCCACTCACACAAAAAATAAAAAGGAAAAGGGAAGGTAGAACATAAATAGCCGAAAAGAAAGTTTTCTTGCGAGGTGAACACAGAACTCACCTTTTAAATGTGTTACATGTTAGGTCAAATGAGATGAGATTTTTATTATAAGGTGAGGCTATGCGAATAAATGGGGAATTTTGCAGGTAGTTTGTTCTGAATTCAGATACATATATGAATGGTATAGGTACGACTGGTTCGTTTGCTGGGCACAGTAAAGCACATATATGTCTGAGAAGACGTCCGCAATCGAACTTACCATTTAATTCTGATCACTGTTGAGATACTATACGACGACCCGAATGGCCGAGTCGGGAGTGACCCTGCCTATGAAGCCAAGGGTCTCGGGTTCGAGTCCCGGTGGCGTCAAATATTTGTTTGATGAGAACGCATGTTTTTACCCTAGTCATGGTTGTTTATCTATCTAAGTATAATATTTATCTATATAAGTATGTGTATCGTTGTCTTGTACCCAAGATACAGGGAATCCTACACTCAGAGAAAAATCGGCTAACAAAGCGACAATAAAAGCTTTGTTAGAATTTTATTGTTACCGCACGTAAGTGCATCGTCGCTGCAGCTATAGGCCCATAGTGGCTGTGACAACTTTTTTATTGTTGAAGTTATTTTTGTTATTTTAGCTAAAGACACGTAGATACGGTAACTATGTTAAACATATTTAAACGGGATAACAAAGGCACGTTGTCAACTTATCAACGTTATGAAGTGATATTAATCTATCAAAATAACAGTTGTTACTACGGCTAAATGATGTGGTTGATACGGCAACGTTATATACTAACAAAATACGAAGTAGATGTTTTGACAAAGTATTCTTAAATAAAATTACAAAGTGACGTCTTATACTTGTTCTCGCAAGTGCAAACTGTTTCTCCTATTCTGCCAGTTTCAACGTGGATGTCGTGCAGAGAAGTAGTGTTTGTGCTCAAGAGTGAAATGAAATATGGCATTGGAGACTTTTTTAACAGAAAAAGTTATCTATGCTCGGTAAGTAACAGTGCCCTTATACAATTATCAGGTTCATGTCGTTGTTTTGCGATATTGGCTGTAACCTGTGCTTTGTTTCCCATCACAATTCAAACAAATACCTTTGAAATGTTTTCGGACCTTTGACTGTAGCTGTTAGCCGGGCGAATTTCCTTTCTGCCAGGATTTTAGGTTAGGTAGCTGGCTCCATTAATTTTTGCAGGATAAAAGCATCCTTTTTTTCTCAGGGTTACTTACTTTAATTGCAATAATATCACTAGGTATACCTCACCTCACGAGTTATGAGCGCTGAGCAAAAACTGGCGCCTTGGGGCGGGGATTACTGCGTTTTTGTTAACATAATCAGCGCCCAGTAAACCAGCCGCTCAAAAAGTAGCCAGATTAGTA
This sequence comes from Argyresthia goedartella, assembly GCA_949825045.1. Classification (NCBI taxonomy): domain Eukaryota; kingdom Metazoa; phylum Arthropoda; class Insecta; order Lepidoptera; family Argyresthiidae; genus Argyresthia; species Argyresthia goedartella. The sequence goes on from OX463828.1 coordinate 24,085,803, forward strand.
AATTTTACCACCTAAAGTAACTAAATGTAGGGAAGTTCAGTCCTCAAAAAGTAGCCAAAGTATGAAACTTCCAAAAATTTTAGTACTTAACTAAATAACCCCATAAAGTTGCTAGATCTAGCTACAAAGTAGTTAAGATGGCAACACCGGCCGTTCGTTGGCCTTCGTTGGCCCGGTGAACACTCAGCATTTGGTTTTAAAAGCCACTAAAATAACCTAACCTAACATATGGCCAAATTATCAAGTCTCAGATAGCTTAGGCATAAAATAACAACGTTCTTCTTTTTCAGATCAAGAACTGACGTTAGAATTACTAATGAAATCTGGAACGCACATAGAAGAATTAAGAAAGTATTTCGAAATTTGGCGACTAACACCTAGTTCATGCAAAACAGAGGTCTGATGCTTCCATCTACTCAATCAACTAGCCAAACGCGAGCTTAAAGTGGTACTCGGAGGTTCCATACTAAACCAGAACTTTACTCCTAAGTACCTTGGCGTCACCCTGGACCGCTCTCTCACTTTTAAAAAACATCTAGCTGGTACTGCACGCAAGCTCCAGTCTTACGGATAACTCCTGGGGCGCGAACGCCGACGTGCTTCGCACCTCTTCCTTATCGCTGGTGTACTTGACGGCAGAATAATGCGCACCGGTTTGGTTGGGCAACTCCCACACCAAAAAGGTAGACGTGGAACTCAACAAGGCCATGCGATGCATCTCCGGTACCTTGAACTCCACCCCATGTCACTGGCTACCAGTGCTCTGCAGCATTCCTCCCCCTGACTTGAGAATAAAGCACGCTCTCCTAAGAGAGCCCCGCAAGATTCGTGACCACCAATGCCTTCTCATACGCCCAGAGTTTATGGATACCACTAAGCAACGTCTTGAATCCAGAAACCCACCAAACAAAATCGCAATAAATCTGCTGCAAGAAGACTTCAACCTCATGCAACAACGGTCGCAACAATGGAACTCAACAATGGCCGGCAAATTGGGCTCAGATCTTGTTCCAGGCTCCAAAATAAAGGGGTCTCAGCTGCCGAGGCGCGACTGGTGTAACTTCAACAGACTACGCACGGGACTACGCATGGACGCTGTGCCCAATATAAACATCGCTGCGGCTGGATAGACTCCCCTGCTTGTACCTGCGGAATTTAATTAAAAGACATCCAACATATTATCTCTGAATGCCCAGAAACGCCATATACCGGGGGACCTCCCGAGGACCTGATCAAGCTTACTGACGAAGCCACCGAGTGGCATAAATCCCTTAATATTAACCTGTAATTTGGTATGAACTGTTTACTAATGCCATAGGAATAATTAAGTAAAGTAGAGATTATTACATACGTTTGATATACATATATTCTTATTTTCTTTTAGGATTCTCAAATACCTCTATCCTCTTATCGTATCTTGTGCTACCCAAGCAATGTACTACATTGTAGATTTCAATCCCTTCACTTTGTAAATGGTACACTGAAAAAAATCTATATTCCTCGAAGCTTCTGCCTATATATTGTTACGGGTATACGTACCTTGACCGGAGTGCTCTGTGTATGCACCATACAGATGTATGGTGTACAATAAACATAGTTCAGGGTACGCATTCTCCTGGAATAATAGTCAGAAGCTTCGGGGAGTATATAATATTTTTTCATGGTGTACCATTAACAAAGTGCAGGGATAAGATCAGCCATGTTACTTTGCTAGAGCAGCAAAATATATACGAGAAAATTAACTTTGTCGGAGAAGCAACGGTGAATTGATAAAAGCACAAAGGAAGATTTCTAATTCAACAAAACAAAGTTAGATCCACGGACAGTAAACCTTTGTCTTTTTAGCAAAACCCCTTGTCATCGGGACAATATACCTTTGATATGATAGCTAAAGGCATTTGTCATGGGAACAAAAGGACAATAAATCATATAGTGACACGAACAATTTTAACATTGTAATTTCAACAATGTTTTATTGCTATGACATCAAAATTGGTAAATTTACTTAGTAACAATAAAAACGTTGCCCTCATAACTATGCACCTTTGACGGCTGTCCAGCATCAAAGTTTTTTTGTTGCAATGGCAATATTTTTTTGAGAGTGTAGTTTGGGGCTAGATCAATGTGTGTAAATGGTGTCCAAGTTATTATTATTATTACTGTCACAGCATGAATTTTAGTATCAGTCAAATTAGTTCGGCTGTTGTGCTTCTCGGCACCCACTTGTTGATACAAACCTGAAATGACGACAAACGAGATGGGGCTCACGATAGGTTGGTGACGTCATGAGTATGATGGATCGGACTGACTGAGACGTGGCGCGAGCCCATTGGATATTTGAATATGTTTAGGTGGTATCACAGACACATTATACTTATGTATATTGACGACCCGAATGGCCGAGTCGACAATGTCCCTGCCGACGAAGCCAAGGGTGCCGGGTTCGAGTCCCGGTGGGGGCAAATATTTGTTTGATGAGAACGGATTTTTATACCCTAGTCATGGTTGTTGTTTATCTATCTAAGTATAATATTTATCTATATAAATATATGTATCGTTGTCTAGTACCCAAGATACAGGGAATACTAGTTTGGGGCTAGATCAATGGGTGTAAATAGTGTCCAAGGTATTATTATTATATGACGTGACACCTTCTGGACTCTGGACTACGCTTACTTTTCATTGTCCTAAATTACGATTGTACCTACGTAGTTACTACATTCGAGTCGTTACATATTTAACCTCTTTCCGGTCATAAGATAATATTTTTCATTGGTTTTGTACTTCATGACATAAAGTTGAATATTTGGTGGGAATATACAGGTGACATTTAATTAGCTGACCATATTTTGCGGAACATCATCTAGACAACTTTCCCTAAGCAACATGAGGTCGCAAACGAAAAAAAAATAATTGGGTCTCCCAAATCAGCTGATCGGGTCTATGTAATGTACGCAGGGACGATTATTATTTTTTATTTGCGACCATGTTTCTTGGGGAAAGTTGCTCATAAATATGGGTGCTATCATTCCCCAAAATATGGTCAGCTAGAAAGAAAATATGGTCAGCTAGAAAGAAAATATGGTCAGCTAGAAAGAAAATATGGTCAGCTAGAAAGAAAGAGAGACTTTTATTCCACACAAACAAATAACAACACACCTCGATAGGTGTGATAACAACACCTTACAAAAATAAAAAAGACAAAAATAAAACACAATACTTTATTTGATTGCTAGTCAAAATAGATACTTTTAGGAACTGCCAAAACGGTAATTTGTTTATGAGTTCTATGAAATACTGGCAAGTGACGTCATAGTCAAATGCTGTCTTTTTAACAAAAAAATGAAGTTACTGGCAAGTGACGTCATAGTCAAATGCTGTCTTTTTAACAAAAAAATGAAGTTAAAAATACAACGGGAGGAAATATACAATTCTGATACTGTCAGGTGAATAGGTTCAGCTTGAGACACGTTTCTAGATTTATTGGACTACCTTGTCAAATATCAACACAGTTGGCGGTAGGGTCACGGTGTGGCTTTGGTGTGCAAAAGGCACTAACTGAGCATTATGCTGAGGGTGGGGCCCTCAGCGCTGATTTTCAGTTAGTGCCAGGCACAGAGTAGGTACATTATTACGTGCCAGGTAGTGACCGCGCGTACTACAATCACTGTGAAGTGTGCTTGCAATAGTTATAAATATATTTCTTAAATAAACTATAATCGATATATAATACTATTCATAGCTGATAAGTAAATCGGTGTATGCATATATGTATTAATGGCATAAAGTACATAGAATTAAATGCAATTATCAGTTAAATCCTGATACTATTTCATAATTAGCAATAAATTGTGCAAAAAAAATTAATAAATTAAAAATACAAAAAACTAATTAAATGACACCTGTATTTCTCTCTAACCAGAAAAGACACGAGCGCCATCTGTTGACTCGGATGTTACGAGGCTTTGTTCTATTTAATAATTCAGAAAACCCCTCACTGGGCCAGTTTGAGCTGGATATTGGAAGTTTGTGCTTTTTGAAAAAAATATGACGAATGAAAAACATGGCATCGAGAACAAATCTTCAGTCTTCATGATTACGGCGATGGGATAGCCCCCTGTCGCGTAAAATGGAAGTGCATGTTACTAGCAAGAAAGTAATGATTTAGGATGATATCGATTATGCAATGATTTATTGTGTTGTTAGGAGTATATGTGATCGAAATTTCAGGATTTGTTTGTACACGGGGGCTGCACTATCGTTTTTTTTTTTAATTACTGTAGCTATTTGCAAAGCGGAGCGAACTACCACAGATTGCTTTTTAGATTTCTTTAAAAATTGTTTGTTTTAACTAATAATACTTTTTTAGTCATAGTCGTTTTTATATGGTTTTTTAATTGCTCAAAATACACACTACATGCAAAACACTAAAGTCTGGTACTACCACAGAACTTTAAATATTGTGGGTACTACAGCTGCTAGTATTTTTTTTTGCTGTAAAAAAAGTACATCCTGCTTATTTTGGGGTCAATGATGATTCCGATAGTATTTAAATTTATCATTGTGTGTTTCTTGTCCGAATGTGCGTTGTTTTGTTAGGAAGATATAAAGCCATTTAGGTATTTTAAAGATGTACAAAAAACTCCCAAACGCTGTAATATTTGAATAAAGTAATTTCTGACAAATTACAAACAAATTACCACTAATGTTTACGTAGCTGGCAAGATTTTTGTGTTCAGTAGTTTTCTTAAACCAGCATTTTGACGAACGTGATCCCAGCAGGACACGGACGAAATATATCTGAAACTCGTAGACACACAAACTTCGCGTTTCGCTAACATTTATCACTCCCGAGTTCCCGACACGTTAAATACCCATCTGAGCGAAATCTTTCGATCTCACACTTTCTTGCTGAGCAGGAACTGTTTTTGTGAAATAGTCCAGCCCCTGTGTAAAAACAAATTCTGAAAATTCGGTTACATTTACTCCTAACAACACTATAGAGTACATATGTGCATATTAAAAATATTCCTAAATCATACTTTATTGCTAGTATCACGCACTTCAAAATTGAATCGAATAATTCTGAATCGAGAAATGCACTAAGTTAATATCTACTTAAGTATCTTATATTTTTTGTGACATCTTCAGAGACAGATCGATACTTAAGTATTTGATTAGTGAACTTCTCAATAAAGAAATCGGAGGTAAATGTGGACTTACTCTGCCTCTCCTATCCAATAAGGGAAAAGTAGTGACGCTATGTTTGGTTAGTTTGTTGCTATGGCTTAGTTCGGTCTGTACTCTATTGAGGGACCATATCTGGAATTCCCCGCAACGACGACGCCCAGGGCCCCAGAGAGACATCCTTCCGGGAAGTCGGGAAATAACCCTTATGGACTGAGACAGAAAACCATGCTGACCATTGGCCCAATAGTACCTTAACTTCATATGTATAGGGCTGTTTTTCGATGGAAGCGTTAAAATTCCGACAGATTCACAATCACTGTATTCAGTTGTTGTGTATCAAGTGTATTGTGCACTTGAAAAAAAGCGTGTTCAATTCTAGTTTGTAATCTACTAGCCGTGCGTAAGAACGTGTGGTTTAGTTCAATAATTTGTCATCATTATCCTGAATACCACTACACTGCCCGCTATAAATTAGGTAAGGTTCATCATATTAGTAGTTTATGTGACTGCTACATAATGGAGGGCATTAAAACTCGAGAGTTTTAATGCCTAATTATGTACAGTTACATACACTAGTTTATCTACACACACATCATAAGCTCTCTTTGATGTGTTCAGGAACCGCATGTTTGACCGGCATTGTGGCTCTGCAGTTGTTTAGCTTGTTCTGTAGTACCAACTTTACGCAGGCGGGCGTCGGCGGTCGAAATTTGAATGTCAGTACCAACTTCACAGACAAACTAAGGGCGGCACGGAGTCGGGCGTCGGCTTTCGAAATTTGAATTTCATAATATGTAGAAAAACTACACATTATGGTCATAATGTGTAATTTTTCAGATAAGAAATGAGTTTTTACCAAGTAGTTTAACATTATGCTGATCGTAACGTGCGGTTTTGTACGCAGTAAAGAGGGTTTATGATACGTGTGTAGATAATAGTAGTTTATGTGACTGATACATAATGGAGGGCATTAAAACTCGGCTCGTTTCATAATAATATCACTCGAGAGTTTTAATGCCTAATTATGTACAGTTACATACACTAGTTTATCTAGACACATATCATAAGCTCTCTTTTATGTGTTCTGGAACCGCATGTTTGACCGGAATTGTGGCATTGAGTTGTTTAGCTTGTTCTGTAGTACCAACTTCACAGACAAAGTCGGGGCGGCGCACAGACGGGCACCGGCGTTCGAAATTTGAATGTCATAATATGTAGAAAATTTACACATTATGGTCATAATGTTCAATATTCAGATAAGAAATGAGTTTTTACAAAGTAGTTTAACTTTATGCTGATCGTAACGTGCGGTTTTTGGACGCAGTAAAGACGGTTTATGATACGTGTAGATATGTGTGTAGATAATAGTAGTTTATGTGACTGCTGCATAATGGAGGACACTAAAACTCGAGAGTGGGTTTATGAAACGAGCCGAAGGCGAGTTTCATAATAATATCACTCGAGAGTTTTAATGCCTAATTATGTACAGTTACATACACTAGTTTATCTACACACATATCATAAGCTCTCTTTGATGTGTTCAGGAACCGCATGTTTGACCGGCATTGTGGCTCTGCAGTTGTTTGGCTTGTTCTTAAGTACCAACTTCACGCAGACGGGGGCGTCGGCGTTCGAAATTTGAATGTCATACCAACTTCACAGACAAACTAGGGACGGCACGCGGGTGGGCGTCGGCGTTCGAAATTTGAATGTCATTATATGTAAAAAAACTACACATAATGACCATTATGTGTAGTTTTCCAGATACGAAACGAGTTTTTACCAAGTAGTTTTACCTTTAACTGGTGACAAGGGGTCTTACAGGCCCAGCGACGTCAGTAAAACATTATTTTACCCCCTTCCCCGGGTTTCCTTGGGCTCATCACCTGAGTAGCTTCGAGTTTACTTGCGTCCATGCCGTAGAAGGGGATAGCTGTGTCGGACAGGCTCAAATCGGTAAGTTACATTGGCGTAAAGTTCGGCAGGGGTCTCTCAGACCCCATGTCACCACTTACGTAATTTTTTACGTAATTTTGTTGTATTGTTTTTTCACATTTTTAACCGAGAACAATCAAAACTCCAGGAAAGCAGGAGCCAGTTGTCTTCCTCGATAAAAGCGCCAATCAAATTACCAGGTTGAATCGTGTCCGAAACGTGTGTGCTTGCAGTGTGCAAAAAAATTATGCCCAGACTGCATATAAAAATTGGCAAAGTTCGACCATTGTCAATTTCGTGAAAATACACTTTTGATTTTAGTTGTTTTTTTAGGGTTCCGTACCCATCGGGTAAGAACGGAACCCTATTACTAAGACTTCGCTGTCCGTCCGTCCGTCCGTCCGTCTGTCACGAGGCTGTATCTCAAGAACCTAGCTAGCTAGAGAGTTGAAATTTTCACAGATTATGTATTTCTGTTGCCGTTATAACAACAAATACTAACAAACAGGATAAAAGAAATATTTAAGGGGGCTCCCATACAACAATTCTTTCAATACCACATACAAACTTATGGATGCACCTGGTTGCGTACATGGAGTGTGAAAGTAACCGCTGCATGGAGTGTAAATCCAAACTATTCACTCCACACCATCGCTTCCATTGAACGGTGGTACGGAACCCTTCGTGCGCGATTTAGACTCGCACTTGACCGGTTATTTCTTAATTCATTATTACTTCAATATTATAAAAAAAGTGTTTTTTTGTCAAAATATGTTGATTAATTTTTTGCTTATGTAATTTGTGATCTCATCTCTAGTTTTTTGATTGTTAAGACGACATACATTAAAATTGCAAGATCGTAACAAAAAAATATATTCAGAGTATAGTTATTTGTTTTATTTTATCCATTTATACTATATGATAACATAGTTTTTACATACTCTGGCCAGCTACCACACTTAATTTCTATGACTTATACTAGATACCGCAGTGGGCCTCTCAGTCCCCTCGTCACCAGTTACGTTACGCAAAAACCATGTCACCAGTCAAAGGTTAACATAATGCTGATCGTAACGTGCGGTTTTTGAACGCAGTAAAGAGGGTTTATGATACGTGTGTAGATAAAAGATCATTATGTCCATTTTAGGGTTTCGTGCCTGACGGGTGCCAAGCGAGAGCTTATTATTACTAGGCCTCCGCTATTCGTCTGTCCATCAGCGAACCGTACAACGGTAGAGTTGAAATTTTCACTGAATGTGTATTTCTGTTTTCTGGTGTCCCCAACACAAGAGACAATTCTTTGCGTTTTTTCTAGTACGATGGTACGGAACCCTTCGTGCGTGCGTCTGACTCGCACTTGACAGACTTTTCTCATATGTGCAGCATGTAGATCATTGAGCCACCCATGTTATATATAAGACAGAGAGTGGGCGGCGCAAGCGACCCCGATAGTTCCACATGGATAGCAAGTCCTGTAATGAGTAACGATAAGACCTGCAACCCTTGCATGCCGTCTGCATGCATGCATGACGCGGGAAAGTGAGGGACAAAGCTATGCGCTGTGTAAAGCTAAAGATAAGCATACACATTTACATAAAGGCAATTACATTGTTTCTGGCCCCACGCTAGGAAACCCTGTGTCGTGGGAACCAGAAACAGCGACGTCACACACATAGAAACCTCCAAGACCTGTGTTTTTTTTTCTCTTTATCCGATGATCGGCCCCGGGACCTCTCGCATGGTAGGCGAGCCACTACCGCAGCGCCACAGAGGTCATCTCAGAGAGCTCTGTCCCTCACCTTTCGCTCATCGCTCGCGTGACATAAATCTTTCTCTCTCGCTCTTTTCTACTGATTTTCCTTCGACATCTGAAATTTCGTATTTTTGTGTCATTCGCCTGCAACGAGTGGTCGGGTCAAAGCTAAGTTGAATTAAGTTAAGTTTTTTGGTTATGGCTTCTATGTGTGTTGCCACAATAATTTCGCCAATGTCACGTGATGAGACCTGCACAATAGGAAAACACGTGGAACAGTTAATAAAAAGAGAACTTTACGCTGAGACTATAATTTAATATAGGTCGTAGATATATTTTGTTAAGTAAATTGACAGAGGATGGGTGAGATAAGGTGAGGTCAAGTCAACACAATTTAAAGTCGAGTCGATTTTGCTGTTTTCGCGCGTTTCGCGCGTTTTTTCAAAGTGGAATCCAAAACATCATACCTACATATATTGTGACATTTGCGGCCAATTGAACGATTTGTTCTATATTATTGCTAGGATTTAGTAGGCAGCTTACCTGAACAGGTACTGTCATACAGCCTGTAATATGAGTGCATTTAACGTTCCGTTTCCCATGCGGTATTTAACAGTTTTTACTTTTTCTGTGTGCAACGGATAAAAATCAACATTAATACCAAATTTACTGGCAACAATGACAACGAACGTTTGAAAAATGCAGAAAATCGACGTCATTCGACTTATAAGTCCAATGTGATATAAGTCGCATGCGATATAATAAGCCACGTGACGTGATTGAGAAATAGAGGTCCATGACCCGGAAGCGTCTTCTGAAAAGCCCGTGGGGTACAGCGCGACGCAGCGTTGTACCACACGGGGTTTTCTAGCGGTCACATTGACATTTTATCGTCTGAATAGCCCGTGGGGTACATACAACGCTTGCGACCTGTGCGACCGATACATGCGCTAGGCGTGAAAGAGAAAGCGGATTAGCGCACCAAGCGCGTGCGCCGCGACACATTCGCTAGACGTGAAAGATCCAATATTATTAGACAGTTTTGGAAATCACGTGCGTTGCAAGGTCACATCTTCTCAGCGGTGATTTGTGGTCGTTTTTTTGCAGTTAGTTATTGTTAGTACAGTATCGTTATAAAGATATGCGAAACAATAAAAAACCTGTTCTTATTCTCGGCTGAGGATTTCGAGTTAATAAGATTCGACAATAACAATAATAGTGGAGGACAAAATTTCTCGTGCGAGTTGCGGTGGAAACCGAAAAGCGAGTGCTACGAAGAACAGTGTGATAAGTTGATTAAAATATTATCTACCAATACCCACACCAACTGGATAACGAAGAGGCGATATCCTAACCCAAAACGATACGTTTTAGAATATGTGTGTCAACATGCACTTATCAACAACCTACCATATAATTTTACTATTATTTGTATGTTTCACTTGTTTTTGTTCACATAGCTCTACCTATTTCCTGTACCTATTTCTTATGTTTTAGAGGTAAACTGCGATAACTTGGCACGTAAATGACAAAACAAACAAATAGATAGATAGATAAATTAATTTATTCATTGCAACATGGTACACACACAAATACATAATTTTAACTCAAACTTTAAGAAGAAAAATCTGCAAAAAGAAAACAAAACACAGCAGTTAAATAAAACAAACAACAAATAATAAAATTATATAAGCAAAACATTAAGGTACGGTAAGGATAACTAAGTACAAGGGTCTCTTACGAACAATCATACAAGGTCCATTTTCGTTATTATCTATACCTATTTTCTGTTGCTGCTATAGGTAGCACCAAATAATGAACTAGGTAGGTATGTAAACGAGATTTTATGAATGTAAGGGTAGGAGACTCATACAAAGCGACGTGTTTTAATAGCCCCTACCAAATCATCATTATCTTAATACCTACCTACCTAACAACATAACATAGCGTCACGCCTTTTCCCGTATATGTTATTCAATACTACATTTTGCGTAAAATGCGACTAGCCCCTCGCCGCAAGTATCATCGTAAACGCTGCCAATCACAACGTCTAAAATCTACGATCAAGTTTCGAATCCAAGTTTGGATCAGAGATGATATTATTTTCTTTTCAGACAACACAACATAGAATTACGCCTTTTCCCATATGAGGTGGCAGAGGCACAATTGTGCCCACATTTAACCAGTTTATCATTACTCCATTTTGCATGACAGGAGGCTAGCCATCGCCGCAGCTATGGGGTTAATGAAGGTTTCCTCACGATTTTTTCCATCACCGTTAGAACGTCCGATAATGTACTTTAGATAAATATATGTCACCGTAAGTTGATAAACTAACGGTTTTTTTCTCGTTAGTTGGTCAACTATCGCCAGATAGTAAACTGTAGCGTACTGCTTACTATATGACGCGTAAATTGATCAACTAATGGTTAAAACCGTAAAATAGTAAACTGGTTTAAACTTGAATTTTAAACGAAACACCAAGGCAAACACTGCGGTAGTTTAGGTAAAGACTAGAGGGGGCGAGCGCAGCGAAGCCCCCGAATAGTCTTCGTGTTAGGTTGACATGTAAGAACAAAGTAAACGTAAATTCTAAACCCTATCGGTCTGGTTTACTATCTGTAGATATTTGATCGACTAACGCGTTAGTTTATCAACTTACGGTTTTGACTATCTTCCGGTGACATATACAAACTTGTCTCATTGGTACATGGTCAGCAGCAGGATTCGAACCTATATCTCCTGCGTGCGAAGCAAGCGTGAAACACACTAGACCACGGAGCTCTTTTTAGGGTACCGTACCCGAAGGGTGCCAAACGCTACCGTATTACTAAGCCTACGCTGTCCGTCCGTCTGTCACCAGGCGTCTGTATCTCATGAACCGTGATAGTTACACAGATGATGAATTTCTGTTGCCGCCATAAAAATAAATACTTAAAAACAGAATACAACAAATATTTAAGGGGGCTGCCATACAACAAACGTGTTTTTTTTTGCCCTTTTTGATAGATAATAAACTCGCAATTGGCCGGTTCTTTTCTTTTTCTTTTATTATTTTTAGGGCCTGTTCCAACGAAACTTATCTAATCAATAGAGCTCTATGTGACAGATTCATTTGTAATTTTACAAACAATATTTATTTATTGAAGTGTTTCTGTTCAATAGGGCTTATCGGTTCAATAGGGATTTATTGGAATAGGGCCTTAGTATACCTACCTAACTACGTTTTCTTGTACGATGTGCAAAATTCCGACTCGCATTTGACCGTTTTTTTCGTAGAGCCTAAGTACCTACCTATACAAAGTTTTACCAATCAATAAATATTTATATACAGGCAAATACATTGCTTCTGGCCCCACACTAGGATACCCTGTGTAGTGGGCAACATTACAAGCAGATTCCTTCCATTACATTCCACACGTTCCACAGGTAAAAATTCTGTCAAATTCTTAACATAAACAATAAACATACACTAAAAAGATTGTCTGAGTATTGGAAAAACGGCCGTAACTTGAACGGACTTGATCTATAAGAAGTATAAATTTTGAATTACCTAAATTAGGAAATACATAGGCGCGTTGTTGCGTTGTGGCGCTCCGGTTTTTTAACTGCAATTTAATTCATCAAACGCTAGAGGGACACAACGCCGCAGGCGCTGTACCCCACGGGCTATTCAGACGGTGAATTGTCAATGTGATCGCTAGAAAACCCCGTGTGGCACAACGCAGCGTCGCGCTGTGCAGCTCTGGCTTTTCAGGCGGTTTAAAATTCTGAAAAGCCCGTGGGGTACAACGCGGCCCAGCGTTGTACCCCACGGGCTTTTCAGAAGACGCGACCCGGAAGGGAGTGGCAGCGGAAGTCGGCCCAGAAATTTCACTTGGTTAGTTAATAGAGTTTTGGCAATCATGATTTATAATTTCTTTGTTGCACACAAATAATTAAAATAACAATTTATACATTTAAATAGTGTACAAAGGCGAGCTTATCTCTAGAAAGAGCAATCCACTTGATCTGCTATGAATGGCGTCGCTGTACACCCCGGAAATTCAAGTAATGAGCATTTCACTTGATATGCTAAGAGTGAATTTCACGCTTGAGCCCCCTAGCCACTAGAATTTCAACCTTATGCCATGGTGGTGCCCTGCGCGAGCGAGAGATTTTTCTTTGAAATTTGTCTCTCGACCAAACAAATGTTATACACCATAGAGAAGGTAAATTATTCCTTTATTTCCGGTCATATTAACCGCAGCAAAAATAGTACGGGGTTCGCAAAGGATGTGTGCTTGTGCGAGTCAGCGGAGTTTTATATAATTTGTCGGATGGAGGGAGTTCTTTCGCGAGCGAAGGCTCCATAAAATTTTCTACAACTTTAACTCTATATCTAGTAGTCTAGGCTATAGAGGATAGAGATCCCAACACAAAAAAGAAGGAGAAGAAGAAGTGGTTTTTGCCTCACTTTTTTGTCTTGCATTGCTTTTTAACCTTAAAATAGTTAATCTGAAGAAAAAAAGCCCCAAAGAAAGTTATGGATTGCTCTTCAAAAACATGTATCTACTTAAAACGTTATTTGACTAACTGACAGAACGCAGCCTAAACAGATGGACCTAGAGGCATGAAACTTTGTACAAGGGTTTCATGTGTAGCGTAGGGTAGCACTAAAGAGATTTGGAGAAATTAATTGCGGACCTGCATTAAATTTTAATTTATCTACCGTCCACTCGCGCATGAACACCTAGTATGGACTTTTTTATATTTATTTATATAAAATAATTCCTACTACCCACTATTATTTTTTATTACTGGCAATGTACCGCCATGATAATTTGGCTTTTTATAGCCATTTTTTATGGCTATTGAGAGGGTGATGGTGAAGGGAAAAAAAAGGATTTTATTTACTCCATTATGAAGTCGTCTACAGATTTGATGTTTGAGTTAACAATTATTGAGTATTATATTAAGACTCTCACTGAAGGAAAACGCGATTGGATGATATTTTCTCGATAGAATGTAATTACGAAAATACCTCTAAATAGTTTTATTTTTTCCTGAAATTCTGAAATCCTTACTAACTTAATTGCGGAACTGCATTCAAAAAGTGGGTATTAACTTTCCTTGAAAATATTTTTGACAAAATACCGAAGTTTATTTTTAAACAATTTTTATGTGGTTTGCCGCTACGTGATTTTAGTTTGAGTCCAGCGCAATGTTTGCGCTCTTTTTTCTTTCTTATGTGGAATTAATTAGCGCTGGCACTTTCGTTCACAATCGTATTCCTTTTATGTATATTTTTCGTATCACATTAAGGGGGGTAAATGGGTAATAGTATGCATGAAAATCAAAAACTGCTTGACTTATGGATCTGAAAAGGTTGATTGTTTATAGGTGCGAGACGAAGGTTCATAATATAATCCACAATTCAACAGAAATACATCATCTGTGAAAATTTCAACTGTCTAACTATCACGGTTCATTAGATAAAACCTGGTGACAGACGGACAGACAGACAGACAATAAGCAAAAAACTAAAAAGCAAAAAACGGGACCTTCTTTGTGCGGAGCGAATTGAACCCACTAGACCACGGAGGGAATACATTACACATCGTGAATAATGTACAAAGACGGGCTTTGGAATTTGTATTTTTATTTGTATATGGTCTCGGCCGAAATACCAATATATGTATGTGTCATCAGCTTGTCAGGTAACACACTTTTGAGTTTAATAGGTACATACTCAATAATGTATTTTTATTTATCATAACATTATGTGTATGTAGAATAGTACATTGTTGCCCAGGTATAGAAAGTAAGCAATAGATGGACGAGTTAGTTAGAAGATGCGAGTCCATCTATTGCACGTTCTACCGAGGCATTTACTATGTGCTTTTCACGCCTAATGTAAGGAAATAAAACAGGTTGAGTACACAGTATAATACACAGTTTAATTAAAAGTAATATTGATATTCGCATTAGGGCAGTTGTGGAATGACAAGGAAATGTTTTTTGTTATTTTCTGATCGAGTTACTAATGTCAAAAATAATCGACCAATAGCAGAGTAGAAAGTAAAAAACCGGTCAAGTGCGAGTCTAAATCGCGCACGAAGGGTTCCGTACCACCGTTCAATGGAAGCGATGGTGTGGAGTGAATAGTTTGGATTTTACACAGCATAATATTGTTAACAAAGTTATTGGTGCGGTTACTTTCACACTCCATGTACGTAACCAGGTGCATCCATAAGTTTGTATGTGGTATTGAGAGATTTTTTGTATGGGAGCCCCCTTAAATATTTATTTGATCCTGTTTTTTAGTATTTGTTGTTATAGCGGCAACAGAAATACATAATCTGTGAAAATTTCAACTCTCTAGCTAGCTAGGTTCTTGAGATACAGCCTGGTGACAGACGGACGGACGGACGGACGGACGGACAGCGAAGTCTTAGTAATAGGGTTCCTTTCTTACCCGTTGGGTACGGAACCCTAAAAAGGCCGCTAAACACTACATTTTACTTTGCAAATCTACATTGTTTGACAGTTTTGGAATTGTACTACTAAGAACTACTTTCTACTCTCATTTCAATCCATCTTTGGCCATATTTCCGAGCAGTGGCGTGAAAATTCTTTATTTCATTCCACAATGTATATTTCGTTTGTTTGAATTTATTTCAGTCTTCCACAATATGCTGAGGGGCAAGAGACCCGTGAAGGATCTAGAATTCACGTTCAAAGTACTAAACACAAAATATGTTAGAATTAACAAGAAACAGCGAGAAAGAAACAATAAAATATTACATTCGGTAGTGAATGAAGTTCTCGAACTTATGAAGGAAACCGATAATGCTTTCAAAAATATGAGACCGAGACTCGAATTTATTGGGAGCTATTACGACGGTCTTAGAGTTGGCCAGGCCACAGAATATGACCTCAACGTGGTTCTAAAGTTACCTGTTAACTACAAGAAGATAGTGCTGGACGCCACACATGCACCTCATGGCTACACGCACATCAAACTGCCGGCGGAGTTTCGAAGATTATCAAAAATCCCACTAATGTCTGAGGAAAAAGGGTTCAAACGAACGGAACATTGGTGCGATCCATCACATAGGTTTACTGCACGCAAATTCCGATCTTGGATGCAGGGGGTACTGGATGCGGCTTTAAACAAACTCCCCATAAAAAACGGTTTCAGACTTCTGAAAGTCGGTAATATCTCTTATCAAGTTACTACAAAGATGTCTGGCCCGGCCAATACAATTTTCATCAACGGAGGCCACATACCGGATCAAATCGACGTCGATTTGGTACCGACATTTGCTTTCCACGTGTCAAAGGAGCCACTAGGAACACCAGTTATATTTGAAAACGTGAAAAGGTATAACAGAGTGACGACGTACTTCGTAGTTCCAAAACCTACGGACGACGAGTTCAGCTGGCGTCTGGCATTCCCATTCCAGGAGAGAATCTACATCAAAGACAAGAATAATATGAAGAGTGCCATCAAACTGATGAAACTCCTCAGAGACGTTCAGGGATTCGACGGCTTGGCGAGCTACTTTATCAAAACTCTATTCCTGCGAGAATCGGAAGCTACTCCAACTACATTTTGGAGCAAAAACTCAGTGTCATATTTAATTATTCATATGATGAAAAGGCTGAAAATGTGCCTGGATATGGGGATAATTGAGAATTTCTGGTGTCCAAGTCATAATCTTCTGGAGAACATCAGTGAAGAAACCCTGAGGAATTGGAGCAACCGGGTGGGTTACATCGTCTGCGACATAGAGAAGAATCGTCATGACAATCCTTCTATCGTCATCAAGTATTTCGGTCATTTAGAGAACGAGTAAACATTATAGCAGTTTATGTGACTGATACATAATGGAGGGCATTAAAACTCGAGAGTGGGTTTATGAAACTCGCCTGCACTCGAGAGTTTCAATGCCTAATTTTGTACAGTTACATACACCTGTTTATCTACACACATGTCATAAGCTCTCTTTGATGTGTTCAGGAACCGCATGTTTGACCGGCATTGTGGCATTGAGTTGTTTAGCTTGTTCTATAGTACCAACTTCACAGACAAAGTAGGGGCGGCACGCAGGCGGGCGTCGGCGTTCGAAATTTTAATGTCATAATATGTAGAAAATTTACACATTATGGTCATAATGTTCAATATTCAGATAAGAAAAAGGTTTTTACAAAGTAGTTTAACATTATGCTGATCGTAACGTGCGGTTTTTGGACGCAGTAATAGAAGTTTATGTGACTGCTGTATAATGGAGGGCAATAAAACTCGAGAGTGGGTTTATGAAACGAGCCGAAGGCGAGTTTCACTCGAGAGTTTTAATGCCTAATTATGTACAGTTACATACACTAGTTTATCTACACACATATCATAAGCTCTCTTTGATGTGTTCAGGAACCGCATGTTTGATCGGCATTGTGGTTCTGCAATTGTTTAGCTTGTTCTTTAGTACCAACTTCACGCAGACGGGCGTCGGTACCAACTTCACAGACAAACTAGGGACGACACGCGGGTGGGCGTCGGCGTTCGAAATTTGAATGTCATTATATGTAGAAAAACTACACATAATGACCATAATGTGTAGTTTTCCAGATACGAAACGAGTTTTTACCAAGTAGTTTAACATAATGCTGATCGTAACGTGCGGTTTTTGAACGCAGTAAAGAGGGTTTATGATACGTGTGTAGATAAAAAGGGTTTATGTGTGTAGATAAAATTAAATATACTTAGTATTTCTAATAATGTACCTTTATTATTGTTTTATTTGTTGCCTTATTTATGAGTTTATACTTCGCTGGTTACCTTTCGCTTTCTGTGTAAGCTGTTGATCCATTAAAAACTTAAATAATGAAAGTATATGTGGTAATATCCTGTACTTAGATTAAAGGTAAAAAACAAATGTAAAAATAATAATATGAGCTATAAAATGAGGTATAAAATATACCTAAACTCGCATTTTAAATGATGTTTGAAATTCTGAATTTTTTTTAAAATAAGTTCTCGTGTTGGTCACCGGATCAGCATCAGTAGCAAAAAAAGCAAAAAAAAAAAGCTTGGTACAATTTATATAGTATATATGACTAGCTCTATAAATCTACCTCATGATACAGCATATTATGTCCTGACTCCTGATCCTGACACGGAGTGTCGCTGCAGTAGGGGATCGGGATAAGGCCGGCCGGTTAGTGATCTGACATTAAAAGACCCGTTTGCACGCCATGTTCTACCTAACCCAATCCGTTTGGTTGGGTACATGCTGTGCAAACGGGCCTTTTAGATCTCAGATCGCTTTCCAGCCGGTCTTACACTTAGTTCGTTTTGTTATTTATTAAGAATGTATTTTACCTACCTACCTTGTACTTTAAGTTATAATTTTCTGCAAATAAAAGTCGTAAATAATTAGTAGATAGTTTTATTGATATTCTAGGTATCTAATTGTTTCGACAAAAAGGCACAAACGCACCATAATTAAAAGACTATTTAATTATAGGTATTGTCAGGCCTGGGACACTCCGCAACATACCTACAAGCTACAAGCTGCAGAGATGACTAAAGGTCACTGTCCTACTGACTGTCGATAGGATTTCTGGCCATTATGTAAAAGGTTACGTAGGTACCTACCTATACTACCTATATTATAAATGTTATTCACAAATCTAGTAATAGTAAGTGGTTCGTAGTTAGTAAGTAAATATTCAGTTTTATTTGTGACAAGAGACAACCCTTAGTTTCACGTGCCGCTTCAGACGAGGATAGCGTTACGCGGCAGAAAGAGAGGCAACTCTTAGGTAAGTAATCGAAGTGCGGGCGCAGCGCTACACAGCATGAATTGAACTTTGTTGCGTTGTAGCAAGGGTCGCTTTTTAGTTGAACGTGTATGTACAGTGTCCAATCTGTTCCTAACTCTTTATTAATCTGTGGTATTGTACATATTGTGTTACCATTTTCTATGATTATAGGTAGATCGGCTCTATACCTACCTACCTCAAAACTAACCATGCCCACATTCGTACGCAAAACCTTTATTTTCGTCTTTTAACGTAAGTGCCGCTACCGGCGACATTGATCTATTTTAAAATCGACGAGTATCTCGTACCGTCTGGTACTTCCCGTCGCAGCCACCATCGCCGTTAACCTTTATTTCTTGCTAGAAAATGATATTGAAATAGTACTTTTTAGTACTTCAAGGAAAAAGTTAGAACCTCAAAGATCATTAGTAAAAGCACGTTCATGGTCCGCCGGCCGCGCCAGGTAGTATTTTCGTGGCGCGGCCACCTTCAGATCGAAGAAAAAGCTAGATATACCTGACAGAGCATGGACCATTTTAGTATGGAGGCTGGCAAACCTACTGTCGGACATCTTGAAAAAGTCAAAAATTCATCGCCACTTATGGAACTGGTGTCAATCGATAGTAAACAGCATTACAATCATACATTATTGATTGTAAATTCCCGTAAGATGTATAGTTTCGAAGATATATGGAGATACAATTTTGTTTGTAGAGCCAATTTACTTGTAGGTATTAATGCTATTTTCTTGTGAAAATAAAATAGTTTTTAGCTTTAACTTAACCTGAACAGCACAGCGACGTCGCGTCACCTCGCGTGCGAGCGCGGTTGTCGAGCGGCCTGCGCGGTAGGCTTACTGAAGGTCGGTGAGTGCGGACGTCGACGATAAATAGTTGACTAGTCGCGAACTGAGGCCGTTCTCAAACACTTGCCGTGCCGTGAATTAGCTCCCTTTTCTCCTTCCCTTTGAAGATTGGGGAGATTTTGGTAATTTTTAAATTTTCCGGGTATGCGCCTTCTTTTATGCACCTATTGTAGACGTCGGAAGTATTGGTACAAGGGGAGCAGCACCGAGAATTAGGAGGTCCATCGATATGTTATAGACGTCTTTAGTCGTCTTACGAGGTATTCGTGTTGTAACGATTCGATGGATGGTGGTGTGAACGGCCTCAGTCTCAGCGAATGGTCGGAGGGCGGACGGGTGAGTGCCAGGGCGGCGCAGGAGGCACGCAGGTCCGCGGGGGGCGCCCCGCCGGCGGCGGCAGCTCCGCAGAACCTGGAGTTCTTCGCGTTGACTGTATCCAGCTTTGACTGAAACTTGCCACCAGCGGAGTCCCTCACAACGTCTGTGAATTCAATGAAGTTTTTGGTATTTTTACCACGTTCCTTATTGACTACAGACCACATAGCCTTATTTGCATTTGAGTTATTATTAAATGACATTGGTATAGTATGTATTTTTTTTTGTTTTGAAGCTCTATCTCATATTTTAAATTTAATCGGTCAATAATAAGTGATATGATAATACAGTGCAGTCTTGTCCGTCGGTCAGTTCTATTAAGTCAAATAATACATTTTAATGTTTTTAATATCTTGAGATATCCAGTTTTGCTTCCTGGGCGGATTTTGTTTTTTTAAGGGGAAGCATTTGTCGAGGCTATTCGAAATTAGTTTTATCACAGACGCTGCTAAGTGCTCCGCTGATGAGTTGTGAGGACAACGCGAACGTGCTTCGTCCCGGTCGATGGCAAGTATAGCTGCAATAAAGCAATCGCGGTTTAGAGCACCGTTCTGCCTACCTACTCGAGCGACTCCGGCGCAGTGTTGGTCAAGCAGTCGGGCGCGGCGCACACGGGCTCGCACGGCACGATGAGGCTAGTGGCAACGGGTTCCGGGTCCACCTCATCCGATGCCAGGTTTGAGTAAACGTGGTCTAGTGCGGTTGTCGAGTGAGATGTAATTCGTGTTGGGAAGTCTGTGAGATTGACAAAGTTATGGACTGCAAGTATATCATTTAGGCGAAGTAAGTAAGTTTGGGTACCAATGCAGTCAGTGTTATGGTCGCCTACGATTAGGCAGTTTAAACTGAGTTCGCTGATTTTGTCGAGCAAACGCTCCAAATGATCTAAAA
Organism: Argyresthia goedartella; assembly: GCA_949825045.1. Lineage (NCBI taxonomy): Eukaryota > Metazoa > Arthropoda > Insecta > Lepidoptera > Argyresthiidae > Argyresthia > Argyresthia goedartella. The sequence goes on from OX463828.1 coordinate 24,106,619, forward strand.
AGTCATCGTTATTACTTGAATTCGTCCTGTATTTCAATTTATTTTTCATTTTACCGTGTTTAATTATGGATGTATATCTGAAAAAAATATATTATTATTATTATTATATACAAATAACAGTAAAATTAAAGTCTATCATGTAAACCGCAGATCCAGGTATCTTATCTTATCGTATCTTAACATCTTTATCAACGAAATAAAAAATTGTTAAAGTTTTTTTTAAAGTTCTCTCGTCCAAAATTATCACATGTAGACCCAATTCTACAACAGGACGATCTAAACCGTCTGGTACATTGGTGCAGCAGGAATGGTATGAGTCTTAATCCTTCTAAGTGCTTTTCCATTTCATTTACCAGAAACGTAAAAACTACATTCTATGTTCACTTGGAACCGAACAGAACGCTGCAGCTTGTCAACATCAGCTCTGTAATATTTGCTTAAATAAAACTATAGAAGTGGCTAGAAATACAAGAATATCACTCACTACCAAAGGAGAAGTGTTAAACTCAGTGAAAAATTGTTATCCACACCATTCAAGCAACAGTGAAGCAATAAAATATGAATTTCCTGTCATAACGACCAACCGAAATAATTTACAAATACAGTGACAATACACAAAGAAATCACAGCAAGAATACGTTTTGAAGGTTAGTCTACGTGTGCCAATAATATTACTCAATACTGCACTCCCTAAAAGACTTCTAAGAAAACATAACCTATAATTTTCATCATATGTATTCTAACGGTTATTTATTATCGTAAACAAGTTATGTGACATTTGCGGACGGCTACAAACTTGACGGACTTAAAGGTGCGTTTCAAAGTCTAACCAACGAGTGGTGGAACTCACCAAACGAAGATTGCGTTTTGTTTCACTGCATGCAATCTTACATTGTCGACCAATATGGATCAAACCGACTTCGTTACTATTAGATCCCGATACCGGAGAAACTCGTATGGTGATGAACCAAACTCATCCCTATTCGAAACTACAAGCCAGAGCCTACCCAACACATCGTGTGATATCAGTCGAAATGTAATATCACAAGAAGAAATACAAAAAATAAAAAATGATTTACATTCAGCAGAACAGGAGATTGAAAACCTGCTAACTGAAAATATGAAACTGAAAAGTGAAATAGAAAAATCTAATAAATTAATCGAATAAAGCATTTAAATTTTCTGAAACAATTATGACACCAATAACAGCAAGACGAAGAAAAAAGCCCAGAAAGGCACTGTTGCACTCAAATATAAACAAAAAACTGATCTTTTTATCAAGAGATTCAAATCAAAACAGTTCAATACAAGACAATGACGACGATGTATCAAAGATCATTAACGAAAACAAAAAAGAACACAATGATAACAGTCAAACAAAAGAACGGAATGAAGACATACATCCAGATCAACCAATAAATGACCAAGAATTCAATACAAATACGGAGAAAATTACAGAAGCGATTATCGAAACCATGGTGGAGACTAGCCCTGGACCCTCGCTGGATCCTAACGTCAAGAACACACTGAAAGCAAGCGCTGAAACAACTACGAAAACAAACGATGAGGCCAACAACAAGGGAAAAATAACAACTCAGATTGGAAAGACAAATAATGAAATCATACAGCAAGAAGAACGTACATTGGACTTATATATGGAAGCAAATAAACCCCAAGAAACAAAACAAAGTGAGAAAGACAAAACAACACAAGCAAACAATGAGACTAAGGTCGACGCAAAAATACCAAAACGTAAGAGGAAAATTATAATAATTGGCGACCAACAAAGTGGAGGGATGAGAAATGCGCTTCAGACCCTAGTAGGACCTAAATTCTTAGTGACATGTTTCTGGAAGGCCGGAGCTAGACTAAGCGACATAAATACAGCAGAAAGAGCAGAAATATCAACACTAACTGATCAAGATTACGTGATACTGATGGGTGGTATAAATGAAGTAAACCCGTTTGAATTTACGTCAAGCATGATAGTATGGCTGCATTCTAACAAGAATTTAAATATCATTCTGTGTGAGATTCCATACAATAAGAATTTACAGGAATCCAAATTAAACTACGAACTTAGACTTATCTGCAAACAATACAACAACGTCTCGTTCCTTGATATGAACTACGGAAGATTTCAATCCATAAAACATACTTTTACAAGAAACCTTAGCAGATCACTATTAAGAATGCTGTTGCAAAAAGACTATGCCGCCGAAAGAGATAAGTATCAGAACATGCTTAATCAACGACACGTTTCCAATCAACTGCGGGCTTCCAAAGAACAGATAGACAGGTGTACACAGACGGATGCAGACTTGAATGAAAATAACGACACATCAACAAGTAACATAAATATATCAGACAAAGACAAATCTGCGAACTCTGTAGTGTCAAATAATAACAAAAGTAATAAAACAGCAGGTGACAAAGAAAATGAGAGAGACAAGAGCAATAAAGAGTTATTTCGTGTTTAAAAAAATAAATATATTGCACCAAAACATTAGCGGACTCATAAGCAAGTGTGAACTACTAACTGTACATTTGGATGAACTAGAAAGAGATGACGTTTCTGTGGATGTTATATGTGTAACAGAACATAATATGATGCAAGGTGATGAAAATCAACTATGTATTCCAAATTTCCAGTTAGCGTCATGTTATTCACGCATGAGCAGAAAGGGTGGATCATGTATATTGGTAAGGAATAAACATAAATCAAAAGATCTTGACGGTTTACGACGCTTCAACATACCCAATACACTAGAATGTTCTGCGATTGAACTCGTCAATCACAACATAATAATTATGTGCATCTATAGAATCCCTAAATATCATTTGACAGATTTAAATCCATTCTTTGACAACCTCTATGACATTCTGCAGGAATACGCATGCAATAATAAATATCTTATAATAGTAGGTGACTTCAATATTAATAATTTAAAAGTTAGTCCAATGTCTAAGCGATTCCAACAACTTATATTAAGCTTCAATTTAAAAATATCAATCAAAGAACCCACAAGGCTGAGTAGTGGTACTTGCCTTGACAATATAATTCACAATATACGCGGAGCAGAAAGCCAAGTGCATGAATTTGCGCTGTCAGACCACACTGCACAAATACTTAAATGTCCAGTAAAAAAAACCAGCAGTCTTGGTCACTGGTATACTATGAAGCGTGACTATAGTCTCGAAAATATGTTTAAATTCAAAGAACATCTTAGCAAATTGGGTTTTGCTGACGTATACAATACATCAGATCCTAATGACGCATTTGATCGGTTCTCAGATATTTTCAAATTGTTATATGATTTATGTTTTCCCAAAATAAGAGTTAAAATCAGTAGTAAACGAAGGCCAAAATGGATTACCAAAGGTATTATAAAATGTAGCAAACGCAAAAGGGAGCTCCTATGGCAGTACAGACGAAGACAAAACGCCGAAAATAGGAACACTTACAAATCTTATTCCCAAAGACTGCATAAAATTATAAAATTGACTCAAAAATCCCAAAATAACTATTATATCCAATCATCACAAAATAAGTCAAAGGCCACATGGAATATTATTAATAGTACTAAGCCAAATCACCCCAGGGACCAAATAGAGCAAATTGAGCATAATGGGGATAAAATAAAAAACCCTACGGACATAGCAAAAGCATTCAATAATCATTTCACAATACCAGAACCATTAGATAATACTCGTAGTAATCATCCTCTAAAATCAACCTTGACATACAATAAATTAAATTCGATGTATTTAAGTCCCACCAATCCTATTGACATAACAAGGATAATTATGACCTTAAAAAACACAAGCAGCACAGGGTATGACGAGATTTGCACGAAAGTATTAAAATATGTGGTACATAATATAAGCGTGGTGATCAGCTACATCGTAAATTTATGCATCGAATTCGGTACGTATACAAATGCTTTGAAGACGTCGATAATCAAGCCTTTATTTAAAAAAGAAGATAAAGAAAATATGAACTTCTATAGGCCTATCGCCCTAATACCAGTGTTTTCCAAAGTATTCGAAAAGGTAATATATAACGCCCTATACAACTACTTCGAAAAGAATGATATTCTGGTTCCCGAGCAAAAAGGTTTTAGGAAACACAAAACAATCAATCTGGCTATATACGACTTCATAGGAAAGATAGTTTTCAATTTAGACAATAAAATACCTGTGTCAGCCATATATATGGACATGACAAAAGCGTTCGACTATGTAAACCACAAAATATTATTACAAAAGTTACACACATACGGAGTCAGAGGCAACGTTATAGATTTGATAAAATCATACCTATCTGATCGGAAACAAATAACTCAAATTCAGAGATTGTGTGGCCAAAGTAACATGGAGCAAATCTACTCATCTGAACCTTCTAAGGTAACTCTAGGTGTACCACAAGGAAGCGTTCTAGGCCCGCTGCTATTCCTGATCTATATTAACGACATTGTTGACTCGACATCAAACCCTATGATCCTATTTGCTGATAACAGTACCGTAGTTTATAAAAACGTAAGTAATGATAATTTGATATTTGAAAATGAAATAAACAATTCACTTAATGACATCATAACATGGCTACAGCATAATAATTTAAAAATAAACTTAAAGAAAACATATATAATGAACTTTAAACAAATTAAAGAATGGATACCATTAACTATCAAACACGACGACAATAACATTGACGAAGTACCATCAACGAAATTTTTAGGATTACAAATCGACAATAAACTAAACTGGAAAGAGCAAATTGAAAATGTCAGCAAAAAACTAAACCAGTTTTCATATGCACTGTATATGCTCCGCAAAGTTGTGGATGTTACCGCAGTTCTGACAGCTTATCACGGCTACGTAGTGTCTACACTCAGATACGGAATAATATTCTGGGGTAACGGAATAAATAGGGAAATTGCGTTCAAGTCTCAGAAAAAATGCATTAGAGCTATATTTTCGTTAAAAAGAACAGACAGCTGCAAACCATATTTTAAACGCCATAAACTTTTAACAATGCCTTCCTTATACATATATGAAATAATAATGTTTATTAAAATAAACCCAACCCTATTCGAAAACCTGAAGAGTCGCCGCAACAACAAAAATATACGCGCTACCAGACACAAAACTGCACTGTTCAGCAACAGTGATTTCTGATTTCTGATTATTTTACTGAAGGAACTAAGCTCAAACAAGTAGAACAGCTACGAGACTTGGTAATACCTACTGATGGACAAAGAATTAAACTGATGGACAAAAATTTGAATTTGCCAAACATATTGACAAGCTTGTAACTAAATGCTTTTTAAAACACTTGGCTATGTTATACGCAATACTAAACATTTAAAAAAATCGTCAACCAAGATTATTCTTTACAATGCCCTGGTCCGATCTCAGCTGGAATACTGTAGTTCTGCCTGGAGCCCTTACTATGAAGTATATGCCAAGCGATTAGAGAGCATTCAAAGCCGATTTTTGTACCATGTTTCGTACAGCGATCACAAAGCTAAGTCACTACCTAGTTATGCCTAGCTAGGCTAGCTCACTACCGCATGTGTCACATGAACTCTTGCAAGAAATACATTTACGAAACCTAACACTATAAGCTGTAAGAACATTGTTGTGTATTCCCTTAGTTATAAGTCTATTGTATTATGTAGTTGTAAAAATAAAAGTTGAAAGTATTCGTCTTTTACTGCTAGGACTAAAAGCGTGGCAACTATGGTAAAAGGTAGATAGTTAGACTAAATATGTAATAGAATAGAGTAGATCTCACCATACCAAATTAGGGTGCTAGTTTAATACATGTATAGGTAGCTACCAATACTTAACAAACTGCGATCAGAGATAGTCTTAGACCTATTTAGGTTCTTACTAGAATAGTAACAACCTCGCCTCCGACGCCTCCCAAGCAATTGAGCACGTTTTCGTCGTCGTCGTCTGGGTCTTCATACGCACCCCTCCTGGGACGTTGGAATTCGGGGTCAGGTCAATGGACCTCTTCCCTATGCATCGCCTCGCGGGGGTCGGAGGGGCTACGGGATTCGCGGTACCGGTGGGGGATGGAGGGTTTAGAAGGATCAGAGTTCGGGGCGCGGGGGGTGCGGGGGATTCCGTGTACGCGGCGTGGGGTTGGGGGTTTTTGGAGGCATAGTGGGTCAGTCTGCTCTGTTTGGTCTCAGGGCTCAAAGGGGACTCGGAAGACCGGTTCCTCCGCTTTTTGTTTTCATTTTGGAGATGACGGGGTGGAGTTAGCTGCCTCATCGCATGCCGGTGATTTTACGGAGGAAGGGAAGTTAAGGGTTGGGGTTGGGGGTCCGCGGGGGAAGTATTGCCCTCTCAGGGATTTAAGACTGGCGAATGGGGAGGGAAATCAGCGTTGGAGCCAGTTGAGGGGCTGGCGGGGGCGGCGGGCCTGACTTAAATGACTAACGGGATGATTTGGGAGATTTTCTGGAGTATGCACTCCAGCAAGAGGGGTTAAGATCTAACAAAGTAAATAATTTCAAGATTATCTTTATCGAGTGTTAGGGAGGATGAGGCCATGGCTAAATGTGTGTCTAAAGAAGGTAGCTACTGTGTGGATGAGTACCTATTTGTATCTCGGCGCGCCTTCGCCTCTGTCCAGGCAGTCCGAGGTAAGTAGAACATATCATACAGTCAGACAATGAGGACATTCCCTCCACCACCACATGGTCTTTCCTGCCTTCGCGGCTTACAGACCGAATCTTGGGCACTGTCATGCGCTACTTGCCTTCGGCTCTTTCACGCATGCAGTTTCTGGATGCCCTACAAGTTCTTGAATGCGTCCCGGCCTTTCTCCATTTCTGGGCAGGCCATACAATACTATTTTTTCGTCCTCCCCAAATGGGGCTCGACAACACAACACGTTACTCAGCGTCGAACTGTACCACGTAGTACACTGCTGTCCTCAATCTTCAAATATTCTTATCTTGGTGTGCCATGAGTGCGCAAACTTGTGCAACGCCTTGAAGTTCTGCTCGCAAGAAACTAGCTCCTCGTGGAATATTGGGCCAACCGTTGTCCTCTTCAGTGCATCCAGCATCTCCGATCTCTCGTCCGCGTATAGCCTACATTCCCAGAGGCTCTGTGCGAGTCTGCAGGCACTCTGCAGACTCGCACAGCCCTAGCCTGTGTAGGCGCTGTCTGAAGCATCCGTGCCCGGTAATTACTTGGGAGACCATGAAGTCCGGTTCTACCCATTCTGAACTGAGCCTCACGCCCACGTCTGGGAAGAATCCATACAGCTCGTGGCCATTCTTACTGCCCTGCCATCGTTCCTGCCACTGAGCTACGATGTCTGCCCAATGACAATGACAATGAGGACAATAGTAATGGGGGCAGAGATAAAGAAGGCTAAATAAATAAAATAATACAACCGGACTGGAACCAATCGCAGTTGGGCACAACCCAATCACACGCGGCGGCACTGACCCGGGGGTCTCAAGGGCGTGCGAGAGAGGTCTCTCGCATGCAAGGCGCAGGTGGAAAGGTGGGAACGGCAGCGGGGGAAAGAAATCACGACCGTCCTGCACGGTTGCCGGACTTCGAGTCGAGATGAAAAGGCGAGCCCTGTTGGTTTGCCCAATTTATTGGAACGGTCGCCCCGCCACCCGATACCCCTGCCTCCACCCCCTAAATAGGCGTTTATTGTTATTGGTGAATTTATACATTTCTCCTTATTTTAAATTAGTTTATATGAACTATTTCTGCTAGCTGGAGAGGCTCAGAAGTAAAGTAAGGCGCCTACTAAACAGGGCAATGAACACAGCTGCAGATGAAGACTGGGACAACTACAAGGCAGCTAAGTCCCAGTATAAAAAGCTCCTTCGATACAGAAGTACAAACTCGTGGTGCAAGTTCTGCAGCAACATCGAGTGCAGCGCGCAGGCGAACAGGGTAAGGAAGGTTCTCTGCCAACAATCCAATAAAACCCTTGGATCCCTGCTCAAAGCGGACAACACATTCTCCAACACTCCAAAAGAGGCAGAATGTACATTAGTACAGACACACTTTCCCGACTGTCAACTACTAAGGATGGTCAACTGGACGGAGGAAGAGACTACACCGACCGAGGAGCAGTGGGAACTTGCACTCGAGGTAATCAACCCACAAAAAACAAGGTTGGCAATCAACAGCTTTAAATCGTTGAAATCGCCGGGACTGGATGGCATTTACCCGGCTTTGTTAAAGTGGGAAGGAGACCAACTAGTTCAGGCATTAAACACTGTTATGTGAGCATGTCTGGCACACAGATATGTACCGAGATACTGGAGAGAGGTGAAAGTAATTGTTATCAGAGCGATTACTCAGATCCCAAATCCTATACACCAATCAGCCTCACCTCGTTGCTGCTGAAAACGATGGAAAGGCTATGTGATAGAGATCTGCGGGAGAAGGCCCTGAGAAACATATCCTTGTATCAAAATCAGCACGCCTACAGTCAGGGTAAATCTACAGAGTCAGCTCTTCATTCTGATATTTGCAAAATTGAAGCCATCAACAGTAAGTCTAGAAATCTTCATTGACATTGAAGAAGCCTTCGATAAGACTAAATTCACCAGCATAAAAGGGGCACTGGTAAAACACGGAACAAACGCAGTTATGGTGGTGTGGATAGGTAATGTTGAGTAAGAGAGTCATTAAACTCACTTCAGCCGAATCCATTGGTATTGTATTGGTAGCGAAGGGATGCCCCCAGGAAGGTGTCCTGTCGCCACTGCTTTGAACCTGGTGGTGAATGACCTCAATACCAGACGGAACGCAAACCCAATTACTCGGTAGGTTTGCCGACGATATAGTGATCTAACAAGTGGAATCGTCACAACCACGGTACCTATGTGATATCTCCCAAGCAGCACTGCGGATCGTGGAACGCTGATGCACAAATAACGTACTATCAGTCAACCCAAACAAGACGGAAATGGTAATGTTCACCAACAAGCGCAATCTGGGCAACTATCAGACACCCAGGTTGTAAAAGGCTAGAAGCTGGAATAAATTTTCATTTAAAAATCGGATAAAATAAAAGACATTTTAATACAGCTACAGAAGTTTGAAATACAGGAAGACCTTGGGTCTTTCTGGCTCCAATACCTCAATCGGTACCTTCGACTCTTTGAGACCAGACGGCGGATTTTTATTCAGCCTATCCAGTATTTGACTCTCAACGTCCTCGCTGGTCATTTGTGCTTAGATATAGTCCTACGTTATGTTATGTACCTATTAATACAATTTAAATAAATTGGTTTTGCATTACTTATATGATTTAAGTCCGGAATACCGAGTTGCGCTGCAAAACTAAAATAAACGTAGCGGAAAAAGCGGCCGAATTGAAGTGGGATTGGGCTGGCCACGTTGCTCGTATGCGACAACACCGTGGACCTAATTAACATCTCTCTGGATCCCAAATGCAAAACGAAAACGTGGTCGCCCCAGGAAGCGCTGGAGTGAAGAGATGAGGGACCACGTGGGAGTGAGAGTGATCTTCCACTCTTCTCGGGGAAGAGAGGCATTTGCCCAGCAGTAGCTAACATAAAAATACAATACCTATAGACCTCTTATCAAAATTATGGAGTACGACCCGCGCGCCTCTACCTCACTTTGCCACTTTGTGGCCCTTGCCTGTTCAAAGGTTGCGGACCACTGACCTACATACTTACATACATATATACCCTCTGACATTTAATAATGATTTGGCCTGACATCCCTGAATATACAGAATCGTGCAATTTAATTGAATCTACTTTTTGTCTGTGATCCCTTTTGATTTGATATAGGTATAGGTCACCGTAAGATAGTCAACTGCTAGTTGATAAACTAACGCGTTAGTTGATTAACTATCGACAAATAGTTAACCAGGTCGACAGGGTTTGGAATTTACGTTTCTTTTGTTCTTACATGTCAACCTAACACCAAGAATATTCGCAAAGCTTCGCTGCTCTCGCCCCCTCTAGTTATCACCTAAGCCACCGCAGTGTTTGCAATGGTATTTAGTTTGCAATTGAAGTTTAAACCAGTTTACTATTTAACGGTTTTAACCGTTAGTTTATCAACTAACGCGTCATATACTAAGCAATACGCTACAGTTGACTATTTGCAGATAGTTGACCAACTAACGAGAAAAAAACGTCAGTTTATCAACTAACGGTTTTGACAATCTTACATATATATTTTAACTATAACTTAAGCTACAATATTAGTAATTATTATTATTCTTACTAGTTACTATATACTATATATTTAGACAAGTAGTTTAATACACACCAAAGAATTTACTTCACAAAATCCACCTGGTGATATGCACAATATGGGCTAGTCCCCTATTACACCAAATTGACATATTGAGATAAATGTGTAACTGTGCCTCTGTCACGTCGCTGTGAACAGGCATCCTACAGGCACGATGTAGGTATGTAGTTAGTTGCTCTGTACCAAAGTATCTCGTAGACCCCTATTTACATATTTTATTAAAAATTGCTATAATCATTTCTCCAGGCGTTATAAGGTGTTGAGTTGAATTTTAATCAAATCAAATCAAATCAAATCAAAAATCATTAATTTCCATAGGATGTTGTTACATCACTTAGATCCGTCATTACATTTTTTTGGGTGAGTTCACTAACACAATGGCGGAATCTGTGGAGAAGAGCTCACCGAAGAAACTCCACAGTCGTCGCATCTTTTGCGTTTCCTTTTTTAAATAAAATATTGTCAAATTACAAAATGAATGCTAATTATATATCGAAACAGTCTGTTACTCAAACAATCTATTCCCATGGACATCTGTCCTCTAAATAATCAGATATCCTATAGTAACCTTTTTTATACAATTTCTGTTTTATTATTATTTTAAACTTGTCTAAAGGTAAGTTTTTAATATCAGTAGGGACCTTATTGTAATAGCGTATACAATTGCCTTTAAAAGAATTACTAATTTTATGTAGTCGGCTTACATAAGCAACCAACTTGTCTTTATTTCTAGTATTAAAATTGTGTATATCACTGTACTTCTGAAAATTAGTTATATTTCTTTTTACATACACAAGATTGTCATAGATATATTGAGACACAAATGTCAGAATATTGATTTCTTTAAACTTTTCCCTCAGTGACACTCTAGGCCCTAATCTATAAATTGCACGAACAGCCCGTTTCTGCAGAATAAATATACTATTAGCATTCGCAGCGTGACCCCACAATAAAATACCATAAGTCATTAGACTATGAAAGTAACTAAAGTAGACTAGTCTAGCGGTGTCTACGTCGGTAAGAGCTCTAATTTTTTTAACTGCGAACGCTGCCGAACTCAGTCTGTTCGACAATTTATTTATATGAGGATCCCATTGTAGTTTGGCGTCTAAAGTAATGCCCAAAAAGACAGTCGACTGCACAAGGTCCAATCTCTGTCCTTTTATAAATATGTCTGTAGTTAATTTAATACATTTAGTTTTCTTTTTATTAAGTAATAAATTGTTAACAGTAAACCAGTTCACTATACTAGAGATAGCATTGTTTACCTCGTCATAATTTGATTGCTGTCTTTTAACTTTAAATATCAAAGAAGTATCATCGGCAAACAATACTAATCCATGTTTTGCTTTAACAAGGTAAGGTAAATCATTAATATATACTAAAAACAAGAAAGGACCAAGAATTGAACCTTGCGGTACGCCCATACTTATTGAAGACCCAGGTGATCTTTTCCCATTAACATCGACCATCTGAACCCTATCTGTTAGATATGACTCCAGAAGGCCAAGTGCCTGATCTTTTACACCATAATGGCGTAACTTCCTGACAAGAGTGTCATGATGGACGCAATCAAAAGCCTTGGATAGATCGCAGAAGACACCTATTGCATCCATTGCGTCTTCCCAGGCATCAAAAATATTGTCGATTAGTTCAACACCAGCATCGGCTGTTGAACGACCCTTTGTGAAACCAAACTGAGCAATATGAATTAAATTATTGAGATAAAAATGACTTTGCAATTGATTAAGTATGAGTTTTTCAAATATTTTGCTAAGCGTTGGTAGTATCGATATGGGTCTAAAATTGGTGGGGTCTGATGTACTACCAGCTTTGAATAAAGGTATAACTTTACTTAGTTTCATCAAGTCAGGAAACACACCATTATCTATTCATAGATTAAATATACAACAAAGGTGAGGTGCAATACAATCTACAATGGAACTAATAATTTTTACTGATAGACCATGGGCGTCAGCTGTCTTTTTCATTTCCAGGGATTTAAACGCTTTTACAATGTCTTCATTATTTACGTGCCTAAATTTAAAATCTGTTTTACAATCCTCAAAGTTTTGTTTAAGTATAGATTCAGCAGCAGCGGGAGATGAATTTAAAGACTTGGTTGTTGAAACTGGAATGTCCGTAAAGAAATTTTCGAAAGCTTTTGCTACTTCTAGGTCTGTACTTAGCAATTGATTATCTATCTTAAGCTTGAAGTTATTATGTGTAGCTTTGGCCTTTCCAGTCTCTCTGTTTATAATTTGCCAAGTCGTTTTCATTACATTGCTACTAGATTCAATTTTGTTTTTAATTAAATTAGATTTAGCTACGGCACAAACGCGTTTAAACATTTTTGAATAACTACGAACATAATCTAGAAAGGCCGTATTTTTGTTATATGATTTCTCTTCATAGAGTTCATATAATCTTCGTCTGCTCCTATGAATTCCAACTGTCGCCCAATCACTAAACAAAGCTTTGTTATTAACTTTTATAGTTTTTGATTTAAATACCGTATCATATTCATTTTTGACAAGGTTAAATACTGAGTTGTACAACAAATTTGGATCGTCACTGTATGGTATTTCCCATAGTTTATCTAAAATATTATTCCTGTAGTGTTCAAGCCGAGTGTCACTAACGGGCACATATGAAATATCCTCTTTTTGGTCCTTTTTTATTTTAAAATTGAATATACCTATCTGACCAGAGTGATCAGAGGTTAATTTATTGATGACCGATTTGAAAATGGGCGTAATGTTAGTAAATATATTGTCAATGCAGGTAGCAGATGTTGCAGTAATTCTAGTAGGCTCCAAAAACAGATAGTTCATGTTGTGACATAAAAATAAAGATTTTAATCTAGTACAAATATTATTATCCTCTAACAGATTAACATTAAAATCACCACAAATTATAAAAAATTTGTTTTTATCGCTGATTTTTATCAACACTTCATCCATTTTCTTTTCGAATAAATCAAAGGATGAATCTGGTGGTCTGTATACGCTCATTACAATAAGTTGTTCAAGTTCAATACAGGCTATTTCCATGGTACGCTCAACAGACAGGCTCACTATGTCAACTCGTTCCTTATATTTAAAACTATTATTTACAAGTATTAAGGAGCCACCGCGATCAGCTGTTTTTCTGTTGAACGAACTAGCAACGTGGTGGTTATTAAAGTTGAACATGAACTGATAACTCTTTAAAAAGTGCTCTGTTATACATAAAATATCAATATTATTACAGTTCATGAATAACTCAATTTCCAGTTCTTTACTTAACATGCCCTGTATATTTTGATGAACCACGTTTAAAATATTCTTACTTTTACATTTTTCATTACTAGTAACTTGATTTAATGGGCAAGATGAAGGTATATTTATACAAATATTAATATTACTGCCAGAGTTACTCTCTGTTGTCCTATGGGTTAATTTAAAGAGCTTGGAACAGATTCCAAGGAGTACATGTCATTATTATTACACTGCTCAATAGAAGCAGGCGTTTCATTAGTCAAAAACTTGACTGAGTTCAAAATAAAATAAGATAGTGACTGTGCTATCTGTTTTCTATAAAACCTAGATAGGTAATACCTATCCTTAGTCAAATAAAAATATTTTCCAATACAAATATTGGTGTCTATGAAATGAAATTTTTCAGTATGACGACATGTCAATGTGTGTATAAATGTATTATAATCATGTCTTATATGATTTTCATGTTGTGATAAAGATTGGCTGAAGGGAAACGCAAACAAGATTATTCTATCTACATTTTGTAAAGAGTTTAATTTTATCAGGTTTAGGCATGACTTATGACAATAAAAAGGGATATTTTGAGGGTAACCATTTGCGTAGTTTTATTTCCAATTCATAAATTCCAGTTAGATCTTGATTTAACTGCTAGCAGTTTCTTCAATCTGAAGGTGGCCGCGCCACGAAAAAAAATTCCTGGAGTGGCCACCAAGAATTTGCTCTCTGATCTATTGAGGTACTATTTTTTCCTTGAAGTACTAACAAAAAATTAAGCTTGTCGGGGTTGGTGGCCGCGCCAGGTAGTATCAGTAGTATCACACACTTGGACCTTGGCAATTATTGCTGCAATTACTGCGTGTTTATTGAAATACAATAATTGGTACCTACATAAAAGTTATTATAACATATCAAAGGGGGTCAAAGGACAAATGTCTAATTTGTTTGCAGTAGATGGTACGCACTTAAGGGTCCGTTATTAATGGGTTGTGCGCTGTAGTAGGTAGGGTTAGGCATTTGCGTAATACTGCCATACCTTACTCGGTTTTCATATATATACTTAGGTACCTACCTACGTCTCGTAAAAGGCCCTGTAAGGCATAAAATTTACTAGACAGAGCCTTTTAAAATACATACCTAAAGCACTTACAAATGGACTAGTCTTTGGTAGGGTAACCCATGATGACATTTCTACAAGTAACTACGGTTTTGGTACCAATAAAAATTATAATTTCTAAAACGCTCACAATAATCAGCTAACAACATTAACGTATAGTGGCATTTACAGTTATATTTGATTTCTGTCTTGAGCAAGTTTCGATTATATCTGGAAGAATACGAATGATTACGTCTTAATGACATAAAAGCCTTTTAAAACCACTTCAACAATCAGTTGATTCTAATGCAATGAGGTAAAGCTTATTTCCCTCACCCTTGCTCAGTCTTTCCTACTTCCATGAATCCTCTACGGATGTTTGCTGGGTAACTGCTAACGAAGAACAACTGAATAAACTCGAACGAGTTCAGCATATCGGGATTCGGTTTATCTTCGGGCTGCGCAAGTACGACCATGTCTCCCAGTATCGCAAGGTGCTGGGGTGGCTTCCGATTCATCTTCGCCGTGATATGCACATTCTCTCCTGCCTTTTTAATATCTTGATGAATCCGCGCTACCCCACCTATCTTCGTGAACGTTTCGAGTTCCTTTTCTTCAGGGACAGGAATCGCAGATCCCACACGGTGTCTCTTCTCTTATCTCCCTCAAATCGCAAGGAACTGGGTTGGCTCCCGATTCGTCTTCGCCGTGATTCCCACATATTGGCTTTACTCTTCAACATCTTGAGAAACCCCAGATATCCTTCCTACCTTTGTGAATGTTTTGAGTTCCTTTTCTCCAGAGGCAATGAGCGAAGATCTCACACGGTCTCTCTTCTATGTATTCCGCAGCATAACACCGTCGCCTACGAGCACTTGTACAGACTGAGGGTCATTCGGCTGTGGAACGCACTTCCCTGCGCTATTATGGACGGTCCCGATCTGTCCCACTCTCTTCTCCTTTAAGAATCGCTTGAAAGAGCACTTACTTTCTCTTTCACCATAGGTATTGTATACATAAGTAATTGTATTTATCTGTTTATTATTATTTGTTTATTTTTATTTTATCTACTACCTATGTCTTTTATTATATGTATTTTTATAGTAAGTATTTTATCTACACACGTATCATAAACCCTCTTTACTGCGTACAAAAACCGCACGTTACGATCAGCATAATGTTAAACTACTTGGTAAAAACTAATTTCTTATCTGAAAAATTACACATTATGATCATAATGTGTGGTTTTTCTACATATTATGACATTCAAATTTCAAACGCCAACGCCCGACTGCGTGCTGCCCCTAGTTTGTCTGTGAAGTTGGTACTGACATTCAAATTTCGAACGCCGACGCCCGCCTGCGTGAAGTTGGTACTACAGAACAAGCTAAACAACTGCAGAGCCACAATGCCGGTCAAACATGCGGTTCCTGAACACATCAAAGAGAGCTTATGATATGTGTGTAGATAAACTAGAGTATGTAACTGTACATAATTAGGCATTAAAACTCACTCTCTTAAAACTCTCATAAAACCACTCTCGAGTTTTAATGCCCCCCATTATGTAACAGTCACATAAACTACTATTATATTACTCTTATTATATTTTATATGTTAGTAGGTTACTTAATTTATTGTGCTCCAGACTGCCCTTACTAGCAATACAATGTGCTATTCGCCTTGGTTTGCTGGAATAAATCTCTTTTTGAGATAAGCTCGCCTTTGCGCATAAGTGACAATGTATTTTTACTCATTATATACCATTCAATAACTTACATTATAGTAGTTTATCTACACCCCAAGTAGCACAAAGCTGCTTTATATAATTCCACACAAGGTCCACATCGGTTGTTTAAGCACTTTTAACGACTTATTAGGGTTCACTCGGACTGCAATAGCTGCATAGGAAATATCGATACCTAATATAATGCAATCTGAACTGCG
This sequence comes from Argyresthia goedartella, assembly GCA_949825045.1. Classification (NCBI taxonomy): domain Eukaryota; kingdom Metazoa; phylum Arthropoda; class Insecta; order Lepidoptera; family Argyresthiidae; genus Argyresthia; species Argyresthia goedartella. The sequence goes on from OX463828.1 coordinate 24,123,212, forward strand.
ATTCTATTAAGCGCTACACAGACGGCACAGATTCACTGTTATTCAGCGTTTAGTAGCGTTGTACCCTATCAGCTGCAAAAGCGCATTTTGTGGACACAAATAGTGCAGTTTTGTGAATAATGGTTCACTGGTGTACCTTTACAACACTTGCATTTTAAGAGAGAACATACGAGCCTCTATAAAGCAAACAGACACGATGTGAAGTATATTAATAAAGATATAATGCTCTATGCTGCTTAAACGTGGACTTTTACATCATTACTCACTGATAGAGTATACTCGTATATCAGCATTAATATAGGCCAATATTGTACCAAGTGTGACCTTTTATGCAGTTACACAGCAGCGCACTGCTATAATTCTGTACATCGTGCCCGTCAATTCAGTCCTGGGCTGAATAATGGAATTGAAGTCGGCATTAAGACTGCTGGTTAAATTACAATTTACCACTATAACCCATGCGTGGAGACTTATATAGCATTTAGCTTTAAATTTAAGTTAACACTGACCACTGGTTTATCCGCCATTTTTAAGTACGTAACGCGTATTATTGTAAACATTTAGCCTTTTTCCATTTAGTTTATATAAGAAAATATCGGTTTGAACTGAACTATATCAAAAATAAATGAATATGTAAACAGCGCTCACAATAAAAAGTAATATATAAAAAAATACTTGCAAATAGCCTATTTTATTTTGAACTTTTTTCACGTATTTGTGGATATTATGAGAGCGCGTGAAAATTTTGACCTTAATATGTATGGTATTTCACAATAAAAATACATTCCCGATACAATTTAACACATAATTGAAATAACTCAAAGTTTTACTTAATATTAACTTTATTATTTATCTACAAAATGGCATCCAAAACATCTTCATTTACACGCACAATATTACTTAATGCACTTCAACACTCTTGTACGGAGTAAAAATTTAAAATGCGTTTCTGCACACCACAGTTTCACTGATAATTTACTTTTAGCTCTGATACAGCATTTATGATATCCACACTTATTCCAATCTTGCGAATGAGTATGAGAATGGCTGCGTACTAACTATAATGAGTACCACGTGCCTTGTTATTCAGACAATGTTCAGCACTTGGAGTAGCTGTTGCCTTTATTAATGATAATATAATGCTATTATAATTCAGTTGTACAGCAATGTGCCATGTAATTTGTGCCCAAATTAGAGTCATATCAGCATTATATGCGCATATAATGCTGATATACAGCAATTTTTAGCAGCTAATGTTTCCAAGGTGTACTGTAAAAATGCTGTTACACAGAACTTTTGTGCTACTTGGGACACGAATCATAAACCCTCTTTACTTACGTAAAAAAACCGCACGTTACGATCAGCATAATTTTAAACCATTTGGTAAAAACTCATTTCTTATCTGAAAAATTACACATTATGACCATAATGTGTAATTTTTCTACACATTATGACATTCAAATTTCGAACGCCGACGCCCGCCTGCATGCCGCCCCTAGTTTGTCTGTGAAGTTGGTACTGACATTCAAATTTCGAACGGCGCGCGCCGACGCCCGAAGTTGGTTCTACAGAACAAGCTAAACAACTGCAGAGCCACAATGCCGGTCAAACATGCGGTTCCTGAACACATCAAAGAGAGCTTATGATATGTGTGTAGATAAACTAGTGTATGTAACTGTACATAATTAGGCATTAAAACTCTCGAGTTATATTATTATGAAACTCGCCTTCGGCTCGTTTCATGAACCCACTCTCGAGTATTAATGCCCTCCTACATTATGTAGCAGTCACATAAACTACTACTATGTGACTGATGCATTATGCCTAATTATGTACAGTTACATACACAAGTTTATCTCACATATATCATAAGCTCTCTTTGATGTGTTCAGGAAGCGCATGTTTGACCGGCATTGTGGCTCTGCAGTTGTTTTGCTTGTTCAAGACAAGATTTTTGATGACGTCATTAATGACGACGGGACAGGGCGCCCCAAGATTATCGCATTCCTTAAAGTACTGTCTATTGAAGCAACTGATCTATGGTTCATGCTGCGGTACAGTGCTGAGACGACACCACTTACCAAAACCACCCCTCTTTGTCTCTCGGAGCACTTTGTGTATATTACCCGTTATCTACCACTTCATGTTGCAGTCAATCCGACAAATAAGCTAAACTGAGAAATGTCTAGGGATAGAGAAAAGTTATTTTGGCGGGCCCACGGTACCGAATGCTTGAAATGGCGATTAAAAAAATATATAAATCGAAAACTAATTATTTCCGACGGTTCGCATATTTTGAAATCATTTATGAATCCACTAATAAAGCATATATAAAATCAGCAAAAGCATCTGAAACGGCCGGCTTTCTAAAGGCTAGCCTTGCATATTTTCAGCAGTTATATTTTATAAACTCAATTTTGTGTTAAATAGACAGCATTTGACTATGACGTCACATGCATTATTTCATAGAACTCGTGTGTTCAGAACTTTTTGACAGTTCCTAAGAAAGTATCTACTTTGCTCTCTTTCTCGAATGTAAATGTCATCCGTTTTTTTTTGCTCATGTCTTTTGTTTGTATGTGGTTGTGCAGTTATATTGGCTCGACAAATAGGAACAACATTTTTGTTGGTTTTGTACGAACAGAATTGTGTTTATAACTTCCTACTTAGACCAGCTGCGTTTTAAACGAGATGACAACGCGGCGGAATATGATAAAAAATATTATTAGGTACTTAAATTGTTTACTTATTCTAAAATACTGCAACACAACTAAAAGGGTATTAAAAGCAATCCAAAATATTTGATAAATAAAACAAGACATGAAAACTTAAAAAGATTTCTATTAACATGCCTGATCTGTATAAACTTAATTACAGTCTCTAAAGAAGCCACCTATTAAAGTCTCGTTGATAAAAAAAATTCTTTCTGTGAGTTACTTAGTGATGATTAAAAACCGTTGAGGCCTAATTATGCTTTTATGATACTTTCGTGGTAGGGTTCTAGGAAGCGGAAATTGTATTTATAATCTACCTTAAGACTACTTTCCACGGAACTCAATAGAAAAAAGCAACTATGATTTTTATATCCTCTCTCTTTCACAGGATCTCCTTTAAAACGGGTTTTAAAATACTCTTTTCATGATTCAGCTCAAATAGAACTAGGAAGTAATACATCATCAATGTTTTGAAATAAAACATTATCTCTGGCCTCCAGAATAAAACTGGCGAGAGCACACAGATAACTTTCAGCCCCAATTAACGCGTCCAAGTTTTACAGTGCTTTATCAGTTTTATATCGCTTCCTAAAGGCGGGCAGGCGGGCAAACTACAAAAAGTCCAGCCGTTGACCTTTGTCGGTCGCATCTTTCTCGGGAGCCAGGAGATTTGGTCCCACTCTCTGCTTTCTATGTTTCGACACTGTGCGGCGAAGTCTCGCGGTGGTCGCACGTCCCGAACGGTTCTCGTGAAGCCAAATCGGCCTTCCGATTTCGAAATTTAAAATTGCAGCGGGTTTTCCGGACATTTTGGAATATTGACAGTTTTAATAAGTGACCGTGGCGTTTTGGTGTTTTGTTGCTTTCATACGTAAGTTTTACATTACCTAAGAGTTCTACTAAGTTTTATAAGTTTAGTTCTACTAGGTTCTACTAAGTTTTATAAAGAAAATTTATTACAATAATACATACTTATTTATACAACTTTAATACTTATGATTTTTCTCAGAAACTATGTAACTTCTTCTTTTTATTATTCTGGAAGGTTGTATAAAATGCTCAACATTAACATTTCATACAAAAACTTAAACTTTCATTTCAGATTCAAAATAATAGAATAGATAGTTATTTAATAATTAAATATATTGTTTTTTTGTCAAGTCCTCATTAGACACAGGATAAATAAATAACCAGCGAGAATAATTATTTTCATCAGTCTCGATATAGGCTACGTGGGGTAAAACGACACTACACGTATAATAACAATATGTAAATATTATACGCATAATAACAATATGTAAATTCAATTAATGTCCCGTAAAATGCCATTTTTTTATCTTCAAGTTGTTGTCCTTTATTTAAAAAAATCTTTTACAGTTTACGAGGGTAAAGAAGCGAGGAGGCATGTGCATAATAAATTTAGGTTTTTATTTTTTTCTTTTAAAGAATTTGTTCTATGATAGTTTAGTTATTATTGTTACTATGCACTGACTTCTTTCTCTTTAAAATCTTTCCTATCATACCCAGGTTAGCTGGAAAAAATCGCCTTTGTACATGTTTTATGTTAATTTTACGTATTTGTTTTAAAGAAATTGTCAATTTATTATCGAAGGGTGAAATTAATGTAACACGCAAGAACCTTACAACATTTTCTTTAAGTTGCGAGAGCCGTAACGTTAACGTATGAAATAATCACAGACTAGTTGCGACCCGGTTTAGACTCGCGAAGGTCAGCAATTCTTTCAAGGGTCAGTGTTCTTTTCATTCTCTACAGAAGATACCTCTGAAGATTTTGAAATTGCCATTTGAGCAATTTTAAAAAGGGATATTACAATGTTGATTAGGTACTTAAATGATGGGACTGTAATGGGGTTAATCTAACTCAACACAGAACTTGCTGTTTATAATTTTGTAATAATTTTTTCCTGTTTATTATTTATAATAGTTAATATTGTAAGAATTTTATTATCAAATCAATCAATCAAAAATCATTTATTTCCATAGAATGTTGTTACATCACTTAGATCCGTCATTACATTTTTTTTGTTAGTTTAGTTTATTAGTTAAACACAACCAATTTTTAAAAGAGATCTAAAAATAAATCTGTGGGTGTTTTGTTTTGTGGGTTTTGAAGTGTATATTATTATGTTTAGGTATGTAGTCTATGTAGTACAATTGTACACAATTAGTCTACCCCCGCTCAACAATTACCTCTTACTCTCTAAGTCGGTTTGCTGGAAGAGATCTCTTACTTAGAGGTAAGTACGCCGTTGTGCACTGTTTTATCTACAATGTAATTTAGCTTTATATTTTGTGTGCAATAAAGAAATTATGAGTTATAAATCTACAGTAATAAAGAAATTTGAACTTTGAACTTGATTTGCGTGCAATAAAGTTTAAATGAAAAAAAAACAAAGACTAATGATATAAAATAAAAAACATAATTAAATGGGCTCTAATTTAGTCCTGCGTGATGTTTTACCTTACGAGATATAGAATAGAGTGTGCGTTGTGTGGGGTGGGACGCATACGAAATCCTACTAATCTAATATAAGTGAATTCTGAATCCGTTTTAAAGAAAAATGCGAAACATTGGACGTGTGTGTAACGAATGTAGTCTTTCATCTCATGACAATGACCGTAACATCACTGAAAAGTCACAGAAAAGCAACGAAACGCAATTTTCTATATGTACATAGATGCCATCATAATTACATTATTTTTTAGATAAAAAAGAATTTGATATCGGTTCATAAATAATGCCAGTTTCGAGGTAACCTATAAAAAAGTAAAAATACGCATGCAGCACCGAGTACGTGTACAAAGTTAATATTTTATTATTTTATTCGGTGTGGT